>JBAIAC010000040.1:3750000-5000000 GCA_037349315.1 Chelydra serpentina
GGCCCTGTTAGAGGAAAATTTTGCTCTGAGTGGTGATTTGACTCTGTGGATCAGCCAATTCCTACACTGCTCACGGTGGGTTCTGAGGACCAGGCTCAGCTAGGAAATTACTTCTATCACTGACTTGCATGTTTGGAAAGGCAGGAGAGAGTTTTGTACCTTTGTGTGTTACATTTGGCTGCCAGACCAGTGAAGAATTGTAAACAGCTTGAGGGAGCGTTAATTAGAGCCATGTTTCTTAGCCACCTTGCTCTCCTCCTTCAAGGCCCTCCTGAACATACACTTCCGTTAGCACCTTCTGCTGCCTGTCCTCTCCTGCTTTCTTGTGCCCCACCTCAGCGTTACAAAACCAGCTGGCTTTGTTCTAGCCACCCCGCCCCCCCATCTTTTATCTGTAGGTTGTTTAACAACTTCTCAGGGCAGGGAGCTGGGCTTCTTACATTAGTCTGCAAAGCACTATTCTTAGCTATTGCCCTTTAGCAATAACAAACAACAACCCGATTGATTTGCCTTGGCGTTAAAATGCCTCCCAGAACTTGCATGGTCCTTGCACAGTAGAGACTTGCAGCGCTCTGCCTGTCTGGTTTGGGAAGCTCGTTGATTCGCAAACATGAGTGATCAAGGTGATGGGATAATCAGGGACCTGATCTTGCTCCCACTGAAATCAGTGCGCGTTTTTACCGTTTCAATGGCAGCAGGATCAAAGCTGGCTCAGATCGATCCTTACAGGAGACTGCATAGGTATAAATTCCCCACCTCACTGAAGAATTGAATGGGGTGGGGTGAGGGGAGGGCAAAGCCAAAGACCAGCTGGAGGGGGCTCTTCAGTTTGTGCCAGTGGAAACCGGGCTGAGGCATGTCTGCCGGGCACCACGTGCTCTCAGCGTTTTAAAGCACCCTGGAGCGTAATGATGCTCTGAGCCAGCAACGCACCAAATCCCTCGCTAGCGCCAAGGAGAGAGGCCATGTTGATTCAGCGCGGTCGCACTCTCACGCCTAATTTGGTTTTGTTTCTTTGGCCCCCTCAGGAAATAGGACTGCTCTTGGGAGGCCTAGTGGAGAAGATTCTCCCTCTGGCACCACCGGCGGGGCCTGAGCCGCTCCTGCCACTCACGGTGTTCAAGATGGCGGCTAGAGTGTTTCAGGAAGTGCTGCTGAAGTGCCGGCACTGGGTAAGAACAGCATCCAGCTAGGCTATGCCACACCCTCCGTCCCCTCTCAGGCCTGATTGGGGGGGTGGGGGTCTCCCTCCCTTCTGAATGGCCCAGGGCTCATGTCACTGTCCCTTGGGGGCAGCAAGGTGTGTCCTTTACAGGCCACTCATCAGGTCCCTGGGTCAGATTCTGCTGTGACACCACCTGACCCTGGAACAACTCCACTGACTTTAATGGGGCTACTGGGGACTTACAGCAGGGCAAAGGAAAGCTCCAGCT
The DNA here is from genome assembly GCA_037349315.1 of Chelydra serpentina. NCBI lineage: Eukaryota > Metazoa > Chordata > Testudines > Chelydridae > Chelydra > Chelydra serpentina. Next base: position 3,751,434 of record JBAIAC010000040.1, read on the forward strand.
GGCCCATTACACAGCAGATGTTTTCTCTCCTGAGTGTGGGGCCCCACCAGTACGTCCCCATTGAACCCTTACAAGGGCCAACTCCTGGCCAAGAACACAGCAGGGCTCCCTTTGGAGCCAGTCATCACTGCTTTGGACAGTGGCCATGACCCCAGAACAGCGTCCGACATCCCCACTCTTCTATTACCCGACCTACCTTCCTTGTGTCCCAGCCGTGAAGCTGGATCCCTTTGGGTGGATGCAACTGGTCATGTCACTGTTTCTTGGACAGCGCTATGGGCTCTGTCACTCAGCCTCTGGGCTAGTGCCGGGGCTAGAGACACACAACGCAGCAGTGCCGGGACTAGACACACACAACGCAGCAATGCCGGGACTAGACACACAATGCAGCAGTGCCGGGGCTAGACACACATAATGCAGCAAACCTCAACCTTGAGCCTTCTAAAAAATTCTGTTTGAAATGTGTGGTAACCCCGGGCGGGGGTGTGTGTGTTGATGTATCACGTGAGACAAGCGAGTGGCTTGACTGTCCCCTTTGAACCCACACAGTGGAGAGCTGAGGTTCATAATTCGCTTCACCCACAAAATCCACTTCTCTGCTCCATAAAAATCCTCCATGTTAATGTTTTCTCATGTAGGTCAGGGGCTTTGGCTTAAGTATGGGACTACAAGTCAGGAGCTCCTGCCTCTGACACTTAACTTCTGCCTCTTTGGCCAAGTCATAACATTTATCTGCTTCCCCGTCTGTGAAGAGGCGAATGTCTCCCTCCTGGGGCTGCTGTGGGGGGTTGATTAGATAGGCGATGGAAAGCCCTTAGCCCTGAGTATTCTTCTGTCCTAGGGAGCAGTTGAAGGTTGCAGCATGGGATTCACCAAATTTTGCACTGCTTTGCTGAACCATCCTCATGCAGAACTGCAAGCAATGCCAAGAACGATGCTGGCACAGGTATTGCAACCCTTTCTTGCTCTAGGCACCGGGGGGAGATGGTCATTCAGTTACAGGTAACTGTTACTTATACTACAGAGGAACCCAAAGACCTCAGTCAGGATCAGGGCACTGGTACGTGTTCAAACACGGAGAACTCAGCCCCCTTCTGTAAGGAGATAGACTAATTAACGACAAGCAATTCAGAGGTCTGAGTGGCAAAACATTGACCTGACCCCTCACTCGTGTTTTGTTCTGAGCCCACACCCATGGGTGTTGTTTTTAGAGAGGTTTAGAACAGTTGTAATTTTAAGGACCAAAGATATTGCTGTATTCCCCCAGATCCCTTGCTGGGGTCTTGTACACCCCAAAGGTCTGAGCATCCCCTTCCACTCCACTCCACTCCACTCCTCTGCCCAAACCAGCCTACAGCCAACGAGGACTAAGCAGAACGCCCTTTGGACCCTGCTCTCCCCGCTCGGCTGTTAAGTCCACGTGTACCAGCCCTGTATCACTCCCAGCACTTATTACAGAACAAACGTGGGCGTTGGATGTTTACCAGCGGTGTGAGCGCAGGCCAGGGAGCTAGGAGCTCCTAAACTGCAATCCCAGTCTGAACACCGCAAGGTGTCATCTCTGTCACATGCAGCTTCCTGTGCTGGTTTTGTCTCTCAGGGTTTGGAATTGTTAAGTGGACCCAGGAGCAGCTCCATTACCCGCAGGGCAGCCGGTTTCCCCATGCTCTTCCTGTGTATCGTCGGTGGGGAGGATCCCTCCAAGGCGCGCCCTCTGCTAGCACATTGCATCCAGACTTTACTGGCCTTGGCCAACACGCCTCTCCCGCAGAACTGGGACCAGACGCTGGACCTCCCTCAGGTGAGAGGCCTGAGCGCCGGGCGGGTCAGCTCCCACATCAGCAGAAGAGACCTGCCTCTTGGTTAGCCAGGCAGGCTGCCTCCTCAATCCCAGGCAGTGGTGCTGCTGATCGAGCACCCTGCCCTCCGACCGGGGCTGGGGTCACCGTGCTGCCTGCAGCCACCATCTCTCAGAGGAGACCAAACCCGCACGCAAACCACTTGTGCCCACTCCAGGCGTCCTGCTGGTTCGCCGCAGCGTCACACCCACCTACCTTCCCTGGCCGATCCAAGTGAGGAAGACGGCTTTCCTTTCGCTGCCCCGAACTATTGCCTAGTGTTTGCTGTGTCCCCGCCCCCACCCAGAAGTGACCCATGTGCGTTCTGGGTAGTACATCAAGCTCCTTTGTGATGAAAGCTGCTCCATGAATGGGAAATGACTGTGACACTTCTGGGGGGGTACCCAGGGCTGCAAAGCACCTTGCTACCACCTGCCCTTAGCGGGAGGAAGCCGTAGCTGTGGAGGGGTCAGTTCAGAAACTCCACCAGCCACAGGCAACACAAGCACTCCCCTGCTCAGCCCACGCAGGCTCCACTGTCCCTCTCCAGGTAAGGAATAGGCACATGCAGCCCCTGAGCCCTCCAGGGCTTCCCCCGGGAAGAATCCAGCCCGTATTGTACTGCATGCTCCCCGCATTCACAGCTCCACGACTCCCAAAGGCACAGTACGCACCAGCTGCACCTCAGAACCAGCACTTGGAGTAGCTTGTAGTGAAACCAAGTACAAGTTTATTTAACAAAGACCAGAGATTTGAGAAGAAGCAGATAGAATTAATGGGAACAAAGGGTTACATATAAAATAAAAGCATAACATGCTTTCTAGAGCCTAAACTTAACAAGACATTCCCCTGTCTCATAAAAGTTACTCACCCAAAGTCTCTCGCTTCTCATCAGACAGCCAGACCAGCGGTGATCCTCTGTTCATAAGACAAGCCAGCTGGCAGCTCGACCCCTCAGTGAAGGATACCTGGGCATACCATTGTATCCCCAGATATAGTTCCAGCCATCCATTGTCATCAATCACTTATAAATGGTACCTCCTTCTGCTTGTTTTTTCCTGCGGAGAATCTCCCATGGAGATTTCACAATCTCTTGATCAGCACTGTGGTCAGTCTGTAAACACACCTGTTGTGAAGTATACAGTACTCAATTTACATATAGCCAGACAGGTGGATAAGCAGCTCCCACCCGAAAAACACACACATACCCTCCTTACGTATTATCTGTACAAACACTTCATCAGCGTGACACAGGCTTTCACTGGAGACCTTACAAGACACCCTTTGATGAACGATTCTGTAGAGACCAGACTCAGGGCACTGCCTTCTGCCAGTGGGCACCAAGAAGTCCCTGGGCCACCACGGTGATCTTTGCTGTGTGTTCTCTGCAGGTCTCTGCCTTGCATGTGCTTCAGACCCTGGTGCGTGGCTCTGGCCTGGGAACGGCGCTGCTACAGTATGTCACGCCTATGATGGCTCTGCTGCTGAAGGCACTAGGCTCGTCTAGCTGGGCCATGAGAAATGCAGCCATCCAGCTCTTCAGTGAGTAGTAGCTGCTTATTCCTAGCAGTGCCATGGGGTGCACACATGGGTGTCCTTCCATTGGTGAACCTCCAGCGGAGCAAGGCCATTGCTCTGCTCAGTGTCCGGCCCTTAGTGCCCTCTGCGGAGCTAACGGAACAGAAAGCAAGAGGAGCGTTCATAGCAGAGCTTCTGACATGATATTGGTGGGGAGGAGGGAGGAGACAGTGTTGTACGGTTTGCAAAACGGGTCCTCCAGTCTATGGTGAGTCTTAACAGGCCAATTCCTGCATCTGTTAGAAAGAGTCCCAAATTAGACAAGCGCTGGGCTAGTTCAGAAATGCTCAGCTTAACAGGTCTGCTGGCCACTTCCTTTGCTATTTAGGGAGGGTCACGGTAGCTGTTCCTGAAGGGTCTAAGAACAGTGTTTTATACAGAATCCCTCCCCACAGAGCATTTTCCAAACTGCCCTCGAGAGACGGCCCAAGCAAAAGCCCAGGTCTGACCTTTGGGGCAGTCCCCGTCGGGATCTAAATTGTGATTGGTCTCCATCTCTCCCACTACACCCAGCATCAATGAAATGCAGCCATCTCTGCGGGGGAGGGTGGCTCAGCATGCAAGCGAGTAGAGTGGGAGATGCTGGACAAGGGCCCAGAGCAAACCCTAACCCCAAGTGCCTAACCCCAAGTGCCCACCCCCCCACCCCCGCATCGAGTAAATTGTATGGGACTCCATCTCCCTGCCTGGGAAGAATGAATGGCTGAGTCAGCCCTGCTGGGATTTGAAGCAGGCTCCAAGGAAGACGTCAGGGAGTCTCTGTGCGTTGCCTCTGCCTGAACTGCCTCTGGTGGACTTGCGGTGCATGCTGAAGCGCAGGGCGGAGTACCCGGGTGGCTGGTTCATCCCTGCCATGAGCAATGGCTGCGGTTCCTGATGCCCTTCCCCTGCTTGTTTTCTTTCAGGCGCCCTCACGGCTCGGGTGCTGGGTCCGAAGCGGAGCCGGGACGATAGCTGCGCTCAGGACGGGGTGAGCCCTCGGGCGTTCTTCAGCCGCTACCCGCAGCTGAGGGAGATCCTGCTGGGAGAGCTGCACTCAGCTCTGGAGACGGCAGGAGAGCCGGAGGGAGGGAGGTTTCACCTCTGCCCCTCGCTCCACGCCATCCTCACGCTCTTGGCAAAACTCCAACCCGGGGCAGATGGACTGAGCAGGTAGAGAAAATGGGGAGGAGGCCACCCCATGGGCAGGGTGCAGGCTGGGGGTCCCCGCAGGGGCACTGCTACCTATGGCCTGCGTGAGGCTGACAGCCTCCCCGAGCCAACGGCAGCCAGCCGCCTTCTGCAGAGGGGGAGGGTCCCTGCCCTGTCCTGGGTCACTTGCGCCCTTGCAGAGGATGGGCTGTGGGACGGCGGGGCGCTGCAGTGGTACTGCTGGTACTGAGGGCTTAGTGGCCCCGTGGAGCTGACATGCAGAGCCGAGACGTGCGCTCGAGCCGTCGTCAGCCTTTTCCAGTCCTTCCCGTTCAGCTCCATGTAGCAGGGACGGAGACCCGCAGCAGGATAATCTTTGCTTTGTTTCCCGCTCTGCACTGCTCGCTCTGCAGCGTCTCCACTTGCTTCCTGGAGCCCTTGCTTCAGCTTGCAGGAAACCCCATCTACGCTGTGCGAGTCACGGCAGCCAAGGCCCTGGTCCCTGTTGTCCCTACAGCTGACTACGGGAAGATCCTGCTGCGACTGGCTGGGGACTTGGCTAAGCAAGGCAGTGTCCTGTCCCACAACACGCTGCATGGGCGTCTGCTGCAGATACGGGCTCTGCTGGCTTACGCCGCAGACACCAACTGGTGAGTGGGTTTCTAAGTGCCATTCTCTTACTCCCTTTCTGTTTTCACGGCAGCAAGGCATGACCTCAGATCCGAACGCCAAAGCCAAGGGCATAGTGGGAGCAGCCTGGCAGGGAACGCCGAGGCAAACACTGACATTAACCTAGGAATGCTGCTTCCCAGCTGAGTGGCAGAGCAGCGGCTCCATCACAGACTCGCTTCCTGTGCTTATGGCAATCCAGCCTTTTGTGAAACGGCTCCATTTGCTATCGAAGGGGCAAGAAACAAGGACAGACCATACTGCATAGAGCCCTGCTGGCTGCTTCATGGAGTGCTAGGGACAATGCGGAAGGACATTCGCTGATCTCATGTTCTGTTTGGTTGCAGGGGTGGGGGAGAGGTTCCATCACACACACCCTAGAAACAGGAGGAAAGAGCCCAATGACACGACCGTAAGACAGAATACAGGGTAGTCTAGTAGTGACTGAGCAGTCTTCCCGACCTTTATTAGCGCGGTACCCTGTCCCCTTCCAAGGAACAGAATTGTAACGCATGGCTCTGCAGAGAGAACTGGGCCAGCACCTTTCAGAGAGACAAGCTAACGCTCCTGCATCCAAGCTGGTTAGTAACAGCTAACCTGTAACTATTGCTACTGGTACCTCGCTAGGTAAACGCTGCCGTTTCCTTTCAGTCTGTCAGCGGATGCCATGCTGTCTGTGGCGCATCAGATGGAAGGCCAGTTCTGGTTGGTCACCCCCGCACAGCAGTGCCCTCTGATTCGCTCAGCCTACCTCCAAGTCATCTCCCTGTTGGTGGGGAGCTGCTCCCAGGGTTTTGCAAAGCGTCTTCGAGAGGTTGTGAGCAGCGAACTGGACAGCCTCAGGCCAGGGCGGAAGGCAAGATCGTCCGAGCTCCAGGTATTTGCCTCTCCTGAGGAGGTGTTCATTGTGGCTCACTGGGGCCACAGAAACAGCTCAAGGATAAGGAATATACAGCAGGAATATGCTGCTAGTCAAGTAGCAAACTCACAATGGACCATTGTAAACTCTCCGCTGGGTCTGGAGTACAGGATAGGGATGAGGAGCAGTCATTCTCTCAGTGGGATCCTTTGAGGCTTAACCAGTTGGTGTTTGTAAAGTGCACGGAGAGGGAGAGGAATGCTCTCTGATTTAAAATGTCCGGGTGCTCTTACAAAAATGGTGAATGGCCTTTAACCTTGAGCATCTCTGCTTAAGGGGAAAATGTAGGTTAAAACTAGTTCTCCAGCTATTTCACTCTTATTAAATGTGCTAGCAGTGGGCATGAAGCGTGGGGCACTCATCCAAACCTGGTCTACATCAAGGGGATCTTGACCCTGTCTGGAAAGCAAAGCCTTTCGTGAGCAGCAGCTGTTCTGGTTTTCTTGCAGGTGGGCTCCGCTGTGTTCCATCAAGTTATCACCCACTTCCTCTGCAAGGAGGCAGCAAGCCTGGCTGGGGCTGAGCGAGTTGGTGCACTTTGCTTGCTCCTGCAAGGGGCAGATGTCGATATACAATCAGCCATCCTGACGTGGGTGATTGAAGGGGAGGAAGAAAGAAGCAAGGACTTGGAGAAGAGTCTCCAGCTGACGTTACTGGTAAGGCAAGGCTCCATGTGGAGATTTTAAATCAGAGTGGACATTCAGGACCTGTTCAATCCTAACACCCCCACATTATGGAACAGATGGTGCCTTTCTGAGCTCTCATTCTGATGAGCTTGGCTAGCTAGGTGTTCCTAGAAATCACTGTGCTGAGCTCATTCACTTAGTACTGACACACTTTTCCCCTCGCGTCCTAATGGGAGTTTGAACCCGAGTCTCTAGAGGCGAGTGGCTAGAGCGTTAATCCACCGCACTTCCACAGCTGCAGTTTAGTGTTAGAAGTGTCAATTGTTAATCCTGACTTGAAAGGACTTTATCAGAGAGGGACAACGATTCTTTATTTCTCTGGGAACTTTCCCTTTCTTCATCAGGAGAACCTAAAGTCGGTGCTACAAGGTCAGAGGGACAAAGAGTTCTTGAAGTTATACCTGGAGGCTTTGGTGCATCTGTGCCGCAATCCTTCATCCCAGACTCGGGATGTTTTCCTCTTGGGTCCTGCAGCAGCATGTGTGGATGTCCTGCTCTCTATGGTGGAAACCGAGTCTCCTGGCCCAGACCTCCTCTTCCAGGCACTGTGCGGGATTAGCTTGCTCTTTGTCCTGGGGTAAGTAGAGTCTTATTCTCCTGTACCCTCCCTCTAATTTTCTGATGGTCCATAGGAGTCCATAAGAGTTTTGCCCTGGGTTTCGGTAGGAGCAGCACTGAGCCTTACAACAGCAGACACTTTTTTGGCATTGCCTACATAATATATTCAGGTTTGTGCTTCTGTCCTGGCTTTTTTCTCTTGCTCTTACTTGGTTCGCATTGAATTTTATTGGAGGCATGTGCCCTTCCACGGTACCGATTTAACTGGCGCCGCATTCGAGCTCTGCCCTGTGTGGAAGGGGGGGTCTGATACCAATTTACTCCACTGCCCAAGAAAGAGAGGAGACAAACCTCGAAGAGAAGCAGATCGCTTGCAACTGACCAGGAGCTGTAGCTACATGCCTGCAGCAACATATAGAATGCTGGCTAAGAAACGTAGGGGTGCCACTGACAGAGGGGTTCGGTGCAGTAGATAATTGTCCAGTTGGCAGGGTACAGCATAACCAATGCTGGGTGTCCCAGGAGCCGGGTATCACCCTAAAACACTGGCAGCTCCGGTAATCCTTTTGTGCCTGGTGTAGCATTTGAACTCAAGTGGCCCTGCTTCTCGGGACTCCCCGGCCCTGTGCTTGAATGGATGGAGACCAATCGGATGTAACTGCTGTGAGAGGGACAGAACCAGAGGGTGCTACTGCTTCTCCACAGTGTTCTGCAGAGAACCATGACCCTTCGCTGCAGGGCCTGGTACCCTTGAATGCATTTTGAGTTGGTTTTTGCAGTGGACATCAACAAAGGCGCCAATATCAAAGGATTTATGGCAGCGTCACTAGCCTGGTACAGTGACACGGGTCTGGCTTATTGGTACAGAAACTCCCTGAAAAGGGAGACTTGTGTGTTGGGGCAGTCAGTGTCCGGTGAAGCCAGAAGGAATGACCTGACTTTGACATTCCATCTCTCTCACTTGTCCTGTGACAGTGCCAAGCTTCGGGATTATCCCCTGCTCGAGCGATGGTGCGTGATGCTGGAAAGAGGCAGCAGATCCAGTTCTTCGGAGGTGCTACGGCTGGCAGCAGCAAGGTCTCTCAAGCTGGCAGGAGCTGACGTGGTTCAGAGTGCCCTGGAAGCCTCCTGCCCATCCCTGCTGTCGGTGGCTGTGCGGTATGTAGCTGACACTTCGAGTCAGAGAGTTGAGGCCAGAGGGGACCCACCAGGTCAGCTCGTCAGACCTCTCGCCTATCACAGGCCACTGCCACCTCCCGCGCACTGATCCCAACAGCCAAAATGAGACCAAAGTATTCCAGCCCTCAGGAGACTAGAGTAGTATGTGCCACAGGCAGAGAGTAGGAGGGGCCGCGGTGCACCAGTGCCTGAGGCCCCCACAACGGCAGGAAACGATTCAATGAGATGCACCCACATAATCCTGGCAACTGACCCGCACCCGCCTGCTGCGGAAGAAGGAGAAAACTCTGCCAATCTGACCTGGGGGGAAATTCCTTCCCGACCCCATGCATGGCCGTCAGTTAGACCCTAAGCATGTGAGCAAGAACCAGCCAGCCACACATCTGAGAGAGAAAATGCTTGGTGCCATCTGAGAGTCCTGGCCCGCCCCGTTCAACGTCCCATTGCCAGTGGTGGCCATCCCTGATACTTCAGAGGGAGGAGATTTAAAAAAAACAACCCAGAATACACTGATGGGGAAAATCCCTACCTGACCCCTGCAGGTGGCCAGCTGAAACCCTGAAGCATGAGCTTTTAGGACCATATGACATACACCAGAAATGGGCCTCAGGGATGCTGAGCCTTAACCCCTACCAGCACAAGCAACCCTGTCATATAGTCACACTAAAAAAATGTATCCAGCTCCCTCTTAAAACTAATCATTTGCCCCCACAACTCCTATGGGGAGGCTGTTCCAGAACCTCATCCCTCTGATGGTTAGAAACCTTCTTCTAATTTCCAGCCTGAATTTATTCATGGCCAGTTTATATCCATTTGTTCTTGGCCAACATTGTCCTTTAGCTTAAATAGCTATTTACCCCCTCATGTATGTGGGGGTAAGTATCATCCATCCTTATTCTCTTTTTGTTTATATAACTAAAAAACCTCATATTATTTATTTTTAATTTCTTGGCAAGAGCTAATTCAGCTTGACTTTGAGCAATACGTGTTATCCTGGTGGCATGAAAGTCAGGTTTTCTTGATGGTCATTGACAATACACATTTCCAGTACTGCTCTAGCATCCAAAATCCCGGTTTCTGGCCCTAAAGGTTAATAACTTGCCTATTTAATTGAAGACTTGCACTAGGAAAACCGCATTGAAGAATATTAAAGGGGACATTGCCAGTTGTGACAAAGTTCCTCCTCTACCTCGGTGGGTCCTGCGCTTATTGGCGGATTCTGCTTGCCTCAGAGATCTTCCCCTCTAGTAGAATCCACAGTCCAGGTTAACTCCTCCTGTGTCTGATCAGGAGCTGGGAGTTTTGGGGGGAACCCGGGCCCGCCCTCTACTCCGGGTTCCAGCCCAGGGCCCTGTGGACTGCAGCTGTTTAGAGTGCCTCCTAGAACAACTGCACGACAGCTACAACTCCCTGGGCTACTTCCCCATGGACTCCTCCCAACACCTTCTTTATCCTCACCACAGGATCTTCCAGCAATACACCCTCTTACTCTCAGCTCCTAGAGCCTCTTGCTCCCAGCTCCTCACACGCAACCTCCTTCCACAGCTCCTGACATGCGCCCCTCACTGACTCACTGGGAGGCTTTTACCTAGTTTCAGCCAGCCCCTGACTGGCCGCAGGTGTCTCAATCAACCTCCCTGCCTTCTGGAAAGTTCTTAATTGGCCCCAGGTGTCTTGATTAACCTGGAGCAACTGCCATAAGGTATCAGGGATTTGTTTAGCCTGGGGCTAACATACTGGTTCCTTACCACTTTCCTATAGCCCTCTGGCCTTGCCCCGTCACACAAGTTACAAATCGCATTTTAAAAAACAAGGTGCTGTTCTAACACCTGAAAGCCTCAGCTCCTTTTCGCTTTAAGTCCTGTTTATTTACTCTCTGTATTTCACTCAGCCTGGACAATGAAAATGAACTCGTCAGTTTCGTTTTCTGGCCCTCGTGCAGGATAACACAACTGTGCAATATTCCAGTTGCAAACCCAACATAGGAATATTTAAATTGAAACAAAAGACTTGTAAGTTGGAGTTTAAATAAAAATACTGGAAACGTTTCTGTTGACCTAAGGGTTTGCAAAACAATATTTTTTTAAGCAAAATGTAAATGTTGGGTCCAACTCTCCCCAATAGTGTCTTCATGAAAATCCTCAATATAATATTGGATGGGACGCTTTGCACTGATGAACAGAGACAGGCTGCCTGTGACAAGGTTGGGGAGTACTTGAGGATACTGTATGTCACTTTACAAAAGGGAAAAGAAAGAATCTTCGTTTCCATCTGACCACTGCTGGTATATTCCCCCTTTCCCCTAGCCTCCATCTGTTAGCTTTGTCTCTGTAAACTCTTGGGGGCAGGGCCTTTCATGTATGTAACACCTGACACATTGCAAGCACTACCAGAAACAAATAATGATGATATTGACCATCCAAGTGTTTAAACAAGTTTCCTGTTAATTACAACCTCGCTGTGTCAGATTATCCCCTGGCATTGTAGTTGGACAGCTTGGAAATGGTCCGGATAGCACTAGATGCTACTAAAATGAAGTCTGCTTTCTTTTTCCACTCAGTCTGATGGACACGGGCATTTACCTGCTACACGACGAGGATCAGGAAGTACGGCGTGAAGCCTCTGTCTTCGCCAGCCTTGTTCAGCACAAGTCGGGAGCGCAGCCTCCGGAGAGTTGTGTCTTTATCCAGGGTAACAGAGGGCTGGTGTGCCTGCTGCAAGTCCTGCTGGGAAAGTTCTGGGGCTGCCCAGACACCTTTGAGTTTTTGCTCCGGCACCTCCCCACACTGGATCTCAGCAACATCTTGACAGAGCTGGAGGCCAACAAGTGAGCAGTTGGATGTTAAGGAGACACGTTCACCCCCCACAAGAGCAGGGCCGGCTCCAAGCACCAGACCAGGAAGCACATGCCTGGGGCAGCACATTCGAAGGGGCGGCATTCCGGCCATTGTTTGGGCAGCACAATTCGGCTGCCCGTTATTTTTGGTTTTGTTTTTTGGTTCGGCAGTTCGGGCGGTGGTTTTTTTTTGGCTTGGGGCGGCAAAAAAGCAAGAGCCGGCCCTGCACAAGAGTCACATGCCAGAATCATGTCAGTACCCATCTTCAGCTGTGGCCAAGGGGAGGGCACACGGCAACTCCGGAAGGGATACAAAGATTGCTTTGAGGCACCTTTGCGCTCCCCCATCCCACTGTGCACTGGTCCAATATCCCAGTGTATATTAGAGCAGCTGCCTGGCAATAGCCCCAAGGGGCCGGGAGGAGAGCTGGGGATTGCTGTGGCATAGGACGCTCTGGCTGCTCCCAGTTTTCTCCTGGCCACGTCCTCCCAACACTAGCGGCAGACACTAGAAATGACTTCAGAGCGTCTATGGTTGTTTCATGCCAATACCCTGGAGAGATCCCGCTATGGCTGGTTATGCCAGCAGTGTATTGCAAAGCATCCACAGTGCAGACTAGGACTGGGAAACCCGTCTTCAGGAACCAAGGCAAATCATGAGAATTTGGTTGCCTCTTAGGAGGAAGCCCAAGTGACCAGCTTGTAAAGGGCCAGCCCAGACATGCAAGCAGTGATCCCCGCGTGCTAGCAAAGGGCAAGGAGGGGATGCGCCGTCTTCTAGTAGGAGTGAAAAGAGCAAATGCAGCCTGGTTTTGTCTCTGCTTCCAGAGGAAGCTGCTCCAGGTGGTATTCCAGGGTAAAAGCCATAGGGACGACTTATTTTTATAAGGGCAGATTAAAAACTAGGCCCTGCAAAGAAATGGTCTGTTTAGGGGTTTTGTTGTGTTGTTTTTTAAATGTCCACACTGGATACAAGTGAGGCTGAAAATAGAGGGCAGGGCCTACTGAGTTCTATCTCCATCTCTGCCACAGTCTCACTGTGCCACCTGGGGCAGGTAACTTAGTCCACCTACGTTTGAAAATCCGGGCCTAAACGTAAGCATCCAAATATCTATTCAAGCACCTAAATAAGTGGCCTGATTTTTTTGTTGAGGTTTTGAGCACCCATAGCTCCCATTGACTTCACTGGTGGGTGCGTGTGCTCAGCACCTCTCAAAATCAGGCCACCCACGTAGGTGCCTTGCTTTAGGGCCTCAAGTTTGAAAATCGTGCCTTTAATCTCTCTGCTTCTCCATCTGTACAGTGGAGATGACACGTCCGTCTCTCCCAAGGGAGTTGTGTGGATTAAGGAGTTAATGGGGGTACAGTACTGTAAAACTGTGCTCTATAGATGGGAGATGTTATTGTTACCAGCATCCCAAGGGAGCTGTCCTCCATAGAGAGAGGCCTTGGGCCTTTCAATCTGTAAACACAAAATATATGAAATCCCGTCCTTTCTAGTCACCAATACAGAAAGCCCCATCTGCTCATGCAACACCCATCACTGGGCTATCACAGCTGGTACGTAGCGTGAAATTGTGCAGGGGTGTTTGGAGGAGCAGATCAGTGAATGAGACAAAACGTGGGGTTTATCGTTTGACTTGGCTTCCCTTTCAGAGCGGTCAGTCTGTATAAAGAGGACGAACCCAATGTTTTTGCAGAGCCAGCTGTCTTATCCCGACTGCTGCTCCCCTTCCTCCTTCAGCTGCTAGACAGGGTGCCCGCCTCCACTCGGCTTTGTGACTTCACTCAACGCTGGCTGAAAGCCACTGGACCCGGCGTCTTACGCAACCTACAGCACTGCAAGCACTGGTGGAGACGAGGTATGTAGCTGTACTGGCATCGCATCTAATCCCTTCCCACGATGGGCAGTCAGATATCCCGCAGTGTTGGCCATAAAACCAAAGCAAAGCTGATTGCATATATGACACGTATCCATAAAGCACAAATTTGTTTATATGAAGGACCTGCACTAATTGCCGCTCTCTTCAACTGTGTAGTGCTAGAATAATTGCTTTAAATAAAGTAAAATGGAAGAAGCAGCACATTATTTCCTGCCATATTGCGACCTCAAAGATACGTTACACTGGGGGTTTAAGTGACTTCATAGTATTCTTTGCACTTTTTCAGTTTTGTTCTGTCAGGTTAATACAGTTCACCTGGGCTCTAGCCCACGATCCACAGAGAACCCTGCTACATTTAGGTTTGTTTTTCCAACATTTCCCCCCACAAACCAGCCTCCCTTCAAACTGCACCAAGACTGGGACAAACAAAACGAAGAGTGCAAAAGGAAAAGCCAGGGAACAGCCACTATATTCCATAATTGTCCCTTTGCAGGGTCTGTGCCATTGACTGACAACCCTGACTTGTTTTCTGTTTCTTGGCCAAATTCACCACACAGTTCAACCAGCTCCTATTAGCGTATCATGAATAACGCTTAGAGGTGTAACTGGAGAACGAGAAACAGCTTGGAGGTTTTGGATAACTGGAAATTGCATCCAGAAATCCCTGTGATGTTACCTGCATAATAAACTATTTGCCCTTGGCAAGGGAAACTGCAATAGAGTCTCTGTACTAGAGATGTCACGCTGGCGAAGGGCTGGCTGTGCTCTGTGCAGCCAAGGTAAACTGAGGCAAACACCCAATGGAGCTGCCCGGCATTTGTGTAAATGAAGAAAACTAAATAACAGAGAAGCTTAGCGCAGGCTTAAGTACAAGCCCATGTCTGGGCCATGTGCTGATAGGCCAAATCAGCTGTTCTTGGAATTCACCTGTGCCAGGAACAGAAAAAAGCCAGCAGTCCCTGGTGGGTATTCATGGCTCTGCACCTCCATGCTGCTGCAAGTAGGAGTGCATGTCAAGGCATCATTGAGGGCGGCATTGGTTTTTCAGTGACAGCTCAACTCCTGCTACAGCAGCGTGGTGCTTTAGCTGCACTCTGGTGTACATGGGAATTTGGCTTGTGGAGAGGATGGGACAGTGAGAACAGGACTATTTGCCCTCTCGTCTGTCTCTATAAATTACTTTTGAGGGCCACTGATACCCTATACACACCCTAACCCTATTAATGCCTTGTTCTGCTCCCTTTTAGAAGCCATTGCACCATTGCAGATGAAAGCTCTGGGGTGTGCAAAGGTGCATGCTGCTGTCACTGCGCTGCTGGTGAAGGCTACACTTCTGGCCCACACTCTGGAGAGGACCCACATCAGTGCTTCAGAGATCCACTGCACGTCCCAGGAGCTGAGAAGTGAGCTTGTGCTGGTACAGGAACTGCTGGCCCAACATGGAATGGCCCCCACCTTCAGTTTAGACTATGGGATCACAGATACAAAGTCCTCAGTGAGAGCTCTCTGATCACCCTGGGTGGCAGAACTGTGTTGTACTGAGTTACCATGAGCCATTAGCCAAGGGGCAGAGTGTGCTCTCTTTACACTGTGCTTTAGATCTCTGTTCTGAGACACTCCTGGATCTCTGTGCTCAGCTTCCTGATTTCTCCTCTGCTAGGAGCCATCCAGAACTGGCAGGTTATTGATGTAACTCAGGTGCTCCCCATTCACCAGCCAGGAAAGGGAAGTGGTACAGTGTCCTACTACCTGGGATCCAGGCCCCTCTCCCCCTCAGGTTATCCTGGTTCCTCAGACTTATTTTATCAACCACACGTTCTCTGGATCAAGCCAGGAGGTGACAGCTTCCAGTCTTTCATTCAGAGGGCAGCTTTACAAATTAGATCACTACCAGCATAAACTACCAGCGATGGTCTTAGCCCATGTTTCTGCTCCTCTCTACCCAAAAGGCATGGGCTCCTTGGTATGCCCGATACTCTCAGGTCAAGACAGCCTTCCCTGTAATGAGGAGGCTTGGATGCGCTACTCCCGGAAGGACCGGAGAGAACACGTCTCAAAGGACAGAGGTCACATCTCAAACTCCGCTCCCCCTGCTCTCCTGATCTTATTTCACTGTTTTTTATCCAGGTTTGTGTCTCCTGTTATAAGGAGCCAATAAACATGCTCATGGCTGAATAAAGCGTCCCTGGGATTTTATCACTAATAAAGAGTCCTCATTGGGTGTTGCTGTTACTCAGTGTTATAAAGCACTCTGGGGTGACTATATTTTCCATTGGAGAAGCGTTTCAATCAGTTAGCAAATGCCCTCTGATTCCTCAGATGTCCGTCTCTGACTCTCAGAGCTTAGTTGCTGCTTCACTTATGGTCTAACTCTAGTCCAAACTGCTGGTGCAACAACAATCCCGTACCAACAGAGCCTTCATCTTGTCTCTGTTGAGCCTCACTGATACAGCCTTTGTCCCAGATTTCCTGTCCTCAGAGTACAGAAGGGACCCTTCACGCGTCACGCTCCAGCTTCTTACCCGTGTGATGTAGAGAGAGGGTGGGGAATACGTGCAGGAGCTGAGCCCGGCTGAGAGCAGATCACACACCCCAAGTCAGGGCTGCCACAACTTTCCTTGGCTCCCCTCTTTGCAGGAACTAAAGTGAACGAGTCCCAGGCTGACTGGCTCTCTCTTCTTGTCTATCAGCGATACTTCAATGAAACAGCTAAAGCCTCTTTAGGGAAGTGAGCTCAGCTGTGCTAATCAGTCTTACAGGACTTAAAATATACAAAGCAACAGCCCTGGCAGAAAAGTGTTATTCTCAAAATGTTTTGGAAATAACATTTTCAAAGCTGGACGTGCAGATAAAGAGCCTGACATTCTAGTTTTAGGCCATTTCAAATGAGATTTAAGATACAGAACTCGAAGGAACCTCCTGTGCCATCGAGTCCAGTCCCCTGCTGTCACAGGTAACCCCATCACTTCACTTCCTGACTCCTTTACCTGTTTGTACAGAGTCCAATGTGCCCACAATTCCATTAATAAAATACAAGCCTAATCATAAACCGATCAAATGCCATCTTAAAACTAGTTAGGTTGTTTGCCCCCATCATGCCTATTGGGAGGCCACTCCAGAACCTCGCACCTCTGATGGTTAGAAACCTTTCTCATTGCCAGCTTATACCCATTTGTTCTTGTGCCAACACTGCCCTCTAGCTTAAATAGCTCTTCACCCTCCCTGGTGTTTACCGTCCTCATGTATGTACAGGGAGCAATCATACCCCTTTCAGCCTTCACTTTTCTATACTGAACAAACCAAGTGCTTTTAGTCTCCTCTTAAATTCAGCCCTCTAGTCCCCTGATCATTCTAGTGGCCCTTCTCCACACCTGCTCCAGTTTGAATTCAGCTTCCCTGTACATGGGTGACCAGAATTGTGCACAGTATTCCAGGTGAGGTCTTTCCAGTGCCTGGCACAATGGCATTAATACATCCTATCCTGGAAATACCTCACCTGCTACACCCGAGGATCACATGTGCATTTCTTATGCCCACAGCAGTGGCGTAGCCAGGATGGGACATTTGGGTGGGCCATGACCTCAGGTGGGTGGGCAATGACGGGGATGGGGGGCAGGAGGGATCAGGGGACCTGCCTCTCCCCGACCCCCTCTAGCCGGCCTTGCGGGGGGCGATGGATGCTCTGGCCAGGGGCCCCCATGACTCTGGGCACGCACCCCGCTCCAGGAGGAGATGCTGTTCTCCAGTGCGCACGACGCCCAGCACTTGTCCCCATCCCATCGCCCCACCCCAGGCCCATCTCCCCAAGGCAACAGGCTTACCTTTTTTGAGGATCTCCTGTGCTGCTGCCAGCCACCTGCTTGCTTACCCGGCCTCCTCTCAGTGGTGGATTAGCCACTGGGCCAACAGGGCCATCCCCAGGGCCTCGGCCAATTGAGGGGCCCTGGAAAAATGGGCACCCCCACCTGCTCCACTCCAGCTGGGGAGTGGGGCTGGGACACGTGGGCTTGCGGGCAGGCGGAGTGGGGCGGAGCAGAGCCAGGGCTGGGGTTTGGGCCTGGATGCTAAGTGGGTGGGCCTATGCCCCTGACCCACAGTACATTTGGCGGTTCATAGTCAACCTGTAATCAACCAGCACACCCAGGTCTTTCTCCTTCTCTGTTGTTTCCGACTGATGACCCCCATCTTAGAGCAGAAATTCTTCGGCCCTAAATGCACGACCTCACGCTTTGTACCATTACATTTCATCCCACGTCTATTACGCCAGTCACTAGGTTACATCATAATCTCTGCTCCACCACAGGTGCACCCCCCACTCCGCATTAACCACTGAATGGCCTGGGGTCTGACACCTCCCCTTACCCATCAGGGCTCCCTTTCTGCTCCCCGCTGCTTCTGCGGCCCCCCCGCTGCATTCAGGGCTGGCTCCATACTCCCCCGCCCAGACACCGCCTTGCCCCCGGGAAACACTGCCCCTGGGAAGGGGGCGCGGGGCAGCGCAGCAGCGAGCGGCCCGGGAGGAAAGACCCCGCCGGCGGGGCAGGGGAACAAAGAGCCCCCGGGGCCGGTGACGGCCCCGCCCGGCTCCAGCGATCCCCAGCCCCGGGGCAGGGCCCGGCCGGGATCCCGCCCGCAGCCAGGCCGGGGCGTGGCCACGGCGGCCCCGCGTGTCGCAGGAGACGTGGCAACCCGCCGCTTCCTGCCGAGCTGGGCCCGGGGCGGCCGCCGCCTCCCCCGGCTCCCGCTGCCGGCCGCCGGCAGGTAGGTGCCGCCGGGCCGGGCCAGGCCCCGCGGGCTCGCCCCACCCCAGCCGCGCCTCTGGGCCCTGCGCAAGGGGCCGCCCCCGGCGCGCGATGGCCCCGCGCTGCGCCCCATCGCCAGAGGTGCGGGGCCACCCCCAGCTCGCGCTGCCCCGCTCCCCGCCCGGCAGCCCGTGAGCCAGCGGAACTCACCCCCACTGGAGCCTGCTGCGCGAAGGGCTCAGGAGGGGCTCGGCCCCCTTAGGGCCTCAGACCAGCACTAAAACGATCTGCAGTGACAGGCGCGGGGGGAATGAGGGAGCTACACGCTGGTGCTTCAGAGCATCAGCCAGGCCCTAGGAATGAAGGAGGAGGAAGCAGTTTCCCCTAGCAGTGGGTCATTGTAATTGTGCATTTGAGGGGTGCTTTTACCCTTTCTTCCGCAGCATCGGTGCTGGCCCCTGGCACAGAGAGGGGATGCTGGGCTAGATGGACCAGGCGACAGGCATTGTCATAGCAGGTCAAAGCTCCCAGCGTTGAGGTGATGTCCCTCCTGTCTCTCTCTGACATGGGAGCCGTTGAAGGCCTGATCCCTGCCCCAAGGAGCGTATGCCACAAATCAGACAAAACAATAGCGAGCTGCAGAGCTGGCTGGATGCAGCTTGTAATTCTCCAGCTCAAAGTAACAGGTGGCACTTTCAGGACAAAGGTCCGGCCTTCGGGGACAACTGATGCCTGGGTGAGCTACCACTTGTTGATCCCAGCAAGGTGTAGTCCTTGTGGGCTATACTTCCACTGGGGAATGGGATTGGGAGTCAGGAGTCCTGGGTTCTAGTCCTCGGCTTGCTCTGTGACAGACCAGTTGCTTCACCTTCCTTTGCCTCAGTTTCCCTGCATTTAATGTGGTAATTAATTATATTTACCTTCCTTCATAAAGCCCTGTGAGATTCTATATGGTTATAGAGGGTAAGTGCCTAATACCAGTAGGAAGGATTTCGTGCTCTAAGATGCAGACTCCATGATGGACCTCGCTGGATTAAGCTGCAGCGCTGTGCTCCGCCAGGCCTCACTTTGGCATTAAAGGCCAGTGTGGCTGCAGGCGGCTCAGTTGTACACAGATCCAGTGCACCTCTCCGGCCGTGGCAGTTTGTCAGTGTGGCCCTTGGTTAGGCAAAGTTCAGCCACGGCTGATTGTGAGGCGCCCATCTGGATCTGTGGCTAAGGCCCGGTTATCTAATCGTAGGGTAATCTTATTTACGTGCTTAAATCACCTGAACTTAAAGCTGCAGAGGGTCCTATGGGTATTGATGGTTGAAACATAATTATCAGCCAATTGATTGCTCCCAAAAAACCCAAACTTGGATGGAGTCACGATCCACCTTGTACAATAGCCTCTTCTACCCACTTAGGCTCAGTAGGAGTCCCACCCATGCTCTACGGTTAAGCGGGATCTCATGATAAACAGTGCCATAATGGTGACTTGTAATTGAATCGCAGGGGCAACATGACCACAGCCAAGCCAAAAAGACTCAAGTTTTCCGAAGAAGAGAAGTTCCTCATCCTTGAAGAATTCAGCCTGCGCAAGGACATCCTGATCCCCAAGAGCGGGCGCTACAAGAACACGATGGACCGGCAGCGAGCGTGGGAAGAGATCACGGCCGCCGTCAACTCCCTCAGCCCGCTCGTGCAGCGCACGCCTGACGAGATCCGCAAGAAGTGGCATAACATGGTCATTGACGCCCGCAAGGAGCTGACCACGGTGAAACACCCTTTGTTGAGGCAGCGGCCCCAGGAGAGGCTCTTCCACAACATCTTTGCTCTCTTCAATAAGACAGGGCCGGAGTTGGCAGAGCCATTGCTGCTGGGCCCTGGTTTCAGGGCGAAGCCGCCCAGCAGCCCCGCTGGAACCGCAGTGCGTCTCTGCGCAGCGGAGGGGACGCAGGAGTCGTTGTCGGACTTATTCCTCCGCAGCCAGAACGGTGGACGTCAGCTGAGCCAGGGGAACAAGCTGCTCTGCAAAACGGAGGTCCTTTTGGACACAGACAAAGAAATGGCACCAGGGACTGGCTGTCCAGGAAAGAGCTTCATCCATGCGCCAGGGGACCCGCAGCCCGGCGATTTGTGTGTGGGTGGATCTCAGGAGAGTGCGGAAAAGAGACTGTTGGGCCCCAGTAAGGCCCCACCGCTGACCTGTGCACCCGTAGCTGAGACACATCCTGTGCCAGTTCACAGGGCTACCTCGCCACCGAGCCACGGACCTGAGGGGCCTGCTCCTGGCAGGACTCCGGTGCCTCTGAACGGCTCCCCAGACTTCGCACTGGCCTATAAGATCAAGTGCCCTTTGAGCCCTGTGTTTGAATGGCCTTGCCTAGGGGTCGTCTCAAGCCCCGTCACACAAAGCAGCAGGGCTGAGAGCCCCAGCTCCGAAGGCATCCACACAGCAATGGATGATAATGGTGAGACGGCCACGCCCACTGGCCAGGCCACGCAGTGCCCGGCTCGTCCTCCTTCCCAGCAGATGTCAATATTTTAATTTGTGCAGGAAAGGAAGAGGCTATTAGGTACTGGCAGTAGCCTGGGAAGAGGCACCAATCTCAAGTCACGTGTGACCTGAGCCTGGATTCGTATTTGGTCTTACCCCGGGGATAGAGCTCCCTGTGCCGCTTTGCCTTCTGTTATGGAGCGCCATTAACAGGCACACCCCTTCCTAAGCAGGCCATTCTTGCCATGAGAGGAGCATGTCGTTATCAAGTGACCATTTATAATAGATTTTAAGACGCCCAGAATTCCCAAGAATGGACCTTCCCTAAGCTGGCTTTCCTCCCAGCCCATTGCCACGTGGTTGGGCCAAACACGTCTCCCCCGAGAATGGCTCTGAGTCAGTGACCAAGCCCCCAGGGATGTGTTTGTATCTCCAGTCCATCAGTGAGCATTTTTCCTACTACCACTATTAAGATGCCAATGCAGAAATACAGCCCTGTTCTCCCCTGCTCCAGCTGTGATAGCCAAGTGACAAATACTATTTCCATCCCAGTGCCCAGAGTTGTAGACAGCTTAGACCAGGGGTTCTCAAACTTCATTGCACTGTGACCCCCTTCTGACACAAAAATTACTACACGACCCCAGGCCGGGGGCCTGTAACCTGAGCCCCGCTGCCCAGGGCTGAAACTCTTGGGCTTTGGCCCTGGGCAGTGGGGCTTGGGCTTCAACCCCAAGCCCCAACAAGTCTAAACCAGCCCTGGTGACCCCGGCCCACTTTGGAGTCCTGACCCCCAGTTTGAGAACCGCTGGCATAGAACCATCCTGGTTCCTTACTACTGTAGCAAGAGAGGAAATGCGGGTCAGCTGGAACAGGTCAGATCCAGCCACAAGGGACACCTTGCTTTTAAGAGAGTGGACATATAATTTGAGGCAGGGGAGAAGTTCCCGGTGTCCATTTTTAGTGTTGCTAAACTGTCCTGAAGCTCCGGATCATGCCTAGAATCGTGCCACAGATCTGCCCCATATTCCCGCTCACTCTCCAATGAATAACCCTTCACCCCACTCTGCGGCCTGTGTGACCACGCTCCTTCCTGAAGCCGGAATGCCTTGGACAGTGGGGGGTAAGGTATCACTCGCTCCCTTCAGCCCACTGCAGCGAGGGCTTCTGCAGCTCTGCTTCTGTCCAGCTTGCCAAACAGGCTGCTGAGAATTTCAGCACAAGTTGGCAGTGGCCTGCCCCAGCCAGTGTTAACAGCCTCCCCATGGCACTATGGTGAAACCCGACAGAAGGGGCAGGGCTTACCCCCCTGGGGAGGGCAGCTGCAGATCTCCCATTGCCATTGAGACAGCCCTACCCTCAACCTTACGTACGCTCCAGCAGCTTGAAAGAACCTTCATCCGCTCTCGCCACAGGGTCGCACCCCGAGTACACAGGCCCATGCTGACTTTGCTTGCTGTTCCTCCCCCTGGGATGGCATGGGAGGCTGTCCCAGGGCCTGGCTCACTGGCAGCACTAAGTGAAATGAGTTGTAAGGTGTCAGTACAGCTTTAAATGCCCGTTTGTAGCATCAGGCTACAAGGCATCACTACAGGCATCCCCACTATTTGATGCTTGGCATGACTAGTGCTTCTAGGACATCAGAGCTACCACACATCTCATGTCTAGGTAAATTATGTGGGTAACAGGAGGGGAGTAGCAAGTGTGGGGGAGAGGAAAAGAGCCCAAAGGTAATCAGGGAAAGATAAGAGAGAGAGGGGGGTGTTATATCAGAAAGGGCATCTCTGTAAAGCTCCTTCCTGTAGCCTAGACGAGCTTTCCTGGATGCAGGACAGAGCAGCGTTAGATCAGTGGTCCTGGCAGAATTGGGGCATGACCCTTATTTTGAGGAGGTTGGATCCTGCTGTTTGTGGCGGGTGGGACATTGCCCCCCGGGAGCTGGTTTCTGGGATGAACCTTGCATTTCTGTATTCTCTTGGCTCCGTTTGCTTTAACCATTTTGGGGGTTGTTTGTTTGGTTTGTTCAGCCAGCGCATCTGTGACCGAAGATTCGCTGCCCAGCCAGAGGGGTTGTGTCGGGCCAGCCAAGGAGCTTTGGGAGAAGCACAGCCGGCTGCACACCGAGATCCTGGAGCTGCAGAAAGAGACCTTGCAGCTGCAGAAGGAAAAGATCCTGCTGGAGAAAGAGAAACTCTTACTGGAAATTGTCAAACTGCGGCGAGAGCTGGACACGTGACCATCTGCCAGGGAATGATCTGCCCCCCCCCACAGTCCAGTTCAGACCCGCTCGGCTCCAAGTACCCTGTTCCCTGGAGCTTCATGTGCTTGCCCCTCCGAATGAGCAGGAGAGAACTGAGCGGGTGCTGAACCTCACAGACACGAATGGCAGCAACTCTGTTTCCCGTGCAGAAAAGCCCAGAGAAATCACTCCACTGCCGCTGTTAACCTGCAATGAGCCACACCCAGGACACCGGGGGGCACCTGCTGTGGCTTTGGCGTCAGAGCGTAAAACTCGCACAGGTTTGGGAGAGCCACAGCACCAAGGAAATAACTCTGGGTGGGCCTACGCGGGGCCCCTCCCTCAGCAGGGTGCCAGAGCCGCCCACGGGCCAAGGAAGAGGGGCTGTATCTGTGTATGGAACAGCAGCACAGCACGTCACCCCGGGGTTCACCTGCTGTATCGCGCGTGGCAGAGAAGACTGAACATGTAGCAGCGCGATTGCTTCCTGCCTCTGTGGGGCCTTCCCCCTTTAGCCACGAGCAGGGAATTGAAACCAGGATCTTCTTTTTTCAATGTTGATATAAACTCACTAAGTAGAGAAGCAGCATGGCAGCCCACTCCCTTTCCAAGCCAGTATCCAGCCCTGCACTACAGTGTAAGGAGCTATGGGGCAAAGCCTAAGGGGCTTTCTCAGGGCAAACTCCTGGTGAAGAGAGCGGGAGTTTTACCCGAGTAAGAACTTAGGGTTTGGCCTTTAATGATTAAGGATTAAGTTAAAATAAACAAGTGAGCACAGCCAGACTCATTCCCTGCTGGCACTGCCTGGTTTTCTGCTCTCTTCTCATTGCCAGAGGCAACAAGAACCTGAGCGCACAGAGGGCTCTGCTTGGACCTACCCTTCTGAGGATTGTCTGTCTCATGCCTAAACTGGATAGTCTAAGTTTCCCCCAAATACCTTAGGGGGCACACCTACTCCTAGCCACTTCCTCGTCCTGTCTAGCTGGTCCACAGTTCAGCAGCGGCCTTGTTTGTATATGACTTTCTTAGTGTTAATTTTAGTGCTTGGGAAAGTGCCTTGCTATTGACGCTGGCTGGAGCCAGACAAGACCCCAGCAGATACTACAAGCTTCCCACACAACGCTGCCAAAGAATCTCCAGTGTGACCTGGATCAGCCTTGCCATGACAGTCCCGGTCCATCACTTCTGCTAGTTCCAAAGCATGGGGTGGTTTTGGGATGCAAGCAAAAGCCCACGGAGAACTAGGTCAGAGGGATTAGATTGATCAGAGATGCCCTCTTTTCAGCTGGGAACCGAGGCATCCAGAAGAGAAAAGTCATTGCACTAGCCTACTGCAAGCATCATCTTCCTGCATCACCATCTTATCTCCAGCCCTCTCTTTGGTGGGGATCCATGCATGGGGAAGAAGCGAGGCTCCTGGGGAATTCCTCCCTCCTATGATACAGAACCATTCCCAGAGGCCCACCTGCTGACTTATTCCGAGGGCTGCCTGAGCTGAGGCCTCAGGATTTGGCTGGAGGAGCAGTGCAGCCAGCATGCTCCACCCTGGGAGAGGAAATAGGGAGTGAACATTGCGGTGGTTGGATGAACCCAGAGCAGTGTTGATGGGGGTTGCTTTTGCCCAAGGGAGTGATGGGGAGAGTATTTTAAATGCTGGGGATGGATAAGGTTCCATCTCGTGTGGTTGCATTCCGCTCCCAGGCCATTTGGAAGCCCGATGACTCCTGTAGTATTTGAGGTTTTTAGCAAGCTCAGCGAGTGCTCTGACGAGCAGATGTACCAGTAACTGGCGTGGGTGCCGAGCCAAATAAACTTGATCTCTTCAGAAAGAAAAAAACCTGTGAGATGTCTGGTGTGGGGTAGGTCAGGTTATTGCACATCACCATGTGAAACAAAACAGGACATTAAAAAGCTGATGTGGGATCTGGGAGCCAGCATGTGGTGACACCTGTCAGATTGCAGCACAGTAGCTTGTCTTGTGGGGACACGTATAGCAAATGTACAGACTGGCTGGCTCTCTTGGGGGAATGTGGGTGTCCATAGGGAACGTAACACATTTGGAACGTAACCTAATGCTTCACTTGGGGTTCAGATTGGCATCTTCTGCTCACAGGAAATAACCCAGTTTGAATGGGTAGCTGCCGCTTGATTTCACTTCCATTTGTCTTACCCGTGAATCCCAATGAAACGATTGCAGTGACCAGCAAAAGCAGTATCCTGGGGTTCCATGCTTAGTCCCCTGCCAGTGACTCCAACTCTTAACTGCCAGCCCTGACAAATTAACCTTGAGCATGCACCCAAGCTGGGCTCTTTCCTTCGTATGCATCAGCACTAGTGACCCTGATCCCGGCGTACAACTGAGGCAGCGTGGCTCAGGGTTATATTTGGCAGCTTGCAATACTGTACTGGTTGAATTAAATAAGTTTGAAACTTAGCTACTTATCACATGGCACAAGCGAGGACTAGGCATTTCCTAGCGCTTAGACCAGGGAGCTGGAAGTTAGGACCCTGATGGGTGCTCTGGGAGCTCTAACACTGGAACCTTGAGCAAGCCAGCTAACCTCAGCATCTCAATTTCTTCACCCACTAACTGAGGATAATAGTTACTCACTAAAGAAAGGATTTGAAATCATACTTCATGGTCAAGATTCACAGAAGTATTATTTTCATAAGTCAGACTTGCACTGAGGATCTTCTCCAGTGTTAGCCTCCCCAAGCAAAAGACCAACTGCACAAAGCAAATTCATTTCGCAATACTCTAAACCTTTTTTAGTTTCATGTAGTATAGTTGCATAAGATAGGGGTGACAGAGCATGTATCTCCTTTGCCCTGCAGAGGACACTAGATGTCACTGCCTGGCTGTTTTTGAAGGCATCATTTGATGGCAATACAGCACTAGTGGGAGAGAGCAGGAGAAGAAGCAGAGCATCAGTTCTCCACAGATCTGTAGGTGGCAATATTGATGCATGGTTTATGAATCCATCCTTTTGGCACCACGGACAGTCTCCAGCTGTTTGCTCTAATCTCCATGCACAAATGGACAACACCCGTTCCCCTTGAGGCACTGTCCCCTTGGAATGCAGAGGCCCAGCTGGTCAGTGAATTAGGGATTTCATAGGCACCGCAGACCTTTCATGCCTACCTCAGTTCACACAAACATCAGACCCGCTCCGCCCCTGTCCATTACATGCCTGGAGTTCCACTGTTATTTCCGCTATACATGGTTAAAACAGCGACTGTGGAAGCCTTTTTATGCAGGTTAATGAAATGGATCCCACACCACTTGACATCTTTGTCCTTGTCACCATGTCTGTGGCCCGCTCAGCTGCCAGCATTGCATGTTTGCTTCTAGGAAAGCAGAGCTGTGTCAGCGGCAGAGCATGGAGTCCAGGGTTAAGCACTAGGTGCAATCCTCTGCACGGAGCGGAAGGGATTCTCAAGCACCCTGCTCCTCTTGCAGTGTGTAAGATACCAAGGGATGATGGGTAGAGAAGGGGACATGTGGGGATCAATGCACTGAAGTACACGGTTCCTATCAGGCTAATTAGCTACCTGCTCCCTCATTGGCCTGACTCCTGAGTTCTTAGCAGGAATATCTGCATAAGCAGCACTCCCATGAATCTACCTGCACTCCCCGGGCATGACTTAGGCAATGCAGACTGCCATGGCTGTTCTTTAGAGTCTGATAGGAACCAGCTGGGCGTAGCTAAGGGTCTGTGGGGAGCCTGCAAGTGTCTACCAAACAGCTGTGCTTCCTGCCTGATCAAACCCTGCTGACTCTTAGTTTCCTCTCTTTGATGGGCCCTGTGGGTCTGTAATGTGAGCTGCCTGTTTGGGAAGACAGGACTCTCTGGGGAGAGGGTTAGCTTGGCTGCTGTTGTGGGGGTGAGGGTGAATGCCCCTCCAAGTTCTTAGCACTTGCTCAAAGCTCCATGGACCAAGGAGCTGGGGGCGGGGGGGTCATGGCCTGACCACTTCTAAGCAGTGATCCCATACTAACGTGACTGGTGCTGCCCGAGCAGTCTGGCGCATACAGGTGGAGGAACAGCCAGGCCAAATTTCAGAGCGTGGTGATGTGATCTGGTGCATGAGGTCACACCACCAAGCAAAGCTGGCCTGGCCACTCCTCTATGCAGAGAAGTGACTGGGCCAAATGGTGCTGTGACCTAGCACCCGGGGATTCTCTTTCTGTACAGCAGAGTGCAGGGGAGCCTGGCGAGAACTTGATTGCTGTCAGCACCAGCTCACGGTAGGAGAGAGGGAGGCCCCCGGCTAAGGAAGACCCAGGACCCCTGTGGGGGGAGCAGAGAATGAGTGAGGCCAGGAATGAAGTGCCTGCTGTCCGGGGTGAAAGGGACTGGAGTTTGCTTCCCCCTCCCCTGAAATACCTGAATTGGCACTACTGGTTCTGAATCAGGATCTGACCATCCCCGGAGTTCAAATCAGCCCCTAGTACACAGAGGGCTCAGCCAGAACCTTTGGATCCAGATTTGTTTTCTTAAGAATTTTCCACCATTCAGGGCTTTTGGCTCAGATCCGCATTTAATCGTGTCTGTGCTGAGCGAGGAGCAATGACTCTGTGTCACACCTCTTCCCAGCCCTGCACAGCACTCCTTGCGTATTCCACCAGGGCATCAGGAAAAACCCTCCAGCTCTTTGCAGGCAGTGAGCAGCATTTGTGTGAACAGCCCTCAGAGCGGAGACATATTGTCCACTCACCAAACAGCTGGTACCAGTCAAACTTACTAAGCCAACCCAGAACTGTGGGAGGTAAATGAGCATTCAAAGCCTCTGGCTTAGTTAAGTCACAGCCCAATCCAGCACAGGTTATTCAATCATACCAAAGAAATGCTTTGGACTTCCTTTGAGGACAATCAGAATGAGTGAATCAGACAGGAGGGAAAGAAACTCTCATGCACAAGTTCTCTCTCTAAGCTATATTACCTTTGACAAGTGATTGATAGAAACCATCCTGCTGGATTTCTAGGTCAGCTTTTCAAAGCAGAAATTACTCACTTGGTTTTAGGTAGTTGTTACAGGATGACCCGCCCAGCCTGCTTTGTACCCTCTCTTTTAGCCAGCCCATGTTAGTGGAGGGGAGCAATCAATTTACGCTACAAGGTGTGGGTGTGTAAGGCGGGTGTGCTAAAGTTATCCTGGGTGTAATTTGGGGCCGGGGGGTGGGGGTGTCAATGGCACTGCAGTCAGGCTGCGTTTAGCCCAGTTTTGGCAAGGAGAAGTATTTAGAAGGAATGTTGGCAGCTTTGTCAGTAGGCGGCCACATTCTTAGTAAACATAAAGACGGCGCTAAGGAGACTCACCAGCTCACGGGGGAGAAAGGCAGCGACCAGTGCAAAATGGCTCCAGGAGGGCTGCAGCCGCTTGGCTCTGCCCTATTTAAAGGGCCAGCCCTTGAAAGGCCTGCTGGGAAAAGGGGGCAACCCTAGAGTGGGGAGAGTAAGCAGGGGACAGGCTGCCCCACAAAGGGAGGGTCTGGAGGTTGCTATGGCAGCACTTGTACATCATAGAATCTGAGGGTTGGAAGGGACCTCAGGAGGTCATCTAGTCCAACCCCCTGCTCAAAGCAGGACCAACCCCAACTAGATCATCCCAGCCAGGGCTTTGTCAAGCCTGAACTTAAAAACCTCTAAGGAAGGAGATTCCACCACCTCCCTAGGTAACCCATTCCAGTGCTTCACCACCCTACTAGTGAAAAAGTTTTTCCTAATGTCCAACCTAAACCTCCCCCTCTGCAACTTGAGACCATTACTCCTTGTTCTGTCATCTTCTACCACTGGGAACAGTCTAGATCCATCCTCTTTGGAACCCCCTTTCAGGTAGTTGAAAGCAGCTATCAAATCCCCCCTAGCAGTGATGGTGCTTTCCCAGCCGAACATCAATGGTTTCAGCCCTGAGCGGGAGAAGAAGGATTTTCTGAGTTGGAGTAGCCGGCTGCAGGGACCCCAACAGACCCAGGACACAGGCTGCAGCAAGTGAGCTAGGCATGTTACAGAGGAGTCTGGATTCTGTGCAGGCTTAAGCCCCTCCAGTTAAGCCAATGGGAGCTGAGTGCCCTTGGTGAATGGGTTGCTAGCCCCCACCAGCGAGTCTCAGGCTCCTGACACACATCAGACCCCCAGTCACTGAGAAGCCTTGCTCCAGCCCGCTGGAGGGCTGTTTGCTTTAGCAGCCTGTGGAGTTCACGGCTCTGCTTGTCAAACAGGGTCATTCACTGCTGCCCTTCGTAAATGCTAGTGAGGTGCTGGGGTAGGTCTGGCTGGACTGTCTCTAAACCCCCCTCTTAAAGGCCCTGTATCCCTTCTCAGCCTGCCACCTGGGAGGGGTCTCTGCTGTAGCTAATGCCCCCGGTCCATAGCACAGCCAAAGCATCGGGGTGTGATCATTTCGCAGCCACACCGTGTGTGTGCGGCTTGCTGAGCACCGTTACTCTCTAGGTGCTTCCCCTCTGCTGTCTGCTGACAGCCCTGGATAAGTTGGTCCTTTGGGGTAGAGTCACTGTCACAGCTCCTAGCTGCTCTGCTCCCTGGTGGAAATCTCAGCCCTGAGTGAGGCGCCCTGGCTCCCCGTGCATTGCACGGGGGGAGTTAAGTGCCTAAAGAAGGGATTCTCAGAGGCCAGTGAAGCGAGGGTATGTCTGCACAGCCATGGGGATGGCTATGCCTGCTGCAGTCACAAGCCAGCCTGCACCGACCCAGCTTGTAACCATGGCAGCGCAGCCCTGGCAGCACGGGCTCGCTGCTCACGTCTACTCAGGGTCCTGGGCGGGGTTGGGCTCGGAAGGGGCTGCCAGCCCACGCTGCCACAGCTCCGCTGCTCATGTTACTCGAGGGGATCAAAGCTAGCTCTACAGGGGCTGCACTCACCCACCCGTCCCAGGGGCAGCCACCTACGTTAGGCGGTAGGACATACTGCAGCGAGGGACAGGGCTTAAGCCCAGCTCCTCCAAGGTACTTCGGTGCCGGACTGATGGGCTAGAAGAGGCACCGCTCTCTGCTTGTGTTTCTCAGCTGTGTACCCGCTCCTGGAGCGAGACGCCTACGCCGGGGCATCCTGTCTCAGGGACAATAGGAGCCACACACACCTGCCCCATTATTATAGCCAATAGCCTGGTACGTGCAGCTGGGATTCAAACCACTGCTCTGCCATGTCCCTAAGCAGCAGGCAATTGGCTACTCTCCCAAGCTCTCCTGTTGGAGCTGGACTTTGTATAACCAGTTAGATATTTATTGAGCCAGAGGCCGGGGCACTCCCCTGGAGCATGGGAGAGTCAGGCTCAAGCCCTGCGCCAAAGTGCACAGAATGGAGATTCAAACCCGGAGCTCTCCCAGCCCCAGTGAAAGCCCCGACCCTTACTGGCAGCACCCACCAGCTCGTTCTCTCTTCCCAGCCTGCATGGGCTTGGCTGGCTTGTGCTGGTGAGCCATGCTCTGAGGGACCATCATGTACGATGTGGCTTTGCAAAGCCCAGCACAACGGGGGCGCTGAGCTGGTGGGGGCTTTACATGCTCTCGCAGTACCAGCGACAGTTCCGGAGCTGGCCCCAATGATTGGACAGGCACCTGCTTCTATCTCCAAGCTCTGTGATGCTGGGGAAACTGAGGCACAGAAAGGTGGGAGCCAACGTTTTCAAACTTGAATACGCCCCCCCCGGCAGAAAAATTCACGTAGAGCAAGAGTCTGGTTTCTGCATTGGGATGCAAGGGCCTACAGCTGTGCACCCATGTCTGGAAATGTTGGCCGTAGCGCTCTGGCTTTCTGGAACCACCGTGTTTGAATAATGTTACTCTTAACGAACGGAGCTGTGTTCACAGGCCCGGCTGTGTTGACATTTCCATTTGTGTCTGGGAACATGGCCGTGTGTAAACGGTCTGGAATGCCGGCTGGGCCAGGGGGTGGGAGGGGGCCGCAGGGCTAGAAGCCAAGCTCCAGCCTGTGTGACCGTGCAGGCCGAGGGATGTTGGGAGTATTTCATCGCCTCCTCTCCCACCAGGCTTTGTGAGCCCTCGTCTCCTTCGTGCGGCCCATTTCTGAGGGAACTGCTGTTGGTTGGGGAGCAAATATTTCCAGCTGGAGCCCGGAGCAAAAATGCTGCCCTGCTCCATGGCAGCATAAATCTGCATCTCTAGCTGACGTTTCGCCCGACACGGCAACTTTGCATAAGCAGCTCTGCGCCCCCATGCAAACCTACGGTCCTGGGTGAGAGAAACACAGATGGGGGACTGGGTCTGTACTTGGACCTCACACAATCCCCAACAAGCTTCACGTTCCTGGTCCGTCCCTAGGAGGGGCCGACGCTGCCTGGCAATCAAACACACTTCTCCAACACAGCTCCCTTTGGCTAAGGTCTCCCTTCCCTCTGGGCCTATCTCTGACATCCCACTCCCTCACTGTTCCCTTGGTCAGGACTCCTCTCTCTCTCCCCCTTCAGCAGTTACCTCTGCCATCCATCTCCCCCCAGCTGACATCCCCGGGGTCGGAGCTGTGTGGAGCTACGGTGCACAAGGTCCTAACCCAGCTCTCTCCTACGTCTAAGTATAGGGGCCAGCTGTACAACAACGGCCCTGAGATCTGGACTGTCTCCTCCCCCTGTTCAGTGCTGCTAATCCCAGCAATCGCTGCTGTCAGGGCCGACCAGGCACCAAGCCAAAGACTAGGGTGATCATATGTCCTGTTTTGGCCGAGACAGTCCCTTTTTAAAGAATCAATTGGCAAGAGCAACGGGACAAATGCACAGTTTTGCCAAAAAAGTGGGGTGTGACCCCTAGCAGGGCCTGGAGGAA
The DNA here is from genome assembly GCA_037349315.1 of Chelydra serpentina. NCBI lineage: Eukaryota > Metazoa > Chordata > Testudines > Chelydridae > Chelydra > Chelydra serpentina. The sequence goes on from JBAIAC010000040.1 coordinate 3,782,969, forward strand.
CATATGGGGGGAGGGGAAAGAGGGGGCAAGCAGCAATGCCAGCCCTTTGCAGGAGGGCTTGGGAGAGCATCTTGGGCTGGGCCAGCCCAGTGCAGGTGGCAGCAGGGGGCCTCAGGCTGACCCCACAGGGGCAGGCAATAGGGGGGGACTCGTGCTGGCCTCACACGCAGGGAGAAAGGGGAGGGGTCTTGGGCCAGCCCCGCAGGCAGGAAGCAGGGAGGGCTAGGGGGAGCCCGAGACAAAGCAATGGTGAAGGTTAAGCTGTGTTCAAGGGGCAGGGCTGACTTCTCCCATGGGCCATTTCAGGACAACAACGCATTGTGCTGAGCTGGCCAAAGCAGGTGGGCTCCACGTACTGTTTGAGTGGCATGCAGAGTCCGGAGAGCAGGGCGCTCTGGGCGCTCATGCCACAGAGACCCTTTGGGGGAAGGGGCTTTTCTTCCTGCACGTGCCTGGAATTGATGGGGCCAGCATGTCACGGCTGGGCTAGCACGGAGCTTGTGGCCTCATCTTTGCCTTTCCCACGGGGGAAATACAGCACCTTGCTCAAGGCAGATAGGGAAAGGGGGAACCTCCCATAGGAGCAACCATCCCCACCCCTCGCCGAGGATATTCACTGCAACAGAGCAGAGCCCTTTGGCCTGGAGAAACCTGAGAGGCTGCGAAAGGCTCCACCCCAGCCAGGGAGCCCTGAGTAGCTGAGGCCTGCAGCGTCATGGCAGTGACAGACGGTGCCTGGCCAGCTTTGATTCAGTCGAGGGCTCTGAGGGCGCAGGGCTGATGCTCAATGCAGAGGGGGGAGTGTATAGGTCTCACCCCTCTAATGACACGAGTTGTAAGCTGCAGCAAAGGCTGGTTAAGGCTGCATGCCAAGGCCATGAACCTGGTGCTTTCCTCCACTTGTTCCCTGCTGCCATGGTGCATCATCCCCTCAGGATGGCAGGACAGCTGTTCTATGAGACTCCCTGTTGACTTCCATTCCTCTCCCCTCACCTCCATCCTGACTCGACTCCCCCGGCCCAGCGAGCGAGACCTCCCTCATCATGGGCTGATCGAGGTGGCCATACAGCACTTGGCCCAGCTCAGCTCACTAGGGTTACAGCCAAGGGCTGGTCCGGTAGAGGTGAAGACACCTTAACTGACAGCTCTCAGAGCACACTCCCGCATAGGGTGACCAGACAGCAAGTGTGAAAAATCGGGACAGGGGCTGGGGGGTAATAGGCACCTCTATAAGACAAAGCCCCAAAAAATCAGGACTGTGCCTATAAAATTGGGACATCTGGTCCCCCTACTCCCACAAGTCACCAGGCAGCTGCTGCCTCCTATCAAACGCCCTGGCTCAGAGCAAGACTCCACCCCCGCAGCATGGCTTTCCTTTCCCCATTCAGCAGAAGAGTGGCAGAGCGCTTGGAGCACAGAACTACAGTACCACAATAAAGGCCCATCCCATGCCTACTGCAGTCAGTGGAGACACTCACGCTGACATCAGATCTTCAAAGCAGAAGCTGGAACAGCTGTGTGGAAATGAATCATGAGCAAACCCCTGGGTGTTGGGACAGGTACCCACCCCAGTCTGGAAAGGGTTAAATAGCACTCCTGGGCACAGTCACCATCAACCCAGCCCACCGGTGATACCCGTCACGCCTAGAGATGGGGGGGGTCCCTACGGCTATGTTTACACAGCCCATGGCCGCCAAGCACACAAGGCTCAGCGCACGGCTGCACTTGGAAGGAGCAGGACTGCAACTCAGAGCTCCCTGGGCCCTGGGAAAAGGGGTTGCTGACTGGGGAAACAGCTTGAGAGCTTTGACCCCCCCCAGGCTCCTTCCAAAAGAAGGGCCAATATGTTTCTGCCCTACCTCTCACCCCTTTCCTGAAGGCCTAGGGCTGTGCTTCTTGGGGGGCTGCAGAAGCATACTAACTTTTTGGCTTAGACTTTAACGCCCCTGTATGGGAGCAGTGGCCCTAAACAGCATAGCCAGAGGGCTGTGCTCCTGCCTCAGAGACAGGAGCAGCATCTCTCCTCGCCCCAAGGGAGCACTAGAGAGGTATAGCCTGCTACACCATGCATGATCCCAGGATCACAGTCATCCCGCAGAAGAGTCACAGTAGGACTGGCTGGACCCCAGTATGGATGGAAAAAAGAGATTGGATTACAAGAGAATGTTGCTCAGAAAGCTGTAATTGGTTCCATGCACTTTGATCGTACTGGAGGGTAAATCCATTTTGGGATGAAGTAATACAGAGATTAAAATGTGCTTTGGAAACTGGCATCCCCTAAAGACTCATTTTCTGATACTAGGAGATTTTCAAGACTGTGACAATCTGAATGGACCGTATAAAAATGCCCTTTTAAGAGCAACAGCTGTTGCAAAAAGGATAATGCTACATAATGGAGCTTGAGTGTCACGGATGGGTGCCGAGGCAAAGCAAACAGGCCAATTTAGAAAAACATTTGTGATAAGCCAGAGGCGTTATGTATATAGACAGGATGGACATAACACTGCCATCACGGCATTACCACCTAGAAAAGGTGTAATACACAGCTATATTTATGGCAAAGCATTTGTGTTGTCCGTATATAAAACGTGCACCTCTCACCCCCATCCCTTACCCTTTAAAGAGAAATTAAACTGGGGGAGGGGAGGATATTTAACAAATGTTGCATTTAAGGGTGGTTTGGGGGGGGTTACATTACACACTTCAGTTACAGTAATTCAATTATAAAAAGTAACAAACGTACCTTGTATCTATCTCCACTCCCTTTGGAATCATCATCAGAGAAATACAATGGATTATCGAAAGGCACTACTTTCACTTGGTGATCTAGGGGTTAAGTGTAATTCAAATTAGATTAATCGAAACCTTAGGGGTGTTCAGTTTAATTCAGGCAAAACCCATTACTAGAGACAATTTACTGGACTAGGCAGGTCTGTGCTCTGCTCTAGCAGTAGGACGCTATGGAATAAATGATGTGACAGATTGAGTGGATTATTTAAGGTTTAGAAACCACTCAAGCACTTGTGAGAAACCAGCTAAGTGACTAGTTAGATGGTCTCTAAGAAAACCACATAATGGAACAGTTGGGTCATGGGAGTAAATTGGTGTTTTCCTAACGTCCAGCGTTAATCCGGATTCACACACGCCATTTTCCTAACTCTGAGCCCTCTAGAATCTGTACCATCTTTAGTCATATGATCCCTCTTTATCCTAGAAAGAAAAGGGATTATAATGGTCAATAATATTAATCTTGTGAAATGTATCCAACCATGGACCTTAGGTTTTTTACTGTCTTTATTCAAAGTAACTCAAGTACATGTTATTGTACACCAGCAGACCTGGCATAGGATATGGCTGTGGATACATGAAGTGATAAGGTTCAGAACAATTACTACAATATTAAAAACTGGAAAAAGCCATGCTTGTTTCACTCCAGAATCGTGTTCATTTAAAAAGACACAGGAGCAACACTATGAATTCCAAATGCCAGTTCTCTGGTACATACAGAGATAGTGACAAGCTCTTGTGCTATATGGATCTCGGTGGAGCTTAGAGCAACAGGAAAAGCCAGTAGAAGAACAAGGAGTCTATTGGTCAGTTCTTAAAAAAATGAGATATTTGGTAGACTGTTTATAAGGCAGCAGGTTGGATCATAATCTTCCCTTTGGCCTGAGCATCTATAGCTGGGGATTGCAAAGGAGCTCAGTGAGTTAGGAGCCCAACTCCCACTGAAAGTCAACAGGAGACTGGTGTCTAATTCACTTAGGCAGTTTTTTTTTTTCCAACTGGGCCTATGAATAACACCCATGAAGGCTCAGTTTCTGTTCCATCAGGACATGGAGGTGGGGGTGGGGAGTGGGGGTTTGACAGTTGAACCATATAACTGAGCTCCTATGAAGGTCCTGTGAAGGAGCCCGCTGGCAGGTTGGAAGCACGTACATATGTGCTGTCTAGGTTGTCTGGTTTTGTTTTACCTGAGATTTGAACCTGACTTCACGAGAATGGATTGGACCAGCATACACAACTGCATTAAAAAACGGAGAACATGGCCTCTGAATTGGACACGGACAATATGACCGAGGAGGATATAGGAGCCATCAACTCAGAGGGACCAGAAGATACTGAAGAGATAACATCAGTGGACAGACAAAGAGAACATTGCCATCAGATAACGGTCTCACTGCTACATAAATAGCAAGGCAAAGCCAAGGCACACATTGTTAAAGCAGGAACCACTGATCCTTGCATAATATTCCACTGCAATAGTGTTATTTCTGTTACACCAAAAGACTAGTGGAGATCTGATCATTTGTCGGACGTGGATTGGAGGCAGTGAAGGGACAGCAAAGGAGTAGACACAGGGCCTTTTCCAAAGCCCCCTGACGCCTTGATAATGGCTTCAGTAAGCACAGGATGGGCCCTGTAGGGTCCAATCCTGTGATATTAATAAGAGTTACGGGTGCTCAGCACCACACAGAATCAGGCCCTTATTGTGCTCCTCAGCCAAGCCGAAAGCAGCACATCTGTAAAGCCAGAGGTTGTAAAAGGCCGACTGTTTCTATGGATAAACTAAGGTGCAGCTAACAAATTTGTTTAATAAATGAATTCTCTCTGAATAACGGTCAGTCTTCCGGCTTTTCAGATTGTCTGGCCACATCCCACCCGGAAGAGGATTTAATTTTTCATGTTAAATGTAATATGCAAAAAGCCACTTTTTGGACTTCAGTTCTTTTGGAAGGACCAAGCACAGCATGTCCTGGGGAATAACGGTGCCATGGGAGAAGCCCACAGAGTGGAGGGAACCACGTCAGGAAGAGGCCCAAGGAAGCATGGCCTAGAAGGGGGAAAGTCACCGGTGATCTGATCTGGGAGAGTAGCCCCAGGATTCTGCATGTCATCACGTGATCACTACAACCTAGGAACCAAAAATATCCTAGACTGTTTTTCCAGACATTAAGCCAAGGCAGTTCTCAGCTGTAGTTATTCCAAAGGCCCCAGGGGTCTGGGACACCATCAAAAAAGTAGCAACTGGAATCCTCTATTAACCATTTTCCTCTTGCTTTTAAAGTCCTCAGACTCGGGGGTGGCGATTCCAAGGGCTTCAGAAAACTCAAGACCTAAGTGCACTTAGGTCTAACCCTATTCAATAAATAGAAAGCTTGAAGGTCCTGAACTGTGTGTTACTGTCAGCTGAAAAAATGGGGTGCAAGCAGGGGGTGTGGCTGAGATATCTTACTAGGAGAGAGACCTCATATATATTTAGATATATCACTCATATTAAAGCATTACAAATAACAAGTGGAGAAAAACCTCTGATGCTATCTTCTGGACTTTTCCCAAGACCAAACTGCAGATTTTTCACTGCCTTTACTCTGATCTTGAGGAGATTAAATAACATATAATACACCATCCTGTTTGAATCACCCAAGTATCAAGAGTATCAAGTGAAAAGCAACACAATCAACTTCAAAAGCTCAGAAGCACAGAAGAAGAAAAGTGGCATCTTTTAAGACTTTGGCCAATCTTAAACATTCTTATTTCCTTCACACATTCCTCTCAAAAAGCAGTCTAAGGACTCTGTTTTTTAGAAACAGTTCCACAGCTAACAATGACATTATTCCCATGTCATCCCAAATAACCATGACATCACTTCCTCTCAGATTTGGCCTCATTCCAATGTTCATCCATGATTAACTTGTGTGCTGGGGTTCTAGCAAATGTCTTCTCTCTGTGTTTGCAATTTTTTTTAATAGGGTTATATCAATTTTCTTCTTTTCTTTTATTGTTAAAATCTGCAAAATAATGGAGAACACAGAAAAAGAGAGAGTGGTCTTCCCTTCTAGCTGCGGTACTGGAGGTAGGTAGCAAGGTTTCAGCAATACAAAGTTCAAAAGAACGAAGACAGTCTTGTGCTTTGAAACAATATATAGTTACGTGGCCAAACATATAATTTCATAGGAAGTGTGAGTTTCTAATGAAAGTGATCCGAGGTGAAAAGTGTAGCAAGAACTTCATTCAGAGGTGGTTCACCCTTCACTTCTTCTGCCTCTTTTCTAGTGATAGCCAGAAAAAGCTGGGTCATCCGCTTCAATCTGTCACTCTCTCCTTCTCCTTGAAAGTTCATGACCCAGGCCAACAGACGGTTACACAAAGATGAGCGACAGTGAAGGACACACACAGGTCTCTTGCAGAGACTCCTGGATCCACGAGCCCTGGCACCCAGCGATGGAGGTAGCAGTCCAGAACGTCCTGAAATTGGAAGCACAGCCAAGGAGCAGGACTGGGTTAATCTTCCATCTCGCAGACTCCACCACAGCTCCATGAGCAAGGGTGGCCCGTGAGTGGGGCTCCCAGCATTGCCAACCCCAGGTGTTCGAAAATCATGAGCCAGGCCCCCCCAAAATCACTGGCTTAAAAAGAAGAAGATTGTAAAAAATAAATAAGTTTAGGGTTCTTTTTATTTGCCTACTGGTTTTCGAGCGCATTTAGAAGTCACATTTTCAAGCTTTCCTCGGCAAAAATGAAGGCCAGACGCGTATTTTTCTGGACGAAAGCGGAGAGTCTCGTGTGATCACAGGACTCCAGGTTTTGAGGAAACCACCAGAGAGCACAAGACTCGTGATTAAACCGCAAGAGCTGGCAACCCTGATTCCCACTTAGCGTGACACGGGCCAGAACAGCCACTGGGATTCCAGCTATTGAAACCCTGGGGCGCGGAGCGGCCTGGACAGGCTCCAGGGGACACGAGCTGCATTCAGCCCTACTTGGCTGGGGGGAGCGCGGCCTCAGTTTTCGGTAGGGAAGGGAAGTCAAAAAGGGAAGGTCTTTGAAGATCCCCCCCACACATACACACCATGGCCTGGGCTGCTGAGAGCAGCACAGTCCTTGCATTGCTGCTCAGTCTGTCGTCCCCCACTTCAAATCCCCACGGGCTCCTCAAGTCCAGCTTAGCTTCTTGTCCTAGTCTCCCAGGCCCTGCACAGCATTGCTCTGCCTCCAGGGGATCCCTCCTCCCTTCATAAGCCTTCCCTCTGCCTACGCATCCCGCCTCCTGCCAGCGGCCCGTCCTTTGGGCCTGGCTCGGGCACACGCTGCTGGAAACGTAGCCCTGGCAGGAGGAGCTGGGGCATGCAGGGGGCACATGCCACCCGTTTGCCGGGACAGTGCCGCTGGCCACTCTGCAAGGAGTCTAATGCTGCCCAGACCCAGCGGGCAGGACCGGGGCAGGCGCAAGGGATGTGTCTGCTCACGCTCCCCAAAGGTGGTTTGCGATTCTGGCACCAGGCTTGGGGGCTTCCCAGCCAGACACAAAGTGGGGCAGGAGAGAAACCAATCCTACCTCAGTGACACGGACAGTCCCTTGGGCTGAGCTGGCTGGGTAACAGCCCTGATCATCACTCCTCAGCCACTTACCTGGCTCCCTCCAGCCCATCCCCCTTGCATCGGGCCCCACTGCCCACAGCGTCCGGCCGGCACTCCACACAGACCCGCCTCTCTCTCATCAGCTGGCTGCTCCACACGTGCAGGCGGCAGGCGGCGCCCACCTGCTTCAGGCGGAAATAGACACAGTAACTGGAAAGGGAGAGGGAGAGAATTAGCCAGGATGCAACACGCCTCTGCAATGGGTTTCTGCTCCCACTGGGGCAGGGGTGGCCTGCGGCAAGAAGAGAGGTTTGCATTTGCCGGGGAAATGCTCCATTTGCCTAGAGACCCAGCACGCCAGCGACCGGCCCAGTGCACTTTCCTATCCCTCGCGGACATCCCTGGCGTACGGAGATCAGGCCTGAGGAGCGCAGACGAGCCGGTGCAGAACAGGAGGCTCCGGGCGCCCTCGCAGTCAGGACGACACGGGTAGATGCGGCCAAGACAAGCCATAGAACATGGGCAGGAAGGGCTGAAAATCAGATGGCTTCTTTTCACCCCAGTCCCAGAGACGGAGAGAGTGAGGGAAGGAGGAGGCACACAACCGGAGCAGCCCCTCTGCCCAAGAAACCGGGTTTGTGTGCTGGTGACAGCAGGGAGCCAATGGGTTATGAATCCCAAAGGTACCCAGGTATTTTAAATGGGGCAGATGAAAAATGCTCCCAGCCGGCCACTTCCCCTCCCCACCTCCCCGGCCCAGCAGCCACCTGCAGAAAGAACATGCTGCCGGCAGCAGGGTCACAGGGGAGAGGCAGACTAGCATGCAGGAGAGTTAGGTGCACAGGCTGGGAGGTCGGCCAGCTCCACTGACTTTCCTACTCCCCCTGCAAGCAGGAAATCATCCCTGTCGGCCCCCAGGGGAGCGGGGGACACATTCTGATCAGCAGGCCCCACCCCCACACTGCACAGAAAATGGAACCTCCACAACATGCACTTGTCCAGACGGGCCCCTGCGGCGGATTTCTCCTTCCCTGGAAGTGCGGGGACCCCAGGTAGAGACACAAGCTAGAAGCTGCTCCAGGTGCCCCCTGGCAGGCTGGCTCCCTGGCACTCCCAGTGTTGAGGCGGCGGGGAAGAAGAGATGCAGGCAGAGAGGCTACACACTTCCAAGCAAAGCTGCCTGCACACTGGGGCAGTCAGGGCCTCTGCTTTCCCAAAAGCAGGGGAGGGGAAGCTCTGATCTGAAGCAATCCCCCTAAGTCAGCCAGTGCATTCTGGAAACATTTACCGCGGTTAGCTTGCCAAGCCTCCTCCAAGGGGCCTTCAGGGTTCCCCACCCCCCCTTCAGTTTGAAGAGGTGATTAAGGCTCCAATAGACTCAGCTGCTGGGGACGGCCAGGAAAGGAACGTAAGGCAGACAAGCGACCGCAGCAGGGAACCAAGAGACGCATTCGAGGGGCAGAACGATGGCAAAAGTTGGTGACATCTCTCTCTGCTCCGAGTGGCAGCCCAGGCACCACACACTGACAGCCAGCCATGTGCACCGAGCTGCTAGATTTGTGTGCGTCGGCAGCTGGAGTGTTCTCCCTGCACACGCTCCCTTCAAAGCACACCAGCAGCCCCGGCTGCAGGGAAGGTGCCACGAGATTCTGCGGGTAAAAACATCGGAGACGTGCACCCCTGCGAGGAGGCGCAAGCGACAGCTGCCGTTGCCTAGGCCTGGCTGGAACAGGAAAGCAGCCGCCGCGCCCTGCAAGTATCCCCACTTTCTGCCCCAGCTGAAGGTTTCAAACATTCGGCCAAGGGAACGTCAGGAAGCCGCAAAGCTGACAATTTCTGTAGCAGTGCAATGGACGGCACAGTCAGTGCTGCTCCACAAGCATCGATAATTCCCTTTCTACAGAGCCTTTCCTCCAAGGATCACAAAGCCCCTTACAAACACTGGATGTGCGACGTCTCATCGCACTGCTGAGAGGCTGGGGAGTAACACTAGCCCCATTACACAGATGGGGAAACGGAGGCACGGGTGAGGAAAGGGACTTGCCCAAAGTGTCCTGGTGAATCGGTGGCAGAGTCCGGAATAAGAGCCCAGGAATTTCGACTCCTAGGCCTCTGCGCTAACCCCTAGATAGCATTGCTTCTCTGTTTAGATACGGCGTTAAGTCACCATGTCACAGACAGAAACTGAAGAATACACCAAAGAGCAACTGACACAGGAAATGGCTTCCAGGTTTTGTCCTCTCCATCCTCCAGCAGAACATGGAATTCTCCACGGGGTTTCTTTTCCCTCGCGGCAGCTTCAGCAGCTCCATACATCCAGGCTGAGCGCCCCTGTGCACACCTGCCCCTCAGGCCTCTGGTGGTGCCGATCCCCTGGGGAAGCACATTTCACACGCTCTTCCCTGCACCTCCTGTCTGCAGGCCAGACCAAGAGGATCCTTTGCAGCAGTGCAGATCGGTCTCCCTGCACTGGCTGCATGAGCACAGCCTGCCAGCTATGCCAAGCATGGCCCAAACCACGATGCAAATTGCATTTACTAAGTTCAGCATTGATTTGCATCACCTTGCAACCGGGTGCGGGGGGGTGGGGAAGAGACAATTTGCTCCATGTTGCCAAGTGAATGGAGTGTGTGTTCCCCAACGGCAACCAGGCATGGGGATCCAGCCTGCGGCCGGGGAGAGCAGCACGTAATTCTCCTCTCAATATAATCTTTCACTAAGGAGCCTGCTTAAAAAGTCCAAGCTCCATTAGTGAGGGCTGGGGCTGGTGCGGGTGGCAAAGAGGAAAGCCCCAGGACACCAAGATGACCAGCCCCAACATGTTACGAGACCCCTCTCTGCTGGGAAAGTGACGCACCATGCTGAGCGCGCTTAAAGAGTGGTGATGCAATGAAGGGGAGAACAGGGAATACTAAACTTGACCCTGACTAATCGGATTACATCATTGCAGCTGACGTCTGTTCCCTGTCTAGCGAGGCACCCCCGTCTGCTCCAGTAACATGCAGAAGAGACTCAGACGGGGAGGATGCCAAGGGCATACGGCTACGGTATGGAAGGGAGCTGGACGGTGCTCCCAAGGGTGAATGAAGGCTTTAGAAGCACCCGCCTGTGGTCTATGCCTGTCTTCAGGGATCCAGGATGTAGACAAGTTAGATGAGCTGTCCTAGCCCTGCTGCATAGAATCACGGAAACGTAGCGTTGGAAGGGACCTTGAGATTAGCTAGTCCATGGCCCTCTGCTGAGGTGGGACCAAGGAAACATAGGCCATCCCTTCCAGGTGTTTGTCCAACCTGGTCTGAAAAACCTCCCGGTCACCTACCTTGGCTGCTTCTCCTTCAACAGCATGTGAGGTCTTCTCCAGGGGTCCTTAAAGTCCCTTTTAAAGGAATCTGGCAAAATCTTAGCCACCTCTGTCAAAAGAGCAAAGGGGGTGGGGACGGGGGGCGGGGCAGGATGCAGAAGGTTAGAAAACAATGCCCGGCAGAGGGGTTCAATCACAGAGACAGAGCTAAGAGGGCACAGAAAGGGAATTTTTAGGAGTATGGTGCCTGCTCCTAGGCTCTGGGAAAGTGGGGGACCCAGACCAGGAGGGAAGGGGATAACGTTAATTGTAATTAGTGATATTAATGCGAATACTGGGCATGAGTCAAAGCTCACTCATGTCAATGGGAGTCTTTCCACAGACTTCCTCGACTGAATTTGGATCAGGCCCCTTGTTCCTGTTAACAGCTCACACTGTATGGCAGATCTCAAAGCACTTTACAAAGTGGCCAAGTATCATTAACCCCGTTCTACAGATGGGGAAATCGAGGCATGGGGAGAATTCAAGTCTGGCCCAGTGTCACACAGCTAATCAGTGGCAGAGTCAGGGCTTGAACCCAGCTCTCCTGACTCCAACACCCCTGCCCTGACCACTAACTCACAGACCCCAGCCCTAGTTCAAAGACAAATTCTCAACAGACGAGTCAAAAGGGACTGGTCTCAAAGATGGGAATTCCCAACACAGAGGGGGGAAATGGATGCTGTTCAAACATGTATCCATTTACCCGTGGTGCATTTTGCATGGTGCTGGATGGTCTCCAACAGAGGCCACCTTCGCCACATTCCTGCACGTGGGCGATCATGATCATCCCCATGTCACTATACCGCAATACAATACAAACCCAGGATCACTGTGGATACAACAGAGCCTCTGCCTACCTGCAGGCTCTCAGCTTTGTGCCCACGGATGCTCCTCCACAGGCTGTGTGTGTGACCGGGGGCAAGGCACTTTGTCTCTGCCTCCCTTCCCCATCCCGAACAGCACAGCCCTGCCTCACAGGCGGATTGTGAGGATAGGTCCATTAAAGCTTGTGAGGTGCTCAGATAATACAGTGATGTGGACCATAAAAGTACACACAATAAGACAGCTTCAGCTTTTTAAAGTCCAACACAGGAAAACTATTCACACAGGGTGAGTTTCTCATGATAATTTACCTTCATTCTCACTGTGAGTACCAGCGGGTCATCAGAACCTGTTGACACCATGTAGGGCTTTACACCTCAGAGTTACCTGGCTATGCTACAATTGCAGCCTAGGTCAGGGAACCTGGTTACCGCACAGTTTCAATTAGAAGTGTACAGGGAAGCAGTCTATAGGGGAGGCAGTGTTGTCTAGTGGATAGAGCACTGGACTGGGACTCAGGAGAACTGGGCTCTATTCCCCATTATGCCACTGACTTTCTGGGTGACCACAGGCAAGTCACGCCACCACTCCGTGCCTCAGTTTCCCCATATATAAAACAGGGATAATGTACTGACCTCCTTTGTAAAGTACTTTGAGATCTACTGATGCAAAGTGCTATAGAAGAGACAGATATTATTAATTACTACCAATATTGGGGCTAAAGCCTTTTTTATCCAGTTAGAAGGAACACCATTGCAAATTGGAACTACTGTAACCACGTCGGGGAACTAATCTGCTGTTGTTGTCGTCGTCAAGTGCCATGCCTCATCTGTAATTCAGAGCGTAGGTGAGCCATGTCCTATGGTTTGCCACGTGCAATGGCCAGGCGAGCTGTGTTTAACCTGGGTGCTAACAGAGACCATTTTTTGCCCCATGATAAAAACAGCACCCTCTTGCAGCTAAAACTCTTTGCTGTCCCTTCATCTTCCAGCTCCATCGCAGGGACAGCGCTGGGATCGTACAGGGCAAAGCGGCTCCCGTTACATCCGAGCTGTGCTGATCACCACCACTGGCGTGTGGGAACGTTCGTACACACGCAGACGGGTGCAGAGACATTTCCCCAAACGCTTCGCTTTACCTTTAGCCGCATCACAGGCCGGGTTCTCCCCAAAGCACCCTCTCCGCTGCTTGAGGTCTGGACAGGGGGTCCCTCCGTTTCGGGGTGGCACTGTGACTTGCCGAGTCCTGTCTTGGCTACTGACCCCACACGGGGAGCTGCACTCGCTCCAAGGGCCCCAGGGACCCACCACGCAGTGGATGGCTGCTAGAAAACGAGATAAAAAGGCAGGGAGGCAGAGGGAGGGGACGGAGAAGGAGCTCAGGGAGTGAGAGACAGATGGAGGGACAGGACGTGAGAGGTATGACACGAGAGGGAAGGAGTGTGTGAAAGAGGAACAAAGAGGGAGAAAAAGAGAGGGAGGAAGAGATCAGTAGGGCAATAACAGTGGACACCGAACTTTTCCCATCCCTGGTCTAACAGAGAGTAAGAGCCGCCCTTCCTAGCAGCACACCTGATGACCAGCTCATTTCTGAGTCAGACGGCAGCGAACAGAGAGACAGCAACGAAAACCCAAACAGACCAGGAACCCAGTCGATCGAGAAGCCTTCCGTCTCCATTGGCAAAACATTCTAGCTTTCCTTCCTTCTGACTCACTGCATCCATCTCTCTGCAGCTCTCCCACTCCCTCTGACTGTTCCCACCGCGCTCAGCCCTCCTGCCTAGACGTCCCATCGGGTCCCACACGGCGTGTAACCTTTGCCAGCAGAGCCCTCCTCTGTAGAGCACCCAGCTGTGTGAAATGAAACTCGGGAAATGTTCGCCTCCTAGTGGGGGCTTGCAAGGCATCTCAATCCCAGGGCTGGTCAATTCACGCTATTCAGCTGGGCAGGCATGTGACCTGCCAGCAGTACTAAGGGTGGCAGGAGAACCAGAAATCCTGAGATAGTGGGGCTAGAGCAGATCTTCTTCCCAGCTCTCTCCCTCCTGTTTGTTCTGAGAGGCGTTAGATGGGAAATCAGCATCCCCTGCCTTCCCTCACATGTTTATCTGCGAGGGAAGGCAGGGGATGTGAAGCTCCTGACAGCAGGGAATCATGTCCATGTTTTGTACAGCGCCGTGCACCCAATGAATGGGAACAAGGATGAGTCGCCTACGGGTGGCAGTTCCTTCAGTCCTCATTTCAGTTTGGTCAAAGCACTTGGTTTCGACTATCATTTGGGCTTTCATAGCATGTTAAGTGGAAATGAAGCACTTCGATAAATTTGTTTCGATATTTCTAAAACTAAAGGGTTTGGAATTTGTGTTTCCTGGGCAATTTAAAAATTGTGACTCTCCCCGTTCCGATTCGACACAAAACAAAAGGAAATTTTGAAATGTGAAAAATGTCCCATGAGATGGAAATCCTGAGTTTTCCCCAGCTCGGCTGCTAACACACTTCATTTAAGGCTCTGCTATTCAGCCCTGGACAAAGACTTAAAATCATTCCTGCCAAGCTGCTTGGTGGCTTGGGTGCGAGGGGCAGTGTCACCTGCTAGGATGTGACCTGACTGTGAAGCTTGTTTCACTTCAGAGGCTACACAGTGTTAAGCACCTGCTAGTGATGCTTTAAATGCAGCACCTTAAACGCCTTTTTCATGATTTACTCTTAACTGCTTCTCCTCAGCCCTAGGCGAAGGCAGAGGGGTTCTACACAGGAGTGAACACAAATATTAGTACAGATTCTGCATTGTGAAAAAGTGAACGGTTGCTTGGAAAATACAAAACCCTTGATATGGACCTAGCTCTTGCCCATTCATCAATCCCATCACACGATCACAAATAACATTGCTCATGTAGATCACAGACATAGGAACAGAAGAACGGCCACACCGGGTCAGACCAAAGGTCCATCTAGCCCAGTATCCTGTCTTCCGACAGTGGCCAATGCCAGGTGCTTTGGAAGGAATGAACAGAACAGGCAATCAGGTGATCCATCCCCTGTGGCCCATTCCCAGCTTCTGGCAAAACCAGCCATTAAAGGGTCTCACAATGCTGCCTTGCTGAGTCCCAAGAGAAGCCAGTCAGCCAGAGAGAGCCAGCATCCCTCGCTGATCCCCCTTCAGCCTACCGGTGTCCGCCAGGGCCTCTCCAGGGCAGCCTCAGACCTGGAGAAACACGCAGCACCCTTTGAAGGAGAAGGGCACATTCTCCCTAGTGCATTGGGTCTGGCGGCCCCAGCCAGGGACATGCCCCAGTCTGAAGGCCGTTTAGGGCTAGCATGGACAAAGGCGGAGAAACACAGCTCCCTCTTCCTCACGCCTCGCATTGCTGCCTCCATAGGAGCCAGCTCCCCTGAGGTTTTTCCCCTCCGTGCCGGTGGGGTGGGGTGACTCACTGTTGATTAAAGCAGCAGCTAACGACTCGCTGAGACAGACAGCATGTCTGCTGGGAGCGCGCTTCCCAGCTCGGGTGGACACACGTGCTACCTCTGCTCAAGCGAACGCGCCAAGAACAGCGGTGTGACCATGGCGCCCAAGTCTGCACCCACCCAAGCCCCTGGGTGTCTGCTCGGGTGGCCAGCCCATGCTGCCATGGCCACACGGCTGTTTTTAGCCTGCTAGCTTGAGCAGAGCTAGCAAGTGTCTAACTGCGCTGAGAAGTGCCTCCCAGCTGCAGTGCAGAGGTACCCAAAGAGAGGCGGATGGTGCTAACGAGACGTAGAGCGAAGAGGAAAACAGTGACTGGTGGAGGGCAGACAGTGCTATTTTTCTTACTGCACCACTTAAATACACAGGATGGAGTTGGAACCTGGGCCCAGAAGAGCTGGAAACTATTTGCCATGTGGCTGCGAGGATCTCTCTGCCCAGCATCTTGTTTATCCAGTCAAAATGTTTCTGGCATTATTGCCAGAAACAACAACACTGATGAAGAAAATACCAACAGCTACAGGCAATGCTTGATGTCAGGAGTCAGCTCCAGACGGACAGAGCTGGAATTCCAGGCCCCATGGGGGGTGGGGGTATTTGTAGGGCTGTGGGTCACCGGGGCTGCAGTGTAATTCATGGAGATGAGAGTACTCCCTAAGGAGCAGTAGTACATTGATCAGTGATTCCCCAGCTCCTCTTCCAAAGGAGGGATCCACCACAAGCAAACTTCCTTTCAAAGGGATGCTGTGGACTTAGACCCCAGTCTTGCAATGGGATTCTCTAGCATCTTACGTCTGTACAGTGCCCCAATAACTTCACTGGGGGTCCATGCAAGCAGATGGGTCCCCCCCAGCGCTGCTCCCTGAGACAGGAGGCCCCCAGCGTTTCTGGGGGCTCTCCCTCTCCACCATGGGGCGGGTTTCCCTGAACCCAGCAAAGCCCAAGCTCAGCGGCTCACAGCTGAACTCTCCCAACCTTTTGCCAGCGAATCTGTTTCTAAACCAACAAGGTGCTGATACATTGTTCACAGTTTCCTGACTCTTTTATTCTTGGGCAGAGGCCACTGCGCTGTAATCGAGCTGAGCTGTGACTGGGCTAATCTCCGCGGAGAATAGGGAGGGCTTATTGGCACGGTTTTCTCCCACGAGCGCAGTGACTGACATGCCCAGCATGGGCACTTGCTCCACCCCCAGTCAGCTTTGCATGCGTGGCAGGGGGCTCCCCTTTGCAGTGGGGGGAGGGGGAGTCGTGCAGCACCACAAAACCCTGCATTAGCCGTTCGTCTCTGCAGGCCTCTGCTTAAATCCCCCAGACTGACGGGCCCAGCCTCTGGGCAGATCATATTGCCGGCCCAAGGCCTGGCACAGTTCTGGTCTCTGCTCAGCAGACTGATGGCACTGCAATAGAAGAGGGACCACTGCAGAGCACGAATGAGGTGCCAGACAGCCACTACCAACCATATTTATTCCATCACACCTGCCCTCGCCCCCGCTGGGTCAGATCACACACCCAGCGCACCAGCCATCATTCAGGTTCTCTCTGTAACACCCACAGCGCTAGGACCAGGTGGGCTTCACCGCGGTTCCCTCTGCTCCCATTCTGGTGCACTCAAGGAGTGGAAAAGGACTTGAATGACAGTGTAAGTTCATGGGGGGGCGGGGTAGTATAAGGGAAGAAATCAGCAGAGGCTCTACTTCCAGTGGGGGGGGGGGGGGAGAGATGAACTAAGTCTCCCCTCCACCCCTGACACTTCTATCCAGCTAACCACAAATGTAGCTTCACTCACAGGAACTCAGCACGCAAATCCTTCCCGCCCTCACCCAGACTTGGACACACTGGCCAAAACACCGTGCAGGGGGATCGTCATACAGCTCCTGTGGGCTTCATTGGGGGCCAGAGGGAAGGAATCACACCCCATCTTTCTAATATTTACCCCCCCTTGTTAATATCTATACACCCCTTAGAATACAGGTGGCATACGAATGGACACATCAGTCTGTGTTTTCACCTAACTTGATGCATTTGGAATCAGAAGCAACTGTAGCAAACGACCCGGCACAATTCCTCTCCACATCCAGCGCATCTCTGCCTTCTCTCCCACTGTTCCCCACATTCATTTCATTTGGGGGGAGGGGAGAGACAGCGTTTGCCCAGACTGCCTGTTCCACACTCAACAATGTCCTCTGCCTGCGTGTCAACACAGGAACCATGTGTGAGACCAGAGCTGCTGTCCCATTGAATTCCAGTCACCAGCTCTGCAGAGCCCACGGAAGGGCTGGGGACGGGAGGAGCGGGCAGGAGAGTGGGTCTTGGGAAAGAAGGCAGGTTGTGGGGAGGAGGATTTCCCCATTTGAGAGGGGCAGGCTGGAATACATGGTTTCAGCAGAGGGACCCAAAAGGAGCAGGCAGTGTTGGTGAGGGATTATTCTGAACGCCTGGCCAGGCTCCCTGGATACCCAGAGACATTCCACGCTGCATGAAAGGTGAACTTCCTTGAGTAGCTCTTCAACATGGTGCCAAGCCTACCCCTCGCTGCTACCCAGAGCCATCAGTCTTGATCTCACATACAGACCCAGAGGGGGGCTGGTAGCGGAAGTGCCCTTGACGTATTCTAGCTACGGGCCCCCATCATCAGCTGTGCCTTTATCACTCCAGGCAACCCCACAGCGGATTGCGAGGACGCGTCCACTTCCACCCTCCAGAGATTCCAACTCCCTGCCCAGCCTCCTGGAGAAGAGAGAAGTTGCCACGCCTGCCGGCTGCAGCCCTTGACGTGGCCACGGGAGCGGAACGCCCAAGGAGGAGACGCAGCACGCACGCCGTTCATCATAAACCCGCAGATTGCAACCAGGGGCTTCTGGCCTATTCTTGCCTTTTGAACTCTCGAACATCCTGGGCCTTTTCATGGTGCCCAGACCCGACTTCTTCCCAGCATTTGCCATCTCACTGCGGCTCAGCTGCCTTCCATGCCGACCGAACAGCGCCAGGGTTCGTGGGAAGCGCATGGCCGACTGCCACAAAGCATGGCATGAAGGACACAGAGCTCAAATGCTCCTGGCCCAAGGCGGCGGCAACGTGGACGTGGCCAGGGTTGGGTTTTTAAACTTGTTTGGAACATGAAAAATGTGAGTCGGCTGGAGCCCTCGCCCTGGGGCTGTCAGCCTCCTGGTCAGTCTGGCGCGTTGGAACATCTAGAGCACAGGACTAGGACTCAGAAGACGCAGGTTCTATTCCCAGCTCTGGCTAGTTGAGCCTCAGCTTCTTCTGTAGAATGGGGATAAGTATACTGACCCCCTTTGTAAAGCACTTTGAGACCTAGTACTGCAAGTGAGCTAGGTATCATTATATACCTACATCACATGGGTACCTGAAAGATCTCAGGGGCAAACCAAAGGCACTTAGCTGAAGTTGTGCATGTAAATCACATCAGTCCTATACTTTACGTTTACTTTGTTGGAACATTCATAACAGTCATTGTGATTGCCTCATATGTTGTGGCAACATTAGGGCTGGTCCTGAGGATCTAAGTTAAGCACAAATAGATTAGAGATACTTAGAGCCCTTCGTTTTCAGTTTTTATTTAATTGAATTTTTCCCTGGACTTTATCAGTGTTTATTACTACAACAACAAAAACAGGTGAAAATCTGTTCAAAAAACTATTAATTTTGCTGGGTAAATATCAGGGTTTATTTTGGGGGGCGGAAGGACAGGGGGGGAAAAGTATTCAGTTGAGCAATGCTTTGATGAATGGAATTCAGTGTGGTTTGCTGTAGAATTAAAGCAGAACTCAAAACGCAACGAAACCTCTGAGTTTAAGAAAACAATACATCTCTAATCCCCAAATAAAACTTGTCATTTGAATACAAGAGTAAACTGTTTAGACTTAGAACTATTTGCCTATAAATATTTACATTTAATAATTGGGCCAACCATTTGCAGCGCATACACTCAACTTCATCCTTTTCTCCTGTTTGTTTTTTTTAAACCTTTTGAATACTTCCGGGTGCTCTGAAATGTATTCGGATTTTTGTTTTCTTCCCATTTTCGTGGGTCAGATCTTTATCCCGTTATCTGCTAACAGCTTGAAATGTGTACTTGGTGGGACCGAGATTCATCAGTACATTCAGATGCACACACACTTGGGAGCTTGTGTGCCTGTTTGTTTCTTGTGTGCATTTCCTAGATTAATACATAGCCTTACTTCAACATGCAGCTTTGCATACAGACGGACAGACTAACGTATTGTCGTAATACATAGATTGCATGCAATGTATTGTATTTTCCTAATAAAAACAAGTTAATTATATATTTAAATGATACAAAAGTAAGGTGGAAATCGGGGGGGGGGGGGGAATGAGGGAAAAAAACGAGTAATACTTTTTGTAAAACCCGGGATTTTTTTCAGTAAAAATTAGTTTAAACTGAAAATGAAGAGTCTTAAGGATATTCCAAAGAGCAGAGTAAAAATCATGCATGGAAGAATTGCTCCCAGTCATTACACATGCAAATGCAGAACTGTGCACTAGCAACTCCATACTGAAAGTGATTTAAGAACCCGTCCAGCACCTCAAAGGCGAAAAGGTAAAGACAAGGTCCCAATTTAGTGAATTTCAATGTACTCAGTATAATCCATTGTGAATCCCCACAGCATTAGGAGTGGTGTCCTCTCTGTAAACTCCAGGGCCCTGGGAGAGCTATGGAAAGAAACATCTGTGTATGGGTGCTGCCAAACCCTCAACATCTGGACTCTAGACCTGTGCCAACAACAACATGTTGCTGTCATGTAAGGAAAGGGCACAAAGCCCAAACAGCAAGCATTCCAAGCACCAAAGACCCCAGAAAGCAGCTGTCTTGATTTGGCAAAGAAGTAGTTATGGTTTCATGCGGGAACTGTCCTACCCAATGAAGTCTGAAACCACTAACGAGATGAGGAATAAAGAAAGGAGGATCAGGCCAAAGAAACTGGATGGAGCTGTTCTGGATGTATACTGTCTGATAGCAACACAATCCTCCTGTAACAGGTGCTATCCATGGCTACAGGCTACCACTGAGCATGTCCCAATCTGGGAGACAGCCCCCAAAACACTACAGCAGTTCACAAATGAAGACAACTTGCTGGATGGAGTAAACTTGTGCTGGTCAATATCCTCCAAGTGCCTGGCTTCATATTAGAGCGGATAAAGACAAGACTAAAATGTGTGAATGGCACTGACAGGTTATCCCATCCCTGCCTTCTGCAGGGCTGCTGGCACCTTCTGCTGAGGCAGCTGGTGCTGGCTACAGTCAGTGACAGGATACCGGAATGGGTGGGTCACTGGTCTGCTCCAATCTGGTGAGTCCCACATTCCTGTTCGCTTCAGATAAACACCCGGAAGTTTGGTGCGCCTCCCAATCTTTGTAGTCTGGAAAATTAAACTGAAAGTGTCCTGACAAAAGGCTCTCTTGTAAGATTTCCAGGACTTCATGGTTCTGATCAAGATTCTCAGAGTCATGGGTTTTCTGGCCAAAAGCAGGAACACCAGAGGCAGCCACAGAAATGGGGGGAAATGAGGGGGAGGGGGAGAGGAAGGAGAGAGGTGTTCAAACCCCAGCATTGCTAGGAAACAGCACCTGAAGTATCCATAGGGCTCAATGGTAGATGGGCCAGGCTACCCCAGCCCACTGGCTCTGTGGGAATAGGGCAGCAGTCTACGGCCCAGCTGACTGATCTCCTGTCCGGCCCAGAAAGGAAACAAAGCCGATGAGACAAAGTATTTCAGCGTTCCCTGCTGCCTTTTTTCACGTGACAACCTGTGCCGTGTGCCTTGGCTAACTGGCTCAGAGATGGAGCCCTGTCATTTCCAAGCTAGGTGCGGTCTCCCTGGCCAGGCTCTTTGCATTTCAGCCTCCTGCACAGGACATGTTGTTATCTCGCTCTCCTGAGGTCACCCTACGCGGGAAACATGAATGGCAGAAACTCACAAGGAAGGGTTCGACTAACTGAACGTCAATGCAGAAGGGAAAGAAATAGAAATAAAAGGGAAGTGCAAAGCGATTTGGCAAACATCAAGGAAATGCTCTCCCAGACAGCCCCTCTTCAATTCCTCCCTCTTGCTCTCCTTAGGTTTTTGCCTGGTTTCTCTTGTAGAGCCCCGCCCCCTTCCCTGTGTTTCTTTCCCTTTCTCTCTCTCTGCGTCACTAGGATGGGAGCATCACTAGATGGGCCACTGCGCTCACTGCAAGGGGGGCGGTGAACACTACAGCAGTGGCCGAGGTGTGTCCCGACTTCCTCCAGCAGGGACCGGGCTGGACAAGGAGCACCTGCCGGCCTTCCACCAACCACACTGGCTCTTGGCTTCGCTGGCTCAGCAAGCCTGGGAAGGTATGGTGAGCGGTGACATGCGTGTCCTGTCCCTTCTCCTACTCGCCACACCTGCTCAGTTCGTTTGCTCTCTGTGCAGTGCACCCCCGCTCCCCCCGAGTCTGTCACAGACACTGGGCAGTTCTGCTCTTAAACACCCGGGTGTCGAGACAAATTGATTCTCCTGAAGCCAGTGGAGTTCTCCAGCTTTTACACCAATGCAAAGGAGAGCCTTGTGCCTCATCCACACCCAGCTTCCTCATCCAACTGCCCATCAGCAACCACCACCGGGAGTGACACCTGGCAGCTGGCAAGGCCTTGACGCCCACAACGGAGCTCCAAAGGGCCCAGAGCCCAACACACACACCTCAGGTACCCACGGCAAAGCCTCAAATGACCCATAACAGCAGAGCCCTTACACCCATGAGACAACACCACAGCCCCTGTGCAAGCCACTGAGGCACAAACTCTACATGGTGCTGAGGCAAGAGCTCGATTTTTTTTAAAACAGGCAGCAATGTCCAAGGTGCATTTGAGGCGATTTGGCTCTATAAGAGTCTCAGTCAGACCAAGGAAAACCGGCAGATTCCGAGTTAAGCCTGGAAGGCTGCACCGACATTCCCGTTTTAATGCACATCATTAGCTCCCGTTCCTTCCCCTAAGCCACACACCAGGCGTTAATCCCACTGTTCTCACAGCTAGGCTGCTCACAAGACGCGCAACTCCGAGCATACGGCTCACTTGGAGCTCTGCGGGCACACTCAGGTGTGTGAAATCAGGCCCAGAGCTGCATTCCTGTACGGGACAGATACAGGAAGGCAGGACACAGTTCATATTATTGCAGGAATCTGTGGAGTGATGCACGTTCTCCACACGGGAATGGCTTGCCCTTCCCCATTAGCAGGATTGCAGATGGGGCTGTTTGAGAGGGGGAGTGGAAAATGAAACAGGGGACTCTTCTGCAATGCGGGGCTGTCTCCCACCAGTCCAGGGCACTGCTGTTTGAAGGCTCTGGCTGCATTACAGAACTGCGGGGGTTTTAAGATGATGTGGTCTCAGCTTCATTCAGATGACAGGCAGGAGGGTGCAGTGGTTGGGGTATTAGCCAGGGACTCAGGAGACATGGAGGATTCTGCCACAGACTTGCCGTGTGACCCCAGGCAAGTCACTTAATCTCTCGGGGTCACAATTTCAAAAGCAGCTCGAATACCAAGTCCAATGTTCAAAAGTGATTTAGGCTCCTAAGTCACTCAGTCACTTCTGAAAGTTTTACCCTCTGTGCCTCTGTAACCTGGAGATAATAGCACTTCCTACCTCCCCGGAGCAAGGGGAGGATAAACACACAGCACAGATTGTGATGGCCACGCAAACACTTTACACAGATTCAGGTACCCCAACACTACAGTGCACATGCACGCTCATCACACGTGTTACACGCAGAGATGCAGCTATGTTAGCACCGAACACCAACGAGAGCTGCTGGCAGGTGCAGGCTACTCTGCTCAAGCCAGGACTTTAAAAACCAAACCCAAGTCTCTCTGGCTCTTTGGTTACAACGCCACGAAAACCATTGTGACTTGTTCAATGAAGGAACTGGCCAGAGAAAGGCAGACTATTGTTGGCAGGTCTCTGACAAGAGAAAATAGCTTGAACTTCAGCCCCGGATAGATCTTTTCAAACCCCCATCAATAGCCTCACCCTGCAGTTCAGTTTAAGATCCCACTGTGCTTAATTCAATGAACACAACAAGTTCCCACACCCCCATTCATTCATTCTCTTTTCCTCACACAGTCTCATTGAGCTCCCCTCTGCTCTCATGCCAGTGCAATGCCATTGACTCCGATGGAGAATTAGTCCTGGTTTACACCAGTGTGAGAGAAGAATCAGAGCGTCTCTCTCCCTCTAACACATCTGCAAAGACAGAGCGGCCGCCCAGGCTGTCAGCTTCCTGGGGCTAGGTCCTGCTGACCTTACTCCCGTGAGCAAATCAATGGGGTGCTACTTACATAAGAAAGGGCAGCAGGTCACACCCCAGCTACGCCAGCAGGTATCAAACAGGTTTAGGGCTAAGGCTCTGGTGCCTGGTATACAGGGCTTTGCTATTTAACCATGATCTTGGTAGCCTTCAGACGGGGGTAACTGGCCTGAGACATTCTATCTCCCAATTTCTCCCCTCCCCACAAAATCCCTCTCAAGCCTCCTGGACACTGTGCAACATTGTCACCTGTGCTCAGGGTCCATCCGTCCGCAGGCCAACAATGCCATTAAATGCAGTCAGAACCATCAAGGAGTGCCTCTCACTCTGCCCATAGGAAACAGCCCCCCAGCCCCACAGAGACGCCCTGCTACAGTGGGACCTGCTTAGAGTGAGCTGGGATAGGGGGCAGTCTCCAAGTCCCAATATATTTCATTGCACCAAGGCCAGTTCCAGCTACAGTGACTCAGTTTGCAGAAAAGTTGTTCTGGGGCATGGATCTCACTAGGATGGGCACCCTGCACTGCACAGTAAAACCCACCATGCAGCTGCCATACCAGGTGCATCTCACGAACGTGCCAATCCTGGGCTTCCATTCGGTTCACTGGAATGGGTGGCCCATTGAGAACTGCCACCCCGCTGGCAGCAGAGGGCCTAAGAGGAGAAAATGGAGCAGGCATGAAGCCTGTTGGCGCGCGCAC
Organism: Chelydra serpentina; assembly: GCA_037349315.1. Lineage (NCBI taxonomy): Eukaryota > Metazoa > Chordata > Testudines > Chelydridae > Chelydra > Chelydra serpentina. The sequence continues at coordinate 3,806,978 of JBAIAC010000040.1, forward strand.
ACACTGCATTAGAGTATGGGATCTACATGTGTCATGGGGCAGCGAGCTTATCTTTTACACTAGGTTATTGTTTGGTGTCCCCTGACTTTGGCTTCCCTTAGCTGGAGCAGCAGATGGGGTTCTGAGCACCTGCCCTCTGGTGTAGGCATGGCCCAGTGCCTCCTCTAGCTGCACTTGAACGCTGCCTACCCTCCCCACCACAGGGTGGAGACAATGAAACCCAATCAAAAATAAGGCCAGACGACTTTGTCCCTGCCCTGTATTCCAGATGGGTTTGTTTCTGGACTCCTACTTTGCCCTACACCACCACCGTCTATCGAGAGATCTCGGGGTGCTTTGCAAACTCTGAGCCTTACAAACATCCCTAAGTGGAGAAACTGAGGTACAGCCAGGATTAGAATCCAGGACAAGCTTCCATTCCCGTTTGATCCACTAGCACACATTTCCTTTTGCATGCTTCCTACCCATAGCCTCAAATGTCCCCTCTCCTCCCACCTGGGCTCAGGTTGTCTTACTCACTGCTGAACCTGACCCAGCTCCAATGGGGCAAACTTTGCCTTAGAGAAAGAAACTAAAATACCATTGTGAATCTATAGCTTCTGCGTCTGAGTTTAGGACCCAGAGCTTGCAGTGAAGTCCAGTTAACAGCATGATTTCATGTGACAGAAGGTCACACAATTTAATGCTACTAAGGTACAAGGCTTTGATTAGCACCCGTCTACTTCACAGACGGTAAATTCTTCATCGCAAATATTTTGGCTTAATATTTACTATACGAAGTTAGATACAACACACTGACTCTAAATAGCTAATATCTAGCATAATAAGATACCAATACAGTTTTATTACAGAGGCCCTTTGACCATAGGATTAAATTTTATACAACCAGAGTTACTAAACTACTGTCTTGCATGACTCTCAGAACGCAATGCACTAAGCACCAGCAGGCCATGCAAAATGAACCTTAGGAGAATTTCACTGAGTTTTTAAAACTCTTGATTATGAGGATTAAAATTAAAGGGAAAACAAACAGTGAGACATCACCTAACTGAGAAGAGGTTACTCTTGCTGAGATGTGTGAAACAAACAAAAAACAAAGAACAGCACATGGGTGAACAGCTACTACTACAGGTGAAATTCTGATATACATGCATAGCAACAAAGAGTACCTGGTACCACTAGTGTAACTGAAATCAACAGGACTATTAGTAGAGTAAGGTGTATTTTGAGGAGTAAGGGGATAAGATTCAGGCTATAAATGCATTGGCACTTTTTCCATTTTAAAACTGGATTATTTTAATATTTCCGTTTTTAAATGGACACTGAACAGATTAATTCTGCTTTAAACACACTATCCGCGCTGGATCAAACCAATGGCCCATCTAGTCCAATGTCTTGTCTTCAACTGGTGCCAGCACCAGATTCTTCAGTGGAAGAAATCCCAGGATGAAATAAGCAACACAGTCCAAGGCAGAGAGCAGCTGGTGCAAGGATATTCTAGTGACCCACCCACCGTGATGAAACCAGAATCAGTGAAGTCTGAATACAGCCTTGGGCCTGGGAGAGTCCTGCTGTATGTGCCACCAATGTCTCTCCGAACCGAGACCCGAGACCTTTCCATCTTCCCTTGTCTTTCCTAACAGGCAGATTCTTCGCCCGAAAAGCCTCCTGCCCTTTATCCACATCTCCCACCCACCAGCGCCCCGGTACAGACTGGCACCAGCAGGGACATCCTTAGCTCTGAGAGCTGGAGCCCGGTGTTCTCACCTACTAGGGTCCCCGGCGGTTCCCCCCCGAAGACATGGCCAGGCTCGTCTCTGCCTAGGGGGGCCCCGCCGCCACCAAGCCGCTGCCAGGTGACTCCCGCACGGCCCGAGGCATCAAGGAGAGAGGAAAAGCCCAGCGCAGGATCAGGGGTGCAGCCGGCTCCAATGGGAGCGGAGCTACGGACTTCAGCCGGCGGCAGCATCGGGCCCACGGGGAGCAGAAGCCCGCCAGAAAAAAGGTGCTGGGAAGCCCCATTGAAAAACCAGCTTCCTTTAGACCCACCCCCGCAAAAACCCCTGCAATGCTGCTAACGGGGCTGGCAACCCAGCCCGGCTGAATCCGAACTAGCCCCTTCCAGGGACCGGCCTCGCATCTCACCACTGCGGAGCTGTTCGCCCGGCTCCGGCGGAGTCACTCCGGAGTCACTCCGGATCCCGCGGTTGGGCAAAGCCAGCCCGGCACTCACCCGCTCGGTGGCACACGCCCGGGTAATCCTCGCAGCAGTCGCCCGTCTTCTCGCAGTAAGCATCGCAGTAGCAGGGGGCCCGGGGCCCGCTGAGATCGGCGCAGGCGTTATTCCGCCCGGGGCAGCACGGGGGGCTCCCCCGCTGGCCGCAGCCCGCCTCGGCCCCTCGCAGGTGCCCGGCCGCCAGGAGCCAGCCGCAGCAGAGCAGCCAGCAGCCCGGGCCAGCGCCCGCGCCCCCCATGCTCGCTGCCCGCCTAGCGCTGCCCCGCAGCCGGCTCGCCTCCTAGCGAGGGAACGGCGAACGCTGGCAGCCGCCCCATGCTGGGCGGGCCCAGTGCACCGCTAGCCCGGCCCGGCTCGGCCCGCCGGTGTACGTGGGCAACGGCTCGGCTCGGCTCGGACCTAAGCCCAGCCCGGCTCCTAATGGATGGTCCTTTATGGAGCGAGGAGATCCCCCGGCCGCAGCCAGCCCGACGGGGGCGGCCCGGGCGGCCCGAGCCCATTGGCCGGACAGTAGAAAAAAAACTTTCTCTCTGGTCTACTCGCTCCCCCACCTTCCACAAGCGCAGGGCGAGGGTTGCTCCTGGGTCTTAAAGCCAGCACCCGCCCCGCACGGCACAGATCGGCTTTGGCAGGAGCTCGCCTCTGGCTAACGGCCTCTGGCCCAGGAAGCAAAGGAATTTTTTTTTAAGAGGGAATAAGCCATTCAGCGGCTAAGGCACTGCACGAAAACGGGTCAACCCAGCTCCATCGCTGAGGGAGTGAAAAATCCACATCCCTAAGCAACATAATTAAGCCGACTGAATGCCTGGTGTAGACAGCACTCAGTCAACAGAAGAGTTCTTCCCTCCATCTAGTTACTGCCTCTTGAGAAGGTGGATTTCCTACATCCAGGGGAGAACTTCTCCCATCACTGCAAGAAGCATCCACACCCAAGGTTCTCAAACTGTGGTCCATGGACCACCAGTGGTCCGCAAGCTCCATTCAGGTGGTCCGCAGATAGTTCCCTCTAAGGTGTACACCTGCGCAGCCGCACACCAGAGAATGAAGGGCCACCCACCTAATTAGTAGAGCTGCGCAGGCATGGCTCCACTAATTAGGTGCCTGGACCCTGGAGAAGACACACATGTAAGGTGAGGTGGAGGCCTTGGGCAGAAAAGGGGGTAGGTAGGAGGGGGCAGTGGGGTGAGAAGAGGGGGTGGGGAGAATTTGGGATGGGCAGAGGAAGAGCAAGGGGCAACTTTCCCCAGCTCCAGGGCTGCGGCTGCCGGGGAGAGACCCCGCTCCTTCCCAGCTCCAGCTTGGGGGCTGCCCCAGCAGGGTAGAGAGGGCACATTTATTGGATTATAAAGGTACTGATACTGAAATAGGAGTTGTGTGCTTTTATTTGTAGAGCAAAAAAACATGACTTATTAAGGTTTTTTTATAGAGTGCTTTTATCCAAAGCACTTTACAAGAGTTAGCTAACGGTACAAACAGCATTTGGAAAGATCATTACGTGGGCTGCCAAGACCCTCAGCAATTTTCAATTGGTCCGCGGAAAAGAAAGTTTGAGAACCACTGCTCTACACCGAAGCACTCCAGGGGCAGCGTTTTAAGTGTAGAGGTCACAGGAGAACAAACAACAACTTTGGCCCAAACTTTCAAAGCGAGGGGCCTAAAATAATAAGTTCCTAAATCCAAAGGTCTCTGAATTAAGTGGCCCAGTTTTCCCAGGTGTTGAGCATTTTCACCCCTCCTTGGCTTCTATTGGATTGGGAGGGCTGAGCCCTTCGGAAAATCAAGCCACTTTCATTTAGGCACCTAACTATGGAGTTAGGAGCTCATTGTTTGACAGCCCAGCATGACCATTTTGGCCAGTGTGGATGCTTTGCTCCCATGGTTTTATGGTAAATAGGATTTGCCAATGAGATAATGACTGTGGGTGATAAAGGTAACTACACAGACGTAACATACACTTTTGTAAGGTGTTTGATTTAATACTGCATGCTATTCTGGTTAAAAAACTACTACTATGCACTATCACCCATTCAATGGATTAAGACCTGACTGACTGATCTCAAAAAGTAGTTGTCAATGGGGAATCATCATTGAATGAAGATGTTTCTAATGGAGTTCCTCAGGGATTGGTACTAGGCCCACCACTATTCAACATTTTAATCAATGACCTGGAAGTAGATATAAAATCACTCTGATAAAATTTGGGGATGATACACCTTACCAGAGTGGTAAAAAAATGAGGACAGGCAATTATACAAAGCAATCTGGGTCCCTTGGTAAGCCAGCCCCATTCAGACAAAATGTGTTTTAATACAGCCAAATGCAAAGTTATATATCTAGTAACAAGGAATGGCTGGCCATACCTACAGCATGGGGGACTGTGTCCTGGAAGGCAGCGACTAGGAAGGTCTGAATTATTCCATCCTGTAGAGAGCAGTGGTGCAAATAAACAAGAGATCGAAGAGCCCAACTGCAAAGAAACCTCTTACCAGTAACATGGTGGCTGACAGGAGACATAGGCACCTGCCAAGCCAAGACGCTCTCCGATCAGGCAGGATTTCAAAGCCACAAAGAACATAGGCAGGCCCCTGGATAACATAACCCCTGTATATTTGGAGTACATGGGGCTGCAGTAGTGATAAAAACTGTCCTGCAGAGTCTTTATTGTAGGTGATGCACTAAGATAGAAAGAACCCATCTTGATTTTCAGATCCCAGGGGAGTTTGCAGGGCTGGCAGTTTGAGGAAAAAACACTTAAGTAAAACAGATTCCCTGACCCCTGCGTCCATTTGTATACACTTGGCAGAGCAGAGCTCCCCTGGATTCCACCCAGTTTTACCTCACACGGAGTTGTACCCACTCCAAAACTCTTCTATTAACTCGTACACTGGACCATTTCAGACCTCGGCTCTTTGACAGCTGTGTCTCTCCTGCAAACTTCTGGGGGTAATTTACATCTCTTGGAAGGACAGGCAACTGCAGTAAGCATCACATTCACCACCGTGCCTTTGTTCATTTCATGCCGCATCGCTGCTCTGCTCCAGATGCTGAAGGCATTAGCCCTTTGGTTAGCTAACTGGTATCATGGCTAGTGATTCCCCAAATAAAAGTGAGTGTTCAACAGTACAGCAGATGGCTGCAGCATGGAACTCGGATCAGCACCCCAGACTACTTAATCAGCCCGTTTCCCACTCCAGCAGGGTGTGCTCATTAAAAGGATTCCTTTGTATTCTGAACTTTGATTCTACACTACTCCATTCTTGAAATTAACCAGCTCTCTGACGCCATGCAATTCAGAGTCATCCATGACAAAAAAAGCAGATACACAGACACACCAGGGAAAAAAAAGGAGAGACCGACCATCCAGCTTGCAGCAGGTTTCAGTTTATTACATAATCTCTGAATGCAGTAAAACCTGAGAAAGCAGCAGGGGCTGACACAACATGTGTAGAAGACACAGCCTGGCAGAGAGCAGAGCACACAGACTCTGCCAAGACAGGCAAAGAGACAACATAGTGCACACACTCCTACGCTGAGCTTTCTCCTGGATCTGGCACCCACCCCGAGGGATGGGTGTCGGGCAATAGCCTGCACCCATAGAACGTCACTCCAGGTAGAGAGTCTGCCCTAGAGCACGTGACTAAATGAAACGGTGGCTCCCACCTCCCGAGGGGTGCCCGGGGGCAGCAGTTCTCGGCCCTGCACTAGGCAGCTGTCTGGTAGTGTCTCTTTCTAGCCCAAAGGCAGCTTCGGGAGGGAGCAGCTCGTCTGAGGAGTAAAGAAGCCAAACAACGAGAAGCAACACAGGAAATAATTCATTGGTCCTGGAGGAGAAGGCCCTAACTAGTCTCCAGTAGGAAGAGCCTTTCCCAAATGTCCTCTTCCACTCAGCACCCACCCACCCACCCTCTGATTTTCGTTGTATTGGATTTCACTCCCATCATTGAAGTCAGCAGGGATGAAGAACTCAGCTTGGCTTTCAGATCCCCTCACTAGCAGCACCACAGTCAAGGGATCTACTCACCTGAGCAAGGATTTTACAGGATCAGAGCCTTGGACCTTTCTATTGAGCCCAAGAAACAGTCCCGTTTAGCTTTTAGTCATCCAGAATCTCATTTTAATGTACTATAGGAGCATCTGAGAAGAGTCAGGGACCAGACAGGACATCAAATCCCATTCCCTTATCAGCACAGCGCTGAGGTAATGGATTGAATTGGATGGTAAACACAAAACAGGGCGGTAGGGGAAAGAGTTCCCAGCCTGTTCGGAACCTAGTGGTGACCAGTGCAATCCCAGGGTAAGTACCCTGGAATTCGGAGGGGAGACACTGGGTAACGCAGACTGCAGCATACATGGGCTAAAGTGTCAAATGATCTGCAGCCAGTGTAACAGGACACATCATCATTCCCATGTAGCTGCAGTGTAACTAGCTGCATTGGCAAAATGAGTTCACCGGTGATTTGGGGCCTGGGGCCCCCTCCAGAACGCAAAGCGGGGAAGGGGGCTCTCAGTGGCCAAAGGGATGTGAGCAAAAGGCTTAAATTGCAACAGACTTGGGGCTGCCTTTGACCCACACAGAACGACGGAGACATTGTTAACAGGCAACTTTGGTTTATTGTTGGGGTGCTCGCTGGAGCGCCCCAATTTGGCCTTGAAAATGGCAAGAGTCACTCCAGCATGCAGCTGCAAGCGCAACATTAACACGTTTGACTCCAGTCAGCTTAAAAAAAAAACCCTTGGACTCTACAATATTAGCAGGAACTAAAACTAAGCATCTGCCTCGGCTGCCAGCGTGGTAACCATGAAATCCAGGATGCTGCCTAGTCAGCATGGTCCAATAGGGGCTGCAGATTACAGTGAGATCACGATGGGCTGCCAGGGACTGTTACTGTGGAACAGGATTGTAAATGCAATATTATATGCATCAGGGTGAGAGTGCACGCGTGCGAGCACAGACACGCAATGTAAGGGTTGATTGCTGGCTGTACAGATCATGGTTCAATTCTGAAGTGTGTTCTAAAGCGAGGCTCTTATTTTATTTAAGTTGCAAATGCAAAATATCTCAGTGGCTTGCGAGCAGAGAGCCAGAAAGTGACTCTTCCCTGTGCTTTCCTTCTTCGCCGGAGCATACGATAGTGTTAAGGCTGCATTTGTCACTGACAGTACAAACAGACAAAGCCCTGCGTAACTATTGTAGACAGACACACAATTTTGGCACAAATCTGCACTGGAACCATTATGAGCTCTTGGCACTGGGCAAGGACAGGGTTACTGTCCCCCGGGGGATACAGTACAAGTGTTAATAACGCAGTGTGACGTTCATTTAGTCTAGCTAGGTACTTGTCTGGCTCTCAGCCCTGGAATATCGAGCGGAGGGGGAGTGGCAGTGGAGAGGCAGAGTGGAAGGGGCAGTTTAATCACAGAAGGCTGAGTGGCAGGCGAGCACTTTACATGTGAGATAAGAGTGAGAACGGTGAACAAGGTGCCTCTGTCAGAGGGGTGAGGAACCTGGTCAATCTAGGCTGGAATTCACTCGCCTGGGAATGAGTTTCCGCAGCGACGAAAAGGAAAATGAAGGCACCACCGCTCAGTGCAGGGTCTCGACCGCACCAGCAGCGGCCGCACCACCAGGAGCCTGAGCGAGTGGCTGGGATGGTAATCGACATGTTCTGGGCACTGGGTTCCTTGCCGATTCCATAGCAAAGCCCCTCAGTGCTCCCAGGAGCCGGTACAGGGTGGATTTCCTCTCTCCTCCAGTGGAGGTGGCTGGGCAGGCAAAGCTCCCACGGGAAGGCACGCGTTTGGAGCCATGGGTCTGGATCACGTGATCTAACTCAAAGAAGCAGGGACATTGCCTGCCCCAACGGGCCTCCACTCAGCTTTCTGGCTTAAACCAGAGGCTAAATGACCAGTGTGTGTCACGGGGCTCACTTCACGATTAATCCTCTTTGGCCTAGCGACTCCCACTGGAAAATGCTGCGACTGAGGCACTTGGCAGCTCCCACACCACTCCCTAGAGCGCCTCCTACAGATGGAGGATGGGCCTGGCGTAGCAGCGAGCTCCCCATCACACCAATGCAATCGCTCCCCTGCAGTCAGCGCTCCAGCCCCTCCTGCTGGGAGAGGCGGGAGACGGCAGTGAGCTCAGTGGAAACCTTTGCTAGCTTGGCTCTGTTTTCTCAAAGGCAAAAGGAAACGTGGACTGAATTCTAATCTGGCCGGAGAATCGTGGCCTCTCGATTTTGGGCACTGACCTACTCCCCACGCTTCTCCCGCTCCCCCCAGACTGGCAGAGCAGGCCTTTGCGAAGTTTGCAGATCAATTTCCCGCTCCCCCAATCATTTTAGCACATGATCAATAATTTAAACTGCTCCACAGTTCATTCCTATAAATAAAGGTGGTCAGGGTTTGATATGGGCCCGACCGGCTGGGCACAGAGCTGGCTCCCTTGCTTTCACACAAGAGGAGGACTTGAACCTTGGCACCGCTCCTGGTGAAATGTCCATATGATTCCTCCCGGGTTGGTCACCTGCCTCCAGCTGTTGCCTCGCGGTGGTGGAGGAGACGGTGCCGCTGCCCTGGGCTGCGGGCAGGCTCAGTCGGTTTTCCACACCTTGTTGAGGACCTTGACCACTTCGTCGTAGATGACAAAGACGATGGCCACATCCAGACAGACCCGGCCCAGGCGAGGCACAGTGCCCTTGTAAAACCTGCCAGGAGAGGAGAGGGGAGGGGTGAGTAGAGAGCCCCACGCAGGCCTGGGACCAGGCCTAGCCCATCCACTCCCAGTGATCTCTGGCGGAGCAGGCAGCCTGGTGTAAAATGGTGCCAATGCCGGGCAACCACATTTTGTGAGGCTCACCCTGCTCTCCACCTCAGCCTTCTGTCCCCCTCCACCTGCACACCCAGCACGACCGGGGACCGGCCCAGCCTCTGCTAGAATGAAAGGGGTTTGGGGAAGGGCTGCTTCCCGGCTGGCAAACTCCACCCAGAGACCCCCAACTTTTTAAGATTCCCAGTCAGGGCTTTCTGCCCAACTGCCCCAGTCCTGTCACAGAATCCGCTCTCCACACCACCCGCTTCTTCAGATTCCAGGCCAGCTCCTCGGGGGCATGGGTCACTCTTGGCTTCCCTGATTTTACACGAGCGGAGGCTCTGGGCCTGTGCTTCTGGGGCATGTGTAGAGAGGCCAATAAAATCCATACAAGTCTCTCTCCGCTCCTTCCTGTGTGTGTCTCCGCTCCTCCTCTCACAGCCAGGCCACACCGCTGCTCCTACCATTCACCAGGCCCTCCCCTTTCCCATCTCGTCCCCTACGCCGAGGGGACAGGCCCCCTCTTCTGGTGTGCCAGTGACCTGCTCCCCCTTCTGCAAATCCCACTGCAAGATGCCTTTCACCCAGGACGGTGACGGATCCCTTTGCCTCCTATGGCACTATTCCGCATTTCACCATACGTGTCTGAACTGCTTCGCCAGCACTCAGCTGCGGGGGAGAGATTGTCCCATTTCCCTACGTTCACCCAGCCCTGAGCCCCCTGCATGGAAATGAGATGACGGACTCACGCGATGGGCCCTTCGTATTTCATGATCTGGTAGGCGCAGTCCCAGGTGCTCTTGTACTTGTGCGCTTCAAGCCCCTAGAGGAAGCAGAGAGAAGGGTCAGAGACCTGTAATGGGGGGGGGGGCGGGATCTATGCCACCGCTCCCACAAGCCGTGGCTCCGTCCTGGGAGATTCTGGAAGGGCTCTGGGGGGGCTTCTGTTTGCACAGCCAGAGCGGTCACAGCAGTGACCTCCATCCTCGCCTGCCTGGTTGTGCGGTAGCCTGACCCTGAGGAGGGCTGCGTGGTGCTTAGACGTGGTCCAACCCAAATAGCAGTGGCCATGCCTATGCCCCATTGCAGGTGTTATTGGGTGGATGCAAGGTGTGTTGAGACGGGCTGCGGCAGCGATGCTCAGACAGAAGCTCTCAAGCCGCAAGTGGCTCTTTAATGCGTCTTCTGCGGCTCTTTGCAGCCCATGCTATTAAAACATTGTGTGGTTTAATTATTAACCAAGTTATTAACCAATCAGGATGCTTTTACTAGGTTATTAACCAATTGTAGCTGCTAAAACGATAATACGGGGTCAGTCACTTTGCTGTGAGAATAATATAGAACTATGAATTCACACGGCTGTGGCTCTTTCGGGCAATGCTGATTTGGCTCCTGAACCACGGAGGTCTGAGTATCACTGGGCTATGGGACTGCCAGGAGAGGAAGACGCCAAATTCCTCTAGTGCAGGGGAGCCCTGGGCCTGGTCTGCCTAGGAGTGAATCGTTGGCCGTTAATTCATGTACCCAGAGGGCAGTGTGACCACAGCCACAGAGCACAGCATGGCTAGTGTGGACACACTGCTGTACTGGGCCTCGCTCTCCCATCAGGCCAGGCTCCCCAGGGGTCACTCTCAAGGGCAGACAGGGCCTCTGTGGGGAGCAGTCTCCGTTCCAGCCCCTGCTCTTCCATCGGGCACTTCACCATGTCCCATTTCGGCGCTTGGCCCAGCGGCCGTGGTCTAGATGAGAGCAGTGGGCACGGAGCACCCAGAGGCGAATGACGGGCTCTCAGCAGAAGCCCGGGAGTCACATGACCACACGCTGTACCTGCATTCTGGTTTTCACCACATCCAGGGGGGTGTTGCCAAAGACGCTGGCCGCTCCAGCAATGGCCCCAAATAGCCCGGTGACGAGGGGGTTTATGACCTTGTTGGGATCATCCCCTGGGAAGAAGGAGAGCGACACAAAGGGGGCAGGTGGAGGGAAAGAGGGTGGAGAGAGACAAGGACAGAGCTCATGAGCACCGAGTGACACTGCACACGAGAGCTGCAAAGGCTCCGACCGGCTGGGGGCGCAATGAGGGGCGGTGAAAGGAACGGGGCCCCCACAAGTGGGAGCCTCCAATGCAGCTGGAGAAGAGGGAGGGGCCGAGGGGGCCAGAGATGCTCTCTCTCTCTCTCTCTCTCTCCACGTGTGCACAGTGAGCAGAGGGGCCAGGCCGCCTGTTTGCCGCCAAGAGTCATTTGTGGAGATTTTAAAGCAAACAAGAGCCCTCAGACCCCGCAGGTCGCAAGGCTGGGAACGCACAAGCCTAAGCCAGGGCTGGCCTAGCAGCGAGCGGGCGGGAAAGCGCCCCCTGCTGGCTTAGTTCTGAACAGACTGTCAAAAGGGGCCCAGGCCCAGTGTGCGCGGGCAGGGGTAGGGGGCGTTAAGAGAGTGCACAGGAGAAGGAGATACGTGTACACTGCAGCAAGCAGGTGCGAGGAGGGGCAGAGTGGAGGAGACGCTATGAACAGACCCCATTAGAGTCCCTGCTTACTCGCCGTCTGCATCCCCCTGGGCTTCTAACCCAGGCTTCCCTTCTCCCCAGCTCTGCCTGTCAAAGTGACCCCACAAGAAACCGGCAGTGGCGCGTTTCACTTGGAGGGAGGAGCGGGAGCTCAGCGGAGGCTGGAGAAGCCAGAGCCTGCCCTGGCTGCAGCAGGTCACCGTGCTGCGTGGCTCTCCGCCTGCTGCGCTCCCCGGCAGGGGCAGGGCACGGTGTGGAGACGCGGGGGCGAGGCAGAGCGCGGGTACCTTTGTACCAGTTCCTGAGCGCCGTCATGACGAAGAAGCGAATGGCCTGGTTTGATCCTTGTTTGAGGACAGTAGCGGTTAAACCCTGGTAGGTTCCCTTCAGACCTGCAGCAGGGGAGAAGGGGCAGCGTTCGAGGAGGGGAAGCAGCGTGATGCTGGTCTCCCCAGGAACACCACAACCTCCCCTTTCCCCCACTCATACACCCACCCCGGTGGGGCCCACAGCACAGAGCTCAGCTTCTCCCCGAGCTCTTCCTCATGCCCCACCCACTTGGCCTGCCATCAGGATGGCCGAGTGGTCTAAGGCGCTGTGTTCAGATCGCAGTCTCCTCCTGAGGCATGGGTTCGAATCCCACCCCTGACAAGCCCTCTTAATAGCCGAGGTGAGGGAAGAGAGGCGTCTCCTCTCATTGGCAGTGGGGTGAGCCCTGCTTTGGTGGCCTGTCAGGAAGCTAGAACCACCCGTCGTTTGGCCTCCCCTACCCTCCCACGAACATGCTGACAAGGCCGCACTGCTTTGGCTGGGCGGGACAGGAAAGGCGCTCAGGCCTGGGAAGCAGGTCCCCCAAGAACCAGACCGCCTGACAGACGAGCAGACAGTTGGGAGCCAAGGTTTTTCGAGGCCCCACAGTGCTGGCTGACTTGGCAGCTCACAGACCAGTCTCCCACTCTGGTGGGAGGAGGCAATTCACAACCCAGTGCCAGCGTGGCGGGGCCTTGCCCACTGCACGTAAGGGCAACGCGGAGCAGAGGCGCTGGGTAACGCTGCCGCGCCAGGGCCCTCACCCTGCTCGCGAATGATCTCCCGCACGCCGTGGAAGAAGCCGCGGTACTTTGGTTTGGGGGAGCACTGGTCATGGATAAACTTCACCTGGGGGGAGAGAAGGTCAGGACTTGTTGTTAATCCCAATCTTCATGTGAAGAGACCCCCATCCCTCAAGATATAGGAGCCCAAACATCCCAGTCAGATGCCTGGCCGCCGGGCTCTGCTCAGGGATACAGCAGCGAGGGTCTTTGCTAATCTGGGGCAGCGCCATACTGATGCCATTCCAGAGTGGAACGAAAACCCTGTCCGAGGTTTGCCTGCTACTGCGTGTTTGCTAATGCACTCCACATGCAGTCAGAAAGGGAAGGGATCCGTGCAGCCTAGGGACCAAGCTAGGGACGAAGGACTGCAGCGAGGTCTGGATACTAGAAACACACAAGGGCTGGCATCTGGGAGGGGAGAGTCTGGAAGTCCCAGGATGGGAAGAAGGGTAGCTATTGCTAGCTCAGGCCAGCAGAGCACGAGTGCAACCTCCCCAATGCTTAACTTATTGGTCACCTGTGCGAGCGTATAACATCATGTCGGTAACTAACAGTCCTTTCACCCTTGTCGAGCAACTTCCATCCAAGGATCTCTAAGCCCTTTGCCAAGGAGGGTCCATCTATTTATCCCCACTTTGCAGATGGGAGCTTTGAGGAGCAGAGAGGTAAAGGGACGTGCCTGGGGTCACACAGCACGTCAGTGGCAGAGCTGGGGACAGACTTCTGAGTCCCAGTCCTGCTGCTGCTCCTCACAGCTCTCAGCCTCTTCTCAGGATTATGCTGAAGAGAGCCATGCAAGCAGAGGCCAGTTTTCCAGCCCAGTCCCTGGCTGTTACGTGACACTGTGTAGGAAGCGTTTGTGCCCAGACATCACTCACTGAGAAGGACACATTTCACTGAGCACTGAACAGGATTCCCAGGCCAGGCATCATTTTTTAATCTGGGAGTTACAAAGCGAGGAGAAAAAACTGAGTATAACACGGGGGAAAGAGCAGAGACAGAGGAACGGCCTCATGCCGTGGGGCAGCCTGGCAATGAATTAGAAGCAACAATGATGCGAAATGCCCTTTGCTGCGCTGTGGAGCCTCGCTCGGCTAGGTAGTTCATGCACTGTGCTGCATTTACTTCGGCCAGCAAGTATATTGGTGTGGCTCAGCGTATATTTCTTTGCATTAATACCTGACAGACTCTGGAGTCAGGCCACAAAGGCTGGCCTTGGCGAGAAGAGCCGTCATTCACTGCAGGAGATATGGGCCCCAGGAAAATCAGATCCTGTCTGATCTCTTGCTAACATTTCCCACCAACAGGAGAATCCAGAGGGGATGTCCCACATGCAAAGTCTTTCCTTGCACCTCTGACCATTCACCACTAGTGGGCAGCTGAAGCCCATGGACATGTCTTGGACGGGAGCACAAATGCACAGTGCGGCTCCCTGCGAGACGTCGGCGGGGAGCAGAGCAGAGGGGGTGCTGGGCTAATACCCTGCTCCTGCAAGACAGAGCGAGCCCAGCAGGCTAGCTCTGGGGCCAACAGCAGGAGGCGCTCACAGGGCCATGGTGCTCCCTCCTTGGCTTCCCCGCCCCCTCCGAAGAGCAGGGATCCAAGGGCCCGTGCTGTACCTTTATGGTCTCCATGGGACACACCACCACCACGGCCTCGGCCACCCCGGCTCCCAAGCCGCACAGCAGCCCACGCCTGCTGTTCAGGTTGCCCGTCTCGTCTCTCATGTGGTTGCTGAGGAACTCGAACATGCCGAATCTGGCCATGGAGAAAGGCAGCCAATGCAAACCCCACCAGGCTGGGCAGACCCAGCTGCTGGGCACAGAGACGGGGCCAGGGCTAGACGGATTTCTGGCAGCCAGCTTCTAGTGCAGCTCCCGCCGTGCCCCGTGGGCGACTGGCCTCGGGGGGGAGCTGGGAGAACAGACCAGGGATGATGGCGGGAGGGGGGGGGCTGCACTTCTGTGCCCCCCAGAGGCTGGTTAGGGGGCAGCACAACTCCGAGCAGACTAGCTGCACTCCCTCCTGCCACACCATGGCTGCAGAGGCTGAGGTGGCTCTGGCGGTGATGGAAAGCGCCAGGGACCCCCAGGAAGGGGAAGGTGCCTTAGGAGGCCTCCGAATAGGACTCTCTCTTCTTTCCCCTGGCCAGGACCGGGGGGGGGGGGGGGGGGCAGCTGCTGCACGAAGTGACTCCCTGGCCGAGCCCCAGCGCAGCTCCTTGGCACCAAGCACCCAGCTGCCCTACGCCCATCTCATGCCCTCCCACTGGGCGGCACAGATGCCCACACACCATTCTCCTGGGAAGGCAGGCACCTGCAAACATCGTACGCCAGAAAGCCCAGGGGAAGGGGGGGGGCATGCGCCTGACTCCCCCTCCCGAGCAGGCTGGGACTGCTGACAGCTATTAGCTAATTGGTTCTTCACTGGCAGCGGGTAGAGAGAAGACAGCAGAGCAGCTCCTGCCAAGCTGCTCTTGCTGGCCTGCTCATCTCGGAGTCACGCCCTCACGCCCCAGAGAAGAATGAAGCTGATTGGCCAGCACTCCACCGCCTCCACCCTCCTGGGCTGGCACCAAGGGTGGGGATGGGGACCGAACCGCTCAGAAATCACATGCTTTCCTCTGCAGCATCTCCTCCCTGGGGACGCTGCGGCATCTCCTCCCTGCAGCAGTCATAGCCAGCAACGTCCCCTCATGCCCTACAGTGCCTGCTGCTGGGAAGGGCTCAGCCTGGAAGAGCTGGGAGCCTCCCAAAGAGCACACTGCTAGCAGTGCCTTGGGGGAGCTCCCCACAGCAAGGCCTGCTGGCAGACAGGGCGCTCCCCGGAGCCAGCCCTCCGGCAGGATCCGCTCTGGCTAGTCCTGCTAAGAGCAGGATGGTTTTCTCAATCCATCCCAAAGGGAACGGCCATCCAGGGAGGCAATCCCACCGCCTGCCAGGGAACTGGGCACGCTGTCCAGTAACCACTGGCCAGACCCACCTTGACGGCGACCGTCTGAGGGTAGATCCCAAACCACCCCGAGTCATTCCCTCCCCACCCCGCAGCGGGACCGAGCTGCCTCAGCACTTCTCCAAACATCAGGCCACTCCGGACACAGGCGAGCGACACCAATCACGCCATGGCAGGCAGCCCTCAGGGAGGGTCACTGAGGGCTCCTCTGACAGACCCTGCCTGCACTGTGCTCCTTTGCAGGAGCCACGTCCGCGGCCTTCTGGCCTGCTAGCCTGGGCCCTCACCAGCCTAGCCCTGCTTGCCTGGCTTTTTTGGCAGGGCTGTTCTGCAGAGAGGGTTTGAGAGACAGACCCCCGGCCCGAGACTCCCTCAGCAGCGAGATGGAGAGAAGGGGCCACTCCAAGGGACTCCTATGGGGTTTCTCATCCGCTTGTTTGGGGGCCCGGTGGGTGTCAAGGAGAGCAGGAGGATCACCTGGGCTCAGATCGCTGCAACGGCCATTCACAAACGCCTCGGGGGCGAGGCCGGAAGTCACAGCCGGAGCGCCTTACCTCACGGCAGCCTTTGGGATGGAGCCATACACCAGTGAGCTGAGACCTCGATAGAGCCCCTTCACTCCATGGCCCTGGACAGTCTGCTTCACGCAGTCCGCTAGGGGAGAAGGCACGGAAAGAGGGGTTTAGCCGGCCTGCCAGGCCAGCCCAGCATCACCTGCCACCATTCAGGGCTCTCCCTGGGCCGCGCACTCCCTGCCGTCCTTGGGTAACAGCCAGAGCGCACAGGGCAGGGCGGTGAGTGCCAGGACAGAACAGCTCGGGTAACGTGGTAACCAACGCCAGGTCGCACACGCACCCTCGGAGAGAACACCGGCCCTGTGCGAGCGGACGCGAGCGTCTCGTCGTTGAAGCCAAAGAGGCCAGGACCCCAACACTTCTGCAGTTAATGGCTCCCCCCCACTCCCCGCCCACCTCCAGCATGCTGCAGCTGTGGAACGGGAAGTCCTGATTCGTGTCCTGCCCCCACCAGTGACGTGCAAGTTCAGCAGGTGCCTGGCTACACGACTCGGCCTCCCCAGCTAGAACAGGGCAATGCCTCGCCCCCTGCAGAGCTGGTCCAGGAAGGGAGAATGGCACTGGAGTGGCACAGGGCACTGTTCAGCTCTGGACTCGGCAAGTCAGAAGCCATGTTACTGCAGATCCTCAGGACCTGGTTCCAAGTCAGACACTAAGTCAGGGGCTCTGGAGCCAGGCTCCTGCAGTCTCTCCCCCAGCCAGCTGGGTTCTCTCTCCCCAGTGACTGTTACACTGGTAGCTGGGGCCAGGCTGCAGAGTCCAGCGGTGACACAGAACAGCATGCCGCAATGCAGCCTGTACATAAGTAGAAGGTTATGATCCTGCCAGTCAGGGACCCCTGCCAGTCATCCCGGGCTGGAATGAGCCCGTCATCCCTGGAACTCCTCCAGCCTGGGCACCCAACCAGGCTACCGCCAACGGGTCTAATGCACACGCTGTCTCCCTCAGTGACAACAGGTGTGCTGCATTGCGCAACTGGCCAGGTCCGTCAGAGGGGAGCACTCATTTAACTGCCAAGCCTCAGCTTCTGGGGACTGGTGGGGGCAGGGCATCAGATCCAACGGCCCAGCACTCTGATCCACCTCCCTACCCTGAAACGGCTTCTCCCCCTTTCCCTGCTCTCCCCCCTCGTGGGACAGGAAGGAGGCCGGCCCTCGAGTTCCAAGGGGAGGGTCCCTCTGTGAGGGGCACCTGAAGACCCAGCTCACTCCCACCCCACGTAGTGATGACACCCACCGGTGCCCCCTGTGCCAGTCTCTGCCTAGCATCTCAGCCCATCTGGAACTGGCAGTGAACTACTGGCTGCAGCGGCTCCAATAGCCCCCGGCACCATCGCCAGTCCCCTGGTTTGATCCCTAGCCCAGTCTCTCTGCGCCCACGACTGCCAGGCTCCGGACTTACCGATGCCTTTGTACCGGGGCGGGTTAGCTTTCTCATCCAGCTGGAGCTGAGTCTTCACATACTCCGTAGGGAATGTAATGCAGATCTCAATGCCACCGGCAATACCACCTGGGGAGAACAAGGAGGGGGAGATGGAACCGGGAACTGCACAGCATCTCAGTAGCACCACCCTGATGCCCATTTCTAATTGCCCAACCCCCACCTTTCAGCACTTGGAGCCAGAGCCGGGAGTGGGGTCGCCTCCCAGGCAGGCACTTGGGTAAGGGCCAGATTTGCAAAAGTGCTCAGCAACTAACGAGCTGTTCTGAGCATCTGGTCACTTGTTTTGGTGCCTACATGGGGGCACTTTTGAACAATCACTCCTTTGAAAATCTGGCCCTCGGGGCTTTCAACAGAGCAAGCTAGACATTCTGCCCTCCTCTTGTGTGGTCTGGTTAGACAGGGCAGGGACTGGCCTTTACTGTGTGTTTGTTCAACGCTGAGCCCCATGGGACCCGGGGTCTCACTCGGGGCCTCTAGCTGCTACTGTCATACAATAATAATGTTGCCAGCAGAGGAGCATTTCGCGCAGGACTTAAATTCAGCCAGAGCCGTCCTGAGCAGAGCTCCGGTAAATATTTTCCAACCCGCCCCACATGGCTGAAGCCCCGAGCCCCAGGGCTCCAGGAAACTCTCAGGGAGAATTTAAGCCCTGATTTAATGCCATCATTTCATAGCACCAGACGAGCTTTCAGTGCAGACCACAGACAGTTCAGGCAGGGGATAGACATGCTCAGACACAGACTAAAGGCCTGAATTACGATCTGGGAACCAGGAACTCCCAAATTCCGGGCCCAGCTCTGGCCACAGAGGCAGTCAGTGCCAAAGGCAAGCCATGTAATCTTGCTCTGCCTCCCCTCCCCCGCACATCCTGCAAGATGCGGGTAATGGTAATTACCTGCCCCACAGGAGTGGCATGAAAATTCACGAATGTCTATAAAGTCCTTTAACGATACAGTGCTGTGTATGCAGTAGCTGTAGCAGAGACAGACACCTGTCTCCCCCTCTTCCAACATGCCCCACGTTCCTGCCAAGGCCCTGTCCCAACTGCTCCCTTTCATCCATGCCCGGCTATACATACATACATACACACACACACACACACATACCAACACCACTTAGAACAGCCTCCCCTTTCCCCCCAAGAACCCTCTCCTCCTCCAGCAGACACACGTGTGAAGCAATCCAGCTGTAAAGCACACATCCTGCTCTGTGCTTGTACCAGCCTGCGCCTTCAGATTGTGAAATCCTCAGGCGGAGGATCGGTTTGCGCAGCACAGATCACCAGGTATACAGCACTGAGTGCTGACCTTACTCCCGGTGTCGGGAGTTTCTAGCCATACGTGGAGACACAAACCAGCACAGGAAATTCTGGTCACGGTCTCATCCCCAGGCCAGTGGCCATGTTAAGTGGGCAAGTAAAAGCAGCTTTGTGTTCTACTCAGCAAGGTGAGGCTGGGCAAGTAGATTTTGTGTCTGGACTGGTACATTTCCATAGCAATTTCACAAGACTGACAGCCACCAGTATCACCTTGGGGTTCCACACTTGGGGTTACACACACAGATAGCAGCAGCACAGAACTGCTTGGATTTTTCCCACCTGGTTCCTATTACCATAGTTTAAAGTTAGACTCCCCCGCCCCCAGTCTCTAGCACCCCAGTGCCAAAGCCTGAAGGGACAGGGCCAAGGATATAGATTAAGGCCACACGGGACCAATAGATCGTCTCGTCTGATATCCTGTGTAACACAGGCCAGAGCTCTTCACCCAGTTACCCACGCGCTGAGCCCAGTGACTAAAGCAGAGCCTCCAGAAAGGCCCCCAGACTTGATCTGCTGTCATGGAGAATCCACCACTTCCCTCGGCTCTTCCTTCCAGTGGTTAATCCCATTCTTCTCTGTTTAAAAACTGGGGCCCAATTTCTAATGGGAATTTGTCTGGCTGCAGCTTCCAGCCATTGGTTCTTGTTCTGTCTTTGTCCCCTTTAGTGCCTGGAGTTAATAGGTTAACAGTCCCTAAGCCAGCACTCCCCTCCCCCCCACCCGCCCCGCCCAAAGACAGCAAGTTAATGATAAAATCTCCTCGCTTGGTTCTAAAGCAGGGCTGCCGCCTCTCAAAGGGGGCCACCCGAGCAAGGCCCCCGCCCCTAGAGATCACAGGCACAGAGCTGTCTGCACAACTAGCTCTAGGGATTTTCTTGCCCAAAGCAAACATCCATCCCTGCAGTGACACCGCCCGCCCCCCCCCGCCCCCCCGAAGGGCTACTGAGCATCCCCCTGCCCTAGACAGCCAGCCTGGGAACGCTGAGATTCCACAGGTGCCATTTAAATACAATGCACAATGAATGCTCCATGGGAAAAACCTGCCCCCTGTTGTAATATAGACACTGAAGCCAGGAAGTCCCAAGTGCTAATTCCAGCTCTGGTACTGACCCGCTGGGTGGCCAATGTTCTTACTGATGTCTATTAGGGTGACGCTCAGAGGTTACACCCATTGTGCTAGGCGCTGTACAAACACAGGGAGAGCCAGTGCCTGCCCTGAAGACCTTGCAATCTATATAGACAAGACAGACAAAGGGTGGGAGAAGAAACAGAGCGAGATGGGAAGTGAAATGACCCACACCGGATTGCACAGCAGCTCAGCCACCAAACCAGGGACAGAACCTGGGTCTCTTGACTCACAGCCCTGGTCTACACTACGAGTTTAGGTCGAATTTATTAGTGATATTCCGATTGATCCGTGCACCCATCCACACGACGAAGCCCTTAACATCGACTTCTAGGGCTCTTAAAATCGATCTCGCCACTCCACCCCCAACGAGGGGATTAGCACTTAAAGCGATATTGCCGAATCGATGTAGGCTTAGTGAGGACGCAATTCGACAGTATTGGCCTCCTAAATCTATCCCACAGTGCAACAGCTGACCGCTCTGGACAGCGGTCTGAGCTCGAATGCTCCGCCTAGGTAGACAGGAAAAGCCCCGCGAACTTTTGAATTTCATTTCCTGTTTGGCCAGCGTGGTGAGCTGCAGGTGAGCGCAGATCTCATCAGCAGAGGTGACCATGATGGAGTCCCAGAACCGAAGACGAGCTCCAGCATGGACCGAGCATGAGGTACTCGATCTGATCGCTGTATGGGGAGACGAAACCGTGCTAGCAGAGCTAGGGTCCAAAAGAAGAAACGCCAAGACATATGCCAAAGTCTCCAAGGGCATGCAGGACAGAGGCTACAACAGGGACGCGCAACAGTGCCGCGTGAAAATTAAGGAGCTCAGGCAAGCCTACCAAAAAACCAGAGATGCAAACAACCGCTCTGGGTCACAGCCCCAGACATGCCGCTTCTATGATGAGCTGCATGCCATTCTAGGAGGTGCAGCCAGCACTGACCCACCCATGTGGTTTGACTCCGTATGTGGATCATCAGAACCCACAGAGGAGCATGATGATGATAATGATGCTGAAAATAGCACACAGACACAGCAAGGAAGCGGAGAAGCCCTTTTCCCCGACAGCCAGGAACTTTTTGTCACCCTGGAGCCAGTACAGTACGAACCCTCCCAAGGCGTGCTCGATGCAGGAGAAGGGACCTCTGGTGAGTGTACCTCTGTTAAATTAATACATGTTTTATAAGCAAGCGTGTTTAATGATTAATTCGTGGCCAGTACAGCTACAGCTACTGGAAAACTCTGTTAACATGTTCGGGGATGGAGCAGAAATCCTCCGGGGACATCTCCAGAAAGATCTCCTGGATGTGCTCCCAAAGCCTGTGCAAAAGGTTTCTGGGGAGGGCAGCCATATCCTGTGCCCTGTGGTAACACACTCTACCACGCCAGGCCAGCAGCACGTAGTCTGGAATCAGTGCTTTGCAAAGCATGGCGGCGTATGGTCCCGGTTTTTGCTGGCATTCAAGCAGCATCCGTTCTTTATCTGTCTGTGTTATCCTCAGAAGAGTGATATCATTCATGGTCACCTGGTTGAAATAGGGGAATTTTATTAAGGGGGTATTCAGAGGGGGTCCGTCCCTGCTGGGCTGTTCGCCTGTGGCTGAACGGAAATCTTCCCTGCTGTGACCCACGCGGTGGGGGGAGGGGGAACAGCGAACATCTTGGATGTGTGTCTGTGGGGGGGGTGGGGGTGGGGGGGGGAGATTAGGTTCGCGCTGCATGTTAACCCGAAAACCGCCGCCCCTCACTTTTCAATTGCCAACCTGTTTGTTTTAAATTGCCAGCCCACGGGATGTTTGTTATGGGAAATGAGGGGGTTGCTGTTTGAAAACAATCCCACATGTTATGAAGCTTAAAGAAGCCTATAGAGTGTCTTACCATGGCTGTCTGCAAGCCGAATTCTGTTGCCCGCCGGACCTGCTTGTGTGATCTCTCACAGCAAACCAGCAGACCCTCAATATAACAGGCACAGTGCAACCTTGGACCAAATGCACATGTGATATGTAATGTTTGGAGCATTGTTCTCTAATATGTGTCTTTTAAACTACTCCTCTCCCGTTTGTTTCCTCCCGCAGCTGCAAATGTTTCAACGCCACCCCTCTCATCACCGTCCCAGAGGCTAGCGAAGATTAGAAGTTAAAAAAAAAGGAGTCGAGACGATATGTTCTCAGAACTCATGGAATCCTCCCACTCTGAGGATGCCCAGCAGAATGCATGGAGGCAGACACTGTCGGAGTCCAGGAAGGCAGAATTTGATCGCGCGGACAAGTGGCGTGCTGAAGACAATGACTGGCGGGATGAAGAGAGTAGGTGGCGTCAGCGTGCAGAGAGAAGGCAGGATGCAATTCTGAGGCTACTGGAGGATCAAACGGAAATCCTCCGGCTTATGGCTGAGGACAGGCGTAGGGTTCAGGAAAGGCCGCCTGAGCCCAGACCGCCGCTACAGCCCCTGTGTAACCAACAGCCCTCCTTCCCGAGTCCCATAACTTCATCCCCGAGACGCCCAAGAACGCGTTTGGGTGGCCTTCGTGCACCCAGCCACTCAAGCCAAGAGAACAGTCCAAGCAAGAAAGGGCTGGCATTCAATAAGTTTTAAAGTGCTGTGTGTCCTTGTCCTTCCCTCATCCCCTCCTCCACCACCCATCCTGGTGCTTCCCTTCCTCCACCACCCATCCTGGTGCTTCCCTTCCTCCACCACCTATCCCGGGAGACTGTGGCAGTTACCCCCATAGTTCTCCCTCTGTGTTTTACGAATTAATAAAGAAGGCATGATTTTTAAGCAACAATGACTTTATTTCCTCTGCAAGCGGTGACCGAGGGGGGGAGGGCAGGGCGGTTTGGGTAAAGGGAAGTAGAGTGAATGAAGTGGGGAAAAACAGAACTTTCACACAGCATTCTGGCCATTCATGAAACTGGTTTTCAAAGCTTCCCTGATGCGCAACGCACCCTGCTGTACTCTTGTAATAGCCCTGGTGTCTGACTGCGCATAACCAGTGGCCAGACGATTTGCCTCAACCTCCCACCCCGCCATAAACGTCTCCCCCTTACTCTCACAGATATTGTGGCGCGCACAGCAAGCAGTAATAATAATGGGAATATTGTTTTCGCTGAGATCTAACCTAGTTAATAAACTTCTCCAGCGAGCTTTTAAACGCCCAAATGCACATTCCACCACCATTCTGCACTTGCTCAGCCTATAGTTGAAAAGGTCCTGACTACTGTCCACTGTATCAACGAGCCCCATTACCACCATGATGTCCACCTTGCGGGGGGGGCCTTTTTTGAGAGAGGTCTGTGTCCATGTCCTCATCACTGTCCTCAGGCTGATGCTGTCCCCTCCTCGCCTCCTGTTGCTCTAGCAGCTCCCGGTTCTCGTTCTCCATATACTCCTGGACAATGCGCGTGGTGTTCATAACGGCCATAACAGTTGCGGTGATCTGATCGTGCTCCATGCTTTCCCTGGTATGCTGTTTGCAGGACAGCAGAGTGGGAGCAGAAGCGGCGGGTGGATAACAATGGTGTCAGCAATATGGCGCCCGCATGAAAAAAGGCGCGAAAGGATTTTTGGCTCCCCCCTCAGTTGCTTTCACGGAGGGAGGGGGGAGCAAGGGTTAGGCTCATTTCCTTCTAGCTGCAGATAGTACAATATGCGGTGAGCAAGGGTTAGGCGCCTTCCCTTCTAGCTGCAGATGGTACAATAAGCTCTCCTGGCCCCCTCAAGGATTGAACTCGCAATCCCGGGTTTAGCGGGCCAACGCTCATACCGCTGAGCTATCCCTCTGCCCGTGTTCCAGGCAGTGCTGAATCTCCCTTAAACAAAACGTAAAAAAGAGAATGACCAGAGTCACTCCCGTTTATGTCCAAGCGCCCCCGGCCAGCCACATCATAGGCCGCCGGCCAGGAGCACATGAATTTCAAGCATATTGTATGATCTGCAGCTAGAAGGCAAGGAGCTTCTGCTATATGGTCCCGCGACCACAACCATTTATGGCATATTGCACCATCTGCAGCTAGAGGGCAAGGAGCTTATGCTGTGCAGTCCCGCGACTACCAGCCTCAGGCGGAATGGCCCCCTCAAGGATTGAACTCGCAACCCCGGGTTTAGCGGGCCAACGCTCAGAACGCTGAGCTATCCCTCTGCCCATATTATAGCGTGACTGAATCCCCACTAGACCTAATGTGCAGGCGTACGCTGGAGATGTACGGTAATTGTGAGCTGAGCAGGCTTCCGTAGCAAACAGGGAAACCCCGGAGACAAGGCACGAAAAAGATTGCTTTCAAGGAGGGAGGGAGGGACGTTTGATGGCGTGACGACATGTACCCAGAACCACCAGCGACAATGTTTTCTGCCCCATCAGGCTTTGGGATCACAACCCAGAATTCCAATGGGCGGCGGAGACTGCGGGAACTGTGGGATAGCTACCCGTAATGCAATGCTCCGAAGGTCGATGCTAGTCTCGCTACTGTGGACACAGTCAATCGACCTCATGGTCTTAATGCTCTTTAGTGGGGACACACACAATCGATTCCATAAATTCGGGTTTTAATATATTGACTTCTATAATTTCGACCTAATTCTGTAGTGTAGACGTACCCCCAGTTTGGTGCCCTATCCACTAGGCCACACTGCCTCTACCACCCAGCCACATCCTTTACTATGCCTTAGTTTCCCTATCTGTGCAAAGAGGCTAATAACAATCTGAGTGCCCCATGAGGTAGGTAACTAGTGGCTGCAACACTCCGGTTTTGTTGGAAAGCAACAAATCATTACTGCTAACTGCCAAATAACTGCAGAACGACTAACCAGGACATGAACAAGAGAAGCCAGAAAAAATGAAACAAGAGTGGCGCAGAGAGCTCCCCTCTGAACATGTCATCGCTGCAGTAAAGCCATGAGTGCTGGCCAGCCCTTGCTCCAGCCCATTGCGGGGGTAGGGAGGGGGGTTAAGAGAACAGGAAAGAGGCCAGATTGCCCTGCTCAGTGCCCTACCTAGAATTCTCACCATACTCAACACAATGGGGCCCACGTGACCGTGAAATCCTTATGGCAATCACGAGCCATGCTGGGACAGGCCAGTTTGCTCTCAGATACCACGCCAACCACACAGCACGGCGGCCCGGTACTCCGTAAACGTGAAGAGAGCGTAACGGTTTCACAAAACTACTTCAGTCCAGGCAGCAATTTCCACACCAACTGCAGCTCAGGCTGGCCTGAGGGAGTCACGTGCAGAACACAAGTATTAACTGATAAGTAGTGGGGGAGGAATTAGACAAAGGGGAAGGGTGTTTGCGGCTCAGATCTGCAAGGAGATGGAGTGAGTGAGGCGGAAGGATACAGGGAAGCTGGTAGTGCTGAGGCAAAGGCTCTAGCACACAGAAGTAGGGTTAGAGATCAGGCACAGGAGTCCAGACAAAACGTCACATTCATCAGGGATGAGCTGATTACTCAAAACAACTTCCACTTGGAAAAGCCCTTTTCACCTTTTAACCACCACCACAAAGACAAAAACACCCCAGGGATGGTGTTTAAGATCCCAGATGCCAATAGCCTGTTAGCAGCGACGTAAAAACAACAAAGCCACAGTTTAACACAGGCATCTGACTGTCCTATCTACAAGACATCTTTTACACCATTCCCACTCAAATGTTTAGCCTGTGCGTGCGTCCCTTAGTGCGCAGACTGGGTATTTGTACCACGGGCTCCCAACATAGGGTCACAACCCCCCTTCCCTTCCCAGACTGCAAGGTGTGGAGAACTCACGCTGGCCAACCCCCGAGGGCCCTGCACACCCTGTATAGCTATAGAAATGATCACACACCACAGCCCCCACCAATGGCTAGAGGTCAGATGCTGCCTATGGAGCCCCTGTGCAGCTCTCACTGAAGTCAGTGGCAGTTGTCAGTATGTGACGGAGCAGGGCAGAATTTGGACCCACTGCAGGATTTGGAGAAGTGCAGCTCCCGGCTGCAATGTTTTTAGCGTCAGAGAGAACAGCAACAGGAACCTACCTGGCACTCGGGTTTGGCAGATAGGCAGCTACTCAGCGCCAGAACGTCAGTGTAACTGTAACTAAGCCTGCAGAGACATTCTGGGGTGAGCTGGTCTCGAGCACAGTGGGAAGTTAGCCTGCTTTTATTCGAGTTGTTTGAAAAAGAGAGTTTCCCTTTCAAGAAATTCCACAGACTTCAGTGCAAAGAGTCCCTGGCATCCAAGCAGCCTGCGATGGGAGTACTTTGGGCCAAGATGTGTTTTCCACAGACCCCCCAACTTTTCCTCGAGAGAGTCAGCAGATCCAGCTCCTAGGCACCATACCCGTATTTGCACAGGCTGATTTCAGCAGGGCGAAGTAGTCTGGGTAAGGATAACGTGTCAGATTTGACCCTAAATTCACTGGATGCTGGTGCTTTGTGTTGCAACTGGAACAGCTCTTATATTACGGAGGGATATTAAAATAGCTATGAAATGGCTGAAGAAACACCCTGGAGTAGGGGGGGAAAGGATGAGAAGAAGAAAAGAAGAAAGCCTTTCAGAACTGCCCATGGGCAGCAGCAGAAGTATAAATAGAATCTGCAGTTCCTGCCCTGTAATAATGATTCTCCAACAAACAACCTTAAGAACGAGACTGCCTCAAGACACAAGGACACCTGTAGCAGGCTAAGCGACCGCATGTTTCGCATTCAGACTGCACCATTGCCTTTCAGCTACATAAAAAAGGCAACCCAGGAAGCCTGCATAGAACTGAGCCTGGACCCACACACAGCGCTTTAATTTGGCTCTTTTCAAAAGGCCTGGTCTAGACTTAAAATTTAGATCATTCAGGGGTGAAAATAATCCACACCTTAGCTATGGCAAACTAACCCACAGTATGGACACAGCTACATAAATGGAAGAATGCTTCCATTGACCAGGGCCAGCTCCAGCTTTTCAGCCGCCGCCGCCGAAGCAAAAAAACCAACAAAACGGCTGCCCCAGAATCATCGGACTGCCGCCCCCTACAGGGCGCTGCCCCAGGCACACGCTTTGCGGTCTGGTGCCTGGAGCTGGCCCTGCCATTGACCTAGCTACTGCTGCTTGGGGAGATGGATCACCTACAGGAACAGAAAAACTCTTTCCATTGTCATAGGAAGGGCCTACGCTATGACCACTGTACTATGCCCATAGCACAGACAAGGAGCATAATTTAACTCCAAACTCCCTTAGCACTGAATTAGAGATCCCTATTCACATTCCAGCTGTGAGATTAATGCAACCAGGCCGATCACTCACGATGCATTTCAACCCAGACTGGGAAAATTAGCCTTCACAGAATAAAAGGAACTGGCCCTACCCATAACCCTGTTAGCCCAACCCAGCCTTGTTGCCCTCTCTGGTAGCCCTAAGCTTATATGCCGTTCTGGCAAGAGTTGGGTTAAATCTGTGGTGTCTGAACTAATGTTTTGTGCGTCTCCCAGTTGCTGCTTCTGAATTTACTCAGGACCTGGAAGTGCTGATCATAGCAAGCAAGGCTGTTCTCACTGGATTTCTGGCCCCAGTTGGAAATGAGCAGTGCTCAAGAGCATAGTGGAAAGCCTGTTCCCATGAGATCCCCAACCCAATGCTGGAGGTCAAAGGGGCCAAACGTTTGAGCGAAGCCTACCACGCTTGGATCTGAGCTTTCCCAGAGCGCAGGAGGTCTCTAGCATGGTTTGGCTCCAGGGTTTTGGTTTGGCCTAGTGGTGAAGTCTGGATCCACACGAGAACTTCCCTAGTGGTCGGGGTGTTTGCACCAGGTGCATTTCTGACTGTGGTTCAGTTATAAAACTCTCCTGGAACACGGACGCTCGGTATGTGGTGTTTATGGACTGTAGGAAGTATAACTCAGATCAAACAAAGGAGCCGTGGGCTACAATCGGTGAGCAGAGAAAGGGATGCTAACGAGTGCCCAGCCTAAAAGCCCCATTCCCGTTAAAGGCTGGTGCACACTATTGCCTTTTGGGAAACGAGACCCTGGATTGTGCCTTATTGAAGCTGCAGTCTCCTTTGCCTGTGACCAATGAAAGTGTCAGTGGCACCCCTTGGTTTCTACCAGCATTGGAGGCACAAACTGACCACGTGAGCTTCATCTCCTGCCGCTCTGTGTCCCCCCAGTTCAGATTCCTTCCCTGGAGGAGGAGGAGGAGAAACCTTCAAGAGCAGCCATGGCTCTTAGTGATGATCACGCTAGCGAGAGCACTTGGGACCAGTACTAGGATAAATTAAATACTCAGATCTTTCAGCCCTGGGGATCCATGAAGATTGTCTCCATCCTGTGGGCCTGTTAACACTGCCTGGCTCACACCCCCGCCCCAGCCAGCAGTGCATGCACCCTTCAGGTGGAGAGCAGGCCCACTCCTCCTGCTGGACTCCTTGCCTGATCTTCGACTGGTGTCACAAGACTCAAAGGGACCAGATTCAAGCTGGCAGAGTCCAGTGATTTGCATGGGGCTGTCCCAGAGATGGGCCTGGTCCCAGGTGCCCATTCTCCTCCCCAGATGCAGGAGGTGATGGGAGGTTTGTGGGAGTGGAGGGGGCTGTGATGCACCTCCGCAGCTCAGTCTCACAGCCTCTCCCTCCCCCTATTGGGGAAGAAGAAACCTAACCTGGCTTAGTGCCCCGGCCACTTGGCCAGCTCCCTTTCTGTGCTGCTCTCATTCACAGAGAACAGCTACTCAGCATGACTTAGCAGAGAGGTCCTCCGCCCGTCATTGGCTCACAGACAACACCCCATGAAAGGAACAGGATCTGCCGTGGCTGCAGGGTCAGCAGGGATGTGGAACAGCTCATAATGGACAGAGCTATGAATGGCCCAGAGGGAGAACAAAAAGAAACTTTGACCACAAGAGCCGGCCCACGTAGAGATGACATTCTGCTCTGCAACAAGAATAGGGAACTTGAGGTTCTGTCTGTGCTTACTCTGCTGACTTGGAGGAGAGGCAAACGCAAGACAGACACCCAGTGCTAACAGGAGGTCTAAAGAAACTGCAGGGGGAGAGGCGGCGGGGTGGGTGTACCAGGGTTCAGAAGGCACCCACCACTGCTTCCAGTCACTGCCTATAGCAGAGCAGCAACTCTCAGCCTTTGGGGGCCACTGTAGCAGACAGCGCCCAAGTCTCCCATTTGGACACGTGTGCTCGGTTTGCTCCAAGACGGGAGTTTAGAGCAGGCCAAGCTCTAACACCAAACAACAACAGCTAGCTCGGAGACAACGCTTGTCATCTTTAGATCTCAGTTTCACAGATGGGGAAACTGAGGCATGGAGCAGTGACAGGATTTGTCCCAGGTCACCCCACAGGCCAGTAGCAGAGTTGGGAGTAGAACCAAGTCTTCTGTCCAGTGTTCTAGCCATGAGGCCACACACTGCCTTCCCTAGGACAGAGTCTGCACTGCTGAGCCAGGGGTATGTGCACTGCATTGGGGCCCAGCACACAGACTCCCCATGAAAGTCAGGGAAGGGCAGCACCAATGCTGGAACTGTGGTTCCCAGCCAGCGGCACATAGAGAGCGCAGTGCTTGAGGGGTTTGGTATTCCATGTGCAGTGCACTTCCTCCGTGCATCTCACCATCACTGCATCTTTCATAGGCCTCCTTCCCTAGACCAGAGGTGGGCAAACTGCGGCCCGCGGAACCGTCCTGCCTGGCGCTTGAGCTCCCGCCTGGGGAGGCTAGTCCCCGGCCCCTCCCCTGCTGTCCCCCCTCCCTCGCAGCCTCAGCTTGCCACGCCACCAGCGCTCTGGCCCGCTGCTCCGGGCAGCGCGGCTGGCTCCGGCCGGGCGGCGGGGCTGCGAGCTCCTGCCATTCTGAGCAGCACGGTAAGGGGGCAGTGAGCGGTTGGATAGGCGTGGGTGTCCCGGAGGGTCTGTCAGGGGGCAGGGGTATGGATAGGGGTAGGGACAGTCAGGGGACAGGGAGCGGGGGGGGGGTTGAATAGAGGGTGGGGTCCAGGAGGGGAGGGGTTGGATAAGGGGCAGGGGGTCCTGGGAGGGGGCGATCAGGAGACAAGGTGCGTGGGGGGGGAATGGATGGGTCAGTGGTTTGGGGGGGGCGGTCGGGGGGAGACAGGGGTGGTTGGATAGGCGTGGGAGTCCCAGGGGGCCTGTCGGGGGGCAGGGGCATGGATGGGGTCAGGGCAGTCAGGGAGCAGGGGGGATTGGATAGCGGGTGGGGTCCGGGAGGGGGCAGTTAGGGGCAGGTGATCCTGGCGGGGGCGGTCAGGGGACAAGGAGCAGGGGGGTTGGATGGGTAGGGAGTTCTGAGGGGAGAAGTTAGGGGACGGGAAGTGGGAGGGGGCGGGGGCCAGGCTGTTTGGGGAGGCACAGCCTTCCCTACCCAGCCCTCCATACAGTTTCGCAACCTGGATGTGGCCCTTGGGCCAAAAAGTTTGCCCACCCCTGCCCTAACCCCACCCCCACAACCCCAAATCATCACAGCCCTAACTCAAAGGAGCTCTGCCAGTCTCAGAGCAACACTGCCAATCTCAAACATTCGAAAACCAGGAGTCAGCCCCTGCAAAATTCTGAGCTTTTTAAAAATGATTTGGGAGGGACCTTCTGATTTTGGGCCCCTTGGGCTCATCTTTCTATGCCCCTCTCTGCAATTATGAGAGCTAGTAACACACTTATTTTGAATGGAAAGGGGAGACTCTCAGGGAGTCATCACATGACTCCAGGAGGTGGAGCTCTCAGAAAATCAAATGTTGTGAGGTTCACCATAAAAAAGCGAGACTCGGCAACACCCACAAGAGCCCTATGTGTATGCCAAATCTCAGTTCCTACACACTGTGCTGTCACTTAGTCTGTGTGCAACCAAAGATAACGGAGAGTTTAAAGCAGATTACCTTATCGTGTATCTCTTCCACACTAGAGTAACTAGAACAAGGGGGCTGGCCCCGTCCCAGAGATACTGGCAGAGTCACGCCTCCCTGCAGGCTCAAACTCACCACCTTCTTAATTACTAGCGAAACCGGTTTCACGCTCACACCCTCAAAGCACAAGCTTCATTTCCACTCAGCTAAGAGGAAAATGGCCTTTCAAACAGTGGGAGGAATGCAGCACAGCTATCCCCTGGAGAACTAGTCACACACAGGGCATGTCTACACTGCCACGTTGTCGCCAAAAACTTTGGTCTTTCGCGGGTACTTAAAAAAGGACCCCCCCACCCCCCCCCCGGTGAAAGACAAAAGTTTTGCTGACGCAAGCGGCAGCGTGAACGTGGCTTTGTCGGCAGGAGCACTCACACACGCTGACTTTTAGCGACAAGGCTGCGTTGACACAGCCTTGTCGCTAAAAGCTGCGTAGTGTAGACAAGCCTACAGTCTCTCCCCTCGGCCAGGCAAAACCTGCACTAGGAAGTGCAGCTGCTCCAGAAGTCGGAACAGTCAGATCCTTCGCTGGATCTCATCTGCCAGGGGAGAAGTTGGCTAGTGTGGTTTAATATGGACCACAGCCACCCGCAACCTCCCTTGTTGGAGCAGGAGAGGTATCCAGAAAAGTCTTGGTACCATTCGGAACCTGTGCAGAGCTGCTCAGACCTTCCGCTGTTCTGGTTAAGCAGGGTCCCCATGGTCATGATCCCCAGTGTCTATTCATGCACCTGACCATTCTGCCCACTCTTGTGTACCCTGCAGAGCTGCATGTTGGTACTGACTTTGGCCCATTGCATCTTATTTTATTAGGAAGCCATGGGGACACATTCCTGGGGCAGCACAATGGGGCCAAACTGCAAAACAGACTCCTCCCCGGCGTTACTCCATGCGCATTACTCTGGGGATGAGTTGGGCACAGTGTTAAAAATACCCTAGCATGAGACGGCAACCTGCCAGGTTTACGCCTGCAATCCTACAGTCTCCCATGGCTGCTGTTTGCAGACACAAACACACACTGGTCTGCCTGACAGGGCCAAACAAAGGCTTCTTTTTTTCCATCTTCCTCTGGGAAGTCCATGGGAATCCAAGTGCCCTAGGATCTCCTGCCTTGAGCTGTGGCAATGCTGCTGCAGCAAGTCCCCCACCCAGCCGTGCGGACGAGGAGGCTTCCTGGGGAGAATGCCTAGCCCTATAAAGGGACAAGTGGGTGAGGTGACAGCTTTTACTGGACCAATTTCTGCTGGGGAGAGACAAGCTTTTGAGCTTACACAGAGCTCATCTTCTGGTGCAATAGACGATATTACCTCTCCCACCTTGTCCCTTGCCATCCTGGGACCAACACAGCTACAACAGCCCTGCATAGCCTGGCAAATCACATTGCTGAAGAACTCTGCTCCAGCTGCAAGAGGCTGCAACAGACACAAAGGCTGCTTGTTCTCCTTTCAATCCCCCTCCGTTCACATCCAGCACGGTGCAGCTACAAAGCATGCTGAGGAGTGGAAGGCCACCTGGCTTGTAGGATTGCTTCATCTACTGTGGCTGTACAGTCACGGAAACACCTACTGAAGAGGGATAACAGATACTCGCAGTTACCCCAGTGCCTTTCGCCCAATGTACTCAAAGCACATCAGGATTCCCATTTACACCTGGGGTACTGTCATAAATGAAGGGAAGGGGGAAGAGGGTCTGATGCAGTGCTATAAAATCCTCTTACCAGTAAAGGGTTAAGAAATACAGGTAGCCAGACTGACACCTGACCTGGCTGGCATCTGACCAATAAGGGGACAAGATACTTTCAAATCTTAGGAGGGGGGAAGGCTTTGTGTGTGTGTCTTTGTCTGGGTCAGAGTGATCTCGGAAGACAGAAGGAACCTACAGAAAATCAAACCTCCCTTTTCTGAAGTAAGTTTAGATAGCATAGCGAATAGATTTCTGTTTAATTTTGCTTGGTACATTCCCTGTGGGAGAGGGAAGGGTTATTCCTGTTTTTCTGTAACTTTAAGGTTTTGTCCAGAGGGGAAAATCTCTCTGAGTTTGGAAATTAAAGGCCCTGTAAAATAGTTACCATCCTGATTTTACAGAGATGATTTTACCTTCTTTATTTTTAATAAAATCCTTCTTTTAAGAAGCTGACTGTTTTCTATGGTGTTAAAACCCAGGGGGTGGGTTTTTAGATCACTGTGTAACCAATTGGTTGGGAGATTGTTCTCAAGCTTCCCAGGAAAGGGGGTGTATGGCTTGAGGGGGTATTTTGGGGGGGAGGGAAGTTCAAGTGATTCCTTTCCTGGATTCCTGTTAGATACTTGATGGTGGCAGCGAAAGAAGCATTTCTCAGGGTGCAGGGAATTTTGTACCTTGGGGGTTTTAACCTAAGCTGGTAAAAATAAGCTTAGGGGCTCTTAATGCGGGTCCCCACGTCTTTACCCTAGAGTTTAGAGTGGGGAGGGAACCCTGACAGGCACCAAAGTAACGTCTCTTATCCAAGGTCACCTAGTGAGTTCGTGGAAGAGCCAGGAATTGATCCCCAGCTCTCTGGATGCCCAGGGCCACACCTCGTCCCCAGGCTCTGCTGCCTCTCGGGGAAGGCACCGATTCCCACTCCCAGATGTCTGCTGTCTGAGGATGCAAACACTTGGGTCACGAGACCCAGCAGCACGGTCAGGTCACCGCACCCAACGCAGCAGTTTGCAGTGTCGTGCAAAGAGCCTTGGCTTTCAATGGCTTTAGTCAAGTCCAGCCTGGACATTCAGTAGATTGGGTCAGGGCCAGCTCTAACTGGTCCCTGGTAAGGAGCTCCCGCTGCAGGGAAGAGAACAGCAGAGTCCTACAGACGCTGGTTAGCTTAGTGGCCAACAAGGAGAGTAGCTAATGGAGTTCCACTGCTCCCTGCACAGACTGACTGTGCTTCCCATGCTCCGCCCCGACACGGACAATAAAGCAGCTCCACAGAGCCAGCGTCACCTTCCCAGCCAAAGTCACCCTTCAACCCTTCCCCATGAGCCAACGATTTCGTCTTGTACGTTTTAAGAGCCGCGAATCATCAGTTCCCAGACACTCGGCTGTCACGATTCCTTCTGAGCTGCCAGTGACATTAAAAGGCCAGGCCAGGGGATGAGCACGCTGCAGCCTGACCGAGCTGGCAAGCGGAGCAGGCTTTTTGAGGCTTGCAGGACAGGTGCGTTTTGCCAGCTCCTGGCTGGATTTTCTGCATTTCCAGCCAGCCTCTGGCACCATCAGGAAGGGAATGACACTTGCTGCAGAACTTCTTACATCCAACTCTACTACGGAGAAAAGATTGATGTCTTAACTCTGAAGAGAACAAAGCATGTGGGCTAGATTCTGGTTTCAGTTACACCAGTGTAAATCAGGAGTGACTCCACCTGGAGTCAATGCAGTTACTCTGGATTTACACCGGTGTAACGGAGCAGAACTTAGCCCTGTGCCTGGCATTTCTCCAGCAGGGAGCAGAAACCCCCTTACTGAGCCAAGAGCTTCTCTAGAATTCGGGGGATGCACCCAACATTTCTCAGTATCAATCCCATGCTATTAGGACGAGACTCTCGACAGACCGGGGGACTCAGCCCAGCCCGTGGCTCTTCCTGCTCCCAAAGCTGGGCAAACTAACTGCCGGTGTTAGCATCTGGGCACTGGATAGATCGGATGCTCCGCTTTCTTTCCATGAGAGCCCTCAGCTAGAGCAGCGAGAGAATGAGCGAACGGGGCAAGTACTGATCTGGTTCCTTTCAGCCTGCTGTGACCCCCTTAAAGAGAACACCGATACACCTCGCCTCAGTGCATGTTCTTGCACCAACGTTTCACTATTTTTCAGCCTGCTGCAGCCAACAGACAGAAGCACGAGAAAGCAAAATACAGGACGGTATTACAGGCAGCAGGCGAACCTCCGTTTAACAGGGATTTGAGGCTAGAAGCCGCGGATGGAATCCAGAGGGCAACGTGAAACAGCAGGAAAACGCAGGGTTCAGCTAATTGCAGGCCTGCTCTGTAGGGGCCGAACAGGCTGGGGGGAGGGGGTTGATGAGAGCGCTCAGTGGGTGGAAAGCTGCTTCTCCCCTCAGGCAGCAGGTTGCAGAGCTTCATCCGCCCCCATCAATTCAGCCCCACTGCTTCCCTCGGCCCCACCCAGGTGGGAAAAGTGCCTGCAAAACACTGCACCTGAAACCACCACCGAACACAAGCCAGTCTCTGCACTTGTGGAGAGGCCCTTCAGTCCCAGCCCCTGGAAGAGCCCCCTGCCCCCTCAGCTCCCCCCAACTCCCTGCACAGGCCGGCGATCCAGTGCCGGGAGAACCCCCAACACACACACACACACACTCTCCCTGCACAGGCCGGCGATCCAGTGTCGGGAGAGCCCCCAACACACACACACACACACACCCACACACCCCCTGCACAGGCCGGCGATCCAGTGCCGGGAGAGCCCCCACCACACACACACACACACACACTCCCTCTCTCCCTGCACAGGCCAGCGATCCAGTCCCAACCTGGCCGGCGATCGATCACACACACACACACACACACACACACACACACACACACACACACACACACACACACACACACACACACACACACACACACACACACACACACTCTCAGTCCCTGCACAGGCTGGCGATCCAGTGCTGGGAGAGTCCCCCCCAACCCGTGCCATGCTGTGGCCAGGTTCTTAGTTGCTGCTGGGATTGGCAATCCAGTAATGCTGGTGCCCGCTGTGTGGGACCCAGGGAGCCAAAGGCCTGTGGATGGTTAGACCCCCGGCCCTGCATCTCTGGATGGCCACAGCTCTTCCCCACACAGTGGCACTCTCTGGATCACTGTGCAAGGGCTGAGGTGAAGAGGGGCCTCGGGCAAGTCCCATCCCCTTAGGGTGTCTCTGTGCCCACCCGCAGGACAAGGGGGACGCCTCCCTCCCCAGAGTCACTATGCCCCAGGCACTCTGGAAATGGAGAGCGTTACGCACGGGCCGAGTCCTGCCCCGACCACCAGGAACGGGCCTGGCCCAGCAGCTCAGCCATGTCTCTGTGAGCAGGGCGCCCACACGCTGCTGTGCTCCAAATGACAACCACCCCCAGGGCCGCCAGCCCCAGCTGAGCTCGGGAGGCCTGACAGGCGAAGGGCTCAGCTGTGTGCACTGGAACCAGGCTACCGCTCACCCGTCTCTGGGTCAGAGCTCAGCAGCTGGGCCGGGGCCAGGCGGCCCTCAGAGCCCTGCATCCCTCTCGGCTGGCACCGTCCCACCCACTTCATTCCCCAACCCCGCTTCACTCTTTACAGAGGAGGGAGGAGAACCACCAGGGGCTGAGCTGCCGGGCTCCCAGCTCCTCCTCCAGCTCCGTCCTGCTGAGCAGCAGCTGCTGACTTGGCACTTCCAGGAGCTGAAAAAACAAACCGAGCCCCAGGGGGAAACCAGCACCTGAGGCCAAAGCGAGCCTGTACTGCTACAGCCCATGCACCTGCCCACGCTCAGAGCTTCCTAGGGCCCCTTTTGAGCCCTATCCGCCAAACTGGGCCGGCACCGACCGGGATCTAGGAGGGCTGCCAAGCACGTCTGCCCTGCCCCGTGTGGGCTGGGATTGTTCTTCTGACAAACCACGCTGCGGATCACCCCACCGAGCCTGGCCACACGCCACTGCCCTGCAATGCTGCAGACACAGCCTGTTTGCTCACCCCACCGGACACGGCTGGTTGACAGGAGCAGGCTGCGGCAGTACAGTGCGCTGTACATGTGCCCCCGTGCCAGCCCCCACAAAGCCGGTGAATCACTATTTAGGCATCCCTGCCCCTTTAAGATGAAGCATAGAAGTTAATAAGGGGGAACCTCTCTCTCTCTCTCATGCAAAGCCAATCCTCACCTCCGTGGCCACAAAAGTCCCCTCCCCCCCCCCCCCCCCCGATGAGAGGAACTGCTGCACATGGGTTGGGCTGGACACCAGGAGGTGGTTGGGAGTGGGGCACCATCAGGTTAGAGCTTCCAGGCCTAACACCCAAAGAGTGGGGCCTTATTTGGGGTACATGGGGCTCCTTCATCCATGACCACAAGAGAGATTTTAACAGGATTCCCAGAAGCACTAGCCATGCTTTCTATGGCTAGTGAGATCATCCACAATTACATTGGACAGGATAAAGAACAATTTACTACTATAAGCAGGTTACTCCATAATTGTCCTTTACTGGGATTCTTCCCCTGGAAGATCTGGTACCGACCGCTGCCTGCGGGAGAAAGGACGTC
The DNA here is from genome assembly GCA_037349315.1 of Chelydra serpentina. Taxonomy (NCBI): domain Eukaryota; kingdom Metazoa; phylum Chordata; order Testudines; family Chelydridae; genus Chelydra; species Chelydra serpentina. The sequence continues at coordinate 3,844,170 of JBAIAC010000040.1, forward strand.
AGCCCCGATGGACCAGGGGTCTGAGCAAATATGGCAAATCCCAAGTGCCTTAGTGCAGTTCTGTAGCCACTCCCCACACAGGGAGGAGGAGACGGCGGCGGCCTAAGTACTCAGGCTGGGCACTGGGCTGAAGATTTTCCTTTAGGTGCACAAGTGAGCCACACTACAGAGAAAGAGGCGTCCACACCCACCTCTGGAGAATGCACAGGAAGGTGGTGTGGGAGGGGAAGTGTCAGACCTTCTGTACTGCAGGTGGAAACAGGGAGGGGAGCATAGAGAATGGGGGAGCTGAAGCGGGTATTGCATATCCATGCCCAGCAGCTCTGACACTTATGCTGTGCCCTGCCCTGTGTATACTACAGGGGTAAGCAGAGAGGTGACGCTTGTTTAAATCGCTCACTGCTGTGGCCAAGTACTGGATTGACAGCCCTGCAGTCTGGGTTGCTATCTACCGCCCAGAACAGATACAGCGTGGGCAGCTGCAATGCAAGCTTCCCCCAGAGAGCCATCCTCAACCCTCCCCCTTATCTGTGCAGCACAGACAGCGCACCCAGTGCTGTGCAGCACATGGAGTGCCAACGAGAGGTGATCAGTGCTAACGCAGGACATGGGAGGTGGAAGTCTGCTAAAAACACCCGTCCACTAGGAACTGGACCAAGGCCACCAACTTATTTCACAGAGTCCACCATGTGGTAACGAATGAGTCACTACTGCCCTTGGCTGGATTCAAACTGGAGAGCAAGATGCAAAAGGCTCCATATTCCATTAACAGTCACCCACTGGGATAAGCAATTCTGATACCCAACGTTAGTTGCAGATGGTTTTATTCTCCTCTGGCTACAGCACACAGGATCTGAAACTCCTACAGAGCAACAGGTGTCCGAGTGCCACGTTGCTCTTAGTGGGCCGTCAGAGCCAGATTGCTGCTTCACAATCAACACCACGCTGCTATGGAAGTGCCAAGCAGGAAGCAATTATCATGCTCACGTTTAGAATCCGGAAGGAGGAGAAAATTCAGCCGTGGGGTTGTTCCAGGGACGCAAGCTCCTACCTTGTGGTTTCAGTCATCTCTGGAACTGCTTGGTGAAATGAGAGAGCCTCACATATAAGCTTACTGCTTATCTGGCTCTCTTATTATGGGTGGTTGCATGTACCAGGTACACATGGAAGCCTTTTGTAGGCGCACACACGCATGGGCAATATACGTGGGGGATGATGCCAGGGAGGCCTTTTGCTTCTTACCCACTGGATCTATTTCTGGGGCCTGTTAGCACAACCCCTTTGCTCTGGCTGAGGCTCCCTCCCCAAGGCCTGTCTGGTCAGGGAGGTTTGCTTAGCAGGGCTTGGTTTTTACTGGCTGATTTACCACTGAATCCTGGGTCCTAGCAGGTGGGGAGAGCAGATCTGCAGGCTTAGAAGTGGCTCTTGAGTTCCGGGGAACAGTTCCCCTTGAATGACTAGCAGCGCGACAGAGCGAGATGGGAAGAGGGGACCTGCATCGTGATCTGGGAGGCAGTAATTGTGCTGTGGTACAGACACCACCCTTTAATCTCACGCTCCTGTCCTTAGAGTCCGATGTATTAATTGGGAAAGCTAAAAATATGGTAATGATTTATAATGCTCTTTACAGTGCCCTCCACACCATGGCCTCATCCCCCTCAGCATGCGGTGCGTTATTTATGCAGGACAATTAGTTCTATGTGAATGAAGCACCCCAATGCCTACAATAGCCTGTAGGCTAAGCTTCCATACCGCCCCCTCCCTTGGGGTGCCAATGACCAGTGAGGTTGCAGAGGGCTCTAACCTGTTTACCAGGACTTTAACCCCTAGATTCAGTTCTTGCAACACTGCAGAATCAGCAGCAGCCGTCAACTCTTCTCTAATTACTTGGGAGTTGAAAGAGCAAGCGAGAGGGAGGGAGGGTGAGCGGCTTGGACTCTGCACGGAGGCTCTCAATCATTAGCTGGACACCCCGAGCCAAAGGAGAGAAAGTTCGTCCTTCAGTGAAGGTCACAGCACACCCGCTCTGGCAAGCATCCGTCAGGAGCAGGGACAGTTGTCGCCCTTTGTCTCTGGCAATCCAAGGGATTCCCACTCCCCTAGTTGGCCAAGCAATGACATCTCCCAGTTGAAGGCCATGGGTAGGAAGGGACCAGGCACCAGCCGAAGGATCACTTGCAGCACATGTCCAGTTAGCATGCAAAATCAAAATCCTTGACCAAAAGTGCCAGTGAACAAGCCCCCATGGCCACCACGGAACTAGAGCTTGTTGGGAAAGGAGGGTCCTCCCTCCCCCCAGGAAAATTTAGAACTGTTATTGACAAACCCCAAAGTGGGTTTAATTTCTCTAGGGGCTGAAATACTGAAGACACCTGTTATATGACAAGTCTTCAGACAAAGCTCTGACGTTTCTAGCACATTGGCAGGACACTGGAGTTTTTGCCAGGGTTAGGACTTTAATCCAGCTGTGACTCACGTAACACACACGACAGTGCATGCACACAGGAGGTTTCCTATTTGTTTTTAATTAGTGATTTTACTGTGCCCAACACTGTGGCCTCTGGGCACATGAAGCAAATTAAGAATGAGCAACTCGTTAAATTGCCTGCTTGAGACTTCACCACCACCAGCGCCCCCACCAGGCCTGTCCCAGTCCATGAGAACCACCCTAATGATGCTCCACACAGAAAACATTTGTTTGACCCAGGCTGGGGCCCTACGCACAGGAGACATGTGTAACATGCAGTGACATCATCTACTCATGGGATTCTCAAGTCAGGGGCCCTTGCAGCAGACACTGAACCTAGCACTTAACACAACATTAGCTTGTGGGCCGACAGACAAACCAAACCATCCTTACAGTTGGCGTCACGCTTCTTCCTTCCATCTAGCTATGGAGCGGTTGCGCACTCGTGACTGAAACACACAGCTAGCAGGGTGACACTAGTATGAGCGTTTTGAGTTCTCGACATGGTTTGCAATCACATCAGCCAATCACAGGGCTCTGTTTGGAAGAAACAACTATGCCCCTTGGGAAAGTGCAGATATGACGACTCTATGCTGTTACCACAATCCTCTGGGTCATCTAGTCACACACCCACACACACACTCACTCCCTTCTCCTTGGGGATCAGCAAGTTCCCTCAGAAAGTCCATTCAGGCAAGATGATTTGTAGGACAGGTCAGAGATCAGCTTAAAAACCAAGGTAGCAACTCTAGACTTCAGGCTGTAAAAACAGTTTATACTCTAGTCTAAACCTAATTTAGACCCCTCCCCTTCCCCTCCCCCCGCTCTGGCTTTTCACACAAAACTCCTTTCGGCCTGAAATTTCATATTGTCCATTTAAGCCACAGGAATTGTTTTTCTGAAAGCTTTGAGCTCAAATTAGGAAACTAACATTGGGCCATTCCCTGAAAATGAATGAGGGGGGGCCTTAAAGACAGGAAGGATTGTATCCATGTAGCAATGGCATCCATTCCCTTAAAAACAGATCACCAAGCGAATTAGATGTAGCTAGTGCTTGGGGGAGGGACGAACTTACTACCATACCACAGCCTCCCTCAGCAAAGCACTCATCCCGTTAGAGGTGTCATGATTAGATGGAACAGCTCGTATTTAATAGCAAGCTGCGTGTTACATTTCATCACTTTCACTGGTGAGAAACAGCACTACGAACACAGCCACAGACACACGACCATAAAGTTGGGACAGCAACATCCTCTTACTCCGTAGGCAGGGAATCTACAGAACTGCAAATATTTGACTTCACTATTCTGCACACTGTGTTGTCAGACCGGTAAATAGCCCTGTGTAAACAGAGCTGCCGATAACACTACGGAATGCGATGGAGTAATTTGTCCCTAGCATCACTGGAATCATTCTGTTGCCTCAGCTCTCCGCCATTTCCCAACTTCCTCATGTACAAACTTTAACGAAAAAATAACCTGCTGAAAATGTACGTCATTTTATAGACTTCAGTTTAGTATTTAGTCCTTTTCTTGCCAGTGAACAGCCACATAAAATCTCAAGCCCTGGAAGGGCTTTGATTTGCTGAAGCTTTTGTTGTTTACAAAGACAACAGAAAGGAGAGGACTTCCATTCTCCCCAGCTCCTCAGGCTCGGTCTATACTGGCACTTCCCTTGTTAAAACTTTTGTTGCTCAGGAGCGTAAACACCTCCCCCACCCCACCGAACGACAAACGTTTTGACGAAAAGCGCCGGTGTGGACAGCGCTTCGCCGGTGGAACACGCGCTCCCAGAGACAAAGCTACTGCCCCTCGTTGGAGATGGTTTTAGGATGTTGCCGGGAGAGCTCTCGCCCAGCGATAAAGAGCGGCCACACTGCACACCTTACAACAGGGTGGCTGCAGCGACACAGCCGTGCCATTGTAAGGTGCGCAGTGTAGACATAGCCTCAATAAGAGGAAGAACGGCACCGGCTGCTGCGCTGGGATTCCAGAGCAGCTCCTGAAGGTACCTTGCCTGAACGGCGTCTGTGTTCGAATGGCATCTGCTCGAGGGCGCTTTACAATAGCAAAACCAAGCAAAGATGCTTTCTAGACAGTTGGGTTCTAGGCTTAAGAACAGGCTCTCAAACTAGGACAGCCTTAGCAAGACAGGGATGACTGGTGCAAAGGCCACTTCCCTGGGCCAGCAGTTACGGTCTCTGCGTTCCATCTGCCTTCAGTGCAGATCTCTCCTTCACAGCCCATCTAGCCCAGTGCCTCTCTGCTGGTTTCCACGGTGAAGTCGTACTCCAGTGACTACGACATCATGCCGTCGCCTTGGAAGCGTTTACTGCCAGTGCTCCAAAGGCATCGACACCAGATCACCGAGTGGAGAGGCAGGGCACGGAGGAATTGAACGGTTACTTTACTTTAACCTGCCAAGAAAATTTCTAAGCATCATGAAAAGTAGGTTAGGTTCAAGCTTGGAGGGTCTGAGTGTTTCCCTCCGTGTGTTCTTTAAGCCAGAGCAGCAGGAGAGAGAGCGAGCCGAGGGGCCCGTTTATTTTACACCTGTGAGTGAGCTGCAGTGCTGATGCAAGCTGCTAGGTGGACAGCTGTGCAGCTCTTTACAGCGCTGGGAGAGCATGGGCCTCAGCAGGGCAGGCTTCCTCCCAACTGCCCTGCCAATGTGCCTCAACACCGACCAGTGGGCACCATCTTTAAAGGCCAGAGGGGAGCTCAGTCTCCGTGGCCCACTCTATCCTGGGCCAACCCCCAGGAGGACAGGCGTTGTATTAACATGGCCAGTTTTGTGATGCTCACATACACGCACTGGGAGCCAGACTGAACCACCATGAATTTACCAAGTGCACAGGAAGGGGTTAATACTGTTAGTAAGAATGACCCAGACACTGGATTTTTAAAAAGCACTGAAAGGGTTGAGTAAGACTTTGCAGGAGAGTTATTCTTTGCTCATGCAGCAGCCAATGAAAGGTACCGAATCCCAGCATCTGTAAGCAAACAGTTAATGGTGTACCTTGAATTTATACAGTGGCGTTTGGCCCAAAGGATCCCAGCACAAACGAACTGACCTACTAACTCTATCCAGGCATCCCTTCACCCATCACCACAATGCAATCATCCGCAGGGCTCCATTTTACCAGGCAAGACTGCTTTAGCTGGTGTTTCCTACAAAGCACAGCTCAGAGAGTCAGTGCAGAAAGAGAATACATTACTTAGAGCCATAGCTAATTCACTCATGCAGAGCAAGCAGCGCTGATCTGTCCCTCGTTTTAAACTGATTTTCCAGTTGTTTCCAACAAGAGACTCTCTCCAAGCTCCTTGCTTTTATGTAGTGGACAGAAAGCAACTTGATCCCTAAAGATCAAGGGAGTCCAACAGCTGGGTTTGGGGCTTTGCTAATAGCTGGGGTGCAGTGGTAGAAAAAAGGCTTCAAAATAAACTCCAGCTGTCAGGATGAGACCAAGATACACTGGACTGTAAATCCAGGGTCACCATTCCACAGGCAGAGGTGAGAACTATACCATTTACATTCACAATGCAAAGCCTTTCTGAAGGGAGGGAAGCTTGTAACATCACTCAACTGTCAGCTAGAGGTACTGATTCACTCAAGGAAGAGTAATGGCTTGTTCCAGATGCTTACATAAACACAGAGAGAAGTGCCCTGCGGAATACAAATCCAAGCATCCATAGGGAGCATACACAGCATCACGATAAATACCTTTAAAGGATTGGGTTCCAAACCCCACCCAGCCTCCCGTTTTTCACAACACACAGACACACCTGAATCAATATGGAACCGAAGCACCAGGAAGTTAGGTTGGGTGCAGCTAAACAGCCAATTGCAGTTTCCCAATCCTGGGAATTTTCTGCCAGCCCAATCCACAGCATAGTTTGGAGCAGCCTCAGGGCTGCTCTGAGCTACACTAGCTAGTTATGGTACTTAAGGCCCAGCCCACCAGCCAGGGATCATCAAAACTCAGCCGCCATGCCCCTTTCTCCTGGACACCTCCATAAACAATGGAGACGGCAAAGGGGTCTGAAAGTGGAGACTGCTACACCAGCTGGGGACTCCCGCATGCTCAGGGAATCCCCAGCCAAGCAAAGACCCTGGCCTTACAGCCGCCTGATGTCAATTGCAAGTGTGGGGGAGAATCTGGCCTGATTAGATTTGCTCGTAAAATACTGTTCCTTCCCCAGCCCTCCGCAGTCCCTCAGTGCCTCGCCTACCTCCTTCCCCACAGCTCGACACAGAGCTTCTCAGGAAATGCAATTTAAAGCCACCTTGAACTGCACAGCCAAGGAGCAGCCCAGGTCCTTCCCTAGCCGTGATTTGGAGCTAGTGACTCTTCCATGTGGGGTGGGGAGGGGTGGGCCATTTTAAGTAGGGCTTTGCCAGTTAGTGTCGTATAGTGTTGAACAGCATGAAAGAGCCCAGAACCGACTGATGGCACATGTTGTACAAAGCCTGGCTTTGACTCTGGCAACTGGCATGGCTGGGTTCTGTTTCCCCATCTGTAACCTGGGGATAAGGCTCCCTTTCCTCGCAGGCGTGTTGTGCAGATCACGGGCAGGATGTTCGTAGAGCCCCACAGACACGCAGAGACCTACCTCAACCTCCACTGAGCCCCACGGGATCGCGCGCCATCCCCCAGCACACAGAGTGGAGTCCCGCACTGTTCTACAGCACAGCGGCACTGAACTCCCAGGCCGGAGAAACCAGTCCAGGATCTTGTTCTCATCAGTACAATCAGTACATTGGCAGATCTGTGTTGTAATTCTTCATTTTACGAGGACTAGAAGGAGCGAGCTACACTTTCTTCAGGCAGTACTGGAAGCCCCAATCCTTGGGACATGGACAAAGCACCAGTGAATAGGGACCTGTCCTGCATCGGCAGAGAGGCCTGGGCTATACAGCTTGTGAGCTGGTATAACTATGTTGGTCAAAGGGGGGGCTGTGCTGTTTGAACTATACCTTCCGTATGATAACAAGGTCTAAGTAGGTCTCTTCCCATCTTTAACACCCCCCAAGTTAAAGGGGTTTGAGGGTCTGGAATGCAATGAGGTAGTGTATCGGTACCTGATCCACTGACAAACCCTGTAAATATCAGCTAGCACCTTGAATATAATAGGCACACATGGGCCTCCTTGTTTCCCCTGTCTGAAGGAACGGAGGGCTCCGCGCTGGCAGAAACAGAGCAGAGTTAGTACCAGCCACCATCCTGATGGATCAGCTTATTTAATGCAATTATGTCCAGGACGAGGCTGGCCAGCATTTTAATTTACTGCATACGAGGAAGGGGCCAGCATTTCAACAGGGCTTTTCTTTCATCTCATTTGCTTCACGATCACAAACCTGGGAGCTCCTCCAGACCAAGCAATAAGTAACTTGGGGCTATGTTACAGAGACCTACCTCCGACCTAGGCTGGAAGCCAGTCAAGACAGGGACTCCCCGCATACCTGTAAAGTTCTATGCACACCTGTACCATGTAATTCCTGCTTTCCTGGAGACCCAGGATCCACTACATCTTGACAAACAACAGAAAGCCACTGATTCCCCAGTGATCAGTGAGCTCCCAAGGAGCCAGGGAATGGCAAACGCCTTTGGCAGGGGCACATTCACTGTGCCATGCAACCTTTCATAATCTTTGGACTGATTGCGGAAGTCCCACAGGCTTCCCCAGCCCAACTCATAACCCTACCACCCTGCCCTGTGGGCACAGGACTCTCAAGATGCCTAACGTGAGGCCAGCGCCCAGACAGCCGTTTCACCCATCCACTGAGCTTTGCAGTCTGGGCACAGCTGAAGAGCTGCGTTCACGGCCACTCCCAAGGAAGGCTGCAGCAGCTGGGCGTTATCCAGGGGCAGGAGATACGTTGGCCCACAGTGTATAGCACAGCTACTTGTCACAAGAACAAGCTAGTGGGAACAGCTCTCCCCTGCCCAAAGGTTGGATTAAGCTCCATTTTTAAAAGACAAGACAAATCAAACTATGATACACACATAGGAACCGGCAGAGCAGAGCAGAGCAGAGCCCTACTCCAGCAGTAGGGGCCAGTGCCAAAGCTTCAAAGGAAGATTCAATAAACCGAACAATGGACAGTCACGGAACAGCCTGCCAGTGGGACAGAAACGTCTTCCAAACCCCAGGCAAACAGTTGCTGGCGTATGCCCTGATGCATACGGGTTTATGTCCCAGACAAAATGTGTAACTGGATATCACCACCAGTCCTTCTGCAGATAACCTGGGGTGAACAGTTTAGTCACAAGCTTTTGGACTATCCAGTTAATTTGAGGCCCCAGCTCCTTGTCACACCTCACAAAGGAGGCTCCCTTTGTACCGCAGGAGCTGCATACATTTCCCGCAGCTCGAGTACTGATTTCAAGTCAACCTTGCAACTTCTCCAGTGGTTTTTCTTTTTGACAGGCCCATGCAAGCATCAGAGTGCACGACGTTAACTAATGCATCTCAACGGACAGCAAAGCCAGGGGTCACAGATGGCACAGAGAACTTGACTGGCAGCAGGCAATGGCTCCAGCAGCCATGCAGGAAGAGCAAGAGACAGGTAAGACTCGCTCTTAGGGCTCTTAAGCTAAGCCAGCGCTTCGCTGTCAGACTCTCAGGTCTTAGAGTAACGCGAGTGGAGACCCCAAGGAAAGGTTGACAGTCGGCTGGAAGAACACAAGGGTGGACGTGATCATGGAGGAAGGAAATTAGCTGGGAAACACAAAAGCTCTAAAGATGCAGATCACGTCAAAATGGCTGTATATATTTCATCTAAGAGGAAAGACTTCCATCTCCATTCTAGGAATTTCCCTGCGATTGGGCAGAGGAAATGCGAGCTAATGTGCCGCTACAAGCGAATTCTACGAGCCTTGCCTGGCACCACGGTACACTTGGTTGGGCTCCCACTTTTCAACGGACACAGATGTAATGGGCCAGGTTTATCCCTGGAGTAGCTCCACTGAGATCAGTGGAGTTAAACTAGAGAGACTCTGATCCAAAAACAAGCTGATCCGTGGAAGTAATTTCATCCCACAAGAGATGAGCGGCAGCCGCGGAGCTGTTGCGAGAACTCATCAGTGGGAACCATCCCAAAAGCTGTTCCATCACATCAGGGAGCAATAAGGCAGCAGAGTAGGAATGAGCTGTGAGGAGAACAGTGTTCATCTGTTTCCCGACCCTCCTTTTCACCCTCAATGTGATTTATAAACTCCGTGCGCTCCCTATCAGAGGGCTAGGTCCCTTTTTTTGTGCAAATAAATTAATTTCTAATCACTGAAACTCATTTAGCAGAGTGTGTCCTCTCTAGCAAACTTATCCAAAGCCTGTATCTTACCTGAACAGAGATCAATAACATTGTGATATCAAAAAGTCACAGTTCACAGTCAAGACCTTACAGCTAAATTAGTTGGAAACATAGGTCAGTATCAGTGACTTGTAATGGTCCATGGGGAGTGGGCATCCAACTGTCGCATTTATTTAGAATGCCCCGGTTTTGTGCAAAGTACACCAAGAATCCCTGCCCGAATTGGGTCTCCCCTGCTGCTGCTGGACCACCGATGTGTCTATGCAACAGGTTTAAATGGAACATCCCCATGGATGGCCTGTCTGGCTGCTGGTTACATCCAGCCATACAGAGCTAGCACACTTCCTGGATGTACCTGTTGCATCCTGGAATTCAAAATGAGAGAGAAATCAGAACGTGTCTCTTTGGCTCATTATCACCACAGAGGTTTGAAGGGAACATGGCATCAGATTACATTGGGAAAGGAGGAGACTGAGATCGTTAACATGTCACCCCACCTACACACCTTTGGGGGGGCGGCACAAAGTAACGCACTGATCATTCATTCACCTGGGACTGTGCAGCTACTCACTTGAAACTGAACATCCACCTCTCCCAGACACTGAGTGCCAGACTCAGCTCTGATATAATCACACATCATTCCTGTTCAAAGGGCACTGCATGGCTTCCACCAACAACTCCTTTCCCGTATTCTGTTACCAAGAGATCCCCCAGAGGCCGGGAGGAATGAAAAACGTGAGCGCTCCCATTTCCTCTAAAGGCAGCAACACGGCGTGAGTCAGAGATGGACCAAGGAGGGCATGGAAAGAACCAACTTGGGGGTCGAAACTAGGCAGCACTGTCAGGCTCTGAAGTCACATTTCTGTGGCCATTACTTCAGTGGGGAGCGCCCCACTCCTGTTCCCCTTTCGGAACATTTCAGCGTGTTTACCTGCCCTTGCACTCCTCTCACCCGGCTATCGGCAGACTGGGAATTTAGATAATCAGTGGGGAAAACCTTGACCTTGGAACAGAGGCACCGACTCCGTGGGTGCTCCGGGGCTCAAGCACCCATGGAAAAAAATAGTGGGTGCTCAGCACCCAGGAGCCAGAGCTTGAGGGTGAAATGTGTTGCGGGAGTTTGTTTCTAAACAGAGGCAGGGTGATTAAGATAACAAAAGGCTTGTCATTAAATTACATTAAGGATCGTTAGATGATCCTGAAAGCATTGCCAAGCACGCCACATAAAAGATAGGAAACAAAGGGTAGCAATAAATGGTCCATTTTCAAAATGGAGAGAAGTAAATAGTGGTGTCCCCCAGGGGGCTTGAACTGGACCAGTGCTGTTCACCCCTTTTTGCAGATCATTTATGAATAGGTTGAACAGGGAGGTGGCAAAGTTTGCAGAGGATACAAAATTACTCAAGTTTGTTAAGTCCAAAGCTGACTGCAAAATGTTACAAAGGGATTTCACAAAACTGGGTGACTTGGCAACAAAATGGCAGATGAAATTCAATGTTAAATGCAAAGTAATGCACAAGGCAAAACATAATCCCAACTATACATACAAAATGAGGGTGTCTAATTAGCTGTTACCCATCAAGAAAGAGATCTTGGAGTCATTTCCAAATTTATACGAATCCTTCTCACGGTGGGGCCTGTATCATCCTGAACTCATTCTACAGCTTCAGAAGACTTAAAAATTATCTCCAGCCATCAATGGGACAGACACAACTGAATAAAGTCACTATCCTTAACGTCCATCAAGACAATACCAGGGAACTAGATGCAAGTAAGATTCCTGACAGTTTCATCCTGAAAGCTACAGTGAGACATAATGTCTTTAATTCATGACACAATTATGTAGTTCATAATGTAATCATTATTAAAATAGTAAAGATACCAATGACAGAGACACTCAATAACTAGAATATAAAAGAAGTGTATAAATATGCTGAAAACAGCCTTCCCCCAAAACTGGCAGAGTCCCCCTTCCCTCCCCAAACACACACACACACCCCTCTTCAAAAGCACCCACCGGCGAAAACAAAAGTGAGCGCCCGGGACTTGGAAACTGAAAGGGCCTGCGGTGTATCAGATATACAGACTCATGATGACTGCACAGACACAAGGAGCTGAGTGAAGAGCACTGCAGTGACCCTTGCTGCCCCCAGGGGCAGGGCTAACCCTCAAGATACATAAGCCGTGGTGTGACAGATCCCCCAAAGGGGTGAACAGGGAGCTCTCTTGCCTGGCGAGGAAACCCCAAACTAAAGTCTGGCTCAGCCCAGATCCAAGCCATAATCTAGCGTCAGCCCAGAGTCTTGCACTCCGCATCCCGGTGCAATTCAGCACAGGAAGGTCCCGCAGCAGCAAGGGTGCCACAGTCAGTCCCCGGGTGCGCTCCCAGCCGCGGGGGCAGTGTTGCCTTTAGACACACTCCCCTCAGCTCGGCACCCACCCAGGCCCCAGATCTCCCACCCCGCCGGGTAGCAAAGCGATCGCCGCCCACCCGGCACGGAGCCCCGGGGCACGCTGAGCGCACCCAGCGGGGCAGGCCAGGAAAGGGCACTTGTCAGAGCAAGGCTGCAATTCCCGCAATTGCATCAGACAGCGGCACCGCTGCCAGGGCTCCGCCACGGTCCCCGCATCCCAGCGAGCAGCCGGCCCAAGCACGAGCGGGGGGCACAGAGCAGGGCCCTGGGCACGTCCCGGCCGGGGGGGCGGCGGGCCCGTGCCCAGCGCCCCAAGAGCCGAGCGCGGCGGCGGGCACAAGAGGAGCCGCGCAGCCAGTGGGCCAAAGTTCAGGGCAGGCACAGGACGCCGAGCTGCTCGTTCGAGCCGCCCAGGAGAGCCGCCAGCGGGGCGGAGAGCTCGGGGCGCCGGGCAGGGCAGCTGCCGGGGCCGGGCAGCAGCAGAGGGGAAGTCCCCGGGGGGGGGGGGCGGTTGCTGTCCCATCACTTTCCCCCAAGCGGCCGCTCGCACCCCCGGGTGCAGCGAGAGCGTGGCCAGGGGCGGCCCCCGGCCGGGGCAGGGTCGCTCCCGGGCAAGCCCCCCCCCGGGCACTCACCTGCCAGGATCGCCTTGCCGGGGTGGGTGAGCTTCGCCTTGCCGGCCGGGGCGGCAGCGGCCAGGCGGCGGGCGCTGGGGAAGGGGCTGGCGAACGCGGGGCGGGCGGACATGACCGCGGCGGGGAGAGGCCGGCGGCGGCGCGGGGCCGTTTAAGCGGCGCGGGGCTCGGGGCGGGTCCCCGGGCAGGGGGCGGGCGGCGCGGGCAGCAGGGCGCGGCGCCCCCCGCGGACGCCCGGGCTGGCTAGGCGCTGAGCGGCTGTCGGCAGCCGGTCCCCGCCCGCAGCAGGGGTGGGGCCGCCGGCGTCACATCCTCGGGAACACACGGGGCGGGCCCGGGCAGCCGGGGGAGGCTGCAGCTCTTCGCCCGCCCCCTCGCGTGCCGGGAGAAAGTGCAGAGCCCGGCAGGGTCCTTCGGGACTGGGGGCCAAGGGGGGAGACAGACAGCTGCGGGCGGGCGGGGCTGTGCAGGGGGACGGAAGCGGGTCCTCCCCCCACCCCGCTCCAAGCAGGGCTGCTGTGAAATCCCCCCCTCAGGGGCTCCGCTCTGCCCCGGCTAGTGCCGAGGGGGCTCCCCACACTCAACCAGCCCCAGACCCCAAGCCAGTTTTTACTTTGATAACGGACACAGCCAGCCCAGGGGGGCCGGGGGTCAGGAACTGCCCACCCAAGGCTGCCAGAGCTCAGCCTCATTAAGACCTGGCACAAATTAAGTCCTGGCATTACTGCATGGGCCTGGCTTAGCACCCACCGCTTCCCAATTGTGGAATCCCATGTGGGGTGGCCACAGTGAAACCCTGAAAACACAATCGCTGACCTCAGGGGAAAAAGGCACAAGCCCAGGAACATCCGTGATGTGAGGGTAGCGTGGCCTAGTAGATACAATGCAACAGGGTCAGGGCCACAGCCCCTTATCCAGACCAGACCCCCTCAAAATGCTGTCTTGTCTATTGTCCTTAACAGTTGGCATCTTAATAAAGCTGCAAAAGCCTAGGTCTGGCTGCCTCAGTGTCTATTTCTAATTACTATTTAGAGTGCTTTATAAAGGAAGTCGCTAACATTATCCACATTTCATAGGTGGAGAAACAGAGGAGTAAAGGGGTTTGCTGAGGAGCAGGGATTCTTAAGGCCTAGGGCACTAAGTTGTTTGATCATAGTGAGGCAGTTGTCTTATCAATAATGGACTTGTATTGCAACTTTCTTCCCACAGAACATAGTTCAAATTAAACACTTCAGGAAGTAGTTGTAGGATTAGGACATTAGAGATTGTGTACAGCTACCTTATTCCCTGCCACCCCACAAGGGAGCATGTCATCTTCCTCTCTTTAACCTTTTCTACCAGTGTAGTGCCACCTTCATTTATGGAAATTTGAGAGCAATTTAATTCCAGCCCAGGATTATCATTAAGCCACTCAACTTTGCTCATGGGGTTTAATGTTAGCACTAGAGCTCCTTGATGAAAACTGCAGTAAGTTATATGTATCCATAAATTATACAGAGAGGCACCTGCAAGCATCCAGGCAGTTGGAGGGGGGGAGGGGGGAAGAATTTGTTTTTTCTGCCTGTAAACAACCTCGTAGAAGCTTAAAAATTAAGTCCTCGGCCCTAGCGAATGTTTGTGCCTAGCTGTTGTACACAGCCTGGTTTGTTATTGCTGGTGGTTACTGATTGAAGGAAAGCATCTCAGCATTTAAAAAAAAAATTACAGCTGTTTCCAAAGCCATAAAAAACACCACCACTACCACCACATTTGTGCCCATCTCCACCTTACAAGGTGTAAACTGATGATTTCTAAAGAGGAGGCCTCCTTCCCCCCAAAACTATGAAAAAGTCAACATCACACACTATGAACATAATAGGAAGCAGTCTTAACGGGCGAGACAGACAGACAGACAGACACAGCAGTGAGTCACTAGGGCCTGGCTAAAAAGAACTCTCCTGAGACCCAAGATTATGGGGCTGAGTCTTTTACCAGGAACTAGATTTAAGTCAGCTGTTAGTGCTGCAATGGTAGCAGGGCTTTTCCTCAGGTAAGACAGACATAAGCCCTGACTGGCCAACTCAGTATTAAAGAACACACAAGTATAGTAAGAGACTACTAAGATTTTCACATCAGCCACTGAATGGCTCTCAGATGAGGGTACATTTTTGGGCCCTTGTTGACTTTAGCTGAACTTGAACTGCTAGCTTAGATATGAAAGGTTCTATATCCTCACCACAAGTCCCCTCCACCAACTTGTCCTCTTATCTGTATTTTAAACACAAGGCAATTAGCAGAAATAGTGGTTACTAGGTGAATAAATTGAGAGAAGTTCACTTCATAACTGGATCAGAAACTGACTTTCCCAAGAAGGGGAGATTGTGGATTCAAGGTTCTGCTTGAGTCCAGTTTAAGCAGAACAAAAACTAACACATTCAGACTAAGTTTAAACTATTCCAAAGTGAACAAAATTTCTATTTAGATGGTCATTATCAGGATTCAGTCAGTTTTCTGCACAAGACCTAGGGAATTCCAAAAATTTGCAGGGAGACCCTAAGTCCACAGAAGTAGTTTACCTGTGCAGACTTCCCTACACAACAAAGCAATTAGCCTGTTCCAAAGGTAACTAATATTACGTTTCATAGGTACTCTCCGACAGCTGTAGCCAGCCCTGCTAGATGCAAGGCAGCTCTCATTGAGTCCTGTGGGCGGTGCACCTTTATGTTGTTCTTTCCCATCAGCAAGTTTGAGGACTCAGCTAGCAGATGAAATCCAATTCTGTACTTGGGAAAATTGACTGGTATGG
Organism: Chelydra serpentina; assembly: GCA_037349315.1. Taxonomy (NCBI): domain Eukaryota; kingdom Metazoa; phylum Chordata; order Testudines; family Chelydridae; genus Chelydra; species Chelydra serpentina. Next base: position 3,859,785 of record JBAIAC010000040.1, read on the forward strand.
CTCGAGCAGAATAATTATTCAACTGTAGCTTTGCTGGTGCAACTGCCTGTGTGAACACACTATTCCAGAATAAATGCTCTATTTCCAAAGTAGAGTAAAGTTGTAATTATACTGGAATAAAGTCACTTTCTGGAACAGAGCGTCCCCCCAGGAGGTTATATCGGCATCACTACAGCAGTGCAATTATTCAGCCCAAAGGACATTGGCCGCTACATCCTATTTTCTTATTTAGTCAAGGCCCAAATTAACAGTTGGGGCAAGGCTCCATGTACACCTTTGATTCAGATACTGGATATTGGCCTCCAGCCTGGCCTTAGGTTTTCAAATCTACAGCTATAGAACAGTGAGGCTCCCTGGTCAGAACTCATGCGACTTGCGATACTTTTACTGCTAAGGTATTGTATTGAATTTCAGATCCATCAGCAGTGTGTGTTGTGCCATGTCAGGGCTGGTGCCAGTCTCAGAGATGGACTAGAAGGAACGGGCTCTTCACTCATCACTCCTCTCATCCAGCTGGGCAGAGTAGTTTGGTTCTATGCAGCCAGGGGTGCACGGCCGATGGTCTCAGTGACTGTTCAGGGTGCAGGTTCCTGCAGTGATGGCTGTGAACTGTTGATTGGATTTCAGCCCAAACTCCATCCTGAGTCCGCTTTTTACTTTGACTCCAGTCGGGCCCCATCCTCTCTCATTAGTATCCAGTCCGTTGCAGGATCTCTCGGCATACCCTAGTCGCAGTGCTAGTAGCAAGCGTACATTCCAAAATGCTGATTAATGGTAATATTACCACCTACCTTAACATGAATCTGGAGCTGTGAGCTAAAGTGGTTTCCTGAGTGTCTCACCAGTGCCATGGCACAAAGCTGAAGAATGACCTATAGCTTTCAAAATGGCTGTGTTTTTTGCACCAACATCCATCTTGGCCTCCTCTCTCCTTTGGGCTCATCCCTCCATCCCCTTTTCTGAATTATTACATTCAATCCACAGCAGCTTCTTGGAAAATGAGAAACTAAAATAGGTGAAATACACAAACAACTGCTGTATAAGAGGTATTACTGGGGGCTTCACAGCATGGTTAAAACATACATGCTGATATGGCTTATATTAATATACCATAAATGCAGTATGCATAGGTGGGGGGGGGGGGAGTAACAGAGTACAAAGGCCAAGATTCAGGGGAACTGATTAAGCTGGAAAGCTTGGAACAGGTTATACTTTTATGAGAAAGGAGGTTAGGAGTCAGAGACCAGACCTGAAGATCTGTAAGGAGTGGTATAATCCAGCCCTCTCTGGGTAAGACTGGCAGTAAAAGAGCATTTATGGCATGGGAGGCCAGGCAGAGACAGAAGCAGCAGTGGAAATATCCAGCTCACGTCACATGCCCGCTCATGGTCCAAACCTTTCGTCCCTATAGAGGAAGCTAGACACCCAGAACCCAAATCTTCCATTTTCCTACTAATCATTCCTTCCTCTGCTGGGTCAGTGGGATGTGATGCCATTTGTTTACGGAGATTGTTAAAACTATTACCCAGCTCGCTTTGCTTTTTCCACCATGCACCGCTGAGCAGCTTCCACCCTGACTCCCCACATCCAGCTCGTTTGAGTTGACAGGAGCTACATGACAGGTGCCACAAGTGCCACTCAAGCCATTCTCTGGGTTCTCTCCAGCGTGGATCTGCTAGAAGAGTGGGATGACTAACCAATCCCTTTCCTCCCACCTACCTGACCCACAGGAAGGAAGGAATGTAGGCAGAGTCACAGATTTGGGGCAGCCGTTTAGAACTCTGGTTAAGAGCACTGTTTGGATGGCAGAAAACAAACGATTGTAAACTGTGTGAAAACAGCAAGAGATTTAAACTTGCGATGGATCTCCACAGCTCTCTGCTTGCTTGTCACGCCACTATGTTGTTATAGCATTTGCAGACACGTGCCCAGTGCTACTGTAGGTGAGGTCACTTGCTTTACCTCTTCATTAAGGAATATATTGGCTTTTTTAGGTCCTAACTTATCAAGTCAGTTAAGCAATGTGCATGATCTCAAACGTATTCAGCAAAGTACTTAAGTGCACTCAACCTAACACACATACTTAAATCCCATTTACCTCACTGAGATATAAGCAGGTGCTTAACTTTTAAACATGTGATTAACCCCTTCCGTGGTCAGCAAAGTAATGAAGCACAAATTAGAAGTTGTTACACAAGTTGCCCTCCAAGAAATTATTATACCCATCACCAGGAAGAGACCAGAGGAGAAGCGTACTCGGTAGAGAACACCTGACCTTTGTACTAGTGGCTGTAGAATGAGATGTATGTAAAAACCACCTATGGATTTTAAGCAAGTTTCTGCTGTCAGCTGAAGCCTACAAGAGCATATTCCCCTGGGCTACTACATGGGCAAAATTAAAGATAAAAAGAAAAGTTAACTCTAAGAGGTAGAATTTTAAAGTCTTGCCTCTTATTTTTGTCAGTCCAACAATTTCTATGGAAGCAAACTATCTGGCAAAATCAGAGTCCATTTCCATTACTGGTGGTGGGATCTTCTCTGCTGTCATGGAAACAAATGCCAGATTACCATATTTGTGACAGAGTACTAGAATAACTTTAACCGTTTCCTTCCTTTTTTTGGTCCCCAACTCAATTCCAGGGGTTAATAAAGCTACCAGGGACCAAAACGGCAGCAGGATATCAGAGTGAGGACTCGGATCTTGAGTACTAGTGAGAACAGAAAACTGCAAGGGCTGGTTGACAAGCACTGGCTACAGACCCAAAAAAGCACCTCAAGTCTGGGGCCATTCAGATGGAAAGATATATTCCCCTCCTACTCTTACCCTATTAAGATCTTTAAAAAAATAAAATGATGATGTTGTTTGATAAACTAACATGTCTGGCTCTGTGTTAGACACAAAATGAAGACAATCCTAACCCTGAAGAATTTACAATTTAAAGATGGTCCCAAAACATAGGATGCAGTGACTCCAACCAATGAGTGAACAGGGATTTTACATTATTAATATTACTACTGACACCTCCCGCAGACACTGAACATTGTTTTCAGCTAGAAACATAGTACATCCAGTGGTGTGGTTTTACCAGAAACCTTTAGGTGGTTGAAGTAGTGCACCAAAAGCATGCCAATCGCCTTATCACACACATTATAGCACAGCTACTTTATATAGCAATTTGAAAAGTGTGACGCACTGCCTAGAATTGGTCAAGATATGCTACCCAGAAATTTACCATTACAAGCCCCTCCATCTGCTACAGAAATACACCAATGTATGCTGTAATGTGGTGACAGTGAGCTATATTTCCTTTCTTCAACAGTGAAGGTTCACCAGTATTCCAACAGGTTCCTTACATCAAGTCTATAGTCTGCTACGCATGACCATGCAGACTGAAGATGGAGATGTTGTGTTAGGGCTTTTGAGTCAGAGCATGCAGTCAGCTTTAGGTGTTTCCTGGAACCAGTAGGATTCTGAGGACACACTTAAACCTATTCTACAGTGTCTCACAGGGCCCCAGTTTGAGCAGCATTTGCAAACAGGAGTCCATTGTGAGGCAACATTCAGAGTCTGAAAGAATTTACCTTCCCAAACTACCTGGTATGTTGTGGCCATCTAGGGCTTATAACCTTCAAGTGGGGGGGTAGAACTGAGCTTCTGATCCAAAGGCACAGTCCACCTAGCAATAGAGCTAGAATAACGGGTCTTACCAGCTTTATGCTTAAGCATGCCTGACTCTCCATCCAGGAGAAGAAAACTGTGACACATGTTCTAGATAGGACATTACAAGTTATCACCACTCCACTAGAGCATGGTAAGTGCACGCTCCATAGCATTATCTACGTTGCTGCTTAAAAAAAAAAAAAAAAAAAAAAAAAAAAGGGTGTTAAAGTTGACAAACCCAGGATTTAACTTATCCTACATGTGTCCATTTGTACCATCTGACTCAGAAGAGGGGTGGGGTGGGGAATCTCTTGCAAAACAGCATTCCAAAAGATTAAAAACCTCAAGTTCTCAGATGGGCAACCCTCCCACATACTCCCCCAATCCAGAATCTTGGGTTTCTTTGCAATCATACATTGTAATGCATCAGAACCTTGCCACTGGGCTAGCTCTGGTAGTCCTTTCTGGTTGCCCTTTTCCCCACAAAGGGTTACAAACACTATCTTAGAAGAAGAGATTTTAAATCTTTATTAAGAGGCCACAAAATATTTCTCAGCTGGGACAATGAAACACTGCAGGAGAAGGTTTGATAGATAAAACTTCGAATTTAAAAATGGAATGGGAACATTTCTAGTAGTACAAGGCTTTTGAAAAAAAGCTGCTACATTTTACAGAACTAATTCTAGGTCAACTGGTTTAAGCATCTCTTTAAGAGCAGGGTAGGCCATGAATGTATGCAAACCTGATTTTCAGGAATTCCAAGTACCAACAATGCCAAAATAAGTCAATGCATCTTTATACCTGGGAGGTTGTGGGGCGGGGGAGCCAATACAGTGCCTTTAAATTGCCAATTAAAGTTAAGGAAGCTTTCTTCCACATTATTCCTTGCAACTTCCCAATACTGCAAGGGTTTATTCTTAAAGGTGAAGTATTCAGTTCTTTAAATAGATCAGAACATCTCATTCCAGATGTAATCTCGCTGAGATTTTGGTACAGTTTTTCTAACGCCTCACTTTTATTAATTCTCTTGTGCACAAAGAGATTATCTTCCACCAGCCCTGATCAAAAGCGGAACACAGGATGCAACATTGATCTGTTCAAACTTGATTGATAGCAGATCGGTTCAGTTTAAAGAACAAGCTCCTAAGGCTATATCTACATCATGAGCGAGGGGTGGGACTCCTGAGCTCATGTACACACGAGAGCTAAGGCAAGTATATATAGCTGTGTAACTGCAGTCATGCGGGCAGCAACAGCGTGGCTTAGCTGTGCTAAGTACAAACACTCCTGAAATGGGAGGATGTGTACTCAGTCCAGCTAAGCTGTACTACCACTGTGACTGCAAATGCGATCATGGCTACTCCACTAGGTCACACCACTATTTATACTTGTGCTAGCTCTCCTTGAGCTACTTCAGGTATGAGTCTGCGAGCTGAGCAAAATCACACCCCCTAGTTCATAGTATAGACATACCTGTACGATTGTTTGTGAGGCTAGGAGTTCAAATCAGATTTCACTGCTGTACTGGTCTGCATTTCATATTTGGGGAAAGGATATGCCAGGAGAAAGTCATGCTTGTGGCCTTTTTTGCTAAGATTTAGTCCTTCCTCCCTTCCTCTTCTTCCCTCGGGGGGGGGGGGGGGGAGAAGAGAAAGGGTCCTGAACTTGTTAAGTGTAAGCTGACAGTGTCCCCTTCAATTGTTATACATGCATGGCATCTTTTCCTCAGGATCCCAGACAAATATCATTCTCAATCCATCTCTGTGAGGTACTTTGGGGAAGTATCCTCATCACATCTTCAGTACATCTTCAGTACAGCCCCAAGCCAAAGTCACGCTGTAGCTCTTCTGTGATGAGCTGGCAGCTAGCTACGTTAGGCAGGATTATGGGGAATACCATGAAAGCGTCATGTACACTTAGGAGTCCTATGTTCTTATATTATGGCTCTGAGCTTTGTTATGCAGCTGAATCTGCAGAATGTCGTATGGTCCCTTAGAATGCTGGTAGTTAGGTGGGTGCTACACAAATGACTGATGTGATAGATTATACTGTCAAGTTCATCAGGTCATACACATGTGACTTCCCATCAGCCTTTGGAGCTAATTGTATGTCCAGAAAGGAGAGCCATAGTACAGCTCCTTACACACACACCCCCCCCCCCCCCCCAAACATGAAGTCTGCTTTCACATTCAGGACACACAATGAAGCACACAGAGGCAGCCAGGGCTGACAAACCAGTTACATGCCTTTTCTTTGTGCAGACTTCAGCACCCAAATTAGGTCATCTTGCTATGAGCAACTTTTTTACCACCACCGGCGATTCCTCCCGGGGCAACTCTGCTAATTTTATCAAGAATCTTGTGCTATTTGGCATGTTTCTTGAAGCTCCAGCTCCCGGAGTCCTTTGGTTAGATGAGGCTCTTGCCCTTCATTTAATAAGATTCTAAGCCTCTTGGTTTGGGAAAAACAAAAACAAACCCTAAAGGCTCAAAAAACCCAAACAGAACACAGAGAATCCAAAGTGTATTTGTTTTCAAAATCTCATGATTTTTAAGTGAATCTCAGGTTTTCTGGGGCCTGAGTGGTGATTTTTGACTGTTTGCAGTTGGCAATACTGTTAATACTTAGCTTCAAAAAAGCACAACTCCTGACTGCTTCATTCAAATATTTAACAGGCTCCAACACTAAAGTTCAGGGTAGGAATGTTCCTGTCTAGAAGAGTTTAAAATCTTGCTTGTACATTCATTGAGGCAGGATCTGTGTCTGCCTCATGAGCGCACAGCACATTGTGAGCACTGACAGAAAACAAACAAACAAGACCACTAGCTCAGATCTATTGTACTTAAACCTTTAAAGACCGAAAGTTAGCTGCAGGGTAAGGTACAACAGAAAAAAAAAAAAAGACAGTAGGTAGAATTACCATCCATTATGCTAGAAGGATGCCCCTGCAGCTTGCAATAGCAAGTACAGAGCCACCCAGTGGTACACAATTTAAAGATATATTCCAGTGTTATAAAGAATACTCCCATTATTCCCACACAGCTGTGATAAAGCACCACTCATATATAGTCCACAGCATTTTATTACAGGTTCAAAATGCCCTAAAACTCCACTCTTTTTGGGAACTAATGGGATTCAAGCAAGCATTCTCCTGGGGTGTGTTTTAGGGTGAGCATACAAGCGTGTTTAGATTGGGAGCGAAGTGATGAGCCAAGCTATATATAGCAGAATATGGAGATTACAGCAATGTAGTAGCAAATGCTATAAATGAGAAGGGCATTCCATTGCCTAACAGTTACCACTGCAACCTTCAGAACTGATAGTTGTATGTGACCTGCTGCATGCAGGTCTAAAACCTCCAAGATCAGGTTTTCTAGCCTGTCGTTTTGGGTCAGATGGCCTTTTCAATGCAACTTGGACTCACTGAAGCACTCTGTTTTAGGAATGTGGTTTTAGCGTTCCTAACACTCTTAATCAGCAAGTCAGCTATGGTCAGACATAAGGGTTAGCTATGTAGTAATTTTAGTTTTCCTAACTGGCTTTACTTAGCTACCCTCATTTATAAAGAGATGTAGATAACTTTAAAATTATCTACATCATATAAATAAGTAGCAGAGGACATAAGAAATGGTAAACAACTCTTTCCAATCTTTTTTCCTTTCGTACAACAAATATAGGTCAATGATTTGTCAAGCTGTTTTTGACATACCTTACTAAATGCCTGTTGCCAATTGGCTAGGAAAGGACAGCAATCTGTCTTTGGCAGGGTTATTTGCACAGACAAAGTTGCATATTGGGCTAAATACCAGCTGTTTATGCGTTAGAATTGCAGTGGCTAAAGATGACATTTTATCAACACAGACTGAAATGAACTCGGATACCCGGGGGTAATTACTCCCATTTTATACCATGTGCACTTGGAACACTGCCAGAACAAGAACACTAAATCAAACAGATCTTACCTAACTGGAGCTCTTCAGTATGTACATTCTGCATTCCCCCACTAGAAATGGGACTGAAGCACTTTAGGGCATTATGGCAATGGCTTCTGCATGACTGATATTCAGCTGTGCTGCTAGAGTTGTACAACCCTAGAAAAAGTAAGTCAGTCAAAATAGCTCCTGAAATAAACATCTTTCTGTATAGCCAAGAAAATGGAGCTTACTGTTGAGCAATGGTCTTCCTGAGTTTTCTGGCTTAGCCCATGGGTTTGATACCAGAGCAGAGAGCTGGGTCTTAGAAAAGCCAGCCATCAGGAGCAACTTTGTTTCGGTGCAAAAGGCATCCTTCCACCTTCTCTCTACCTCCAGACTTGGCAGAGCATCAGTTTGTGACCTTCTTGGAACCAGTCAACCAACCTTCGTGGGAGGGAGCAGAAGATAGTGATGGTAGCTTCTATGCAAGTAGATGCCCAGCTAGCCCCCCCCCCCCCCCCCAACATAGGCCAGGATTTCTATCAAGAGTACAAGGAACAGTACACATACCTTTGCACCCTTGCAGGCTTGAGTTAAGCCATCTATTTCCATCTAGCCTGGTGAGTCACTTCACAGCCAAGATGCAATACTTGCAGGATCCCAAATACCTTGGGCTAGGCTTTCCCTGCTGAGTGGGAGTAGAGAGGGTTTAATATTTTCCCATGGCATGTTAAGTGGAGAGGGAAACAAAGATCCCATGTGGACTGATGTATAGCCAAGGCTAATTGCAAAGAAGGAAGCCCATTCTCAGATGGTAGAAGGACAAGGTGACAGACATGTATGTGAGCCCTCTATTATGCATCATTTTCTCATATCCTGCCTGAAACAGTCTTCCCCTCACATGAATTATTCATTACCTTAACATGAATGGATATTCCCCTACAGCAGCAACTGTTGATGTGCTACTTTAGTTACATGAAGTGGGTGACGAGTCTTGGGCAAGGAGGATTGTGATCCTGTTAAAAGAGCAAAGAACTTCACTGCCTCCTTTGCTGGAACATTATACATCACAGCATTTTTGGTGCAATTATTGTAAGAGACACATGGGAACTAGTCATTACTTCCTTAGTAGGAGTACTCTTCCCCAATACAAGTTAGGCAAGGCTGGGAACAAGACGACTGTCTTAGTTTCCACTTTCCTACCCTCAAATAAGCTTGATTTTAAGTCTAAAGCATGTGATCAGTTCAATTTTCTGTAGTGCAGCTTCTTTAGGATTTATGGGGGAAGTCTATTATATTGGAACATGCATGTATGACACATGTATAGTCTTATATAGTGATGTCTTTTGTTTAATCTGTTCTATTGCTGGTGCAGACTGATTTTCCCTGCCATTTAAACCAGTTTGAGGTGCAGGTAGTGAAACAGTAACCTTATAGCATTCAGGGTTGTCACATTTACACTGAAAGTACAATTATAGTAGCTGGATTTGAAGAGTAACCCATTCTATATCAGCTACCTTCCAACAGCAGCAATAGATCAGTTTTATGCTGAAAAGTAGTGCATCTCTGGGGCCGTACTAGAAACATGACATTTTGGTCTCTCCTCCTATGCCTAAACACTTGTTGGTAATTTAAAAGCAAGTGCTTGCCAGAATTGCATTTAAGAGATTACAAATAACTCCTTTTGTTTATATCTACAGACCCTTTAAATTGAGGTTCTCTGGTTTAGGTGATTGCACTGCAAATTTTTGCCATAGCAGTATGTTAGGGGCTTTATTCCCTGCAATCGTTTCAGCTCCTTAAATTATCATAGTGCTTGCTGGAGAAAGCCTAATTGGGATTTTGGCAGGCAAACGAAAATTTGTTTTTATAGTTAAGTCTGTGTTACAAGTTTAAAATCTTACAGGTGTTTAGCACTTGTTTAAAAGTAGAATTCTTCTCTCCAGCTCCCTTCCCCCCCACCCCAAACTACACTAGTTACCTACATTTCATCTGTTATTTATACCAATAGTAAGTTAAGGGGAACTGTCCCAACCAACAAAGTATGATTATATCATCTTTTTTTCTCTCTCTCTCAAATTTGAGCTTGCCTATACCGTTAGCCATCTTAAAATGGCCCATTAGTAGAAATGCTGCTATTGATGGTTTGAATGCTCAAACCAATTCCCTTCACCCTTTCCACATATGGCTGGTAGGTTCACATGCAGGTATAGGGTTTTCCTACTCCAACATGCTCCTGTTTTGAAGGAGGCAGTTGTGTGCATTGTGTTCTGTTCTTGAATACTGGAGTGTGTAGAAGTGATGGGACGCAGTACTCCAAGATGCACTGAATGACTTACAGCAGAGGAGGTTCTGCTAGTTCTTTTGGTAGCTTCCAGTGGTTGAGTTTCTCCTTTACTTAGCTCTGCTTAGTTTACATAGCTTCACTTTTGGGAAAGGCCCTATGAAAGACTACAGCCCAGTATTAAGCTAGGCTGCCTCTTACCATACTGTACTTCACTTGTAAAGGATGCAAGTCGAGGCTGGGCACTTCATGAAGCCTGTGACTAAGTTTGTTCCCAAGATGAGAATGGGCAAACAAGTGCATCTAAAATTTGTATAGCAGAGAGACTGGAGGAATAAGAAGTTTAGGGCACTGTGTTCATACCAAGTTAGTTTCACATGGGACTTGCAAGACACTCTGCAAGTGGTGGAAGAACTGTCTGATACTTGTATTTTCCTCATTCACCCCTCAGAACATCTACAGTGGGAAGGTACAGTGCAAGTATTCTTAGTCCAAAGACCTCTGGACCTACTACAATGCAGGCAATGTAGAGGGGAGGGAAGTGATCAAATGCCCAGTCTAGCTTTGACAGTTGCTATTTTGATACCATCACTAATTGGTAGATACAACTCCCCCTGCCAAAAAATATCAGGACTACAGCACAGTGTACACCAGTTTTACATTTATAATTGGACTTTTATAATATTCATGATTAGCACAAAGTTCATAACCATAAATTATACATTGTTATCTAATTTCAGTACATAAAACATTAATGATATATGTATTTGAAGAGTGGCACAAAGTAATACAGCCCTGTTGGCATTCTCAAAGAAAAAAGGTGTGCAATGGATGCGCCATTTATACTACTACAGCACAGCAAAACCAAGAGTTGCCGAACCCCGTCAGATCAGATGACAGTGCCTCTAGTTGCCAGTCAGCGTCAGGAATTTGAGTCAGCCCAACATGGTGGAGCAGAAAACCTAGACTCCAGCATCAGAGTTAATAAAGGTGCAAAACCAGGATTATATCCCTCTCCACTACCTCAAATATTTCAGCAATACATCCCTCCCCCATCCTGACACTGCACTCTTTGAATCATTGTTACCTTAGCATATGCTCATAGTACTTTGGCAGCCCATGCACACATTCCTGCTACGTTCAACTTGCCATACATATAGCTGAGATTTCCTTTTGTACCATTTAATGTCAATGAGTAACATGCTCTCCCCTCTTGTTAAACAAAAAAGCATCTGGGAAGTTTGCTTGCTCTGGTATGATCAGATTTATTCTTTCAGTAATTACATCTCAAACCTACTCCAGACGGTACAGAACAGGCTCAATCTGCCCCCCCCCCCCCATGACTTTCTGCAAAAAGAGTCACCAATGTTCCTCCAAACAATTTGCAGAGTACTTTAAGAAATATTCTAAAGCCCATTCTCCTTTTTGCATACAAAGTTGCAAACAAAATGGGGTAGTCAGATTTAAGCAAAAACTTAACAGTCCACCAGTAAGAAGATGCTGAACTCAATTCTGAACATCCATGCTACCTACTTTGTAGCTTCAGCTACAGTACTTTAAAGCTTTAACGACTTGGTGCCAGGTGATTCCCCAGCACAACCACTGCCGGCAATGGGTTTGCAGCAAGGAATATGCGCTCCCTCTTCCCCCTGGCCTCAAGCAGTTATTGCTATATTTGGAGTTTGATAAATAATGCCTCAACTTCAGTCAAAAGTCTTGCAACATAATTAACAAAAGCTGCCTTTGAGGTTGAAATGTAACTGGACAATAGCAATAAATAATGGTAACAGGTATCCTCTGGAAATCTCCTCACTGAGTGGGACAGCAAGTATTCGACCAACTGAGGGGTCATCTGTGCCTTTAGGACCATTGTAAACTTCTCCAAGAAGTTACTGGGACAGGAAGGGAGGGGGGGGGGGGAAAAAAAAAAAAAAAAAAGGAAAAAAAAGCAGACTGTAGATCTGTCAAAGAGCTAGTTACATATTGAAACCATAAACAGGCGGCTGGGTGAATCCTGGAGCGGTGTATCCATACGGGAAGTTGGCCTGGGGAGGTACTGTGCTGGGGCCTGCTGTTAACATTAGCTGCTGGCCTGGAAAGGGAAGAAGGAGATTGTTTAAACAAAGCTTTGCAAATACCTGAAATAAAGAGTGATGTGCCAGCATTTAGAATGGCTATATAGCTGGTTAACCACCATGTTTGTATTTTAACAAACAAATGGGAGAACTTAATCTATGCCTTTCAGTTCACCTCTGGGGGGGGGGGGGGGGGGGGGGGAGGAGACAAACAATGATGGGGGGGGAGGGGAAGAGAAAGAAAGACACCATCTAGCTTTTGTTGCCAGACGGATTTAAGAGCAATTCACCTAGAGCTGGGTGAAGTTTTGACTAAAACTTCAAGCCCCAAAACCCCCACCACAAAAAACAACCTTAATGACACCAAAACATTTCATGAATGTGTCCATTTGTTCATTTAGAATTCAAACAACCCAAAAAGTGTTGTTTCAACATTTCAGAAGGAAATGTTTAGAAATGGAAAAGCCAAAACAAACAGGTTTCAAAGTTTGCTTTTTAAAAATTTAAATTTTTAAATAAAATTTAAATGTTTAAAAAGGCTCAAAATCAAAACAAAGTGTCTTGTTCTGGGTCAAAGTGTTAGACCTGAAAAGAATTTTGGGGTTTTGAAATTGCCAATGTAATGAAAAATCCACTATCTGCCCACCTCTGCTAGTACAAGGTGAGGTAGAAGGTGTGGGTGAAAAATGTATCCATTGAGCTTGACACAGCTACATAGCCTCCCAATAATACAGGATTGATTCCTTGAAACAAAACAATCTACATTAAACAATTGATATGGTTAGGACTCATGCATGGTCAAAATACTTACCAAAGCAATTCAAGCTATTGAATTTTCAGTAGCTTGTGTACATGTAACAACTCCACAGATTGCAAATGCATCTTATGCACACCAATAGCACACATGCTTCATGCAGACAATCAACTCAGGGATAACCTTTCCATTAGAGAGTGGACCACAGTCATGCATTTCTCTGCCTCAGAGATGCTTCAAGAGGTGCTAGTGAGCAGAATCTGCCTTGTCACAAAACAATCTATGAAGCAGCCTTCTGCAGAGTCCATTGTGAAAGAGCTTCCATTTACCTGCTCAACACAAGGTCTTTCTAGAACAGGCCATTTAAAATTTTTTAAAAATCCACTCACTGCTTGATTTGTCAAGTGGAAAGGCAGACTTCCAATCTCTTTGAAAGGTAATAAGGTATCAGACAGGAAGTACAAGGAGGAATTTGTTTGTTCTGGAAAAAACTCTGGGAACCCAAAAGCCATGTGTATTTGCATTCACCCAATGGCTCCTCCTTCTCCCTTTCCCCACCACAGAAAGACTTGGGATTTATGCTTTGTCTAAGGGAGTGGTACAGTAAAGGGAGGAATAGTTGCACAAAACTTAGCAGCATATTAACAAGTATAACTGGTTAGACTTATCCAGGATAAGGGCTCCAAGTAATGTTCACTAGCTGGGGAGAAAAACTGCTTCAAGGTGACTGGAGATGGAGGATATCCATACTACAGATAGTCACTTTCCTATTTAAAGCCCAACATGGTGAGACCTAACTGATAAGAATATCTTGCTAGCAATTAAAAAAAAAAAAAAAAAAAAAAAAGACACCAAGGCTTTCACCTACCAAATACTATTGGAGTGGGTTCAGCTACTTGTTCCTCTTCTTTCCTTAGGCTTTCAGAAGCATCAAGTTTATCCACCTATGTTATAAAGTGAACAGGAGAAGTGTATGAAGGCCTTGCCTAAGAGAGTCATGTCCTCTTTGTGGTATGTCTCATACCAAATGCTTCAAGTGTTGCCCTTGCGAGTCTGATTTTGAAGCCAGAGAACATATTTGTGTTCTAAGTTGTCCATGGGCTCTAAAACCCAGGAGAGGGGAAACTAATTCTGAAATAAGCATCAATTTTTGCTTAGCTGGATACAAAGAGGTCCACTATCTGAAGTACAAGTGTAATGCTTAGTAGCTCTTGCAGGACATAATGTTATCAATGGATGGAGAGCAACACAAGCTGCCAATTTCCATTTCAGAGCGTCAGTGTCAAGTCTGCATGAAGAACTTTGGCAGACAGCTACTACCTAACCACATCTTCAATAAGAAATTCTGAAAAAAACATATGCCTACAGTATGTTTGACTCTGGAAACCATACATCCCAGACAGCATGAAGCATGGTTTGACTAATAATCAATGTTGTATCCTATGTAAAGTAAATAGATCTAGTACAGCAAATAGGAAGCTCTGTCCACTCTTATTGGAACACCAGATAAGGTCAGCTAACTTTTAGGAATAGGCTACAGACCCAATATTATAGGTATATTGCTTTAAAATATCCTCACTTTCATTGAGAGGTAGGAGTTTATTTTCTATTAGATAGCAATGCAAGCTCCTGGGACTTCAATCGGAAGACAGTTTGATGTGGTCCTACAGGGGGAACTGGCTGAAGCTACGGGTACAGCTCAAAGTGTTTAATTTGCTCTCTACACACCTAGTTTAGTCTTTGATATTAGACAGCCACTACTTACCACAATACAAGTGCTAGAACTAAAATCCCTAGAGTATGAATTCTAAAAAGACTGGGGGAAGAAGAGTCCTAGTAGCAGGTCCTCCACTCTGGAACTCTTACAGGATAAATTCATTTCCATGTGCTATGACAAGGGAAATATGTCTGAAATGGCCTGGCCAGTTAGCACCCATCCTGCCCCCCACAAAAAAAAAAACAATTGATGCCTACTGAAGTATCACCCCTTCACAGTTTCCAACTCTCTGGACTGAAAAAGGACCTTTGTTAAAGATAGAGGCTTACAACTTTAGTGTAGTCTGTAGCATAAACTAACATCTATCCAGAAATAGGGGATACTACTCCCTCTAGAGGGAAGCAGCAACAGTGTTCAGCCTACATGACAGGAAGTACAGAACATATAAAAAAATTTAAGGAAGCCCATTTTCTAATTCCACAGACTAAATTAGTTTCACTGCACATCAGACTCACCATGCATCTACCACCTTGGGAGGGGGGGGGGAAAATCTAGTATTTAGTAGATAATGGTCACCTGTAAATCCAGCCAGCAGTTTAAAGTTACTATTTAAACCTCATTTATTTGAGAAATCCACTACCCCACTCTTACATGCAAGTGGCTTAGACTTAGATTTATTTGAAGCTATTGTGAAGATTCTGCATACAAGATCAGTCCAGCTTCTGAGCATGAAGACAAGAGTCTCTGCTGGGAAGCTTTATCCTGCCAGGTCAGGGGCCATCACTTCTCCAATGAGATCATACTACTTTCTATGCTAAGCTGGTAGACTTGTTTACATGTTGATTGTGGATAAGGCAGAACACATGGGAATATCAGTTAGCTAGATATTTCCTCCCTCTTCACAACTGATCCTGGGACCTTCTGGTTTACTATGCTGCAAGGTTCCGATAATGGTCTATCTGCTACAAAAAAAGAATATGTAGTACATCAGACAGGAGTTGAGGCTAGAACTGCATTTTTTGCCTTTAGTCCATTTCTTTTTTGAATCATTAGCCCAAATGCTTGATAACAGTGTTCAGTGAATAGTTTTCCCCAGCTGAAAGTGAGCTAAGTCTGGCTGGATTCTCAAGTTGCGTGTGAGAAGCCATCTTTCTACAGCATTAGAAGTTAAGTAATAGAGTTAGACAAAAAGCTAGATTATGCTGCTCTTCTGGCAGAAGCTACAACTAGGTTCCAGTAACAGAATCCTAGAATATATATTAAGGGACACAAATGAACACACAGTTTAAAATCAGAGACTATCACCTTATTAAACAGCCCATCAACCTGCAAGAAAGTTCAGAAGGGAATACTTATCAAGTGACTATTCAAATCTGAAGCAAAAAACCACATCAAAACATTGGGACAATAAAGGCAAAAGATATTTAGAGTATTTAGTGCCAAGAGAAAATAATTCGGTCACTATTTTACAGTGCACAAGTTATGTACATGATTAGACATTACAGCTTACTTAAAATTGCAGACAGCTAATATTGGCAGGTTTACTTAGTAATTAAACAGCATATACAGATTTACCATATATAACCTGCTGTGGTTTAAGGCATGCCATTTACATGATAAATGCAACTCCTCCACCAGTACATAGTATTTGCCACGTACTTAAATCATGAATTTCCATGCATGGACAATTTGCATATTTGTGCACTGTAAAACAAAACATTGTTAAGGAGGTAGAAAAGTGACTTCCACCTTGTTGCGACGATGTGGAGGTATGTAGCTCCTCAGAATGACTAGAACACCATAGAGAAATAGACTGCCCTTATATTCAAGAAGGCAGCATGCACAGTATTAGCCCTTTTGCTTGGAGTCTAGATTCACAGTTCCAAGAATAGATAGCAGCTAGAGAAACAGTTCAGTTCAATCTTTTCATCAATTAAAAGTGATCGCCTCAAAGCATCAGGTTTAATTGTGATTGGGTCATCGTTATGTACTATGTAGCATGATCACTGAGGTATGCTGAAGTTTATGTACCTCCACCTCAAACTATTTCTGGAACAAAGTTCAGTAGTTTCTCAACAATCCATGAGCACCGTCTTACCTAGCTCAGTCGGGACAATGCTAAACATGTGCATGAATCTAGTACAAAGTAGCAAGTCTTTCAAAAGAAAGAATACTCACTTTGGTAAGGTATTCCCTCATCACCTGGATGAAATAAGGCATTGCAAAGTCCATGATGTTATGCCTCCATGCCAGCTCAAGGACCACATCTGGGTGCAGCAAGTCATAGCATGCAAAGAGAGATGCTGCAAAACACTCCTGTTTGCCTTCTTCCAGGAACCACTGGAGCAGTTTCTCTGCCAGCTCTGCATCTTTGGACTCTGCAGCATACTGCATGGCATCCTACAAGTGAAATGCCACATACTGTAAGAGTTACCACCCGGCCCCTTCAAACTATTCCCGCCCCCCCCCTTGGGAAAGCCTGAATTCTGCAGACAGGTTAAGTGAGGTAGTTTGGCTGATCCTAAGGCAGGAGAATGCCAAAGGCTGCAAAGCCAAATGTAACTGGCTTCCAGGTGAGTATTTTTAAATTGGAGGCCACTAGTTCTGTGCAGTAGTGGTCATAACACCTGCAGAAAGTATCAATCGGCTGATGTCAGTTAAACTAAAGCAGTGGCTCAACCTTTCCAGACTACTGTACTCCTTTCAGGAGGCTGTTTTGTGAAACATGAGGGTATGCAAGACTTCACTTATATGCTTGCTTACAAAAATCAAACACACACAAAAAAAGTGTCACAGCACACTTACTGAAAAACTGCTTACTTTCTCATCTATACACACCCCCATAGAACTTATTTTTCAGTTTATAGTATATAGAGCAGCACAAGTCATTTTCTGTGTGAAATTTGAGTTTGTATCTACTTTTCTAGTGCTTTTTATGTAGCCCGTTGCAAAAACTAGGCAAAAAATTATCTAGAGGTGTTGATGTACCCCCAGGGTTACATGTACTCCTGGTTGAGAACCACTGAACTAAAGCATTTACAAGGGAAGCCAAGAATGGCCAGCACAGCTTCTGCACGTACAAGAGGCCAGGTATTCCATGACTATACAAAAGCATTAGACTGTCATGGAGATGCTCCATTCTACCTGGCATAGGATCATAAAATGTGCTTCTAGACAATAGATAACTCTCTAGCTGTGGTTCCTGAGCTGCATGCAGCTCTTCAGAGGTTAATATGTGGCTCCTTACCTAGTCACCGATTCCAGGGCTGGAGCTATAGATGCTAACTTTCCAGTGTGCTGGGGGTGCTCACTGTGCAACTCTCTGCTCTGCCCCAAGCCCTGCCCCTACTTCACCCCTTCCCAAGGCCCCTGCCCCTTTCCCTGAGCCTGCCATGCCCTCACTCCTCCCCCTCCCTCCCATAGCTTCCTGTGCATGTGAAACAGCTGATTGTGGTGGGAGAGAGTAGGCGGCGCTGATTGGTGGGGACTGCCAGCAGGCGGGGGCACGGGGGAGCCGATGGAGGGCTGCTGATGTATTACTGTGGCTCTCTGGCAATGTAGATTGGTAAATTCTGGCTCCTTCTCAGGCTCAGGCTGGCCACCCCGCTCTAGCTAATCAGTATCCATTTTGAAGTCAGATTTGGTTTGTCAACTTGACCTTTCAGTTAATGGTATTTATTGTTATAAATCCCAATTGTTGGCATTAACGGAAGCAAGTCAGATGAGATTAAGATACTTCCTCCAAGAACTACAAATGAGGTCTCTGTCCAAAACAAACAGATTGTGTATGGGCGTGAGCAAGAGATTAAAAAAAAAAAAAGCACAAAAAAAAAGCAGTAAGCCTTAGTTTGACATCTCACTGCAGCCTCTGTACTGACATTTTAAAATAGGGATGACTCCAATATGCCAAGTAATGAATATTAGAGTCTTCAACACAAAAACCAGAAGTGGCTTAAGGTAGCTGATCATTAGAGTTGGTAGGTTTACAGGGTCTTCAAGTGCCTCCTTCTAGAATGTCTTTCCCCAAAGAAGTTGGCAAAGACGTAGCCATTAGTTCCATCTTGGGTTCAAGTCTCAGAAGACAACGCAGTGTTCAGACTTGTGCATATAAGACAAACTAATGCTTTTTGCTTAAGTTACATACAGTGCTCGTGTTGTACCTCCACTGCCAATTCACTGAATATATACACTATCCACATCATGTACTGTTTTGCACTTAAGTTTTAATGGAGGCTAGAGCCTCAGTACAATGGCACACTGATTCAGCTGCATCAGGGCTCCCCATCGGAAATATTATACAATGCTACTTAATTTTACAAGATACTTTCTGTAAAAGAAGAGTTAGACCTACTCCTGTCAAGTGAGCATCCTAATCAGCACTAGTTTGTTATAAAAGACAACCACCTATGAAAAAAATCAGATACATGTGAAAAGAAATTTAGTTTTAATGACACTGCCTCTTAGATTAGTTCTAATCCTAAATTTGTAGCAGTTTTGTGAAGGCAGGTGCAAGTGCAGAAAGCGCACTGCAGCTTGGTTGGAGATGTCTTTAGAATAGCCTCTTCCATACCATTAAAAAAAGGAAAAGTTCGACGTTAACTGACCTTGTAGAGACGATCCTTCTTGCAGAGCTCCACACTCTGTTTCCAGCGATTATTACCCTTGTACAAGTAGGCTGCGATACGCCTAAATTCAATCAACTCATGTTTCTCCAAGCGCTGAGCTAGTGTGATGTTATCAAAGTTATCATATGCATCAATAGATGCCCTCAAGCCCTATTTAGAGAAAAATTCTGTTAGCTATCAGAACAGCAAGTAAGTTTCTGAATGCCACTGGAGAAAAACCAAAAAACTATATGGCTAGCATGAATTAACTTGCTTTTGGGGGCTGCCAGTTCTAGGTTACTGCAGTATGCACCTGGCTGCTTTCTAGCTGCTCGGATTAGAAAATTCAGAAGAGGTGTTTGTGCCAAAGGAGCCGGTCCCCCATGCTTAAAGAAAGCCATGATGCTGGCTTTGCCAATCCTATAGAGGGATTATGGAAGTATAGAAACATTGATACAAGTGTCCCATTAGCAGTGGACAAGTTATGCAAACTTGAAGTAACTCGTCTGTTTGCCTCCCTAGTGCACTTGACACAGAAGCCTGCAACCTGTTACAATCACAAGGCATTTTATTTCTAAAGAGACCCCCCATACAGCAGCACACACATAGCGTGCCAAGATTAACAACTCTATTCTAATGCGGTCTAGAAAGAAATAACTGAAGGAATCTGCTATGCGAGGGGTGCTGTAGGGTATTTCTACCGATCACGTGTAGAGAGCATTTACTTTACCCCAACCCTTGAAATCTTTGGTCATAGCGGCTATTCCTTCAGAAGAGGTGGATGTAACCCCACCCCACCCTTACATTCCAGCCAATACTTTTCAGTTGGTTTGAGACTAAGTTAATACATTCTTAAAATGCCTGCTATTTGTTAATCAGCTGCACTTCATGCATGTGAGAAGGGAGAGTAAATTTGCACACCAGTGTGCAAATGCAAGTGTCTGCTCTACTCTGATGTTGTAGGCCTGCTGTAACTCAGCTGTATGGGAGACTCACCTGATAATCCTCCTCCTCTGTCAGGAGATTGTTTAGAGCCTCATTGACTCCTTTGTTGTTGTGGTTCTGGACTGAACGCAGGTAAGGCTTCACTAGAGGCAGCTGATTAACCTGGAAGCAGAATAGCATGGACATGTTAGATTAAGAGTACTGCTTTGAAGGAAATTAAAAATTCTAGAGCAGCAGGCTCTCCAGTTTAGTACTCAAGACTTAAAACCAGCCCCAAAAGAGTCTAGTATAGCAGCCAGCAGCTCAGATATTTAGGACAATGTTATCCTTTAATTGCTGGCATGAAAGAGCTAGACAGTCAGAATTTAAATTTATAGAAGATATTTGGACCTATTCCCATCACCATGTGGCCTACATAGACTGTGGAACAGCCCTATTCCAAGTGATTTGATGAACATTAGCAGCATGCTTGCTACTGCAAGAGGCAGATACATCTTCTAGACCCCAAAGTCTTCATCTGAGGGCAAGGACAAGAATGCACTAATCCTCAGGATTTTTTAGAGTTTAGTTTCTGCCTGATCCATTTATAATAGCTATAGCTCACCTTTGAGAAAAAGCCGACTGTCCTGGTATGATCCAGCCGTGGAGATAATACCAGCAGAAGATCGTTGATCAACAGAGGTTTGTAGTCCAAATAGAACTGCAGTGCTCTGTAATACAGCTCTACATTGGCCACCTGGAATGGGGAGACACTGATTAGATCAAAGGCTGCCTCTGCATCTGAAAGTGTAATTATGTTGTAGGGAAAGTGAAGCAGAATATCTGATAAAAGTGTCAACTTCACAAAAGTCTAAATGTCAGATTTCTGTTTGAGTGCTGGCCATGTACACAACTGCATTTTGAAAGCAAACGTCTCACTTTAGAGGGCTAGCACTTGTCAGTCTCCTGCTCTTCCCGATTCCAGGAATCTGTACAAGATTTGGATCCAAACCTGACTACAAAAAATATTTTACTAGCACAGCTACAGCCTTGAGTTGAGAGAGGGGGGGGGGGGGGGGGGGAAGAGAGAGAGAAGAGGAGGAGGCGGCAGCGAGAAGGAGAGTTCAGCAGCTTCCTGCTTATTTCAGGAGTTTGTTGAATGAGTACTTGAACCTTGTAGCTGTAAGATTAGAGCTCTTACTACAAAGCAAAAATTGAAATAAATTCACAGCTATTTACCTTAGCAATTATGTCTTTGAACTGCCCTTCTTTCCAGGCATCAGTGGGATGGTTCATCATTGTAATTATTGCATTATCATACTCTTCATACTTGTCATAAAGGAAGACCAGTTCTCCCCAGAGGTGAGCTTGTTCCGCAGCTCTGAGCACCTAGGGATAGGAAAAGGATATTAGGAGTTGCATGTTGCTCAACGGTTGCCTAGCTGTGTAACAGTTTAATGCAGCAAGATACCTACCTTTGGAATGTTGACCCTGGACCAGAAGAGCTCCAGATGTTCCCTCATCTTCTGAGGTTTGAATTTGGAGTACAAGATGGCGAGTTCTGTGAACATTCCCATGTGAGCACGCTCCAGGCCCAAAGCTGCTTCCAAGAGGGCAATCAGTTCTTCAAAGTAGCCACGATCCTAAGATGAAGATGGCCAAGATTATGGACTGAAAAAGGGTTGATGATCAAAGTTCCCTTAGCAGCATAGTAGGGGACAACATAGCAGGAACAGTGATTTGAAGTTTTAAGTCTGAGACAGGGGTTTCAAGGTTGAGGTTTCTGAGAAGTACTGGCCTTTTTACTTACTCCATTGCACAGAGAAGATGCTCTCCAGTTTAAACATGCTCCCTGCTTAAAATGAGCTTGTTTCACTAGTGGTTTTAAAAAAAAAAATCCTCATAGGGATTTGTTAAAGTTCTTGGAATGCCAACTGTTACCATGGCACTATGGAGGGTAGTGTAGTTGCTGCCATCTCAGATTTTAAGGATCCCTATGTTGACAAATCCTGCAAATAGGGAGCAGACAATTATTCCCTTAGATCATTAAAACAATCTAACCTGATAATAGCTAATCAGCTCTTCGAGTTCATCTGCATGGATTACTATGTGCAAGCCACATATCTGTGCTAGGCGGAACTCCTTTCCATCCACACAGGCAAAGCACACCTGTAACAAAAGAAGATTTTAGTCAAACTGATGTTCGACACCCAGACTAGTACACCACATTACCCAAAATAAATTGGATAACTGCAAGACTAAAAAGGGTACCTTCTATATATTAGATCAAAGGCACTATCAGATGTAGGACAAATCAAGGTGCTTGGAAGTATAGACTGGAAGCAGTACCAATTAGAATTCATCATGCTCCATTAGGAGTAAGAATTATCCCATTTAAGACAAAAGATTCTAAAATGGCCATTGAGGCTCTGACTTCCAAAGTGTGTACCAAATCTTGTACATATTGCTCTTGCGAAACCTCATCTCCTATGTGATTGCGTAACATAGCAACTAGAATTTGCTCATATCGAAGAGTAATATTGGGAAAGGATATTTCAGTATCTTGATGTGACCTAGTAGCTGGAGCATGGCAAGCCAGCATTACATGACCAGCGAGTGCTCAAGATTAGTAGTCCACAGATTTGTTTAGGAATAAGATACCATTTCAAGCCAATATGAATTTGACACCTCTGGGAGAAGGAGCGCATATTTTCCTATAAGCAGCACCACATACTAAAAGGGATTCTACAGACAAGGTTGACAGTGTAAAAGCTGAGGCAAATGAACTACCTCCTTCCAGGTCCTGGTGCTGTTGGCTTTGCGGCCACTGTCTACTGCTGCCTGGTACTCTCCAAGATGCACCAAGGTAGATGCCAGGCGGGCAAAGTTAGATACATTGTTGTACAGCAGCTTTGCTGCATCATACATTCCCTCCTCATAACAGCGATCTCCAACCTAAAGAAAACCAGGATAAACTGAGTTGGACTGATGGGGGCAGGAAAGGTGAATGAGCAAACTTTGAAAGCTTGTCCTGTTTCCTTTGAGTGTGTGTCAGGAAATTTCTAACCTGACAAGGCTATTCATAAAGGCCTTCCTATTTTAATACAAAGACATACCTGCTGAATGTGGGCATTGTTAGGGCCACTGACAAACTCTTCCAGCTCTGAGAGGCGGTTGGTTTTTGCCAAAGCAAAGATAAGTTCAGTCTCTACGTAGGACTCTCTGGCCTTTTTTCTGGCCATTTGCAAGAATTTAACCAGATCCTCCCAGTTATCTTAAATAGAGAGAGAGAAAAAAAAAAAGTTTCCTATTCCATTCCTTTAATTCTGAATGTCCCCTTGTCTAAACTATGTTCAAGAGAACAGTCAGTCAGTTAAGGGATGAACTACTCTGCAGAAACTGACACAAGAGCCATACTGCCCAGCTGGGACTAGCTGACCCCACATCCAAAACAAAATGCACTAGGTACCATTCCTTGAGCTAATCAACTCTTAACATTCATACATCTCTTCTGGATCATGATTACTAATGAGTTGTGTGTTGTTGGTATTTTATGTAGATATTTGAGAATTTAAGTCCATGAAAGCACTTAAAAATGGATCCCATGCTAAACACTGGATCTGAAGACTTCATATATTAGTCACTGGGGACACTAATCAGTATCGTTATAGCTAACAACTTTGAACTCCTTTGTAAATCTGGCTCAGACCTCCTACCCCTCGCTAATCCTTTAAAAAAATTTCCCCAAGAATTTCTGTTATATGGTTTACCCTATGTTCTCATTAAACAAGCCATGCCTAACTACAGAACTGATGAGGCTGTAGCTTACTGTTTCTACTAGCTGCTTGAACAACTTCCATGTAAGCAGAGGGATCATCAGCCTTGTTATAGGAGTCAATGGCTTCCTTCACCAAGTCCTTCTGGAGCTGTGCTCTGGCCAGTTGGCTCCATACAGCTGGTTCATTACATCTCTCTGCAAATTCATAGGCACGGTCCAGGTTGCCAATGTGCTCTATCAGGACCTACGATATTAAAAAAAAAAGATAAGTTGCCAAGTGTTCATTCCAGTCCTTTAATCTTCAAATGCCTAAAGCTCTTCCCCATACCAGAGGATGAGCAGCAAAAGTACCCCATAGTGATATGAAAGCATGCAACCACATTTTAGATTTAAAGCAGCCCTTTCAAACTCATCTATAAATGGTTGCGTTTCAGGGTGAGAATGTCTTCCTCTTAATGAGATGAACAATCTCCTTAGGCGAAAGACAACACTGACTGATTAAATTTACTCTCATGTAAACTCCCAAGAGATTGGGATCTGAATTACTTCATTTGGATGCTGAATTATGTTACCTCATTCAGATTCATTTGTCTTTCCCTCCCGTCCCCAACTTTCAAGTGCTCGAAGAGCAGCTTTTTCCACAGAATATTTACAATATATTGTATTGTGGTACGTTGACTGTAGTTTTATCTACATGTTCTAGAAAAAAGTCTACCAGCCACCCTAGACTTACTTACCTGTTTTTTCCACCTGTTCCTATGAACTGTACACCCATAGTAAGAAGCATGAGCTGGTAGCCATGACTGCACCTCACCTGTATTGCAGAAGTATTAACATCAAATTTCCTGAAGATAGCAAAGGCTTCTTCATATAACTCATTACTGATGGCTATGTTTGCAATATCTGGGGCATCATAGTTATCCAGACGATTGATATACTCCATTACACGAGTGCGATCAGCTTTAATGGCAGTCAGGATCAGAAGATTCTGCAGGTTCCTATAAACGGGATAAGCAGGACAAAAAAAGATCTAGAAAGGAGGTATCAGGTGCTACCTACTATTTGACCTAAAAATGCTACCGGCAGGCAGTGAAGTCCAAAGTTAAGGTTTTGAAATGTGTTTTTACAGACGCCATCTACTGTTTCTCCTGCAATAGCAAACTGACTAGCCTGTTTTTATAGCCAAAAATGGAGAGAAGTACAGCAAGATGTAGTTACTTGTTACACTATCAATTCACTTTCTAATGAGAGAGTCAGCATTCCTTTGTATTAGTACACTGAACTAATTCAGTTGTATTCAAAAAGTTAAAATTAAAATCCTTGAATACCACCATTTAATCACTTCAGTGGCTGTTCTTCTCTAGCAGTACACATCACCCAATGCCGCTAGATCAAATTTTGCAGTTAAAAAGAGGATATCTGTTTAAAGATCATATAGCGTGCAGAGCAGTCAGGTATTTCAGAAGTTTAGGGGACAACCTAAAACATCAAAACACTTCTATATTTCTGTTGGGAGAAGGGGTATCACCTTCCACCTACCTATGCTCGCTGAACACAGAGTTGTCCAAGACTATCTTCTCAAGAAGCTCAATTAGTTCATTGGGCAGATCAGCAGTCATGAAAGCTTTCACGGTAACAGAAACCTCTTCAGGATCCTGTGTTTCAGATAAGGCTGTCTGGACAACCTAATTTTGAAGACATTTGGAAGAAGTAGTTGAAAGGGCTTTTCCTAGTCTTAATTTAGATTCATAAACAAAAGTTATCAGCCCACTGAGGTAGGACACACATTAAGTCAGGAACCTCACAAGGTTCTGAAACATCAAGCTGAACAAACACTGCAACTTCTTGTCAGAAGATTCTGGCTACCAAAGATTCCTTTCAATCAGTCATGTAGATACTGGTGAATCAATATTTCACAAGCTATTATTGCGATACTGGGCATTTCACAGCTATTTAATAAAAGCATACCACTGCACTAGCCTTACAGTATGAGCAGTCTCCCTTGGTTTTAACTATAAGATTCAAAATTACTTTTACAGTTAGTATTGCATTAAAGAGACCAGACAAGTGCTAGTTATACTGGCCCCTGATGAAACAGGGGTGGATAAAATACAGCCTGCAGGCCGAATCCAGCCCGTCTAACATTTCTGTCTGGCCCGCCAGGCTCTTTTAGCACCCTGGAGATCGTAAGGGGCAGCTAAAGTCCCATGGTACAGCGAAGTGCTCAGGCAGGCTGCCTGCCTGCTTGCTGTGGCCCCATACTGCTACCAGAAGCAGCTGGCATGTCTCTGCATGCCCCTGGCAGAGGGGTGAGAGACAGCTCCATGTGCTGCCCCCATCCCCAGCACTGTCCTCACTGCAGGGGTGGTGCCTGTGGGCAGTGCATGGAGACCTGCTGCCCACCTCCTCACAAGGGGCATGTAGAAATGTGCCACAGTGTCAGCAACTGGCTGCTTCTGGGAGTGGTGTGGGGCTCTGGCAGGCAGCCTGCCTTAGTGCCCCACTGCACTGCCAGCTGGGAGCTGCCTGTGGTAAGCACCTCCTGGCCAGAGCCTGAACCCTAACCCCCTCCTGCTCCCAAACTCCCTCCCAGACCCTGCACCCCCCCCCCCCCATTAATATAGTAGAAATGTGAAGCCTGTGACAGTTTACCAAAATACTTGGAGTGCCGCCCCCCCGCAAAAAAAAAAAAAGTTATTGCCCACCCCTGATATAGAAGCTAAGTAGACACTGAAGTAGAGGGGCTGATAGGGTGGGCACCAGTATTTTAGGGGAGGTAAGAGGGATTCTGGAGTCATTCTGAAGTCAGAAGGATACTGGATAACAGCTTTCATTTCTAATTGTAGAGCCAGTTACTTTATTGTACCTGATCGATGAGCTGTCGTCTGAATGGACTGTTTTCCTCAAGGACATTTGCCCAAAGTTCTGGATCCTTTCTGCGTACCAAATAGCGAGCCTCACTTTTAAACAAGGAGTTCTCATTGCAAACCTGAAAAGAGAGAACCCCATGAACACATGTATAGTTAAGGGAACACTTACAAGGAGATCCCACCCAACAGAAGTTTGGCTTTCTGACATTAATAAGGAGCCATACTCAACTGAGAATAGTTTCTGAATACAGCTAATTGTTGGCCATCACTAAGTGGCACACAGACAAGTTTGGATTCTTACCTATCCTCTAATCTAAAAGGCTCTTGGCAGACAGGATCTCTTGCAAAGTTATGAGCTTTTCTTGCTTTTGCCCAATAGAAATGTTGTGACAACTTCTCATGGTAATATTTCTACTGCTGTCTGAAGCCATGAACACAGGCTTCTGACAAATTTCAAACCTAGAAGGGGATTCATTTTGGAGTGGAGGAAGTTAAAGTCAGTTTTATTTTATCTGAATCCTTCACTCAGCTTCATTGTCAATGTCTTAAGATGAGCATCAAAGCAGCACCAGAATGTTTTGTAAAACCTTGTGAATTTCACAGAATGTTTCCACAACTATATGCTTCTAAGTAACTGTTTGTGGGCTACAGTTTTGCCTAATGGAAACATTGTGCTGAAGCTTATCAATGATACAGCAGAGGAAGTAAATTCTCACAATGGTTTTGTATTTTTCTACTGATCCTAATTTTACAGTTTGAGTCTTGTGACTCAATGTAACTTGGTAACATTTTATTAGCGCCAGCTTCAATGGACAGCAAGATATGTTTTGTTTTTCAATCAATTTTAATAGGAGCCTAGAGTCCAATCCTTCCTTCCATTACTGCTTAAGACTAGACTGGGTACCAAGGTTAGCACTTCCTGAATTTATGGAGTGCCTATAACACCAACTGTTGTATTTAAAATGGTTCTGAGACTGAAGTCTGACCAGAGCTGGTCTCAAAATCATATAAGTGCAGATACAGCCTGGCAACCTCCCCTCCTATCAAGAGAATAAGTTACATTTCATTTCTATGCGGTTCTCATAGCAGTGAGCTGCACAGTTAACAGGTGGCCAAAGTAAGATTCCCAGTTCACCCTAGGAAAGGGCCTATGTCCAGGGGAGATTTTTCGATTCTTGGAAAAACATCAATTTCTGTAGTAGAAAATGTAGCTGTTGAAGACAAAAAAAGCCCTTTGTAGAGCACCTTGGTTAGGAGAAAGCAAGTGTACCACAGAATTTACCCCAAGAAGGAAGCATGGAAGAGTCACAATCTAGGTCTGTCCATTTCTAAGAGCTGAACCTGGAAAACTGTTTCTAAATAAAAAATTTTAGAGTAAATTACTCTTGATTCAATCTATTAAGACCACCACTTGTGGCTATATTCTCCCTTGCACATTTCCATAAGACAACATGAAAAGACTGGACTCAACTGCCGTACAGTGGACACAGCCAAGCTTTTCATGCCGAATCATTAAATTAGTGCAGTTTAACACCTATAGGAAGGGTAATCCCTTAAGGAACCACACCACATTCCAGCAGGCAGTGATTCCAGACTGGGACATGTTGTGGAAGTGTGGACTATAGGGTGCATCGTATGCTGATACTACTCAGCTGTTTCCACCACAGACTTGGCTTGTGCACTGCAACAAGTGATCAACTGTTGAGGCTTATGTTGACCAGTTGGCAGAAGCAATGGAAAGAGCTGGCAAGGGATACATGGTAGAGGGAGTCCAATCCCATTTGGGACTCTGGAAACCAAGACAACTTATCCAAGGCTACTAATACTAGAATCAAACATGTTCAGAGGTGTTTTTCCAATTGCACCTGGTACCTTCCTTCTACTGTGGACCTTAAGAGTTTTTATTTAGGGCTATTTAAACAAAGTTATGGAACAGTTGATGTGGGATTTAACATTACATAGCCAAATCTTGCTAGCTTCAATGGGATTTTATTTAAGTTAAAGCACGTAGGACTTGGCCAGTGTTAGAAAGACTCATGGTTAAAATCTAATCAGGATCTTGGTTATGCCAATATTGACATTTGAAAACCACCACCACTCAAACCTCTTGACATTAGACCACAGCAGACACTTGTAAATACAAAAGCAAGTTTTGCTAACCTTGATGAGTTCAAGGTCACACTGCCCCCTCTCATAAGCAACACAGGCCAAATGAGGGTCCCTTTTTTCACAGTATTTGCCTACAACACAGCTGTCATAGTATGGGTTCTCCCGGAGAAACCGCTCAGGATTATTGTTACTGTCAATGTAGATTTTAGCCAGAGCATTGTGGGTGGCAGGTTCTTCACAGCCTTCATGAATTCTAGATTCCAGCCATGGCAGCAGCAACTTAAGCCTTTTAAGGAAAATAAAGTTTGTTAAGTTTGCAGACCAAATGTGCTATTAAAGTTTTCAATTCTATTCCTTAACTTGAGAGGAGTGCCAGCAAAACTTTAAGGTCAAGGTTGTTTCCCAGAAAGGCTGTGGTCCCAGTATGATTTGATCCTGAAGACCAATATTCTTATCCTGACTGATCTACAAAAATAGCTCATTTAAGATGTAAAATGCCCTGAAGCTTTTCATTGTTGAGGGGGCATGCGCAGAAGCTATTTGGAGTTTTTCCTAATACTTAAAAAAAAAAAAAAGGGGGGGGAAATCTTGATAGGAAGGGCAGAGGGGAGAAACCTAGTCATAGCTCAAATAAAGATAGTGCTTCTGGAGCCATAGGTGCCTCAAGAATGCTTGTTTAGAGTAAAATCTAACTGATGAAAGCAGTGTCAGTGTACAGGTGATCTGTGCACAGTAAGTCCCTCAGAGGAGAGGTCACTTTAAAAATATTGTGCTCATTTAACAAGTTGAGAGTAGGGCATGTGGAACATGCTATACATCAACTGGGAAGCTTGGGTTAATGACTACTGTAACCTTCTGCTTAGGTTAAGGACAGAATTAACCAAAACCAGATATTTTCAGTAGGGTAAGATAGGAACAAAATGTATTTTGGAAGTGTTAAGAATGGCAAGGTTTATTAGGAAAGAAGAGTGATTTAGGCTTTAAGTTTAAATGATGTAATGAAAGATACTTCATGGATCCCATACTTTTAATATTGTAGAAAGATTGTGGAAGTTCTCAGAACAAGATGATTTAGCAAATTCTTGCTTGTGATTATGATTTGAGCCCAGTGGACACTTTTTTATGGCTAGTGCACCCTGTATGATTAGTTTTGTGATTCCACTACTTACAGAAAAAAAAAGGCAGCAAACACAAGTCTTTCAGCTGACAGACAATGCTCTGCGATGGCTTATTTCTTTTCTTCCCCCATGTAATTTTTCCCTGCATTTGAGAACGTGGGACAGAGGAACCACATTGTCCCAACATTTGCAATATCTTTCCCCTTCTCCATTCCTGTTCCACTATGCTGGTCAAAGTGAGCGTGAGCGACACACACACTTATTCTCCTGATCTCTACCTGTATACTTTCATACAATAGCTGCTGTTTGTTCTAGTCGAGCACTGTTTCAAAACTCAAGTCTACACACACAGCTGTTTCTTTTCTCCTATTACACAAGGCTGGGTGATTTCTGTTCCCATATTCATGAATGGGACCCCCCCCCCCCCACAAAAGCACGCTATTCTCAGATTTGAAGACTGCCATACCTGGTCTGAATTATCAATGAATGTGATACTGACACCCTCTTACAGGCCATACTCGTGTCTTTGAAACTCCAGATAAAGAATTCCTTTGCTTACTCAAGAGAACTGCCTCACATTAGCGAGCACCACGTTAATTCTTTTCATGGTTTTTTCTTTGATCTTTCAAAATAGGACTGACTTAGAGCAATGGATGCCACTCCTGTATACCAAGGGGGAAGCCTTTTACTGGAGCCCAATGGGACCAAGTACCTTTATAGTCTATTCTTACCTATTTCTTTTTTCCACTTCAGCCACCAGCTCATCAGTTGAGAACTGGCCTCGAACCACCATGATCAAGTTCTTAATAACATCTTCAGAACAATCCACATCAAGAAGCCCTCCAATCACTGCTGGTATACGGCTTGGATTCACCTAGAATAAACCATAAGAATGGCTTCTGGACTGTACTGTAACTGGAGGGATTTTTTTAAAAAACAATTCTTTAGGGTTCAGAAATGTAGGAAACAAGACTACCTTAGTTATCTGAAGTGTACTTGCTAAGTCTCGCTTAAGAACAAGTTAATCCATCACTAAACTGATGTTAACTAGCAATATTCTACAAAGACCACCAAAAGAATATAGTCAGTTACCTGAGACTGACTCCTTCTCCTCCCAAATCTAATCAGGAACATACTTAACTGACAAACTTCCCCAGCTTAAGTGCTGGGGAAGTAGCATTCCTTGGTTTCATATATATCAGAGTGATCAATAAGCCTAAGTTGCCGGAGGGGGAAGAATCAATTAAGCAACACTTCATTGAAATCTTGATGTTTCATTCTGCTCTATTAGCCAATAAGAAGGTTCAAGTCTTACGGGGCTGAACCACTTCTGAATTACAGAGCCTCAGGTAAACCAAAGCTCCTACTATACATGCTGGGTCCTCTCTAAGTTTATTCCTTAGAAGAGATTGTATTTTACCTTCTGAACATAGATCTCGATGTACTTCTGCAGGTTGTTGCGGTACAAGTAGAGAACCAGGTCATGAACAAAGTCAAATCTGTCACAAACAATGATCAGAGGAAGCTGGTCTGTGAGCTTGGCCTCCTGTATGTTTGTGGGGAGGGAAATGGAAAGGA
Organism: Chelydra serpentina; assembly: GCA_037349315.1. Taxonomy (NCBI): domain Eukaryota; kingdom Metazoa; phylum Chordata; order Testudines; family Chelydridae; genus Chelydra; species Chelydra serpentina. The sequence continues at coordinate 3,891,171 of JBAIAC010000040.1, forward strand.
GTTGAAAAGGAAAAGCAAGCAGAAAAGTCACTATCTTTACAAATTATGCAGGGATGTCAGCAGAGAGCCTTAACTGTTTTCCTAATTTGGGACCAGCAAAAGGCTACCATTCAGAAAAATGCTGACTCTAAACTGACTGCAGTCTGATCCTTTGGTACAAATATTTGAGAGCCCATCAGACAGCCAAATGAGGTGCACTTCTACTTTGCCCTTTAAAGTTTGTTTTTTAAAAAGTAGTGACTAGCAAATCCTGGATGCACTATATCGATCCATCTTTAGAGGTCTTGGCTGAGAGTGGATGCTCAGCACTTGAGTCAGGCCCCTTAAAAGGAGTCTCAAGTTGGACACCCAGAATCACTTATACCAAGGTTAAGAATCTGGAAGCCAAAGTTCAAGCAAGAACGAACATGCACCTGGGCTAAGCTGTATAAACTTCACTCTTCCCCCCCCGTCCCCCAACTCTTGTAGAATGACCAGTAAAAAGCCTGATTTTACTAATAAGGCGAGTCACTGGAAGGAATGCTCGCCTCCCCACACCCAGAGTTGGAAGTAAGGTTTCCCCTGAAACTTGGGCAAGCATAACAGCAAACATACTTGAATTCTGCTAAAAAGGATCTGGGGTTAGAGTGGATCACAAAACTGAATATGAGCTAACTTGATGCAATTGCAAAAAAACTAATGCCATTCTTGGTGTAATGAGAGGAGAGTGGAATGCAAGACATGGAGATAATTGTCCTGCTGTACTTGGCACTGGTGAAGCCTGAGCTGGAGTATATAGTGTCCAGTTTTGGGCACTGAACTTTAGGAAAGGTGGACAAAGGAAGTCCAGGGGCAAGCAACAAAAATAGGTCAGGAGGCCTAGAAAACTTGGACTTCTGAGGAAAGGTTACTTTTCTACTATTACTATTCTAGCCAACAGTCAGGAAAATTACCTTGAGAAAATTTTTCACTCGTTCAGGGTTATAGCAGTTACTTTCACGGCAGATCCTTTCTACCTCCTTAATTTGACCTGTCTTGCAGGCTGCCTGGATATATTTGAAGTGGACATCTGGATCCTGGCTGAAGTTCACAATAGAACCCAAAAAATAAAACAATCCTAGAAAGAAGCAGAGATTACCTACTTATAGCTATGAACATTTAGAGTTCAACTCATCACCTAGGTGAGGAGTTATATGCTTTGATAATTTAGTATCAATAAGGAAGGAAGCCACTGATAAGTGGTGAGACAGGACAGGTGAATTTAAATAGTCCCATAATAGTCTCAAAGGAAAGCTGCCAACAGAAACTCAGACTGTCAGCTATGCATATGGTTGCCTTCCTCCACCCAGATATGATGCTCTCTTGGAGACACACAGTAACTAGGTATCTTTCTGCAAAATAGTCACAAGCACCAGACTACAGTAAATCTAACGCTTGGTTCCAACTGAAAGGCTGAGTATTAGTACACTACTCAACTGTTCTTCCATCTCAAAACAAATTGAAAGCAAGTACCTCCCTCAGAACATAAAGGGCACCTCACCTTCATAACTTTTAAAAGATTCAAAAAGCTCCACGAGAGACTGGGTGCCAAGCTGCTCATGGTATTTAGAAGCTACTTGCACACAGAGCTGTAGGTTTTGTCGGATGTTGGCCGATAGCATAGCACGCAGACATTCCACAGAGTCCTCAACTGACAGAGAGCCAAAGAAGTTTACAAGCCACTAAGAACAAAAGTTAAAATGGTTTTAGTAGTTGTATACACCTCACTGAAGTACAGCAGGGAAAGTGGTAGTTACATTCTGCATTGTTTGCAGGTGGACACAGATGTACATGTCCCAGATGTGCAACTGGAGGAAGAGCATGTATTTGGAAGAATTTGGGAAGGACAATAGTGCTGATATCCATTTTACCCTCCTAAAAATTAAATGATAGCAACAAGGACTCTGCTACACATTACCTCATAGTTCATTAAGTCAAATATTCTAGGACTGTTTTGAACACCATGTGATTTGTTGTGGGCAAGAATTAGTTTCACCAGGTAGGTGTTTGAGCTGCCAAGAGACAGATTTCAGATTTAGAATTGCTACTGGCAGTGCAGACTGAGTTTGAATGATTAAGGTTTTCCTCAAGTTAATTACAGAGGCATGGCTGAATACCTACTGGCCAGTTACTGAAGCTACTCATTTGAGCTGGTCTAAGGCAGTGGCTCTCAACCTTTCCAGACTGTGCCCCTTTTAGGAATCTGATGTGTCTTGCACACCTCAAGTTTCACCTCACTTAAAAGCTACTTGCTTACAAAAATCAGACAGCTACAGTGTCACAGCACACTGTACTGAAAAATTGCTTACTTTCTCATTTACCATATAATAAAATCAATTGGAATGTAAATATTGTACTTGCATATCAGTGTATAGTATATAGAGCAGTATAAACAAGCCATTGTCTGTATGAAATTTTAGTTTGTACTACTTTGCTATTGCTTTTTGTGTAGCCCGTTGTAAAACTAGGCAAATATCTAGATGAGTTGATGTACCCTGTGGAAGACCTCTGCGTACCTCCAGGGATACACGTACCCCTGGTTGAGAACCATTGGTCTAGAGGACTGCAAACTTATTACTTTAAGCTTTCCCTCTGAAAAGGGAATTAGTTTATGGATAGGTACGCAACAGCAGGAGAAATGTAGTTACATATAACCCACAAAATAAAATTCAGCTGAAACTAGTCTTACCTCAGGGTTCAAGAGGTGAGTGTGAACTACAGCACGTTTTATATCATAGAGATCAGTGTAGTGCTCCAATGCTCTCTGTAGCAAGCCTGCCTTTTCACATAACTGGGCAATGTGAGCACGATCATAGAGTGTAAACATCTGGTTTCCAAGGATAGCATCTGCAACCTAAAAGGATACAATTTGTTGTTTAACTAAGTTTCCATCCACAGTCAAGATGCAACATCATGCAAGGAAACTACATAAGGAGAGTTTCTGGGAACACAGACCACATTGGAACAATTAAAGTCAGTTACACTGCACTTCTACAGATGTTTATTCTAAAATATCACTTTACAACACCCTTACAATAGGTATCTGCACATCCACCCTTTCAATCTCCACAGTAATGCTTTATCTCAACTATGCCTGTAGTTGGAGACTGCTACCATCAAAAGCATTGCTTTTTTCAAATGTCTGGAGTTCTAAAAATGTGCTTGTTTTTTCAAGGAAGGGATGAAGGAAATGGTGAGACTTATTTTAAGGAGACTAGGTTGAGGAATCTTACCTGTGGCGCATGAATCAGGTTCATTTCCAGCAGACGTGTCTGAAGGTGTCCTTCAGCAGGGCGATTATTCTTCAAAGCGTCCAACAAGAAGGAAGTGCACTGCTGAATGAGACTGTTCTCCATGAATACATCTACGATCTGAAGTGGACAGTAATCACATCAGTCATTTGCCCACATAAGTTCTTATACAATTTTAAGTACAAGTCAGGAGTCTTGCAGCTGATCCTCAAAAGGAGCCATCTCATGACATATACAGCACCTCTATGTAACCAACTTGTTAAGTTATATTAAAGCTTCCAGCATTGTACTTTTGCAGTAGTAGTGTTTCTACTTTACAATTTACCTTTTGAGAGTGTTCACAAACTGACTTACCTTAAAATGTTTTTATTCACTCTATATCAGGGAGAGTTCAGACCTGTACTTTTAGGTGTCTGAATTTGATGACAGAGGTCATTTTGGCTGATGTGTCAAACAAGTATTTGATAACCAGTAAGTGAAGCAAGTTTGATCAATTTACTTACAAGTTATAGTATTCTACTTCATAAGTGTTAGACTATTTCCCCAAAGAAAAAGGGTTTCAATATCAAGTGCCCATTTGTTTTACAATAAAAACCTCAAAGTTATAATCTAGATCAGTCTCTGGGGACTAGTTTACCCACTGAACGGAAGCCTTTCCCCCCCTCTCCCCCACAATTAGGGCTAAGAACAGCAGCCTTCCTGACTCTGAAGCTTGGCAGTCTCCATCAGTCAGCATAGCAAACTTGCAATGCAGAAGCCAAGAAGATCCGCAGAACTCTAACTTCAGAATTGGCTGTAGATTGTTTGGTAGTTGGTTAGCAGATCAACAGCATGCCAGATTACAGGAAGTATTACTAGACAGTATGCCCATAGGCCAGCCCAATCAAGCTAATTCAAGTACTAGGAGTATAGCAAAGTTCACTGGACTGGACTTTATTTTACACACCACTAGTTTCTGCTAGGACTACACATCCATTAATTTAAGTCATTACCAGTTGCAAATTTTTACCTGGTTAATATTAGCCAGGGGCTCCTCATCCTGCACCAGCATCTGAGAGAACTGCAGTCCCTGTTCTGGGCTGACTCTCATCACGCTTCTCAACAAGAAGATCCAGTCTGGTGTATAGCCAACCTAGAACAATTACACAATTTTAGTAGTCAAAACTCCTTGGAAATGCTTGGGAATTTACAAACTTTTGCTCACAAGTTCACACTGTAGTTCAGTGCCACCTGCTGCAGACATGTTTATTCTCAGCACAATGCAATCTAGTCACACAAGACTATCCCATCCCAAGCTGTGAAAATAGTGAGTTTAAAGTTTCCACATACTGCTAAGATATAGGGATTTTAAAAGCTTGTACTAGTCTACACTGTTATGTTTCCAACCGGGGAAGATAGAGACTGAGCATCTACACTTGAAGACTAGTTTGTGGTGAAAGATTTAAACTTTGGACAGCAGTTGGTCTAAGCTGGGGAGACCAAAGGACAAGCAAGTTACTGTATTTGTGACCACACAAGTTAAACTGCAGATATCTTTCAAGTTCAGTCTCCATTATACAGCTGGTCTAAGGCCATGTTCTCCAGTGAGTTTCGTGAGTTCAGATTCTTAATGGGCTAATCTGATGCTTAGTCCTGCTACATGACACAACTGCATCATGGTTCATTTAGAAATGAGTGTCATGACATGAAAAATTGAGCAAGGCAGCTCTCAACTGATTATCAACTTTACAGACTCTGGAATGTTTAAGGCCATATCTTATCTCATGGAAGATGCAGTGTGTACAGGTTAGAGTACTGCACACAGATGTGTACTAGGAGTCTAGCAGTAGAGGTATTACACAATCTTACACCTTTAACAAAACCCATTTACCTTTTTGGCATAGAGCACTATTTTCTGGAATTGACCAGTTTCTGCAAAGCACTGAATGACTTTGTTTGGCACATTAGCACGAAGGTAAACACTGAGTGCAAGGGTTGGATCAGCTGTCTTCACCAGGTCTCCTAGTTCCTCAGAGCACTCCAGCTGAAAGCAGAAGTAGCATTTGATGAGCAGGCAGAACAGAAGAGACAGCGAGTTACTACTTGGTTCATCTCCATTAAGTACATAAACATGTAACAGTCTACTGGCACAAGACACATACTGCAGCATTAAGTTTAACCAAAACATTTGCCTACCTTATCTTCCTTCAGCCATTTCTCCAGGAGCTGCTTGCGCCCTTGTTGCAAAACAGGACGGCAGAGTTCTAAAGATTCAAATTTGTTAAGCTGTCCTTGATCAAGCAAGATACCAAAGTACTGCAGCAAGGGAGAGGCCTGCCCAGGCTGGGCTGGTACACTCTGGAACTTCCTGATAGTATCACTGGTACGCAGGATTCCCTGAAAGATTAAAAAAAAAAAAAAAAAAAAAGGGTTTCAGTTACATCCATCTGAATAACCCTTGCCTTTTTCTGTACCTGAACTATTTGTGTAGTAGCCAACTCAAAACATGCTGATGTCTTGGGTATTTTAAATTTGAAATCAGTTATTTGATCCAACTACAACAGCTTTTGATTATGCTCTTCTCTGTATACTATGCCCAACCTAGAATGTAGCTGTTAGTGAAAGGCTATTCTTCTGTAGGGTCCACAACAAGCTAGATTCTTAAGCCAGAAACACGTCTTTACCAATTTACTCTTTGTACATCAAGTTTAACTCAAAGATAATAATTTGATTCCGATAAAGACACACTTGACTGAAACTGCAGTAACTCCCAAGTGGCAGAGTTAGTTGTGTATTTAAGATGTTAGAATAAGCATCACCTTCAATCCATAGTCTTCATCTTTGAAAGCACTGACCTTTGGTGCAGATGCTGCCACTTTAGCAGCTTCTGCATAGCTTCCTTGTGCAAACAGTGTATTGAACTTTCTGGCAAACAGTTCCTCTGCCCCAGCCAGGTTACTACGGATAGCCATACGCAGACCCAGGTCTGGATTCTGGAGAACGTTAGTAGCATAGTTCACAATGTTATCCTCTTCGACACAAACTGAAAGCACCTGAAAAGGATAAAAAAGCCTTAAGAGCATTCTGCTGAAAACAGCAGCTCAAAGTAATAGAGCAAAGGAATTAAGAGTCCAAGAAGCTCATCAATAAAGTAGCTAACAGCAATAGAACTATAGCTTTGTTTTGGGTCTCAGAACGCAGCTTGTCAGTCTACCCACTGTCTAAAAGTGAAACCTATAACTGAGGGCAATCTCACCACATTGTTTCTCCCTACTATTCTAAAGTTTTGTATGCCTTTTAAGGCTAGATAAGCTCTTTGAGGAAAGGGCTCTTAAGTTTGCACAGTGCCCATCACAATTGGGACGAGGCCTCCAGTATTATATACACTGCAGAATGTAATGCTAATCTGAAGTTTGCTGAGTGACCAATGGCTCACATGCATATATTCATTGCTGGCATAACCTTAATATATCCAATAATCAGCAACACTATATAGTGGCAAATAAGTGTTAAAACAGTTTCAGGTGCTAGATTTCCTCTAAGATTTAATTAAGAGAAGTTTTACATCATAAGCCTAGAGATGCATGTTCTGCAAGCAGCTATTAAGTGGCACACTTTTTGCACATTAAAAAGGAACTTTTCCATTCCAAGTACATGCTAATGTTGCAAGTTGGCATGCGGAGTATCTTGGATTGTGGTAACAGTTTGCTACATGCATTATACATGGTCTAAATACAGTCAACTGAAGTCACAGCAAGTTTCCTTGCCATTTCCCATCAGACTAAAAGGAGAGGAAGGCCGAGAAGTTATTGTCAAAACACGGCAAGAAATAAGTGGCCAGATACAGGGAAGCCAGTTGTGTTCACTAAACAATAAGCACACCATGACAACCTTGAGCTGCCTGCCATATGCACTATAGTTGCCTTGTAAAACAATTTTGCTCAAAACTGGGAGAGCAGTTCTCCCAAGTTCAGTTAGGAGTTGTGGGAACAGAATGTTCTGTGTGTTCCTCCTTACACTACAAAACATTACTACACACTTTTTTCTGTACAGTTGTGGCAGTGTAAATCAAAGGTCTGAGATCTTAACTAATCTTTGGCATATTGTTATCTAAAGAAGTGTGGTACTCTTGATTAGATAATGATACTGACTATGCCTTTAGTTGTCCTGCGCAATCACCACTAGGGCATTCCTATGCTCAGTTAGAGGCTCAAAAGCAGACAGGACTTGATTTACCTGTCCTTTTTTATTCACACCAATAATGCCAGAGGAAGGTTCATGAGGAGCAGTTACAAAGATTGTGTCAGCACTAATACGGTTCATGTAAATACACACTCCAGATTCCAAGTCATACATGTGAATGTATCCATACTTTGTGATCAGGTAGATAACGCCATGCTTAGTTCCAATCTGCCAAAAGGGAAAGACAATTAGGAACATTTGAATACAGTTTCAGTGAGCTGTCAAAATACAAACTACTAGAAACCTAAGGCAGTGCTGTGTAGCAGGAGAATATTCTCACTACACTGTTTGGTTGGCAAAAGGTGAAGATGCAGCTGTAAGCTCTCGGGTTGCAAGGAGAGAGTAACAATCCTGTTGTCACTTACAGAGCTGCAATTTCATACTAGTGGCAGGTAGACAAGATATTGGTCTCCAGGGCAGAAATTAATATCCCATGCATGGCTAAGCTTCAATATCTCCATTAAGAGCTTCAGTTAACATGAAAACTAGTGCTACAATCCCATTGTTCTTTTCTAGGAAGGCCAGCCAGATCTGAATAGCTAGATAAGTCAACTAACCTAAGCCCTAAATATTTCAATGTAGTAAAATCATGCAAGTCTCACTTTTAGACATTAACTCAACTGAGACATGTTAAGCAGTGGTGTTGAGAGATGGCTTTATGACTGAAAGCCTCAACTGGAAGAAAGTCACCAGTATACAACTGCTTGTGAAATTTTTTACTCCACCGATACCATTGGGTCAAGAGGCAGCAGTCTATCATTACCCAAGATCATAGAGCCAAAATTGCTCACTATAGCTAGTCACCTGAACTTAAACAAAGTATCTTCTGCTAAAGTTGGACTATGCTAGCTAGCAATTTCACATCTAGGACAGTCAGATATTTTAGCACTTTTGCAACTTATAGTGGAAAACTACATACGTTCAGACACAAATCTGATCAGTCAAGAGATGACCGATTCCCCTTATGCAAGTTCTCAAATGATGAGCACTGAACAAAGGAAGTGTGAATTACATCCAGTAAGGAGCAGAGATATTTAATGACACCTCCTAGAAAAATCTAGGAGTCAAAGGCAATGGTTTATTTATTGTTTTCTTGCATCATCATGTGCCTATCAAATCTCTAAGTGCAGATGTATGCATTTGTCCTGTCAGGACACATTAAGCAGCCAAGACAGAGATTTTAAGTTAATGCGACGGAGTATTGTTTACCATACTGTTCATAATCTCTTTACCACCTTTTATCTCGTCATCAGGGCTGGCCCTAGCTATTCTGGAGGGCCTCTGCAGGGGGGGGGGGCTGGGCCTGGGAGGGGAAGGGGGGCTATGTGGGGCCCCAGGCCTCAGGGGGGGGGGCTGGGCCCAGGCCTCTGCAGGGGGGCTGGCTTGGGAGGGGCAGGGGGGACATTACCCCCCAGCACTCACCAGTGGAGTGTCTGGGGCTGGTTCGGTGCACTTCCTGTCGCTGGTGAGTGCAGGCCTGGCCCTGTTGCAGTCCTCCGGCGACTGGAGAAGGGTCTGGGGCGGGAAGATATGGGGCAGGGGCAGAGGCCATGGGGGAAGAGGCAGAGCAGGGTCTAGAGCAGCACGCAGCTGTGTAGGGCACCAGGAAATGTGGTGCCCCAAATTTCCTGGTGCCTGATGCATCTGCGTACAGGTAAGGATGGCCCTGCTTGTCATATGCTTGGATTGCAAGCTCTTTGAGCAGAAGCTATATTTGTACAGCACCTAATACAATGGGGCCCTGATCTAGAGATAGGGAGTCTATCAGTAGAAACAATTTAGTTTTGAGATTATTCCTCAAATTGAAGTTTTGGATGAATATAACACTAGGCTTGTCACATGCATATTTAACATACAGAAATTGAACAGTCCTTTGGGTTGACAGGACTTTGAGTTACTAAGCAATCCCAACAGATATGCAGGTGTAGGAATAGTACTTGCTTACTCATTTAAGATGGGGAGACATGACTTGACCAAGGAGAAAGTTTGTCAGAGCCAGGATTAGGCTTCTGCAGTTCTTATTCCCAGCTCTATTCCTAGAGTCACAAAACTACAGCTCATTTCAGTAGACTTTATAGTATCTTTGTATTTGGACAGGTAGGAGAATTTCTGACATAGAACGCACATGTGTAACAGCAACTTGAGGTTTTGTATCCTGTGAGGTGCTTTATTGCTAGTTCAAATTTTTACAGAAGTGGGTTGGAAGCAGTTTTGGAGTACTAAATTTGAGAAGTATGACCTATGTGGAGTTGTCTTCCCTGTGCTACACTCGGGATGGTCTTTAGAGTGAGCTATGCTTCCAGCATTGGTTGCGTTATGGAAGAATAAAATCCATGGCTGATTTGACAGCAACATCTACAAAGCAATGGTGAAGTCACTCTTTACAGGGAAGGCTCTGACTGATACTATTTAACTCAGTTAAGTGAGGTTTATGTTTCCTGAAGGACTCGCAGCTAGCTCATAAAATAGAGAATTAGATTTTCCACAGACTGAAATTTTAGCCAAAAAAAACAACCTTTATCAAGAGTGTGTTCGGTCAAAGTCAGTTCACATTTTGGCCCAAATTCTCTTGTTTTTAAGAGACTGTTTTGACTTTCAAATGCCCAAAACTTCCAAACTTTGAATTCCCCATGAAAAAAAAGTGTTGGTATATTTTTAGTCAGCTGTCTCCATGTGCAAGTCTACATAAAAGTGGATATCATGACTGAAAACATGGCCTGAAGTGAATGGACCTTCTTAGACCTGGAATAAAAACAGAGGTCACTTATTCTAGGATTCTATTCAGAGATGTGCCATACACATTATATCCACATATCCTCCACCACATAGGCATGTATAATTGCATTTCACATACTCCATGTTGGTGAGTTCATGAGCAGCTTGACATGGGTTTAGTGTGCACTCTTGTATACCTTACCTGCATTGCCACAGGGAAGTCTGTCTGAGCCTCAGGAGGGAAAAACACATCAACAGCTTTCTTTACAAAGGGCTGGTTTCCAGCAGCAGGTTGACCTACTTCAATTATATGCAGCTGAGAAGAAGGAATTGCATGTCACCAAGACAAAGTTTGTAAGCAAAATCCTGCTAAGAAACAAGCTGATCACCTATCCAACCAACGCTTCCCAAACAGGCTACAGACCAGGTAATTAACTAAGCAACTTACCCATGAAGTTTTTTCAGTCAATATTCATGATTCTAGAACTCGAGGTGTCCAAGATGCTTGTTTTAATATAAACTTTTAAAGAGGGAGAGAACCTCTGCTTTTGATAAAACCATGTCTCACTTTCCAAATCATTAGTCATAAAGCACTGCCCAGGTGCATGCATTAAAAAAAAGTTCCAGCCTTGTTCTAAGACACCATCACTGCCATCTCTTGGATTAGGCAGTTTCAGTTGTACTCAACCTTGAGCAGTTCAATGTAAGAGCAAAAGGTTGGCCATGGACAGATTGTCAAGATTAGTTCAAAAGTAAATTGGTGTTTTTCCAGGGATGTTGCATCTTGCAAGAAGCTTTTGAAATATTATTCAACCCATTAAAACCAAGTAGTTATTCTCCACACTACAGGGCAGCTTAGTAAGTGTGGCACATCTATTGTATTCTGTGATTTTAGAAAGTTTGATCAGAACTCCATCAACTTTTAATTTAAGGCACAAGAATCTAACTTCTTCAGAGTCATAATATTTGCCTCAGTTAGACTTTAACTTTCCACAAGGCTGCTATATTATAATTGCCATCAATTTAAGGCCTACAAGAGGCCAAGTGAACTTGTTCAGCTGAGAACCATGCTATGAGAGTCAAGGCACCTTTAGAGTCAGGTATTTTACTGCCTTCAATATTTACATTAATTTTGTGAAGTTCCTCAGAAAAAAGCAGAAGATTTTTTAAATAGCTCACAATAAAACAAACAAAAAACAAAAAAAAAACAGCCACCATTCCTCAAAAATCAAGGGGTCAACTTTGTTTAATTTCATCAGTGCAACCCTACTGAAGTCAATTGCATTAAATCAACACAATCAGAAGTATTTAGCAACTGGTCTTAATTTGTAAAGCTTCTAGTTGTAACTGAAAGATTTGACGTTACTGATCACTTTCAAGCTAATGTAAATTGTCAGTATGGTTTATAGATTTTACCTTGCCTCCTGCAGGGCTCCGTACAGCAAAACAGAAGAGTGTGGAAGGCTTGGAGTTTCCTTCAATTTTGAATTCTGCAAAGGCTGCTGCATGACCCTCTATAGGTTGGGAAACCTTCCTATCAACTGAGTACAATTGCATTGCACCAACCACCCGATTTTGCTAATGGATATGGGGGGGGGGGGGGGGTGAGGGGGGAGAGAAGAGGGAGAAAGGTTAAAAAAAAATTCTGACTTCTCCAAGTACTTAAGAGTTGCATAGGCATCAAGAGCATAGGAACGGAAACACTAAACACGTTCAGAACAGAGAGGCAAAAACAAATTTTTACTATGTTGTACATCCTTCTGAAAGGAAAGGCTGGAGAAAAAAAAAAAAATACACAAACAAAAAACCCACACACTTCGGGAAAAAAAGGTCTCCGACCTACTGCAGAACACTCTTGAAATAAGGGTTATGTTTTGTTAAACAGAAGGAACTACAGTTGGTATGAGATGCAAACAAGGGCTTGTTCCAATTTTGTCCTATTTTCCTGCATTGTCCTCAGATTTATACCTGCATTCATAATGAACCTTTCCTGTACACTATTCTGAAGAGTCTTACCTGGGCTGAAATTCCTATTAGGAGTAGCCATTTTTGGTGTTCATCTGTCCTGTAGTTGATGATTTGGCAGCCTGCAAGACTAGCATGCCTGTCAAACATCTTTTGGGGCTGAGATTCTCCCTCCATGCTCCAATGAAAGACTGCCGTCTCTGTCACCAAGGCAACTGTGTTTACTGATATCCACTTCCAGAAGATCACTTCCTCTGCCATAGTATGGGCTTTCATTTTACTTTTCATCTCAATGTTAAAGATCTGAAGCGTCTTCCCTGCTGGTGTGGGAGATACAAGAGAATCACAGACCTCTGGACATTAAATTATACTCAGCCCTATAATTTGCATGTATTGGGAGGCATGCTTAGAAAGGTTAGCTACAATAAGCTAGTTTTCCAGTTTATTCTACTCCTCTTTATTGGAATGTTTAAAGATAAGTTGCCATAGTTTTGCCCTAATAGAATGACTACAGCGTAGGCCATTTCAATGACCTTGTGACAGATGCTGCACCATGCAGATTTAACATTAATTTCTGCACAGGCAATGTTTTATATTTAACACATGTTAAATAGTGTAAGTTTCCTCTTTATTAGGTCCTAGAGAAGGGAGTCAATTGAGACAAACAAGTCCTGACTTATGAGGCAAGACGGGCTCATCAGACACTTGTGACTTGGAGTAAAGTGTAACTGCCTCAAGATTAAACTATAGTCAAGTGCCTACAGCTACACAGATATGAAGTTACACCCCTTTGTGTGTGCATATTTACTTTTGAGTGTAGTCTAATAGTCAGTGAGCAAGTAGCACTGGCATCAAGATAGTCAGCTTGATAAGTGGTTCAATACTAAAGTTAGAGATCAAAGATATAGGTCATACTTCATAATGTATGGTGAAATTATGTACAGTATTCCAATCAGCATGCCTCTGCTTATTTTGGTATTAGCTCACATTTGGAAAGTCCAAAGTCTACAGTAGTGTCTGAACCTAACATCTGCTTCAAAGGAATCTTACTTTAAGACAAGCTAGGCAGGCTCTCCATGTACCATTTAAATGGTCTCATTAAATAGACCCAGTTTCTCCAACTTATACACTACACTAGAGTCTGCCCATATTCCCACTTAACAGGAAAAGGTACAGGTTCTGTAGTCACTTACTTTTACAAAGCCAGCTCTGCTCCAAACACGCCTGTTTATAAGGGCATGTCTACACTTACCTCTGGAGTGATCGATTGCTTGGGGGGGTCGGGGGGGGTCGCATTGATTTATTGCATCTAGTGGAGACATGATAAAAATCGACTGCTGGGCGCTCTCCCCTCGACTCCTGTACTCCACTGGAGTGAGAAGCATAGGTGGAGTCCACGGGGGAGCATCAGCAGTCGACCTACCGCAGTGAAGACACCGTGGTATGTAGATCCAAGTACATTGACTTCATCTACTTTATTCACATAACTGAAGTTGTGTAACTTAGATCGATTCCCCCTAGTGTAGACCAGGCCTTAGAGAGCACAATAGTTGAATGGGCTGCAATTAACAGTTTAGAGTGCAAATATTTTAGCTTCTACCAAGAAAAACAAAAACAAAAAACAAAACCCCAACCATTGCCAGTTTAGGGGACAAGAGTTCCAGGGATCAATCTAATCTACCTCCCCATCTATTTAGCATGGGCCTTGGATTTTTAGGAAAATGCCTTGTTACCTTCCATGCAGAAGCCCTGTAAATTTGGTTTTAAATTCATTCCTTTCATCCAAGAGAAGCCAGATGAGAATTAATTTCACATTGTTTTAATTCCTAATAGCCTAGTCTGATTTGCAGTGGTTAGATAGGATTATGGAGCTGCAAGTTTATTCCCATTCCAAAAAGAGGGTTAGTAATATTTAACTATGATATTAGCTAGTAGGTACCAAACAGACAGTAATTTAAGTAGAGATTTTCCTTTAATATGTGGGGTGGGAAAGAGTAAACTTCAGCCTGGAGCCAAGACAGCATAGTCTAAGATATGCCTATTGCATGAGTGGGGGTGGGGTGGGGGTGGTCTCTTGGGAACAGAATAGTTAACAGATAGTTAGCTATAACTGCTAGTCCCTGGATAGTCCTAACTCAACCAGTTAATTTTTCCCAAAAAGGTAAAGTGGACTTTCCTTTAATGAAACGGATACTCAACACAAGATTTCAGAAAACACATTACCCAATGGCACCTTATAATTGACAAAGCATCCCATACCATCTAGAAGGGAAGGTATTCGAAAGAATATTGTTAAACAAGGCATTACCCAGAAAGACTTGCCCTAACTTTACACTACAAAGCTTGAAGATTTGTTTCAAAGTCTTCTGCATAGCTACATACTAAAAGCCCTACACATGACACCAAGATGGAGTTAGCTTAAGTCACTATATCACTGAAGATATCAGAAACCATATGAGTACAGAGACTTCAAACAGTAGAACACTGCTACATTATCTTCTATATAGGTATGTTAGAGACCTCCTCTAGCAGATGCTGCTAAGTGATTATGAAAGCATCCTGCTCTCACCAGCTCTCTGGAAACTTTAGTTTCACATTTAGAAGGGCTACAGAGATTTATGAATTGCTAGATCCTCAACCAAAGATATTAACAGGAGTAAGGCAAGCTGATTTTGCTCATGGAATCTTTATGTATCATGTATATAAAGGAAGGACACCCAGACTTTGTCTTCTGGGCTTAAGTTTCCAGCTCAAGACACCCTGGTATCACTTAATTCAGAATGGAAGATCTGGAGCAGCTATGCCTAAAGTTCATATTTCATGTCTACTTCTAGAAGCAAATTCTAACTACTATGCTCTAACATTTGAAACAGTACTTGCTTTAGAATTGCAGAGTACTCAGCTAATTGATCCTCGGATCTAAAGGGCAAGATGGAGCAGTGGCGATCATGGTACTTCTTAAAAGGAAATTCAGACCTACAGCATAGTTCTTCCACAGACCCTAATCACTGGGCAAGACTTGTTTAGGAGAGCCTTTTTGTGTCCAGCACTGCATTAAGGGGCAAGTTGCAGTATGGCATTATAGTTTTAATTTATTAGCCAAGTAACATTTATTGGAATGGTTAATGTTCTGCTACAAGGAGTTAGGGTAGAGGCAAGTGTTATCACAAGATTTTTGCTCTTCTACCCCAATCTCATTAGCTTATCACTTACAATGGATAGTATCCGGAAAGGATTAGGCCCAAACTCAAGTTTTAAATATTAAACGATTTAAAAAACAAAACACCCCACCCACAAACCATCATTCAGTTGCACTTTCAATGCAAGTCTGAATTTCATTAGTCTATTTTTAGGAAAAGTTCTCTACTAGAGGTGGAAGAATGTACATTTCTGTAATACTAGAGCATGAAATTGCATTTTTACATTCCCATGATTAATGTATGGAAATGCGGTCTGAAAACACTGCATTCCCCACTTGTTTTGTGCTTTTGTGGTACAGAACATAGCAAGAGAAAGAAATACATGGACACAAGGACAAAAAAGTGTCATACTTAGAACACATGGGGAATGCTACATGCAATCCAGAAATGCAATTTTAAGGCATTTATACCACACCCCATAATAGTTGCTAATTTTAGAAATATTTTATTTCCCATTGAAGACTTAGATTGTTGCTCACTAATTCTCAAATTATGAGCAACTCAGTCATGGTGCATACATACTGTACCTTTTTAATAAAAGTAACAGCTTAGATTGCTGTCTTCACAATCCATCAGCAGGGAAAGTTCGGCATGCTCCACCTTTTAGCCAGGCAGCCAAGTATGACATGCTAGAGAAAGACTGACCTAGTCTACATTTTTGGGAAACTGGAGTTTTATGAAAGTCACATTGTTGTAATTCTATAATTTATGTACTATTGTCCAAGGATAGCTAAGCAAGTGACAGTATCCCTGGTCGTTAACCCCTCCTCCCCCCTTTTCACCCACATCCATTCGGGAGATACAGTATCACCCCACAGGGTTGTGGGACTTTAAACATTTTTATTTAGTAGACATTGTCTAATGACATCTCTGGTACGACTACATTAGCTCATTTACACTGCAGTAGCAGGACAATATTGCTTTTGACTAAGTCTATGTTGGTAAAAATAAAGCTAGATTGTTAGAAGCTGGATGACACTAAACCCATTTATAGTTAGTAGGTTAGTTTCAGTTCAGGGCAGGCTAACAGTTTTCCATTTAAGTGCTGGGTGAAGTTTTACTAGTATACAGGATGCACTTTCCTTGCCAACAGGTTGCTTTACAGGGGTCCAAGACTATGATTAAGGAGAGTGGATGAAAATCAGTGTGGTATTGAACCTCAAGGTAATACCAATTAAAAAAGATTAAGTGCATTGTTCAGCACCTCTGCCCACCTCCATACATGGAGGCTGTTCATAGTAGTCTGAAGGAAATACATGCAACAGCTGAAATACAATTTGAGTTGGAGTCAAAACACTGACTGTTTATTTGCTTTAAAGAACAGCCTTGACCTCAAGTCTAGGCTGATGTATCCTAGGTTTTCTATTCCAGTTTTCAAAACTGGATTTTAGACAGATTTCTTGGACCCCTAGATAATATCACCATGACTTTTCAGACTAAATAGCACACTTAGGCAGAAATGACTGGCACACAAGACGTCATGCTAGCAAAGGTCTCTCATAAAAGTATTGTGACAGTTTTGTCTACCAACTGTACTATAGTTACATACATTAATACTGTCTTTAGTTGGTACAGTCAATAGTCAAAGCAACCAAATGGTCAATGGCACATCAATAAAGGGAGGTTTTCTTCCCGCTGCAGTTACCAAGTTGAAGATTCAAATTCCCAATTAGCTGTAAAGTAAATAGGATAGCAAATGGCTATTTGTAAATATTTCAGTACTTTTTATGAGATTAGACCATTTTGTACCACTAAAACATGAAATGTCAGGACAAGTTAACTCACCATCTGTTTAAGACAAGAATGCAGGAAGAAAAGTACACAGTCAGTAACAGAGTGAAGCATTTATTTCAAGATTAAACACCAACTTGCAAGTTATTCTGCTTTTCTGAAAGGCTGGGAAGCCTTTATTCCATGGTGCTCAGGTAGCTCTTGAAGTGGTACCCAGAAAGCCAAAAGCAACTTAACTAGCTTAAAGTTACTGCAAAAACCCCTTTTCCAAGTGTTTTATATATTCAGCATTCACAAGTTTTAGCACCAGAGACAATTTTCACTTTAAGTCTAGTGACCTCTGCCAACTTAAGTATAAAATGTCTATTTAGACAAGTATTTCAGCTTACAATAAGCTACTGCCTGTCCTTATGTGTTTAACATTAACATCTTTCCAGACACATTTTAAGTATCAATACATATTTAGACACAGAATACATTTTAAGAAGCTGTACAGTGGTCTCCATTCTCACATCTGTTACCCTGCAACAGTAGTCAGATGTGTTCTCTATACATGTTCTGCGAAGTTCACTCAGCAAGCTGGTCTTGGCACTTTGAAAAGACCAAGGCCTTTTCAGCAAATTTGTTTAAATAGGAGAGTCCAAAGTTTATGGACGCTCCATATCCAATGCCCTCCCAGTTTCAGGATGGAATGCAGTCATGCATTTCTACAGGGGTTTTGGCTTACTACCACTCTGTGTACACAAGCTTACCTCTACCTCTTAAATCCCAGACAAATAGTGGATACTATAATCAAGACTATACAGTCAAGAAACTTATGAGAAACTCAAGTCCTGTGTAAAACTAAGTTTCACTACAGATTCAGAGCTGCCTTTTGGCTGAATGTTGCCATGTGTCTGGTTGTGTGGTAGATATTACTGAAAACAGCATCAACTCACCTTTCAGAGCAATGACTTTAGAAGCGGGATTCATGATGGCACTTTCTGCAGAAATTGGACGTCTGATGGGTGTAGTTGGATCACTCATATCAATTATCACGACCTGTGCTTGTTCCCCTACTTTCTCTCTGATGCAGATGAATTTATCAGATTCCATTGTTAGGGTGCTGAATCCAATGTTCGCTGGGTTAATTCCCAGGTTTTGGAGCTAAACAAAAGAGAAAGTTGTTTATGCTTTGACAAGTACTTGTTTAAGTTGATGGCTCGTCTAAGCTTCTTTGGAAGGGAGGCATTTCTCCCTACTCAAAGAATCTGAATGCAAGCACGAACTAAACAAATAGAACACTGGATATAGCAGGTTGAAGAGAATCCCCATTAGAAATGTGGTTTTGTTGGTCTTCCACAGGGAAAAGACTGAACACACACCACTTCAAATGGATTTTTTAAAATAGAGTAGTCTAAATTTGTTTCACTGTTTTTGTGATTGATTTTTTCCATCCCAAATTGGGATAAAAAGATTGAAATGTTGGAATTTCCTGTGAGAGACTTTTTAAATGAACAGTTCTATTGGATAATATGAACCAAGGCACCAGATGTTTGGTAGCAATAGCTCAGTATTTTTAATTGGACTAGGATTGTGCAATAGGTCAGTGTACCATGTCGGACAGTCTCCAATACAATACTCAGACACTCTGCTTCCTTCCCTAGACCTGAAGAGCTCTGTTTAGCTCAAAAGCTTGTAATGCCAACAGAAGTTGGTCCAATAAAAGATCACGAACCTTGTCTCATTCTCTGATAGGAATAGAATAGTATTTTTATTTTATTTTAAAGAGCAAGTCCAAAAAACAGAGCAACTCCAACAAAAGAACAGAAGCAGCTAGACTGGGTTTCAAGCTGCATGGTCTTAATTCAGGATTTAGAAACTGGGATAAAATGCTAGTTAAGATGATGCAGTCTCACCTATAAGCTATAGGCATTAAGGTAGGATACAGCCTATTTAATGGAGAGCTACTAGCAGCTTGATAACAGAGCTAGTAGTGCAATAAACTGGTGTATAGAAAGACCACCCTTGATTAGATTTTAGGGACTGGCAAGTATCAAGGAAGTAACATTAGTATGGAGACTAAAGCTCCTACTAGCAGAGCACTAGGTCATGTAGCTTTAGAGTCTTTCCCTGGAATACTAGAGCAACAGAATTTAGGGGGGGGGGGGGAAAGAGAGAGAGAGAGAGACTTTTATAAAACCACCAAAGAACATAATACAATTACTGAATATTCAAAGTGGAAGTTTAGAGTGGTGAAGATACACGGTAGTACAAGAACAGGATTAAGCCAAAGGGAAGTTTCAACTGAAATTAGGGGGGAAATTTGAGTGATCTCTTACTAAATAATCTAAGGGAATTAGAGGCCTCAGCACTTCTATTTCAACCTAGACTGAATAATGCACTTGGAACTGCACTGTATCTGGGCAAGACTGAGTCACTGTCAATCAACCAACTGACTATGTCTGGAGCAAGGCATGTGCGCTTCAGGAAAATCCCAGTCTAAGTCTGAAGAAAGGAACAGCTGCTCACTCCCCCCCCCCCTCCTGCCCCCCATTATTTTTTAGGTAAGTATTAGCACTAAAGCTTATAGCCAGGCTCTGAAGTTAAGTTGCCAAACAACTGTTTGGGTCACTGAAATTCAGTTATGCCCAGCTCTGGTTTAGTTTGAGAACATCCATAAAAAGCCTCCACAGGAGGAAGAATCAAATACAGGAAAGCAATAACTGCAATCATTCTGGTCAGTTACTTGATTACTACATACAAAGTCATCTCCATGCTACTTGGTCTCCTATCGCTCAAGTAAAGTACCTAACTTAGGTTAACTATCTACTTAAAAACATTGAACCTAGAGGCTGGGAGCCAAGAACTAGTGATGGCTTGATTAAAGAAATTCCAATTTCAGTGGCTGTCCTAGCAGGGCAGAAAGCACCACCTATAATTAATGTTTATCAGTCCTGGTGGAAAGGAGCCATTTCGATACTATATCTATTCAATACTCCTTTTATGGTTCTCGGTCTAATTACTCTGGCTACTATAAACTTGAGACATCTCCTGTAGACTTTAGCCCTTTAGGATTCATTTATAAATTTGATTCCTTCTACTGTTTTCTACTTCAGAGCCCATCTTTTTGGGAGAGGTAGCCTTAAGCAAGTTCTAATTTTCATTAATATGTAAATAGTCAAATTTAGAAGCATTTGGCTCTGTATCTAAGTGTAGCAAACTGCAGGTCTCATTTTGTCTCAACTAGTAGCTTTGCTTATGGAGTTTTTGAATCTTATTGCTAATCTCTTAAATGCTTCAATTAAAACTAATATGATTCCCTTTCTGACTGAAAGAGATTGACACTAACACCCCCATTCTGATTGTACTAGAAGTGAATAAAAACTGCCCTTGAGCCAAAACACCAGGGATACCACAACTGACATTATTCCAATCCATTCCAGCAGTGCTTTTAAAGGTGAGACTAAAGTCACCAAGGCAATGAACAGGTCATATTGTTGGTGTCATATACATGCTATTAAATATGTTTTGATCTGGTGGATCAGAGCTGACTACAAACTAACATGTGCATTGTGGGTCATTCATCCAAAAAGGTGTCCATGTAGAGTTTAAGCACTGGCAGCCTCTTCAATATGGAGTTTTGGAAGTTGAAGAGCTGTAAGAGTAGTTAGACTTTAATGCATACATAAATGTTATGCTAAAGTCAGATTTCAGGATTCTGAATGAGTTTTGATAAGAGTTCTAACCGTGTATGCAGTCAGTATGCTTTGCCAAGTATAAGATTGCCATTTACAATCAGCCCCCAGTGTAATATGCCAAGGCCATTTGCTACCTGTAGTAGAGATTTATAGCATTAGCTATTTGAATTTTATGTTTGCAATTCACATAATACTTTACACTCCATGTGCTTCAAATACTTCACAGGGTTATTGTAAGAAGTGGTGTTACCACCCTTTAATAAGCAGTGAAGTTACACAGCTTGCCCAAGGCCACAAGTGAACACAAGGGAAGGGATTAGGACTCAGGAGTTCCATTCCTAGTCACATGCTCCGATTTGGGACTGTGTTCTCCTAGTGTATAGGGAGTGGGAGGGAAGGAATAATTTGTTATTCTACATAAATATCCAGTTAAACTCTTCCCTAATTTATAGTTTAGCCATCATATAGATTATGAAACTGACTATTTGTGCATACAGAGAATCTCTAAGACATGCTTATTTGGAAGGAATAGTGTATATTCTCTTGGGCATTTTACCTCAAGCCTCTGTATTCAGCCATACCAGAAGGGTTTAGGCCAAGCCAGATGCCAGCTTCAAAGAAAGGGGGGCGGGGGGGGGGGGGGAAGAAGCTGTTTTGCTTGGACTTCATTTGGTATAATTTCTATAATGTTCACTGTAGCAGTAAACCAGCACTGAACTTCATGTCCCCCTATATTCCCCTTCTTCCCATCCTCTTGATATCTACTTTGTACCCTGTGAAATTACTGTTCACTTATACACCATTCTTCACAAGTGATTTCCCTGCTGTTGCCCTCTTCCCCTGCCACTTGGAACATTCTCCAGGAGATCCCTCCCATTAACAGTACAACCTTCAAAAGTTATTTTTAGTACCTAGAATTATGCAGGCTTACATATATTGCATGTATCTGAGTCAGTAAAGAACCATTCCCATGGTGTTGACAGAATGCAGCACTCTAAATGCTGATTTAACTCCTGTTACTCAGTAATCGTACAACCAATTACATATTCTCCCTTCCATACTACATGCCCCTGTACCTCATTTGTGCCCCAACAGCCCTCCTTTAAGCCACATATACCAGTATGTTTGTCAGAGTTCAATTTGTCACTTCCCCACTCTTTCAATAAGATATTTTATCCTCTATATATGATCACACTGGTAGCTGAAAGGGCAATGGAACGAGCTATGTTGGGAATCTCCCTTCTGGATCGTATACCAAATGAAATCAGAGAATGCAGCGGTGTGAAAGATATTGTCATGGAAAGCAGACTAACAAGATGCGATGGGCAGGCCACACAGCACGGCTCATGGATAACAGGTGGACCACAATCATTGCTGAGTGGTACCTGCGAGAACAGAAAAGACCCCCCCGGTTGGCCTCCAAGAAGATGGGAAGATGACATTGTTAAACGTTTTGGACGAATGTGGAGAAGAAAGGCAAGAGTGCGAGAAGAATGGCAGACGTGTTGTGATCAGTGCAGTCTTAACGACAGCTGAAGTCCGATCGATCCAGGTGATCCAGTTGATATCACATTAGCCTGCAGACTCCCATGGAACCTGCAATGCTGAGTCATTATGGTATACCTTCCTTAATTTTCAACATATAGCTCCCCCAAGTCCAAATTACTGATATTTTACAGTGCTTAGGAACCCAATTGAGGTTTTAGAACTTAAATATAAATTTCTACTCTTCTCAAAAGAGGCTGGGAGGCACTTATCTACTTTTTACAATATATACTTACTGCCTAGCAATAAGGAACAACCTCTTGGGACTGGCATCTTCTTTACAGTAGAGATAGCAGTGAACTACTGCAAGATCTGTCCCTTCTTTACCCAGGATATTCTACTTCCTAGGTATTTTAGCAGGCCAGTTTTCATTTTAGTCTCATCCATAATCTTGTTGGGAGACTATTCTATCAGAAGTAGAGCAAAAAACTCCAACCAAATGCTAGTTACCCCACTTACCCTCTTTTAGAGTAAGAGTCCCTCCTGTCTCATTACTCTTCCTTTAGCATGTCACCCTCCTCCCTGATTAGACTTCAGTGAGGTCATTTATATAGCTTCTCAGTCACTCATTATCCTATATCTGAAACAATACTAAAGACTCCTGAAGACTTTGCTTACTTTGTCAAAGTCAGCTTTCTGACCTCCATTCCCCCCGGTATCATTTTTCATTTGAAACTCAGAGGCATGTTCTCCCCTGTTCCATGTGCAGGTGTCCCATTATTTCAATAGTTTCATGGTCAGATTAACTGGTGCTCACTCTGCTGTTAGGTTGCTTGGCATTGTCCAACTCAGCTTTCCCATTCTATAAAGCATTGTTTAGTCAGTGACCTGAAGAACTGAGCTATAAAGTTATTCTGCACCCAACTCTAGAAACAGTTTTCAGAAGTTTGTTTCACCTTGATCAAGAAAGTTAAAATCCCCAAGAAAACAAAATGTTGGCAAAACTTCTTAATGCTAAAGAACCTTGTAGCGACCCTGATGGTCAATTTATCATTTCAAGCACAACATAAATAAAGTTGTCTAAGCCAGAACTTTTTCAAGGTTCTCATTTGAATGCCCTTCCATATATTTTATCTTGCTTCAGCTGCCCAAGGGAGTCAACCATTTTTCTCCAAGGATTACATTTAGGAATGTAATCCTCATGTCCCCAATCCACCCAGAGGAAGAACTGTGGAAGTAATCTTCCATTATCCAAGGTAGAGTGGAAAGCAGTTTCTTTAGGTATGCTAGACAGCTTTCAAAAGTATTTTCTAGAGTAGGACCTTGGTATTTCTACAGCCTTTTCCTCCTTCCTCCAGCATGGTGTGTGAGACTAATGGCACAGCTGCATCTTTCCAACACCTGCAGTATTACAGTACAACCTCAGTTACAAAGTGACTGGTCGACCAGACAGCAGAGACCAAAAAAAGCACAATACTGTGTGAAAGTACTAAAAAAGGGAAAGCTTAAAAAAATTGGACAAGGTAAAGAAACTTTGCTTGTTTCATTTAAATTAAAAAATGGTTAAAAGCAGCATTTTTTCTTCTTTATAAAAAAGCTTTGAAATATTACTATGTCAATTTTCAGTTGTAGACTTTGAACAAAACGTTCTGGTTGTTCTTTCAAAAGTTAAACCTCCATTCCTGAGGTGGTAATAATGCCGAGATTCTACTGTAACTAAGAGCAGATACAAAAAGCTTAGAGCAGAGACGGTTCTGTTAGGACTCTTCACAAGCATCCCACCCACCCACGACCACCACATATTTTTATCATATTGTTTGCTAGCTAGCTAAGTTATATCCCAAGGGAAGAACAGCTAGCTCAAAGTAACTCACCAAAAGCTACCCGTCATAACTGACTTTGTGTGGTCCACAATGGCAACCAGTTAAAATTTGAATGCAATATTCAGAGAATAAATAGTTATATTTAGAACACTAGCATGTTAATGTTGCCTCCTTGAGAGCCTGATAGAGAAGCCAGCAAGAACCTACAGTTCAGAGAGATATCAAAAACTACCATTCTGTTCTACATTTCGATTCTCAGGTCTTGTCTTCACAGGGGGAAAAAAGTCTAACCTAAAAAGGTGTGAATTTAAGCCAATATAATTGGGATAGTCTCTGTAGAGGCCCTTATTTCAGTACAAAAAGGGTTTGGGTTTAAACTACACAAAAATTGTACTGGAGTAAGTAGGTTTACACAGGGATTATACCAGTATCCTTAAACTGCTAAACTGTCCCCACATAGAAACCCTTTACCCCCTTTGTTTATACCAGGGGTGGCCAACCTGAGCCTGAGAAGGAGCCAGAATTTACCAATGTACATTGCCAAAGAGCCACAGTAATACGTCAGCAGCCCTCCTCCAATCAGTCCCCCCTCCCAGCACCTCCCACCCACCAGCAGCCCTGCCAATCAGCACCTCTCCCCCACCTCCTGCATGCGAGGAAACAGCTGCTCTGGGGGGCATGGGAGGAGTGAGGGCATGGCATACTCAGGGGTGTGGAAGATGAGAAGTGGGGACAGGGCCTGTGGCAGAGCCAGGGGGTTGAGCAGTGGGCACCTCCTGGCACACTGGAAAGTTGGTGCCTGTAGCTCCAGCCCCAGAGTCGGTGCCTATACAAGAAGCCGCATATTAACTTCTGAAGAGCTGCATGTGGCTCCAGGTTGGCCACCCCTGGTTTATACTATTTGTCGGCTCCTCTGTCAGAATAACCTCACAAAATTCGCAGTTCAGTTTTCTAAGACCTTGTGGTGGCAGTGGCAAGTGCTTCCAGTGGTGAATACTGTGTAAATTGCACTTAATAAGCAATTCCTTTTTTGGATTTGTACAGCAGAGTTTAGCCTTCGCAGTTCACTTTTACCTGCCATCTGACGTAAATCTGGAGTGCCAAGATAAAGCATGGATTAAACAATTACTACATTAAATAAGAGGCAAGATAGAAGCCAAGTGAGCCTACTGCGCTGAGAGATGAAGTACATTGGTCTCATTGTAGCCTAGGAGCAAGCATCAGCAAATCAAGTCTGCAATTGCATATAATTGACCCAAATGGGAATGGCCAGAGATTTGAGGTATTTAATATTGGACTTTAATACATTGTTATGAATAGGAAGTCTTGACAGCAGTCCTAACATCCTAATTTTAAAATTAGGATTAGCCCTCAGGTGAGCACCAAGGGTCACTGAATAAAGAGAAACAGATTATGTTTGTATGTCACATCTTGATAAGCTGATGTATTAAAATACATCAATAATATGTTTGAGCATGCACCTCTGAATAGAAAGTAGACATTAGCATTATTAATTGCTAGTTTGAATACAGAATTATGCCACACTGAAGTACCTGTCAAGTCTCCACAAAAAGTTACACTTGGCAACTTCAGGAAATAGCACACTTTATCCTTTTACAGAGTATTCTGGTAGAAAATTAGCAGTGAAACTTCTATATGAAATTTTGTTTTTGGAGTGATGACAATGACCTCTGGTCTATTTGTCTTTAAACAAATTTGTTACAAGTTCTGATTGACAATCTTCTTAATTCTGAAATTAGAAGAGCTTCCGCATCTATTCAAATTGGGAGGAAATTCCTAACCTGAGGCTATGTTTTTAATAGGCTTGTGAATATTTGAGCAGCCTTTATAGAGTACCAACAGACCCAATGCAAGCCAGCCTACATCACTCTGCCACTGGCTCCAACCCACTATATAGTCAATCCTAAACCTCTTCTGTAAGATGACCAGTCTACTGAAATGCAATATTTGTTACAAGAACTTCTACCTGATAGTGCCAAGTTCGCTACTTTACTTCACTTGTGGCAAAACATCCCACTTGACTCACAATGTGGCAAGAAGCAAAAAGATAAGCTTTATGCAGCAGAGCTCAGTTCTTCCATAGGACACCCAAATCTAAATTCTAACCAAAAAAACCCCAAAAACAACCCACCAATATTTTGATCTACTAGCAAATCTTTGTTTGCTGGTGAAATAATTCAGTTGTACATTTCAGGGATACTGAAGTCATTAGATTAGAACCGTTCCTCCGATTAACAAAGAGCATGTTTTTTGCAGTTCTTGCAGGACAGAATTACTATTCTAGATAACACTAGGATTCTTCTCCATAGCTCTTTTAGAAGGGCAAAATTCAGCAGCTTCAGAAGTGATGTACAGTCAACATGCAGCAAGCCTTGAGATCAGCCCATGTTTGAGTCAGTTACATTCTAGAGCTTTTTAAATGCAAGCTCTCCATCCCCATCCCCAGCATTGATACAGAATATCTTTTACAGTGTACCTCTCAAGTTGATCATAGCATTTTTAGTTTTAGGCAAAGTCAGTGAGGGAATGACCATCAGAACATGTTTAGCTGCTACATGTAAGGAACATCGCTTCCTATTTTGTAGAAAAGGACAATATAGACAAGAAAAGGCTGATTATACACCAGTCAAATAGTGGCAGTTTGTGAATCTAAGTTACTTTCAGTGGAAAAAGTTGATTTGCACTACTCCACCTGGTAAGCTTCCTCTAACACTTCCTCTCCCAATGAGAATTCCATTTACAAAATATGGTACAAGTCACATGCCCTCTATATGCTACCACCTAAGGCAGCATGCATTTTTTAAACCACAGAATGGACATGGCTAAAAGGCACCACTTGGCAGACTTCATACATGCTATGAAGTGATCCAGACCCTAGCCTAGGCTCTTAACGGTCCATCTTGCCAATTGTGAACCAAGTTACCTGGGGTTTGAGTCAAATTCTGAGTCAAGTCTATACTCTACACTAAGTTTCTGTAGACAGCTATTCGGTCTTAGAATGTGATATAGTTACAGGTGAATGCCTAGAGTTTCATTGTATACTGTGAATAATTTGAGAAATTATGTAGTTTATTTTGTGTAGTGAGATGTCAGGTTTGAAGAACTCACCTGCTAAGTTATATTAATTCAGCTTTGTCCTGCTTCTTATAGGGACAGCCATGGAAGTTGTTTTTGTATGATCCGAGTACCTTTATTCAATATTACTTCCCCTCTATTATGCCAAAATAGGATGCATACAGTTTAGTAGCAAATCACTTTTTTTTAATATATCTGTCATAACCTAACTTCATGACACAGCATGATAGCTAAATATCACATAAGACATGTATTTCTATGAAGTGTAGAGACAGGGGGAAAAACTCCATCTTAAACTAGATCTGTTGTGTCTATTCTTGCTTAATTTGATGTATGTAAAATATTTGAGCTAAACTAGCCAGCATAAGCTACCTTCACTGTAGACAAAAATAATTAGTTCCTAAAAGCTACAAGGTTACACTGAAGTGCTTGACTATGCTTTTTTCCATCCGTATCTGTTTAAATAATCTCAGCATGGTGTCAAAAATATCTGTTCGGTTTACCCAATACCTAGTTAATATTGCATCTGACTCGCAGAACACCTGTAATTTCAGTCTTAGGTCACTATGTGCTCTGCCAAACATTACTTTTAATAGTCATTGGGTTTGATAATGTGGATTGAGGTCCCTTATTGGCAAAGGAGAGACCAACCACACAATAGCACCATATGTAGATCACCTAGAGACAAAATGCAACTGTGTTAAGTCCCAAAAGGAAAGTCTTGAGAACCTGTGGGTTACTCCGAGGCCTAGGCATGTGCCATGAACTATTTAAAAAAAAACAACACTTATGGTCATTCCCAATCCCAGTTCTACTTCCACACATTTTGCACTACACTTTAATGTGAGGGGTGCGCATGTTGTTAGAGTTGGGTGAAGGCACAGTATAGGTCCACTCTTTTGTAAGTAGTATTCAAAAAACCTTTTCAGTCCTTATCAGACAAATCCATTTGTGTTAATTTCATTCCATTATAAAGCTATGGTATGCCATAGCACCAAAGCAGTTAGTGTCCAGTAATTTTTCTGCACTTCATATATATTACTGTTGGCTCATCCTAATCAGGTCAGTTTATTTCCCCAGAAGATGTTTAAATCTAAATTAATGGTAGGACTAATACTTGCCCCCAGAAACTACCAGTAATAGCTAAAATGTCAATGTCTACAGCCTTAAAGTTATCAGGTTATTGCCAAATGGGCTACTGGAGTGGAGAGTCAGAAAACAATAGTGTGGTGCAGTGGTGATACTAAACTAAGCCCAGGGCTACACTAGGGGAGGGGAGGGGGGGGGGGGGGTCGATCTACGATACGCCGCTTCAGCTACGTGAATAACGTAGCTGAAGTCGGCGTATCGTAATCGGCTTACCTGGCCATGAGGACAGCGGCGAGTCAATCGCTGCCGCTCCCCCGTCGACTCCGCTTCCGCCGCTCGATGACGTGGATTTCCGGAGCCGACGGGGAGCGCGATCGGGGATCGATTAATCGCGTCTTAACGAGACATGAAAAATCGATCCCCGATAGATCGATTGCTACCTGCCGATCTGGCGGGTAGTGAAGACAAGCCCTAAGAGCCTACAAGCATTTCAATTATAGCCTTTAGATATGGTGAAGGGGTATAAAGTGACGAGTTAAGTTTGTCAGGCTACACTCTATATACTTGCCTATTTCCTCCCCTCCCCCATAAACATTGGAGTTTTAGGTGAGATTGGTCCAAGAAATTTTGAATATGGTAAAGTACCTCCTCTGTAGGTATAACTTATAGTATGGTGATTCAAGACTCCAAAACCCTTAAGTATTTGGACAATGGTGGGAGCTAGCTCTAAATACAGTTCTGTAGAACTGCTACACACTGTAAGTGTTTAGTACTGTTTGCATACAACATGAGACTAATTACAATAGAATTGTAAGTCCTTCCCCACCCTCTTGCCTCAAAAAAGGAAGCTATACAGAACTGTCAGACTTCATCATGCTGTGCTCTGACAGCTTAAGGCAACAACCCTATGAACAACCACCAAAATAGGTACGAATGCTGCCTCTTGATTTCTGACCAGGCATCAAATCTCTGTACATTTGTTATTGCTTGGTGTTAAGTGACAATTGCATACAAGAGGAGACCGAACTGAAACCAAAACCCAATGCTTCTGTCAGAAAACTGACCCTGTTTACTTGTTTGGTAGAAAGATAAGTTCTTTTTATTATGCTTCACATACTTCTCTCTACTACAGATTGCTCTGAGTGACTTGTTCATGACCTCTTGGACAGCCTAAAGTATGAAAGTCAGAACTACATTTACTAAAATTTAGGATACAACAACATTTAGTTAAGTAGTCATGTTTCCAAGAAACATGGATGAATACTTTCCTCAGAGGTAATATATTTAGCTGCAGTACATTCATGAAAGCCTTGCTCAGTCTAGAGCCATTAGTGTTCATCTTGAGTCACAAGCCTGTTGCACAACTGACAGTAACTCCTGCAAAGAGCTTGCAGACAGAGGTTCTGGTCAGACAATACAATTGTAATTTCCAGCCTACCTGTTTAGAAAAGTGTGCAGGCATGTTGGTGAACTATTGCTTTATAATGAGAACAGGGGAACTGCATAAGAGTCCCACCAAGCTCATGTACAAGATTAGGGTCAAAAAGAAAAGGAGTACTTGTGGCACCTTAGGCTATGGCTACACTGGCACTTTACAGCACTGCAACTTTCTCACTCAGGGGTGTGAAAAACACACACCCAAGTGCAGCAAGTTACAACGCTGTAAAGCACCAGTGTAAACAGGGCCCCAGTGCTGGGAGCCACGCTCCCAGTGCTGTAAACTAATCCCCTCGTGGAGGTGGAGTACCTGCAGCGCTGGGAGAGCTCTCTCCCAGCGCTGGTGCGCAACCACACTCAACTTCAAAGTGCTGCCGCGGGAGCGCTCCCGCGGCAGCACTTTGAAGTTGAGTGTAGCCAAAGCCTAAGAGACTAACAAATTTATTTCAGCATAAGCTTTTGTGAACTACAGTCCACTTCTTCGGATGCATAGAATGAAACATACAGTAAGATATTTAAACATTCAGAGAAACATGAAAAAGTGGAAGTACCCATACCAACTATAGGAGGCGAATTAATTAAGAGGAACTATTATCAGCAGGGGAAAAAAAACAAAACAACCTTTGAAGTGATAATCAAGATGGCCCATTACAGACAGTTGACACAAAGGTGTGAGGATACTTAACTTGGGGAAATAGATTCAATTAATGTAATGACTGAGCCACTCCCAGTCTCTGTTCAAACCTAAATTAATGGTATCTAGTTTGCATATTAATTCAAGTTCAGCAGCTTCTCCTTGGAGTCTGTTTTTGAAGCTTTTCTGTTGCAAAATTGCCACCTTGAATTCTGTCACTGAGTGATGAGAGGTTGAAGTGTTCTCCTACTGGTTTTTGAATGTTATGATTCCTGATGTCAGAGGTGTGTCCGTTTATTCTTGTGTAGAAAAAGGATGTTACTAGCCAATAGGTTGACAGATCTAAAGTTAAACTTGAGCTACTATCTACTCCTTCCTTAACAGACACTGAGTTTGCCAAATCAATTCAGTGGCAACCTCATCACCTAAATACAGAGCTCTCAGACCACCATCAAATCTGCTCAGAGAACAGTTGTCAAAGATAGTCAATCTTTGACCACACTTGCATGTGTGATCCTCACTGGCCTCAGGTGTGAAGGCCTGCTGCACATGGGCCCTACTCCCTTCAAAACTGAAGGGTCCATGAGTAGCATGGCAAATCAACAATGGGTACATGGATGGTTGGGTCAGCTATAAGAGGTTTCTGACGCCAGCTACAAACCATTCTTCATGACATCCATGTTGCCCTGCACAGCTTTCTCTGCAAGTGTGCCCATGACTGGTGCCTCCATGACAAGAGTGCTCTTGGGTGATCAAAGAGATCTGGGTATAGTGGTAGGTTTGGGGCCTGATCTTCCCAACCATTCTGGCTGTAGCAGCCTCACAACAGATGTGTGGAGGAGTGATGTTGCTTAACACAGAGAGCCATGTACTGGTGTGAGTTGAATCATCCGTTACAATGCACATGGTTAAGAACCATTGTGTGCCAACCAACTTGACATGTGATAATGAAGTCAGAATGAAGCATAGTATTCATGCAGAGCAACAGAGGGCTAAACCAGATGATCATGGGGCACAAACTTTGAAGTGCTGCTGATTTGCTTAGAAGGTTGTGATGCAACAATATTCACCAGTTTGAATGTAAAGCCATTTTAGTGAAAAACAGGTTAATAGGATGATCAGTTAATTTGTTACTGTGTCAGTTTATACTACATTGTGGGAGCTACACTTGTGAACTATAGATATTTCACATTTAATTTGCATTGTGTTGGTAGTTCAGCATTCACATGGGGTTTTAGACCAATGTAGGCTGTTGAATAATATTAACTATTGTCTGAATGATCACTAGAATCCTCCATTAGATTGCTTTAGGTGCATCTATTATTTGTATATGATGCATCTGGGTAATGGGATACAGAACCTCGTGCTGTCAACCAAAGATGTCACACAGCAGATTATCATGTCAATGGCATTTCAGCATCTTCATAGGCCTGTTTGGGCAATAGGTTATCTATGTGACAACTAAGATATGAGTGTTCAATGCAGTAGTGATGACCACTTACATGGAGCAGAAACATGGCAATTTAACAGTTCAGTGTAACAAGTTAGAGAAATCTGATTAGCTTGATTTCATCACGAGAGAAGATACTTTGACAATCCAACAAGTTCCAGTTTTATACCAGTTGAGAATAAGACAACCACAATGGTGAGCTCATGTGTAATGTGCAGAAGGTGGTAGATAGGTCTATTAAACTTTCTGTAAAAGCATAAGGTTGAAGAAAGCAGTTCAGGAGGCAGATCACAAATGAGGTCGGAAGATGTTATTTTGAGGGATTTAAGAAGCCTTCTTCACTGATTCTTGAAGGAAGATGACTTGCAAGGTACTGTTTGACATGCAAGTCCATTCAACACACCACCATGGCTACATCACAGCTACTTGAATCTGCTGCTGCATATGTTCAAAAGCCTAGTAGGTCTTCTGGTCAGTCTCTCCCCCAACCTCCTAAGGCAGCAGACATATTGTTGAATTATTTTTGACTCAGCCCATTTCCTTCATTTTTTCCTATTTACCCATTTCTAGCTGCATACAATTCCCTTTACAATGTTTTCATTAACTTTGATTAATGAGTTTACACTATCTTACAGCTGGTAATATTTCAAGTTCCTCTAGAGATACATCTTTTCACCTATTTCATCCCTGTTCAAGAAAAATGTTTTCTTGAAACAGGATTACACTTATATAGACTAACCCCATATTAGAAATGCATTGAGGCACGTTAAAACTATGCTTTGCTAACATTAAGTATGGTTTAGTCATCTTTTAGGATTACTCATGCCTGAAGTGTTACATTAATCATTTAAATGGCCAAGTGTAAGAAGTCAGAAACATCTAGCAATAATGCAAAGTAAAACGTATAGTTACAGATAGTGTTTTTTTATGGTAGGCTGGAAGAAAGTTTAGTACTATACAACAGCCCTATACAGTTAAAAAATTTAAATAAGCTATCAAAATAGTACTTTACACCATGTCATAATAGCCACTGTCACAAGTCTTTCACACATTTTGTTTTGGCATTAGGGGACAGTTAGTGAATTGACTAGCCAGCTCACTTTTTTCCAGAACTTCTAAATGTATGCAAGTTTAGGATCAAACTTGGTGAAAGAATTTTAATCCAGTTTTGAATGCAGTTAACAAAAATAGGAGCAGAGGCTTCATTTTCTCCAGTGAAATTGCCCCTTTTATCAATAGCCAATTTTACTTCAAATATTTAAAAAGCTACTCAGTAAGCTCTGACTTTCAAATTAATGCCTCTCTAATAACCCGTTCCCCTTTATAAACCATATATGAAGTTACACCTATTATGTACTTCAAAGTTTAAATGGTTGATTATTCAGAAACAGTTTAATATTGTTTACACTCAATCCTGTCTCCACAGCAACGATTGGTTATCTAAAAAGGGCTGGGAACAACAGAAAGGGAGCTAGAGTCAGACAGGAAGGAGAGGTTATTTGAGACAAGTGTACTTGCACACAAATGTTAAACACTTTCCTCCTGAACTAAAAAAGTAAGCCATTCAGGAGCACCTTCTAGTTTAGCTTGCTCACAAATAGTGAAGTAACAGCAGACAAGAAACTACATATAGAGGCACACTTATAAAAGTGTCCCTAATTTAGGGAAAATTGTATTTAATCATAATTTGTCCATACCAGCCCATTCCCACTTCCTGCCTCAGTACTATGTTCAAGTGTTCATGAACACAAACCACAAGGAGCTGGTTGGAATGAAAGGGTTTGATCCTTTAATGTTAAGAAAGAAGGAAAAGGGAGAGAGTCTGAAGGGAGTTTGTCAGTTTGACCCATCCTTCCCATTTTAACAATAAATAGCATCGCAAAAGAAGGCACAATATTAACAGTAAATAGAGTTTCTAGAGCTCAGTAGGGGGAAACATAAAATGTAAGTTTAAACACAAGTAGACAGGGGGAGGGACATGTAATAAAGTCAAAAGATGCTGTAGAGAACATTTAAAGTAAATAAACCTGCACTGTGACAGACAATTGACATTTTGAAATGGATGCTAATTTGACAGAGACAGTGCAAAGACCAGAGCACTTGCCAAGTCCATTTCCTGTTCTCTCATTCATTCAGTGAATTCCTTTAATTCCTGCCTTGAACTGCCTGTTCAGAAGCAGCTATTTCCCCTCACTTTTAGTTTTAAAAACACCATCCTCCCCAATTAATAGAAAAATATGTTTATACATCACTGCTGTAGTTTATTTCCATCATTCAAGCATGTTTGCCCTGTTATAGTCATGCATATTTTCCAATGCTGCCATTATTCCTTATGCAGGAAAAAGAAAATAGCTACAGATCATTTTTAGGGAGGGTTTTAATGTTACTTTGTAGGAAGGTGGACACCTTCCAAGTCCAGATTTTTTGCTCCTTATTTGCAGCACAGGCTGCAAGGTCCCCCAGCAATCTGGAGACTGATGGTCATTTATGAAACACAGCAGTGTAAAATTAAGGAGCCCACCTAAACTAGAGCTCCTGCTCACAGCCCCAGACACAAATAATGCCAATCCCTATTCCTCATACTCTCCATTGCGGGAGTAAAGCCGACAAGCAGCTCTGAGACCTCCCCCTTCAGCCCTAAAAAGAGAGTCACTCCGGCAGCGAGTGACTCTGCACAAATAGCACAGACTGGAACAAAAAAAAAAAAGAGAGAGACAGCAATGAATGAGGGGGCCAGTTCCAGAGCCCGCACCTGAAGCTGACTTGACTCCCACTCCCCACAAGCGAGCTTCAACCCAAGCCCTCCCCTGCATTGGTTTAAAGCAGGGATATTTGTGCAACGACGTGGGAAAGTCGCCAAGAGGCAGGCGCATTCTGTGTGTATCATGCACATGGGTCCTCCCGCAGAGGGGGAGCCTGAGGCAATTGCAGAGAGGCCGCCCCCCCCCCGCCCAACAGCTACTGGCCCCTCCACCGGGGGAGGGGTGCTGCTGCTCCCCATTTCCTCCCCCCAGCTACACTAGCCCCTCCACGGGGGGGCGGGTCACTGCTCCCCATTCCCTTCCGCTATACTGGCCCCCTCCACGGTGTGTGTGTGTGGGGGGGGGGGTGCTGCTGCTCCTCATTCCCCCCCTACACTGACCCCTCCACGGGGGGGGTCGCTGCTCCCCATTCCCCCACCCCACGACTGATTTTCCCCCCCATACAGGCTCCCCACAGCCCTGACCCCCGAGAGCAGCCTCGGCCGCCGCCCCACCTCTCCGGCCCGCAGCCCCCACCGCCGGCGCCGGGCAGAGAAAGCTCGGGCGCTCCCAGCCCAACCCAACCCCACCCCACCCCGGCAGGCCCCGCCGCTCACCTGGAAGTGCTCCTGGAAGCGAATGGGCAGGATCTGGGCCATGGCTGCGCGCAGCCCGTGCAGGGTGCCCAGGGCAGAGGCGCAGGACCCGGCCGCGGCAGGCAGAGGGGCAGGCGCTGCTGCACCCCGCACGCACACAGGCAGCGAAGAGGCAGCGGGTGGCGCAGGCGCAGAGCGGCGCTCAAGGATCCTGTCCTCAGCCCCCTCAGCTCCTTTTCTGACTCAGACCTCGGGCCCACTCACCCTCTTCGGGATCACTCCGCTCCTCAGCCTGCCGGGGTCTCCAAACAAATAGTTCCTTCACTAGCCTCACACCTCCGCTACCTTTCTCCCTCCATCTCCCATTCCCACTGGAGGGGGGAGAAAGCATCACTGCGTTCATAACGGGACTGTGGAGGGGCTTCATCCCCTAAAGAGATGCACGACCCAGAAGAGAGACAGAGTCACTTGACAAGCCCTAGGTATCCTTCCGCAAGAGCCTGGGTCCAGTCCTGCCACAAGGTATCACGTGATTTGACCCACCCCCATCCTCCACCTAGCTGGTCCAGGATCCCTGCGGTGGGACGAGGGCCAGGCTCAGCGATGCTGCCCAGGGCAGAGCTTTCACTCCAGAAGAGCTGCCAAGGCTCCCTCGTTTTGGGGATAGAGAGGCTCCTTTTCCATTAACATTGATTACCCCTATGGTAGGGCGCAGATTGCATTTGCCTTTATTGTAAGGCAGTTTTCAGAAACTGCTCCTCTCCCTGTCCCACCCCATCCCAGTGTATTTCATGGAGACCTTTAAGATCTTACTGGTCCCTTTCTCTTTAAATCTCCCTTATTGTCACAGCTGATCTGTCAGCAGCAGCAAGAGGGTTTCCCTTGTGATTTAATACTAAGGCAATTAATTTCACACACACCCCCACTGCCAAAAAAGAAAGGAAAAACTTAGGGTTGACAAAACACGCCCCCATCCCGATCAAATTCTACAGAGTGGGTGATCAAATTGTTCATAAGCAGAATTTCCTCCGCTACCCCATACATCGTTCTCATAATATCTACATCCTGTGCATTACAAAGGCCAAAACAAAAACCCCTGCCAGCAAACTCTTAATTTCCACCAGCCCCTATTTTTTTCAGAATTCAAGCAAACAGCTTGTTTTTCAAAGATACTGACCCCAACTCTGATTGAAGTCAATGAGCGCTAATGACATTTAATGTCTGTGAAAATCATGCCAAAAACTGGGTGCATCCCATTCAGTGTGGCACCGTGTACCCTTTTTGTGGTAGCTAGGCCACAGAAAATGTTCCATGAGCTTGGTACAGTCCTAGCTAACACAGCTGGGTTATTTCGCTCAGCTAGTAGTGGCTTTGGCTATTAAAAGTAGAGGTCGCGTCATAGTTGGAATTCCTGGTGCCCCCAACCTACCTTGGGGCAGGGTAATTAAATTGGTAGCATGCTATGTCAAATAATGATGCTGCATTAAAAATGTGGCTCAATAGTTTTATAACCAATTATTATTTATGTTAAGCACTGGGTGCATAAGCATTTCCTTTTTCTTTCCCTCTCTCCCTCAGTTGGTGGATTATCATCAGTTGGAAGAGAGGTGAATAATAACATTGATAGCTGTAGTATTCATGCTCAACTGCAGTAATCAATTATTATGCTTTGGGATGAATGCTGATTGCTTAACGGTGCTAAACCGATTCAGTTAAATAGGTCCAAAAACTGTATGTAGACAAATCCACATGCAGGACACAGTCTATTGATTCACATAAATCATATATTCCTAGCTGAATCTGTCTGACCACCTCCGGCACATTCACATTGTTGATGATTGCCAAAATCTAAGGGCTGGTGCTCTCACCTCTGTTCCCTACATGGTAGTTTTGGAGGGTGCCCACTCCTATCCCCTACATTTGAAGCTAGCCAGCTCTGGTAAAAAAGATTATTTTTTTTAATAGGAATTCTTTAGTTCACTAAAGTGGCACGGTCATGGCTGCTGCATGATCAGCACGTTTAATTTCTTTCGGCCTCACTGATTGCACAGTCAAGCTGAATGGAATCAAGGGGCCTATGATTTATCATTTACAGAAAACAATATTTGAAATCTTCAGGGTTGGAATCATAGGCTTGCAACGTCAGCCATTTTACAAATAGAGTAGGGACTTGACTCATTTTAAATGTTACATTTTGAAGAAACTAGTAACAAAGACAAACTTGATTACATTTGTCTTTGGGAGCTTTATAAATACTCTCCAAAATATGCATCAATATAACTTCTTCTAGAGTCTATTTTAAAAACTGCATACTATCCCCAACCTTAATTATGGTGCTATGACTCCTGAGGACTGATATGGGGAATGTAAATCAGGGACTCAAAAATTTGGGGAACCTCAAAGTATTGGAAGAATACAGAATCTCAAGCTTTACAGGCAGAAATAACTTTATTAGCAAAGATTACAAATAAGCAAATAGTTACATGTTTAATGACAAAGACTCTTACAATAAATGGGTTCTTTTAGTCTCTTTCTGCTCTCCAATCCAGCGTCCTAAATCCAGCAATTACCTAATGCCCAAAACCGATGGACACTACCAATTGGCCAAGTCCTCCTGATTCCAGCATTCCATTATTTTTCTTGTTAAATAGACACCACCCAAAACACCTTGCTCAGTGTTTCTCTTGACTATTAAAAAACATCTTTCTTCAAATGGGCTCTGTTGCACATCTCTCTGTGAGTCTATTACCCTTCCTATTGGGCTGCTGCTTTGTTGGGGGTACTTAATGGTTACGCATACGATTTTTTAAATATATAGACACTCTAGCTGCGGGGGTTTGATTCTTGATAGAACCGACCCAGCTCTTCTTCCTTCCAGGTAGAACTGTTTGAAAGTTTCTGAAATTTTAACAAAACTAAACAAAAAACAATCTTGACTTTTTGTGATTTTTTTCTAAATTTTTCAACTTACTGGACTTTTCTCAGGCAGCTACATTGAGTTCCACACAGCCTACTGTATAAAGCATTTCAGATGAGACTGCAAATTGAGGTCCGGTCTGCTCTGTGTGGACATTATAGATCCTATGCTACTTTTTATAAAGGTAAGGATTTACCGTAGTGTCTCTGGCTAGAATTTCCTGTCCTCCCAACCTTGTGCATTATACTGTTGTGGTGGTGATCTGCCTAGTGCCCTTCCACTCCAGCGATACTTGTGTGTATGTAATTTGGGATCCTTTAGGAGAAAGACTTTGGATCATGCTAATAATGCCTATTGAAGTTTGTGGGAGACTTTCTATTTACTACAATGCACTTTGGATCAGGCCTTATAAATGTAATCTATTATTACTACTATGCTCTTCTGACTGTTTAACTCATGCTCTCTGGTTTCCCTTCTAAAATGCAGTCACTGCACCTACCAGTTCTTAGACAGTCAGCATAGAGCTCTGCAAAAACCTTTTATATTGTGGATGGAAAGGCCAATAATCAATGGGGTGGTCTTGCGTGTCATTCACCAAACTGCTTCCCCCTCAGTTTTGAGGCATCTGCTCTCCACTGGTTGCTGCTTGTTCTTTGGCCTGTAGGGTGCCAATCTTTCACAGCCCTTAGAAGAACAGCATTTATGTCTTGGAAGAGCTTTTATTTAAATGGAGACGTTAATAGCACTACAAAACACCTCACCCCCCCTTCCCAAAAAATCAGCCATCTAAGTCTCTCTTCAGAAGATTCATATATCCCTTTAAAGTGCTCCTTCTTGAGTCCCCACTTCACCACAACTCTTCAAGTTCACGTCGTAGCTAGAAACTGTTTAATTTGCAGATCTCTAGTCCTCTTTGCTAGTTTGATGACAGATAAAGCACTCATAAATGTACTGGGTAGTGTGTATGATTGCCAGTGCCTTCTACTGGACAGAACGTTAGACTTCCTTGAGCGTGAAGTCCTAATACTGACTCAAGTGATAGGAGACTACACTGCAGAAGCTGAGGATCCTATATACTCTCTCTGCTTATGAGCACAAAGTTCTAGGAAACTGCAGCATGCGGTACAGTGAGGACTACTGAATCTTTGGTGGCTGTGGATTTGTTTCCATTCACATTGTACCTGACCTTTTGGCGTCAATATGATTGTCAGGATTTTAACAAAAGAGAAATGTCAAAATCTCAGGAAAGTAAAGTGTGCCAGTGCTTCATGGTACTCACATGTTATGATATAGCAAGGATCAATAACATCATAATAGTTCCAAAGTTCCTGTTCTAACATATGCAAGAAACATGATACACTGTTCCACTTAAGGAGGTTCACCATTCATTTCAGGATCCAGTTCAAAATTGCCTTGCTTGTTCTTAAAAATCACCTCCCTCTCTGCAAAGACTTATTTCCAGCCTATGTCCTGGAGACTTGGGAGCCCTCCCCTTTTCTTCCACTTGTCTAGCACTTGCCTCTTCTCTCTCCTTCTCCAGAAACTCATTACTGCTGGTTCAAGAACTTTCTCCTCTGCATATCTCCTGCTATCTAGAAACTTTTTCCCTTTTTGGCTCTCCAATTAATTGCAAACCTCCACTGGAAACTTAATTTTCTCCCTTGCTTCTACTTCTCTCCTCCTCTGCACTTATTTGTTACTATTATTGAGTGCTGTAATTTTGTCTTACTCTTGAAGGCAGGAATACGTAAGCCTTGGCTCTGAAGACCTGTAAGGCATTTCAGGAGCCTGTGAGGCTCTCTTCTGATGTTTCTAGAAAGCATTGTGCACAATCCTGACAACTAGCTGTTAGGTTCATGCTCTAAAAACAATTTGGAAATTAAAGCTACTCTGATAGGATAAAAGCAGACATGCATTCTCTCTCTCTGTCATACATATACACACACACGTTTGAAGAAATAAATTACAAACAACCATATGCTAGTGTGCTCACTCTCTTTTCCCCCGTAAGTTTAATTCCAAGCATAATATTGGTACAGCTCACTTTATGAATTGATACCATTACATTTTTTCAGGTGCACTCCTTACTCAGGCAGGCAAAGCTCCAGCTCAAAAATGTTCATAACTATCACGGTCATATTTGACAAACTTTGATGGCATTTAAAGTCTAAGCAAATAGCCATATCTCTAGAGCCAGTCACAATGCAGGCAGCAGCTGTGCAAGCATCCCCCACAGAGCTGGCTCCATGATGGTATGTAATTCACTCATGACTGGCAAGCAAGATCCCTGACTTTTCTCCCAGAAGCGTTACCACTTAATGAACACATCTTCATCCTGCTTTGTACAATGCATGCCCTCTGTAGTATTTGCACTATAGTTTGGTAATTAGTCACTAGACACTAAACTACTTACATTCTCGAGGGCTTGCAACACAGATCCTGAATTACTTGCATGGCTGTGAATTAGGCTGCTGAAATTGCAGCTTGTGTGTCCTGGCCTTATAAAACAGAGGTCCACTGAACAGTGATGCAAAGCAGAGTGAAGGGCACGCATGGGAGTCAACGTCTGTGTTCAAAATCACAACAGCTGGGTCATGGCCGCTCACTACGTCAATCCTTTTAGAAACTGGATTCCTCCAGAGTGTTTGCTGTGGCAACCCATCCCTCAAAAGGATAGATGTTAAACCTGCCCTTTGAAAATATAACTAATGAAAAAATATGAAGTAGCTAATATATCTCAAGCATACATCTCTAGCTAATTCTTCTAGATCTGGAATGACAGAATGCCAGCTACAGTTATAACAGACTAGGTGAAGAGCCAGCAAAAAGCTGAGCAGTTAAATACAGCTGAGGAAAAAAAGGTGAAGTGTACATTGAAGGAGTCACTATTTTCTACCACAGATAAGTAGGTGATTTGTTAAATAATATGTATTAGGAGTTCAGCTTGTGGGAGCCCGGGTGTGGCTGGTGTTTGCTAATAGGGTGTTGGAATCAGAGGTTCTGGACCAACGCTGTGGCTGCACACAGACACTCGGGGAGTGAATTACATGCCAGCAGGCTGTTTGTGAGCAATTCAGGAAAGAGCTGCAAACAGCAAGGCATCGTAAGGCACCCCATGTTGCAGGGCAGGTGGTGACAGCACCTCACTGTTCTGGATTGCACCTTGGAAGGTCACAAGTACATCTTCTATCTTCCATTATAAAAGATGCATAGAAAATTGTAATGGGTAAAAAAACCTGGGTGACTTCTACATTTTGCCATGTCTCCAAACAGGATGGAACCCTCCAAGCTAAGGGGAAGAAACAAGACCTCACCATAAGCGGAGTCCACATTTCTCTTCCCTTTCTCCAACATCATTTGTAGAATAGCATTCTGTGTCACTTCTCACTATACCTCCTCCATACCATGCATCTTAATGAAATGCACTGTCTAGCTCTAGTATGGAATCTCTTTTCTATAACTTAGATCCAAGCTGGGATTCTCAGGACAAGTCTCTCTCACACAGATTATTCTCACGGAGGCTCAGCAGCTAGGAAACTGTTACTGAGTTTTGATTTTGAAGACGTTTCAAGCTAAACTGCCAAGCAAGAATAAAATCGAGTTAAGCACAGATGTGTGAACATCCCCACACAGGCCTGGCCTATACACTCTTTAAAAATAGTGCCCCACTGATTCTCACACCAGTGATAGAAATACAATGGACAAGTCGTGTTTTAGCTACTGTGCATCTAGAGCTGCTTTGAGCACATATAGATGACCGTGATTAAAATGTCTGTGCCCCATCAATACTAGTGCTTTCAGTATTATTGCTGGTAGCAGTACCACAAAAAGGAAAAAAAAATATTTAGCCTAACCAAGATATTGGGGCAATTTGTTACAGAAGTCTCTTTTCCCTTCTAAAAGAGTTTTTGGTAGTTCCTGCTTTTTAAAGAAATCACAGAAGGTATCATTCTGTGACATCAGACATGCAAGAAGTCTTACTGCAAACCTTGGTATTTGGGATGTTTCAGAATTGGCAGGGCTTCAGCAAGCGAGGATGTGCAACGCTAATTTCAGAAAGGGGAAAACATGTTTAAAGGGCTAGTTAAAACATTTATTTGATGAATACCCTCCAAAGCCTGGTGAATGCAGCTGTACAGAAATCTATACTTACTTGTCTTCATTATTGCTTTGTAGTTCACCTTTAAGGATGTGGTTTGGCTGTTGCATGAGCTAGCTCACCCTTACTTTTCCAACTCTCCTACTCAAGATGTCCAGGTAGGTGGCTACATGGCCAGGATTTCATGCTTATTTCCACTCTCCCTCATGGAAGATGGATCTGAGAATTATTTGTTTCAAAAGATTTTTAGGGCTGTCAAGCGATTAAAAAAATGAATTGCAATTAATCGTGCTGTTAATTTATTTAAATATTTTGGGATGTTTTCTACATTTTCAAATACGTTGATATCAAACAAAACAGAATACAAAGTGTACAGTGCTCA
The DNA here is from genome assembly GCA_037349315.1 of Chelydra serpentina. Taxonomy (NCBI): domain Eukaryota; kingdom Metazoa; phylum Chordata; order Testudines; family Chelydridae; genus Chelydra; species Chelydra serpentina. Next base: position 3,933,701 of record JBAIAC010000040.1, read on the forward strand.
GTTTATATTTTTTATTACAAATATTTGCACTGCATAAAAAAATAGTATTTTTCAGTTCACTTAATACAAGTACTATAATGCAATCTCGTTATCGTGAAAGTTGAATTTACAAATGTAGAATGTTAAAAAAACCTGCATTAAAAAATAAAAAAGTAAAATTTTAGAGCGTACAAGTCCACTCAGTCCTACTTCTCGTTAAGCCAATCACTCAAACAAACAAGTTTGCTTACATTTGCAGGAAATAATGCTGTCCGCTTCTTGATTACAATGTCACCTGAAAGGGAGAACAGGCGCTCACATAGCACTGTTGTAGCCAGCGTCACAAGATATTTATGTGCCAAATGCACTGACGAGTCGTATGTCCCTTCATGCTTCAAACACCATTCCAGAGGACATGCGTCCATGCTGATGAGTTCTGCTCGATGACTATCGAAAGCAGTGTGGACCGACGCATGTTCATTTTCATCATCCGAGTCAGATACCACCCAGCAGAAGGCTTATTTTCTTTTTTGGTGGTTCGGGTTCAGTAGTTTCTGCATTGAAGTGCTGCTCTTTTAAGATTTCTGAAAGCATGCTCCACACCTCATCCCTCTCAGATTTAGGAAGGCACTTCAGATTCTTAAACCTTGGGTCCAGTGCCGTAGCCATCTTTAGAAATCTCACATTGGTACCTATTTGCGTTTTATCAGATCTGCAGTGAAAGTGTTCTTAAAACAAACAACATGTACTGGGTCATCATCCAAGACTGCTATAACATGAAATATATCATAGAATTCAGGTAAAAAAGAGCAGGAGACATACAATTCTCCCCCAAAGAGTTCACAAATTTAATTAACACCATTTTTTTTTAAACAAGCGTCATCTGCATGGAAGCATGTCCTCTGGCATGGTGGCCGAAGCATGAAGGTGCATATGAATGTTTAGCATATCTGGCACGTAAATACCTTGCAATGCCGGCTACAAAAGTGCCATGCGAATGCCTGTTCTCATTTTAAGGTGACATTGCAAATAATAAGCAGACAGCATTATGTCCAGTAAATGTAAACAAATTTGTTAGTTGGCTGAACAAGAAGTAGGACTGAGTGGACTTGTAGGCTCTAATGTTTTACATAACTACACTCGAAAACAAAATCTACATTTGTAAGTTGCACTACACTACTTGTATGAGGTGAAATCAGAAATACTATTTCTTTTATCATTTTTAGAATGCAAATATTAGTAATAAAAATATAAAGTGAGCACTAGACACTTTGTAGTCTGTGTTGTAATTGAAATCAATATATTTGAAAATGTAAAAAAACATCAAAAATATTTAATACATTTAAATTGGTATTCTGTTGCTTAACAGTGCAATCAAAACTGCGCTTAATCGCAATTAATTTTTTTAACCACGATTAATTTTTTTGAGTTAATCACGTGAGTTAACTGCGATTAATCAACAGCCCTAAAGATTTTATGTAGGTCCTCTGGTGAAGTGGCTTGCAGCTGAGCCACCATCTGTCAGCAGTAAGCAGTACCGCACTTAAGGGGAAAAGGAACATAGGGAGAAAATGTTCGAGTCCTACTTTGACCTTTCAGAATTCAATCTGTTCCGTTGTGACCATCCACACACCACTCTCTGATCCAACAATATCCTAATGTGAGCATATGAAGAAAAAAACCCACCCTGCATCAAGTGAAATTGTGTAGTCAGTGTCAGACATGAATCTGCTCCTTTTTGTGTCAGGCTCTGCCTATTTTCATTTTATGAAGGTTGAAATTTAACTGTTAGTAGTAAACAATTCTAAGAGGGAGCCTCAGTTCTTAAACTGATATTTGGTTGCCTGTGAAGAGGGGAAGGGGTGCGTGAAAGGAGGAAATTAATTTTGACATGAATAGTTATTTATTTTCATGTGTCCTCCCAAAGATGCCTCAATAACATCCAGATCTTCTTCTAGCAACCTTGAACATGCATGGCCCAGCTTAAGATGTGGCTTCTGACAGCGTGACTGCTACTTCTAGTTACTAAATACTGGTAAGCCTTGATTATGTAATGAAGTGAGCAAAGCCTGGGTTGTGATTGACCATTCTCATTCACAAAGAAAAATAACATAGGTAATTTCCTGGGAATTGGGGAGGGGAAGTTTATTGCGCTTTTAAACCCGTTATACCTTTGGATTAAAACAAGGATGGCCAAATACAGCCCAGACTTACAACAGAGCCTCAATTTAGCCTTGTATTACAAATGAGGGCAGTCAGTCAAGGCTACAGATCCCAGAATGCTCTGCTCCATCCTGACCAACCATAAACATCATCATCTTAAAAATGAGGCAGATGCAATATGATCCATTTGCACAACTTCCTGGGCTCTCATGATCCTGGCAAATTGCCAACGTGGCCCTCAGTTGACTAGCCTAGGCTCCTTGATTAGTCTCATGGGAATGTTATCCTTTCACTTACTGGGTTAGGAAGAAATAAACTAGAAACTACTGAAGTGCTTGTCTCAGCTGTCACTATCTGCTTATATCTACTCACCATCACATACTACAAGCAAAATTGTTTTCAGTTATATTTGACCTACATTGAGGCTAACTTTCTAGCTATTCTCTGTATTAAAAATATGATAGTGCATCAAAGCTATGTATCTCCTTATTTTAGGGAAAAGATATTTTGAACATCAATATGGACAAGTTCCTGAAGATCAGACTCCAATTTGTCAGTCTGCTCACACATTTCACAGTCCATCTGTTTTCTTTCAATGATAGCTGTGCAAAGCACCAGAGAAATTCACTTCAGAGACACAATGGTAGCTGATGTTTATTTTGATACTTCTGGTGAGCTTCAATATTTTTCATCTTTCACTATATCCCAACATTGCCTTTAATTGCTTCTTGTCAGCAGATTTTCAAGTTATCCCTCCCGGCTGTTCTCTCCCAGCGCCTTCATTATTTGACAACACTCCAGTCATGACATACTGCAGAAAGAGGTATCAAAATGGGAAAGCAGTTGATGAAATTCAAAATAAAACAAAGTGAGGTAGGGCTGTTATAGTACATGGCCAATGGCTAACGGAGTAGTTTAAAAATCATTACAGAAAGAGGGTAAGAATATTTCTCAAGAACGCATCTCTTTTCTCTGCTAAGACATCTCATTTTATATACATCCCCAACAAAAGTACTCAATTTCACAAAGCTTATCAAGTTACAGTCGAAATCATTGAACTGTTTAAATTCTATTATATGCCTTTACTCCCAGGGAATAAAGTTGAAAGAGAACCACAAAAAGGTTAAAAAAAAAAAAAAAACCAACAAAAATATGTTCTTACAAGAACTGTCCCCACAGTACTGACACTCACCAAGCCTGGGGGAGAAAGAAGTTTCTTTAGAGATTATTGAAGATGCTCCAAGATACCAACAAACACAGGCCCTGTGCGACTCAGCAAGTATGTAACCATGTGTCTGACTAAGGATGCGAATAACCACATTGACTTGTATTGTACTATTCACATGGTGAAAGTTAGGCACATGCCTTGCTGAATTAGGGTGACAGGTTGCTGCCTCCTTCATCTCTGTTAAAGGGGCACAGTCCAGAACATAGCATTATTCCATTTTAACCAGAGTGAGCTTTGTTATTGCCTGGTAGAAGCCTAAGGATTCAGATGAAACCCATGTGATACACACAGGGAGGGGTTATGCTCACCTCCCTTGGACACATGTGAAGCCTTCAGGCTCCTGAGAGCTTGCCAACGTAAACCCAGCACTGAAGCACACTAGCTGGAGTGGGAAATAGTGCAGTCTAGATGCAGATCAGTAAAACAATTTTTTTTTAATTGTTTTTTTAGCTTTTGGAGATTGTTGAAAGGAAATGCCTTTCCAGAAACTCTAACCTAGAAATGCTAGGAAAGCCAGTATAGCCAGAGTTTCTACGCACCTGTGAATCATCTTCATCTCCTTAGCTTTCAGCTTCTGTGATGAAAGCCCAACTACAGTACTGGTCTTCCTCGAAAGAAGAGCTAGGCAATGATTGTGGCTGAAGAACTTTTCCCCCCCAGACACCACAACCCAACCACCAACTGTTCAATGAGCTAAAACAGCACAGGACTCATCGAGAAGGGATCCAGCCAACAACAGATCAGCATCTAGCACGGACAGCTTTCTAGCTAGCTAACTATGGCCACTATCACAATAGCATCCAAAAACCTCCTGATCATTGATTAATTTAACCTGACACTACCCCTGTGAAATAGGGGAATATTACAATCCCCATTTTACAGAAAGGGAATTAAGGCACAGAAGGATTTGCCCAAGGTTACACAAAGAAACTGACAGAACCAGGATCTGAACCCCATGTCTCCTGAATTCCAGCCCACTACCTGAGCAGAGAAGAATTTGGACTCAAGGGAGGGGCAAAGGGAAGAGAGGTCTACTTATCAACATCAGCAGAACCCCTTTCTTTCCATTGGGGTAAGGTGGGTAGGTCCAACGAAGGGAAGAAGATAAATATTGGGTTGGAGGAATAGGAAGGAAGCTGGGGGGAAAGCTAAGGGTCACAGTGCAGAGATACACGGGAAGGGAAAGCAGGGTATAGGGACAGGGTTACGTTAGAGGAGGAGAATACAGAATTAAAAATGACCATAGGAAGGGATTAAAACCAATGAGTAAATAGACTGGTATTGGTGAAACGAACAAAAACAAAATACATAAAAACATTCATCCTTGTCTGTTTTACTTTAAACACATCTGATAAGTCTGGGTACAGCTTTATATAAATAAAGGCAAATGATAAACATTTGATAAATTTGATAAAACATTTGATAAAACAAATGATAAACACGAGAGATTAAAAACATCTCATGCAACATCCTTTCTTTCACCCACTGCTGTGTGCATGTATGCTGTCTATTTAGATTATAAACTCTTAAGGGCAATGTCCAGCACATTCTAGGGACAATGGACATTTTGGTTACATTATTTATAAATTCCAACCCCTCTTCTCTCCCTTCCTTGCCACGATGAAGGAAAAAGAAACCCACGGTGTTTCAGTAGCACATTTCACATCTCTGCTGCCCCAATTGCTGTGAAAAACAGAAGGATGTCAGGTGAACTGACAAAACCAACCAAACACGGTTGGAGGCAGAATGTAACCTGCTTATATAGTGCTGGGCTCATCTTTGGATAGAACTGATTTTCCATAAACAGGAAAATCATATTTACAAATAAACTAATTAAGAAAGCTTACAAACCAAGAACAACAGAATTAGGATGTCAGTGAGGTCAGTTCTCCCACAAGGCATCAATGCACAGAAATGGGAATCTGTTTGCTAGGAACCTTCACTCTGTCTACAGTGTAGTCACAGCCTGATTGTTTTCCAACTAGGGCTTTTATAGCTGGTGCAGAACTACCAAGTTATTGTACTTAGACAACCCCTGCCCCTAGTGAGACATCCAGACAGCTTCCTAATAATAGTTTGGCAGCCATCTTATTTTGGGGGCAACTCCACCTTTCTTTCAGCCCCAGGATTCTATAAATCTTTTGTTCCCCTGGGGAAAAGGTACACTGAAGGAAATGAAAAATGGGAGAATTCCCTCTTTCCTGGAGGGTTGTGTGGTGGTGGTGGGGTGTTGAGGAGGATGACGAGAAAGAAGAAGGGGCGGGGGGGAAGAGACAGACAGCTGAGGTTAGGGTATCCGTTTCTTCCAAAGGACAATCATTAAATTTTTTGCCCACATAATTGCATGAGAATCTCTTCTTCACCTCCCTTTCCCTTTCTCACTTCCAAGAAAGCCAAGGATTCAGTTGTGGTCAAGGAAACCTTTTAAGAGATCATAAAAGGGAGAAAATACCTGGCCAGCCATAAAGAAAATACCCCCATATCTTCATATGAAGCCAGTAGATTTCTTCCACAATTGCTAGAATTATGTTTGCACATAAGTACAGAGAGATGAGATCCAGAAGAGACTAGAATACACAGTGCTTCTAACTTCTCTCCAACATCTCTGCTGTACCCTAGGATTTGTCTGCTCCAGTTATGAAAGGGCTCTCACCTCCTATTTGTAGGAGATCCATGCTGAGGGACACAAGTGGCAGCTAGAATTGTAGTAGATACTTCAATTCTAAGCACCATTCTGATTCCTTTAAGAACAAGCTCCTCATTTCTACTGATAATTTCTTGCAGTAAGACCTTCAAAGGCTGTTTCCAGTGGCACTAACTGGCACTGAGGTATTTAAATCCCTATCATACAGAGATTTCCAAAATCCATATTACTCTCCCCAAATACAAATACTATAACCACCATGGTTACAGGCACCTTGGAAAATACTGGTATGACCAGACTGGAGACCATGCCCTAAACTACATCCCTGCTCTCTTAAAGCTTGCAACACACTGCATAATTTGATTACCATATTCCCGAAGAGCTGCCCCTTACACAGAATGTAGCCAACCTGTTATATTCACTGCTAGACTCAAAAACTGTGGTGGGATTTTGATGTTTTAAAATAAAGTCTACATTTTATTACCAACAATTAAAGCTATGCATGTTAATTGAAGGCATGCCAAACCCCAAGATTCAGGGTCTAAAGTGATCACCACAGGGTCAGGCAGAAATTCAGCTCTTTCACCCCACTCTCAAAAGCATCTGCCACCAGGCACAGCAATCCCAATAGGCCCATGCATTGGAAATCCTAGTTTTCTTATATAGTATTAAAGGGTTGTTGTTCAGCAGAAAATGACTGGTGAAGTTACATGATTTGCTAAAGCATCTCCTCCCAGAGTTGTAGTTCCTAAGAATGACACCACACTATAGCAGCTTTTGGGAGTGGACAGGATGTTATTTATAATGGACATATCCTCAGTTAAAGAATATCCTTTTACTGGAAAAAATCCAATCAATATACTTTGATGGTTTCCAGCATCTGGCAATGATACTTTTACCCTGGAAATAAAATGCAACAAGTCTTCTTGTACAATAAGCACCTTTATTGAGCATCTCACCATTCAATATACAGTCCATTTGACATCTTAAATTGCTGAATTATAATCCAGTTCAATCTTTCATTAAGAATGAAAGAGAAAGAAAGACTTCAATTTTGCTTGTATAAAAAAGTATTAAATCTGTGTGGTGTATAATTGTTACTATTTAAAAAAAAAAAGTCAGGGCTGTAGTCAAATGATCACTGGCTGTAATGCTGATATCACTCAAATTTCAAAGCCAAAAACATTCTCTTTCCTATGGAATTATCCACTTAAAAGGATAAACAAAAAAGTCAGTTTGTTCTGAAGGTTGAATGGCTGGAAAAAGTATTTTCTATTTCCTAGTTTTACATAAGCTGAACATTCACAAAAGCTATTAGGCAGCAAAATATTTTACATCTCCATCATGTAAAAAACTGAAATTTTAGACAAGCTAAATTTTCGGAGTATTGTTTGTATACAATCTAAATACAGTAGCCTCAATACAGCTCCTCTAGACATTCTGTATGCACACAAAGTCGTAGGTCATGATCCTGCACGGAGTGCCATGCAGGAAGACCCCAGTGCCCAGGCAGAGCCCCAATGGTTTCAGTCAGACTCTGCCTGTGCAGTTCCCAGCGCAAGAACAGGGCCTTAGAGCCTACATCTTGGCTACCCTAGGTTATTTAGTGCAGTTTTGGTTCAATGCTCAAGAACAGTTTTATTGGTACAATTTATTACAACCAATGGCCAGATTTAATTTTTTAAAAGAGGGCTGCTTATTGTAAAAAAATCTATGCTCAGAAAGATAAAAATTCTGAATAATTGTAATATCCCTACCCTCATGTAAAGACATAAATCTTCCTACGAGGGAGTCTGTCTTACTTTATAAAGATGCCCACACAGAAGTTTTTGCAACCTTACTTTGATATTTAACACTAACTGCCACTCAAGCCAATAAACGTTGCCTAGTCTACAGTATTACCAGTGATGTTCTGCTGTAAAGAAAGGAAGCTACCCTGCTAACAGGCACACTTGAGCAGAATAGTTGGTTGAACTGGCACTGAAGGGTAAGCTTGCAGAATCATTTGTAAAAAGCTTAAGCCAACACGAGAGGACAAGTTTCTCAATAGTATCCGACAGAAAGATGAAATGGTATTTTAGACAGGATCTAAAAGATGAGTTACAGAAATTAAGCCTTCAGCAGCATGGGAAGGCAGAAATTTCTAGGAAAGGAAAAAAAAAAAAGTCAGCTTTTCAGTTATTTCCTCTTTTTGTAAAATAGTTTTTAGTCAGCAAGAGCTTCATCACTGTATTACAAAACACAGCATTGCTCTCTTCACATTGTTAACGGTTATGTTTTTTAGCAGCAGTGTAAAGCATTTTCTATGAAAGCTAGGAAAGGAGTTCAGCTTGCAGCAGATTTTAGTTTATGCTTAAACACAATTCTTATCCCCACAATAGAGCCCTAATGTGGAATGCAATCCTTTAAAATGGGACCACAGAAGTTAGTAGAGCAGGAAGCCCGTAAACAATGAGGAAATAGCAGATGTCACCAACTGGCAAGGGTGAATGGGACTGAGTAAAGAGATGAGAAATTAGGCTTTTGTAGAACTCCCACGTAATTCTGAGTTCTGGTTTGAAATGTGTAATGATCAAAAACCGAAGTAAATTTCTTATAGAAAAGATCTCCCCTAAGGACAAGCAGCTTTTAGTAAGGCTGATAAAACTACATTATTAAAAAAAGTCTTGTCTGTTTTGTGAAAAAAATTCTTCTATTTCTTCTTAAACTAAATTATGTCAGAAAGGCATCCGTTAAACTAATAAATCTATTGCCATCACTGTTCATATCCAAGCCCCATCTTCCTCGTTTTTCAATATACATGAACACATAGCTGGATCTTCTAGCTACATTTCTTCTCCATTAGCTACAACTCAATGGAGAAAACTATTCAGCCTGCACAGTGATTACCAAGGTCTTGCTTTAGGAAAAGTCTAGTTGCGGGGTAAGCATATACACGTGAAGGCAGATTTCAAATAAGTAAATAGTGCTACTAACTGGTAGTGGGATTTTCCACAATTTTAAAACTTGGGATAGAATACATACACAGAGCTTGGACCCATAAAAGAAAGATGCCTCTGTCAATCAGCACTGTGTTCTGGAAATTCTATAGCAAGAAAACAAAACACCCCTCCACCCCCCAAATACACACTATTTTTTCTGATGAGTACTTAAATAAGCCAAAGGTAAGTAGGACAAACGTTTCAATCTTCCTTCCCCTCACACGCTTTCAGCTTTTTACAAGTTAATGATACCTGTTACTTCCTAAATAAATGCCTTAACATTAAGAGGAGACAGCTAATCACTCATGAATATTCTGGCAATGGGGGAAAAGCACCAGTAATGGTATGTATACACAAGGACAGAAGACATATAGGTAGTAACAGGCTTTTTCAAACTTCCAAATGGGAAATAAAAAGAAAATTAAAGGTAGTGAAAAATATATGGCAGAATAGTCTAAAAATTGGCACCTGTGCGTTTCCTGCTGGTGGCAGCCACTTTCTTTGCAAAGTGATATTTGTGACACCAGCAGGGCAGGTATCAGGGGGTAGCCGTGTTAGTCTGGATCTGTAAAAGCGGCAAAGGGCCCTGTGGCACCTTATAGGCCAACAGACATATTGGAGCATAAGCTTTCGTGGGTGAATACCCAGGACTCTTTGCCACTTCAGCAGGGCAGGGTGCAGCATAAACTAGTTTCCAAATGGTTTCACATCAGAGAAATGTAGTTACCAGGAGCACTAGAGGAGTTACATTGCTCCCCAATAGCAAGAAAGTTCAGATGGTTTAATGCTCTACTTTCCTACACAGACTGAGGGTTGATAGAACAAGAGGGTTGAAAATTCTTAAGTCCTTTATCCACTAGAGGGAGTATGTTCACACCAAGTCAAAAGATGGGATTTTTAAGTGTTTGAACAAGTCTTTTTTTAAAGGGAAAAAATGTGTGAATTTAGTGATTATGAAAGGTATTGAATCAACAGACCTAGACACCAAAGTTTTCCATTTATCAACACAACATGCAGCACAGGCAACTGTATACAATGCAAGTTTCTCCACAGTGCCAATCGATGTGCCGTAACAATCTGGAGGGACCAGGTGCAGTGAACAGGGCTTTAATTTGCTGGCCTCTCTGCTGGGACTGCCAACTAGGTTCTTACTGTCAAATGCGGTAGTGAATTATGCAATATGGACATTTGTCCAGTAGGATCTGAATCGGCATTATCTGCTCGTTTTAGAGACATCACCAGTCAGGCAGAAAGAGGATGATCATTCGGTTACCACCTTCCCACAGCTGTAAAATTAAAATGACTTTTGTTTAACAGTGTTATTTACAAAGGCATAAGGGGAAAAAAACCCATCAGGTGGATTCCAGTTTGGATTTGGAAAACTGGAAATAATTAAAACATTTGTCATCTGTAGGAACTAAAAACTGCAAAGCCAGAGAGCTGGAGAGCATGTAGGTATATGTGCAAGTTTAATTTCTCAACAATGGTGATGGGGGTGGAAGAAATAGTCATCACATAAGACTATGGCATGAACTCCCCCACTCCACCTTTCTTATTTGAAAAAAATATTTTTTTTAAATTGAAGTACTAGCCCAAATCTCCATTTTTAAGAGAGATGCTGCTGTTCAAATAGCCACCTACTCAGTAGGCTGGTGAAAAGCAGCACATAAAGGACAACCACCACCATCAGTGGAGGATTTTTGAGCATGCAGAATCACTTCCCCCTAGGCAGAGGGGGACCAACACAGTGTTAGTACCAGCATCATTGCTGTGTCACATTTGACAACTATTCCAGTTGTGTGGAGACCTCTGAGATTCCTTAGGAACGAACACAGAAATGCTAGGGGACATCGTTCAGAATTATTTTTACAGCTGGTAATCTGTATGTTTACATATAGCTATTGTTAAATTCTTAAACAATTCCTTGCAAAACAGGTGAAAAATTTAGTTATTTTGTTTGCCACAGTTCTAAGGGTAAGGGCATTGAAACACGTAGACTGAAAATTCCTATATGCACATGGCACATCATAACACAAACGAGCAGGTATCCAGAGTGAAGGATTGCAACCAGATGCAGAAAGATGTGCTGTCCAATGTACACATATGTATATATTAAGACGTGTTTTAAGATCTTATGTTGCACTCAAGATTCTGCAATTTTAATGATGGCTAAGCCACTGACAAAGTAAGAAATGGATATTGCCCAAGATTTAAAACAAAAAAACAAAGAAAACTCCCAGCAAGATAAACATCCAAGAAGATCTTACACTGAAGGAAAGAATTTCTGAGAAGTCTTTAAAGTTGTCGGACTTTTCTTTCAGTGCTTGAAATATTGACATCCAGTTTGTCTACTTTTCCAGTTAGCCGGTCAAGAATGTCATCCTGCTCCTCAATTTCTGTCTGCAGACCCAGAGCCAGCATTTTCAGACGGCCCAGCCCAGAGGACATGTCATCTGCCAAAGGAGAGGGAGTATGAAGGTTCAAACAGCAAGAATTACAAGATATAGGGTGCCATTTAAATGGGTGCTGTCAACATTCCCTCCATTTCCCCCAAAACCTTAAATTAAACCAAGTGTCAGTGAAATCTGCTTAACTATTCCCCTACAATATTTGCAACACAAATGTTACAACACTGGTAGCGCATTAGTACCAGAAAAGTGACTAGTCTGTTTTCGTTGCTCAAAGTGAGTACATTGTAAACTAAAAGACAATAAATGGTGAAAACTAAATTTGATCTTTATAAACTAAGGTATTTGTCGTGTCGTTTAAATATATTTAAACATGTTAACTTTCTCCCTTTAAGGATGGATATATTTTTTTCTTGCCTCTGTATATTTGACACCCTAACATGAGCAGTCTCTCATCAGTTTGTTCTTTAAAACTGATATTTATTGTCAAGAAAGATTAAAATACACTGGCGTAAAAATGGTTAATTCTATAAAGCTCCAATCCTTGCGGTACACCCACTTTCTGTACACAGATTTTTAGAGCATTACCTTCCATAAGGTACAAGTTTGTTTAATGTGGATGAACAGGTTTACTCGTTCCCATATCCTAGAATGTATCTTTTGAAGTACTTAGATGCAGAAAAGAAGTTTACTGCACAATTGGCTAGCATAAATGTTTTGGAAACTAACAAGTTCAGAATGGGGTGAGAGTAGAACAGTTGTTATATCTATCCTAACACTTATGGCTCAGCATCTTGATTCTTCAGGAATTTGTTTTCTTCCATATCACTCTTTCCAGGTCAGACAGAGCAGACAAATACAGAGGCATTTTATACAGAACAAAACAGATTATGATTGTGCTTTCTTCAGAGGTACTAATATATGCAGAAAGATGAACAAATCCACACATTAAGGATTTCATTCCTTCCAAAAAATTTTCAATTTTCTCCAGAATTTTAAGTTCATTAAAATAAAGTTTTAAGCATTTGTTTATGAGGGCTTCAGAATCCAAACTGATGCACTACTGACATTCATATAAACTCAAACATACTATGCAAAATAAATGGTACATTTTACATTACAGGAGACTATGGTATTCATATTTTTGATATTTAAATGCTAACATGGGTATTTCCTTACTGGTATTTTTATCAGCAATACCCAGCTAATGTGCTTTTTCAGCATAGCCTGATGATCCTGCTTGGCCCTGTTCCATTCATTTGAAGAGATGTTGCATAGGAATATCTGCACAGTGACTGGTTAAACATACAGCAGATATTTTGATGAAGTTAAAGGAAAGATATTTAAATTACGCAAAGTGGCAATTGGTATCAGGTTAAAAAGTTTTGGGATGACTGTGGTGCAGCTTTCTTTAAAAAATAAATTGTTCAGCAGTTTAGTAACCAAACATTTTTGAATAATTGTTTGTGTCTTGGTGAAGTCCAATATTGAAATAAAATTTCACAGAGCACAGAACAGAAAATACAGAGACGCCAGCCGAGATACCCCATTGCAGATGTTAGTTTCTATACAGATTTATATTATTGCAATAATCTTAGCCAGTTTCAATCTATAGCTGGTTTTACGTTAAAAGCATTTAAACGCCGATCTATTACTAACCTGTGTCATCTGTCCGACAACAGTCTGCCATCTGGTCAAAATCCATTTTGGACAAGAAGTGGACTACTAAATTCATAGTATGTGCGAAACATGATGGGACTTAAATCATGAAGACTGGCCTAAGGCATGTAGCAGATCTACCAGGCATAAGCTTTTGAAATAGAAACTACATTCACAGAGGAGCTTTTATGATCAAAGGTCTGTGCGTGAACTAAATGCAAAGTTTTAAGGACACAGCTAGCTGGGAATAGACTGCTCTGAATTCTCTCAGGCTTTAAATAGCAAGATATGGAAATCATGTTAAGTCACATAGCTTCAATTTCTAACTCACCTAAGTTGCTGTCAATTTTCTGGTGGTAAGTTCGGAGATGTTGATTTTTTGGATAAACATCAGGTTGGACAGAAGATTCTGAATTGGTTCCACTGAAATCATAGTCTGTTAACAACACAAGACATTTCTAGTCCTCATAAACAAACAAAGGAATGGTTCAGAACTATTAAGAATTGCTCTAGCTGACTGACAGCTGGCTTTCTGTCATCTGACTCTGTCAGTGAGACCTAATAGATTCAATCCAACATCACTATCAGTAGTGGCTTTATGATATGCAGAGATCCATGTTTGCAAGTAGATTTCCTGGTTGTAAATTAGTTACTGCTTTAAAGTCCTGTGTGTTGCTTTCTGTAGTTCTGTTACTTAGCTGGGAAAAAACCTGGGCCAAAGCCATGAAAGCCAAACAGATCCCCTTAAGGGCAAGTCACTAGGAAGCTCTTGTGCCCTCTACTGGTCAGCTTTCATATGTTGCCAGTGGAGATCTATTTAGATGTTTTAACACAAGAAATCAAGTTTTGTGTTTGTTTTTTAATTAATTGAAAGGCTTCTAGCCTTCTTATTGTAAATTAATGCTTTGCTAGCTTCAGAGTGAAGCTCTCTAATCTGTTGGCAGACCAACAATACAGAGCCAGAAGGGTCATTTCTGCACCCCATATAACAGGGTAAACACTAAGGGCTGGTCTACACTAGCCCACAAGTTCGAAGTAAGATACGTAACTTCAGCTACGTGAATAACGTAGCTGAAGTCGAAGTATCTTATTTCGAACTTCAAAGTACTTACCCCTGGTCCACACGGCGGCGCACAGGCTCCCCCGTCGACTCCGCCTGCTCCGTTCGCAGAGCAGGATTACCGGCGTCGACAGGGGAGCACTTCCTGGTTCGATTTATCGCGTCTAGACAAGACGCGATAAATCGAACCCAGAAGATCGATCCGACGCCTCGGGTAAGTGTAGACTAGCCCTAAGTGGTGAAATTAACCATTGAAGTGCCAAACACCAAGCTCACACAATTATACTCAATTGTTACGTTTTCAGTGTGCATTAGATCAGTAAGGTACAGTGTTGCTTTATTTATAGATCTATTTCAAAGACTTCAGTATTTTTTAACCCTCACAAATATAAATGAAAACTAGTTATAAAATGGGCCCTTATTTAAAGCAGACTATGGCCATTCAGCACCAGACAACATTAGCTGAAGTTTGCTTAGTACAAGGGACAGAACAAAAGCCTACATGCTATTTTGTATGAATAAGACACATGTCTCCTGGACCAGGGTTAGCCACATCTGTACTGATAAAGGAATCAGCCATGTTTGAAAGGCGTGGTAACACATGGTTCAAATATACTCCTTCTGAGCCATTTTTAATCATTTGACAGACCCAGGATATAGCTATACTTGAACACACTAGTTAGATTCTTGTACACTGCTTAGGCTGCATCTGAAGGAGGAAGGAAAGGTGCTGAATCTTGCAAGCTTCTAACCCTCTTTATTGTTAGCATCTATACGTGAGATACTCTTTCCAGGAAGGCTAAATAGACACAGCTCTAAACTATGTAAAGTACACCCAAAGTGACGGGCAACATCAAATAAATTAACAAACCAGAATTACGCAGCTTCCTTAAATTTGGATGATTCTCCTGGTACTTTGACTCCTGTTCTTTACTAAAGACCATGGCTTCTTTTAATCTGGTGAGAGAAAAAAAACAGAGGAAATATTCTTGGTGCCCATTGGTTGAATTCTGTACCAATTGAATAGGATTAGGCCCCAAATTCCTTTAATAGCGAACTGCTTCTTACTTAGAACCAGTTCCCCTTCTCTTAACACTCATTTTTAATCTTACAGGGCTCAATCATGCCCCCACTGAAGTCAACAGCAAAATTCCTATAAACTTCTGTGGGAACAGAATCAAGCCCTCAGTCTTTACCAGTAGAGGCAGTCGCCAAGACATTTACCGTACACTAACCTGCTCCCCACCACCTGAAACAACAATACACATACAATGTTATTGTGTTATTCACACATTCCTACATTGAAGGTGAATGTCACATGGTTTTGCTCTAAGAAGTCAGTTAGCTTAACTTTTGTTTGTTTTTATTCAGAGTTGTTAGTAAATTGGAAAGAGAAATAGTACATGATATTTAAGAGGGAGTTTTTCAGTACGCTTGATTCTGGCAGGGGTCCAGCTCTGGATTTCCTTTGGCATGCAAATTTAAAAGGTTGTATCGCTACAAACCTCTACACAGTTCCCATTAATGAAATTATTCTTACCACAAGTACCAAAAAAAAAAAAAACTTTTTAGCAAAAACATCAGAGAAGAAAATGGTCACCATCTTGCTAATTTACAACGTACAATTGAAAGAACCTGCTTTCCCATTAAAAGTCATTGGAAAATTGGAACATTTCAGAACTACTGTAAGGCAAATTCTATAACAACTAAAATAAAAATTATTCAATTTTTAGATCAGCCATATTTAATATAGTTTACCACCCTGTAATGATACTGATTTTCTCTAGAGATCATGAAAAACCACTTAGCACACATACAGCACTTTGGTCTTCAAATGCTTTAAATATTCAACTTTCCTATTACCCCGTGAAATTTATCTGCATGTACCAGTACAAACTTGCAGCAATATAATTTCCACGACTAAGGCTTAAAAACATTATTTCATTCTTCCAATTTTTGAAATCAAGTTAGAAAATTAAAGATTTAGCTGCCTTTAACATATAACGAACAAGTTATTTTGAAAATATTTTTTGCAATATTTGACCAATACTTAAATGGTCAAAGACTTTTCATGTTTAGTGGGCAGAAATGCATGCTGGTTTGATCAAAATTCCAGAGACTTATATTGATTAGTCTAGAGTACCAAAGTATGTGCTAGGGGATCACAATACAGATGAAATACTTGGTCCTTGACCTGAGGAGCTTACAAACTAAAGCCTCAACGCTGCAGTCCAGTCTGTGCCGACTGGTGCCTATGCAGACTCGAGCGCAGAATTGGGGTTCAATATCAGACTCAGCACAACAGAGTAGAAGTCAGTAAGATGACCATTACTCAGGCTAGTACACAGCATGGAATAAAGGAGAATGGAGGTTATGTTATTTAAACTAAAATGTGTTGGCTACTTCTAAATTGTGCAAGAAGTAGATTTTAAGAAGGGATCGGAATAGAGCAGGGATAGTGGCCTTGCAGACCATCTCAAGAAAGCTATTCCAGCCATAGAGGTGGCATGATGGAGTAGTGTTCTTTTTGTCTACATCCTGCAATGCATGGAATCAGTTTGCAAGACTTCTCTGCTAAGAGGCAGGTCTCCCTGCCAACCATAGATGACTCATGCTTCCCCATACTTGGGCGGCGGGGGGCACAATCTAAAGAAGAGGACACATGACCACTGCATGTGTCTCCTTTGCCAGGTGGCACCCCTCCCGCTGCACCCAGCCTGGGTGCTCTCCCCACCCCATGTTACACACGGGGGCTTCCGGAGACAGGGGTCAAGCATGCGGGGGGGGGGGGGGGGGCGCGCAGGTGCAGTGGGAGAACAGAGCCCTTCTCCCTCCTCCACAGGCCAATCTAGGGCAATGGCAATTGTGAAAAAGGATGAATAAAACCCCACCTATGCATCGCCTCTGCTGCCAACTCCAACTGATCACTACCACTCTTAAAATTCTCATTCTACTCACTTGCTGTTTCCTTGGTACTCAGGGACTCCATTCTGCTCAGACTTGGTCTCTGGAGGTTTCGATTTGAAGTAGTTTACAAAACCACCAAAGACACTCTTAATGCTGTTTATGTGTCTCTGACTAATCTTTAAATCCTGATCCATTTTATCCACCATTCGTTCAGTGCGCTTTAGTGCCTCACCCTGACGTACAAGTTCCTAAAGGGAAATTAACAGAAAAACGGAAGTTAGTCAAGTCAAGGGATAGATTGTGATGTCAATCGTTTTAACATTTAGGAATAAGATTTCAAGAGCTGTATTTCCCCTTTTCAGTCTGTAGTGGGCTGTGTTTTATGGATAATTATATAGAATTGCTATACATCTCCTTAGCACATAAGAGATCCTCTTTGTTTATTGTACATGCACTTAAAGTGTCACAGCTTTAAGATATTGCTCTTACTCAGGAGAGCCAGTTAGATGGAAACAGGAAGCCAGAACACTGAATCCTTCTTGAAATTTGAGTTAAACCCTCCTTGCTTGCATATGTCTAGACTACTGGACAAGTTATATTCACACCCCCTCCATGACATGCTACTTTCAATATTTTGTAACCTTATCTTTTTTCCTCTAATTTATATTATGTGTGTGGAAATTTTATATAAAATTTCAATTTCCTGGCTCCATCAATAACCCTTAAACACCCCTTTTTAACTACTACTATATACCACAGCTTTTGTGAAATGCATGTAGATTTAAAAGCTATTTTATGCTCATTCTACCTGCAGAATTTTCATTAACGTCAACGGGAGATTTTCACAAGAATCAAGGATAAATGTAGTGTAAGTTTTCTTACATTTTAAACCCATTGTTCTCCAGGCTCTAACTTTCCTTTATGTAATTGTTATTTATTATTTGTATTATGCTGGTGCCTAGAGGCCTCAATTGACCTTGGGGCCCACTGCACAAGGCGCTGTTTGAAGTCCCTGAAGAGTTTACAGACTAAAGAGACAGACAAAAGGGTGGATGGGAAACAGAGGCACAAAAAGTAGTGACTTGGGTAAGGTCACACACATAGGCACCAACTTCTGCTGGCAGAGCACCTACCAATTTTTGCCTATGGGTGCTCCAGCCCCGGAGCACCCACAGAGTTGGTGCCTATGGTCACATAGCAGGTCACTGGCAGAGCCAAGAACAGAACAGGGCTCTCCTAGGTCCCAGCCCAGTGCTAGATCCACTAGACCATGCTGCCTCATACCATATTTAATTATGCATGCAGCAATTCCTAATGTGGATGATGAAAGTGACAAATAGAAATGGTCCAGAATTGAACCACTCTACCTGCTAGCACAAATGTTTGTAAATCTTTACCCTGCAGTTGTAAGCAGGCTATGATCAGGAATCAAACCAGCATCTCGCTAAGCTCTCTTGCCCGCCACCCAAAGGGACTGCTTCTTACTGCTCCATGAAATGAAATGGAGCAGCAAAATTAGTTTCACTTTCCTATTCCTTAGTACAAGTTCAGTAGAGAAGTGGAAACAAGATTCCTTATTAATTTAATTTTGTCTTCAGCATTAGATGCATGCAAACAAAAGTGACAAGAACTTAACAATTACATGTCAGGGTGGTGGCAATTGTGAAAAAGGATGACTAAAAGCTTCCAGGAAGAGGAGAAGAATCAATAAACGAGAAAGCAAAAAATGCAAAGAGACAGAGGAAAACAGACATGCTTGAACAGGTTTTTGCACCTTTCTCTCTGAAGTATTTCTAAGGTGTCTAGTCCTGTGGCACTAAAATCAAGACCTGCCAACTCCAGCTCAAGGCAACTGTAACCTTCATTAGCTCTACAGTTCTTATTAAGAAATGCCAACTTCCTGCCACCTACTGTGAACAAGATCTAGAAACTTGTTATAGTCACCATTTTTATCAGGTCCTAACCAGGGTGGATTTGATTGAATTAAAATGGATTTAAATCATGATTTAAAATCACTAGTGAGGAAGACTCGATTTAATCATGGGATTTCTACATAAAAGTGCATTCTTGTTGGTTGTTATAACCTTAATATATATTCTCCACAACTCAGAGATAGATGTAGGTTTCATTTTTAGAAGGTACACACTATACATTTTTAAAAGTGATTTATTTTGAAAACCTTTCTGATTAGTTTTACAGCTATATCAGAAAATGAATGATTGTTTGGTTATTTCATTTACCAAAGGTAATTGAAACATATTTATGATCTCCAATTCAACAGGTTAATCATTAATATCTGGAAGATTTTCTTGCCCTGCTGTATTAGGAGGAGAACATCACCAGACAAACATTTACATTGTTTTACTTAACTATCTCACCTCTATATATTATTTAAAAACATTTTTGCTGTTAACAAGCATGTTATCTCTGGAGAGAAACCCACAGTTTGAGAACTGCAAAACTAAGCATCTTTGATGGTATCTTCTTGACTGAGCACTGAGTCCCATTGGGTAGATACAAAGATTAACCTGAATAATCTATACAGAAACCCCTGGAACCCCATAAGATTGGGTCCCTAATCCATGAACTATTGGAACTCATTTACAAAACTTTTCTTAAACATTACATTAATATATTGTCTCAAACTATAGAATTAGAATTTATAATCCCTATTCCATTATAAGATATCTATCTTTAGATATGCTTTTTTGAGGAAAAACGTATCAAAAAATCCAATTTAAATTAAAAAATAAAATAAAAATTGATTTTTATCCACCCTGGTCCTAGCACCTTTATCTGCCCTTGCTAAGGTATGTTAAATTGTACCATGGAAGTACAGATCTGAAGAGAGATTACCAATGCAGAATCTATGCTAGTGAGGGAAGTATTGCTGTTAGAATTATTTCAATTCCTGGTTGACATTTTCACTAACAAAGAGTATCATTTTGACACTAATAGTCTGCACTAGGTCATTCAGAAAGGATCCACTGATATAAGAAAATAAGACTAACATTTTTCTAAGAGTCTTTTCTGCATTAACGGATTCCTACAGCCTATGGTTTTAAAATTCTAACGCACAAAGGTATGCAGCTCGATATCTCAATGGCTTAAAGATACGCAGCCGGAATCCTTCTGCTTGCAGTTGCATTCATGAAAAACAGAACTGTTGTCTATGTTCTCTCCTAGCTTTACCAAATTTTAGATGAGCAGTCTTGCAGTGTCTCTTTTTACTTTGTTTCGTTTCCCCACTCAAGCAACCAGTTCTGTGTCATGCAGACTCGACCATTAACACTAAATCAGGCCTACATCCCAAATTTCTTTCAGATTTTCAGTAACAGACCAAATTGTTTTGTGATAAGGGTTGGATTTTTCCTTCCATTATTAGAGAATTTTTATTATTAGCTCTCAAAATACGTATATTAAAGAGTTCACTATCTAAATCAAGTTACTCACACAAGTTATTATAGACAATTATATGATTTGTGTATATGCATTCCCTCAGAATTTGTGTATATGCATTCCCATCTGCGCAAACATCCTCCCTCAACAGATGATGCAGCCCAGAAAACCAAATTAGTGGCTCTAGATACTTGGAATAGTATCATCATGATGTGATTTATTCTGAAACATCCCCATCAGACTAAGGGAAATGATTAACAGGGATGAGTAAGCACATTACATTGTGTGCTATATTAGTTGCAGGCCACAATTTAACAGGAAAAAAGATCTATCAGACTTTACACAGGTAGATCATTTTCATTAAACAATTGTGGTAACAGAATACCTACATAGGTTTTGCTAATTTTTAATTGGCATTTTTATCAAAATACAGTTACACATCAGACTAATGTTATCAGAATCTTAATCAGCCCCTATAAAGGAAAGCTTTATTGCGAGAACTTGGGTATGCTTTCCTCAAGACTTTAAAGAAGCCAAGGAAGCTGCAACTTGGATTTAAAAACAAACTAACAGCTTCGTTGCCAGTATCCCCTCCCACTCTTGCAACAGTTTCTACAGAATACCAAGAGAAACTAATAGGAGTGTTTGATAAAAGACCTATAAAGGTTTCATTTTAAACCCTCTTAAATACAGTTTATAAAGGAGTTCACCATGACAGCAGGCAAAACATTGGCAGGCACTTTTAGTTAAGGCTTTTTAAAGGTATTTAACTAGATATTTTCCTGGTCGCCGGTGTTTTTGAAGTTTGTGTAGACTACTCAGACATTTAATAAGACCAGTAGGCCAATATGGACCTTTTTGATATGGTTAGTTAAAAACTGAAGCCACTCAGCATGAAAATATTGTCACAATCAAACTTGTCTCCTGATCCTGCACTCATTTAGTCCCATGCTACTCTACTGAGGAAAGTTACAGACGTGCTTAAGTGTTTACAAGAGCTGGGCCTTACCTCACAAGTGGAGAACCAGTGTTGACAGGGCCAATTCAATCAGAGTGGATGTAGTCCACTTCCAGTAATTGATGAGGAGGTGTCAATTCCAGGAGAGGCAAAGCTGCTTTTGTAGTAAGCCGGCCACTCCCAGTCCTTATTCAAGCCCAAATTAATGGTGTTAAATTTGCAAATTAAATTTAGTTCTGCAATTTCTCTTTGAAGTTTGTTTCTGAATTTTTTTTTGTTCAAGTATGGCTACTTTTAAATCAGTTACAGAATGTCCAGGAAGATTGAAGTGTTCTCCTACTGGCTTTTGTGTGTTACCATTCCTGATGTCCGATTTGTGTCCATTTATTCTTTTACATAGAGACTGTCCGGTTTGGCCAATGTAGATGGCAGAGGGGCACTGCTGGCACATGATTGCATATATAACTTAGTAGATGTGCAGGTGAATGAGTCCCTGATGGTGTGGCTGATGTGGCTGGGTCCTCTGATGGTGTCGCTAAAGTAGATATGGGGACAGAGTAGGCAATGAGGTTTGTTACAGGGATTGGTTCCTGGGTTAGCGTTTCTGTGGTGTGTAGTTGCTGGTGAGTATTTGCTTCAGGTTGGGGGGCTGTCTGTAAGCGAGGACTGGCCTGTCTCCCAAGGTCTGTGAGAGTGAGGAATCGTTTTCCAGGATAGGTTGTAGATCGCTGATGATGTGCTGGGGGCTGTATGTGATAGCCAGTGGTGTTGTGTTATTTTCCTTGTTGGGCCTGTCCTGAAGTAGGTGACTTCTGGGTACCCGTCTTGCTTTGTCAATCTGTTTCCTCACTTCCCCAGGTGGATATTGTAGTTTTAAGAATGCTTGATAAATATCTTGTAGGTGTTTGTCTCTGTCTGAGGGATTGGAGCAAATTGTACCTTAGGGCTTGGCTGTAGACAATGGTAGACAATGGATCGTGTGATGTGTCCTGGATGGAAGCTGGAGGCATGTAGGTAAGTATAGCGGTCAGTAGGTTTCCGGTATAGGGTGGTGTTTATGTGATCATCACTTATTTGCTCTGTAGTGTCCAGGAAGTGGATCTCTTGTATGGACTGGCCCAGGCTGAGGTTGATGGTGGGGTGGAAATTGCTGAAATCCAGGTGGAATTCTTCAAGGGCCTCCTTCCCGTAGGTCCGTATGATAAAGATGTCATCAATGTAGCACAAGTAGAGGAGGGGCGCTAGGGGACAAGAGCTGAGGAAGTGTTGTTCTAAGTCAGCCATAGAAATGCTGGCATACTGTGGGGCCATGCGGGTACCCATAGCAGTGCCACTGACTTGAAGATATAAGTTGTCCCCAAATCTGAAATAATTGTGGGCGAGGACAAAGTCACAAAGTTCAGCCACCAGGTATGCCGTGGCCTCATCAGGGATACTGTTCTTGACAGCTTGTAGTCCAAAGAGAAACTGCAGAACTAAAATTCATTTGCAAATTTAACACCATTAATTTGGGCTTGAATAAGGACTGGGAGTGGCTGGCTCACTACAAAAGCAGCTTTGCCTCTCCTGGAATTGACATCTACTCATCAATTATTGGGAGTGGACTACATCCACCCTGATCGAATTGGCCCTGTCAACACTAAATAAACCAAAAGGGCACTTATATAATCAAAACTTTATGTCTTGTATAAAATCAATATTACTGTCATTAAGAACTTACCTCTGATGTGGCTACTCCAATTTGCTCAGATTCAGAAATGAGGGTAAGAGATCTATAAGTGCTGGCTTCTGTGGCCTGAGCCCGCCTCAGAACTTCCTGCTGAAGATAGCTCTGTTTATTTGTAGCCTCCCTATGTTGCCTTTCATTAGGGTCATCAAGGATGTCATCTCCATTGTTCCACTTTACTGGCTTCAAACCTTCATCATCATCATCATCATCATCAAAGGGATTATAGTTTTTTGTGTAAGATGACATAATGCCAGTTTCTGTTTTCTCCCTTTGCTATAGTGAGAGTGAAACGAGAGATAAGTAAGGCTGGAGTCACACTGGCATTCTCAGAGCCTACAGCAATCGCTTAGTTTCAGAGGGATTGAACCTCAACAGGACGAAAGATCTTTACCTGTAAAGGAAAACAACTTTTATTTATCTTTAGAACACCGAGTTAAGAAAAACTGTTCACTAAGGTATAAAAATATAATCTGTGATATGAGCCATAGAGGATACATAAGGGAGAGAGGAGCAAATACATTATATATCTGGGTGGGAAATTGCATCTTGGTATTTCAGTCACATACACTGGTCCTCTGCACATAATCCTGCAAGGCCCTTCCTCCTCCCCCAAGTATAACAAACTCCGCTTCTGGGACACAAGGGATCTCTCCATTGCAAGGTAAAACTCATCTGTGCAGGCAACTGCAAATTCTCAGGGGCTGGTTCAAGACTGTGGAACAGACTCCCACAGGATCTACAAGCCATCACAGATCGCGCCACCTTCTGTTTCAAGCATAATAGGTACGTATTTAACATTGCTTTTGCTAATATTTACTCATAGCACAGTGTACATATAATTTAGAAAACAAAACATTACACTGCACATCCAATTTTCCCCTGGGGAAGAGGATGAGAGAAAGAATGAGCCACACATGACACACATTAGTCACGTTGCTTAATACACTATTAGCAGGTACCCGTAGAGAACAGGCTAAACAAATCACAGGAGGTTTAACTCTCCTTTGCGATGTAAAATGGGGAGGGGGAGCGGCGGGGAAGAGGAGTCAGCATCACCCTTTGACAATCATTAAAGTAATTCCAGACACAAAGCTACTGCAGTTGCCCCTTGTTTTCATAGACACCGTGAGGCAGCTAAAGCCCCCCGCCAACCTCAGGGAGCTTCCTGCTATCTAGCTCTTGCCTTCCCCTCCCGGACCTGTGTCAAGCAGAGGCGAGAGCCTTCTCCCCGGCAGCTTCCCTGTCTCGGCCCAGACCCCAGCGCTGGCCCGCTGTGGGCCGCTCCCTGGGAAGGGAAGCTCTGGGGCATTAACCAGCAGTCGCGGCGGGGGGCGCACTCCTAACGCAGGCCGCCCCTGCCAGGACCACCCCGGGGTAGGAGAGCTGGGTGCCCATCAGCCCCTTCTCCGGCCGGGGCGCGGTCCCCTCCCCTCAGCCGCCGCCTTATACCGCCCCCCCCCCGACGCCGCCCCGCGGGGGAGCCTCACGCCCCTTCCGTCTCCGAGACACCCCCGCTCCCGGCGCGCCGGGCCCCAACCCCTCGGAGCCGGGACACCGCCCCTCGCAGGGGCCAGGGAGCCGCTTCCCCCGAGGGGCCCCAGGACCGAGATCAGCCCCTGGCCTCGCTCCCGCGGCGAGGGGCCGGGCCTCCAGCCCTCACTCACCAGCCGCCGCCCGCCAGCGACCCCGACTCCCGTCCGAGCGGTGCCAGCACCCGCCGGGCTCCTCCACCCCGTGACTACTGGCTTAAACCATCGCTGCCCCCGCCGCAGGGGAAGCGGCTGGAATAAACTATCATTACCCGCAAGTGGGGGTGGTGGTGAAACCATTCTAGGCTGGGGAGGCGGGCGGCTAGGAGCCCTTCAGGCTGGGGCCTAGGATAATCCATTTCTAGCACTGGATTGGGGGTGTGGTATGAGAGTTGGGATAATCCATTGCTCGGGAGTGGATGGGTATCCAGTCCGGAAGTGAAGTCAACGTAGGCGCCGCCATAGGTGTTACCTGATTGGAGCCCGGAGCTCCCGCGGGGAGGGGGGGATGCTCGCGAGAGGAGGGGTGAGGGAGCTAGGGAAAGGATAACATCGCAGGGTCCGCTCCGCCCTGCCGCTCGCCCGCAACATGTCGGCCCCGGCGGTGGCGGCTGGTGCCGCCGCGTCTGCGGGGAGGGGAAGCGGCTCCAGCTCCGGCTCCTCGCGGGGGTTTTACTTCAACACGGTGCTGTCGCTGTCCCGCTCGCTGGCCGTGCAGAGACCCGCTCCCCTGGAGAAGGTAACGGGGGACGGCAGGTGTCATGTATGTGGGGCGCCAGGGAGCGTCACGTATGTGGGGCAGTGTGTGTCCCTTGTGTGTGTGTGGGGGGGACGTGTCATGTATGGGCGCGGGGCGCGCCCTGTGGTAGGTGTCCTGCGTGGAGGGAGCAGGGTTTCATGCCTGGGGCGATGCGTGTGTCATCCATGTGGGAGGGGAGGGTGGGGGACGTGTGTCTCTCCTGTGGCGAGCCGGGTGTCATGCCTGGGGGTGGAGTCCGTGTGTCGCGAAGGCGGCGTGTCAGGGTTTATATGTGTGTGGATGCTGGATCTATGTGCATGATATTTGTGTGGCTCACCTATAGGGACACCGAGCTAAGAGCTTGACTGAAATTGGTCTCAGGTTATGAACGTTGATAAATGTTCAGGAAGATTTTCAAAATATCCCAGTGGTTTTGTTTTTGAAGAGCACTTGTCCTAACAACCTGCTGAGAGAAAGTTCTCCCTGGATACCTAAGGAACCTAGTTTTTTAGGGGGAATTAGCATAACAATAATTAGGTCTGTTTTTATGTATAAGAAATCAAGTTATTTCCCCCTGTGTCATGTTAAGTTAAAGCAATGCTCTTTAATGCATGGTATTGGTATGTAGTGGAGCTAGGAATGTATAAGGCTAGGTTGATGGCAAGCGTCCTGTTGCCACAGGTTTTTTTTTTTTTTTTTGTTAGCATAGTTAAACTAGGCATAGGAAGTCTCCCAAGGATGCTGAGTACTTGTGGAGCATCAGTTCGATCTAGGACTTTAGGCCTATGGGTAGGTCTGTGTTAGGCTTCTTTCCTTGAGTTAATTGGCAATCAGTTTAAAAACGGCTAATGAAAGCAAGCCCATGAGAGCAAAGCCTAAATATGTGAATGGTAGGCCTGGAATAGGTCCTTAACGTAGGTGTTTAATGCTCACAAAGAACAGTTGGCTCGTCAGAGCTCTTTTTGTTTTGTAGTACATAATGATAAAATGAGAAGTTATAATTTACTAGATTACTGCACATAAAACGGTTTAAACTAAAACATAAATTCATGGGTAGTTGAGGTTTCCAAAATGAAAATCCTGCATTAATGTAAACAACAGTATCTGACTTGTCCCTGGCCAATTCTTGTACATTTTTAGAATTAATTTTGTTTGATGGACCACGAAGAAGTCTATTTCTAATGTGGTAGTCAACTAAAAATAAAGTCCTCTCATTACAGATTCCCTGGGAACCTGGGTTAGGGTTATTGCCGTATATACTCGTTTATAAGCCGAACACCCACCCACCCCGATGGATAGGTAAAAATAGCAAAAACTATATATCAGAGGTTGGCAAACTATGGCTCCTGGCCCATCAGGGTAAGCCGCTGGTGGGTCGGGATGTTTTCTTTAATTGGAGCGTCTGCAGGCACAGAGCCCCTCAGCTCCCAGTGGCCACGGTTTGCCGTTCCCAGCCAATAGGAGCTGCAGGAAGTGGCGCCACTTTCCGCAGCTCCCATTGGCTGGGAACGGTGAAGCACAGCCTCAGGGAGCTGAGGGGCTCCAGGCCTGCAGGCGCTCCAGATAAACAAAATGACAATGTATTAGATATTCAATTCAATAATTCCATAGAGTTTAAAATGATCAAATTTTGGCGTAGACCCATTTATAAGTCAACCCCCGCTCTTTGATGCTTCACGTTTTTACCAGAAATATTCAGCTTATAAACGAGTATATACGGTATTTGATTTTAAGGGATGCTGTCAAAGTATTTAATGGTAAATACATTTGTTATGTTGTTAAAAACTACCTGAGATTATTAAAAATAAAATAAAATAACTAAATTTTTTTTTTACTATTTGAACAATTTTATGTGATGCAGAAGATTAACTGTCAATACGCTATGAATAATGTAGTTAGGAGATAGGGATGTGTTTGCAGGATTAATGACAGTACTGTCATAGTTAAGGTTCCCAGAATTAGATCACTTCCTGGAGGATAGGTCCATTAATGGCTATGAGAGAAGTTGATCAGGGATGCAACCTCATGTTTGAGTTTCCCTAAACCTCTGACTGCCAGAAACTGGGACTGGATGACGGGGGGTGGATCACTGGAGAATTGCCATGTTCTGTTCATTCCCTCTGAAGAATCTGGCAATGGCCATTGTCGGAAGATAGGATACTGGGCTAGATGGACCATTAGCCTGACCCAGTATGGCCATTCTAATGTTGTTACAATGAACAACAACTTTCAGATGGCAGTCATAAGATACAATGCATAACTGCTTTTAAAAAAACAATTTAAAATGCAGGCACTTTGTTAATATAACAAAAATGTACATTTATGCCTGCTTTCTGTACAGCCATTCGCTTCTGACATGCGCATTTGGAAACTATAGCCCCATCAATGACTATGAAGCCTTACGATAAATCGAAAGCCCCAGCATGCAATATCGTTCTGTGCAGAGGACCAAACACGCTGAGACTACCAGGCACAGAGCTTACTAATGTGAATGCTTACTTCTCATTTAAGTAAACTTCTCGGAATATTAAGCAATATGCCTGGTATTAACTTTTTTTTTTTTTTTTTTTTTGCGTACCTATTGGGTTCCGGGAAGTGGGCGGGCGGAAGCCCGCCCACTGCTAAAGGACCCCCCCTAGTTTAAGGGGAGGATCCACAGGACCTGGAATCCAAATGAGTCCGGGGGACAACTAATGAAATAACAGGGTCAGGGGTGCGGTCACAGGGTTAAAAGAAGGGAGCCTGACGGGGACACCGAGCAGAGAACCCCGGACAGCGCCCACTGCTCCTCAAAGGCGTCAAGGGAGCCAGCGGACGCCGCCCAGAGGAACTCTGCTTGGATGCGTGAGTGGACAAGGGATCGGAAACAGGCCCCACAGGCACCGGAGCCTCCATCGGCCAACCTCCTCTCCCTGGTTTTATAGATGGCCAATTTAGCCAGGGCCAGGAGGAGATTGACCAGGAGGTCCCGTGACTTTGTGGGGCCATGGATAGGGAGTGCATAGAGAAGGAGGTGAGGGGAAAAGTGCAGCCAAAATCTTAACAAAATATTGGTGAGGAGCCGGAATAGGGACTGCAACCTGGCGCACTCCAGGTAGACGTGCACCAGGGTCTCCCTCACAGCACAGAAGGGGCAGGTATCTGGGACAGGGCAGGGACAGGCCCTTAGACTGTAAGCCCAGTGAAGTAAATTCCAAGACCCCCAGTTTTCTTTACAGCAACAAACACACAGATGGTGCTCACCTTCAATTTTGACCCAAAATAAAAATAAATATTTTCCCAAAGTGCTTGAGACCAGAACTATAACAACTAAAGAACCTGAAAGTGAAATTCGGGGGGAGAGAGGGAGGAAGAGTGAAACTGATTTATTTTCTGTTGTCCTTAAATTGTGGGAAATGCAAAAAGTAAACAAAGAGCCTACAAATAACAAACTGGATTTGTAAAATTTCACATAACCTATGGTGGTTTTTTTTAATAACATTAGTCAAAACAATGTCATTTGTATGGATATGATAAAATATTTTAACAGTAAGCAATGCTCAACCTTGACCATCACACCTGAATGGTGTGGAGAAAGCTTTTTTGGCAGTCACCGCACATTGAGCGGATGTTACCAGACAACTATCGACGATGACTCCAAGATCTTTCTGGATTGATAACAGCTAATTTAGACCCCATCATTTTATATGTATATTTGCGATTATGTTTTCCAGTGTGCATTACTTTGCGCTCATCAACACTGAATTTCATTTGCTATTTTGTCACCCAGTCATCCAGTTTTGTGAGATCCCTTTGTAAGTCTTAGCTAAATCCAAAGCGGACTGCGATCTTGACTAATTTTATATCGTCTGCAAATTTGCCACCTCACTGTTCACCCCCTTTTCCAGATTTTTTATCAATATGTTGAACAGCACAAGATCCCTGGGGGACACTGCTTTTATGCTTCGGTGTTATAAATTAATGCATATTGTTTGGGGACCTTTTTAAAAATTGTTCAGTGTTAGAGAAGTTTGGATGAGAGAACCATGAAACACAGTGATTTCAAAATCTGAATTGCAAATGAAATGACACTTATCCAGTAAGATGTATTGAGTACTCTTATATAATAGTTCATAACAAAAATAACCATTTTTTCCTTTTTGATCTTAAAGTAGAAAATACTCCTTTTCGGATATTAAAATACTTGGTCAACTTTTTTTCAACCTAAAGTTAGGCACTTAAATAAGAAGTGACCTGGCAGACAAAGGTACTGAGCATCTCTTTTCGATAGCATCTGTTGACATCAGTGGAATCTGTGGGTGCTCAGCACCTTTGAAAGTCAGGCCATTTTGATGACTTGTCTTTTACATGTTTCTCCTTTTAAATAACGTCCGCTTTCGGTACGTAAAGCAGACATCTGTGAGATTTGAGATATTCTGTGGTTGCATATTCACTAGATATGGAAGCAGATACTACAGTAGTAGGCAAGATAATGGTAGAATAATACTTAGCTCTGGCAACTTATTCTGTTACATGGTTACAAGGATTTGAACAATCTGTCTCGCCCATCCAGCTAGGCAATACTGCTTGCTTTAGCAATACGGTGTATGAAGAAAGCATCTCTGTAGCAATGACAACATCTACTTCCACCCATGGCTAAGAAAAGGTTTCTGTATTCAAGGGAGATGAGCAAATATAATGATATATAGCCCTACTGTGCATTTCTTGCACATCCAGAAACCCAGTGAATTCAGTGGAAGGGAGTTTTCAGTGCACAAGGAATGCAGGATTGGGCCCTGTCATATACTATATGATGTTTATGCAAAGTTTCAAGATTTCCAGAAAGACTTCTTGGAGACCTAAAGACTATACAGTTGTAGAAGAAAATTGTTAATTTACCCTACGTATAAAAGTGGACAATTGACATCCATTCTTTCCTTTCTTACTAAACATCATTCTTCACTTCCATTGGAACCTGGTTATTTTCATTAAAAGGCTGAATAATAAAGGGCATTTGGTGTGGAATTGACTCTTTGAATTGACATGATGCAGTAAACTCAGTGTTCTGTCCTGTAAAACATTAGCGATGGCACTAGGGGCTACCCAGAGGAAATTGTGGAAGCCCCATTGCCCGGTATGTTTAAAAGACTAGAGAATGTAGACAGTGTATGGAAGAATCCTGCTTCAGCAAGGGAATGTCACAATGACCTTTTAGGTCTCTTCCATCTCTGATTTCTAAGAATGAAAAGCCAGGGCTTTTAATTTGGTTTTCTTAGGCTATGTCTGCATTACAAATGGGTGTCATTCCTGTGCTTGTGTACACGTACTCAAAGTATCGTAGTTCAATGAGAGCTAGCAGAAATATAAATAGTGGTGTAGCTTCGGTAGCATGGGCAGTGGCAGTGGAAGCAGTTTCAGGTGGGTTTGTACTTTGCACATCTCAGCCAGGCCTTTGCTGTTGTTGTCCATACTACCGCGGCTACGCTTTCTCATTGAACTAGTGCGAGAATGTGTACGTGAGCTAGTTCGTAGTGTAGACATAGCCATAGGATCACTTGTGGGTATTGGCAGCCATAGTTTTAATGTGTGCATTATGTGTTCCTCAATGAGGTGTTCTAACATTCCATTTTTTTTCTTTCTGCAGATACAGAAGCTGCTATGTATGTGCCCTGTAGATTTCCATGGGATTTTCCAGCTGGATGAGCGCCGCCGAGATGCTGTGATTGCTTTGGGAATTTTTCTCATTGAGTCTGACCTTCAGGTACATCTTTCTCCCTCATTTTAACTTTCTTTAGCTGAAATACTTTTGAATAAATCTCTAAATGGGGTTGGTTGGTGAATGAAATGTAGGTATGGCAGTTCCTTGCTTGAAATAAAACATGGCAAAGTATGAAAGTGAACGTAGCCTCTATCTAGGCCTACTGGACCTAATATTTAGAAGGGTTTGCACAAAAATGTAATGCGCAATTGCTTGCTTAAATTTTCACACACATTGTTTGAACATATACCTACATCTGAAAATCAGGCCCATAATTTCCTTTTTATGCATGGGAGGAATTATGATGAAAACCTATACGTATAATGCTGTTTGTATTGTTCACTAATATTCATCTTAAATGTCTGGCCTCTCTGGGACAGGCAGCCATGATGTTTCTGTGAGCTGATGCGAAGGCTTAGGTCTGTCCTAAAGGTGGTATCATCTCTAGGAGGGAGATGTGATGCCTTAAGTGCCTGATCCAAAATCCATTGAACTCAATGTGAATCTTTTCATTGACTTCAGTGGGTTTTGGATCAGGCCATAAGCCACTTTGTTTTAGCCTCTCCCTTGGTTGATCTAGATGAATGCGATATTGTTAACAGCTTTTCTGTTTTTTTGTTTTTTAATTTTGTGATGCGAACTCATTACTAAGAAGTAGGAAAACCACATTACTTGTCATGGAACTTGGCATTTATATAGTGCTTTATGTATTCAAAGCATTGAACAAGTGTTAATCCACCGCTGTGAGGGAAGTTAGAACTGTCCCCAATTTATACATTAGGAAACCGAGTGCCTGTACTGAGAGGTTAAGTGATTTGCTCAAGGCTATGGAGTGCGAGGGAGGCAGGGCTGGCATTAGAATTTGGGAGTTTCCACTCTGTTTTAGCAATCTAGCAAAATGATTTTCTGCTTCTTGTTAGACTCAAATCAACATACTAGAGACAAAAGATCAAGACACATAATCAGCCCCAAGTTGCATGATAGACCAACAGTGTCCTGTCTCATTTAGCAATTGGTAGGATGGAACAATTTTATCTATAGCATTGGACTAGTTACATGATATACCTTATCTGTATTAAATCTTTTATGCAATATTTAGGCAGCCTGTAAGTAATCATTAGATGACTTGAGTTCTCTATATAGTCACTATATCCTTCCTCTGCATGACTAATGTGTATTGAAACTGTTACTCAATTTTTATCCTCCATTTCAAACAAATGTTTTCTCTTTCAGCACAAAGATAGTGTGGTTCCTTATCTTCTCCGGCTTCTGAGGGGTCTTCCCAAAGTACAATGGATAGAAGAAAGCACTGCACGAAAAGGCAGAGGTGGTTTTAAGTTTTACTCTTCAGAGTATGTGTTGGAAAATAGAACTAAGTTCTGGACTGAGTGTAAAGGGAAGCTATCAGCTCCCTTGTACTTTTAGCTGTTGACATAACTGCCTGTATTGGAAGGATACAGCAGTAAAATTGATTCTTCTTGAGAGACCAGAAAGGAAGTTGAAAAGCTCACACCTTTCCTGATGTCAGCTTAGCTGCTTTCCAAATAATTCATTACCAGACAGTCACATCTTCAGGGCTAAGTTGTTAGGAGACAGTATAATGACTAGAGCAGAGAGTGACGGTCAAGATTCTTGGGTGCTATTCCCAGCTTTGCCGATGGTTTGTTGTTCAAACTTGGGTAAAACACTTAACTTCTTGGAGTCTTAATTTACCTATTTTTAAAGTGGTAAAGAGAATACTTCTCTACTATGTAGGGGTATGTAAGGTTTAGTTTGCTAATGTTTGTAAAAGTATTTTGAAATCCCCAAAAGCTCCTAATTAGAGTGCATGCTGTTGTTTATTTATTTTTTATTAAATTATGCTTGACATATTTAGGATTTTCCCTTTTCACAGCAAGGCTATAGAAACTGGAAACTCCTATTTTTCCCTTCTTCAGGAAAGATTAATCCCACCTGTCTGATATGGTTTTTCTTAGGGCATTTGGCTCTCCTCTCAAATCTCACTTTTCTATCAAGGGAACAACTCTGAACTTCGTAGTTTGCAACTTTCTGACATCAGCTGTTTTTTGTACTTTCCTATCGTGCTGAGAATGTCCAGCCTTCTCTGTTTAAATCCTCTTAGAATGAGTTACTCATGTTCTTTTCAGATTCAAGCTTCGTTTCAGCAAGGACTGGTAGGAGTGCTTTATTAAAATCTTTGCAGCCTGAAAGGCGCATTTACTCAGACACCGTTAGCTTTTTTGTCCAAGAGATTTAAATGATGCTATTGTCTTGACTGCACTCCAGTCCATTATTGGTACCGGTGGATAACCTGTCAGGGTATAATGTGGCAGTTAAGTTGTTACTCGTCAGCATATCCTGCCTTGCCGCCTATGTCAGTCCTCTCCTAGGGCCTGATCCTGCAGCTCTTATGATTATTAAACAATAGGTTTTCTCCTGCATGTTGGGAAGACACTGGCTTTTCTGAAACAGATATGACTAGCTTTATAGGTTGTTGCAACCATGACTATTCCATATTAGCAAATCTTTCTGCTTCTGTTGCACTTAGTCCTATTTCTTTATTGTTTCTTTCATTAGTTCTCAGACTTGGAATCAGTATGCCTTTCTTGCTTGCTTGCTTTCTTTCTCCCTTGGAATTTGTTAATTGTCTGAATGTTAATGCCAAATGACTCCTTTATTTTCAATCTTTGTCTTCTGCCATGGCTTATATATGAAACAAGGAACATTTATTATTCCCTCTAAAGCAACATATTTCTCTTGTTTTTCACTAGTTACTGGCTAAAGGGTATGATTTAAATCTTCATGTATATGTCAGTTACTCATCCACTGACTTGCTTGATTTAACTGTGCCATGGGGCATTGCTGAAAGGATGCCTTATGACTTCTTGTGACAATAATAAAATATTACTTCTTATTTTCAAATGGCTGACCCAAGTACTATTGTAATGTTGTCTCTCCTCTCTCCACTCTTTCCCTCCCCGCTTCTGTAGGCATGCTTCCAGTTGCAGAAAACTTCAGCTTCTGCTTGGTGACTTTGTTATCAGATGTTGCCTATAGGAATGCCACTCTTAGAGAACAGGTAGAGTTCACTGAATTTTTTCGATGTGCACTCTTAGTTATTTAAGCAACATAGATCTATCTCAAAAAGGTGAAAAAAGGGTTTAAAATAAAGAATACCATGGCTGCTTTTCTTCACAAAGGACACAATCACATAAACACTGCAGTTGAATAACTTTACTTCTGTGAATACTCCTGTTGTGCTCAAAAGTTACTCACACATGTCTTTTGAGGTTTGAGCCCGAAAACATTGCCCATAACAAAGCCAAGTGACTTAGAATTAATGTGCTTGATACCAGAGTTGGAGATATTGCTTTCTCAAAATACTAATACTTACAAGTTTATTTGGGATATTATTTTAGCTAAGGAGGCTTCTTTAGTGAAATGAGTTAAAGAGAAACGTATCTTATTTTATTCAGTATCAGAACCCCATTCAATTTAAAATATATGACCAAAATTAATATTTTGCAAGTTTCATTTGACTTAATGTAATGATCTGGCATGTGCTAGCTTTAAAGTGTTCGCTGAAGAATGTTTTTGTATGTCTTCCTTGGTTGTTTTAGGTTTTAGAGGCAATTCTGCAAGTGATGCAGTTCCTGCTGGGAATGTGCCAGTCCCCACAAAACCAGGAGAAAGGTATTGGAACAGTCCTTTAAATTGGTGTTGCATCTTTATTGTAACATCATCTGAACTTCACTTGCTCTCTAACCTTCACCACCATTCTTTTTAAAAGGTGTATTATATAACTAGCATTCACCATTTAGCCTGTAATTGATGACAGAATGTCCATAATTGGTGAGAGCATTCTGTCTTTTGTTTGTATGCTGATTGGTAAATTTTGAGCTAAGCTGAAAAAATATATTTACTTATATGATATACATTTGCTGTTCTTTCTCTAATGCAAGTCTGGCTTTGTGATGTATATTGTGCTGTAATGTTTTTAGTGAGCTTGTAGCAAAGCTGGCAACAGGAAGTCATAAGCTGCTAGTAGTATACTGCAGCAAGCAAGATACGTGACCTAATTTTGTTTTCCAGAATACTTGTGCAAATATGCAGTGCCGTGCCTGATTGGAATTTCACGAGCATTTGGTCGCTACAGCAATTCAGAAGAGTCTCTCCTCTCAAAGCTTTTCCCTAAAGCTCCTCCACATTCCCTGAGAGTCCCGGAAGAACTTGAAGGAATTCGCAGACGTTCTTTTAATGACTTTAGATCAATTCTTCCCAGCTCTCTTCTCACTGTCTGTCAAGAAGGATCCTTAAAGAGAAAGACCAGCAGTGTGTCCAGCATCTCACAGGTTTGTGAGGCCACCTTTACAATGAAGACGGCACTTAAGCCGTTTTCTGTTCTTTGGTGGAATTAAGAGACGCTCAAACTTATGTCTACTGACAGTCATTCAGTGCTGTACTTGAACAGATTCAAAGCTCTCTCTCTTGTTTAGTTGTTCAGCTCTCCCTGAACTACAGAATAATTGATGACATTTAAGCTAGCTACCTCCATATTAATAGTTTTCACTTTAGAAGATCTCAAAGAACTTGCAATCGTTAAGCCTCACACTATCCCTGTGTAGCAGGTATAATAATGCATACCTGTTTAACAGATGGGAAAGTTAGAGAAGTTAACAGTTTGAGTTTTCAGAAGTGATGAGCACCAGCAATGCCCTTTGGCTTCAGTAGGAGCTGTAAGTGTGCCTCCCCTTTGGAAAATCAGACTTCAGATGACCTGCCCAGAATCACAGAATGAGGTATTTGCAGAGTTGGGCATAGACCCCAGGAATCCTGATGACTACTGCATTCCCTTAACCAGGACACTCATTCCCTTCTTCATCTGTGCCCCTTGGTGTTTGAAATTGTGGCCTGACTCAAGCCTGATCCTGAGAGTTACTGATCACTCAAAACTTCCATGGACTTCAGAAGGAGTTGGGGGCTCATCAGCACCTTTCTGGTTATATTAATGATAATATGCATTTTTTAAAAGAGAAAATATATTTGAGTCCATATCATCTTAGATTTCTCAAGACTTCACCGGC
The DNA here is from genome assembly GCA_037349315.1 of Chelydra serpentina. Taxonomy (NCBI): domain Eukaryota; kingdom Metazoa; phylum Chordata; order Testudines; family Chelydridae; genus Chelydra; species Chelydra serpentina. The sequence continues at coordinate 3,969,905 of JBAIAC010000040.1, forward strand.
CTTTAATGATAAAATGCAACTATTGTCTTGTGTTTCAGGTCAGTCCTGAACGTGGAATTCCCCCTCCCAGCTCCCCTGGAGGATCTGCCATTCATTACTTTGAAGGTAAAGCTTCTGCATCCAGGCTTTACTATTTTGCCAAGGAGCAATGTGTTTTTTGACACTCTTTACCAATAGGAAGGCTCGGGAACCCAAACCTCCATGCATTCTCTTTTCCTTCAGGGTTGCTGGTAGTAATTCTTTGGCACGTATATGGTAGAATTCTGATACATTTTTGCATTAACAAGTTGTTGGATAATCTTTATTCCTAGCAATAGTGGTTTCCAACAACAATGTTTTTTTGTCTAGCTTCCAAGAGAGACATTTTCTGACTGCTAAGCAGTCTATGCCTAGTCCTAGAGAGCTTAATTGCCCTGGGGCAAAACATAGTTTAGAAAATTAGGCAGAATAACTTTACATAACAAATGTTTTATATTGTACTTCACTGTACAGCTAAAATGGCAGACTCTGAGGATTGAAATCTTGAATCCTGTTTGATCGCAGGTTGTATAAGCCCAAAGTAACGTACCTTACTTGAAATAAATTTGGTATGTGTAGGTTATAGGAAGTCTTACTTTGGCGTGCCAAAATTGAGAACTGTCAGGGAATAGTCAAAGTTAAAACTCAGAAAAGGGAGATCTTGAAAGGCTATACTGACTATGTATGTACTCATTGCTATGGATACTAAAATGAAGTGGTAGAATTCCAGCTGTGAATGAGATGAGCCTGTCACCTTTCAGTGGGCCACTTGCAGGGCTGAAAAAATATATTGATACCCTTGATGAAGTGGGAGGAGAGTGAGCTATGTACTTATTGGGTCTTTCATTGTCTTTTGGCTTTGTTTAGCCCTTTGGGGGCCTTATTGCTTGGGCTCTTCCCAGCCTTTGACTGAATGGTGTTCTCCCTTTCCTGGGCAACTCTGGCTTAAGTTTGTCTCCCCCTTTTATTTTCTATCTGTCCTTCCTATTAATTATTTCTGGAGGACTCTCCCTTCAGGATCAATAGTTTGGACAGGGGTTTCAGAGGAAGGCTGGCCTAATTACCTGGTCACGGGGCAGTTCATTTAATTCCTTCCTGTCTTAGGTCAGTTTGTACAACCCGTCATACCCACCTACACCTCTGCAGCTCAGGTATTCACATTTGGATTTAAAAAAAAAATAGGAAAGGGGGAGGTAGAGAATTCTTCTCTTACACTGTTAATGAAAAATGTAGATGAATGGGGCATACTATGGATTGGGCTATATGTATGTGGAACTTCTTAGGGGCTCGCTTTCTGAACCATAGGAACTATAATACTGGAACAGACCAATAGTCCGTCTACTTAAGTATTTTGCTTTCAGCACTAGTTTCTATCAAATGCTTCAAAGGCAGATAAACCTTGTATTATCCCCCATAATGCACCTGGACAATTACACACTTGTATATTATGTTTTTCCTGACCTGAGTTTGTGATAGTCTTACTTTCTGGTGCAAGAGAATTGATGGCCTTTGTTGTTTTTATTCTATCCAAGACACAAGCGTTGGACAAAAAAATAGCTTTTTTTTTTTTTTTTAGTTCATCAGTAAAGAATACATTTGGGAGTCTGTTAATCACAAGAAAAACACCACATTAACTCACACAGCTGAGGAGTTACAAAAAGCAAGATTGTGATGCCAGAAAGGGACTGGAGTGCCAAAAGTTCATACCTGGCTTCTTGATGAACAGTGCACTCTAGCATTCAAACTATATATTGATTTCTCTTGTACCTTCAAATTGTAACAGTATCTTGGTTTCTATTTAAGATGGATGGTGTAGTATGACTTTAAACTTACGTAGTTTGCAAGATTTTCTCATTAATTTGTTAGCCAGTATTTCTACATTTCAATCCAAAATCATGTGCACACAGGGTTTTTTGAGGTAAACATACTACAGAAGTTGAGCAAAAGTCCAGCAAAAGTCCTACCAAATGCTATTTACAAAATGAATGCAAATATTTTTAACAGAATTTCTTCTCTAACTTTGTATGTATCAAATGGCTGAATCTGTAGTTCTAGTTTACATTAGATTATAGATGGATATCAATTTTTATAGCTGTTATAGATTGATTCAGCTTCTGTGTGAACTGGATTAAGCCCTTCATGGTTTATCAGGGATAGACCATTACTGTATTGAAAGTTAAGATCAAAATATCTTCTCTTTTCATAGTTTGCCCCAGAGTCTTCCTTCACATTTAACAAAGAACACAATAAACATTTTGAATAACCTACTGTTGTGTTCTCGTCTGTTCTTGTCTGCAGGGTCCTACCTACCTGATGGGAGTGCATTGGACCCTGATTATTATTTCTCTACAATCAGCTCTAGCTTCTCAGTGTCTCCTCTCTTTAATGGTATTAGTAACAAGGAATTTGATATTCCACTGGAAATGCTCCGCCAGCTGCTGCTCATGGTACAGTATGAGCTGCGTTAAAGATCACATTAAGGTCTGGGTTCTGTGTGCTCATGTTAGACACGGCAGTTGAGGGTATTTTGTGTAAGCTGCAGGGTGAGCCCCTTTCAGGTGTATAAGAGGAGGTGCCTTGTGTAATTAGGTAATATAAGGTGTGTATATATACATGCTGTGTTTACCTTAGCATATAAATGGAAGGATATTTTTTCTATGCTATTATTATCAGGTCTTAATGTTTAATATTGATGATTAATATTGCTCATGAAATGTCAGTAATTTAAAGTAATAAAGTTAGTATTGAAACGTTTGCAATGGCAAAGCCATCTTGTTTGAACCTGACAGGCAAATTAATCTGATGTATCTTGAGAACAATGCCATTTTCTAGTGGGGATGGTTTATTGGGACTGCATCTGATGGCAGAGCCTGGTGGCTCTTCTAGGCACATCCTGTGTTATTGCTCAGGGCCTCTGTGCACCATGGTAATACAAATGATGATAATAGGAATTACTATATAACTTTTCACTGCCTTAATTTAGTCTGATATTTAATGTTCAAATGATTGAGTGCTTTCTTTGGCCAGCCTATATTGTGACTGTAAAACAAATCCTCTACCAAGGTAGTGCTAATGATAACACCAAACTTCTATTTTCTGTGTAGGTGAAACAGATTGTTGGGGATTCTGTTCTCAAAAACTTAGATGCAGTTGTAGATGAAGTTGCAGAGGTACGTCTTAATTTAATTTACCATTTGAAATGTTTAAAAACCACGTGGGATTCTTTTTAAAGTCCTAACTATTTTGAAATCAAAGGTAAGAGATGACTAAAAATAAAATGAATAAAAATAAGGGATGTGATAAGGGACACTCAACTAATATTTGGTTTACGCTTTTGATTCATAAGAATTTGTTTTTTCAAAGCGTAAAATCAGTAGAAATATTTCCATTAACTTATAAGAAATCTGTAGAAATATTTGTTTTTAAACATACATTCCCCTGCAGCATTGGCATCCTAAGCACTTCAGCATGGAGAATTTTAAACTAGTTATTAAAATTCTTTGGAAAGAGATTTTATGCGTATGTGGTGGGCTTGTCCAGTCATTATAGAGTATTGAGATGCATTTTGTAACCAAATATCACAAATTGTTGGATATATATTACCAAATAATCCCTTGATAATCCTCCGGGGGCTTCCCAGTGAAAGTGGTCACACAAAAGAAAACAAATTATTAATCTCCCATCTGCTAGTAGCTGCTAGACTACTCATAGCTTCTCACTGGAAAAAGAAAAGTAGTCCACACGTAGAAGAATGGTTAACAAATATGGGAGATGGTAGTAATGGAATAATTAGTGCAACAACTATGTACCCCGCAAAACAGACTGAGGACAAATAGATACTTAGATTTTTGGATACCATTTATTCAGTACCCAGACAAAGTATGTTCATCTGCAAAAAAAAGAAAAAAATACTTCAGCACACCTATCCATTTTTTTTTAATATTAACTTTTCATAGATGTTACATATGCATAATCAGATATTTCACTCAAGTTTAATAAAATCACTAGAAATTACATGTCATAGTTGTTATCATGCTCATTCTGTAATATGGTAATGCCCTGTTAAATGGAGCGAGCTGATGATTATAATACATTATAACATCTCTTAAAAAAACCTCACCATTGTAATTATTGCTTTGTTTCCAATATTTACATGGCAAGGATGTGTAAGCCTGTTAATACTTCCTAAACAGAGTAAACCAAAAGTGTGTTTGGTTTTTTTTAAGGTAAAACTTAGGTAAAGGCCTTTAATTTAATTCCCATGTATTTCATTCTCACTTCCCGAACAAAGCAAAAATGTGTTGCCATTTGTTTGTTGTTCACTGTTTTCGGCTTGGAAGTTCTTGATACTGTTGTATTTTCAAGATGTCCTCCTTCAAGTTTAGCTGCTTCTGACCCAGTGAATGACTACTTTCAATGAATGTATTTTGCATGAAATATAAGTCTTTATGGGGCTAAATGATTGCTCACACTGTTTACAATTGCACAGCATCCTCTATCTATATCACCTCTAGTGAGTCTCAGAAATTTTAGAAACAGAGCTATAGCAAACTCGTATATTTTCACCTGTGGAAAAGAACTATGCTCTTGTCTATAGCGTTTCTTGCTAGTGCAAAACGTAGGTTTTGATGGAAACAACTGTAGTCTCTGTTCCTGCTTTTCCAATTAAAAATGATTTTGGATTCTCTCATTAGACAGAGAATTTTGTTACAGTATGTGGTGTTTAAATAGAGGGGATAGCTAAGTACTACTTAATGCATTGGACAGATATAGTTTGCATCTTGATTAACTGTGAAGACAAAAAAACGCAACCCAAAACCCTTTCCGTATGGTGTGCGATTATCATGTAAACAGTACCAGTTATCACAGTTACATCTCTTGTATAGAAAATGACAGTTACCTGATCTTAATAAGGGGTTTTATTTGTTCTTCAGTTTACTATTTCATAGGAAAATGTTGTTTCGTTTCCTTTTGAAACTTTTAGCTGTTTTTTACCTTTACAGATAAGTCCTAATGCAGATCTCTATTATAAAACATTCAGTGACCCTCTTTACCTTGCTCAGTTTAAAATGTTAAGAGACACGTTATACTACATGAAAGGTACGGTACTTATATTACTATAACTTTCTACTAAGTAATACGATGGGGGAGAATATAAAGCACTGTGTGCATTGTATGCTGTCCTCCAAGTGGCTGGGTAGGGTGCAGTGTTTCATGGGTGCTGAATGTATGCTATACAGTTTGTGAAGCACTTTGGTATGAAAGTTGCCCTATAAAATTCAATTACATAATCTGTTGTTGTCATCTGCCAGGGGGAGGGACAATCAGCATTCAACTTGTTAATTTCCCAGTGGTCTTTGCTATGAAATTATTTTGTCTCATTTGGAAAGAAATCTTTTATGAACAATGTTTTATATTTAATATAAAAATGGATTGATCTCATGTATTTGCTATCTGGGGCACAGCTACTTTCTGCTAGAATATATTTTCCCTCTTATTCCTGCAGATCTTCCAAACTCATTTGTTAAGGAAATCCATGATTTTGTGCTGGAACAGTTCAACAGCAGCCAGTCAGAGCTTCAGAAAATCCTGCATGATGTAGATCGGCTACACAATGAACTGAGCCCTCTGAAATTGCGTTGCCAAGCTAATGCGGCCTGTGTGGATCTCATGGTGTGGGCTGTGAAAGATGAGCAAGGTGAAAAATACATGCTTCTGTCTCTTCAGAGTGTCTTTTGTCTTGCAGAAGTGTCTTGTACAACTCATTCTCCATTGTCAATAGTTGATGAAGGGTCATTTCTATTACATGACGCTTGTCATAAAATACATTTAATGATAAACTTCAGGAATTTTTTTTGCTAAAGAAAGCCAAAGAAAGTCAACCTTGCCAGAAAAATGCAAGGTTGACTTTCTTTTAAAATGCGTGTAACTCATAAGCTGGTTAACTGACTTAAAGTTCTCAGAAAATCCTTTCTGAATTCAGAGAATAAGTTCTGTAAGTTTGGGGAGAATGCACTATGTTATTGCACCATGAAGTGCAAATCTAAATTAATCCTTGCCTGCAGAGGGGCTTTGACATCTCCATAATGCAGAATCTGTTAACTGTAGTTGCTATAAATCATTCTGAATATCTCTTTAATATAGACCTGATTCAGGAAAGCACCTAATCACATGCTTTGTGAAAAGATTCCCCTAAAAGTGATATTTGCATTAAGTCTCACATGTACTGCATATATTGCTGTTAAATATAACTTTACAGTATCAGAAATATAGGCAGGGACATGCAAGATCTTCTAAAAATCTTGCAAAAATACTGATAGAAATCATGTGGAAAAGGCCTATTAGTTCATCCAGACCATGAATGTCTCAAAAAGATGCTTCCACTTTTTCGTTGATATCATTGTTGGGAAGCTTTTCCTGCTATTTACCTCCGTTTTCCTCCTTTCTTTAAATTTAAACGTCTACCCACTGATCTATTAAACATTTGTTTAAATATTTTAAATACTTGTAGATGGCTATAAAAAAACCAACAACAACAACCTAAGCTGTCTTTGAGACCAGTAGCTATCTCAGTTCAGAATATTTGAAAGAACTGTTTATTGCAGATATTAATGAGATTCCCAAACTTTTTACCAAAACGTTACCAACAAAGTTTTAAAGAATCATAAACCATTCAAGCCAAATCAACCAAATCAAAACACCATGGATAACATTCTGTAAAACTAAAACTATTTGGAGTCTCTGCACTCCGAAGTAGGTGGATCCAGTAAATTCTTCACCTGTTTTATGGTCTTCAGTAAGTACATGGTACTAGGTAGGCTAATAAATTCTCATACATTCTTCAGATCTATTTTTGATTTCCTTCTTTTGGAACAAAGGTGCAGAAAACCTGTGCATCAAGCTGTCGGAAAAGCTGCAGTCCAAGACCTCCAGCAAAGTCATCATTGCTCACTTGCCACTGCTGATCTGCTGCTTGCAGGTCTGTCTTTAAAGGATTGAAAAGCAGTATTTTGATTTCAGCTATCATTTAGTAAAATTGCTTGGGGGTTTACAGACTAATTTAACAGTTTTCTCATCTTCTGGTTATATTACTACTTGCCAGTGTCCTCTGCATCTACTTTTTAGGGGCTTAAAACCACAGTGAGGTGGTGCTTCCCAGAATCTGCTTAGCTCAGATTTTCTTTGTGGGATGCAATGAACACGTTATTGTACCAGCCATTTATTTCTGTCAACCCTGGGTTCATACTTGCTTTACCTGACCAATTTAAAAAAATGTAGTGGACTGGTTGGCTCCTGGGATTAGTCGAGATATGAAACCTTTCACCTCTTGTTCACCAGTTGAAATCCAACACAGGTTGGTAGTGGTCAAAACCTGAGACCATCTGATGATGTTTCAGTAGCCTGTGTGAAATTAATTAAATAAGACGCAAAGCAGCCTAGAAGGTGAGGTCTCCCATTCACAAAGGCCCTACCACATTTGAAACTAATTAACCTCTTTGTTGGCAGTCTGTGTAGAGTAGGGGTGGGCAAACTTTTTGGCCTGAGGGTCACATCGGGTTTCCGAAATTGTATTGAGGGCCAGTTAGGGAAGGCTGTGCCTCCCCAAACAGCCAGGTGTGGCCTGGCCCCTGTCCCCATCCGACCCCCACCCTGCTTCTTGCCCCCTGACGGGCCCCCCCAGGACCCCTGCCCCATCCAACCCCCCCTGCTCCCTGTCTCCTGATTGCCCCGGACCCCCTGCCCCTGGACCCCCTGCCCCTGACTGCCCCCCGCTGCCCCATCCAACCCCCCACTCTTCTTCCTGACTGCCCCCCTGGGACCCCTGACCCTATTCAACCCCCGCTGTTCCCTGCCCTCTGACCGCCCCGACCCCTGACCACCACCCCGAATTCCCCTGCCCTCTATCCAAGCCCCTTGCCCCTACCGCGCTGCCTGGAGCACTGGTGGCTGGCGGCGCTACAGCCCTGCCACCCAGAGCAGTGAGCTGAGGCTGCGGGGTAGGGGGAACAGCAGGGGAGGGGCTGGGGGCTAGCATCCCAGGCCAGGAGTTCAGGGGCCGGGCAGGGGCTGTAGTTTACCCACCTTTGGTGTATGTAGAGGGCAATGTGGAAAAAGTCCTGGAGATTGACCTGCCTTCTCATTGCTATGGTGATCTCTTTTCAGGACAGGGTTGATTCATATTGGCAGGTTAGTGTGCAGAAACTTGCCCATGATGCACATGATCTGTCGATAAATGTACGTGATCCTTTAGGATTATCAGTGTGGTGTTATCCAGGAGTAGAAAATTCATTTTTAAAAGAGAAAAAGGAGTATTGTGTTATCAGCCTCATTCTAGTTGGACACTTATCCACTTTGCAAAACCAGTCCACTGTTGTCATTCTGTAATCAAGACCGGAATAGCAAAGACATGTTACTCCTCAGGGCTCTTTAAAATGTGTTTATCCCATAACTTCACTTCCAGGGAAGCCTGTTCATTTGGTATACTAAATGCTATCGTCTGCGAAACCTCGGGGAAGAAATTGCTTACTTGTTATGCTGTCAAAGTGATCCTTTAGATCAGAGGTTTGAAATATTGTTTCACAAATACAAATCCCGCATCAGTGATTTTTTTTTTAAAGCCATGAGCATATAGTTGAAATAAAAATAGGTCTGCTTATGCAGCAGGAAAATGAGAAGTTCTAATGCGTCAATTCTTTCCTTCTAGGGTCTAGGTCGTTTGTGTGAGAGGTTCCCTGTTGTGGTTCATTCTGTCACTCCATCTTTGAGGGACTTCCTCGTTATTCCTTCCCCAGTGCTGGTGAAACTTTACAAGTACCACAGCCAGTATCACACAGGTAAATGAAAGCAATATTAGCTCCATCTATGGTCCAGTCATGTGGTGTACCACAAACAACACTAATTTGCTCTTAAATTTCCTTTTATTATTGCAACTTACTTAAAGGTTTTTTTCATTTTCTACCAAGTAATTTATTTGTGGTTTGGGTTTGTTTGCTTGATTTTGGAGGAAGAGAGGGAATGCAAAAAAAAAAAAAAAAAGCATGCAAAAATACACCCTGATGTCTCGGAGCTAGCAATAACCATGTCCATAGCATCCTACTCTCTCAACTCTGCAAAGTCAGTTTTGCCTAATAGTGTTGTATTTTATAATTTCAGTAACTTTCATTCTCTTAAACGGTTAGTGTCCCCGCTGGGTCACAATGGTATCAAGGTGTTAAGTTTGTAGTGCACACGCGTATGTGTGTGTGAGAGTATATATATCTATGAACAAATATATCAGCAGACAAGTATGACTTTTGAAACTAGCAAGATTGTAATAGAAGGTACAACAAATGTGTGTTCATGTTGGTCAAATAACCTGGTTTCTGCAATGTTTTGGTTGGTTGTTCTAAATAGCCTATTTTTCGTGTCATATCTAAAGATGTTAAGCCTGTTTTTGAAAATTACGTTGACATCTTGGTTATGCTTAGAATTTCATCTGTAAGTGCATAGTTTGAAGTGTAACTAAGGAATTGTGTTCATCCATCCAGCCATCCTCTGTTTCATACCCAGGAAGAATAGTTGCTTTATTTTTTTTTTTTTTCCCCTTCCCTCAGCAAAAGGAGGGTTGAAATTCCACCACTACTTATATGCAATATGTGTGCAGCATGAGTTGCCAGCAAGCTGCCCATGGCTGCTTTCAGTCTGTGTTAAGTGGATGAAACGGACCAATATGTTGGGGATGGGTTGGGAGGATGAGAACCACAAATCAAACATTTTAGATGGAAAGCGGAAGTGTATGCTCATTGCTGCATGCTTGTATATTTAAAGACACACTTTGACCATTTGGCATATAGATGAGTCAGCCAGTGTTATGACTCATAAGTTCCCTGACCCCCCAAAATTTAATAATTATAAACTTGGTTTTTTTACATATTCGATATTGCTGTGATTACTATCTGAAAAGCGACTCACTGACAACATGGAGTTCCGTTTTTATTTGTTCTCGAGGATTTTCATATCAAAGTTTTCAATTACAAATTGAGTGTTGATTTTTTTCCTAACTGCCAGTCCTGCAAAATATCCCTGGATCTGAATGTGAATCTGTGCTCTTTCTTCTGCCTCTTCCAGTGCCACAGCTAGTAAAGAGTCCACAGCTAAAATTTAGATGGCAATTTTGTTAGTGATGCCGAAGGCAGAATAGCTTGCTTTTCCATAGCCTTATTGTCTATGCAGTGTTCACAGGAGTGAAAACTTGTTTTGTCTAGAAAAATAAGTAGCTTGGACTTGAAGGTGAACAAGGTGCAGATATGTCGAGTAGGAGACTTCATTTTTACCCAATAGTTATTTTATGTTATAACCAAGCTTTAAAACACACTAAGGGCTGGTCTACACTAACCCCCCAATTCCAACTAAGATACGCAACTTCAGCTACGTGAATAACGTAGCTGAAGTCGAACTATCTTAGTTCGAATGAAAAGGTACTTACCCGGGGTCCACACGCGGCACGCAGGCTCCCCCGTCGACTCCGCCTACTCCGTTCGTGGAGCAGGATTACAAGCGTCGACGGGGGAGCACTTCCTGGTTCGATTTATCGCGTCTAGAGAAGACGCGATAAATCGAACCCAGAAGATCGATTGGACTCCTCTGACAGGACGCGTGAGTATAGACGTACCCCGAGGGAAATTAATCCCTCCTGTAGCTCTGTTTATTTCAGAGGTGCACCAGGAATGAATCTAGCTCAAGATATTTCAAGTGTTAGCGATACTAAGGTAGATGCAAATATTAAAAGTAAGGCAATGTAAAATCAGTTAAATAAATTGTTTACTGATTATTCTCATCCAGCAGATTTGATTTGAAGAATCCTGATGTTAAGTTTGAGTATTCTGCTTTGAGACTGCCAATTAAAATGATTTTAGCTAATACTAAAGCAATATTCAAAACCATGCAAAGTAAGAAGGGTGGAGATTTCTGAAAGTGAATTGAGTAATGAAATAAATGTATAGCTCACATTGGTAGCCATGCTTCACATGGTACCAAAGTTCCTCAGAGTGTCTGTCACACACACACACACACACACACACACACACACACACACACACACACACACACACACACACTTGTGTCCTAGTCTGTTTTGCATTCACTTTCCAGGTATTTCTCTACCTATGTATACACAACTCAAGGAAAAGATATAACAAAAGACAATGTCTCTTATGCTCAATTTCTGTTCTTAGTAGGTGGCAATGACATCAAAATCAGTGTAACAAATGAGCATTCAGAGTCCACTCTAAATGTAATGCCCGGCAAGAAAAGTCAACCATCCATGTATGAACAGCTTCGAGACATTGCCATAGACAACATCTGCAGGTAAGAATTGCACTTAGAAACATTGAAGGACTAACTTATATGCAGTTTGAAGACACAGGCGCTGCTGTCACTGAAGTGGGCAAACATTATGATCAATTAAACGGAGAAGCTGTGTAACGCAGAGTGTTTTAGATGGTCCCTTCTACTTTTGTACAGCTGGAAAGTATTTGTCTACCCACTGGGCACTTGCTTTACGTACCCTTAACTCCATCTAGTGACCTCCAGAGTGTTCAGTAGGCTTCTTTTGCCTCCGGAGGTGGGCACAATAAGGTCTTCTGGAGTAGATGCACTGGTAAACGCTCATAACCTCAGGCAATGGAAAGTCACCCCCTTCCCATTTTTCTAAACCATAGAATCATAGAATATCAGGGTTGGAAGGGACCTTAGGAAGTCATCCAGTCCACCCCCCTGCTCAAAGCAGGACCAATCCCCAATTTTTGCCCCAGATCCCCAAATGGCCCCCTCTAGGATTGAACTCACAACCCTGGGTTTAGCAGGCCAGTGCTCAAACCACTGAGCTATCCCTCCCCCCATCACACTAGACCATCTGCCCTTGCAGTCTGGAGTAGCTGCTCATTGAATGAATGGAGAGAGGAAGGCTCCAGCAGGAGCAGGACAGCCTAATCCCATTCGCTTCCTAAAAGATACTTCTCCTGAATCCTGTTGGGTGCTTATAAAATACCTTGTTTACCTCTCTCCCCATCCACCAACTGGTTCCAACACTGGGCCAACCTGTCAAGGATATTTAAAATGCCATGGAAGGTACACTGCATACAGCCTTCCTCAATCCTTTTGTCTCCATCTGGAAGAAAGAGGGGTGAGGTAATTCCAGCTCTGCTGATGCAAATGCTGGAGGGGCAGAGAATCAGCTGCGAACTACAGGAGTGTCAGAGAAGTGTTCATTGTCACTTGTATTTTAAACATGATTTAAATTGACAAGTAGGAAAGCTTGAGTTAAATAACTGATTTTAATTTTGTTCTGCATTTATACTTTCGTCCTTTTTCCTTTAAAAAAAAAAAATTTGATTCTCATTGGTTGGTAACCATTTCAGATCAACATGTTTTAACTAAATATAACATTTACATTTACGCTTACTTTGGCATACAAAGTCTATTCAGATTTATTTAAGCAATTATGTATCTTAATATACATTTATTCAGCTTCTCAGGGCTGGTCTACACTAACCCCCCAATTCGAACTAAGATACGCAACTTCAGCTACGTGAATAACATAGCTGAAGTCAAACTATCTTAGTTCGAATGAAAAGGTACTTACCCGGGGTCCACACGCGGCGCGCAGGCTCCCCCGTCAACTCCGCCTACTCCGTTCGTCAAGCTGGATTACCAGCGTCGACGGGGGAGCACTTCCTGGTTCGATTTATCGCGTCTAGACAAGACGCGATAAATCGAACCCAGAACATCGATCCGACGCCTCCGACACGACGGGTAAGTGTAGACCTACCCTTAGTGTTTACATTTTTTATTTTGTTAGAAAATGGTGAATGACACTTTATTTACTAGAAGATGATTAGTTCTTACTCGTGATTTGTATGAAGTTGTGTTTGGATGGAAATTGCACAAAATGAACAAAAACACCATTTTAAAGTTGTTTTTCTCATTAGTTACATCTACCTCAAACATGCTAAAAAAAAAAAAAAAAAAAAAAAAAAAAAAAAAAAAACTAATTGACAAAGGAAGTGTTCTCTGTAGTAGTGAATTGAACTAATTGTTTCTGGTCACCATGTCCTTCAAGATTTTAAAATTAGTAGATCCCACCCTCTGACACCTTGTTTTTATTTATAGCTTGGAACAGGAAAACAAACTTCCTTGCTTTTTCAACTTCCACTTGGTTTCTTAACTTTGAATGAACTAGTCATTGAACTGAACTAGCTGAATAAACTGGGAATATTTTCTTTGTACCTGCCAAAGAGGCTACGGCTGTCAAAAACTGCTTTAGCATTTCAGCCAACTGTGGTTCCAGGTGCTTAGCCATCAGTTCAGCCGTTTGACTTTCTTAAAAACTTTGGCAGCAAACATACTGGCTAAATATTAATTTTATTTAAATTATTTTAATAGATTATATTAAATTTAGGCCTTAATGTGGCTTGTCATAATTTCAATTTTAATTTTGAATAGGTTTATTTTTAAAAGAAAAATTTATTTAATGTAAATAAAAAATCAATTTAGTTTTTTTTAATCGTTTGTCCACTCTGCTTATATTTCATATGTAAATAAACATGAACATGTAAAGAATGCTGAACTCATGAAATAAATGTGAAATAATGGAACAGCATCTTCTGAATGCCAGGGTCCCATGAATATTGTAGGGGATGCCAAATATGTGCGAATGTGAATATATTCTTTCATAAGAATAATTTTCTGACTGAACACTATTCAGATTGTATCAGTTTTATGTGTGGTGTGGTGGTTTTGGTATTGGATCCTTACTCTCCCATAAAGTGAGATGTGAAAATATAACTTGTGCTGTTTGGCTGTCCTGGCAAATTTTGTGTTTAATGTTCTGTAGGTGCTTGAAAGCTGGCCTGACTATAGACCCGGTGATTGTTGAGGCTTTCTTAGCCAGTTTGTCTAACCGTCTGTACATCTCACAGGAGAGTGACAAGTAAGTTGTTAGGTATAATACCAATCTTTTTCTGTCTTCAGTCAATTTAACTCAAGACCCACTCCTGTTTAAAACATCCAAACATAAGGAGCTTTTCTCCTGTGTGAAATGTCACTGACATCAGTAAGATTACATGTGGGAATATGGATTAGCTCATGCAGATTTCTTTGTGGGATTGGGCCTTTATTTTAATACTGATGGGCCTAGGTACTTTATTGGATAAAAATACTGTTTTCATGTCTGCAGTGAGTATTAAAGGTATTTGAAGTACTAAGTGAAATGAGGTTGCCTCTAAGCCCAGGTCTACACTAACCCCCCCGTCGAACTAAGATACGCAACTTCAGCTACATTAATAACGTAGCTGAAGTCGAAGTACCTTAGTTCGAACTTACCTGTGGTCCAGACGCGGCGCGCAGGCTCCCCCGTCGACTCCGCCTACTCCACTCGTCGAGCTGGATTACCAGCGTCGACGAGGGAGCACTTCCTGGTTCGATTTATCGCGTCTTGACAAGACGCGATAAATCGAACCCAGAACATCGATCCCGCGCCTCCGACGCGACGGGTAAGTATAGACCTACCCTAAGTCTTCAGTGGGCTGTACAAGCCCATCACTTAATGTTTGGCACAATTGATTACTGCTTGTGGAGTCTGAATTGCCTCTCCTATTGAGAGGTTGGTCTGCCAAGTCAGAGCTAAGATAGTTGATAAGGCATCTCCAACAGAAACTCCCACTACGTTTACTCCACTGTACTGGGACTGTTGTTGTTTTTTTTTAAAAAAAAGACAGTCATTCCAGACAAGCCTTTTATCTTTTTCTACTGATTCTGCTATAGTGAATGTTGGTACTATAAAATAAATTGTTTCGTTTCCTGTACTAAGTATACTTTTGATTATAATAGAAGGGAAAAACAGTGTTAAGGGGTTAACATGAAATTAAGTGATATTACAGTTTCCTGGATGCATCAGCGTACGTTGTTTCTAAGGCAGATTGTAGTTCAGCTTGTAGAGCTAGATATGTAATTGTTTCTGGATGTTTATATGAATGTGGCTTGTTTGTTTGTTTTTTGTTAGGGAAGCCCATTTGATTCCTGACCACACAATTCGAGCTCTGGGGCACATTGCAGTGGCGCTTAGGGACACTCCCAAAGTGATGGAACCGATCTTGCAGATCCTGCAGCAGAAGTTCTGCCAGCCACCATCTCCACTTGACGTACTCATCATTGACCAGCTGGGCTGCTTAGTTATCACTGGAAATGTAAGGAGAGAGGAGCTGGCCAAGAGAACAAACCAGACTAGAGAGACCCCTAAATTACAGTTGTCTATTTATTTCCTTCAGTTAAAGTAATGCTGTCAACTTCGTTTAAGCCCCAAAAGTGTTTCCTTAAATGCAGCATTTATCCCGTCTTCATAACATACCCACACTTATACAATCATTTTTTTACATGTACCTTTTTGTATAGTGTCACTACTAACTAGCAAAGCCAAGCCTCTCCAGCAAACCTTAGTTCCCACAGATATATACTAAATTAATGTAGAGGAAAAAATGTGAAGGTAACGCTTTCAAAAGCTCCTAAGTGACTTAGGACACCCAGGTCCTATTTAGGCCTGAGGAACCTAAATTCTTTTTGAAAATGGGATTTAGGCCCCTAAGTCACTTAGGCCCAGATTTTTAAAGATACTTAGGCATTCTATATAAGATGTTTATTTGGTTGGATAGAATTTATTTTTACAGGTTTATTCCTTTAACAGGTATTTGTATTCAGTGGTGCTCCACTTAGTTTGTTTTCTTACAGCAATATATTTACCAGGAGGTATGGAATCTATTCCAGCAAATCAGTGTAAAAGCAAGCTCAGTTGTTTACTCTGCCACTAAAGATCACAAGGATCATGGATACAGGTAACATAGATATAACTATAACTACCTCCTTAGAATTCATGACTATTTAAATCAGACATCTTCCTTTAGGCATTGTTGTGCACTTTCACTTTTTTCCAACGGACATTACAGCTTTATTTCTCTCAATCTTTGTTGTATTCCAGAGGTGTGTTAATGTTAATTGTCCATTTATGACAGGGTGGGTGTTTTGAATATATGCAGATCTCATATAGTCTCCTATTCCTGTATTGTTTAAAGTAACACTTTTAATATTTAAAAACAACTGGTTTGTATGTCTCACTTCCATTAGTTGGATTTAAGAATGAGCTATATGCTTGTGATTTTATCTTTCTCTTGATGAGCTATTGGCAATTATTTCTTCATAGTGATGCAATGATGCCTTAGCCCAAAGGTGCTAGAAGTTGGCACTGAATGATAATCGAGACTCATAGATCTCTTTCAGAAACTGTTAACATCAGGCAGTACCAACTTCCATCACAAAAGATTTGTAGCGGTATCAGTCCCAGTACATTAGAGAGACAACGTGAGTAAGGTAATATCTTTTATTGGACCAACTTCTGTTGGTGACAGAGACAAGCTTTTATGCTTACACAGCGCTCTTCTTCAGATGTGGGAAATGTAATCAGTGTGTCACAGCTAAATCCAAGATGGAACAAATTGTTTAGCATGAGTAGTTAACGCATATGTCAAGGGACCATTCTAAGGAAAAAGTCAGGATATACACCTTAGCACACTCAAAACCACCTTCACCAAACAAGGACATTCCACCAGAGAAGTGGATCTCATCATGGAACAGCCACCAAGATACCCTGAGAACCTGCTTCAATACAGAAATAACTCTCCCCCCCCCCCCCCACTTCACATCCCTAGTTGTCACTTTCCATCCCATACTTGATGGGGACCCCATCCTGAAATAAATCTTTTCTGAATCCCCTCTTCTGGCCTTCAAACAATGCTCCAATCTCTCTCCATGCTCATCCTCAGAAGCAAGCCCCCCACAGACCAGGACACCAACTCAAAACGGCCCTAGACCCTGCCAGAAAAACAGATGCAAAACCTGCAGATATATCTCCACTGCTACAATGATTAACACCCCCAAACAACACACCTTTCAAGATCCATGGGTCCTACACATGCATACCACAACATGTGGTATACCTCCTCCCGTGCGCTAAATGTCCCAATCACAGCTATGCGAGTGAAACCAGACAATCACTATGCTCTTGAATGAACTCACACAGGAAATTGGTAAGACAAACATCACCTCACCTCTGGGGGAACGCTTTTTTTTAGAGTGATCGCTCTATATTTGACCTGTCAAACACTTTCAAAAGATGAGCCTGGGAGCTTAACTTCGTAATACTTTTTTTAGATACTAAAAATCAAGGACTGAACAGAGACACAGAATTTATCGTTTATTACAAGAATCTGTAATCCACTAACAAACCTCCCACAGCAGCTTCCTCCCCACTTCCCCTTTTTTTCTTCCCTGTAATTGAATAGGTGTGAAGGGGTCACTTTACCTCGAATAGTTCCTTGAAATATATGTTAACTGCTTGTGCTAAACTGATCGGTACCATCTTGTATTTAGCTGTGACACTCTGAGTAAGTATCCCAGACTGAAGAAGAGCTTGAAAGCTTGTAAAAGATATTACCCCTCCCCATTGTCTCTCTGAAAGATTGATTGGTAAATTCTAGTTGGTGTCAAAAACTTTTAATGCATTAGCTGTAGTTGCAAGCTATCCTCTTAATAGGCCTGATCCACAGCCCAACGAAGTCAAATTTTCATTCGCTTCGTTAGGTTTTGGATTGGGCTCAGTACTCTTAAGAAGTACTGAATTCCTTAAGAATAATTGATCAAAGAATGCTTAATAACTAGGCACTCCATCCAATTCCTGTTACAACTAATAGAAAATATTCCAATGACTTCACTGGGAATTGGATCAGACTCTATTTGAGTAAGGTATTGAAGTATAAAACTGCATAGCACAGAATTCCTGCTGTATTCATCATGTCATATGTTGAGTTAATTTTTTTTTTAAGTATTCAGGAATGTGAAATGGTTGTTTGTATCAGAGTTATGTTGCATTATAATTGTAACCTTTAAAAAATACTTGAATTCAATTCTAATGAGGGTGAGGGATTGACAGTAACTACAAACGAGCGTACTGGCACATGCTCATTATACAGGCTTTCACACACTGTCCTGCCCACTGTCCTGCCCAGTGCATGCCAGTAATTGCAGCTGTTAATTTGAATATCTCTGCCACCCTACAACGTTTCCAATCCAGAAATACAGTATCTTTCTGTTGTTTTAGGGTTAGGTTTTCCTGGTGAATTGGTGATGGTGGCAGCACAGACAAAACATTCTCTAGAGGCAAAATTGAGACCACCAATTACATTACATTTCATTCTTTACACACCAATGTTGGCCCACAGGGTGGAAATTAGTTTATTCCATTTCTCTCTGTCTTTGGTGCTGCTTCCATCTGCTCTCTGTTGTTGAGACCACTAAATGCATTTTAATTATGATTCAAGCAATATTTAATTGGCTTTTTGAATTGGAACGCTAATGCATTAACCCAGTGTGCCATCCATTCTCACTAAATCCTCGATATACAAAATGTGCCTGCCACTGTCAGTATTATCCAGATTTGCTGTTGAACAGTGTTAGTGAGAAACCGTTATAAAATAAATACAAACCTTTTCATCAAACAGTTGGTTGTTTCTAATTTCTCTCTTTCTTTCTTGTCAGACACTGTTCCTTAGCTGTCATTAATGCCTTGGCTAACATAGCTGCTAACATTCAGGGAGAGCACCTTGTGGATGAATTACTAATGAATTTGCTGGAACTGTTTGTACAGCTTGGACTGGAAGGAAAGAGAGCCAGTGAGAGAGCGAGTGAAAAGGGGCCAGCACTAAAGGTAAGGAATGGCATAAAATGTGTGGGTTTTAATTCAGTATCTCTTTGCATTGATATGGCTAATGTAAACATATTATTCTGATCTCCTCGGAACCAAGTGTATACACTTAAAAATTGCTCATTTAACTACCTAAACAAATGAGAAATGGATGTGTGTGTTTTGGTGCCTATTAATAATAAAATATAGAGCCTACATAGCCTTTCACATATCAATTAAGCCTCACAAAATATATGTAAGCTTAGGTGATTAGTAGTGGTATACCCATTTTTCAGATAGGTTAATTGAGACATGGTAGATATTAAGTGAATTGTCCAAGGCACACAGCAGACTGGTGACAGAGCTGGAAACAGAAACAGGAAGTCCTGACTTCTAGGCTCCTGCTATTACCACTTCCTAAGAAATAGTGAAGTGTTATAAACTTGCAGTTCTAATCTCAGCTACCCCATATGTTAATTTATCCTGAATAACTACTATTGTGATTACACACATGTAGATTTTCCAATATTAGAGTTGATGGAGGCCTACATAACTGAATTTACAATAGACTACATAGAATGGAACAGCCTGGTGTGAATTACAGATGTAGTGAGATCAGTGCAGATTACCCTGACTGAATAAGCATTAATTGAAATTGATTGTTAAAGAGAAATTTACAGGGATATTCTCACATGAATGATAGAGAAACCATAATGCTTTGCTGATTAGAAGTGCAATCTCATATGCATTGCAAGTGCAAGAACTGCAAAGCAAAACTGAGCAGCTGTGACATGTGGAGAACACATTCTTACCTTCTTAAATGTAATCTCCAGCTGTACAGTAACTCCTCACTTAACATTGTAGTTCTGTTCCTGAAAAATGCAACTTTAAGCGAAACGATGTTAAGCAAATCCAATTTCCCCATAAGAATTAATGTACATAGAGGGGGTTAGGTTCCAGGGAAATTTTTTTCACCAGATATAGTTTTAAACAATTTAATACTGGTACACAGTGATGATGATTGTGAAGCTTGGTTGAGGTGGTGAAGTCAGAGGGTGGGAGATTTCCCAGGGAATGCCTTACTGCTAAATGATAAACTAGCAATTGGCTGAGCCCTCAAGGGTTAACTCGTTAATGTAGCCTCACGCTCTACAAGGCAGCATGAATGGAGGGAGGGGAGACAGTGTGGGAGAGAGAGAGACACCCTGTGAGAGAGAGAGATGTTCATTGCTCCTTTAAATACAGTGACCCCACTCTTAAGTACGCTGCCTTGTTAAATAGATCAGCAAGCTGAGACCACAGCTGCTGCAAGGAAGCTCCCTCCATCCTGAGCCCTGTCGTATGTCCCGCCTGCTCTATGGAGGATGGGGTAAGCGGGGTGCAGGAGCGGGGGAGGGAGACACGCTGACATTAGCCCCACCCCCCCTGCACAGCAAGCAGGAGGCTCAGGGAGCATCTCTAAGGCAGAGGGCAAGAGAGCAGGAGCAGCACATGGCAGTGGGGGAGAGGGACAGCTGAACTGCTGGCAATTGATAGCTTGCAGGGCGGCTGCCAGTGGGGGAGTGGGGTGCTGATAGGGGGGCTGCTGGTCCACCCTGGTGCAGAATTTATATTTTTGGCACAGAATGCCCTCAGGAGTAGCTAAATCAAAATAAGCCTGGATTACATTGAAATTTAAAATGTGTACGGAGACTTTTGCACTGATCTAACTGCATTGGTTTAAAATCACACCTTAAGTAAACTACTGCAAGCCTGCATGTAGACTGCTTCCAGATCTTTATGATCAACTGCCTGTAAAATGTAAACTAATCTTTAAAGAAATACATGGAAAGGTCTAGAAATGGAGTTGCTTAAATAGGTGCTAATTAAATGTGCCTGAATGGTTATTATAGAGTCCCTTGCACAGTGGAGTTGTGCTATTGTAGTTCTCCAGTTTATTCGTGTAATTGTGCTTTTCTTTCCCTTTATTTTCATATTAGTATTTTTCCTGTGCCTTTATAAATGTCTTCCGTATTTGCTGTACTAAAACTCTTTTAAAAAAACAACAACAAACCTTTTCCCCTAATCCCTCCCTTCCTCTAAAACATTAATAGACAAGTTGTTAGCCTTGGCCTGTGTGCACTCTAAATCCCTTTTATCACTTGAAATCATATTTTGCTTTCATTCCTAAAGCACTAGAAATTTGAGCCTTCCTTTAGGTCTGTTCTTCTCACTGTTAATATTCCCTAATTTCTTAATTTTCAATTTCCAGTGGATTCGCTTCCTTTTAGTCCAACTGGATGGTTTTCCACCCTGAAAAAATGTACATTTTCCTAAAAAGAAGAGGAACCCAATAAGCCAGTTGAATTACTTTTTCCTGCTGTATGCTGTTTTCTTTGACATTTTTCTGCTGTAGCAGGTCATAGTCTGTGTTTTATTGCTCCAGAACTCCCATTTACTTCAGTGAGTTCTGGTAGTGCAAGGAATGCAAGACTGGACCTATAATGTATTAAATCTGTGTTATGACATGAAAGGGTTGTAGACTATATGTCAGTCCAGCCACCGACTCTTATTAAATAGCTGCAATATTTTAATATAGGAGTAGTTCCGAAAGACCTTAAAATAGATGTTTTTAAACATACTTATGTAAATTTCAATTTTGTTTGAATCCTCTACCATAACAAGACTTCTTTCCTGTTTGTTTTACAATCTCATCTAGTATTTACAGGATAGATTTCCAAAGGTGAGGTGAATACAATTTACATCACTTATGGCCTGTTCCTAAAGTGCTGTCCTCCAGTAAATCCCACTGAAATCAAACCGACACCACTCAGGATCAGGCACTTATTGACATATTAAGAGTTTATTGACATGACAGCTAGGTGCTATTTACAAAGATATCAAGGGAGACAATGTTAACTTAGGAGGTATAATTGTGAAAATGAGAAACAGTGTTTCTCTTCAAATGAATGGGAGGATATAAAAATATATTAAAAGTTGTGAATTTGGTTTGGCTGTGAACTGAATTGCAACACCTTCATTTTGGAAGGGGGGGGAAGGAGGGAGAAATCCTACTTTCGATTATAGACCATCACATTTACTGCTCGAGAATGCAGGGTGAAGTTAATTGAACATTTTGCTTATCGAGGATGAACTAACACTTCACCATTTGTGGTTTTTATATGGCTATTCCAGACACTCAAACCTCCCAGATGTTGATGTGAAGTGACTTTGTAAAAAAAAAAAAAAGGAAAAATTACTGTGGAAAGTTTAATTTCTTTCCATACCGTGTATGTCTATATTCCATTTAAATTAGTGCAATGTTTGTGGCTAAAATGATACCTAACGCTGTGCTAGCAGTTCAGTAAAAGTTGTTTTTCTCTTTTTAACATCCCCAACACAACACCCGCCTACCTCCCACACACGCTTCAAATGTTAATAGCACAAAGTTCCTTTCTTATCCATTTATGGGATTGGTGAACTCTCTTGGCAAATCTCTTTGAAATGAATAGAATAGAATCTCTGTTTGCTTTGAAGATAAACTGCATCTGTAACCAGTAAATGCCTTTTATGTCACTGACCAACTCAGTAAAGCTGTTGGGTTACTTGTTTCATAAGGATAAGAGTTTCTAATCTGGGGTGCCAACTCAGCTCTTATAAGGGAAACAGGATGAATTCTCAGTTTGTTTATTGTTTCAGCAAACCCAATGAATGCCATAATGGAAAATCCTGCCTGTGTCCAGGCTTTTTAGATTCTGGTCTCACAGATAAGTGACTGTGATGCTTATAAAACTCTGTTCTAAAACAACACCTTTGTACTGGATTTCATCATCCTCATCTCAGTGATAACCCAGCAATTTATGTGTCTCTCCCATGTTCCACCTCCCAGGAACTAATATCTGAGCTGAATTCACACCCCTGGCAAATCCACTTTAAGCTTCATCTGTGCTAGAAAACAATGTTCCTTTATTTTAAAAATATTAAATGGTTTGGGTTCTAGTACCATCTTGACTCCGGTGTTCAGGGAATAATCTGCTCAAAATGATTCTGAAAATCATTCTTAAGACTTACTTCTTACCCTTGAATGTTTTAAAAAGTAATTTATACTAAATTAGGCCCTGTCCATGCTGGGGTCCAAACTGTGTTGCTGAACTATTTCTATATTTAGCAGTGATTTTAAAAGCAGAATTCTCCCTTTTTTTGATAGCACTGAGAGGGCTTTAATGTTTTGTTGTTTGTCAAGTCTCCTGTGCTTCTTAACAGGCCTTTTATTATTCCAGATCTGTTTACGTGACTGCTAAATCACTTTGCATTGATTCTTCTTGCTTAATTTCAGAATTAACTAGTTGTCAGCAGATTTTGCAGCCAGGCAAAATTTGTTTTTTGTTAGAAAAGGAAATTAACTTGTTAGGATTAAGTTGGATGGGCAGTGTTTTCTGCTGGAGTGAGTCCCCTAAATTCCTTATCCTTTACTGATTCATCATTTTGGCTTTAGTTCAAAAGTAAAATCTGATTTCTGCAAATATTTGACAGTTAGCTTTGGGCGTGTAGAGTAATAGGAGACTTTTCTGTTTCTGGATGTTTCGGAATAGAGATGACAATTGATACGTTTTTCTCCCAAACTGAAAGCATGATGTTTGATTTGCAATTATAACAGTGCTGTGTCTGTGGAAGAAGGCCCCTCCGCTCCTCCATTTGATTAAAAATAGTGTTTTTCTTTCCAACAGTAACACCCTGAGGGGGGAAAGTGGTGCATATTGTCAAGTTCTAGAGCCTGATCCTGCTGCTGGATCCATGTGGGCAGACTTTATTCCTGTTTGAAACTCCATTAGGGATTCATGTAGACTTGAGCCCTGTGCCTATGCACAGCCCACTGGTTTCAGTGATGCTCGGGTTGGGTGATACAATGCTTTTGTAGGCTCAGGGCTGTGGTCTGCGATATATCCGTATTGATGCATATGTACAGGTAGCTAAAGAATGTGAGCCATTGGAAGTGAGCTTTGTAGTAAATATTACTTCAAATTGCTTTGTGTTTCTTTGACAATTTCACATCTTTTAAAACCTCTCTTCTTTTTCAGGCCTCCAGTAGTGCAGGGAACTTGGGAGTGCTTATTCCTGTTATTGCTGTGGTGAGTGTTCATAGACGCGGTGTTTGCAAGCTGAATGATAATTTCCCCAAAAGCTCAAGTATCTGTGCGGGGGCGGGGAGGGGCCGCAGATGGGACTGATAAGTAGCCATGAAAGACAAATACATGTTATAACTTCTTTCTTGCTAGAAGTTTAAAAACAAATGAGCATTTGTTTGATAATCACCTCTCTCTTAAAGCAGGTAATCTTTTGTTATTCAGAGAGAGGGTCTATTGTTAGTCATGAGTTCAAGAGATTCATGATCCAAATAATACCACAGGGGATATTATCCTAATACTTGGCAGCCGATGTAGTAAGAGATATGTAACTGGGAAAAAATGGTGCCTGGGGAGAGGACTGAAAAACAAAAGTTATTAAAAAAATGAGTTAAAAATAAATTCCAGAAGGCAGCATAACAGAGAGTCTGTAAAGAAGATTAATTATAATAAAGGAGAGAGGAAAGACTCCATATCTTCTCTGAATATTAATTAGCTTTCATGATATACGCATTTTATGAAATGTTCAAGTGTGCTGAAGTTTGAAGACAATTCTAAACAGAAGACTAAACTAGCGCAAAATAGGGGTGTATACATACAGTTTGCCCTCTTAGACTGAGAGGATTTTCTGAGCCAGAACAACTTCTAAACCAAGTCCAACAAGTAGTCCAGCCAAAGACTGAATTGATTCATGGCTTTTCTAGGTGAACAGCAGCAAATGTAATAGTCTAGGCTGGGATTGAAAAGCAGTGGGAGGAGTTAGGTGCCTAACTCAATTATGCCCTTTTGAAATCTGAACCTTAATATGCTAATGGACAGATTCACGAGAGTACCAGAAATGGCTGTGATTGCCTTCCCCTCTCCTGTTGTTGAATTCTCTGTGCTTGGAAAGTTTATTTTATACAGCTAGTGAGAAAAAAGGGGAAAGTGTCAAATATTTGGTGAATGGTGCTGCTACGACTAGTTGTTGCAGCTCTAATACATTAGGACACATTTGCTATTGTCCTGGCTTTAGGGTTGCCAACTTTCTAATTGCACAAAACCAAACACCCCTGCCCCACCCCTCATTCCCCAGGGCCCTGCCCCTGCACCGCCCCTTCTCTGAAGCCCCACTCGCTCCATCCCCCCTCCCTCCGTTGCTCACTCTCTCCCACCCTCACTCATTTTCACTAGGCTGGGGCAGGGTGTTGGGGGAGAGGGGAGTGAGGGCTCTGGGCTGGGGGTGCGGGCTCCAGGTGGAGCCAGAAATGAGGGGTTCAGGGTGCAGGAGAGGGCCCCTGGCTGGGGCAGGGGATTGGGGTGTGGGCTCCGGCTGGGGTTGTGGGCTCTGGGGTGGGGGGAGGGATGAGGGGTTTGAGGTACAGGAGGGAACTCCGGGCTAGGGTAGGGGGTTGGGGTGCCGGGGGGATGAGGGCTCTGGTTGGAGGTGTGGGCTCTGGGGTGTGGCCAGAGATGAGAGGCTTGGAGTTTGGGTACAGGAGGGGGTTCAGGGTGTGGGATCCTGGTGGTGTTTACCATGGCTCACAGGAAGCGGCCATGAGGTCCCTGAGGCGCATGGGCCATCAGAGAGAGACTGCGCGCTGCCCGCAGGCACTGCCCCCACAACTCCCATTGGTTGCAGTTCCTGGTCAATGGGAGCTGTGGAGCCGACACTCGGGGTGGGGACAGCGTGTGGAGCCTCCCTTGCTGCCAATGTGCCTAGGGGCTGCAGGGACCTAGCAGCCGCTTCCGGGAGCTGTGCGGAGCCAGGGCAGGCAGGGAGCCTGCCTTAGTCCCAGGCCCCGACTGCACCGCCATCCGGAGCCACCAGGGTCCCTTTTTGACCAGGTGTTCTGGGTGAAGACTGGACGCCTGGCAACCCTACCTGGTTTTACAAACTTCTTGGCTCAGATTTCCAAAAATAAGAACCTAAAATTAGGCTCCTAAATCTGTCTTTCAGTACCTGCCTGACTTTCAAAAGTGCTGAGCACCCAACATTAGCTCCTACTGAATTCATCCATGATTATAAAGGCTCGATCCAGAGGTTACTGGAACATTACATAAATATCTTGTGCCTCCACTAATTTGGAATCTATTGCTACAGAAGGTAGCTTGCTCAAAAACAGAGCAACTTTTAAATGGACTAATTGTAGTCCTATTTGA
Organism: Chelydra serpentina; assembly: GCA_037349315.1. Classification (NCBI taxonomy): domain Eukaryota; kingdom Metazoa; phylum Chordata; order Testudines; family Chelydridae; genus Chelydra; species Chelydra serpentina. The sequence goes on from JBAIAC010000040.1 coordinate 3,995,933, forward strand.
GGCCTGTAATCCAGTGGTGCCTGCTGTGTTGCTTTGCCCTTTCAGGTCTTGCTCCGTCTCCCATTGAAATCAATGGGAATTTTGGCATTGACTTCAAAGGGAGTAAGATCAGGCCTTTAAAAATGTACAAAAATGGTCCCTTTCATTTGGGACAGACTGCAAGGGGCTATTTTCTGTTTCACATGTTGGTTGATAAAATGCATTTGATTTGAATACTTGATGTATACTGCATTTTTCTTAACCAATGTGACCTTTACATGGAGTAAAATAAATAGTGTCAGAAGCTGTAGCAAGAGTTAATGGTTACATTATGGGTGCAGAAGCAAATATTTGATTTTCTTGCACAATGCATAAAGATCATGAGTTCTGAGCTGCAGCTACATTTGCTTTTCTGTTTGTCCTCATTCCCTGGTTACAGGAATTGGTCTTGGCCTCAAAAATAACTTTTAGAACTTTGTTTCCAGTTAATGTAGTCTTTGAAAAACTCATTCTTGATTTGCCAAAGGTTTCTTTTAGCTTCTTGATTTGATTCTTTTCTTCAGTGTGTTCCACATTTGTGAAGAATAAGATAGCCTTCCCATACTTGCATTTATTCTTTAATGTTTTCTGTGGCAAAGCTTTTTAACACTGAAAAAGTATGTGTGCGCAAAAAACTCTTGAACAAGGACTGTATATGAATTAGGAATATTGAAAAGGGAAAAACTATTTATTGAGTTGAATAATTTTTTGATAGTAGCCCTTCACCATGCTATTTCCTGTACAATAGGTATTTTTCATTTACTTGAATGTTTAAACAGCTTCATTTATGGTTGGGCACAAAATTCAAAATGACTCATGCTGTATAAAAGCAAAACAGGATCAACTACAAATTGCATTTTAAAGACTTAATTAAAGATTTGTAAATCCATCAAAGTACTATTGTTTGTTTTTTCTTATGCTACCAGAGAAAATATGCAAAGGAAAGTTTTAATATTGAAAACATTTAAATTTTGTATAATATTAGATATTCCGAATAATACAGTAAACTCATGAGACTACAATATGAATTCTTTAAAAGGCACAGAGAAAAGGGACGTTTTAAAATGGGAATATGTGTGTTGTCAATGTACTTACTTTGACAGTTGGTAGAAAAAGTGTAAATTTGTTCCTCCTGTCAAATGGTAGCATTTTAGAATGGAAGTACATTGCATCTACGTGAATGATGAGAATAATTACATTGTTTATGTTCCTACTATAAAGTCTGAAAAAGTTACCAGTAATTTATTATTTTTTATCAAGTTTTTCCCACTAAATTTGATTAGATTGAGCCTGAGATGAGCTTTAGTGCCCCTATTTTCTGCCTAAATGCTTTGTTTATATAAACGTTTTCTGTAAAGAAATGGAGAAAATAAAATGTGATAGAAAATGTAGGACTTCAGGTATTGAGGATATGGGGGGGAGATTAGGGGGCTGGAGCACATGATTTATGAGGGGAGGCTGAGGGAACTGGGATTATTTAATCTGCAGAAGAGAAGAATGAGGGGGGATTTGATAGCTGCTTTCAACTACCTGAAAGGGGGTTCCAAAGAGGATGGAGCTCGGCTGTTCTCAGGGGTAGCAGATAACAGAACAAGGAGTAATGGTCTCAAGTTGCAGTGGGGGGAGATTTAGGTTGGATATTAAGAAAAACTTTTTCACTAGGAGCGTGGTGAAGCACTGAAATTGGTTACCTTGAGAGGTGGTGGAATCTCCTTCCTTAGAGGCTTGACAAAGCCCTGGCTGGGATGATTTAGTTGGGGATTGGTCCTGCTTTGAGCAGGGGGTTGGACTAGATGACCTCCCGAGGCCCCTTACAACCCTGATATTCTGATTCTATGCGAGAGTATTTCCCTGTCAACTTCATTTATGTAAAATGACTTTTTGTATATAAGCTGTGTTATGGATCTTATGCTCCCCACAGATATATGTCTATACACAGTAGGCTAAATTTGGTGACAGTTTACAGTGGTATAAATTACCCATTTGGCCTGACTCTGATTTCACACTACTGGAAATCAGGGGTAACTGTATTGAAATCATTGGCGTTATGCCAATGTAGAACTGGTATGAAATCAAAACCAGACCTAATGGTACCTTACTTTTCCTACTGTAAGTGTTTTTTTCCTACAATCCCTCCTTTCTGCCTCATTGGTTTGTAAGTTTAATGTTTTATAAACCTATTGAATGTGAAATCAGTACAAGTTTCTTTACTTCACTATTTATACCTCCATTTAGATTGCTGCTGGATTTGGATGGGACTTCCCTGGGAATTGTGCCAGTTTCCCCTAGTCTGAATGTGGCCTACGAGATATCAGAGGGCAGAATCAGGCTTTGAGGGCAAGATTTTCAAAAATGGGTGCCTAAAGTTAGGTCCCTAATTCTATATTTTGGTACCTGAAAAGATAACCTCAGAACTGCAAGGTGTTCAGCACTTTCCTAGGTCTGGCTGTTTGTAGGTGTCTAAATACAGATTTAAGAAATTAACTTTAGACATCCACTTTTAAAAATCCTGGTCTAATGTTTTATTTGCTGGTTACGTTCAATACATTGAATATAACACCGTGTAAGTCATTTAATGAGATTTTAATACAGATACATCAGTGCCTGGCATTAATCTTTATAAATTGCAGTCAAATCATCTACTGCTGTGAGTCCATTCGTATATATATACATGAATGGTCTCGGATATATTGCATTTTCCACTGATAAAGGGTGAGTCATGTGTAATGATAGTAACCTCTGACTAATGTGATAAGTAAAATCTTCCTTTCAAAAATTGCTATACTAAAATGTAATCATACAACCTGGGTATGAGAGCACTCCTCTGTTTTTAAAACTTGCTGGGGTTGGCTACTCTGCCCATGAACAGCAGGCAGCTGGTGCGATGCTCGTAGATGAAAAACAGAAAGGGGCGGTCAACAACGAAGCGAATCTGAGTGGAAAGGGGCATGAACCCTACTGTGGTCACAGCTGCAGCCTCTGTGCCTTCCTCGTTCACAGTAATCGTGCCTTGGTGATTGAACTGTAAAAAATGGGAGAGAAAATGCAGAATCCCTTTGGTTAGACTTTGAAGTCGTAGTATTTTGTCTTAGGTGAATTGCACAAGAATTAATTTGCTGAAAGAATGGTGAACTTTAATTACAATATCATGTCTTTTCTATCCTGCATGTGGCTTTCTTGTGTTTTCACTGGTAGCTCCTATATGGCTTAATTGGTAGCTCCTATATGGCATCAGTCCTCTGGCTTTGGTGAATCCCGTTTCCTGACTGGTCATGACCTGACCCCTCCCAGAGATTTAAAGGCATAACCTTCATAATGTATATACCATCAGTGGGTCTCAATCATTTACCCCTGGGGGTACACACATGTCTTCCAGGAGGTACATCAACTCATTTAGATATTTGTCTAGTTTTACTATAGGCTACATAAAAAGCACTATCGAAGTCAGTACAAACTAAAATTTCTCACAGACTATGACTTGTTTATATTGCTCTATATACTATACACTGAGATGTAAGTACAATATTTATATTCCAATTGATTTATTTTATAATTATATGGTAAAAATGAGAAAGTAAGCATTTTTTCAGTAATAGTGTGCTGTGATACTTGTATTTTTGTCTGATTTTGTAAACAAGTAGTTTTTAAGTGAGCTGAAACTTGGGGTTATGCAAGACAAATCAGACTCCTGAAAGGGGTACAATAGTCCTGGAAAGATTGAGAGCCACTGGTCTACCACTATGTATGGAAAAACAGACCCCCTATTTCCAGGAGAGGCAGGGATATTGTGTTGTTTGCTTAGCTAAGATGTGAATTATTGTACTTTTGTTGCCATACTTCAGATGATAGTAGGAAGAATGAGTGTAAAAGGGGGGAAATTACCATATCAATGATGACTTTCTCATCTGATATTCCAGAATAGTCGCCATTGTTGTCAAACAGTGTTTCTATTCCCATGGATTTCAGATAATCAGTCAGGTCATAGCTCTTCTCCAGTTTAAATTTAGGCAGAACTATCTCTCTTGTTCTAGTAAGAAACAGAAACATTAAAGGTCTTAGAGAAATATACATCACATCCCTTAACTGCATGTCGGTTCCATTCTTATCAAGCAGGCATGACACTAACATATACAGGAGTCCTGCTCTCTGTTCTCCCAGGCTTAACTTTCTAAAAGGTAGGGCATTGTCTGTCTAAGTTTTTCTAAATCTAAAATAAAAAAACTATTAATGTATTACGTGCTTATAATACTTAAAAGGCTTAACATCAATTGTATGTCTACAGTACATAGTTCATGTTCAGATGAGATAGATAGTTGCATATGTTTATAATACCTATTATGGAGCTCCCTGGCACAATAGGTTAGCGTTTTACCAAGTACATACAACAGAGGTAATTTGTTTTTAAAAAAAGAGAGCGATCATTGTTTGTTCATAGATTATAAGGCCAGAAGGAACCATTATTGTAATCTAGTCTGACCTCCCACATAACACAGAGCATAGAGTGTTGCCAAGTTATTCATGCATCAAGCCCATAACTTCTGGATGAGCTAGACTAGCGGTTCTCAAACTGTGGGTCGGGACCCCAAAATGGGGGAACTGGCTTAGACTTGCTGGGGCCCAGGGCTGAAGCCCGAGCCCCAGCACCTGAGGCCAAAGCCTGAGGATGGTGGGGCTTGGGCTTTGCCCCCCCTGCCTGCAGCAGTGAGGCTCTGGCAGGCTCAGGCTTCAGTCCCTCCTCTTGGGGTTGTGTAGTAATTTTTGTTGTCGGAAGAGGTTCTTGGTGCAATGAAGTTTGAGAACCCCTGAGTTAGACAATATCTTTTAGAAAGACATCCAGTCTTGCTTTAAAGACTTCAAGTGATGTAGAATCCACATCTCTAGGTAGGTTGTTCCAATGGTTAATTACCCTCATTGGAAAAAATGTGCTCCTCTTTTCTTCTCTGAACTTGTTCAGTTTCAGCTCTCCACCATTTATCTCATTTATGCCTTTGTCCACTAGATTGAAGAGCCCTCTGCGATCAGAAATCTCTCCATGTATGTAGCTATAGACTGCAATCGTATCACTTCTTAACCTTCTCTTTAAGCTAAATAGATTTAGTTTCTTGTAGGGCAGGTCATTCTTGTGTCCCTTCCGAACCCTTTCCATTTTGTCAACATCTTTTTGAAGTGTTAACACCAAAAATGGACACAGTGTTCCGGTAATGGTCTCACTAATGCTTTATATAATAGTAACACACCGTATAAGCTTTACTCTACATTCCCCTGCTTATACATCCAAGTATCACACTTGCTTTCTTATCCACCACAAAGCACTACGAGTTTGTTCAGTTGGTTATATGTCATGACTCCTAAGTCCTTTTCTAGGTCATTGCTTTCCTATAACTATGACCTACATTGTTGGTTGCTAGATGTATACCCTTGCATTTAAGTATATTAAAATGCATATTGTTCAAGTGAACCCAGCTTAGCATGTGATCCAGATCATTCTGTAGAATACACTTGTCGGTATTATTTATCACACACCAATTCTTAGGTCATTTGTAAACTCTACCACCTACTATTTTGTTTTCTTCTGAATCATTGATAAAGAGATTGAATAGCATTGGGTCAAGAACAGATCCTTGTGGGATTCCACTGGGAATTCTCCCACTGGATGATTTCCCCCCTTACAATTACTCTTTGAGATCTATCATTTAACCAGTTTTTAATCTATTTAATATAGACTGCATTGATTTTTGTATAGTGCTAAGTTTTTAAAATCAGAATGTAGTGCAGTACTAAGTTAAATATCTTCCAGAAGTCTATGATGTCAACACTGTTACTTTTGTCAATTTAAACTTATCTCATCAAGAAACTATATCAAGCTTGTTTGACAAAACCTATTTTACCTGTTTGTCATGCTCTTTTGCCACCTCTCCACCACCTGAGGGGTCAGTTGCTTCTCTAGTGCTTTCATGCCAGATAGTTTGTTTGGAATCACAATCAGCATGCTGATGTTCCCCACATATGGCAGCTGGAGCACACCACAGTCTAGATCATGGTCTGCAGCAGCCAGGAAGTTTCCTTTGGTCTGCATCATAGGAACCTTTATTGTTTCTTTCTCATTCAGTCGGAAGGTCCGCTTGTTTGTCATTTCCACCGGAAACTTGTTTTCCCAAGTTCCTGTTAATATAGCAGAAAACCTCATCCTTATTTCTATATATAATTGTAGTTTGTAGATGAAAGATGTTAAAATATAATTTTAGTGATGAAGACTTATTTGCAAATATTGCAAAATGTAGCCTGGCTGATCATTTTAAGTTGTGGCTGGAATAAGAAGGAATTCGTTGTGGCAATTTAGAAGTAAAGGCCTAGTTTTTAAAAAACGAGCATGTAAAAATGTGAGCACATGATTTGCAAGTGTGTGTAGATGACCAATTAGATGTTTGTCTGACTTTGCTGTACACGTTTAAAGGAGTTCAGATGCACATGCTGGTCTCAAAAATCACTCTAAAATATAAAGTGGAAATCATTTCAAAGATATCTGAGAGAACACGTAATTTTCTGAGTTGTGCAGATTACAAGCTTCAAAAGATCTGATGTTGATGTTTGAAGATCAGTGTAATTCTGCTCAAAATTAGAATTCATCTTCTAATATACTGTCTCGTCAACATAACTAAATACAGCTACATTTTAATTTCCATGTGAAACAAAACATTTAAATTTTGCATATCAAAGCTTTGACTTCATTAAACTGAAAACATTTAAACAAATATGCTGCTGCCTGGACCGTCACTGGGAGTAGACTACCCAGTTCTGTGAGGTGCTGCTCACTCCTGACTGCAATTAAGCTGAGGAAATTCAGCACCTGGCAGGATCAGACCTGAAGGACCGGATCCAACTCTGTTAAAGTCAAAGGAAGTCTTCCTATTGAGTTCCATGGGATTTGGATCAGGGCTGCGTGAGGACACTCTGAGGGTCCCAAGTGTGCATTAATAGTCCAGTGAAGGTACTACATTAAAAGAATGTAGCTGATGATCTGCCTTTTTAATGTAATGTTGTATTCATAATGATGGCTCTGGAAGGAGTTAGTCTTGTTTCTTTGTAGATGGACAGGCACAGTTAGAATTTTATCTATTACATTTATTTTATTTTGACTATTGGTATCTCCTTTTAAAATCAGGGGCATTAGATGTATGTGAGCAAATAAGTGTAGAGCACAACAGTAAGTGCATGGAGGAGCTAATACTGTGTAACCTTTTTAATAACCCTGTAATTGTGAGCAGTGTTAGGAAGTTGGTATCTTAATTTCGCTGCTGCAATTCCACTCACTAAACACATTTTGTATAACATGCATCCCATTTGATTAAGGAAGTCTGACTGTCACCTTTGATCTTCACCTAGAAAGGCTTGGATAAGTCTGTCATTGTGATTGCTTTTGGATGGCTAGGAGAGGATCAGATGCCTCACCTTTCATCCCAAAGTGTGTAATCACGTGCCAGAGAGAACCTGGGACTGCATGCTTCATTTTTATCTGCAGAGTAATAATGCATTGCGCAACAGGCGTCATTAGTTAAATTTTGAGTTTTAATATTTATACTAAAACTTTTTTCTGTACCTCCTCCCCATCTATGGGTTTGTACGAGAGTTATAGAATGTCTAACATTTTGGAATATTTTAAAACAAGAAAAATTGTACGAGAGAAGCCACATTACAGTTAATTTTTTTTAAAAAAAGCCCTTGAGGTGGATGGGTCTCAAAGGGGAAGAAACAGGAAGTATTGGGCCAGTAGTAGTTAGATTTGAAATAAAAAATCACCTTTTGGGAGAATTAAGTTATTTTTAGATTATTTTTTAAAGGACGGGGTGATATCAAAGGCAAGCAGTGTGCTAACCCTAGGACTCATTCTAGCAAAGGCATGATAGCTTGCTGACCTAATACAGGGTGGTGGGTTCGCTAAAGGGCCTGGGTGTGAATGCACAAACTTCAGGATAGGGCTTAAGAAAGAAGCCCCAGACTTCTGTTACACCTTTTAAAGGGTTTAAAAACCAGGTGTAGCAACTTAGTGAGTTTGCCACTACAGATGCACCCGACGTAAAGAGGGTAGGGTGGGTGTGATGAGTCCTGTCTGTCCCCACTGACTCCTTGCCCCATTCCTGTCTTTCCCCATTGGCTCTTTGCCCCTGTCTCTTCCTCCCTCCCCCCCACCCCATCCAATCGTAGTCTTTCCCTCCCATTCCCAGTCCCCCTCCCCTGCACCAGTCCCAGTATTTTTAACATTGCCAAAACAGCATATTTCCTTTTAATTTTCTTCCTGAGACAGCTGAACCATTTTTGCTGAACCGATGTCCCCGCCATATGATACCAAACATTCCAAAGTTGCCAAACTTAAACTATTTGGGCTGAAAGTTATAAGAAACTGAAAATCATGTCTTATAATGTGATGTTCCTGGCAGTTTAACTCCAGGCACCACTACCAGCTCTACCCATAATTAAAAACTTTACAAGAGACCACCCCACCTGTTCGCCCAAAGTATCCCAATCACAATTAATGATGTTCTGCTCTACCTTTTATTAGAAGACCACTTTTGTTAAGCTAGTAACTTTTGTCAGGCCCTTGTGTGATCTGTACCCAGGGTCTACTCTGTGTATACATTAAGCTCAGAGTCTTTGACCCTGGCTGATTCTCTGGATTCTGAATATTTTAAAACTCTTTATAAACGTGGTGGACTGAATTCAACCCAGTTGCATCTCCCCTGAAATCAGTGGAGTTACACCTGCTTACAGTAGGACTGAATTTGACCATTTACTTATAACACATACTGCAGTGATCCTTCCTGTGAGAATAATTTTGTATAGAGTCCCTCAGCTGTGACTGTTTTTCCTGAGGTTATGGTTTGTATCCATCTATTGGCTCCTTGTATTATATTTGGATTGTAAACTCCTTGGAGCAGGGACCGTCTTTTTGTTCTGTGTTTGTAGAGTGCCTAATACAGTGGGGTCATGGTCCATTGTAGTAATAATAATTAATTAATTAGTACAAATCTTAATACCCAGTAGGACTATGAAATAAAAAACAGTTATTGTGGCCTAAATTGTAGTCTAGGTTTTTGATTCATTCTTGGTTCCTCAGATTGATGTGTGCTGTAAAACATAAATGAAATTAACCCATTGCTGCAAATTGAAATTATGATTTTTTTTTTACCTTTAAAGTAAATACAGTTGAGAATCATCATCAACGTTGTGGGGTTGATGTTCACCAGAGCTTCTTTTATTAATCCCTTGGTCAGTTTCAGGATGCGCTCATTGGTTTTAGTGATGAAGGCAGGATCTGAGAAGTCAGATGATTGGGCCTCAGCAAAGTAATAATTTTTCATATTGTTTCTGAAATCATCCATAATGGAAAATTCCTTCCGGATATAAAGATCGTTGACTGAACGCAGTGTGTAACCGAAATTGCGTCTGAAGAGCCGGTGAGTTAGTTTACGGAAGAGGTTGTGAATTGTCATAATCTCATATTTGGAGCTGGCGTTAATGAAATCTCTGAAGCCTAGAACAGACAGTACCTCCTGGTATGTTTGTCCCTTCAGCCCTAATGAAATCATAGCCATTGCAGTGGAAATACCAACAGGAGCCATCAGAATGTTATCTGAAGAATTGGCTCTGTTCTTCAGACTCCGATAAAGGTTGAAGCCAAAGTTTGCATTGAGGATGTTAAGACGCTGGATTCTGGTTTTACCTTGGAATAGCTCAAGAATATTTCCTTGCTGAATTTCAGAAACGGGCGAAGCATCAATTATGTCAATATAATCATCCTCACCAAATAGCTTTTCCCAGTCTAGATAGTCTTCCTCTTCTTCTTCCTCAGCAATTAAGTCATTGGTTATAGTGTTTTCCTTATGGAACTCTGGTGGAAAATTAGGCATATCCTGGGTTTCATTTTCATGGGGAGCATGAGGATTTATAGCTTGATTAACACTTCCAAAGTGCTTATTAAAGTCTTTGATCCCACAAAACACAGATGTTATGACGAGAGAGAGAACAAACAAATGAAACAGGAGCTTCATTGTGACAGGTGAGAAGCTGGAAGACACAATATATCATAGTGAGAAACTGTGTAGTACCTGAGTTTTAAGAGGTTGCCCTTTTCTTCATAGGTTGTTTAATGTTGAGTCCTACATTGGATAGTTGGCTGACTCCTGCAAAGATTTTTTTGGTGTTTGATAGCCTTTCCATTAGCCCATAGGGTGACCAGACAGCAAGTGTAAAAAATCGGGACAGGGAGTGAGGGGTAATAGGAACCTATATAAGAAAAAGACCCCAAAATCGGGACTGTCCCTATAAAATCGGGACATCTGGTCACCCTAGGTGCCTAATATAATTAATTTGTGCTCATATAATATCTCAAGCCTGGACCTGTCCTGGTCTGAGACCTTCAAGTTCATTAAACAGCAGTTGATTTCTGTCATTGGAGAAAGTATCATTGCTTTCCAGCTTGTTTTACACACAATTAGCCGTCTACTAAAATGCCCAGGTCTCTTTTGTATAATATAAAGCTTTAAGCTGTAAGAGTATGTGTACTTAAAAAAATTAAAAAGGCTGAAGTCTGATAGACAATAGCTTCCAAATGTTTTAATTTTAGTAGGAAATCATTAGTTTAGAGCACATCAGTGAGATGCAAAGAAAACATGACAAATGCTTTATATTTGAAAAACATACTTTAAACATAAACCAAATGGGATTTTTATGGGCAGTTTCTTTGAAAGGATGGCATTGAATGAGGATGGAATAAAGGCGATCTATGGACATAGCACAATCCCACAAGACATATGCACTTGTTTAACTTTATTTACTGAGATTAGTATCATTGGGACATGCATGTGACTTTGCCAGGTCAGGGCCATATTTAGGTGCACGATTCCTTAATTGTATAGGTTTTTCTGTTCCAGTCCACGTCATCATTTACCCTTTTTTTGGTTTTCTGGGCATTGTACCTATTATTTATTTGATTTTTGTATAGAATTATACAATGTATGATACTCCTTTTCCAAAGGTGGGATCTCTATATAATTAAAACTAGAGCAAATAGCTTTTTGTAATTATTAGAAATGCCAATGTTTTTCTTAGAAGAAAGGGTTTAGGATCAAATTAAAATGAAAGTAGCATGTTATTTCCTCAGGAAAGGTGCTTTGGTAGAACCTGTTTTTCTTATGGAAGATTGTTCCTCAGTTATGTGTATGCAACTCCTGTTGATCCCACTGAGTAGCATGAATGTCTCAGAGGGTAGAATTTGGCCTTATGGCTTTAAAATCAAGAGCTGCGCTTATATACATACTGTGTGAAGAGACTAGAGACCTGGCTTGCAAAGATGCTGCGTACCCACAGCTCCCAGAAACAGTCCCTAGATATTTAAGCACATGATCGTATTGATTGGCTTGGTTAGTGACCTAAAATACATGCAAAAGCTGTAATTCGCTGCTGAGATATCAACTAAGGATTGAACGCAAGGATTTGATAATATGCAATTCTATGACAGAAAGGGGTGAAAGCAGTTTGAAAGTCAAACCCAGGATTTCTAAACCAGTTTCCCATGGCTACACAAATTAACTCAGATTTTGTTAACATTAATTATTTCTCTTGTTCCAGATAGTTAAAGGTAAATGTTTAGAACCTGCAATGTAGGATAGTACCATTGAATGCCACCATTTCAAAGACCCTTATTTAAAACAGACAATATGTTCAAAACAAAACAAAGGGGAGGGGGAGAAACACCTTGGAAGAGGTTTTGAAAGAAGAGAATGTAAAGCTGTTCTTAACCAATGAAATAGAGAACTAAGAGGAAGGTAGAAAGAGAAATATTTTAAACTTTTTTGTAGCATCCAGGTAGTATATCAGTCTCTCCTTTTCCCGTCTGTTGATGTACATAAAGAATGAAAATGAATTATCTTCGCATTCGGAACCTTAAAACCATTTGAGATGAATATTCTACATTGAAACCAAACATTGTTTAATCCTTAAGGACTTGTAACAGAACAGTACTAAACCTGTGCTATATAGTGAATGAAGTATTGTAGTCTTAATAGCTCACTTTTGTTGTTGTTGTTATTTTTAAAGTGACTGCTACATTTTTTGTTCCATGCTGTTAGAGATTAAGGTACTTCTCTGGAAAACCACTTCTGTGCAATAATTACTAATGAAAGACAATGCTGTCTGTGGTTCCTAAATTTTATATTCTCACCTTTTCCATAGAGTAATGTATTGTTTACCCTCATTTTATTGTGGGCAAAACATTCTCCCCCGCTATTGGAATATATTTTTCTTTAAGATTTTAAATCCAGTTTAAACGATAGTAATGTTCCTTACCTCCAAGCCACTGTGTAGAGAGGGATACGTTGAATAGCTAGAAAAGGGCAAATTGCTGGGTTTAAATCTGAACTTTGATGCTAGTAAATTGTATATCTCCCAAAGTAAACAGGCTCTAAATCAAACACTGCTAAATTTGCCTTGTCAGCCAAAACCCCTCTACTTGCTTAGTAGTCTCTGCCAAGTGATTTGTTGCTTCTTCTATGGATGTTTTGTTGAGGTTTTTATGGGTTGTGTGGAGTGCTTACTTGCTTTTGCTCTGTGTCTGTGGGCTTGCGGGATGTGAAAGATTTTCCTCAAAAATTGTGTGTAAGAATGTGTATACTTTTGAATGATGTAACTAGCTAGCTCTCTTTCTGTAGCTGTGCACGGTATATATACATCTGACATACAAAACACAGTTAAAATAACATTATTAAGGTTTCAAAGTCAGTCCTCGAAAGTGACTACTGTTTATTGCACTGGTCATAATTGTTTCACAGTGACTTTCTTCTCTCTCCATCTGTTCGTTATATCCACCTGTTGTCTTGTCTCTTCTTAGATTGTAAGTTCCCTGAGGCAGGGACCATCTTTTTGGGACTGGTGGGAGTGTGTGTGGATTTGTGTAGTGCTTGATCCCTGATTGGGTCCTCTAGGTACTACTACAAAACGAATAATAAACAATTATAGTAATACTTTGATAGATGAATAGAAATTGCTGCTTGTTCGAGTTCATCAGTAATAAAGTAAGTTGAACAGCATTGTCCTCACCTTACAGGTTGCAGGAGGTGGTGATCAGAATCTGCATTTAATCCTCAGGCCACATGTTCTGCAACTCTAAATTGTCTTTTCTCTTATAATTAGTCTATAGCTCTACAGTATTTCATCTATAGCAGAAAGTGAGATGCTGTTTAATCAGCTTTGAAAACTAGTATTGCTAAGGCAGTGCAACACAATCAAATGACTATTCTTACAATATCAGTAATTTTAACAGTAACTACATAATTTTTATTAATATATTGAAATAGATGGAGAAACTCAATTCTGAAATACTAGAAAAACATCAGAATATGAGGCTATATTGACTGATTCTTAACAAGTGATTAAATTATTGAAATCCCCTAATTATTTTTTCCTTTTCATGTTAGCTCACCAGACGTTTGCCACCCATCAAGGAGGCCAAACCCAGGTTACAGAAGCTCTTCCGTGATTTTTGGCTGTATTCGGTGCTTATGGGATTTGCTGTGGAGGGATCAGGTAGTATAACGTCCAGTGAGAAAAGATTCATTGATGTTCCGGTAGACTTAGGTTTATCTAGTTTGTAAGTGCAAATCAGCTGTTTAGCACAGACTGTAAAGATCTAGAAGGAATAGGGGTAACTGGGAACGGACCACAAGGCAGGTGTCTAACCAGGCACTCTGATGACAGATTGCATTGTGTCCAAAGTACTGTACTTTGCCATGGACTAGACTACAGAAGTGTACAATTTATTATTGTTTACCTCCTCATTTCACAAGTGGCATGGCTAGTTGGACTGTGCATGAAAATATAAGTGTGAGATGGCTGTGAACTAGCATGGGAGGGTCAGGGATGACACAGGCAAAGTAGAAACTGCTTATACATTGAGAGGTTTCACCTGCAGCCATCTGAACAGGTTTATTACATGCTTGGAAAGTGGGCCATTAATTTGACTGTATATTCCTGAATGTGTGAAAAGATGGTTTAAAGAGGTAGCACAAAACTTGGTGATACTTATTTTCACGGATTGAATCTTAATATCTGTTGGTGATAACCAACTGAGGATCAGTAGAAAAATCACTACATTAATTTTAGGTTTCTATAGTAGCCAGATCAGTAGACACAATATAATGGGAGTATATTAGGATGTTTCTCCTAGACATGGTTTGTCTTTCTCTCCCCTCCCTGCCCCTCTAAATTTCTACTACAGGTCTTTGGCCAGAAGAGTGGTATGAAGGGGTGTGTGAGATAGCCACTAAGTCTCCACTACTCACGTTTCCCAGCAAAGAACCTCTTCGATCTGTCCTTCAGTACAACTCTGCCATGAAAAATGACACAGTGACTTCTGTAAGAAACAGTTTCTTCCATTATGCCCCTTCAGACTTTAAATAATGTATTGCATAGTAACCAGTAGATGCTGCTTAGAACGGCAATATAATGTTTTCACCTGACCCCCTTCATTAAATAACAGCAGCTTTCCAAATGCCCTGCTGCATCCTGTAAGCTGTGCATGACTTAACAGAACAAAAAGCAAGAGTATTAAGTAGAACAAGTGTGTTTTTGTTGGTGGCAGCAATCCTCTATTGGCTAAATACAGAAACCAGGGTCTTTGTGGGAAGGGAAACCTAATGATGTTTTTGTGTTTTCTCCTTTTGTGTCTGGCAGATGAAATCTGCAGAACAGTGATGGGATGAATTTGGGTTTGGAGTAAAATGACATTTTGTAGTTCTCTCTATTAAAGTGGCTCCTAGCTGAGCCTTCTTCTTTTGCCATTGCCTATGGCTTGGTACTGTCCACTTTTCTCTCCCTATGTTTGCATGATAGACTGTAACAGAAGAATGTGTGTTATTGTTTACAATGTAAGATGAAAAAAGTCAAGGATGAATGACAAGTGTAAAACTGAGAGCCAAATTCTTTGCTGGTATAACTTCATTCATTACTCCTGCAGACAGTTTGTCCCTTACTTTTAATGAACTGCGTTGAGCTGTACCTCTTGAACTTGGCTTCTTCTGAGTAAGCGCATTGATGTTTCCTGCTGCTGCACTAATGCATCTTATGCATTGTTCCAGTACTTCACTGTGTGCCACCAATAAGTGTTATGTGCCTTTTTGATCTCTTCTTTACTTGGATGCAAATGACAGTGTGAAGGCTTTTTGTTTTTAAAGGCATGGTATAATCAGTAGTGTAACCTAACTTAAACCTTTTCAGAATGCAAATAAAGATATTGCCACCACATTGGCTCTCTCTCCTGATTCTGAAGTTGCTTACCTTTAGGCTGAACTGAATGAGTTACGGAGCACCATCATAAATCTCTTGGATCCTCCTCCAGAAGTGTCTGCTCTGATCAATAAGCTGGACTTCGCCATGTCTACCTATCTACTATCTGTTTACCGTCTAGAGTACATGAGGTATATTTTTATTACTGCGGGTTGGTTTTGTAATCTTTAGTTTCTGGCATTTCATGAACCCTTCAGCCGAACTTGGACACATAGGGTGACATTTTGATTCTGTTGGGAGTCAATGGGAGTTTTGTCATTGACTTCAGTGGGGCCAGGATTTTACCCATAGAGTGAAATCTTCATCTCTGCCCAGGCCCCTTTATGTCAGGCAAAAGGGCTGCAGTGACATAAAGCGACCCCAAAAGCCCCAAACCCCTGGTACAGCAACAATGGAAGACAGCCATAATGCTGCCTTCCGAGGAACCTCTTGTGAGTTTAAAACATCCTCAGCTCCCTCTCCCCTGGACTGCGAGTCCTATGCTGAACCTCTTGGAGGCATAGCACAGAATCTCATCCATGATGCTTCATAGTTATCATGGTTATGGAATCAGTAGATCCGATATACAATTGTTGCTCTTGACTGATGCATTTCGGCATTGCAAATAAAAATACACCGGAATGTACACTGGCAAGTCAGCGCATTAAATTGATACAAAATTCCCAATGACTGCTATCAAAGAATGACTGTGGGTGAGAGCTGCAGAGGGCTCTTACTGGAGAAGGTGGGAACAACCGCTAAGTTGTATGCCTGTTTGGCATTAAACAATAAGGACAAATATTTTTATTCACAAAAGCTTTTCAGACATATTGTAAGTGCAGTCTTTTAAATACTGGTAGGCATTGCCATATTGAGCAAATGCAGCATGTAAAGAAAAGGGGGGCCTCTGTTTGTAGAAATACACCAGAAATAACTCACCAAATTGGTGAACTTTGTGAGAGTTTTCCCACTTCTAACAGCAATGTGAATTGTTTGCCTAGTAGCAAAAAATGTTTTCCCCAAACCCTTGTTAACTGAAAATAAACCCAAAGGCTCGGGTGTTAAATCTTACTGTAATTTAGTTTCTTGATGTGTGGGTATGTACTATAGCAATGTTTCTCAAACTGGGGTCCCCAAGGGTATCCCAGGTTGTCCGCGGGCCCTGCTGATAGACTCCTTCCCCTGCCTCCCTCAACTCCTCCCAGCGCCTCCTGAATGCTAAAAGTCCAGCGGCTCGGTGGGGCTAAGGCAGGCTTCCTACCTGCCCTGGCTCTGCACCGCTCCTGGAAACGGCTGACATATCCCTGTGACCACTGGTGGGGGCAGGGGGTCTCCGCGTGCTGCCCCCACCCTAAGCGACAACTCCACAGCTCCCATTGTCCGGGAACTGCAGCCAGCATGTGGAGACTCCCTGGTCCCCCCGCCTAGAAGCTGCTGCCAGAGGGATGTGCACCCAAACTCTCTCCCTCCCAGAGCCCGAACCCCCTCCCACACCCCAACCCTCTGCCCCAGCCCAGAGCCTGCACCCAAACTCCCTCTCAGAGCCTGCACCCCCTCCTGCACCCAAACTCCCTGCCTGAGCCTGGTGAAAGGGGAGAGCAGGCAATGGAGGGAGGGGGAATGGAGTGAGCAGGGACGGGGCCTCGGAGAAAGGGCAGGGCTGGGGTGGGAACTCGGGGAAGGGGGCAGGGCAAGGGCTGAGCAGGGAGGCTTGGGGGGTCCCTGAAAAATTTTACATAAAAATGCGGGTCCTTGGGTTGCTAAAGTTTGAGAATCGCTGCACTATAGGCAGGAGGCATGGTTTCCATGTTTAGTTTTGTGTGAATGTGTTAAATTATTATCCTCCTAGAGTATTGCGTTCAACAGACCAAGATCGCTTCCAAGTGATGTTTTGCTATTTTGAGGATAAAGCTATTCAAAAAGACAAATCTGGTAAGAAGGCTATATGCTACCTGAGAAAGTAAAATTTGTCTGGCTAGTATCTCTTGGAACAAAATTAATGGAATTAGGTCAATTTTAAGTGAACCTGCATTACATGGATATGTTTTAAAGTATAAAGTATTTTGAATTGTGCATGTCAGAGATAGTCTTTGACTTTATCAGAGGTGGACCATACATTTTGGCCAATATCTGCTTGTGCTCTCGTTTCTTACTTATGCTTATTCCCTTTGGGGGGCAAAACACTCTGTTACATACTTTCTGTTGCGCTAACCTCCTGTCTCTTAACCCGTAATAACGCCGGACGTGAATGAAAGAAAGTGGTCTAGCTACTCTGCTCTAGGGTAGGGTTGTTGCACAGTGTATGCGTGTTTCAGGAGGAGTGTTAGGCTATGTCTACACTGCACAGCTTTTAGCGACATGGCTGTGTCACTACAGTCGTGCCGCTAAAAGTCGTGCAGCGTAGCTGCTGTTTGTCAGCTTTCCTTCTGACAAAAAACATTCACCCCCAATGAGTGGTGTTTGTGTTGTCGGCAGGAGAGTGTTCCTGCCAACAACGCAACGCGCTGTTCATACTGGCAGGTGTCGCTGTAACACTTTTGTCAATTGGGAACGGGGGGGGGGGGTGTTAACATCTCTGAAAGACAAAAGTTTTGTCGTTCAATTGCCAGTATAGACATAGCCTCTTAGAGAATAGCAAGTCACCTTTTATGTTTCGAGTAGTCTGGTCATTATTAAAAGTTTTGACTTGAGTCAGTGCAGTATATGCATAGCCAAGGAGATAGTTCTGGTAAAAATAGCCGTATGGAGTAGGTATACTCAGTGTTTCAGTCAAATTTCCTACAAATTGTGTCAGCATAAACTTTAAGCAATAAAAAATATCCATCAGCTGATACTAGCTGAAAACCGTGAGGGGAAGAGGACTAAATCAGACAGCACAGTCTTCTCCATTAAAATTTCACTGATGAAACAGCATTATGGTCACTTGTCACTATATGCATAAAGTGGTTTGATTGCAGTTTGTGGAACTACTCTCTGGTTCTCAACGTGTTTTGGGTAGTCCATTGAATTAAAACCATTGCCAAAGATTTATATTCAGGGTGAGGTTTTGCAGCTACTCCTGCCCAAGTGCTTTTTTCTGAAACTCCTGAAATTGCTGGTTGGTCCCATCAACACTCTTTGTTATTGAATTATTAATAGCTCTAACTTAGTATGCAAACGTGATTGCAATTATGCTTCCTCCCCAGCCCCCACTGAGAAATGTATCTGTTTATCTCTTGTCATTTCATCTGAATTATATAGAACTACAGCAAGTGTAAATTATTAAATATGTAGGAAGAGTCCCTTGAGTATAAATGCCTTCTATTAAACTATAGTATAACCTGTAGAAACCACACTTACCAAATAGCTAAACTATTCCTGTTTTAATTTGAGATATTCTATTGATAAACAAAGTGACTGTTCTGCAGAGCTATGGCATATAAGAGCAGGCGGATACTGCTAAATGCTATTTTCAACAGGTGGTGGCTTATTTTCAATTTTACAAAAACACTTGCTCTTGCTGGAATGAACACTATTTAGATTTGTAAAGCAGCTTGATTCAGTGTTGACTGAGTACAAATAAACGTGTTTAACTGTTAATGGTGCAGTATCCAAGGAAAATTTAATTCTTATAACAGAGCACAAAATGTTTCTTGATTCTTCTCCAGGGATGATGCAGTGTGTGATAGCTGTTGCAGATAAGGTGTTTGAAGCTTTCCTTACAATGATGGCTGATAAAGTAAGATACCTGAGAAGGAGAACTGCAATGTAAAGTGTTCGTGTGTGTTCATTTTGTGAAAGTCTGTTTAAAAACACAAAAGTGTCATGCTTCTCTTTGGAATATCTAGGCTAAAACTAAAGAGAATGAAGAGGAGCTGGAGAGACATGCTCACTTTCTACTAGTGAATTTTAACCACATTCACAAGAGGATCAGGAGGGTTGCAGACAAATACTTATCTGGTCTTGTAGATAAGTGAGTATAGACATCCCTGCTATATTATTTTTTTCGCACTGACTGCTTGGTTAGCAAGAAGAAGAATGCATTTGAATAGGGCATTCATTTAGATTTCATGACTGCCAGTTCTGTTGAACAGTCATTTTGTACATAGCAAAGATGAAAATTTCTGATGATTTAAAAAAGGCCTAGAGGGCTACGAAAATGTTATCCTGGTTCTGAAATACTTGCTTATTTACTATTTAAATCCTCTTTCTAGTATCCACACAAGATGATCACATCACAGAATATTAAATAAATGCAAAAATATACTCTGCTTTATCATGCTGTGTAATTTTACAAAGCCTTCAGTGCCCTCTGCTGGCCAGTAGTGTATAGTGCATTTAGTATGTGTGGTGACAGAAAATACTGAAAATCAAGAACAAAACAAAATGTAGGTTAAAATGATAATTTGCTCTTTAGTTCCCTTTCCTTTCCTCCTTGGCACACTTGAGCGATACGGAGCTGAAATAGTCTAGCCTGACGTTATTGCCTTGACTTTCAATGGGAGTTGTGTACCCGATTGCCTCTGTGCCCTTGGAAATCTCCCCTCTTAGAGTGTGCTTTCAAAGAGAGCTTTTGACAGCTCCAATCTGTTGTGAGCCATGATCAACTTAATCCCTTATGTTTGGTATAGGTTTACACATACACAAAGAGCAATGTATCTATCTTCTGTGCCGAAGGCACAATTTTTTTCACCTGTCTATTCAGTGTGAACTTGTTTTATTTTAGGTTCCCTCATTTACTGTGGAGTGGAACTGTGCTGAAGACCATGTTAGATATCCTCCAGACACTGTCACTCTCTCTTAGTGCAGTGAGTACTTTTTAATTAACCTTTTTATTGCTAATAGAAAGTGCGTGTATATTGACCAAAGTTTTCATAACAGTGGAACAGAGAAACCAGATACAACTGAAGGTGTATGTTTGCAAAACATATCTCATGCATCATTCAGCAATGAAGTGGCTAAGTGGTGTAGTGATCCCCCTCCCTTTTTTTTTCTTTGAGTTAAATTATTAATTTCACAGTGATAACGATTTTGCCTGAAGATCTGTTTATTTGGAGTTTTAAGTTGCTCGATAATGTCCAAGAAAATACACCTTTCATAATAACTTACATTTCTGAAATCACCTTAAATCCAAAGATCATAAATTGTTACAAACATTATTAATCAGTTAAAATTCAGAATTCCTATGTGAGGTGAGAAGTAGTTTTGTTTGATTATTTTAATTTAGGATTAATGCATTATTGTATGTAAAGTGTTTTGAAGAAGGAAAAGTGCTATAGAAGTACTATTTTATTTATTTTCTAATATTTATTTTTAAACCATAAAATGGTTTATAGTTATGGTCATGTTGAAAACAAAACCAAAATGCTGGAGTCTGCTTTGTGGGATGGATAGTGTCATTAGCAAACTGACTTAAAGCAAAAAGTGTAGCCTGTAGTGAACAAGTCAATCAGACATGGGTGAATTGCTTCTTATTGAGACTTTAACATACTTTATTTTAGGACATTCACAAGGACCAACCCTACTATGACATTCCAGACACCCCGTATAGAATCACTGTCCCCGATACATATGAATCCAGAGAGGTAAGTGGTGTCTCTTGATGAGGTGGCAAAAAGTAGTTTAATTGACTTGTCTGAGTCAGCTACTCTGAACAGACTTGTTTTGAAGGTCCCTTCTAAGGTAAGGCTTGTATGCTGTAATTTAGCTACCAGACATTTGAAGTTCATTCTGAATTTCCCTGTTTCAGAATCGCACCTTACCAAAGCATAACCGTTCTCTGCCTCCCAGAACACACTTTTGTAAATGGGCTGCAATATCCTAATGTCATTAAAAGTCTCTTGAACTGTCTCTTGCTGGTGCCCTTAATGTTGCTTACTATGCCACTAAGCACAATGCTATTTGTGAGTTATTTGCTCACTGATTGGTGTATCAATGCACTTTTCCTAGAGTATAGTGAAGGACTTTGCTGCACGCTGTGGGATGATTCTTCAAGAAGCAATGAAATGGGCTCCTTCTGTCACAAAGTCCCACCTTCAGGTAACTAACTTGAATTTGTGAAGAAATAATTTATGATCCTCAGAAATGTACAAAGTTCACATACCTTGAAATAACAGTATATCATTCGACTAAATTCATTTATACTTATTTTGTAACTTTTTGGCTATTTTGATTCCTTATTTTTCCCTGCCTCACACAATAATGGGAGCATCACTAAAATCAGTATCATTTTAATTTTGTTTTTGAAGTAGTCTTCAAACAATATCTTTGCTAAGTTATTCAAATTAATGTTCAGTACTTCAGCCATTCTGTTCAGCTTTGATTTTATGTTAAGAATGCAGAATGTTGTGAAGGTTTAATTACTCTCTGATTCAGTGTTATGCGAGTGATAAGTTCTGACTAATGTGCATAAAAATTCATGTATTTTTAAATTCTCAGCAGGTGATCAGAACGCAAGATCTTTGCTGCTTTGCTATTAGAGAGAGGTTTTCTCAGACTTTTAATTCTCTTTGAAATACAGTAGAACCTTTGGTAATTTACAAGACCATGGTAAACTACTGAAATTTCTGACTTGGCAAGTAAGGACTTTATCCTGCTGCTAATATCTTTTGCTGTGCCCAGCAGAACGTGTTTGCACAAACACAAATCAGAGAATGTGTCATGAAATGTACTTTAATTTATTTACTCAATTACAGCTTAGTTTTAATTATTTATCATTTTTAGAGTACCAGTAAATGTGCTGTAGTATATTTGATAAAATCAAAAAGAAGTCGTGGTAGCATGGGAGCAGAATAACATGTCTGTTAACCCTGTGCTGGGAGGTGGGGGTTAATCTTTAGTGCAGGTTAGACTTTCTAGAGTAACCTGCTTTCTGTTACCTCTCTTCCTCCCTCAGCACTGATGTGGCAGTTTCTGGAGAGGCTCAAGAATAGTCTATAGTACTTCAGATCTACCTATGACATTTGTATTCCCTCCTGTAAAAGAAGAGTGGACATTAGTTTTTCAATCTTCATTTCTTGCAGATCAAGACAGTTAGTGTTTCCACCTCACTTCATCTTACATGGAGTCTTAAAATACCTTTTTTGGCGGAACATTTCTGCTTGGTTTTCAAAATCATGATCTTTGCGTCAAACTTTAGATCCCTATTAGGTTTGCTTTATCCCCTGTACAAAAGAAAGAAAAATCTCTTTTTATTTTAGGTTTAAGTGTAGTAGCCGTGTTAGTCTGTGTCAGCAAAATGAAAATAAGAAAGAAAAACTTGTAGCACCTTAGAGACTAACAAATTTATTTCAGCATAAGCTTTCGTGGGTTAGTACCCACTTCATCGGATGCATGGAATATAATTTCATTCCATGCATCCGATGAAGTGGGTACTAACCCACGAAAGCTTATGCTGAAATAAATTTGTTAGTCTCTAAGGTGCTACAAGTTTTTCTTTCTTATTTTCTTTTTATTCTAGGCTTCTAGAATGAGATTTTCAAAAGGGCCTAATGTCTTAGGAACAAAAGTCCTGCTTTCCTAGTGCTGAGGGAGCAATATTTAGAAAGGAAAACAAGGACTAAACAGACTGTCAGATGTGTGTGTAATAAATCTTTTGGTAATTCAATATGTGTAATACTTGAAATGAGCTAGCTGCTCTTGAAAATTTCAGTGCTCTTCAAAAGAATCTAATTCCTTTGTTTTGTAGGAGTACCTAAACAAACATCAGAATTGGGTGTCAGGCTTGTCTCAGCACACTGGGCTGGCTATGGCTACAGAAAGCATTCTCCACTTTGCAGGCTACAACAAACAAAACACCACCCTGGGGGTGAGTATCAGGCATCAGCAAAGTAATCCTATATGCTGTAAGTCATGCATATCATAAATAACATACCAGGTGTCCACTCTGGAGCAGCCCTTGATTTGAAATGAAGGGGAATGTGTCTTTTAACCATGTTCTTCCTCCTTTGAATGGTTGGGAGGTAAGAGATACTACAAGTTAAACTGTAAATCTTGTGTCTTTAAGCACAAAACTCTATATTAAAGTCTTTGATGTACTTTTAACAAGTACATATGTCATTTTTAAATTATAGAGTATTTCCATTTATATAACTACTACTTGTAGAGTCTGAAAAGGCAAATGATGCTTTCCAGAATAACAGCGCAAGGTCGGTCAAGTGCCATTGAATGAATGTTGTTACATTTCCACCCCAAAACATGTTTTTTCACTGCATGTTTTCCATTGATGGCAGTGACTGCCCATGAGCTTGTTATGTATGTGGACTTTGTTAACAGTACACATGAAGTAGTGTAATGTAAGATGCATTAGATGTTTATACTCTGACGATATACTTTCTCAAATCAGTACATGAAAGTCTTCTTTAATGATAATCTGAGTGACTAAGGCCCTGCATATCAAAATGAAAATAAAACCCTTTCATTGTTAATCAGAGAGGCTGATGGTCTTTTCCTCATCTCTTGTTTTGTTACTGTGGACTTCAGTTCTCTGCTGTAAGCAAAACCATGGTTATTACACAAGCATGACATCCAAAGTATGTAATACGAATAGTTGTCACAAGTTTATCTACCTGCCAGTGAACCGAGCAAGTCGCTAGGCAGGACTGCAGAAGTGTTATTAGCTGAATGCTGGATTTTCAGTGTTCTTGCTGAGCCATGTGGATTTTCTGCTGAGACTCAGTATCAGGAGGGTGATTTTAAAATAGAAATTAGATGATTCTTGCCTGATTGCATCTAGCTAATCCACACTGATTTGTAATCTGTAGGAATTTTGGCCCTTTTGAGAAGGGGAATATAGAGAAGTAATTGTATTTTTGCTTATTTGTTTTGAAATTGCAATACAAGTAGTTCTGAAATTTTGACTGTATCAAGACTTGTCCTGAGTTTGGGGCATAGATGTGCCACCCTAGGAGATCCCAAACAAAGTAGTGACTTGGAGTCATGTTTCTCAGGAGCCCTTGTGTTATGCACAGAGGTAGGGGATGGTGAATGCATGACAATCTATTGTCGGCGGCAGAATGCTCCCTCCTTTGCACCTAGACAGCTCTGCAAGCTGGCACATGAGGAGGGCTCAGCCGTGGTTCTGTATGCTCCTTGCCCCTTTCCCCCTTTTTGACGCTATTCATCAGAAGAGGCGTCACAGCCTCATGGAGGCTGCTCTTACCTAGGGCCCTGCCAAATTCACGGTCCATTTTGGTCATTTTCACAGTCATAGGATGAATTTCATGATTTTAGCTATTTAAATCTGAAATTTCATGGTGTTGGAATTGTTGGGGTCCTGACCCCAAAAGGAGTTGTGGGGGGTGTCACAAGGTTATTGTAGGGGGGGTCACGGTATTGCTATCCTTACTTCTACACTGCTGCTGGTGGCGCCGCTATGTTCAGAGCAGGGCAGCTGGAGAGTGGCGGCTGCTGGCCGGGAGCCCAGCTCTGAAGGCAGCGCTGGGCCCTCAGTCAGCAGCCACCACACTCCAGCCGCGCAGCTCTGAAGGCAGCAGCGCAGAAGTAAGGCTGGCATTGTATAGTATAGGGTAAAAGCATACAAAAGACCAGATTTAATGGGGGGAGACCAGATTTGACGTTCCGTGACGCATTTTTCATGGCTGTGAATTTGGTAGGGCCCTACCTGTACCTGAACTCCTGATCCAGCAAAGCCCTACGAGGCTGCAGGTGTTGGGGAAGGAGCTTTGTCACAACTGATTCCTTTATTTGCTCATTAACACCAGCATGAGGCAGTATCAGGGAGATCAACCTATATGCCCTTTGATACTGTTCTGGTAGCCATGGTAATGTTCCAGTTATTAGTGCTCTCAGTTTTTGACACTGAATGGTTGATCTGTTTAAAAGTCCAGACAGTGTATATGGATAACACAATTTTTGTATATTAATAGTTGATAACAATTACAACTGTTGTTTATAGGCAACCCAGCTAACTGAAAGACCAGCCTGTGTGAAGAAAGATTACTCCAACTTTATGTCTTCTCTTAACTTGCGCAATCGCTATGCAGGAGAGGTAACTATAGAATTTTTCCTGAACTCATGGAGTTCCCCAAGTGGTCATGTTGCTTTTCTAACTTGTACTTGCTTTCAAATGGAGGATTAAGTAGAATGCCACTATAATAGCGAAGAGGCATCATCCTGTACATCTCAACAAGGACTGTAATGAACATTATCTTTTCTAGTTTTAGGGCATAATACACATAGTTCATTGAGAAGATCATTTCACTTCTGGTCTTGTAAAGATTTTTTGATATTTCAATTGCAAATAAAGCCCTCGTTCCTCTTTGTGTTTACTCAGTAATGTTAGCAAAATGTAGTATCAAGAAATGATCATGAGGTCTGCATTGGATCTCTATGCTGAGCTGTGAGGACTCCTAGACTCCAGCATGTGCCAAACAGTTTATAAAAAAAAAAAAAAGGGGGGGGGGGGGTCAGCCATGTAGAGATTTTTGTCATCACCATTGACCAAAGAAATATGTTTTACAGGTGGCTGGAATGATTCATTTCTCAAATGCTACAGGTCGGGTATCTGACCTGAATAAACTGGTGATCAAGCAGCTAAATGATGCACTAGAACCAGGCCAGCCTGAACTCTACACCGAGGCCATGTTTATGTTGACTGCAATGCTAATAAGTAGCAAAGGTAATAAAACAAATGGAACTTTGTTTTTTACTTCTGAGTGCTGAATTACAATTATATATGCAATATACACAAACCCAGTGAATATAAACTGAAGCAGAACAGTGTTCTACCCAGTACATTTTTAATTCAGGGAAAACCTCTTGAAGTCACAGCTAGATGTTATTTATTTGGAGTGGATTGTCACAAATTGTGCAGCCCAATTTCCTGCTGACTTGAAAACTATTTCCTATTTTCTCTGTCAAAGAAATCTGTATGAATGTTTGTTTTCAGACTGTGACCCTCAGCTCCTGCATCACTTGTGTTGGGGCCCCCTGCGAATGTTTACTGAACATGGCATGGAAACAGCAATTGCTTGCTGGGAGTGGCTACTTGCTGCTAAGAATGGAATAGAAGTACCGGTAGGGAGCTTCATTCAATGATTTAGGTTTTTCTTCAAGAAAAAAGAGAGGAGTGAAATCTCATTTAAAATAAATCAGTGCAAAATAGGCATGTTAAATGCAGCCGTTTATCTCTTGCGTCAAGATTTCCCAGTGTGCTAATGAGCTGATATCATGTGGATAATCTCACTTTCTGAATGTACTGCTGGAGGTGGATTTTATTTACACATTGCCTGCTGTACTTTCAGCCAGTTCAGTTGAGAAGCTTTTTCACTTTCAGAATACATGGATGATTAAGCCAGATGTGCTGACAAATTTCCCTTGTATAGCATTAATTGTGGACTCTAGATATATACCTTCAGGCTCATGTCTTATCTGCACGCAGACGTTGCACCAGTTTAATTTAATTAGGTTTTTAAACCAATTTAATTAAACTGTTGCAACCACCAGTATTAACACTCTTCTTTTGGTTTCAAAGTATCTGATTTCAGTTTAGCTTAAATAAATTTGGTTTAAACTGAAATAAGAGTGTCTGTACAACCATTTTGCACTGATTTAACAAACTGGTACAACTTTTGTACATAGACCAGGCCTGAATTTTCCTTTCTCCTGCTTTGCCATAACACCTCTTCTGAGGAGTGAAAGGAACTTGGCTAGCAATGCCATTTTGTTTCTGGCATTAATACCCTGAATGACAAGATTATGTGTTTTAGAAGTATTATTTTCCTGTAACGGACTAAACAGTCATACTTCCTGAAATGTGACTAAATCTAGCAGTAATGGCGGGGTAACTGCTGCAGTGTAGTGGCAGCTAGTGAAATCCTGAAACCACTGCATGTCGAAATGGCTACAATGACTGAAAACCATCACTTTCTCTCAGGTAATTTAGGGAGAAATTCCCAATATGTGCAGGGAGCTATGCTGCAATGCAGGAGTAGGCTTAGTCACAGTGATGATTAGCCCTTCTAATGAGTTTCAAAGTTTCAGATGTTTTGGGGTGTTCAGCTCTAGTGTGCTCCATGCTAATACAAACAAGGAGGTTAGGTCCTGCAAAAAAGTAAACGCACTTGGAGCAACAAACACTAATCTTTGTTTTCACAGTTCATGCGAGAAATGGCAGGAGCCTGGCAAATGACAGTGGAGCAGAAATTTGGCCTGTTTTCCGCTGAGCAGAAAGAAGCAGATCCATTAGCTGCTTCAGAAGAGAGTCAGCCAAGGCCTTGCCCTCCCGAGGTCACACCACATTACATCTGGATAGATGCAAGTACTCCCTTTCTACAATGTTACACTTGGGAGGATGCAGGCAACAGGCACCAAGACTGAGCTGCTCTGTGCCTTTGGACTTCTGTTTTTGGACCAGTAGCACTGTTCATGGTTGTAGTACTTTTGTGCCTAGTGTAGGATGACATTTTCATGTTTGCAGAGGTGTATAAGAATTAGAGAAATGCAAGGTGGGTTCTGATTTTGTTGAGCTACATTTTCCTTTGGTTTTTGTTTCCTTAGTTTCTGGTGCAGAGATTTGAAATAGCCAAGTACTGCAGTTCTGATCAGGTCGAGATCTTCTCCAGCCTGCTGCAGCGATCCCTGTCTCTGAATATTGGAGGGGCAAAGAGCAGTTTGAACCGACACGTGGCAGCTATTGGACCCCGTTTCAAGTGAGTGATATTTATTCTCTTAGAAGGAGCGTGGGGTAGGAGAAGAGCTAAATGCTGAGTATAGGACTTGTTCTTCGTCTCAAAGGATAAAACTTTCATAATGACATAGTAGGCAAAGTCCCATTTTCAAAAGTGACTCAAGCATGTAGGAGGCTAAGTCCATTAAAAGTCAGTGTGACTTAGCTTCTTAAGTCATTCTAGGCCGGTGGTTCTCAACTGTGGTCCACCGCTTCAGGGAAAGCCCCTAGTGCGCCGGGTCGGTTTGTTGACCTGCTGCGTCCGCAGGTTTGGCCGGTCACAGCTTCCACTGACCGCGATTCGCCGCTCCAGGCCAGTGGGGGCTGCGGGACACGGCGCAGACCGGGGGATGTGCTGTCCACCGTGTCCGCAGCCCCCATTGGCCTGGAGCAGCGAACCGCGGCCAGTGGGAGCCACGACCGGCCGAACCTGCGGACGCGGCAGGTCAGCAAACCGGCCCGGCGTGCCAGGGGCTTTCCCTGAAGAAGTGGTGGACCACAGTTGAGAACCACCATTCTAGGCACTTTCGAAAGCTTTTTTTTTTACCCCAAATACCAGGAGTTTTGCATCAGTCTCTGGTGTAATTCATACATCCCCCCTCAGAGATCATTTGGCAGAACCATTGTATCCATTTTTCTGGATTACTAGCTTGAAGATTTCCATGTCCCATTGTTTTTCTGCCCGTAGTTTCAGGAACAGGTTGATGGTGAAGGAAATGCAGTTTGCCCAGAGTGTCTGAATGAGAGGTATCTGGCCCCCTTGAATCTCTTCAGATAATTCATCCTGCATCAATGCCAGTGAAACATGGAAACCTACCACCACATTCCAATTATGAGAGAATAAAAAGATGATGCAATAAAGCACCATCTTTGACTAGTGCTGCCTTCATTCCAGCAAAACAAATTGGCAGCCTTTATGTAATATGTATATCACATGCCTTGGCCATGAAGTGCGATACTAGGCAAATATTGCAGGGTAAAAATGTTTCATGATTTTTTCTGCTTTTTTAAAAAATAAGGATTTTTTGCCTCTTTTAGTTCAAGTTTTCATTGCTCCGAAGTACTCTACACATAGAGCCAAATTCAGACATTACATATTTAACTATCCCTAGACCTGGTAGAAACAACTCAACTCTGAAGAGAATTGAGTTGCACCCACATATACCAGATTTCTGTTCTGCCCATGATATGTAGTTTTATTTTACTTTATGTCCTGACATCGTCCATTTTTTGCTTAAAGAAATCCGTTCGTGCTTGGCTTGGGCAGTGCCATGGTTATTAGTATGGTCTGACATCCACTCAATGTGCAGCGGCAGTGAAAAAAGCAAACAATGTTGGGAATCATTAAAAAAGGGATAAATAATAAGCCAGAAAATATTATATTGCCTCTATATAAATCCATGATACGTCCATATCTTGAATACAGCGTGTGGATGTGATTGCCCCATCTCAAAAAAGAGATATTGGAATTGAAAAAGGTTCAGAAAAGGGCAACAAAAATAATAGGGTTATGGAACGGCTGCCATATGAGGAGAGATTAATAAGACTGGGACTTTTCAGCTGGGAAAAGAGATGACTAAGGGGGGATATGAGAGAGGTCTATAAAATCATGATTGTTGTGGAAAAAGTAAATAAGGAAGTGTTTTTTACTTCTCTTCATAACACAAGAGCTAGGGGTCACCAAATGAAATTAATAGGCAGCAGATTTAAAACAAACAAAAGGAAGTATTTTTTCACACAACACACAGTTAACCTGTGGAACTCCTTGCCAGAGGATGTTGTGAAGGCCAAGACTATAACAGGGTTTAAAAAAAGAACTAGATAAGTTTATGGAGGATAGGTCCATCAATGGCTATTAGCCAGGATGGCCAGGGATGGTGTCCCTAGCCTCTGTTTGCCAGAAGCTAGGAATGGGCGACAGGGGATGGCTCACTTGATGATTACCTGTTCTGTTCATTCCCTCTGGGGCACCTGGCATTGGCCATTGTCAGAAGACAGGATACTGAGCTAGATGGACCTTTGGTCTGAGCCAGTATGGCCGTTCTTATGTTCTTAGTAATTTAGAGTGCAAGGGTTGTCTTCACATGCTCTGTATATATTGAACTTTAGGTTGTTGACACTCGGGTTGTTTCTGCTGCATGCTGACGTCGTTCCAAATGCAACCATTCGCAATGTCTTGAGAGAGAAGATTTATTCTACTGCCTTTGATTACTTCAGGTACTAATTTTTTCTTTTCACCAATTCCCGAAGAAAAGCATGATTTTTTTTTTTTAAACCTCCAAGAATACTTCATAATAGGATCTGTTTTTATTCTGATATTTAACTTAATTCTTTTCTCTATTTATCTATTAATACAAAAAAGCCACTTTCCATGTCACCTGTGCTTCTACGCTGTTCATTATGTATACTCAAGAAGTCAAAAAGGAATTAATGGTTTGATGTGCTTTGTACCTTGTTACTAGGGAAAATCCAAATTTCTTTTAATCTATTTGGTTTTGAAGGTTACAGACCCTACTGGGATAAATTTTTCAGTGTTTCAAAGGATTTTAGACATGGAATTCCTGTGAAAGCCATTGAGTGTGTGGCTGAAATGTATACTCCGATTTGAAAATGTACCCATATACAATATGTGAACAAATGTTCCTTTTGAGTATCTGGCATGGGTGCAATCTAAAGTAATATAAGTGACAGCAGCATGTGACAGTGTTAGGATGTCGAGAAGTATGTCATAGTTTTTAATTCTACATTATTTGTAGACACCAAGAGGCTGCTTTTTCACTCTTCAGAAGTTGATAGGAAGACTGCACATCCCAGTGCAATCGATTCAAGGTGTAAGGTTAAAACACAATGAGACTTAGTCTGTGCTCACTCATTGCCCCTGGCCTGAAGAAAAAACATAAAGCATTTTTTAGTATCTTGCATTATAATCATTTACATATCTATTTTAAAGTTGTCCCCCAAAGTTCCCCACACAAGGGGAGAATAGGCTACGTGAGGATATCAGCATATTGATCAAGTTTTGGACTGCCATGTTCTCCGATAAGAAGTATTTAACGGCCAGCCAGCTGGTGCCTCCTGGTGAGTTCCTTATGTGCAGTCTCAAAACCCCTTTTTGTTTCTTTGATTATTTGGTTCTGTCTCTAAACATTTTGTTTTATTTTAGATAATCAAGACACCCGGAGTAACCTGGATATCACCATGGGATCTCGGCAGCAGGCCACACAGGGATGGATAAATACTTACCCGTTGTCCAGTGGCATGTCAACCATCTCCAAAAAATCAGGTCTCTTTCTTTAATTGTCACTACCTACTTGTGTCTAACCATAGAGTACACTTCCATTCAATGTCATTTAAGGCCAATATTTGCCTTTAACATTTTGGCTCTGGTTTTACTGATGTTACACTTGACTGTTATTGCAAAAGGCTGAGGAAAGGTGTGCCTCACTGAGAGCAAAGAGCAAGGTTTTGAAACTAGTATTTTTTTCCTCCAGACCATTTAGTTGTATAATACAGGTAATGTAAGACCAGAGGCTACAGTAGCTTAAATTCCTGAGAGGAAATTGCTTATTGTTCATCAGTGTGCCAGAGCTCTTGGACAGCAAAGTGGATGTGAGCTTGTGAGGTGCCTGAATGTACGTTTGTACAGTTGCAAGCTGCAGGTTATTATTTGTATAAGTTATTAAAGTGAATGTAATGCTGGTGAAGGTGCCAGATTGATAGCCCTGTAGACTTAAGTACTTGGCCTATTCATAGAACAAGAACACTACATGCAGCTGCAGTGTAGGCTTCCTCCCATCACCCTGCCAGTGTACTCAGTCTCGTCTTAGGAGCATTCCATGCCATTTCAGTCCTCCTCCTGTCTGCTGAGACTGTCAGTAAGGGGACGATTTGAAAGCTGCATTTAATTTATTTGTAGAAAAGCGACTGAATGCATTTTCTCCCTCTTCTCAAGGGATGTCTAAGAAGACTAACCGAGGTACCCAGCTACACAAGTACTACATGAAACGGAGGACACTGCTGCTCTCGTTGCTGGTAGGTCATCCTTTGTTTCACAAGAGCATGGGTGTGAAATGGATTTCTAACATTTTTGTAGTTGTAGCACAAATATACTAGACTAGCATTTGAGAAAAACCTGGAATGTTTTATCTACACCCAGAAAGCAATTTGTTTTTGTGTTGTCCTCAGGCTACTGAGATTGAGCGTTTGATCACCTGGTACAACCCACTCTCCTCCCCTGAACTGGAGTTGGATCAAACTGCAGAGAACACCGTGGCAAACTGGAGATCTAAGTACATCACTCTAACTGAGAAACAGTGGAAGGATAATGTGAATTTGGCTTGGAGCATTTCCCCTCATCTTGCTGTGCAACTGCCTACCAGGTGAGATGTATCTCAAAATAAAGAACCAATATAATTCCCTCTGCTGCATAGTAAATATTCAAGGCAAGCATTCACATTTACCACCTCCTTAACCCTCTTGCATCCCTGCACTGCTGGCTGAGACCATTAAACAATAAGAATTAGTTTGCTGAAGATCCTAACCCATTTCAATAGTAATTAGGAGGCTTTAATGGAGCCTGAGTTCCATTCTGTTACCATAAAGCCCAGATGTAATGTTTGAAGACCCTTCCAACTAAACCAACTTCACACTGTTTCACCGGCCAGTGAGCACAGAGTTAAAACTGTATTAGAAACCTCCTTGAAAAGAGTGTTCTAGCCTTAAATTGGTTTGAGCCTTAAAACAAGTAAGACAACAGAAGTAGCTTGCTTAGCCCCTGAAGGAAAAGGAAGTACTTTGCCTCTTGCAACACAAGCAACGTTGTGGAAACAGGCTTCCATAGAGTTCGACAGAGAATTCTTCAGCCAGGAAGTTTGTGACTGGCTGAGCCAACTAGTGTGAAGAGAAACCCTAGCAGAATGAGGTTAGATGTTTCTGACCAACTTGTAAGTTTTGCCAGAATGTTTGTCCCTTATTGTACATGGATTTTATATAGGGTATTTCTGTTGTTAAAGCATGTGTGTTCCAGTTTCTAACTGTTCTCTTCACATAAATAGAAGTGAGAATTGAAGATCACCTTGATCTACTAATACATACACATTCCTGGTTAAACTTAGATTTAAAAACACTGAAGCTATTGGAACAGAAGTTACCCGCCTGGTTCGGTTGGACCCAGGAGCTGTTAGTGATGTACCTGAAGCAATAAAGGTAATTAATTTTAACAGTAATTTATATTACAACAGTGCCCAAATTCTGCTAAGAGCTGCACAGACATACAGAAACACACAGTCCTTACTCTGAAAAACTCACAATGTAATTGTAAATGTGACTCAGCAAGTGAGAGCTGCAGCCATAGGTAGGGAAATAGGATGTGCAGATGGGGGCCATTTAGGGATCTGGGGCAAAAATTGGGGATTGGTCCTGCTTTGAGCAGGGGGTTGGACTAGATGACCTTCTAAGGTCCCTTCCAACCCTGAGCTTCTATGATTCTATGATTCTTCTATGAGGGTTACACAAACAAGGTTATGTGGTTGCTGAGTTGTGCTCACATCTTATTACAAAGTATGTTCCCCAATGTATACGAAACTCCCCACAATACTCTAAAATTCATTCATAAGTAATATAGCCAGTGGACCAGCTACGGGGGAGGGGGGAGGAGAAGAGATTTGATTAGATAGCTGTATCAGCGCTTTTGTTGACCTGAACTGCAGTTCAATATGTGTAAATTACTGCACCTGGTGATTTTCAACCTGAGACCAGTTAGTGGTTAAATGGTACCAAGTTTGTGCCTGAAAATTGAATGCCTTATACTATTTAATACAGCACCTAAAGATGCAGAACATTTAATTTGCAAAAATCGATTCATGCATCATTTTTTTCTCTATTTTAGCAGGCTAGGTTATGGTTTTAGAATTATACATTGTGAGACAAATTTATCCCTGATGTGTGTTGCACCAGAAATTATTTTGGGCCTGTAAAGTCATACTGCTCCTTGTTCTGCTTACAGTTCCTGGTTACATGGCACACAATTGATGCAGATGCCCCTGAGCTCAGCCATGTTCTGTGCTGGGCACCAACAGATCCACCTACTGGCCTTTCATATTTTTCAAGCATGTACCCACCTCATCCTCTAACAGCTCAGTATGGAGTTAAAGTCCTGCGGTCCTTCCCTCCGGTAAGAGACTTTGTTCCAGGGGAGAACATACTCATGCTCAATTAGGACTTTGGGTTTTTATGCCCGCATGTCTTAATTTCATTTGTGCAAAGAAATAAAATAAATTTGTTAAATTGACTCATTATATTGGGAAGATAAAGTAGATGAAGCTGCATTTGGAGATCAGCATTGATTGTCCTATATAATCTTGTTTCAGTTGTTTTGCACTGTGTTTGCTGTCAGTCATTGTTCTGTGCTGGAGTACTTAGTCTCTTTCTTTAAAGACTGCATGTGTCTCAAACTGCTCCCATGAGTAAAACTGCTTTCCTTCAGTGAAAGGTGGTGTTCCTGGAACTCTGTAAAGCTGGGGTTTTTGAATACTTGTCAGAATAGTTACAAAGGTCTGTAAAATACTAAGTGTTCATCAGCCATGTTAATAGCATTTCTGCCGGGGCTGTGTGGGCAGAGGGAAATGGGCATGCACTTTCAGTTGAATGAAGAACGAAATTCCTGATGCCCAGGCGTTTTTAAAACAAACATTTTTTCCTTACTGGCAAAAAACTAACTTTTCTCTTTTCTTTAGGATGCCATTTTATTCTACATTCCACAGATTGTGCAAGCCCTTCGCTACGATAAGGTGAGAGCGTATAACTACTGCATGATCCTGACATTTTACCAGAACATTTTCAAAAGACGTTTTATTAGCGCTGAATTAAGAGACAGGTGTGTTTGTTTCAGAGGCACCTGTTTAATCTGCATATCCCCTGTATATTAAACTTATAAGTAGCCTTCAATAGATGTGAGGCTCTTTGTATCGCTAACCCATCATAGACTCTGAGGAGTCTGCATGAGCAAGCTTTCTGTACCCCTGCATGTAGTTGGCAATAGCTATTACAACAGAGAGGAGCTAAAGATTTTTTTAAATGCAGTCTTCCGTTCCATTGCAAAGCAATACGTGCACAGCTGTACTACATAGATACCAGGACATATCCTGTTCATGTTGGAGCCTGTGGCAAAACTGGATCCATGGTAGACCCAGGAATTGGCTCCCAGATATGCAAGCATTCCCATCCACCCACAAACTGTTGATATTTTGGTCCATGCAATGTTCTTAAACCAGTAGTATTGGTGACCATGTGTTGTAGTTCTGCAAGTTTAGTGCCAGTGGGTCCAGATGTTCTACTGTTGATTGTGCTGTGCATTAATGCATCATATCAGGAAATCTTGCCCCCTGAAGTCATAAGACTCAAGCCACAGAAAGCACTTTAGAAGGGACTGAGTTGCCCTGAACATGTTAACCCCTTTCCTGAAGGAAAACAGGCACAGACATTGAAGCAACTCTTCCAAAATAACAGGTCAGTGACAGAGCCGAGAGTAGAATCTAGGCCTCCTGACTCCTAGTGCAGTGCCCTGTCCACCAGATCATGGTGCCACCCTTCATGTTCCTAGAAAAGCACTGAAAGATCTCGCCATTGTCTTCTCTTTCCAGTCTTTAAATATAGTCAGATGTGACGGTCAGATGGTGCTGATGGTATTAAGTTGTGGCACTAATCTTCTGGGCGACTGTGAATTTGTACTCTTGCAGATGGGCTATGTTAGGGAATACATCCTGTGGGCAGCTGCCAAATCCCAGCTCTTGGCTCACCAGTTTATCTGGAACATGAAAACCAATATCTTCCTGGATGAAGAGGGACACCAGAAAGATCGTGAGTACTGCATGCTTGGGCCCGTTAGCCTAATCTCTCCTATTCCTTATTTCACAGATTGAATCCCCCCATCTTTTTTTCCTTGGGAGTTATGAATCTTTTATTTGTGCAGATAAGACACTTTTTGTTGAGGGGTTTTTCCTTGTGGTATTCAATGAAGTAGGTGCATGCATGCTCGTGTTTGTGATTCAAAGGAAAATCTCCCTTTTTCCCTCTTATTAGTTGTCTTTCTGGGTAGGTGTCCAAGATTTTACTCAGGCTTGCTTCTTTTGGTTACATATGCAGCTGACATCGGGGAACTGCTGGAGCAGCTAGTAGAAGAGATAACCAGTTCATTATCTGGGCTGGCCAAGGAGTTCTACCAACGGGAATTTGATTTCTTTAATAAAATCACCAATGTTTCAGCCATCATCAAGTAAGTGTGGGCGTTCAGGAGATTGAGCTGTTGTATATCTCCCTATTCTGCAAATAACTGTTGTCCTGAATAGGAAGCTTTGCTTTGCGTGGGATCTGAGACCATGAATTCCCAGAAAGATTTAAAAAAAATAAATACTGGTGTATCGAAAGTTAAATAAATTTTCCCAGCAGATTATGGATCTGTGCTAGTAAGATATAAAAGCTTGCCTTGCTTTATATTTCTACTGATAAGTATCTGGTCAGACCTGGGTAAACTATAAGTGAGCAGTGACTGTTTTAATAGCCCCACCATCTGAAATATTCATTGCAGTTTGGGCCATAAAGAAATGGTGATAGATTGAACTTTGGTTTTAAATTAATCTGATTTATCTTTGCTTTTCAAGCAAGCATTGGGAGTTCAGTGTTGGTGGAATGACGTTGCGTAGGAAAGTGCAGCTAGGCGGGAATGAAAATGGTAAAACCACCGATGCTTTTGAGCCAGTAGAACAAATCCCACAGGCCTAGTTACTGTCACCTGCCTCATTAAAGTGGGCATTTGGATAGGTTAGAGGCATTCTCCCGGAAAGTTAGCAAAGCTTGCTTCACACAGGAAAAGCAGCACTGAAGTATGTACGTATGTCAGGGTTTTCCATTATTTTCTGCAAATTGTAACTTGCTGGAAACATTTTGGTTTGGATTTACAGAACCACAGATGTGCTCCAGCAAACGATGCACCTTATATTTTACTAAAATCTCCATGAAAATGTCTCTCTTCACAAAGGCATTTCTGTGTGTACTGTAAATAGAAGCTTTATCCTGCATACGTAGCAGTGTTTTGTCTTATTCATAAAGTGCTGTTATAATTCGTTGTTTCTGGAGCAGCAGACCAGCTTTAATGGAGATAGATTGTGATGTCTCACACTGGATTTTATCACTTAATGAACGTGAAGCTTCTGTTCACAGAGGTTCTGGAAACCAACCATAGTAATAGGAAGGAAGTGCAGTGAAGGTACATAATGTAACTTTTTTGAAGTTTGCCAGAGGATGGCAGTGGCTTAGCACATAAGCTCATAACCTAAGAGTGCGCTTTTGTTAAGCGTTTTCAAACGTTCTCTGACATAGAAAATAGCTGAAAGTAATGCAGAATATCTTCCCTGTAAAACAAATTGGTTTTACTTTTTAAAATGAAATGTTGCTAATTGTTAATTAACGTATGTGTTAATACAGGAAGATCAGGCCAAGTGGTACAGCTGTCACAGGAGTCACCAGACATTAGGACACCTTTTTATGTGTGTTAAAAGGTTGGATACGTTGGGATGGGCTTAAAGGCACCATTTCTGTCTTAGCTCCTGAAAGCGTTGGTGCCTAAGGGCTTGTCTTCACTACCTGCCGGATCGGCGGGTAGCAATCAATCTATTGGGGATCGATTTTTCGCGTCTCGTTTAGACGCGATTAATCGATCCCCGATAGCGCTCCCCGTCGGCTCCGGAAATCCACCTCATTGAAAGGCAAAAGCGGAGTCGACGGGGGAGCGGCAGCGATCGACTCGCCGCCGTCCTCACGGCCAGGTAAGTCGATTACGATACGCCGACTTCAGCTACGCTATTCACGTAGCTGAAGCTGCGTATCGTAGATCGACCCCCCCCCCCAGTGTAGCCCTGGGCTAAGTGAATGTTCCACTCATTTTTATTGTTTTAAAGTTATG
This sequence comes from Chelydra serpentina, assembly GCA_037349315.1. Taxonomy (NCBI): domain Eukaryota; kingdom Metazoa; phylum Chordata; order Testudines; family Chelydridae; genus Chelydra; species Chelydra serpentina. The sequence continues at coordinate 4,033,891 of JBAIAC010000040.1, forward strand.
AGTAAATAGCTTAATAGCGTTGGTTTTAACTAGGTAGGCATTTTTCAGGCATTTCCATCTTCTACTCCATTCCAGGCACCTCTTAAGCAAAGAGTTCATATAATGTGATGGATCGCATGGGGGGGTTTGTTAAGGGCACAAATGTGAATGAAGATGTGACCTTGAATAATTTGAATGTCCTAAGTGCTATACTCTGGTCTCCAGAAATGAAAAGCTGGTGCAGTAACCCACTGTACCCCACCTAGCTGCATACCATAAAGAACACTTTCAGGTACTTGACATCTACATCATTGTATGTGCAATTGCATGCCTAATTTCCACAGACATTTGCCATGACTGTATGTGCAAATTGGGAAATGTACATGCTAGTATATAGTTGTTTCCAGTTATCCAATTTTCACCTGCAGTGGTGGTAACTGCGTGAACAAATTAGGAATGTAATTACACAGACATTTTTCCTGTCTGTCACTTTGAAAGTGATCTAAACTAAACCAGAAAAAGGTGTTCTTATTCTGGAATAAATGCCCAAAAGGGGAGTTATAGTGATTGAACTATAAGGGGTATAATTATACTGGTAAATTTCCCTGTATAGACAAGCCTGAACTTGTTTAATCCAAGCCTTTGATGCTATTTTGCTATTTACATGGCTTACGACCTGTCAACACACAGGTTTTGTATCACTTTAACTATCTTGGTTTAGACACTAATACAGATAAAACACTACAATCCCTTCGTGCAGATGCAGTTATTCTGGTAAGAAGGTGCTTATGCTGGGTATATCTTATTCTAGTACATTTATAGAGTAAGCTATGCCAATGAAACATGATTTTTGCCAGCAGGTGGTGCATAAGCCCCTGCTTTTCTCATCCTCTCAGACGAGGACATAAAAGGGGTGTATTCACTTCCTCCCTCTCAGTTCCTTCTCGCCACCTGTAGTGAGAGTTGGGGCTCCCTGTAGCATTTGCTTCAGTTAGCCAGTGTTTCAAAATTCCCATAGTGTACATAGTTATAGTTCAGTTATAGTGTTTGGTATAGGTACCTGATGGAGTTTATTACAAAAAAATCCCCAGGTTTCAAGCAATGTGCAGGGTTGTTTTCCCTGTTATGGATAGGCACATGAGTGGCTTGATTTGCCTTGTGAGAGACAAATGCCCCATTTGTACCTCCTTCCCCACCAGCACAAAAAAAGAGAGGGCTTTCTACCTCAAAGTTCACTTTATGAAAGAGGCGATGCATCCAGCATCAGAACCAAGCCCCGACTGCAAAGTATCAGATTCAGAATCCATGGGGAGCACCCCTCCAGCTGCCCATGATTCGAAGTGCAAGTCTGGTTAGAAACGTCACCCTTTGCCCTCACCATAAGCCTCCTATAAGAGCTCAAAGTCTCGGTCTTCTCCTAAGAAGTCTTTCAGTAAGTCCTCTGGTACTGGTTCAAGCCACCACAAATGTAGACAACCACTGGCTTTGTCTGAGGTGGCACCATTGACTCTAGCCCCTCTAGGGCTGTTAAGACTGGTGTCTTCACCCTTACTAAGTTCCTTTTCATAATTCCAACCTATCCTGTGTATCTCAGCATTGCCGGACAAATGCTTATTGTTTCGGTATCCCCTGCTCTGCAGACCTTCTTGTTGGCAAGGGATCGTCTCTGTCTCCCCCTACTGGACTCTCCTTTGCTACAATCGGCTCCGCTTAAGGTATCTTAGGCACTGGTGCTCCACTTGGTGCCATCGGTATTGCTGACACCCTCAGCACTGCTGGTGCACTTAGCATCATCAGTACAGTGTTTCATTCAGAACTCCTGACTCCTTTGAAGACAGCACAGTCTCTCTGACCCATTATGCCAGCACCGATCGCTTTGTTGGCATTCCAGCCACCTCGACCCTAAGTTTTGTTGGATCCCCAGGTGCCACCCAGACCACCTTGAACGCCATGGGGACTGCTCCTCCCTATTCTGAAGAAATCTACACTTATTCTGTGGACTCCCCACTGGTAGAGGAGGAGACTTCCCCTGTGCAGGAAACCTCACCTCAGAATATTGCTACCATCCCTCCACCCACTGTACTAAACCCTATACAGGCAGGAGACATAATGGAAGAACCTCTGGATGGTCTCCCTCCATATTTCATCATCCTCTTCAGATGAAGAAGCTATTCCAGAGTCAACATCTCCCTGCCAGAGGACTGTAAGGTCTTCCAAGACCTTGGGAGGAGGGTGGTTACTTCCCTAGTAGTGCAGGCGGTACTTGTGTAAGGAAAACCCTCGCAGTTTCTGTGGTATTTTACCAACTCCTGCCCCGGGAAGTGTTGCCTTGCCCATCAATGAAGCCTTGCTGGAGCCAATGAAAACCCTGTGGCAGACCCTAACCTCTACACCAGCAGTTCTCAATAGGGAGTCCAGGCCTACGAGCTGGTTTCAGGGGGTCCACGAAGCAGGACCAGCATTAGACTGGCTGGGGCCCAGGGCAGAAAGCTCAGAGCCCCAGCACCCTGTGGGGGAGAAGGCCTGGCACCCCAATGAAGCCCCTCCTGCCCCTCCCGCCGTGTTGGGCCCTGACATTTGTATATCATATTGGGGGCGGGGGGGCAGAAAGGAAAAGGTTGAGAAGCCCTGCTGTATACCACCTGTGGCCAAGTGAGTGGACAGATGATATCAAATCCCTCAACAAAATTTTTCTTTTTATTTTTAACCGACCCAGTTCCCAATTCCTTGTGGTCACAGTTCCTAATGAGCAGTCTCCTCAGTCCCATCATAAAACCACTCCCAAAGACCAGGAATTCAAGAGACTGGATTTATATGGTCGAAAGGCTTATTCCATCATTGCTCTTCCAAAAAAGGGTGACTATCAGGCTCTTATCTAAATAAAAAAATGTTCTGCAATTTCTAAGTTTGCTGACAAGTTGCCAGAGGAATATAAAGAACAGTTTGAGGCTTTAGTTTGAGGCCACTTCACGGCCTGAACATCCCTTCAAGCAGCTATTGACGTTGCTGATATGAATTCACAGTCAGTGGCCACTGCGATTTCCATTAGGCACTCTTCCTGGCTGCAGGCTTCTGGCATTCCAAAGGAGTTGCAAAATGCAACAGAAGATTTACTCCTCAAAGGATCTTGAACTATTTCCCAACAAAACGAACCATGCTGTGCGCACCCTGAGAGACTCTAGTGCAACAGTGGTGGTAGTGGCCTACTAGTGCTGTTTAACCATTCAGAAATTTCCTTACCTGGATGATTGGCTAGTTTGTAGAATGTTTAGTGACCAGGTCCAAAACAGCATCCCTGTCATCAGACAGCTGTGCTTTCGTCTGGGCCTGGAAAAAAAATTGGACAAATCACAATTACAATCAACACAGTGTATAACCTTCATGGGTGCAGACCTTGATGCCATGACCCCCCGGCTTACCTTCTAGGGGAAAGGTTTCGCTGTGTAGCCTTCCTTGAAAGCCTCTAGTTCAACCCAACAACGTCCACGTGTCCCTGCCTACAGCTCCTGGGCCGCGTGACCTCTGCACTGAGGTAACTTCACATGCCAGACTTCACCTTTGCTGTCTGCAGTCCTGGTTCCATTTCGTGCATCGTCCTTCTAGTCACCCTCTGAACACGTGGATGTGTGTACCTGCTCGAGTGCTTCAGACTCTGGATTGGTGGTTCGATCCACAGAATGTATGCAAAGGAGTTTTGTCTCTGTCCCCAGAGCCAACTATGGCTCTGGTAATGGTTGGATCCACCAAAGACTGGGAGCCCCAGATCAGTCAGCTTAAGGCACAAGCTCTTTGGTCACCCCAGGAAGTCTCTTTCCGTTTAAATGTACTGGAACTCAGAGCTGTTCATCAGGCCTCTGAGATGTTTGTCCACCATCAAGACCCAGGTGATCAAAGTTTTTTGTGGACAACACCGCCATGTTTTATCTGAACAAGCCAAAAGGTGCAAGATCATCTCAGCTATGCCAGGATGCCATCCTCCTAGGAAATCTGTATATGAGAAATTGCGTCTCCCCGAAGTTGTTCTCCTTCTAGGACTGAGAGGAAAAACGGGGGATTCCCTCAGCAGGGATTTCATAGCCCAACACGAGTGGTCAGTCAGAAAGGACATTCTTCTCTAGATTTCCTCCCCTGTGAGTACCCAGTAATAGACTTGTTTGCCACCAACCTGAACAACAGATGGAGGAGGTTTTGCCCCAGGGCGGGCCACAGCCTGGGCTCCATCACAGATGCTTTCCTTCTCCCTCGGTCCAGTTAATTTCTGTATGCTTTCCTCCTGGTTCCTCTCATTCCGTGTGTACTCAGGAAGCTGAAAAGAGACAAATCAACATTAATCCTCCTGTCACTGGCGTGGCCAAAATAGTATTTGTCCTCGATCTACATCACCTCTCCATCTGGTCACTGATAACTTTTCCTCTAGTCAAGGATCTCCTCTCTCAGAACCAGGGTAGGTCTCTTCATCCCAACCTCCAATCTCTCCACTTTGCAACATGGATGATCTCTGGTTAAATTCTCATGAGAAATCATGCTTCCAAGACATTCAGACCATCTTGGTGAACAGCAGAAAAGATCCCATTAGAGCCACATACACAGCAAAGTGGAAGAGATTTTTAATTTGGGCACAATCTCAACACTTACTGCTCCATCACCCAGAGGTTAGACATGCTGGACTATCTGTTGCACCCGATATCAGGCCTTTCGATTAGTTCTGTGAGAGTTCTCCTGGCTTCCATACCTACACTACATCTGCCAGGGTTTTCCATTTTCTCTCACCCTCTTGTTTCTTGATACTTGAAAGGTTTACTCAACACTTACCCTCCTGTGTCCGATCCTGGACCTATATGGGATCTCAGTCTAGTCCTCTCCAAACAGATAGGATCCTCCTTTGAACTTATGGTGACAACCTCATTACCTTTATTGTCTATGAAGACTGTTTCTGGTGTCAGTCACTTCTGCATTCGATTTACTCGAGTGCATCGGGTGCACATATACCTTCAGAGGAATATACATCTGCACAACAACTCTCTAAGAACAACATTTACTTTTCAGGTAAGAAACATTTTTTTATATCGGTATACAGTAATCACATCTACACTAGGGGATGCTTCACCTATATCAGTATAAAATCATCCCTCTGCAACCAAAATACTTAAATTGCTACAAAAACTGTGTATAGACCAGGCCTGTTAGTTCCTTGAGCAGGGAAAGAAACACCAGAACTTCTGCTATTTATTTTAATCCTCTATGTAACATCCAGACCAAGAAAAAAAATCTTTCATTAATCAAACTGTTCAGTCTCCTGCTGTTCAGATTGAGATTTCACACATTAAGCAAAAAATAACTACAGTGAAAATGGAATCTTTCAAAACCTTGGCTTCAGTTCTGTTGGTACCAACCTTTTCTATGTTTTTGGCATTTTGCTGCTAAAACAGGAGATAATTTTAAGGTCATATCACCTTTTGAACTATGTGTTGTAACTCAAACTGTTTAGCCGTTTACTATGTGGAATTCCTATGAATAATCATAGTAATTTATCTATTTACAGGAGATCTTCTTGTTTAATATGTAGTCTGTTATATATATCTTGTTTCTATAAAGAATCATTCTCCTTATCTTGCTCTGAAAAAAAAATTGAACGTTGACCACGTTTTTTAAAAAAATGCCAGAATTTAATCTTTACCATTATGTAATACCGCTAACCCAAAACTTTCCCTCACCCTCTTTCCCCATACAACCACAATTCCTGCACGGTAGGACATATTTTCACATCCTTCACTTTTCCCCAGTTGCAATACTTACAAATTTAACCCTATGGCTGATGTGGATGGATTGTGGAAACTCATGGGAGGTTCAGAAATGTTTTGTCATCTTAGGTGTGCAACACTGTCTGATCCCAGGTTCTGCAGAAGGGGATGAAATGTTTTTCATGGGATGGGTGAAATCAGCAGTCTATCAGAGATTGTGCATCCCCCTCCAGTTTTCCCCATGTTATGCCTTATTACTCTCCTTGCCTCAAATCACAACCATGATCATCCTTGGCTGAACAGAACTCTAGAGCTTATAAATTCATTGTTTAATCAACCAGAGTGGCTGTTAAGTGTTGCAAAGCACTTGCTTCCTCTTGTGCTGAATGGGAGCCTGGATTGAGAATTCAAGAATCTTGGTTTAGAGAGTATGTATTATTTGGCATACAGACAGATTTCCTATTTTGTCTGGGCAGCTTCACATTAATCACGTTAAGTTGTTCTATAGAGCTTTTCTATGACTGCCAGGGAAAGGCCATTTATAATTGCACACAGTTTGGTACTGTATAAACTACAAGCACTGAGAAGGGCTGCAGGCCTTTGAGGTGGATTTGAATCCAAAGATTTCCTGGCCAGTTCTGAAATGGACTTGGAGCCTGCGCATATAAGAAACTGTTCCTCCTGCGATCATGTGTTGTGGGCATGTAGCTCAGCCATTTAGTGATCTGTTTTATATCTTATGCTTGGAAAACATGCAGTGCATTTGCCATCAGATCGCTAGGGTGCTAGCTTCACACACACTTGGAAAATAAAATTATACTCCAGGTGGCCTTTCAACTGGGGAGAGAAGGGAAATAGACTACTAAGGCTTGTTGCCAGCTACTATACAGTATGTGACTACCTTTCCTATCCAGTGTTCTGCACAAAGGTATGAAAAGAGTTTTTAAAAAGGAAAAGGCTTTAATCGATATTAGTATAGGAAAAGGTTCAGAATCGATACTGAATTCGTGTGTATAAAGCTGCAGCAGTGCAGTAAGAGATTGTTTCACATTTAAACAAACAAAACAAATGTTTCTTCCTAGAATAACAGCAGACTTCAGAAAGTAAAATACATTCTTTCTTCCTAGGCCATTCCCTAAAGGAGATGAAAGAAAGAAAGCTTGTTTGAGTGCTCTGTCTGAGGTGAAAGTGCAGCCTGGTAAGAAATGGTCTAATCATATTGTACGTTCCTTTTGCATTTAGCATGAATACTGTACTTTGTAGGAGTGATTCATGGGAATTTCATAACAATTGGTCTCTTCTCTGCCTCTTTTAATATTTTTGCTGCCTGGGGCTAAGAAGTGACTTGTTCTATTGTTGTTCCTTGTCAAGCTAAGCGTGAACATGGTAGCACAAATATTGGGATAGTACCAACAGTGTGCATGGCATGTCACAATCCAGATATGAAGATCCCTGCCCCAAAGAGCATGAAGGGCAGACATGAAGGGAGCAGTGCAATTGAAGAGCGAGGTTAAGAAAACCTTTTGCTTTGTGTCACATGTTTTTATTAGATGATGAGCGGGCAGGCTATGCATGTGAAGAAATAAGTTTTCAGGGATGAGACACATCTATCTAACTGCCCTTCCCTCTCCCTGCCCGCTATCCCTTCTATACATATCGCATACTTTGAAAGTCTCTGCTGTTGCAAGACCCATTTTTTTTCCTTCTGAATCTCACCTTTAAAACTTTTAGAAGGAAACCTTTCTTGGCCTTGCCCTAACCAGTCCTCATTGCTGTACCATGTGTCCATTACAAGGGGTCCTCACCATATCAGTTCTTATTAGGGATTTTTGAGGGATAAATTTTATCTGTGCCTTTCTGTAATCTGTTTTCTCTGGCAATTAATGACCAATCTAAAAGGTATCCTGTGTCCTTTACAGGCTGCAGGCTGCAGCCTATAGATTATCCTATGGTGGTAGACAGTAATGTATCCATTTCTAACTTCAGTATAGATTTGAAAATTACATGAATCAATGTATTATCAAACTTCTAGAACTTTACTCTGTCACACTAGCTGGTGAATTCACTTCACATCTATCAAGGTCTCTTCTCCCCTTTTGTAGGCTGTTACTTGCCCAGCAATCCTGAAGCGATTGTTTTGGATATTGACTACAAGTCCGGAACGCCTATGCAGAGGTAATTTGCAGTGTTGTTGTAGCCTTGTTGGTCCCAAGATATGAAAGAGACAAGGTAAAGTATGTGAAGTAGTATCTGTTATTGGACCAACTTTTTGGCTGGTGGAAGGTACAAGCTTTTGAGCTACATAGAGCTCTTCTTCTGGTCTGTGAAAGGAAGCAGTGTGTCAGAGGAGTAGCTCATGCTTGTTCCTACCACCAACAGAAGTTAGTCCAATAAAAGATATTACCTCACCTACCTTGTCTCTTTCCTGTGCAGAGGCAACATCATGTTGTTTTGTCCCTCAGATAATCTTAGTTCCAATATTTAGGTCTTTTCTAGGATGTTTTGTTGGTTGGATACATCAAACTCAACTTCCTTATGTGTGTGTTTGTACTTTCAGTGCTGCAAAAGCACCATACTTAGCCAAGTTCAAGGTTAAATGGTGTGGAGTCAGTGAACTTGAAAAAGAAGGTCAGTAATATAGTTCTTAATCATTTATACTACTAGTTTTTGGTGGATGGTATCATTCCAATAAAATTGGGTTCAAATTTTAACACAAGGCACGATAATTCAACCCAGAAATTGAATTCTGTAAATTGTGGGGGGGGGAATAAGCTTGTTGCTTGAGTTTCAAGAGGCAAACCAGATCTTATAAAACAGGGCAGATATTTGTGTACTAAAGAAATTTTGCCAGTGACTTTAAATCCAGCATGTAAATTAAGTGTCTTTGGGTAGTTTAGAAAACAAGGAAACTCAGGTTAATGCAGCTGGGCAATGCTTTTTTAAATAATAAATTTCAGAAGGATTTTTAGCTCCTGGGCTTGACTTGTATGTGTACTTTCAGGCAGACCATGAGGGCTATTTTGAAATATAATATGTATAAATTCCACCTGTACTGCAGGAAACATAAAGTCTTCAGGAATTCAGTGTTACTCAGTGCAATTCACCCTGCAATGCAGAAAATCTCCCGTAGACAAGTGAAGTGTTAAGTTTCCAGTACTACCATTTATTGTGATTCAAGGCTGCCGTGTTCAAGTTTTGCTTGGTGTTCTATTGGCAGGTCTGCGTTGTCGCTCTGACTCCATAGACGAAAGTGGAGAAGAAGGGGTTGACAGTAAGAAAATCTGTTGGCAGGCAGCTATCTTTAAAGTGGGCGATGACTGCAGACAGGTAAAAAGCTTCTATAGTAATCGAAAATTGATTGATAGCGGTTGTGTTTTAAAAGGGAGTAAGAATCACACTCAAGTACACTTCTCTGTGGGGCTCTTGGAGTCAATGTTTAGCTTATTACAGAGACATAGTGAAGAGGAAGAACTACATTACCCCATCCTGGAAAACTGGTGGAAAGAAAATCTCCTATGTTCAAGACACAGCTTTACCCAGTGCCAAAAATGCCTGTTAAAGCCTCACACTCCAAACAGCAAACTTTATTTATATGTTTTTATTTTTTTTAAGTGTAGATAATGGTAGTGCAGCAGTGGCTTCCAAGGTGATGAGTTTTATGTATTCAAACCTGTTTCTTTTTAACTGTGAGAGAGGGAATGTTGGCTACTATGTTGGAGTTACTCCGACTCCTCTTCTCAAGGAATGCCAAGGATTTTAATATCCATCAGAGGCAAGCAGATAAGTCTTCAGTGTTAACACCTTATCTGAATGACATCTGTGTACATTGACTTCCTGCCCACCCAAACTGCATTTTTCATCCGTTTTTCCTCTACAGATAGTGAGTGCAGCACTAAGTACACATCTGATAACTTTCTGTGGGGTGTTTGCTCTGTTCTTCAGACCACTTTCATAACCAGTTGGCTCTTGTTGCATGACCTCTCTAATACTTATGCCCACTTTTGTTGTTAAACAGGACATGTTAGCTTTACAAATCATTGATCTCTTCAAGAATATATTTCAGCTGGTAGGCCTGGACCTGTTTGTGTTCCCCTATAGAGTGGTGGCCACAGCCCCAGGGGTAAGTGAACGATTAACTATTCAGACTGTGAACAGAATTAAGTACTGTTAAAAGGGGCATCTCTCTTTCAGCCCATATTCCTCTAGAGAAGGGAATTTTTATCCCAGATCACCTTCCCCTAAGCTTCTGACTGGACTCTTGCTGCCTGTGACACTCCTACCCCCTCTCCCCTTGAGAATATGTTGTGTGAGCAGCAGAAAGCGCCAAAGAGAAGAATCTCCTCATCAGTTAGTTATAGGAAAGGTGGAAAGTTCGGGACATTCTTTTTTATGAATAAATGCAGAATATATATTCGGTGTTCTATACATTTTTACCCATATGTCCCATGGGATCTATATAGCTGCCATCAGCCATAAGAAATGTATGTTGGGAACGTGCTTTTCAGTCTTGTTTTGTCTTCCCCTTCAGTGTGGTGTTATTGAATGCATTCCTGACTGCACCTCCCGTGACCAGCTGGGCAGGCAGACAGACTTCGGAATGTATGATTACTTTACAAGGCAATATGGAGACGAGTCAACCCTTGCTTTCCAAAAGGTAACATACCAACTGGCCAGACATAGCAGAATATTGACTCGAGAAGCCTTCTGGCTATAAGAAATACCGTGACACTGTATTGTATAATTATTACCATAATACTGTACCTGGTGTCAGATGCAGATAATCCACTTCTCAAGTGTGAGCAGGCTATGCACAGCACTGTTGCATTACTGGAGAATGTCATTCATTTAAAATAGTGTAACTATGAATGGAAGAAATTCTCTCTCAGATTATATCTGCTCTTGGGATGGTGTAGCACACTAGCTCGCCTCTTCTGAATTTGTTCTAATTTCTCATTTATGCAGGCTCGATATAATTTCATCCGCAGTATGGCTGCCTATAGCCTCCTGCTGTTTCTGCTCCAGATTAAAGACAGACACAATGGCAACATCATGCTGGACAAAAAGGGGCACATCATTCATATTGGTCAGTTGTGTCCCCTTGGCCTTCTGTATGTCTCTGCCTTTTCATTCTGCTGCAAGATATTGTTTAAAAAAAGTGAAAAAGCCAATTCTCCTCCTTTGAAGTCATTCTCTGTTCAGTGATTTCATGATTATCAAATTTCTACCAACCTTAAGCAAGTACTTGTTTGGTTTTTTAATTTTAGATATGCTAGTGAAGTATCATTTGATTTCTTTCATCACTGCATGGGTGCATTTTAGATTTTGTGCTTTAGCTGGTAAGTTTACATAACCAAGGCTGTGTAACCTCTGCACAGAATTTGCGTTTATGGAAATCTGCTAATGTGTCCGTGAGAATCTTACTTATGTACTGAGTTGTGAAACACCTCACATTAAGTTTCATTTTTACTTTTGTATGCATGCACTCCAAGTTAATCTGCAAACACACTTCAGAGGAGGGCAATAGGAGTGCGTACAATATGTAGTCATAATGTGAGGTCTTGGGCCCACCTCTCAGTTATCCTTTCAGCTGTTACCCCCACTGGTAGGGGAGCCAGAGTGGAACAGCTCCATGATTGGCATCCTCACGAGCAGAGAAACCATGGATTTTTGTGCCATACTTTGGGGACAGTACCAGGAAGGACAAAGAGTATTTCTGGGAGTGGTGGGATACTGAGGGGAATTTTGCACTAATTAGAGATTCTGGGAGGTCTTGAAGGTAGCCCTTAGCGGTGTGCATTACATAGTCTAGCCTGGAGTTGACACAGGGATGGAAGTGGTTTGCGGTCTGCATGGGAGAGGAATGGTCACAGTCTCTGGTCAAATATGGGTAGTGAAAGGGACACGATCTGTCACCACTAGCTAGGCTATTGTCATGTATGGCTTGAAACCACAGAGAAACTCCAGCCCATACAGAAGACAACCGGCCCTTCTTTAGGTGGTGAGCCACGATAGGCTGACTCCATTTACGCTCAAGTCTCCAGATGGATTCCTGGTCTCTCTTTGGATGTAATTAAGCATTTAGTTTCTACAGCGATCAGTGCCCTATTAACCAATACAGCACATTCACTGGTTTATTATATGTTTTTGTGTGTGTGCAGATTTTGGTTTCATGTTTGAAAGCTCACCTGGTGGAAATCTGGGCTGGGAACCAGACATCAAGCTGACCGATGAGATGGTGATGATAATGGGAGGAAAAATGGAGGCCACCCCTTTCAAGTGGTTCATGGAGATGTGTGTCAGGGGGTACCTGGCTGTCAGGTGAGAAGGCTTTGCATTTTTCCTCATTTCCTCACAGCTAGGGGTGCTTCCACATCTAATAACTGATATTTAGTGGATAAGCAGCAATTAGCTTTCTTTACTGCTTAGTGCGTTTGAATCTCATGCTTATCTGAAGGATAAGACGCATTTGCATGTGTCCTATGCAAATGGAATCATTGCTCCCCAAAACAGTGAGAACTTCCCTTAGATAATAGACATGACTCCAGAATCTGAGACCTTGCTTTGAACTATGAAGAACTGTGAAAACTCTGCCCTTACCATAAGGAATCAGCCTGTATTCAGCAGATAATGGATATGATCTAAAATCTGGGAAAGGAAGAGTACTCTGTCATGGGCCTGAGCCTATCCCAACACACATTCCTCTTCTCTAACAATGCCAGAGTGTGTGGCAAGGTGGCTTCTTATGAAGTTTGCATTGACTTCTCATGCTGATTGAGCTTCCTGGTTTCTTGTTCATTTTATACTTGTATGTCACGTGGGGGAATTCCTGCCATGCTGATCTTTAAGTGTGTAGGCCTTTCCTTGCTTCGCTTTACTTAGTGTGTATGATGTTAATAATCTGGGGTATAGAGAGAACTTTTTAATTCCTCTGGAACCTCTGCCATCAGCACTACCAGGACAACCACATTTAACTCCAGCCGATGTGATGCTTATCAGATGGGCCATAGAAGGTGAGGCTAGACCTTCCATTGTAAAGCACATAAGCAGTTTGGTGAGCCCAGCTGTCCAACTTGCAGCCAGCCAATCACAATGAAGATTTCTTAAATCTTTACTTTGGGGCTAGCACCAGTCCAGCACCATCTAACTTGGGCTAGGGAGGCAGTATTGCCTACTGAATAGGGCATGGGGCACTGGTGGTTAAGAGAACTAGATTCTGTTCCCCTTCTCAGGGCTTCTCTATACTTACAGCTAAATGGGCACTGCTGCGATCAATGTTGTTTTCTGGGAAGGGTCTTAAATTGAGGCAAAAATATCATCTGAATGTTGGGAGTATTCACATAGTGGATGCTGGGTAGGGTTGCCAACCCTCCAGAATTGTCCTGGAGTCTCCAGGAATTAAAGATTAATCTTTAATTAAAGATTGTCATATGATGAAACCCCCAGGAATACGTCCAATCAAAATTGGCAAACGAAATGGTGGGGGGGTAAGTAATGGTTTAGTAGTAGAGGGCTACATGGAGATGTTAGGAAATAGTACCGCGCTAATGGATTTCCCATGCTGTTGGCTTAAGAGCAGTGTGCTGTTGGATCCAGCTGATTACATTTTTACTATTGCCAAAAGAATGTTACTTTACCCAAATACTGTTAAGTACCATTCTCCCCGAGGTTGTTATCCATCTCACACCATTCTGATTATCTGGCTGCCAAACACAGGGGAGCGAAATTGCCTTTGTCGCAGTAATTTAATTAGGGTGACAGACTGTGAACAGCAGTACAGCTCCATCAGCAAACGTAAGAGGATTAAACTGTGTAGATTTAATTACAGTAAAAGGTGTGATCCAGTTCCCAGCTGAATTCCTCAGTTTATGCTCTGTACCCAGCAAAGGCAGGAAAAGTTTGAGAACTTTAATTGCCTTTTTCCGTCTGTTTCTCTCTAGACCCTACATGGATGCTGTGGTCTCTCTGGTTACCTTGATGTTGGATACAGGGCTCCCCTGTTTCCGAGGGCAGACAATCAAGTTGTTGAAGTAAGTCATGCAGATATGTTAATCCTTTCATGATTTTTTCACCATAGGAGCATTGCCTCTACTGTTTGTCTTAACATAGCAGCAGGTGTAGTTTTACCCTAGCCAAATATGGCCTAATAAATGTTTTGAAGGAGAATTTGATTGTTTTATAGCATCTCTCGAGCAATAGGGATTTCAAAGCACTGTGCGCAAACTGAGTTAAAATCAGCTAGTGCTGTGACTGTGCAGGTAAATAGAGTAGTTTTTAACTGCTCAGCATAGGCGCCAACTCCGTGGGTGCTCCGGGGCTGGAGCACCCACGGGGAAAAAATAGTGTGAGCTCAGCACCCATCGGTGGCCCCACCGATCAGCTCCGCCCCTACCCCCACCGCAGTGCTTCCTGCCCGCTGGCGGGCCCCAGCGATCAGCTACTCCCCTCCCCACAACACCTCCTGCCCGCTGGTGATCAGCTGTTCAGCTGTGTGCAGGAGGCTGGGGGGGAGGGGTGAGGTTGGGGAAGGGGCAGGAAGAGGCAGAGTGAGAGGGGTGGGAAGAGGTGGGGCTGGGTCCTTGGGGGAAGGTGTGAAGTGGCGGCGGGGCCTGGGGTCGAGCACCCCTGTGGAAATTAGAAAGTCAACGCCTCCGCTGCTCAGCATTAGCAAACACATAACCATAGAGGAGAGAACCTGTTTGAAGAAGGGGGATGTTGTCCAGGATCCAAGATGATCCCCTGCACTCTTTCAAATACCGTTGAGATTTTTAACGTTCACCAGGACAGGCACCGAGGATCTAAATGTCATTCTTACAGTACAGCACTTCCCTAATACTGCATTGCAACATCAGTAGTTTGGTGTACATCCAGCTCCTAGTGTGGCACTTAAATCAAACCCACAACCTTGTGACTCTTGCGTTAGCTCTGTAGTCACCATTTCCTACAGACATTCATTCATTCCATGTGGTGGGGAGGGGACTGTCTGAGCCCCAACTTACACTGTCTCCAAAGTATAGAAGTTTGAAGGGCAGGAGCTGGAAGAGAAAAGGAGTTTGGTTAGGTCTCTCCTTTCCCTAGAGTTCTCGCTGGAAATCCAGCCACAGTTTCACAGTATCAATCTCTTCTCTTATGAGTACCAACACTCAGGTGATTCTTCAAGTGTCCGTGTCTGTGGAATACATGGGGTGCTAATAATTACTACAGGAGAAAAGCTGTACAGAACTAATACCCAACTGTTTGTTTTTTCCCACTGTAAGAACCAGAAGAGCACAGCTAATGTGTGCCTTTTTCCCCCATGCAGGCATAGGTTCAGCCCCAACATGACGGAGCGGGAGGCAGCAAACTTCATCATTAAGATCATTCAGAACTGCTTCCTCAGTAACAGGTCTGGCATCTTCTGTCTGTCTTATCCTGGTCTCTTCCCTAGACTGGACACTTGTTGCTTAGCCTTTGAGGGGGTTAAAGATCTTGTTGAACTACTGAACTATAGGGGGCATAAAGCTCAGTAGTTGTTGACCTCATGGTAATGCAAGATAGCAGCCCTAGCTTGTGATCATACTGTACCTTACCATATATTCCCTTTTGTGAGAGTAGAGTAGTGCTAAGCTGAGGCTGGTCCGCAGCAGTTTCTGTTGGCTGGCCTAAAGAACAAGGGATTTTCTGTGCCATAGCAGACAATGGCCTAATCCAGTTCAGCAATTTGCTTCCAGCAGTGACTTATGCCTGATGGCTTCACAAGGCAGCCAAGCACTCCAGCCTTAATATTGCACCTAGCTAATTGTGCCATGCTGTTTGGGGGTTGGGAATCCTTTCTGATTTGTGTAGGGATAACGTTGCCAAAGAATGGTATTGGCTGGCAACAGGGATCTCTTGCCTACTTTTCTGAACGAAGAGAGATAGTGACCTTCGTGCTCCTTGCCTTTTAGAAAGCTGGGAGTATATATGCAGAGGAAGCAGCTGTACAGCCTACTGGACTGAGCATGAGGCTTAGGGACAAGAATGCTGGGATTTTAAATAATTTTTGCAAGCGATTTGCTGTGTTGTCTTGCCCAATCATTTAATCTCTGTAAAACAGGGAGAGTAGTACCTGCTGTCTGTACAGCAATATGAAGATGTAAAGCACCATATAAGTGCTAAATTATTATTTGTGGAGAAAAATATAACCTACCCTTCTCTGTGATAACTGTTCCTGTCTTTCCAATCAAACTTCTCTTCATACCTGTGCATCACATTGATGCATTAGTCATCTGACTACTCGACATGCCATTGCATAATGCACAATGGTTCAGAAAGAGAACACCACCGTGGGGAGCAAAGACAACAGCTTGGCTCGCCCAAGCCAGTCTGGGTGGGCGTCATTCTCTTGGGATGTGGTATTTATTGTACTGCATAGAATAAAGCACCACATTGGCTTCACAGTAAGCCCAAAAAAACCTCATTAACTAATTATCCAGTGGTAACTGTTCATGCCTCCTGATACAGAAATAGTTTTACGCTGTCCTATGAAAAATTTAAAGAGAAAATGAAATTAAATGCAAAACATATATTTTAAATATTAGGTTTAGCTTCTATTGTAAAAGCTGACATTGTCATATACTCACCCTTGGCCGCCTCAATTCCTTCTTCTATGGCATAAGATACAAGATCATGTCAGATTCATCTGTGTCACAAACATAAACATAATATTTAGGCTTGCTTGTTAATATTTCCACTACTGCTACTCTGGTTACTTTATTTCCATTGTTGTTCCTGTTCTATTTTAGGTTACTTCGATTTTTATGTGACCGTGCCCCTGTGCAGTACTCTGAATACTACTTAAGTGAATTATGTATCTCTTTCCCCTAAACAGAAGAGTTGAGTCTATCTAATCTGCCTAAGGTGCCTCTTGCAAGACTAAGCGCTGAAAGTTTGTTTGCTGCTATTGCATAAAATAGTAAAACAACTGCAGACTTTGTCCCTTTTTTCTTGCCTTAGTAAAGTGCAAAGAAGTTATTCTCTTTAGCCCAGCAATAGCGGAAGGCTAGTCAGAGCCATGCTTGGCCAGTCCAGTTAGTGAGGATGTAACTCTTACCATCTTATAAGTCAGTCTCTCCTTTTGATGTTGCTGCACCAGTCCTAGTGTCAGTGACCGAGCGTGTCTCAGGTTAGCCTTGAAGTCACTAACATGCCTAACTATAATGTAGTACTGTAGCATAGTTTCCACTTACTGGAATTCAGCTCAGGATTAAGAACTGGAGAGGGAAGTAGTATGATTTTTTTTAAAAAACAAAGGACCTGCTGATTGAATCATTAAATTATTGAATGATTTCTCTATGTACTCTCAGCTGACTGGCGTCAGGGCCAAATGAGCTCTGCGAGTCTAAACTGGAACAGACTGTTGTGTTCTTCATCATGATGCTGCTTTCACAGTGCCTTCAAAGTGGAGGTCTAAGTTTGATTAGAGGTTATCATCCACGTGTCTTGCATTTCTTTGAGATTTCATTTTTGCAGTTGATCTACTGATGCATTTCTATAGCCCCTCATTCACCCATGATTCTTCTATTGTTTTATAGGAGTAGGACATATGACATGATCCAGTACTACCAGAATGACATCCCATACTGAGAGAGGAGGAGGATTAGTCTGGGGAAAATGATACTCGTCCCATCCCAATGCCTTTTCTCCAGACTAGTAATAGGAACTGTTCAATCACGCTTCACTGTCTCCAGTCTCTCGCGTGCATGTACACATTTTACTGGACCCTGCAACAATCAACAAATCCAATTAATTCCTCTCTCTACTGGGATGTATATTTTTTTCCGTGGTTTTCTTGGAGTTGGCTGCAATCATAAATGAACATCCCCCTCTGGTTATGAATGTGTAAATTCTCAGAGGTAAAGCTGGGAAGTACGGGAGTTTTTGTGCAATGCAAGGATTTTATAGTGAGTTTAAAAACCCTTAACATACCACCCAGTAGAATCCCCTGCAAGTGAAGGGTTTGAAGTTCTCTTTGGAGCAATGAAGAAGTGTTGATTTGCTCTAATTATACTGTAGAAAAGTAATGATAATCGTCCAAGGTGGTGATGTCTCTGCATCTGTGTTAAGACTTTGCACTGTCTATGGTCCCTGCTACATGGTCAGTATTTCATATGTACATGAAGAATGTATTTTTTTCCCTTTTGTGTGTTAAAAAAAAAACTCTACTGAAGATATATTTAATCTATAAAATGTAATAAAGATCTTAGACTTTATTGTGCCTGTATTATAAATCCTTTGAAATCTACTCCTCTTTCACCCAAGGGTTGTAAGCTGCTTGGGTTTGGTCCAGCACATCATTCTGCAAGTTCACACGGTGACTACTGTTCATGTTCATTGTGGGTTTTTCCCCCACCTATCTACAAGAGGAGTCTCAACCCTTCTTCAGCCTTGGGCATGTTCACTTTTAAATGGTAGATCATTATTTCTATAAAGGTATTTTCTCTGCAGGGTTCTTGCACCTGGATTCAGCTCCCTAGCGTGACATAAGCAGAGCTCCCAACATGCTTAAGGATTTTTGGTCCCTGAGGGCAGCAGTAGTATGGGTCATGAACCAGGACATAAGAACAGCCATACTGGGTCAGACCAAAGGTCCATCTAGCCCAGCATCCTGTCTTCTGACAACGGCCAGTTCCAGGTGCTTCAGAGGAAATGAACAGAACAGGGAATCATCAAATGATCCATCCAGGATGTGGGCGGTCAGGCTTAATAGTCAGAGAAGAGGCAGTCAGGCCAGGAACAATGCTGAAGGTCAGAGCCAGAGTCCGGTACCAAAAGTCAGAGCCAAGGGTCACAAGCAGAGTCAGGAGCTGAGCGGGATGGACAGGACAGTAGCATGGCTGAGAACAGGGCCGGATCAGGCCTGAACAAGACTAGGAACAGGCAGGCACTGGCGAGATTGTAGCTGCGGGAAGGAGCATTGAGCAGCCGGAGATCGGTTGTTGCTGTTGGACTTAAAAGCAGGTTTGCTGACTTCCTCAGCCAGTCAAGCGGAGTGGCCAATCAAGTGGCCCTGCTGTGGCTCAGCTGTGCTCATGGGCTGCCTGGAGACGGGGCAGCTGCAGCAGCAAGTCCTCATTCTGACAGGATCTACGTTCACCAATCACCCCTGTTCCCCCTATGGCCACCACAGAACTTGACTGTGACCTTGGAAACTTCCAGTAGGTCCTTTCTTTACCTCTCCTTTGAGCTCAGCAAAACAGCTCCCCTCTCAGCTTGCTCAGGGTCAGTGCTGCCTTGAGTAGCTGATCAACCTGTGTCCCTTCCTGCTCGCAAGTCAGGTCTGGGTGGTAGTTAAGGCCTACCCTCAGAAGCTGGCAGTGCTCGCTGTTCCCCTAGGTGAATGATTGACTGATCCAGGACACTGCTCTGCAGGGTGTCAGAAGATCAGTCTTACCAGGGTGTTGGCATTACCAGGGTTTGTGGTAATATACCCAGAGTCCCAACAGACAACTAGGGTACACAGGAGCCCAGCTACATGTAACGTAATTAAAACCTAGAGGTAGGGTGCAGGTCATCGCTTGTCTGGCCGAAAGAGTATGCAAGGGCCAACAGGTGAAAGCTGAAACCATCTGCACCTGTTGGGTCTCGTGGCTGCAGCCATGCTTGTACCCATGGTGTTTTGTGGACCTCTTCTTTTTCCCTTGTTTAAAAACAAAAAAGTGCGTTCACATTTTTTGGCATGGGCCTTGTTCTTTCCACTAGCTGCAGTTTTATTTTTGTTCCTTTTCTGTCTGAGGAGCTTCCTTGAATGACCAGCTTTGCAGCAGTGAGAAACCTGCACAGATGGTACCTATTGAAAAGAGATAATTATTTACCTGTCATCCTGCTTCACTGAAGATACTGAGCCGGATCCTCTAGTCCTGCCAAGCACATCTCACCCAGAAGGCCACAATTGGCTTTCAGCCATCTGAGTGCTCCCCGCTCCAGACCCCAGTTCAAATTGAATGCTCCTCTCATGTATTATACTAGGTGTTACTACCCACAGCCTCATACCGGCAGCCAGAGGTTGCTGTGGGGTAGAGGCACCCTGCCGCTCACTTCACAGTGAATGGTGTAGATGATGCTACAGTAGCCCATGAGCTTTCAGGGGACCAGATTTGCTTGTTTTATGGCCACTTTGCACCACTGGAGTAGGGCTCAGAATTTGGCCATCATATTTTAGGATTTGCACTCACTTCCCCATACATCTCCCCTCAGAGTTTGCAGGGGAACTTTATTCAAGTGCTGTTCATCTTTATACTTTTTCTAATCTATCTTTTTGAGGCATTGTCTCTTTCAGGCATTTTGGCTTACTTTCCCTTGGGGAGCCTTCACTTTCTGCTGTGTCAGGAAGGATCCAAGGGAAGTGGTTACACTCTATGGTGGCATACAGCCACCGGTGGGGTGTGGAGGTGGCACATGCTCCGTCCTGCCAATGCTGTCCTTAAGGATCAAGTTATGTTAACTGAGTTGCGCTTGTCTCACGCGAAGACGACATATTAGGGACATTGCTCATAATGATCAATACTACCCACTCCAGCAGAAGAACACTGCAACAGTTCTGGAGAAAAGGGAGGGGTGTGGGAAATCCCTAAAATTGTCAAGGACTAGGATTTCTGACTGATTCAAAACTGCAGTCGCGACAGAGCCAATGCAGGTGGGGTTAGTATTTGAGTGACATCTTGCCCTCCCTTTGTGTACTCACACCTTTTAAGGACAAGAGAGCAAGGTGCTGCTTGCCAATGTTCTGGGAAGGCCCAAGGAGCTCAGATCTACAATCTGGCTGATAAAATCTTATGGTGGGGAGGGGGAAGCACTGGTTGGTAGAGCTGGCCTTTGCCTCCCTTGATGAGGGCTAGGTGCCAGCATCACACTGATGACTGGTAGGCTGTCTCTTGATGGGGATAGTCTGCCCAATTACTGCCGTGTCTCTGCCACATTCTCCCTCAAGAAAGGAAGATCAAACAGTCCTAAGATCTCCTTCAGTCAGATGCTGGACTTGGGTGTGGCACAGGCAGTTCTAATTTAGCTGGTGTTGAGTAAAGCTCTGTTGACATGCCAGCTGTCCATCACCATTGCTCTGATCCGCACTGTGGTTGCTTCGGTTTCCCGGTGCCTGGCCACAATCGGAGCTTGGATGAGAGCCAAGACATGCTATGGTCATTCCAGCTAGGCAGAAAGGAGGAGGTATCTGAGCCTTTGACTGCAGTCACACTCGCTTACTTTGGGGATCCTGGTGCTTCCAGATAGCAATAGTTGTCCAGACTTATTTCATTTGCCTCCATCTCTACTTGGCTAGGATGCTTGCTGCTGCTATTGGAAATGAAGACTTTGACACAGTGACCTGTGCCTTTGCTACTTAGTATGAATTACTGCAAGAAACTCCATGTGAAGCTGCCATTGAAGACCATGTGGAAGCTATAGTTCATGCAAACTGAGGCTACTTCGTGGTGTCTGTTGCGGGGCGAACACTAAGCCTGTGCTCTATACATTGCAATTTAAGGTGCTGGCTTGAATCTGCAAAGGGTATTTTAAAAAACACACTTCTACCTGGCTTAGCTCAACAGTAAATTCAGTTGGGCTGTGACAGGCCTTAGATTAGCGTATCCTGGAGCTGAGGCAGGGAATTCCCATTGACATCCCTAGCCTCTACAGTTTGTTTCCCCTGATTGAGTAGGAGTTGATTGACCTTTGCAGCAAGATCTGTTTGCTCAAGCTTTTTCTGAGGAGCTGGAATGACAAGGAAAAAACTTGGATTTCCCTTTTTTAGGGGATCAGGGAGTTCTGCGATTGAGCTAATTTTGGTTTTATTTTTATTGCTTGTGTGTGTGCATTTTCTTCTCCTGCACCTTGGGTGATTAAAAGAAATGCACTGTATAAACTGAAAGCCTAAATAAAAATGCCTCAAGCAAGGATACAAAGAGGGAGGAGCAATTACTGTTAGCTGTAAATGGAGATGACCCAAGACACAACTGTTTTAAAATAATGCAAAGAAAGTTTAGGCTAATGAAGAAGAAAAAGCCCTTACTGAAGACAATTAGACAATAGAAGAAGCTATCCTAAACTAGTGCAATTATTATTAGAGAGATTAAAAGCTATACACAACAAACAACTGCTGGGAATTCAGTCAGGAATAATGAATACAGTCCTGCCATGTAGGAGGTGGATTATCTTAAAAGGTCACTTCCAGTCACGTTGAACCCAAAGATGTGAGAATGCAAGTAGGGCATTCAGTGGTGCTTCTTAGAAAGAAAATGAGCAATTAATTTTACCAGTTTTGGTAACACTAGCAAGTAAATGATTGATCAGTCTGCCCTGAAATCTGGCAGGCTCCTTTTGTGGTGTTGGTTTTTTTGTTTGTTTTTCTGTGCACATTTGACCAAAAACAAAGTCTATTGGAACACAATCCATTCTCAAGGACATCTGTTGTCTTCACATGAAGTCAGTTCACTCATATTTGCACTATATTTAAAACAAAAAAGGACCTATGCTTAGGGTCACTCCAACGTAGTGTATTTACTGGCATGAAATCTGGTGAACACAATGAACTCCTCTTCTTTAATCAGAAAAAACATTCCTGCAACTTCAATTCTCTCCGCCCCCATTTTCCAAGCCACAGTGCGTTCCAGGGGCACTTGTGCTCTCACAGCTGCAGATCTCATTCTCATAAGTCAAGTGTGCACCCCTCTGAAAGGGCAACTGCCCATAGCCGTGTCTTCAGTCATTTCTCTGGCTTGAACTGACAGCACTGAGAGGTGAAATGGAGAGGATTGCTCCGAACCGAATCCCCTCCAAGAAGTGGAGAGGATTAACTAGTTTTCATTGGATCATGCACATCAGTACATTAGTGCCAAATCTTTCTAACTGGGTCACATTCTGTACCTTCGCTTTCAGACGATGCTAGGCTGAGGAGAGAAAAATAGAGAGATGCCTAGGAATATTCCAGACACTTTTGAGGCATTGAATCAGTAGTCGGACAGGATAGTTTCTGAGTGCATCTACCTGCCCCAGCAGGATGTAGCAGCCTAAGGGACTATGTGGGTAAAATTTTCAGAAGTGCCTAAATCCTGTTTTCGAAAGGGACTAAGGTAGTGAAGTCCCAGTGACTTTGTCTCGTCAGTGCCTAAATCAGTTTTGAAAAAGAGACTTAGTTTAATTTGTGGATAAAATTTTCAAAAGTGTCTATGTTGTGGTGCTTCAGCTATGTTGGGATAGAGGTATTAAAATGATGTATATATTTTCCATCCAGGCAAAGATGGAATCCCCACCCTCAGGAATTCTGGGTCCCAGTGAGACCTGAGTTTCAGGGTCAGAGTCAGCCGCAGTTCAGTCCATGTTTGCAGTGCAGGAGAAAGAAACAAAATTTATAGCCACTCATTTGCATCTGCTGGACCCAGGGTTCCGTGCTGCTGGTAACTTGATGGGCACTATTCAAATGCTAATCTCATTATGTGTGTGTGTGTGACTGAAGCAGAGCAATCTGGCTGTGTGATGTTGTGGCTGGTATGCGGTGTCCGAGTACCCCCTACGGATAATCAGCACATGCTGCAGCTTGTCCGAAAAATGCCTGGAGCCAGTTGAGGTTGATACGCTAGGAGAGTAAGGATCCATGGGTCACTGGAGAAGCTGAGGAGAAAAGTAAATATGGGAACAGGAGCTGGATTCTACTTTGTACAGTGTTCAGAGGAAATTCTGGTTATGTTGCTGCCAGTGTGGTTTGGATTACATCCCTAGTAAGTTGGTGCTGCTGTGTGTGTGGGGAAGGTGTTTCACCACAGATTCACACACACACTTTTACTCTCTCCCCCCCCCCCCCCCCCCCAACACACACACACACACCCTAAAAAATCACCATTGCCAAAGCGGGTCAAAACAAGTGTAACAAAAGGATGCTCCTAACTGTACGTGGAGCTTGGAAGCATTTCTAATGATGAGGTTTGACCTGTAAAGATAAAGATGCAGCCCCAGATTCTGATTTCAGGCTGCACTATCTCCATGTACACGGGTATGCTAGAGCTCAGAATCTGCCCCACACTGCATTTCATTCCAAGCTATCCTCGAACTGTGCGCACAACTCCACTGCTAGGGTAGAAAGTGACAACGGACCAGTCCAAAAAAGTGCAGAGGGGAAGCTCATGGCCAAAGGCCCTGGGGCAAACCCCTGTTGTTCAAAGGGTCCTAAGATCTTTAATGTCTGTGTATTTCAGCCAACCTGCATTTCCAAGGTGTCATCTGAAAAAGCCCCACCCCAGCACTATTCGCTTGCTGTACTGTAGCAGTCCTGGCACTGCTTTCTAATGGCTACAGTCACTTTCCCCTGAATGCTGCATTTTCATGGTGAGGTTGAGAGCTTTGCATAGGTATAACTTGTAGTCCTGTGGTGACAGTGGTGAACAATGCCCTGTAAGTTGCTCGATAGCAGCTACTGCACTTTGGTCAGGGGCCTATCACTTTTGTTATTCCAATACTTTATTTTCAGGTGTCAGAGCCATCCCAATGTGCTTTGAGCTGAATCCATGCCCGTGGTGCTGTAAACCTCTTTCGTGCTGCTGGATAGGCTAGGTCCATCCAGGAAACGCGCTCCTTGAAGGATATCCAAAAAACATCCTACATTCCATTCATTTGAATCTTTTCCCCCTTTTAGAGCTGCAGTTCCAGTATTGCCAACTTCAAGCTTTCAAAAATGGTGAGTCAGGCCCCAAAATCATGAGATGGCTTTAAAATGTGTGAGATTTAAAAAAAAAAAAAAAGGGTTCTTTTTATTCACTTTTCCTGCATTCTGAGCCTTTAGGTCACACTTATTCCACATTTTGGTGGGTTAGAAATGCACTTTTGTTTTGTTTTGTTAAATGAAAGCGGAGGTTCTCGTACTGTCTCCAGATTCCAGAAGCTGAGACTTTAAGAAAAACAGCCGACTTGTTATAAAATTGCAAGAGTTGGCAACACAGCAGACGGCTCCCAAGACAAATGCATGGCCAGACCGCAGGGAAGGAGCAATGGGATGAGAAGACTCCAAAGCAAAATCTCATGCCTTCAGCTTGACAAACAAGCAAAGACAGATATGAAATGGGAGTTCCAGCGCTTTGCTACAGAGTAACCCGCTTACTCCAGCCAGGGCTCAGTTGGATGGTAATTCATCAACAACTTTCAAATCAGGCATCTTCAGAGCCTGTGTGTTTCCAGGTGATGAGTTATGAATAGGAATTAGGTGGCTGTACTATTGTGAACTAAAATCCAACTGCTCCACAATGCCCAAGTGAAAGTGAATCACACACACAATGCAAAGCGGTTTCTAGCCCATGGCTGTGCTGTGCATGCATGGCAGCCAGGTGTAAATTAACAAGTCATCTAAGTACATGATGGTATTTATGGGTGTTCTCTTAGAAGTATTTTTATTACTTTAATTAAGTAACAAATTTGCAAGAACAACTTGTGCTTTGAGCAGAGGCTCCAGGAGCCCTGAACTCCTGAGTTCTGATCCTACTTTTAATTAACACTGGCTGTCTGTGCCAGTCTCTCGGGCAAGTCACTTAACCTTTTAGCCTCGTTTTGCCTATCTGTTAAATGGGGATAATGCTTGCCAGTCTGACAAGGGCGAGGGAGAGGATTCTTGGAGGTGGGAGAAGATTTGGCTGTAAATGACAGGTTGGTGGTTGTAAGCTATAGGAAGGTTCCTGTGTTTTCTGATATACTACCACACAACTAGAAACTGTCCAGCTGTCTGAGTCCCCTGCAAAGGATTCCTGACTCCTGGCCCAGTGTGTTGGGACAGGATGAATGTCAGCGCCCCTCTGAAGAATAGGGGTTACTGTTTATGGCTCCTCCGCAGCACAAAGTCAGGAGAGGGAAGAAAACAAAAGGAAGTTCAGCGGCCTCAGGGAAATAGCAACTGGATGCCCATCTCCTACCAAGCCAAAAAGGGGCACAAGGAAACTAACATGCTGAGGAGCTGCCGGGGGAGTGGAGGCGACCGGCAGATCAAATTGTTTGATCTGCTGCTTGAAGAAAGCTCCCACTATACCGCCTGTGACTCAGCCTGGCAGGATTCCCAGGCTGGCTGGAAATAAGGACAAACCTGGCTCCTGCAGCCACTGTGGAAGTGCCTTTACGCAGCGAAGACCCTTCTATCTAGAATTCCAACAGGGGAAGTGGGAGAGGCTTAGTAGGCCATGCCTCAGGTTACTGTTCCTCCAGGGATTTGAAGAGGGGATGATTGGTCTTGGTCTCCTCTTAACAGGTGGCCAAGCTCCCCAGAGCTACAAGGGCTTGGAGAATTGAATTTGGATCTCCTACCTGGCAGCACAGAGCACTAACACGGGGCCTGTGGGCTGATCTGTGAAATCATTGCTTGTCATTTAACTGTTGCCTGGCTTTATATGGATCTAGCAAATTTCCTCAGCCTTGTTGATTGTAACCTCATAGCAGCTACACAAAGCTGCCAGCAGAGGACACTCCACAACAAGCTATAATGGATGTGAAGGAACGCTGTTAAGGGAGGGAAAGAATTTTTGGCTTTACTGGGACCAGTGGGGGAGCCTGTGGCCTTCAGCACGACACGTCTGCCAGAGAGGGCATCAAGCTGGCGGTGCTTAGACTCCTAAGTTGTCCCCCAGGTTTGGAATCACTAGACGCTCTCACATCACAGAGTTCCTATCCTGGCAAGATCAGATGGGCTTGTTAACTAAACTGTCCAAGATAGATCCATGGAGCTGACTCTTGTGTTTTCTCAGAGGAGACCTTTAAAAACATGGGTCCTGTCTGCCCCATGTGAATAATAGTCAAAAGCACATTTACAAAGAGCAGGGGTTGAATATAACAACGGCCAGACTGGGTCAGATTGAAGGTCCGTCTACCCCAGTATCCTGTCTTCTGACGGTGGCCAATGCCTGGGACATTGTGGCCAAAATCCCCTCCTCACTAGTGTGCTGGTTGTCCATCTAGCAACTGCCCTTCACTCCAAAGATGGCTGGATTTCAATGGTACTGTACATATGTATTTTGTAAGTGCCGTGGGCTGAAAGGGGTTCTCTAAATGTAAGGTGGCATTATGTAATAGCTACATTGGTTAATATTCATGGTCAGCTAATATGTTCTGCAGTTAGTGGGGAGATATTTGCTTTCTTTAATCCTACTCCCTGTAATAAAACTGCTACCATTCTCAGCTGAATCTTCTCAATCCTGCACCCTGTGTGGTGACCCTGCTGTGGAAGGGGTGAGATCAGCTTATGAAATCCAGAACCCCCTGGAGTAAATAGAGCAAAGTCTAGAGGAGGGGTGAGAAAACAACTCTAGGTCACAGGAGAGGTGGAAACACTTTTTGAATGAACCTAGCTCTAAAGAGCTCATAGACTCAATGCTAGGAGATTTCCCCATGTTATAAAGAGTATATTAAAGGCACGGGACTACTTCAAATCCAGGCATGAAGGGGTTAAGTCTCGCCTCTCCAATTTTATATAATATGGTTGAGATCAGATGTTTGGAATTGCCTGACACGAACCTGACACCTGATCTGTGCTATTATCATGCTTAATACCTTCATCTAGGGATGGGCCCCAACAACAACCCTGGAGTTAGGCAGGACCCCACTCCCACCCCTGCATGCCCACCCCCAAAACCTTTGGGCAAGTTTGGATCTAAATCAGAATTTTGTGCCTTGGGCCTGTCTCTCTTTTCATCATCAAGCCCTACACCTACACTGTGACAATGATTGATAAAGGGGAGGCAAGTACTATCGTAACCTGCCAGTTGGGTCTAGCTAAGAGCTACAGGGAGAGGTTCATTGCAGAAAGTGTGTGGGAGCATGCAAAGGGTAGTCTGCCCCTTGGCAGGCAGAGATGACTGTGAAGAGAATCAGACTGGATTAGAAGGGAAGGTTAAGCCGCAGATAGGAAGACAGAATCAGAAAAGAAAAGAAAACACTTAAGAGAGCTCCATGATGACACCTTAAAGCAGGAGTGGCCAACCTGAGCCTGAGAAGGAGCCAGAATTTACCAATGTACATTGCCAAAGAGCCACAGTAATATGTCTGCAGTCCCCCATCAGCTTCCCGCCCACCGGCAGCCCCACCGATCAGCGATTTCCCCCTCCCTCCCTGCACCTTCTGATCAGCTGTTTCGTGGTGTGCAGGAGGCTCGCGGGGGGTGGGGGGGGAGAGGGCACGGCAGGCTCAGGGGAGAGGGTGGGAAGTGGTGGAGTGGGGGCAGGGCCTGTGGCAGAGCCAGGGGTTGAGCAGTGAACACTCCTTGTCTCATTGGAAAGTTGGCACCTGTAGCTCCAGCCCCAGAGTCGGTGCCTATACAAGGAGCTAACTTCTGAAGAGCTGCATGTGGCTCCAGAGCTACAGGTTGGACACCCCTGCCTTAAAGGGACACCAGGACCCTGAGATCCGAGTCAGATTCAAATACCAAGCTGACCTTTCAGGTTCTCCCCGCTGGTTCCCAGCCCCTCTGCCAATGTGGTGGCTTTCCAATCATGTTTTTGTGTCTTTCACTGCATTTTTCTTTTTCCTGTTGCTGTGTGGGAAACCCATACCAACAACAGGGGAAAGTGACTATGGCCAAAGTTTTCAGAAATACCCAACCTGGGACACCTTGATTTTCAGATGAGCTGAGTTCCATTTGAAGTCAATTGGAACTGAGACTTTCGGTGCTTATGAAAATCAGTCCAAAGTCCTCCAAAAATCAGCAACTACCTTTGAAAATTGGCATATCTGGTTAACTGCACCAGGGAAGCCATCAAAGTACATAGTGCAAACAGAAAGATTCGTTTTTCCTCCAATATCTCTGTTATAGGGCTTTCAGGTGTCACTTGTAACAATAGAAGCAAATACAAAAGTTCAGACAAGTTGTGACTTTAAAGCTGATGTTGACCCTTTAAAACAGATTTCAGATTGAGCTCGATGCAGGCTGCTTTCCTTCAAAGCTACTGTAGTTAGCTCTTTCCCCAGGAGACCTGGGGAATGAAAATGCTATGCTAATGTCATGAAAATGACAGGGAAAGCAGAGTCTGCCCTGACTTTATTAGTGAGCACTGAATGATTTTCACGGGGACTGGAAAGCTGTGCCATCCCTCGAATAATTCATGCACCGCTGGAGAGATTTATTGACTAAAAGTGCAATTACAGCTCAGTCACGATTGATGCAGGGTGTGTAGGGGACAGCATACATGTGGCATGTGTGCTTACACAAGCCAGTGCGGTCTGTCACCACTAGGTGACACCATGGGCCTATTAACTAGATCCATATTAAAGCTTTGTAAAGAACCCTAAAACCAACAAGGTTTTGCCTAGTTTGGGGTTTTGTTACAAACCCAGAACGCCGGCTGGATTTACAAACCTTTCAGTGAACCTAGGTCAAGTTTCCCATGAACGCAGGCTGAGGTTTGGCCATGGCTGGGCTAAGTTCCAGGTGACAGGGTGGGATTTATGATTTGGGGTGGAAGCCATGTGAACATTGGCCTTGTAACCAGGCTGAGCGTGGCTGCGGTTTGCTTGCAGGGCCTGCATGCGGCTGAAACAAAATCTCATGCTGAGATTCAGGGAATATGAAGCCAGGAGCGAAAACCAGGAAAGGGTTTGTACAACCCTACTGTGAAATGCAGCAGTGAGGTGCCATGTGACTCTCCCGTTAACAAAAGGTGGGCTTATTCTTGAACCCACCCCCCTGATCCAATTGTGCAGTTTTGGGCCCTACTTTACTGTTAATCGATTTTCTAACACTCATTCTACGAATATCTTCTCTTTGCCACAGCTCCTCAGATTAAGGGGGAGTTTTGTTCCCTTTGGAAAGAAAAAGGAATGGAGTTAGGGCCTATTCTGCCCCTCTACTCACGCTGAGTAGTAGCTTCTTTTGTGAATAGTTCCATTAATTTCAATGAGGCTACTAGACAGCAAAGTACACAAGTATAGGTCACAGACTGGGGCCCTTATCAATTAGAAGAAGAGGCCAGCAGAATGTCAAACATATTCTGCAGACTCTGTAAGAAGATAAAGAGGTATCAACCCTATATGAGCCAGCTGTCTAATTGAGTATGGATGCACAGAATCAAATTGCCTTACAGGGATACTTGAGAGAGAATCAGACCCTCCCCTCGCTGACCAGAGATCAGATTCACCACCTCCAGTCCTCAGGAAAACACTGGGGAACAAACTCAGACCGGCAGTGAGCAGGTTTGACTCCACTGATGTTGCACCCATTCTAAAGTTGGCCCTTGCTTTTTGCAGCCTTCTAGAGTAAGAGCTGCAGGCTTGGAAAACTCACATATGTCTCAAGCACCCAAATGGGTCTGTAAGATTGAGGGACGTCCTTTCCGTGGAGAGGTCTAGCTTCCTGCTGGCAGATAGCCATGCTCCCGTTCCTGAGAAAGATGCTCCTGCTATGAGAGTAAAACCACCTTGTTCTCGAGGATCCTTGCCAGCAACCCAAGCTCTATACATTAGACGGCTTGAGAGTCAGTGCCAAGGGGCTTGCAGCTGGATGCTATGCCATATATTGAGGCTGTTTTAGGATTTATACAGACAAGATTATCTGCTGAGCCTAGCAGCCTTCTCTGGTCTTTCCAGTAAATACGCAATAGCAGGTAGCAGGGGATAGGAAGGAAGGGCATTGCATGCTTTGCCAAGTGCATTACGAGAGGTCATCTTCCTGTGAAGCATCAGGTCTTAGTTACTGCCGCCACACGGGATGAACTAGTTCTGTGATCCATTAAGAAATCAGCCAGCCCCTCTTTGTCAACCAACCATAGCTGAGAGCACCACCTCTAGCCAAAGGTGGTTCATACAATGCAGGAGCAGCACCTTCCCCAGGAGCACTTTGCTTTGTAACTACCTGGTTCCTACCAGCTCTCCCCCCTGTAGCAATTCCCCCTCCCCACCCCCAGCATGCCTTTCTGGGTTGTGGCCCTGAAATTCGGCAAAGGCCCGCAGTCACAACCCAAAAATGCCCATTGGGTAGCTGGCTGCTGCTTGTTGGTGTGTCTTCCTCTTTTCTAGCTGCGTAAATGTTTTTAGCTGTTGTTCTGTTTGCCCTTTCTCATTCCTGGAGAGTGGCCTGTTCTCACAGCCACTCTGTACATACAGCTCACGTCTCTGTTATTTCACTTCCCCTTCCCGCATAACTTCTAGGATTCTCTTAATAGGAACATGTGACATGCTAAGAGGACTGTTAGGAAAGTGAGCCATGACCATCCTTAGTGTTCGCAGGGTGGATTCCAGTTTCCAAGAGATTTGCAAACACTAGCTGATGGCTTGGCTTCCTGGCAGGACTGGATTGATAAAGATTCCCCAAGATAATCTTGCACTCCCTTTTCTCCTTCCTATCATTTCAGAACCCATTTTCTCCCACTGTGTCCCCAACAACAGCCCTCATGCCCAAACCAGCATAATAAGGAGCCAGCGCCATGTATGTTGTTTGATATAGGCATTTCCAAAGTGACTGCATTCTGAGCCCCCCGCACAACTTGGTAGCCATGCGTCTACCTAAACATGAGGCAGAGGGCTAACGGCAGCAGACTATAGAACCAGTTCTTCTCAGCAACACCCTATAGCAGATGAGCCAGCCTGCTGATGAGTGGCAAAGTGCTCTATGCTTTCAGTGTAATCTCTTGCTCTCAGCCTTGATTCAATGCCCACTAAAGCCAATGGGAGTTTCAGGGGGCATTGGATCGGATCCCACAAGAACAGGAAAGGCTGTTCCTTCCCCAAGTCCCCAAACAGCTCTCTAGTTGCTCTCTGTTCTGTGTCTGTGACTTTTGAATGTAAGCTCTTGGGAGCAGAGATGTGGGTGTGGTTTTGGTTTTGTTGCATAGGGTGTCCCACCTTTTGTAAAGTCCTGTGGACGGTTACAGTGCTATGCAAACAATAAATAATGAACGATTTACCGCCTGTGTGCGCCATGTAGTTCACAGAAGGCAAAAGGGACACAAGTTCAGAAAGTGGCCCAAAATGCACTCCCTGTTTATCTAAAATCTGGATATAACCCATCACAAAGCTGTCTAGTTTTCATGACTCTTGTGAATTGCGGGCCCATTTTTCACAACATGCAGGATGCCTGATGAGGGTGACATGGTGGCAGAATCTTAGGTAGATCTGTGGCCTTTAAACCAGCTACATTAATATACTCAACTGTGACAGTGATGCTCGGATACTGCTGTCATAAATTTTGGCTTGTAAAGACAGCCAATCAACAGGGTGCTCTCGTGAGTTAGGCACCAGATGGGGAGTCAGGAGACAAGGAGCCCTCTTCCTGACTCACGTCACGGTGTGACCTTGGGCAAGTCACATACCGCTCTGTACCTTGGTTTCCCCATCTGTAATATTGGGACTAGTGATAGTTACCCCCTCTTGTAAAGAGCATGAATGGAAGGTGACATGTAAGGGCTTAAATTTATTACTACGTTCAGTGTTTGAACTTCTAATGGTTATGAATATTTCCAAAGTTCTTGTTCAATGAGCGTGTGGATAAAGAAGGATTTCCTTACAGCAAGTACTACCTGCACCCCCTCTTTCTGGGTGACATTAGAGACCCTGTCCTTTTACACACTCCTGCTAACTGAGGCACATTGGGAGATGCAACAATTAACATGAGGCCAATCCAGTCTCTAGTAATGTACAACATCCTCATTAACCCCGGGCAGCAAAACAACAACAACAACTGAAAACTAGGGAAGGGCGAGGAGCTGACAAAGCGGAGGGAAGCTGCAGCGTGACAGCCCTGCCATGTCCCAGTTTGTCGACATGACACTTGTGAGAGATGAAGGCATCTCCCAGCTGGGGGGCCTGCGCTGGGCTCAGAATAACATCAGTAGAGAGCGAGTGCTCTGATGCTCAGCTGATACTTCAGCTGAGCACTTGGCTTGCCTCTGCCCCGATCCCATGGTGACAGAGGAGCGATCCCTCCACAAGGCTTTGCCTGGAAGGGGTTTGTGCACTTAATTAAGCCCTGTGTAGCAAACCCTTCCTCCACCCACCCCCTCCCTGCTCCTTCTCTCTGGCATAGTCTCAGGTGGGATTCACACGCCTGCCTTTGCCACTTCTCAATTCAGCAAGGCTTGTAAATAATTCAGCAGGCACACAGCCAACAAACAGGCATGCAGGAATATTGGCTGGAAAGGGAAATGGAAGGTGGATAGGGAAGGAGAAAGATCAAGTGAAGAGGAATGGCCTTTGCAGGGGCTTCTTCTCCTCATACGTGACTCCAGTGTTTCTCCAAATAAGAACCCACTCTAGCCTAGTGCATCCCCTCCAGCAATGCCCCATTCCACCTGTGTCCCAGGGACCAGCGCAGGTAACCCGCCTTAGTTGGTCACTAGTTAAGGACTCTTTTCAAAGAGGCCCTCAGCCTTCAGTGAAGTGTGGATTTCCCCTGCTGCTTCAGAGCCCCTGCTGGCATATGCACTATACACTAGTGGCTGTGGGCTAGAGGCTGCAGCAGGGCACTCGGATTCAGGAGAAGTGGGTTCTGACCCTGCTCTGCCATGGATTCGCTGAGGTACCGTGGGCAAGTCTCTTTGTTTCCCTGCCTGTAAAAGGAGGGTGATAATCCATCCCCACAAACGTCTTACAGGGCATTGTGGGTGTTACTGTATGTCCAGTTCTCTCATATGAAATAACAGTAATTAACACCTAGCACTGACATGGTGTTTTTTGTCCCTTATAAAGTGCTTTGTGAACAAGGGCAGGTAGTAACTTTATCCCCATTTTACAGCTGGGAAACTGAGTCACAGAGGGTTTCAGAAACTGGCCCTAGGTCACACAGCAAGTCAGTGCCGGAGCTGGTGACAGAATCCATCTCTCTTGTCTTCCAGCCTGGTCTCTGTTCCCTGGGCGAAAGGTAGTACACTATTGGAAAGGGGTGGTGGTTTATTTTCAAACAGCCTCTCTGGGACACTTGTCACTAGCCGGGAACCCTCCTCTGGAAGATGGAAGCTCTATGATACTAAATTCACAGAAGTGAAAAAGGCACATAGATGGTTAGGAAGAGACTATGCCAAATCCTGATTTAACTGAATGAAACAGCGCCCTCTTTGTCTCAATGACAGATTTACTACTCTTGTGGATCCTCGAGTGCCAGGTTCCTATCCCACGTGTGGCTCAAGTTATGGTTAGGTACAGATGGCTTGGAGGGATGTGCCAGAGTAGCCATAAGATTACAGTGATAATCAGACGACTACCTTAGGGCAGCTTTCCGGAGTCTGTATCTTTCTTGTGTCTGCTAGAGGCTTGCTTGGTGCACATAGTACCATATGCTGGTATGCGTTGTCATGACAATAGCAGAGTGAAAGGATGGCAGTGAACAGGGTAATGGCTCATCGTTTGGATCTCTAGCAGGGCAAATGAGTTTGCCTAGTTTGCTTTCCTACCACAACTACTGGGGGCTTAGAACTACCTGAGGCAGAGTTGAAGAGGCTGAAGGCACTAGTGTGCTGATGTGTTCTCCATCCCCAACCAAGCAGAAAGTAGTCAGATTCATGACATGACAACTGGTAGAACAGCTCCAACAGGGCTTACTGAAATGACATTTCACCCTACTAAGCAGCACTGTTGGGGCTGCCTCCAGGACTCTCTGGGTAAGGGACAGTCTGTCCAAAGGAGCCCTAGAAACACTAAACCAATCGTCATGTGACTCTGAAATCCATGTTTGCAACGGCTGCTGGGGCTTTGCAACAACATTGTTTGTCTATCAGGGATTGCCAATAAGTTTGTGGTAGCTGTGAGTCTGGGCTCAAAGCAAGATAAATCTCTGAGTCTGCAGCATCATTGAAGTGTACAGTGGAGGGGCCTGTCTGCTTCCAGACACTGGGTAAAGCTGGCTTAGCTGACTGTGAACCTGAGAGATGTCTTTCCCTCTCTCCTTCCTGCTCTGAGACAGGGAAGGGCAAGAGAGGTGGAGCAGGAGGAGCTACACTTAACATTCACAGAGATCTCCTTGGCCCATTAATTCTGGAGCAGGCAAAGCTGCGCGGAGCCCTTGAGGGTGCTTGTGGCTTCTTT
Organism: Chelydra serpentina; assembly: GCA_037349315.1. Classification (NCBI taxonomy): domain Eukaryota; kingdom Metazoa; phylum Chordata; order Testudines; family Chelydridae; genus Chelydra; species Chelydra serpentina. The sequence continues at coordinate 4,068,591 of JBAIAC010000040.1, forward strand.
TTTCAGCTCCCTTCCCCTCCGTTCCAGAGGTATTGCAGGGGCAGTGCCTTGGGTTTGGCCCTCATCTTGTTGCATCCCCACCCTCTCTGCTCAAGGATTCATAACTGTGCCAATTATAGCGTAGAGACACAGCAGTGATGGGCGCTGGATGTAGCTCTACGGTAGAGAGAGACACACACACAGCAGGGATTCTCAGTGAGAGAGCACATAGCACAGGAAGTGGCTTCTGAGGTAATAGGAAACTTTGCACAGGCTTTGTGTGAAAAACATCTCTGGTGCTGGTTTGGGAAGAGTCCAGATGGCTCAGTCTTTCATCAGGGGATGTGCAATGCACTATTATTGCAGTCACTGCCCTACTGCTAGGAGCTGTATGGCCTGAAACTGATAGAGACAAAGAACGAGAATGATAGGAACATGGGGGAAAAAAAGTCATATGAAGAGTGACTGAAATGATTGGGACCATTTACCTTAAAGTGGAGACTAATAAGAAGAGGGACCATCCTAAAAGGATACAAAATAATGGTCTAGAAAACATAAATCAGGAACTACTATTCCCCCATCTCATAATTAAAGGAAAAGGGGCCACTGAAAGGTGGCAAATTCTAAACAGATAAATACTTTTCATACAATGCTCAATTCACCCGTGGAACTCATTCTCACAGGATATGATTGAGACCAAGAGCTGAGCAGGATTCACAAGAAGGATTAGATAAGAAGGATTGTTATAGATAAGAAGACTATCCAGCTACAACAGGAAATATTTTTAAAAAACAACCAAGAGTTTTGGAAGGGATATAAACCCTCAAGCTACGTGGCATAAGTCAATCTCTATCGAAAGGGGGTTAGGTTAGGAATTATTGCATAACTGCCTCCTGCATGGTTTCTGACCCTTCTTCTGAAGTACATGGTTCTGACCATGGCCTGAGACAAATCACTGATGGATCTTTGGTCTGATCCACTATAGCAATTCCTGTCTTCCTATGGCCATGACACTCATTTCACATGTCACCTGATTTGGGGCAAGGTTCGCACAGGTAAAAAATCTACTAACATTACTTCTTGGTATTTCCTTCCACACGTTGGTCCAGTGGCCCCCCTGAATTCTCTAGGGCTGGCAAATTGCAAAAATGAAGACCACAAGCAATCATGAAAATCTTTACAAAAGACATACCACCTAAAAATTTTCCCAAGTCCACAAAAAACTTCATCCCACTTCCCAGTAACTCATTCCTGTAGCAAAATCCCAGAATAACAGACGAGTTTTACAACATGCCCTAAAGGTCAGTCACTGAATTAAGACTCTGGCAAGCCAAAGGGAAAGTGAATTCAGAGAATTCACAGAGAACACCCTGGAACCTCCCCTCCCTATTTAAATCAAGGGACTGTTAGTTCAAGTCACTCGAATAATTACAACTATCATGGTATCATGCAGGGAGAAAGATATCAATTGGTATCCAGTGCAGATCATGGGGCACGGGTGTAATGCACTTTCCGGGCAAAAATACTTAATGAGGGCATCAGCATTCCTGCACTACCTACAATTTCCAAGTGGTTTGGAGGCATAGCCCCATACAGACATTCAGTGAAATAATCCAACCCCTGATTAGAGCAGGAAGGCTGCTGGTTGGTTTTTTGGGGGTGGGGCGGGGGTGGAGGGGTTTAATATAGCTTTTCAGTTTCCAAATAAACTCTAGCCTTATTTTAAACACTTAAATCAAGTCCCATGAAAATATATTCTACTCAAGATGTCAAAACTCAGTGATGATCCAAGGTAAATACTCCACTGTTTAGTCTTAAAACACATAAATACTAAAACAAAACATTGGCACCCGGGACCTTTGCACTGTTAAACTTTCAAGAGTGATAAACCTCATCGGTGTTTTTTTGTAAGAGCTCCTATACACGTGTTGTGGAAATAAATTAGCATAGGATAACTCTATTAATGCGACTGGTTTATTGTTTCAGCAAGTCTGCTGGTCACCTTGCATTCCTGCCTCTGGGAAAGCACTGGACCGTGGAGTTAATAAATCTGATAGCCTTGATGCCACTATGAGTTTTACAAAATACAAATTCAATGAGAAATAACGCAGGGTCACATGAAGCCATCAGTGAAGGCTGCTTCTCTGTTATGCCTGGGAATGGGTTGGAGGCTCAGGAGGGGGACGACTCTTCCATCCATAAAAGCAGCACTACTTAGGCATATAGGGCTTGATCCTGCAAGCTGCTGAGTTGGGCTGGGGGTCAATGGAAGATGAGTCGACAGCTCTCAGCTCCTCAGACTTGGGCCCACAATGAGGTGGTTGATAAATGGAAGTGGAACTTGGCAGCCCTAATTCTACCAGCAAGCCAGGTGGTTACTAAAAACCTGAATCTGAGTGTGAAAGATTCCAGGCTGCTAAACTGTGCCCTGACAAGAGATAATCAGATGCTCTTTTACGCCTGCTGGAGCAAGAGAGGACCATCACAGAAATATGCCCTTCAGAAAGATTCAGGTTTCCCAGACTCCTTGGTTCAACAGCAGAACATAAACCTGAATTGGAATATCTCTGGAAGCAACCAAAGGTCACAGCTTTTGTGGGGTTAAGGCAGGTCCAATACAATGGGGCCCTGGATGGATGAGTGCAGACAGCTTCATCTCCTCCCTTCTCTGGCGTTAGGTGTGTAGGAGTCACATGTCCTTTTTCCTCTCAGTGTAGAACTTGTAGCCATGATAAAAATGGGGAGGGAGAGACGGAGTTGATAACTGAGAGCCTGATCTAACTCCTATTTAAGTTAATGGGAGTCACTCATTCCACTGACTTCAGTGGAAGTTGGTTTGAGTCCTCTATACATTCTGACAGTGTGTTAGGGACTGTGCAAGCATTTGGAAGGCATTCCCTGCCCCAAGAAGCTTACACAGACAATACAGTTAAACCAGTTGTTCTCAACACATGGCCCACTTGCAGCCCCATCAGCACACAGCTTTGGCCCATGTGACAGCCTCAGGGCCATACAGGTAGTATATATATTGTGTGGCCCATATAACACATAGAGAGTTGCATATACGGCCCACAATGGTGAATAGGTTGAGAACCACTGAGTTGGACACTTAATTGTAAGATGTCAAGTAGTGGAACAAGTTCAAATGGGTGTAGGAATTTAAAAGTATCTTTACAGGTCCACAGGAATTAGAACTATGCAAAACTGAACATGAGTGCACATATGTCTGCAGTTTTTGCAGCTAATTGAAAATTTTCCCCTCAAAATTCTGCTTTGACAATTATGCATGTTGCAAAATTTAATGCATTTTGTAAAAATAGTACAAAATTTCTGCATGACCTTCTGTTTCTCATCCTGACTCATGGTTAGTTTGTGAACTTTGCACGTGTGTAACAAATCCTAGAGGTGAGCTTGATGTTTTCTCCCTAGGAATCTTTACTTCTGGTGAACACTGATGAACTTGCCCCTGTGAGTTGGGGTATTTACTCTTGCCTTTATCTCACAAAGCTGCATAGCAATCTATATTTCTGTGTCTCTGAGGTCATGCTCATCTCACCCTTCTGATCACATAGTGGTTTGTCATTTGCCGCTTCCATAGAGAATAATAATATACTTATTGCACTAATGAGTTAACCATAACACTCTGAGATGTGGATGAATAAGCATTATTATACCCATTTTGCAGATGGGGAAAACTGAGACTGAGCGATTAAGTTTTCATCCAAGGTCAGACAGCAAGCCAGTGGTAGATGTCATGTTCAAGCTGACAGCCTCTTGAGTCTCAACCTGGTGCTTATTCTTTCAGACCACACTGCTTGTAAGCTCCAGAGAAACCCTAGCACAGCAGTGGAGTGAATCTGAAGAGACCCTATGAAAGGCCGCTATTGGTATTATTGACAGGAAACACTTCCTCTCTTCATTATCACCTGTAACTACATTCTCTGTGCACTGGAGGAGCCTTCCCAGGCTTTGTTACTCCTTCCTACAGCATTCAGCCTCCATGGGACAGCTCAGGAAATCTTGTTCCCTGCTTACCAGGGCTGAGGGGAGGGATTGAGAGGGACATGGGCCTAAGGAGCCTAATTTTCTCAGAGTTTGTAGTACAGGGAGTGTCCTTTTTGCTTCCCAGACTGGGAGAAGGATGAAGCAGAACTTAATTTCTCATTCCATTTCCTGCCCCTTAGTTTGCCTTTTATCTCCTCTCCTTTCTTGCCAGGAGGTACACAGTGCTGCAGAGATCCCTGCTTCTCCAACCAAAAGCCACATTAACCTGCATTAAGCAGTTCCAGCAGGGAGTTCCTTGATGACTGCAGTGGGGCTAGGGCATGTAAGCGTGCATGGCACACACCCTGTGCTCTCTTTCACACTCACTCCTCTGCTTATTTTCTAAATGCTAGGTGCTGTGCAAGGATCAAGGCAGCCCCTGTGCTGCGGAGTTTGTAGTCTAGTAGGCAGACAAGCAGCACAGGGGGACCCAGAGAAAGGAGTCACTTTGGATAATATCTCCCCATATGCAGTCTACATTCACACCCCTATATAACACAGTCCTGTTGCCTAGAGATGTGCACAGGAAATTGAGGTTATTCTTGCCATTCTATAGCAGCTGGAGGAGCCAAGGATTGCAAGGCACTTTACAAACTCTAAGGGCTAGATTTTCAAAAGTGCCCCAGGCATTCAGTGCTGGTCTCCTATGTAAGGGCTGAGCACATGAAAATCTGACCCTAGTTATCTAAATCTCTCTGCATCTCTGTGAGGCAAGGAACGATCATGCTCCCAGTCCATAGATGGGGAAGCAGACACTGAGGTTTAAGTGTCACACAGCAGAGCCAGGCTCAGAACTCCTGGCTCAGTCCTGTGCGTTAGCTGCAAGACCTTCCTTTCCTCCCCTGACACCTATTTGAAATGAGAGGTGGGGGGGATCCCTTTGGGAAACTGCCCTGCCCCGCCCCCCCGCGATATAACATTGGTCTACAATCCCCAGAAAGAGCCTCTTCCTCTGTGACAGCCTCCCCCTCCCCCACCATAGGGTTGCCCTCTTATAGAACCTTCTTTTTTCCCAGCATGCCTTTCTGGGGCTGGTTCTTTAAAGATGGCAGAGCCAAGCCGCCGCACCCCTGAGGTGGCCATTTTGTAGCGCTTGCTGCCCAGCCGGTGAGTCTCCTCTACCTCCTCCCCTGTCTCCCTCAGGGTTTCTCCCTCTTTCCTGAGGAGACGGCACGTTCTTGCACCCCCCCTTTCCCCCCCCCCCCAAGCCCATTTCTGGAAATGCTCAAAGATTCCAAATAGCTGAGGGAGGGTTGTTTTCCCGCCATTTCCCCAGGTCTGGGGTCCAGTCCAGTAGCACAGCCAGGTCCGGAGCGCAGGGGGAGCGGCGCTATAAAAGGCGCCTGCCCCTGTACTCACCCGGCGGCGCTCTGGGTCTTCGGCGGCTCACTCCGGGTCTTTGGTGGTACCCGCCGCCAAAATGCCGCCGAAGACCCGGAGCGCCGCCGGGTGAGTGCAAGAAGCGGCGCTTAAAAAGAAGCGGCGCCTTTTTTTAGTGCTGCTAAAAAAAGGCGCCGCTTCCGCCGCTTCTGCTCAAGGGGGAGCGGCTGCTCCCCCTGCTCCCCCCGGCTACGCTACTGGTCCAGTCAGGAGTGAAAGGGGAAGTGCGGGACCCCCACCTGCTCCTACAGCCCGTTTCCTCTTCCTCTCCATCCTACCTGATGGCCAGTAGGGTGCTGCACCCGCTGCGAGCCCGTTCCTTGAGCGGGTCTCTTTCTATTGCAGTAGCCAGTCCAGGCTGACTGGTGGGGCTCTGCTGCCCATGCAACTATGGTTCATGCACAGCCAGTCCCTCGTGTTCGAGCTGATCTCATCTTCCCCTCATTATTGTTATTCATTTCCAGTAGTGACCACAATGCACTGGGTATGTTGCTACCCCCAGGAGCAAGCTGACTAAAGACAGACAGATGGCGGGCAGGGGGAAAGGGTACAACACAAACTCAGAGAGAACATAAGAACATAAGAATGGCCACACGGGGTCAGACCAAAGGTCCATCCAGCCCAGTATCCTGTCTTCCGACAGTGGCCAATGCCAGCTGCCCCAGAGGGAGTGAACCTAACCGGTAATGATCAAGTGATCTCTCTCCTGCCATCCATCTCCACCCTCTGACAAACAGAGGCTAGGGACACCATTCCTTACCCATCCTGGCTAATAGCCATTAATGGACTTAACCTCCATGAATTTATCTAGTTCTCTTTTAAACCCTGCTATAGTCCTAGCCTTCACAGCCTCCTCAGGCAAGGAGTTCCACAGGTTGACTATGTGCTGTGTGAAGAAGAACTTCCTTTTATTTGTTGAGGTTGAGGAGGCAATAGGGTTACGTCTCCCCAACAGTGTTACCAGCACCACATATTCAAAAATCATGAGATTGGATTAAAATTCAGCTTTTAAAAAACTCAGTAACACATTTTGGGTTCTTTTTAGTGGCTGTTTTGTCTCTGAGCCCTTTAGGATGTGCTCAGGCCATGTTTTCAAGCTTTTCCTCTCCCCCCCCCCCCCCCCCCCCCACACAAACATGAAGGATAGAAACTTAATTTCTTGATTTATTTATTTTTTAAAGAAAGATGAAGTTTTCACTTAATCCCATGCCTCCAGAAGCTGGGGCTCTACGAAAACCCCTAAATATTGCAAGGCTCATGATAAAAATCACAGGAGGTGGCAGTGCTGTCACAATGGTTATGTTGTGTTTCAACAGTGTGCATCTAAACTATTCACAATCGCCCATTGCACTTGCTATTGTTGGCCACCTGGCTTCCCATAGGTATTGCACAGCACTTGGTCTTTGGGGAGGTGGGACTTGAATGTGGAGAGAGCAGCAGCCTTGGGAAGGGCATGCGGTGCGGGCACTGTGGCAGGAGAGCTACACTAGAGAAGAGCTGACAAACAGACGGCTGAGACAGAGATCAGCAGCAGAGGAGAAGGAGGCAAGACTGGATGAGCAGAGTGGAGTTGTGTAGGATTTGGAAGGTGGTTTGGAAGGTGGTGACAGGAACTTGGTGCAGTGGGGGAGGAGGTGTCAGTATGGAGCCATTCAAAGTGTGTGTTTGTGTTGTGTTATCTTGGCAGCAGAGTTTTGTATAGACCACAAAAGGGAGATGTAGGTGTTGGGGAGACTGAAGAGCAGTAAACTGTGGTAATCAGAGGACATAATGAGGGTCTGGATAAGAGTTTTAGCTGCAGCGGTAGAAAGGAAAGGCTGGGTCATAGAGATGTAGGGAAGGAAGGAGTGATCCTTGGACACAGCTTGTATGGGTGGGGCAGGGAGAGGGGAATAGTTCTTTATTTAAACATGTCTAGAAGGGGCTAAATGCCATGGGCAAGTGTCAGGCAGGGCATGCAGCAAGAACTGTCTCCAACTCGCCCCTCACCACTGCTCCCCTGGGACACCTCAGTATGGAGATGCAGCACCTCTTTTTGTTCAGTCTTGGGCCCACACATCCAGCTCTGCCAAAGCACATCCATTCCGACCTGCAGCATCCCAGCAGTTCCAGCCACGGAGCCTCTTGGTTTGGAGTCAACTGGCTGAGAAGCCCCCTTCTACACAACAACAGAGGGAGTTTAAAATCCCAGCTCCACAATTCCTATCAACAGAGGATCTCTCTTTAATCTTCCTACATTTTGATTTTTTTCCTGATTTGAATTCACTTCCTGAATGTGGCATGTCAGAAAAGGCAGCTGATGCTGAATAGTCATTATTATCTACAGCATCAGTTTACCATGTGGAGTAGAAAATCAGCTCTGGAAGCTGAATAGTGAACTGGAAGCAGCAAGACACGAGAGGAACTCTTTGCGATCAAAAGCACACACCTCATGAATTTCTCATGAACTAACTCTGTGAGACTCTTGCTACATAAATAACTGATAACACACAATGTAAAAAATCATGTTCAGCAATTCTTAATTTCCTCCCCATTTGTGCTGTTTCCCCATTTTGGAAGCATGCTTTACAATCAAGGTAAACATTGTGCACATGCATGCCGCTCAGCTGTATATCTATGTTACATATCAAGGATATGGATTTTCTTGAATAACCAGAGCAAGTTGCTTGGTGTTTTGCATCAACATAAAGTGATTTCATGTTGCATGAGACAGGGAATTTAAAGGAGTCATTGATCCCCCTCTGGCTTTATTCCACATGGGGGGTTGGGCATTATGTTACCTCTTTGACTGTTTCCACTACAGCCATTCCCCCTCTTTATATTGCAGTGAGTGCACAGAGCCAGACTCCCCCAACCAAAGGTCACTAAAAGCCAGATTTTCCCTGGGCTTCCTTAACTGTCCCTGCACAATGTTCAAGTGCCTTCATTTTGCTCATATTATGAACATGGATGCACTGGGCTAGAAATTGTTGTTGGCACAAGCTGAGGCTGTGACATTTCTAGGGCCCAAACCACAAATGTAGGCTCTGCATTTTCCCTGAATACAGGGGTGTTCAGATGCAGGGATCCAGTTTGTCCCATTACAGAAGTACTGAACTGTCAAGTTTGGATTTGGATCAGAGCTTTCCCAAAGGCTGTGTGTGCAGGGTCAGATCTGGAGTTCTGGTGGGGTTCATCTCTAATTGCTAGCTCAGATACCCTCTTGAAGAAGTACTCCTGGGACTAATGTCACACCTGCAGTGAGTTAGGATGACATAGTATGCTGTGTGGATAACGAGGATGGGGTACAGGTATCATCAGCCCAGCACTTCTTTGTTAAATACTTTTGCTTCTCTAAGGGCCTGTGAGTTTTAGTTCTGCCTGTAATCCTAATCTTGACCTAAAAAGTAAACTGAAGTATTCTAGCACTTCAAAGTCATCCATGCAGGATGCCTTCAGCCATTAGGCCAACAGAGAGGGGAGCACTCAATTACCTTTGAACAAACTGTTTTTTCTCTCTCTTCAGTCCTAGAACATTGTTCTCGCCTCCTGTAACTGGATCCACACACTGGAGTATGGAGGCAGCCGAAAGATAAAGTGTCAGGTCAGAACTATTTAAAGAAATCTCTTGTGTGGTTGTGAAGTTACCTCAGGGATGGGTGTTTTACAAATACCTAGATGGGCAGCTGGAAAGATTTAAACAAAAAATCTTTCTGCCTCCTCAGGGTACCCCATATACATTATTATATACATTAACACTCTATATTGTTAGGGACAAAGAGGCGTTTTGATTTAACCGTGGATTATTGGATTATGTGATTATGGCTTTTGAATTGTCTGTTCGATCTATTCTATCTTGGTCCCATAGGTAGAGATGAGTGTTTAGTGTGTAGTGAACTCTTTTTTGTGGGGTGAAGGCTGCATATGTGAGTTCTGGGCTTCTTCAACAGACGTTGAATATCAATGGCTTTTGCTGTGTTTGAAAAGTCAGGGCACTCCTGTCCCTGCTTTTTTTTTTTTTTTAACCCCTGCTTCTTTTCCTTGGTTCTTTAATTCTGGTTCTGTAGAGAATTCTCATGTACAGGATTCAGTTATATGGGATGCTGTTATATGGGGACTTCTGTCTGGTTTAGATTTGCACTGGGCATAAACCATTCCTGAAGGCACTTAGTTGCTGGCTGTTTCTTTGAAGGTTTGTATTTGCTGATGTAGCAAACAAAGCTCTAAAGCAAGTTCAGCGCCGGTCACGAGGAGCAATGTCTTTGTGAGTGGGGGTAAATAGATGGGATTATCAGGGTTTTGTGGATGTGGGAAATGAATGTGAGGTGAAGCCACGTGAGGCCCTGGGCTCCCAGTGGTGCAGAGAAGAGCATCTCTCTCCAGGATGCTGGCAAGGTCTGAAATGGTGACTAGGGAGGCTGGTGGGAATCTTCCTTGGTTTTGCTAATTCTGGAATTAATCTGCCATCACTGGCATGGTGAGGAAGAGGCTGCTCACCAGCCCTGGAGGATGGTAAGAGGGCTGCCCTTGGCAAAGAGGGACAAGGGAGGGCACCTACTTGCCATTCCATCTCCTCCATCCTGTTGCTTTCTCATCCCTTGTCTGTTTTGCCTTCTCATTTCTTCCCTTCCATTTCCCCTCCCTGTGTTTTTCTCTTAGTCCCTAGTGTGGTACAAGTTTCATGGGAACTGATCAAACTGTTTTGGAACATCAAATCCTTGCAGCAGGGGTGGCCAACCTGTGGCTCCAAAGCCACAGGTGGCTCTTCAGAAGTTATTTTGCAACTCCTTGTATAGGTAGCAACTCGGGGGCTGGAGCTACAGGCGCCAACTTTCCAATGTGCCGGGGGGTGCCCAGTGCTCAGCCCCTGGCTCTGCCACAGGCCCTGCCCCCACTCTACCCCTTTCCACCTCCTCCCCTGAGCCTGCCGTGCCCTCGCTCCTCCCCCCTCCCCCACAGAGCGTCCTGCATGCCACGAAACAGCTGCTCGGGAGGTGCTGGGAGTGCAGGGAGGGGAGGAGTTAATGGAGGGCTGCTGAAGTATTACTGTGGCTCTTTGGCAATGTACATTGGTAAATTCTGGCTCCTTCTCAGGCTCAGGTTGGCCACTCCTGCATTACAGGATCTGACCAGTGGCCCAGTCAGCAAGGGATCCAATTTCTGCCGGAGTAAAATCCTGGGTGGTTCAGTGTCCAATAAATTCCCAATAAAGCACCTGTTTGTTCTCTCTGGACCCAGCAGGTTCACCCAATAGAGGGGAATATGGTGTTGTGCTTAGAACATCATGCTGCAAATCCCAAGTTTTGGGTTCTGTCCCTAGCTCTGCATGTGACTTAGTTTAACTGAGGGCTGGTCTACACTACAAAGTTAGGTCGGCTTAATTACATCGCTCAGGACTGTGAAAAATTTCACACTCTATGCAGTGTAATTAAGCCAACCTAAGCCCTGGTGTAGACACCATTAGGTCAACAGAAGATTTCTACCATCGACCTAGCTATTGCCTCTTGGAGAGGTGGATTTACTATAACGAACCCTTCCATTGCTGCAGTAAATGTCTATGCTACAGCTCTACAGTGGCAGAGCTGCAGCTGTGCCGCTGTAGTGTTTCTAGTGTAGGCATCCCTGAGAGTCTGTGCCAGTGACTTTAAAATTAGGTTTATATTGGATGGATACATTTCTACAGTGATATTAGAGGTGATGGGACAAATATCTATGATCTATAATAATCTGATTGTATGTGAAGTACCATCTCCCGGCTTCTATTGGCTGTGGCACTCTCAATTTCCCCACCATCAAGATAATTAATTCATTGCTGCGTTACTCCAGAATAATTGCAAGCCAACACCATGTCCCTGGTCTGATGATCTTGAAGTGAAGTTTACTGTATGGGATGCTTGTACCTTGCCATGCACTCCAGTGCATATGGAAACAAGCAGTTTGGTGACTGCTCATCTCATCGTCCCAAGGTGTACACTGGAAATATTTTCACTTTGCAGAAACTGTCCGTGCCCAAGCAGCAATTTGGATCCCATATCCTGCTCATCATATGTGGGAGTTCCTCTCATTTCATGTGGAAGGGCAGAGCTGTGAAAGAGGGACTATGCCCCATCCATAAATTATGCCCCCTCCTTCACACTAGCATTTAGGTGGAGCAGGTCTGAACTATTTTCCTTCAAGGGAAACCTTCCAAGGGTCATTAGCAGCAAAACTGAAAGTCATAACTGCACTCTCTCATGCAGCTGGGAAACATCTGCAGGCACTTGGGGTGGGTGACAGGTTGATGAGGGTAAGGTCAGTAGAGAACTGCAGCCAGATGTACACGGGTCTCGAGGACAAAGAGCTATGGCTGGTGGGGCTACCACATTCTTCGGTTGGACTCGAAAGCCCAGCTTTGGTCAGAAAAATGACTGTAAATCATGGCAGACCATTGGTGATGGGAAGCAGTGGGCAGCGGTTCTAGCGATATTATAGAGTCAAGTGGAAAAATTCACAAGAGCTCATTTACCTGACAAGTGTAGCTCGCGACAAGTGATAGCTTCCTGCTCATGGAGTTATCTGGGAGCTAATTGTGTTCTCCTTAACTCTATTCATTATTCAAAAGTAGCTAGTTTCCATGCAATATTTTTTAACATTATGGATTGATTGTGAGCAATTCCTTATAGCCAATAACTGCTATTCCAGCTGTGTTGATTGGTTATGATTGGCCAGGCAAGTCACAAGATGGTGGTGGTGTTCGCTGACAGGATGAGCACACAACATTCTGGTGTGTTAATTTAGTATTTGGTTTCTGTGAATACTCATGCAGATGGCTTTGAGATGTGCTTTCTACAACAATCATACTAGTAGACCTCAATCATTTGAATGTTTGCAGAAAGTGAACTTGCAAGGGTCACAAGCAAGGCCAAAGAGGATTGTTGCCCCTTTTTGACCCAAGCAGCTAGTCAAATTTTGGAGCCCTGATGTTCCAGTTGGAAGTAGAAATTGATGGAGTGTGGGGTTTTTTCTTTGATGCAATCTTGTTTATTTACAAGGAATGTACAAAGTTTTGCTTCTCAAATGCAGAAAGAACCAAGAACCGAGAGGAACAGTTTCTTGACTTGCAGCCCCAAGCCTCTTTTGCCAATGGCATGCCAGACCCAAAAGCTCTCTCCATAGTTTTTTCCAGGGTAACACAGTGCTCACAGGCTAGTCTGGGATTTCTTTCCTTTTTTTTTTTTTTTTTTTTTTTGGCCTTTGTTGCTCTCTCTGCCCTTGTCTGTGCTCCATTTCTGCATATTCTCAGTTTCTATGTGTTCTGCTTACACACCCCTCTCCCCCAAACAATACTCAGCAAAAGCCCTTTGCCCATGCAGTCCAAACTCCTGGGCAGGTTCACAATCCTCTTTTGTCTTCAGTGGGGGCTTCTCATTAACTCATCCTGAGAGTTACATTAATTGAAGGGTGCATTCATACTCAATCTAAATGAAGTTTTAGTTCAACCCAAAACAAGGTTTCACCCAGTTTATAATAGAATGTCTCCTAAAATCCAAGTGAATATTCATAGAATCATAGAATCTCAGGGTTGGAAGGGACCTCAGGAGGTCATCTAGTCCAACCCCCTGCTCAAAGCAGGACCAACCCCAACTAGATCATCCCAGCCAGGGCTTTGTCAAGCCTGACCTTAAAAACCTCTAAGGAAGGAGATTCCACCACCTCCCTAGGTAACCCATTCCAGTGCTTCACCACCCTACTAGTGAAAAAGTTTTTCCTAATATCCAACCTAAACCTCCCCCTCTGCAACTTGAGACCATTACTCCTTGTTCTGTCATCTTCTACCACTGAGAACAGTCTAGATCCATCCTCTTTGGAACCCACTTTTAGGTAGTTGAAAGCAGCTATCAAATCCCCCCTCACTCTTCTCTTCTGCAGGCTAAACAATCCCAGTTCCCTCAGCCTCTCCTCATAAGTCATGTGCTCCAGCCCCCTAATCATTTTTGTTGCCCTCCGTTGGACTCTTTCCAATTTATCCACATCCTTTTTGTAGTGTGGGGCCCAAAACTGGACACAGTACTCCAAATGAGGCCTCACCAGTGCCGAATAGAGGGGAATAATCACGTCCCTCGATCTGCTGGAAATGCCCAAAATGCCGTTAGCCTTCTTGGCAACAAGGGCACACTGTTGACTCATATTCAGCTTTTCGTCCACTGTAACCCCTAGGTCCTTTTCTGCAGAACTGCTGCCCAGCCATTCGGTCCCTAGTCTGTAGCAGTGCATGGGATTCTTCCGTCCTAAGTGCAGGACTCTGCACTTGTCCTTGTTGAACCTCATTAGATTTCTTTTGGCCCAATCCTCTAATTTGTCTAGGTCCCTCTGTATCCTGTCCCTACCCTCCAGCGTATCAACCACTCCTCCCAGTTTAGTGTCATCTGCAAACTTGCTAAGGGTGCAGTCCACACCATCCTCCAGGTCGTTGATGAAGATATTGAACAAAACCGGCCCCAGCACCAACCCTTGGGGCACTCCACTTGATACCGGCTGCCAACTAGACATGGAGCCATTGATCACTACCCGTTGAGCACGACCATCCAGCCAGTTTTCTATCCACCTTACCGTCCATTCATCCAGCCCATACTTCTTTAACTTGCTGGCAAGAACACTGTGGAAGACTGTATCAAAAGCTTTGCTAAAGTCAAGAAATAGCACATCCACTGCTTTCCCCTCATCCACAGAGCCAGTTATCTCATCATAGAAGGCAATTAGGTTAGTCAGGCATGACTTGCCCTTGGTGAATCCATGCTGACTGTTCCTGATCACTTTCCCCTCCTTTAAGTGGTTCAGAATTGTGATGCCAGACTTGCTCTGAGGATCAGGTGTGGGGCTAGGATGTTATAATTTTTAAGTTGTTGCCATTGTTGTTTCCTATTTGTATTGCAATTAGTTAGTGCCTTGAAGCAACAACGGGGGATTGGGGTCCCATTGTGCTAGCTAGGCACTGTATACACATAGAATGAAAAGGCAGTCCCTGCCCCAAAGATTTTATAATCTAAATAAAAGTTACCTTCTTCATTACTAGTGAATTTGGATTTGGGGGCTGGGTGTCAAAGCTGGGTGTCAAAGACTAAGCTGGACATCTAAATACTGAGGCACCCAAAATCACTAATCATTTTTGAAAATCTTGGTCAAAACCTTCAGGAAATCTCATAACTATGATCTTCTTAAACTCACTGACAGTAATTCCTGCACCCACAAGGCATTTTCTACCAATGCATGAGCTTTTTTGTTCATTTGTTTACTGTTTCTCTTAATCATTTTAATTAAAATTGTGAATTATGTGCATTTGGTGGGTGAGGGCTCTTCCTGCTCACTGCTGAACTGTGGAGCAGTGCTGCAATTGTAATGTGATATTACCCCAGACTTAGAGGGGCCCTGGTTCTTCTTTTCTTTCCAGACCCTTCTTGGAAGGCCCCAGAAAGCCAGATCACAGGATTAACCAGACACGCTAATAGTTGGAGCAGCTCCTAAATATAAAAAGATTTAGAAGGCAAAACTCCATTTCTTCAGCCAAGGGTCAGGGCAACTCCCAGACCTGTGCTAGACTGAACTTTTGCCCGCCCGGTTCAAACTGCTGCTAGATAAGGTGTCTACAAGACAAGCTCTGGGTTTGTGGGCCTCCCATTCTAATTTTACTAAATACTCTTTGTGCAGGATAAGTAACATAGACATGGCTGAAAGATCTTGAAACAAAGTCTATATCTGCACAGTAATTTATGTGCTGGAGATTACTTTGCAGAATCAGGATATATCAAGAGGACTTTGCATAAGAAGGGGGATAATTTTTTTAAAAAAAGTTAACATGAACCATCAGCTTTATCACCCTTCTGTGTGTAAAATTTTTACCTAAGAACACTCAAACTAAAGAGAAAAAAATATTTCCCCTATCATCTTCTTCAGTGTACTTTGAGCATGTGACAATGCTTTGTGTGGTCAGTTTCAGTGTTTTCCCTGTATAATCAGTCAGTAGGGGCTAAGCTATGAAAAGACTTATGTGGGTAGGTAGTCCCATTGAATTTAATGGGAATCTCAGAGGAGTTAAGGTACTCAGGTATATAAGCCTTTTCAGGATCAAGGCTTTAGTCAGTCCTCCCAGTTGCTGCTTGTGTGGATTTTTCACCTAGCAACAGAGGGGAGGGGAAAAATAACATGGTAAACCTGGAAAATGTGATTCTGAAACCAGAAGAGTGGATCCAAAAACTGTCCACTCACTCACACCAGTTTCACATTGTAACTCTGTTGACTTCCAAGGTGCTACTCCTGATTTATGCTGAAGTAAATGAGGAGAATCAGGCCCAGAATGCAGGCACTTTTTAGTCAGGCACTTACAAATCTTTGGTTTTGTTAACACCTGAGTATTAAACTCCTGGTGAAGGCTTGAGAGGAAAGCTTCAACAGCCTCATCCTCTGGGTCAAGAAAGTTCCCACTCCAAATCTCTGGTTCTCCATGGAGTCCTTCAGCATAAACCGGAACGACACGACTTGATAGTCCTGATACTTCTATGACCTGATCTACACCCAGTTTTTTGTAATGGTTTAACTGTCAGTTTAGGGGTGTAACTCTACCAATATAGTTAACCCCATACAGCCCCTAGTGTGGATGCAGTTATACCAGTATAAAGGTACTTGTCCTAATATAACTTACTCCCCTTCCCCTAAGGGAATAGCTATGCCAGTTTAAAGCACCTTTTTACCACTATAACTGCGTGAACACTAGGGACGTTGTACTGCTTTAACTATTTATAGTTACAGGTACAACTTTTGTATCCAGACAAGCAGTTTAAAAAAAAAAGGCAAAATTTCAGCAAAACTTTCAATCTTCTTTATCCATCATAAAGAAGCAAAGAAGGGCACAGTCCAATTTTATTTTATCGATCTCCGTTTTCATTTTTTTTTTAATTTAATTTTTAAACAACTGGCCCAAGTTCACACAGCAAGTCAGTAGCAGAGCCAGAAATAGACCCCAGGAGTACTGGCTTCTAATTATCTGCACTAACCCTGACACACTTCCTCAGACGTTTCAGCAAATGGTTCTATAAAACGTTTATGAAATTGTTGTTCAATCACTGTTCCTTTGCCTCTTTGCCACAGGGCTGCTTGCCACTATGTTTTTAATGTCGTTGCTTTGAAGGACTATAGCAAAGGATGACAATGCCAGAAATATATTATTATTAATCATCTGCAAAGCGCAACAGGCATTTTACAGGGGGATAGGAAGACAAAGGTCCCTATGTGTTTCATATTAACAAACTGAAAGAGTCTTATTGAATTTAAATGAAATGCATAGATGGGAACCTTAACCCTTCCAATGCTGAAAAGAAAATGTACACAGACCTGTAGGGTGGGTTCAGTGAACACAGAGCGTATGAGTTTCATCCCCAGAGTTGTGCTTTCTAGGGCACGCAGGACATCATGCCTCGACAGCACTAGTATGGATCAGATATCCACTTGGCATCACAGTGGTTCTTTTTAAGTATTTTTCCAGTTTCTTTAGTCTTCTGTATTTGGAAAAAAGACATAAAAAGACAGAGAGAGAAAAAAAATTAACCCAAACCCTAAACTTTTTCCCCATCTTAAAGTTACATGCACACGTCTGCCATGGCCCATGTTCAAAAACCCAACCATAAAACATGCAGCTGTGACATAGGGGAATTGTCGAAAAAGGATGAAGTCTGAAGGTTTATAATTCGGTTTTATATCCCCTGTCTACAGAGCAGCACTTCCTGCATGTTTCTGTGGTGGGAATGGCATCCCAGCCATTTCCCCTTGTGGATGAGGGTGTAATTAGAGCTGTAAAGAAAGAACCCATGACACTAAAAGGCTATAAGTGCTGCAGATTTAGGACAAGAGGTTGCTATGGAAACTGAAGTGAAAATAGGACCTTAAATGGGTGAAAAATGATAATACAGAATTCTCAGTTTGGATCAGATTGTTGGTTCCCCTAAAGTATGCTCTGCCTTTCTGACAATTGTTGGTATATCCTTACCCAGGATGCTTTTCTCAGGAACCTCATTTTACTTTCTATGTAGAACAATCTTTTTTGAAAGCAAGGCTCAGGAACTTCCAGTGGATACCATGTACCTATTTGTACATGGCATCAAAATCATTCCAGCATAATACAAGAAAATGGCTATTGTACTAAAAGAAGAGGGTTAAAATTAATCATTCTGTGACATTGCTAATACTATTGCCCTATTGCAGTTGGACCCATGCGGATGGACTCTTCCTAACTACTCATGAGTTTAACTCATGTGAGTTAAACTCTTCTTTGCTGTGTGACATCCCCTTAGTACCTCCTAGTTCAATGAAAATATCCTGGAATGGGACATCAGATACCAGAAATCCCTTTGCAGACCCATGCAGATCACTGTATGCTGGAGCTCAAGAATACAGATTTTTTAGTTCTAGACTGACATTTGTCTCCTGGGATTTTGTTTCACTCTGTCAGAATAAATGTTTTATAATCTGAAGCTAATGCCAGGGCCTGTGGTCTGAATTTCCCCTTTCCCACAGGATCTATAGCTGCCAGTGAAATCAGGAATCTTCTGTTCCTGGCTGCTGAGACCATTGGCAAGGTCCCCACAGTACAAACCTGAACAATTCATTCCAGTTCCTTGGCCATGCTCCATCCTGCATACACCCAACATCTAAAATTCCTACTGTCATAAACATTCCAGGAAAAAACACCGGGCTGCTTGGCACCCTTTCTACCAGGCTGTCTCAGGGTGAGCACTTAATAACAATGGAAACAATGAAACTGCAGCCAGGGAAAGATCTAACTGCCAGTGACGGAAAGGCTGTCATGGTAGATTGTGATCCCATAGGCTTCTGTAGAAGCTACTTAAACTTTGTTCATAGTGATGAATATCCTGGAGTTAGTTTATTTAGGGGAAGAGCCCATTAGCATATTGGAGACAATGGACTTTGCCACCTCTAATGTCTGTGGGCTAAATTCTGCTCCTAGGTGTGTACATGGAACTCCCATTGAAGTCAATGGGAGCCGCATATGTGTATCTGAGAGGGGGATTTGGCCCTATGAGTCTGCAGAAGCAACATATCGGGGGGCATGCGGGAGTCATGTCCCCTGCCCCAGATTTCCTGCTTGTACCGAGCATGTTCAGTAACACTGCTGAAGCTGGCTGCCCTCACTCTGACCCCCCTTCCCCCCAACACACACTATCGGCAGGCACAGGTTGTCTTTGTGAGTCTGTACACTCTGGTTGGATCTGTTTATCTGCAGCCTGTAATTAGAATTTACTTTGGTAGCAATGGCTCAACAATCACATGAACCTCAGTTTAACGGTCTGTGTCAATGAGCTGAACTGCAGAAATCGGACCCCTTAGTACCAGGTTGTCTCTGGAATCTGACGATAGAATAGTCTTGAGCCTATTCCTGCGTTTACACTGGGATTTCCTTCCCACAAAACAGTACATACAAGAGTTACAGTGGGAGCTGCTTCTGATGAACTTGATCAAACTGCACCTAGAGTGAGGCAGAATCTAAGTCCTGCCTTGTGGGAGATAGGTCTATAACAATACTCTGGATCCATATACCCAAAAGCTATGGGTGTACACTGGCTTCATGTAGTTACTCTGGATTTAGACTGGCATAACTGAGATAAGAAACTGTCTGTGTATATATGTATGCGCGCACAAGATCCCACATTGTCTGAGAGCTGGCAAAATGGGCAAATTTGTGACTCCTGGCTGCTCTGCTGGTGCAAACTCAGGGCAGCATCCAGATGCTGACATGCTGGCTCCAGACAGTCTCCCTGCTGAATAAATGCTGTTAAAATCCTGATCTGATTGGCAGCCCTGGGAATTCAATTCAAGTCCCCAGGGAGAGCCAGGAGAGCGTCTCTTTCTCCATGGCTATTGTCATGAAAATGAATAAATGTCTCCCCTTCTCCACTCCCTCGCCATCTTCAGGTTGTCACCAGCCTGGATTAATTTTGTATACATTTTTTGTATTCCTGCCCTTGTCTTAGGGAGGGAGTCGTTTAATCCTATTTTGCTGCTTGGGGTTGCACCGAATCCAAACAGCTCTGTAGCTGTGAATCCTGGGAAAGGGGGTGGCTGAGAATTCTGTAATAAACCTGGCTTAAATGACTACAATGTGATCACTAGATAAATGCAGGACACATTGTTTTTTGTGCCCCTAATGGAGAGAGAATCCCAATGCTGATGGCAGGGAAGGCAGGTCATGCTGTCTGTTTATTGCACTTCTGATCATTATCTCCTCTTTAAGATATTACTTAACTATTAGGCAAGGGCTGTTTTGCCCATCATTCCAGGCACACGTAAATTATTCAGAGCTGTGCTGCCCCTGCCTTGTCTCCTATTCATCTGCGTGACATCTAACATGCAATAGTAGCTTGCAGGACTCACCAATGCAGAGTGCAAACCCCGCAAGCTGCAATGTGGGTGAGGTCAAGCACAAAGGAATTGGAGGTGGGCAGTAGCTAGGACACAGCACGGAGGCCAGGTCTGCAAAGTCAGCATTAATCAGGTACTCGTGGCATGTTTCAGCTGAGACTGCCAACACATACAATATCAGGGACTTAGCTACCGAATTAGCCCCCAATTCAGCAAAGTATTTAAGCATGTGTGTAACTTTTTTAACATGTGGGTTTTCCTATTGGATTCAATGGAAGAACTCACGTAGAATCATGGAAATGTAGGTCTAGAAGGAACCTAGAAGTCCATGCCCTCTGCTGAGGCAGGACCAGGTATACCCCTAAACCATCTCTGATAGATGTTTGTCCAATCTCTTCTTAAAAACCTCAGATGATGGGAACTCCACAACCTCCCTTGGAAGACTACTACAGATCTTAACTACCCTTAGAGTTGGAAAGATTTTCTTCATCTCTAACCTAAATCTCTCTTGCTGCAGATTAAACCATGAAGAGATGGTTACAATATTTTTTTAATTGAAAAAATTACTTCTGCACTGAATTTCAATTTGGTTGAATTTTTCTGGTTTTTTAATGAGAAAAGGAAAACAAAAATGATTTTGGGGTAGAATTTTCAATTTTTGAAAAACCAAATTTTCTTCAGTTTCATTTATTTGTTTATTTTTGTTGGAAAATCAAAATATTTTCAGAGGAAATTTATGGAAAAAAAACAAAAACAAAACGTTCAAAATTTCTTTTAAAAAAACACTGGTATTTTTCAACCGTCTCTACTCACATGTCTAAAATTACAAATATACTAAGTACTTTGCTGAATCAGGGCCAGAAAGGGCAGGCCCTTACACAGCTCAGCAAAAGCAAAGAGGTTGAATTTATTGAGGACATTAAATGTAATCATTATTTGCTCTGTTTTATCATATAATTATAGGCTGTAATGACTTTAAATGTTACATTTCTTTTATTTTTAAAAAGTGTCTAATTACATATTATTGAGGCTTTCGTCTTTAAATGTTCAAACGATCCTGTCCAAGAAAAAAAAAAGTCAGATGTATTCATACAACATGGGGCTCTATGATGCTTCTTGGGGCACCCAGGGTTGTGTGTCACCTGCGACCTGCCTCCAGTGTGAAGGAGTCTTGCCTATGCCAGCTGGGTGTTAGCTCCCTAACACAGCACAGCCTGTCAGCCACTGAAGCCCTCTCCTCTAGGCTATTCCAGTCATGCCTTTGCCTTGCAGGTTGGCAATAGATGCACCCCAGTCCCTGAGTCTCTTTAAAGTGTCCCTCCGTGATATCCAGTCCCTGATCATTGGATACCCACAGAAATCCCAGATCCTTCGCTCCCAAAGGAACAACGTAACCCAGTTTACCAGTTTTACCATAGAGTACTGCTCCTGTATCTCACACAGCACTTGAGTTCCATGATAGTAAAACAAAAGGAAATTTATTTATGAAAGAACAGAGATGCAAACAGAAACGTGTGTGTGTGTGTGTGTGTGTGTGTGTGTGATAGAAACGCATGGTTACCTATAAAACAAACTCATAAAATGCAAACTAGGGCCTACACTTATTAATAGTTACCCATCCTATCTAATAGAGTAGAGTCTTGCTCCAAAGTTCAGTCTTTTGCAGCATTTGCTGGTCCCAAGGATCCTGGACACAGTCTTCCATGAAGGACCCCTGCTCATAAAGGTACCTCCTCAGTGAATGGATCCAGAGTGTCTTGGCTTTATTCACAGACAGGATGCACCCCTTGCTGTCATGTTGTCCTTTTCACTACCTTGTGGTTTTGATGTTTATAGTTTGTCTGTGATGGTTTTCCATTGACTTTTCCGGGTTTGTCCAATGGTAGACAGTTGAGCAATAGATTACATAATTGGCTAGCCAGGGCAGGATGACCACTCCCTTTATCTTGAATGGGCCATCACCAAGACACATTATTCCATGGTGACTCTCTTCACTCCAAGACCATAAGGGCATAACTTTCAATATAGTTACATTATTCCTTAAATATTACCCATACATACTTCTATCAATGATTATGAGTATCAATAAGTTACAAGCTTTCAGTAGAGACCTCACATACTACACTTTAGGGATAAATACCTTGAAAGTGGTGTATTAGGCATAGTGAGTTTGTCAAGTCTGAGACAGGAATTGCTTGTAAAGAACTGTGAACCCTCTGCCAGTTAGCACCAATGTCCCTCTGTGTCACAGGCTAATAGAAGTGAAATAGAATTTCTCCAGGGTCATGGGCCAAATTAATCCCTGGAGTAACTGAAGTCAGGGCTCAGCCTGGAAAAACAAAAGTGGTGGTACTTCAGCTCTGCCCACGATAGCAAAATAGCTTGATGCTTCTACTAATGATCACTATGAGAAGAAGTTCAAAAGGCTGACATTCGTGTTGCCATCATTTAGGTGCAGCATTAACATCCTATTGAGCTGAATGGGGAAGTCCACCCTCTATTGATTGAGTCTCTATCAGCAGTTTTGGGCAGGCAGCACTGCTTTGGGTCAAAATCTATATATTTCTTTATATAATGTGATGATACTGTCCAAATGGATGAATTATATCCCCTCACCTGGAGTAGTGTGTTCATTTTGGATCATCCTGTCTCAAGAAATATACTGCAAAAATAGAAGGGGTTCAGGGACAGGTGATAAAAATTATTAGACATACAGGAGGTGAAGATAGAGTAAAAAGACTGTACGTGTTTAGTTTAGAGAGGAGAAGAAGAATAAAAGGACATGCTAGAGGTATAGAAACTAATGAACAATATGGAGAAGGTCAACCAATCACTCCTCTTATTCTTAACATAAGAGGGAGGGAATGTTCAATGAAATTGAAAGGTAGCATGTGTAAGCTGGTTAAAGGAAATGGTTTGTTGAATGTATGCTTAATTAGCCTGTGGAACTCATTGACACAAGTGCTCACTGAGGCCAGGAGCTTAGTAGGATTAAAAAAAGAACTAGGGTGAGGTGCGGAATTTTCAAAGACACAGTAGGCAGCTAGGCTCCTAACTCCCAGTGAATGTCAGTTTGGTGCCTAACTCCCATAAGTGTCTATCTTAATATGGATAATGAGAACATCCACAGTTGCACTGAAAAGGCTAAAAAAGAAACCATAAAGGCAATAACCCCTCATGCTTCAGGGCATAAACTAACCTCTAACTGAAAGGGTTAGGAAGGAACTTCCCCTGTGGGCAGGTTATTCCATAGTTTGGCTGCTGTGGTGTTTCTCACACCTATACTAGGGGAATTTTAACACCGAGAAAGGGAAACACAAATACCCCATAGCTTGTGGGCATCATCAGATCTGCTCATGGAACCTCAGAGAAAATGTCTCCGATGGTACCAGGTCTTGTGCTAATGATTGAAATTTATAACATTCCAGTGCATGACTCAGTGGGTCAGAGTGTGCTCTCACTTACGCGGTGCAACCCCACTGAAATCAGCAGGCCCCAGCTTCTGGCCCACAGTGATTAAGAACAGAGGGGGCTGCTATTAACAGATGATGCATCTGAAGAAGTGGGTTTTTACCCACAAAAGCTTATGCCCAAATAAATCTGTTAGTCTTTAAGGTGCCACCAGACTCCTCATTGTTTTTGCTATTAACAGAGTTATTCTTACTATACACTGACTGGACTGTTCAATTTTGTTAAATTTGGGGGAGGGGAGGAGGAGGTTGTTAATTGTATTTTAAATGGAAGTGATTTTTCTGAACTCTTGTCTGAGTTTACAGTTAATTTTTCATGCTTCCTAATAAATGTATAAGCGCCTCAGTGATTTACCTCTCCCAGAATTGGAGTGTAATGAGTGTGCAGCTACAAAGAAAAACATGCCCACCAGCTAAATCATGCACATGTGGCATTGCTGACGGAATGCAGGCTTTTCTGCTCCCAAAGCGCAGGCTTCACTGGTGCTACATGAGGATCTCCTTCAACCCAAATGGGGTAATTCACCCTTGATATGACTCAGCTGGAGTGAATGGAGTTACACTGGGAATGAATTTGGCCCAGTGGTATTACAACTTGTATCCTGTGTGGTCTGTACACACAAGAGGGCATTATAATCACATGCATTTGATCAGATCTGTCCTTCCATCTAAAACAGGGAGGCAGCGGCGCATACACATGCTAGACAGTGTACTACATGATGCGTACAGAAACGATGTCAGAGTTGCTGAGCCCAGCCTTTTTTCCTTTACAAAATGGCATTGTCTGCTAATTCCAATAGAGGGAACATTCCAGTGATTTATAAACTTTTAATCTGGTAATGTTCCAGGATGGAAATAGACCATTGTCTTAGCTTTGCCCACCTACCTTCTTAAAATTAATCTAACATCTTACAGTTCATTTAAAAACACCTGAAAGCAAGGGCATTTTTGGCTAGACTAATGCACAAAGGATAAACATTCAAGGAGATTTTAGCACCAAGTTCTGGTAGCATGTGTCATTTGAACCATGACTTTAAAAACTAGCTTTAGAATATGGTTTGTTTGGGCACATGCCATTGGCCTACTTGGGCGCAATCAAAACCACAGACACCTAATGAAAAACTTAGCCAAGATGTTCAGTGATGCAACCCCCTGCTCTGGATGTCCCTAAACCTCTGACTGCCAGAAGCTGGGACTTGACAACAGGGGATGGATCACTCAATAATTGACACGTTCTGCTCATTCCCTCTGAGGCATCTGGCATCAGTCACTGTCTGAAGATAGGCTACTGGGCTAGATGGACCATTGGCCTGACAGAGCATGGTAATTTTTATGTTCTTAACATCTTTATTCAAACATGCATAGAATTTCTTTTCTGTGTCTTTGATTGACATATGTTTCTTCTCTTTTGTCCACTGAACAGTGAGCCCAAGGCCTTGTCTACACAGGAAAGATTTTTTTGGAATATACTTTTCCCACTAAACTAAAGCAAATTAACAATAGTGAAAGTGTGCGTCCACACTGCTTTGCTTATGCCTGCTTAAGCTACTTCCCTTGTGAATCATTGTGTCCACACAGCTCTGCACTTTTTGAAAATAACCGCACAGCATGCTGAGCAGATATTCCATGGTTAGGCTCTATGCGTTCTCAGATTTTTTTTTTCTCGTTGTGCATTGTGGGATGCTTACTGGAACCTACTGGAATTCTGGGATTTGGGATCAAACTAAACAAACTCATTATTCCTTTCCTGTCATCCCATAATGTATCTATTTGTTTTGGTGGAGTTTTGGGGTGGTTGTTTTGGGGTTGTTTTTTTTGCAAGTGAGAGACGAATTCGAATTTCTGTCAGGCAACATGGAGAGAAGACTTCTGAGCACCATGATTCTGACAGTCATTCATACAATAGGAACAGGATGATGTGCTGTGTACTGATGGTCATGCAGCACGATGGCTTTGGATGGGTTGGGAGACAGACATGGCAATTCTGTGGAAATGCAGGTAGTAGAGAATTGATGAAATCAAGCAGTTATTTCTACAGGACATTTTCCTGGAGCAGCTTCACTCCGCAGAGCGCCACTTCTGGGCTCGGCCAACTAGTAGTGACTGGTGAGAAAGGGTAGTGATGCAGACCTGGGATGACCAGCAGTGATAGGAAAACTTCCGGATAATGACAGCTACTTTCCTAGAAATCTGTGCAGAGCTCATCTTGGAGCTGCGGCAGTGGAACACCAACATCGGAGTTCCCCTCTGCATGGAGGTGTGTGGCTATTGCCATCTAGAAGCTTGCCACTCCCGATTGCTGTTAGACAGTAGCTAACCAGTTTGGTGTTGGTAGGGCAGCTGTCAGGGCTTTTCTCGTGGAGATATGCGTGGCTATTGAGAGGGTGCTGCTGTACTGGTCATAAAGCTTGGCAGCCTGCATGAGGTTATGGATGGATTTGCACAGTTGGAGTTTCAGAACTGTACCATGACCAGGAGTGGGCCAAATATCTATTCTTTGCCCCTCACCCCAGGCCTCATAAGGGGTATTTCTTCATGGTGCTGGAAGGCCTGGTCAGTTACCACAGTGTGTTCGTGTATGTTAGAGTGGGGTGGTCTGAAAAGGTCTATGCTCCCAGGTTCTTTAGAAACTCAGCCCTGTTTACTGTGATGACAAAAGGGAAGTTTTGCTCTCAGGACACTATGGACATTAATGGTGGTGTGATTCCTCCTGTCCTGATGGGAGACCTAGATTGCTCTGTTTCACTGGCTTCTGAAGCCTTTTACTGGACACTTGGACTGGAGAAAGGAGCTGTTTAACTATACCCTGAGTAGCTGCGGAATGACAGCAGAGCGTGTGCTGAGAATGTGGAAGTGCTGTACGACAATGCTGGATGCTTGTGAACCTAGAACAACGTTGTATAATTCTCTCTATACAGTGGTATGTAATACTGCACTGTGATGGGGTCTATGAAGCCCACACTGGTTAACAAGGAGTTAATGGGAGCCTGTGAGCTCAATTAGCCCATGTTGTTTGTACCTGGAGAGGTGTCAGACTCAATTCCTTATCAGACCCTGCTGTGGGGTGGGGCTGCTTCATAAAGCAAAGAGTGGAGACCAGCAGGGTGGAGACCTAGAAGAAAACAAGGGGTCTAAAATGCCCTTTCCCTGTTAAAAGAACCACAGAGTGGGGCCAGCCCTGTGGTGGACCCTGAAACAGGAGCAAGGCCCCGGGGAGGTAGCCCTGTGGGTCGGTGTTCTGGGAGCTTTAAGAAAACCCAGAGGGACTACAAACTCAAGCCCAGATGGGCAGAAGTGGCTTCCGTTGTGTTTTGGTTTTGAGCCCTGTTGGGGACACTGGGAAGAAACCTGGGAACCCGCTACTCTGAAAGAAGAGTGAGGCTCACTGAGGCGTGGAAGATGTGTTATGCGTGAGCAGTATTGGGTTGGACGCTGCTTTATTTGAGATGGCAGTACCCTGGAAGGGGTGAGAGTGTAAGTGACCTCAAGCCCATGGAAAAACCAGACCACCACAAGCCCTGAACTGCTGTCAGAAGGAAGCCCCTGAGGGTGAAGGACCTACAATGCCATGCTCAGCCACCTGGGGGTGTGCAGACTGGTGAGTCATTTTTCTGCAAGCAGGTTGGCCCAGCTTTTTAAAGCTACTTAGGCATTGCTGAGCTCAGTGTTGCAATGCCTGATTTAAGAGTCTAAATCTCATTTCCCTAAGTGCCTAAATCCCTTTTGAAAATGAGGTTTAGACTCCTAAGTCAGTGAGGCATTGCGACACTGAGCTCAGCAGCGCCTACATAGTTTTAAAAGTCTGGGCCAGGATGCTTACTAGGAGTGCTGCCTCCACAGCAGCTTCAGAGTGGCTCTTTGCCTGGGTTTCTTTCGGAGGGCATTTCTAGTGCCTGAATCTCTGGCTCAGGGTTGGGTGTGCTGAAGTAATATTGGTAGTCTGAGGGAATCCCCTCCTGGTCGGGGTCTGTGGTCACGGGGTTGCCTTCCACAGTCAAATCCAAACTGGCCAGAACCTCGTGCTTGGGTTTGGTGGTGTCCTCCCTTGCAAAAATCCAGTCCTGTGCCTTGTAACATGGGCATGTAGTGGGAGTTTTAACAGAGGTCCTGTTCTTGTCCCTTGCTTTCTCATAGTTCTGTGGCGCTACTTTGCTTTGAAGCGGTGCTGGTCTTTGTGCTGGGAGTACCCCTTCTCCTTCATTTGTTCTGCCAGCTGTGTGTGGTGGCTGGTTTTTTGTTTTTTTTTATGGGCTTGCACATTTTCCCCTCTGGGGAGAGGCACGAAGCGGGGGACCTCATGATGAGTCCACATGGAAGGACAGGGCATAGCTGTTATAATGGGTGTGAATTCACCACCAGCTGGAATTTCAAATGACACACCTGGCTGCATGCCAGCATTTAAATGAGGAGGTGACATCCGGTCAAGATGAGCTTAGAGTACTTGAAGGCAACATAGGTAAACAGATAAACAGACCCCAATGTGAAGCAATGTAGTGTGGAGCAGCAGTGGGAGGACTGCTGGAGTGGAATAGCTAATCCAAAATACACGTGCCCAGGCAAACCTTACACTGAAAAAACTCTTTCCAGAACAGAATTATTTCACCTCCAAAGCAGGTAGATTAGTGCAGGATAAGATGCCAGATAATTTGAGAAAAGAACTTTTGTGGGTCTACATAGGGTAGTTTATACAAACAAACAAACAAATCCCTAAAGTTATTCTGGAAAACCTTTCCTGTGTAGACAAGGCCTATGTGCATTTGAAAAACATTTTGGAAACCCCAGCAGACTATGCTGCAGAAAATTTGTATCATGACAGAGAGAGAGACAGACAGACATGGGGGGAACCAACTTCTGTTTTGCTAATTCAACTTCCACTGATGTCAGTGGGTGTGATTTTGCTCTTATTAACACTAGCATAAATCCAGAATTGCCCCAGTGGTGCCTGTGGAGTTGTTCTGATGTAAAACTGATGCAAGTGAGAGGAGAATTTGGCCCAGTGAGTCTCACACCGGTGAAGGTGATGGTAGAATCAGGCCCATTGTGTATTGGGAGGCAGGTGCTGTTATTGCTTGGAGCACCACAGAGCAGGGAGTATATTGCAAGGAGAATGTGTTGAAACTAAAGATTATGCTGATTTGTACAGCTACAGTAGATCATTGCTAGTTCCTGCAGTATACTGTGGAGAGAATCTAAAATACCATAATGATGCGTTTTATATTGCTTTATAGTACAGTGCATAGAGTCTGCTACATAATTACTAACTACTGTCACCATACTTTGGTGTGGATTGTTATATTAATGTGCTGTAACACAGCACAGCATAGTGTAGATTATGCTGATCGGTAGGGGAGCAGATTGCAATATGCTGCAGGACACTGCATGGAGACAGCACATGTGACACAGATTATGGGCCAGACTGGTCAGTTGTTACACCAGTGTAAAGCTGAAGTAATCCAACTGATTTCAGTTGAGTTACTCTGGATTTCCGCCGTTGTGACTGAGGGTAGTATTTGACCTTGTTCTTTTTTGTTATATATAGAGCACGATATTGCAAAGAATCTATTTGTAATTACAATAGTTGGATTTGTATAGCAAGAGGCTGCATTCTGCAATATGGTGCTGAGATATGGAAGAAGTGTTTAAATCTCCTACCCTGGTTTGAAAATCTCAACCCTGGCCTATGAGATGCAGATTATATTGATATGCTGTAGCCCAGTGCAATATATTACTGCTATGAGAATGCATTGCAGTTAGTCTATACTGTTGTGTATACCAGGAGTGTTACGCATTCTGCAGAATGTTGTGAAAAGACGGTATGAATCGTACTGTGTATGGTGCTGGTTATGCAATATTGATATGCTGTAGCATGGAGCAGTATACTGTGCATGTAACATACATGGATATAGTATTTGATCTCATTTCCACCGAGGTCCCTGAGAAAGCTCCAGTTTATTTCACTGGGAGCAGACTCAAGCCCTCCTGCTACAGCAATGCAGTGCTACATTCTGCAAGATGTAATGCGGATTATATTGATTTGCGGCACGTCAGGGACTCTCCAGTGGCGCTCACTGCCTAACCTGTTTATAAACGTGGGCGGGGGGGCCGGCCGGCTAGCTATTTGAATGATACTACTCTCCTTAAATTCACATCTGCTAAAAAGACAAAATAGTCCTGAAGGGCAGGAGAGAGCCAGTCTTTTGCAAATGTGTGTGGCAAGTTGCTGATTTTGATGGTTATTCCTTAAAGGAGGGAGAGTTATTTTGTTCTAAAATTTATTTTGCCCAGCATCTTTCCCAGCGATGCCTTGGGATCATGCAGAAATGGATTGGTGTTGGAACTAGGAGTGCTGGGGGTGCTACCGCACCCTCTGGCGAGAAGTGGATTCCATTATATACCAGGGTTTACACAATTTGGTTCAGTGGCTCTCAGCACCCGCAGTATACAAATTGTTCCAGCATTACTGGCATGACCTAGCGGGTATGACACTCTAGGCCAGGGGCTCTATGCTCTTCAGTGCAGCTCTGCCTTCTGCTCTCCTTTGTCATGTTGCAAAAGCCAGGGCTGCTCCTGCTGCTAGCAGGAACTGGAAAGGGAGCAGGGGTGAAAACCCCACCCGGGGCTGCGGGTGCTTCTGTCTCGCAGCCTGCCTGCCTGCATGTCGGTGCAGGGCTGGGCAGCCGGCCAAGGGAAGCGTTCGCCAGGGTCTTCCCGGCTGGCAGCGGGCCCAGAACTGCTCCATAATCAGGGGCATTCAGCGCCTTGCCAGAATGCGGCTGTGTTTACATGCCTGGGGTCAGAGAACAGGCAACAACACGGGGCTCTCGGCCCCACGTGAGCGCACCGCAGCCACTGGGGAGTCTCTAATAGCTTTGCCTCCTCTTAACCCGTGAAGCGCCAGGCTCGGGCAGAGAGGGGCTGGAAAGTGTCAGGCTGGGCCCCGCCAAGGGTGGGAAATTCCTGAAAATCCAGCCAATTTTGGGAAGGTGCCTGCCATGCAGAGCCGGCACTAGGCATAAGCAGAGAAGTAATGGCTTAAGGCCTGGAGAAGCTCAATTATTAGTATGTATCGGGGAGAGGGTGTGGACACAAAAATATTCCTGCTTAGAGCTAGGGTTACCACCTGGCTGGTGTTGGACCGGCCTGGCTGATTTTTGTATGGAGTTGCCAGAAAAATAACTTAATCTGCTGATTTTTTTATCACAATGCACTAGGGGATATCTAACGTTAAACGTTGGCATCCAGCTAGAGATACTGCAGTGTTCCCACTTCTGCCGTTTAAGTGATAACCGATCAAAACAGTTGAAAATACAGCAGCTGTCTGCCCATCAACACGCAAGCGCACCGCACACGTGTGCGGGTGAGAGAGGGCTTGAGTCACCTGCATGAGGAGACCTGCAGTGCTATCAATCTTAGCTATATGTGTTATCTCTCTAGATAGTATAAGTGGCTGTCGAGGGAGGGGATTGCAGAGTTGCCTTGTGGTTGGGGGTGTGGCGGGCTTGTGTGGGGAGGGTGGGTGTGTTGGGTTTTTTAATTTCAAAGGCAGTACCCCAACTTAGGGTCCCCCATAGGGTAGCACCGGCGCTGCTGCCATGTAGCCATGTACTCCCAGCCCCAGGCTGCCCAGCTGGCTGGCTGGCTGCCTTTAAACAGCAGCATGCCAAGAGCCGTTATGGACAAGGCGTTGGGCAGCTCTCGTTGAGAGGCTCTAGGCAGGCCCAGGGGTCTCTGCTAAACTCCCTTGTTCTCAGGGCTCTCCCCTGCCCCCTTGCAAAAGTTGCAGTGCATTGGAGCAGCCGCTCCAGTCCTGGCTGGCAGTTACTTTACAGGGACCAAGTCGCTGTGCGTTTGCTGTCACTTAAAGCGCAGACCTGCCAGGCACAGATTAGCTCGGGAAAGCAGCAGCTAGGGGTCTCTGTGTAGCTACCTCCGGGGAGCCAAGTGCGAAAGCATCTTAGATCCAAATCCTCCCATCTTTAACTCTCTCCTTGCCCACACTACAGCTTTGATGCTGGCATCACAGCTGGGAGGGTTGTGGGGGTGGGGCAGGCTGATCTGGGGGCTGAGTGCAGGGCTGCCAGGAGCCAGCAAACTCCTTACTTCTAATCCTGGCTGGCTGTGCTGCTTTGAGTAAATCACGGAACCTCTCCTGGGCCCCTCTGGTTTCTCCATCTGCAGAATGGGGAGGGCCCCCGCTCTGAACTCTCACCCCCTGTGGTCAGATGGAAGCTGGCTTTGTTGCCCTGTCAGGTCAGAGTATGGTACAGTGCTCCTCTGCTTTCTCAGGCACTGTGCAGATCTAGGGATCGCTCTCAGATCAGCTCCACTGCAGCTGTGTATAAAGGCACAAGATATAGCAGGGACCTAAATTCATTAGGGCTTAATGCACAGAAGAATTTAGAGATCATGACAATGAAGGACTCCTGACACTGGCTATAATCAAGCACATCTGTGGGCAGGTGCTTTTTCAGGTTTCCTGCATGCAGTGTCTCTCCTCCCGACCTCCCCTTCCCCATGCCCGACTACAATGCGTCTTCCCAATCCTCAGCCGCGCCACTCCAGTTCCTATTTGAGATCATAGGCAGTATACATAGAACTGGGAAAGCCTGATGGGGAAATGCCTAACAGCCATTGACTTACTAATGATCTCCATAAATAATGTAGATACTGGAGTCTATTTGACTGGCTACTGGGCACTATTTATCTGATCCTTCCAGGACACATGCTCTCTTTGAGCCTCGTGGTCTCTTGCTCTTTGGATTTTAGGGTCGCATCAGCTTTAGGCTGTTCAGTGGAACTTGCTGCTTACAGAGATAACCAGGTATCAAAAAGTGATTCAGGATAGTGTTAATGGTTACCTGTTGTTTGTCTAACACTGCAGGGCAGGAGGCAAATAACCACTCCCTTCCCATATACTAAAGACATAATCTGAGACATAATCTGAGACAGTAGAGGATTACACAAGGAAATACAGGACAGAGAGTGGTGAGGGATAGTCACTAAATCTGGGATACCTCCTGGGACAAATAGGAGTTAAAGAGCAGTTAAGAGGCTGCATGGTCTAGTGGGTAGAGCACTGGATTGGGACTCAAGGCTTGGGTTCTGTTCTCAGTTCTGCCACTGACCCATTGCATGACCTTGTGCAAGTTACTTCAACTCTCTTGTCCCATTTTCCCTCCTTGTCTTGTCGGTTTAGATTGCAAGTTCCCTGGGGCAGCAACGGCTTGATATATTTGTACAGTATCTAACAAAGTCTTGCCCTTGTCTTAGCTGGAGCCTCTCAGTATTACTGTACCATAAATACAAATAAAGAATAGGTTCTACTGTAAAAAGGGGCTGTGTGGAAATGGTCTCTTCTACTCCCCGTCTGCATTCAGATGGGGTGTTGGAAACTGATGTTGCTGCTTATTATTCAGTACGCTGTCTTCTCCCTTCCCCCCCTCCTTTGTTCCATCCACCTGTTGTGTCTTGTCATTAACTGAGATTGTAAACTCCTCAGGACAGGGACTGCCTTTCTGTAATGACATGGTTGTTGTAGTTCCTGGCACAAGAGACCCCTTATTTTGTATTGGTTTACCAAGTTCCATTCAGTTAGACATGTGTCCCCCCACTGAAGACAGGAAATGGCATTAGTGACATAACTTGGCCTGTAGAATCTTTATTGCTGGAGAGGATCCATAAGAAGGAAAGAACCTAGCGTAACTCTCAGAGCCCAGGATCGAGTTTGCCTCACTGACTGATTGAAAAAACATCTCTTTATATTCGAACTGAGCACAACTTGACCTCAAGTTACTTGCAGATAATAAATATGGAGTTCCACAAAAACGCATGTAGAGTCCCATTTGAAAGTAGAACCAACCCCGAAGGGAACAGAACGAGGTAGCTTTGCCTATGTTGAGTGGCAAACTGTTGTAATTATAAAATACATTAAAATGAGAATAAAGTTAAAAGAACAAGACTGACACAGTTTGGAAGTCCAGAAATGTGTATCAATCAGCTATTCCCCAGCTGCTCTTGTTTATTCCTGTTAAAATTTCTAGTGCCTACTTGTGGCATCACACATCACATTAGTTAAACCACAGCATTCAATATGAACATTTAAATTACAGTTCAAGTCATTTTCTTCCTCGACTGTCCCATAATAACGGCACAGCCACCAGTTGCAAGCCCATTAGTCTTTTAAGCCCTCAACCCATCAATTTACCTCTGGTTCAAAAGCCCACAAAAAAGATGGGCTTTGCAGTGTGCTAGGGAGGCTGATAAATCTCCTGTAGAAGTTGTACATGGATTTGTGTGCCGTTACTTTGCTCCAGACTCACTATAGGTATTGCTGTAGCACCTGGAGACTCCAGCCCCACTGGAGACACTGCACATGCACATAGTAAAGAGATTGTTCCTACCCCAAAGAGCTTGCACTCAAAGTATAAGGTGAAAGTCACACAGATGTGCAGGATGGAATGAGACAGACTTGCTTGTATGATTATCAGTTTATAAAGGTGCCATCCTCTTTGTGGCTGGCCTGAAAGCGACAAGAAGTCTGAGATAATTAAAGATAGGGGTGTGACGGGTTGGTATCACAGAAACCCCCTTGGAGCTGCCACCTGGTGTGCCAAGACTACTTCTGCCCCTGCTTTCCTGCCTTTTCCAGCTTGGGACTCCAGAATCCTGTCTGTTTTGAGCCAGACCCATTAGCCTGCTGCAAACCCAGACCCAGGTCTGAACCACGTCCACTCACAGCTGTAGACCTGCCTGGAAGCAGCTTAGCAAGTGTTTTGCCTTTGACACCAGGTGCACAACTCCCAATGGGGTTCAAACCCTGAATAAATCCGTTTTACCCTGTATAAAGCTTATACAGGGTAAACTCATAAATAGTTCGCCCTCTATTTCATAGATAGAAAGATATGCACAGCTGTTTGCCCCCTCCAGGTACTAACACGTACTCCAGGTAACTTAATAAGTAAAAAGTGATTTTAATAAGTACAGAAAGTAGGATTTAAGTGATTCTAAGTTGTAACAGACAGAACAAAGGGAATTACTAGTAAGTAAAATAAAATAAAACACGCAAGTCTATGTCTAATCAAACTGAATACAGATAAAAACCTCACCAGTTCCAGCAAACTTCCTTTTACAGGCTATAGTCCTCCTAGCCTGGGTCCAGCAATCGCTCACACCCCCTATTGTCTTTGTCCTTTGTTCAGTCTCTTTCAGGTGTGTCCTTGGGGGGGTGGAGAGTCTCTCTCTTTAGCCAGCTGAAGACATGATGGAGGGGTCTCCCAGGGGTTTAAATAGACTTTCTCCCCTGGGTGGATTCCCTTCCCTTTCCCTCTGTGTAGCATCCAGTTACCCTGGAGCTTTGGGATCACATGGGGAAGTCACATGTCCATGCACCACTGAGTAACCAGCCCAGCCAGTCACATTCCTGGCCAAGCTCAGATGTGGATTGGTGTCTGCAACTTCTTTTGTCTGTTTAAGAGTTTCTTGATTGGGCTCTTTACCTGCACATTCCTTTCTCAAGGCATGATCCCATGGTCTTACAAAGGCTATGTATAAAACCAGCAAATATACAACCAATATTCATAACTTCAACTACAACAATGATACATGCATACAAACAGGAGGAATAGATTCAGTAGATCATAACTTTTACAGAGATATGTTACATGGCACATGTAGCATAAAACATATTCCAGTTACATCATATACACATTTATAAGCATCTCCCCATAAAGTCTTATGGGGACACCATCACAAGGGGGCCCACCATATCCCAGATAGAGATGGGCAAATATTGACAAACAGCATTCATGGATGTTCAGTGGCATGTGCAGCCTCTTTATTGTCTGTATAATCTAATGTAAACTAAGGTATTTATACTTCACTCATCACCATGGTATATCAGATCCCCATTTGCTTTCCCCAAATACTGCTACCTGCACAGTTCTGTTCACAGCTGTTGTGGGCTGGGGGGGAGTGAGGGGGGGAAGAGAGTGCTGCTGACCCATGTTTACATGAGTGTCTGTAGAAGTGTTCATGGTAGAAGGGTTTGGCAGCCGTTTTGAAGGCTGGTTTTGGTTTTGAGTGTCATCCAGTCAGGGAGCAATAACAATACATTGTGATTTAGCTGACCAGTCACACAGCATGGATAATGAATTACAATAGTCATAGCAAAGAGATTGCAATTATTCCAGATGCTAAAATATATTTGCATAAACCATGCATCAGATAAGCTTGAGTAATGAACAAATGAGCTGTTAAAATGGTGATTGTCAGTGGGTATTTATTTTTTTTAAATAATTTGACTTAGGTCTGGTTTACACTTACATACACCTTAAAGTGGTATAACTGTCAGTTAGGGGTGGGGCTGTTGCTGTTTTGAGGGTTGCTGTTGTTTTTAACACTTGTAAAAGCTGTAGGGCTGGTCTACACTAGAAACGCTAGCATCTGGTGAAGATGCTCTTTGCTGACAGGAGAGAGCGCTCCCGTCGGCATAATAAAACTGCCTCCCTGAGAGGTGATAGCTACGTCAGCAGGAGAGAAGCTCTCCCGCTGACATAGTGCTGTCCACACTGGTGCTTAGGTCGGTGTAACTTAACGTCGCTCAGAGAGGTGGCTTATTAAACTTATTCACACAAGTATAGGCGCTGGCTTCCTCCCGGCCTGTGGAGTGCTCAACCCCTGCTCCGCCCCAGGCCCCGCCCCCTTCCCCCAAGCTCCCCACCCCATCCCACCTCTTCCTGTCCCCGCTCCACCCCAGGCCTTGCCCCACTTCATCTCTTCTCCCAAGTCCCCACCCCTGCCCCACCTCTTCCTGCCCAGTTCTGCCCCTCCCCTGAGCATGCCCTGTCCCCGCTCCTCCTCCTCCCTCCCAGCGCCTCCTGCATGCCGCAGAACAGCTGATTGCAGTGAGTGGGAGGTAGTTAGATTGAGGGGGAGGAGTGGATCAGCAGGGCTGCTGGTGGGCGGGAGGCACTGGTGGGGATGGCGAAGCTGGCTGCCAGTGGGTGCTAAACACCTGCTAATTTTTTTCTATGGGTGCTCCTATGCACACATGTCGGCGCCTATGCACACAAGTCCTTAGTGTGGACACAGTTATATTAGTATAAAGGTGACTAATAACAGTATAGTTCTCCTCTTCCTGTACAGGAATAGCTGTACCTATATAAAACTCCTTTAAACTGATGTATGTCCTCACTTGATGAGGGTTGTATATTGGTATAATTAAAACAATACAAGTTTCTAGTATAGACAAGCACTTAGAGTTAAACAACATTCAAACAACATTCCTAGGGTTCCTATTTGATGCCGTGTAACTCATGTTTTACTGGGGCATTGTATGTAAGTTTCTTTCCTTAATAAAAATCTAATGTATGTGTGACATCTACAAACAGGGTTAATACATCCTGAGATGTTACTATGCATGTGTTGGTCCCTCAAGGCACTGAAATCTAATCAGAGCAAATGCTCATGATGTAATAATACTTGTCTATTGATAATCTTGTTGAAGTCTGGTGGGCAGAGTTTTTGTCAAACTGATCTGAACAGGAACTGCCTCTCCTGCTTACTTAGTTCAATTCAGCTCTTAATAAAAAGCAGGGTATTTTCCTACACCATTGCCAGACTTCAAAGTATAATTATTCCAAACACACCATCCAGGACTGGTGTCCAGTCCTGCAAGCTCTTACCCAGGTTAGCAGTCCTCACATGAGCTTATTTATGTTAGTAAGGCTTGCAAGACCCGGCCGTTTGTCACCATTTGTATTAAACAGATGAACTTTTGCTGAAACGGAGTAAGTGGTAAGTGCATAGGGTTAGAGTCTGTCTTAGGGATAGGTGTCCCTTCCTCTACCACAAGTTCAAGTTTCGGGGCCGGGGGGAGGGGAGGGCAAGGTTGCCATCATCAGCAAGAAAAGGTTCCTTTGATATAAAGTTTAGACAGACAAACCAAGCAGGCCCTTACCACCAATATTCAGATTGATTTCCTCCATATAAACCAGGGTCTGTTACTTTTGGGATGCACTCATGGAATAGTTACAAATACAGTTCCTCTGACGGGTGCAGCTAAGGCAGAATCTTTCCTTCTTCAAAGAAACAGTGCAGATCTTT
Source organism: Chelydra serpentina (assembly GCA_037349315.1). Classification (NCBI taxonomy): domain Eukaryota; kingdom Metazoa; phylum Chordata; order Testudines; family Chelydridae; genus Chelydra; species Chelydra serpentina. The sequence goes on from JBAIAC010000040.1 coordinate 4,105,952, forward strand.
CCAGATCCACCCGCCTTTTTGCCCCATCACCCAGGACTCCTCTGTCTTGCTGCTTTCATGTTGTTTTCTTAAATCTTCTTTGCTGACACTAAATTTTAGATAAAGTCTGCTCTTGAAACATTAGATTTTACCCATTTTACTCTGTCCTCTGTGTTGTAGCTTTCCTCTTATTCGTGGCTTTCCTGACTTCTTTTGCATCTGCCTGTTTTCAATTAAGCTCTTTTTCTCAAGGCTCATTTAGATATGCTGCCTGATACATTTTAAGAGAGTCTTTGTGGGACAACACACAGTAGGAAATCTAGGAACAGCCAAAGCTTACCTAGCAGGGGTGTGTGTGTGTGAGTAGCAAGGATTTTAATGCTGTGGCAGTCCTTGCTGCAGAATGGCTGATAAATAATTCTGTATTAGAGGAACATATGCAACTGTAATAGGGCTAGATTTTGCCACCCTTACTCGTATTGAGCCATACCTTGATCTAATAGCAGTCTCACTAAAATCTATGGAACAGCTGGTGCAGGAAGGGTGGCAGCACTGGGGCCATAACTTTTAGGGAAGAAAGCGGTGTAACATTTGGACACAATCTCTTTACAAGTGTTCCTTTCTGGTGATCCTGTGTGCAGTGGCAGGTGGGGGTGGGGTGATCTTACCCATTTCTGTCTATTTCCATGCGGCAGAGATTGTCTGGTGTGGGTTTTGCCTTTGCCCATTTCCCCCTGCCTTAGCAACCCAGCCTTGTGTTTTGAATGGAGGTGAAATTAACATGGCTCTTTCTGTTTAGTCACAATATGAGTAACTACCACATATACACTGCCCTGCCTTGTCAGCAAGATTGATGGATGTCAGCAGAGCCTTGCCACCACGGTCTGTATGAATACACCACTGCCACCAAACCCCATGCAGGGAGTCTACCAACAAAGCAGTGAGTGGATTCCTGTCTCCTGTTTTCTCAAGGATGCACAAGCAGCGTATTGTATTTTAAAGGGGGCACTTCAGGTCTGGAGTGCTCTCTCCACCTGTTTGAGAATGGTCAAACTTGGGGTCTCAAAACCTTGGTCCCTTTAGGATTCCCGACAGGATACGATTATGGTTCCTCTCAACTAATTAGCCTCTTAAGGTTGGTCTATGCACCTCGACCTTATCATATTTCTCTGACTGTATAAATATCTGTCTATTGTATGTTTCATTCTATGCATCTGATGAAGTGGGTATTAACCCACGAAAGCTTATGCTGAAATAAATTTGTTAGTCTCTAAGGTGCTACAAGTTTTTCTTTCTTATTTTCGTTTTGCTGACACAGACTAACACGGCTACTACACTGAAACCAATAAATAAATTGTTTCCCTTAAATAGTTAACCAATAAGGCACAGCATAAAATAAGCCTGAGGAGTGTAACTATCATGGGATAAGCAAGTGATTAGAGTGTTATGATGCTCAAAGTATAGCCCTCAAGTCAGGTGCTTAATTATTAATATTATTATTCATGGATGGGTCTTTATGATGTGGGAAATGAATATTTCTTGCACTGGAAGAAGATGTAAGACACCAGTTTAATATGCTGAGCAGGGCTTACAACTGAGTAAGGAGCTTCTGATAAATTAAATCTCCCCTTTAGCAACATGCCAGCCATTGGGGCTCTTCCCTCCATCTAGTCATTTGTGCAGGCTGATTAGACAATGTGAATAAAACAATTATTTGCTCCTTTAACATTTTTGCAGGAAAATGTACATGTCTAAACCTGGAGAAAACTGGGGAGGAAGGAAGAGAAGAAATAGATGAAAATTCTCCTAGACGGAGCAGGGCTAGGAGCCACCTCCTGGCAGGAGTCAGGTCCTGTCCGCAAAGCAGTTTTGGCTTGATTCTCCTCTCACTGGTGTAACTTCACTGACAGCAGAGTTGCTCCTGATGTGAGTGAGAGGAGAACTGGGCCCTGAGAAACTAGAGGGATTGAACATATCTGCAGCTGTAGGCTGTGGACTTCTTAAAAACTTCTGTTATCAAAAATCATTCATCAGATGACAAGGAAAGTGTGACAAGTACCTAGAGTATACTGTCAATGGGGAATGGGCAGAGTGAAAGTTATTAGGAGATGGTAAATGCATATTTCCATACATTCTAATGTTTGGGCTTTTTTATTGTTGAAATTTTGCTTTACATTGAGAAAACTACAAATCTCAGTTCAGGTTATTTCCTCTTCAGTGAGTCACTGATATTTGCAGCCTTTGCTCCAGTTTAACAAAGTACTTTCATGCCTGGGAATATAATTTAAAATTAATAAAGGGGCTCTTACAATCCTAGTGCTCAGTTTATCTGAAGGGTATTCTTCTGGCAGGAAAGCACAACATGATTGCAACCTCCAGAAATGTCAGTGAGTAGCAATGCATGTGCATCTCTCATTGAGATCTGGTGCAATGGGGAGGTGGGAAGCAGAAAAGGGGAAGAACTTGTATCTCAGTAAAGAGCTTTTTAGGAAATATTCACATCACACCTTACACTTGCTAAACTTTTTCCCTTGCAAGAACAGAAGGTTTGTAGTAGTAACAGCTGCCTGCTTTTAGCTCAGGGGATGAAAGCCGCTCCGTCTCTGGAGGAGTTAGTGGGGTGGGGATAAAGAGGTGACCTCTCCTATAACGCACATTAAGAGTGTCTCAGACCTTGTTAGGATATTACAATGGAGTTCTTCCTAACCTTTCTTTGGGGTTCCTGGCTCCCAGCTTTGCACCCCTAACTAAAGATGAGCAATAGAATAGAAGCAGTGTCATCCATAGAGCATGGGCTGGCTAGGGTATTTGCCCACCCTTAGCTTTCACAACCTGTCAGCCCACAGCGCATGAGTCTCGCCTGTTTGCCAAATATATCTCAGCATGTGTACAGACTGCATTGCTGACATTCTCATCATTGCACCAACGGGACCCTTACGCTTAATCTGTAGATGGATTGGTCTGTTATCAGCCAATGGCTGTCCTCTCAGCCCATACACTTCTGGTCCCTACTTTGGAAGTGAAATCCTCTAGGGTGGTGTGGTGCTTGACGGCCGAGCTGCTCAGCCATGCAGCTCCTTTGTGGTAGAGGTTCATTCATCTCTGTTCCCTCACCAGGCATGGTGGTTTCTTTTGTTTACACTTGTGGGCCATAGAATCGTAGGACTGGAAGGGACCTTGAGAGGTCATCTAGTACAGTCCCCTGCACTCTTGGCAGGACTAAGTATTATCTAGACCAGTGTTCCCTCTAATTTTTCCCACCCGTGTGCAGAATTAATTTTATGTGCACCAATATGGAGGTGATGTGTGACACATCACCTTCGTATTGGTGCACATAACAAAATTCATGTGGTGAGGGTGGGACTGAGCAGTTCGGAGTGTGGAGGGGGCTCAGGGCTGGGACAGAGGGTTGGGTGCTGGGGGTGTGGGCTCTGGGGTGGGGCCTGCAGCACCTGGTCTGTGGGGGAGAGGGCCCTCTCCCCACCATGGGAGCTCTGGGGCTGGGGCCACAGGATAGGTGCCCCTCCCCAAGCAGGTCCGGTCTGGGGCTGAGTTTGAGCCGGGGCTAGGTTTGGGCCGCGGCTGGGTCCGGGCCAGAGTAGGTTGGGGCCAGGGGAGGGACATCCCTCCCCTGCCCGCGGCAGGTCCCCTGGGCGGGTTCCCTGAGTGCCTGTGCGGCCGTGCAGCTTACAGGGAATTTAGATCTAGACCACCCCTGAGAGGTGTTTGTCTAACCTGCTCTTAAAAATCTCCAATGATGGAGATTCCACAACCTCCCTGGGCAATGTATTCCTGTGCTTAGCCACCCTGACAGGAAGTTTTTCCTAATGTCCAACCTAAACCACCCTTGCTGCAGTTTAAGCCCATTGCTTCTTGTCCTATCCTCAGAGATTAAGGAGAATAATTTTTCTCCCTCCTCCTTGTAACAACCTTTTATGTATTTGAAAGCTATCATGTCCCCTCTCAGTCTTCTCTTCTCCAGATTGAACAAACCCAGTTTTTTCAATCTTCCCTCATAAACCATGTTTTCTAGACCTTTAATCATTTTTGTTGCTCTTCTCTGGACTTTCTCCAATTTGTCCACATCTTTCCTGAAATGTGGTGCCCAGAACTAAACACAGTACTCCGGTTGAGGCCTAATCAGCGTGGAGTAGCGTGGAAAAATTACTTCTTGTGTCCTGCTTACAACACTCCTGCTAATACATCCCAGAATGATGTTTACTTTTTTTGCAACAGTACTCCTTCCTAGGCAGTCATTTCCCATTTTGTATGTGTGCAACTGATTGTTCCTTCCTAAAGTGGAGTACTTTGCATTTGTCCTTATTGAATGTCATCCTATTTACTTCAGACCATTTCTCTAGTTTGTCCAGGTCATTTTGAATGTTAATTCTATCCTCCAAAGCACTTGCAACCCCTCCCAGCTTGGTATCGTCCGCAGACTTTATAAGTGTACTCTCTATGACATTTTCATCCTTGGCCTCAGACAATGCAACCAAGTAGATTGCCATTGGGAAATAAATGAAGAGAAGGGTCTAGCCTCCAGCTAATGAGAACTTTTGCTAGCCTCTGAAATTTCTGTTTAGTCACTTGCTCCTTTGGGGTTGAGGGAAGCGACGTATATAAATGTGCACCTGGTACTTGGCATAAGGGAAGAGGGGATTGTGTGCAACAGGTATTTTGGGGAAGGGGCAGAGAGGTAGGGGTAGGGAGGGAGCCCAATATATAGATGGGCGGGGGAGGAGGGGCAAGCCGTGTCTATAAATGGGCGCTGGGTAAGTATTATGGACAGAGAGGAATTGCATACCATGTATAAACATCCGCCTGGTGGTTTGGGTGCAGAGGCAGTTTGTACACACACTGCCATGCTTGGGAATGAATAATGATTGTTTTCTGGGTAGTTAGTGTTTTTGGCAGCCTGACGGGCTGAGGTTGTGCTCCATCTTTAATGCAAGCCCAGAGAAAGCTACGCTCTTGGGAAGTGGGGGTGGGGGGTGGGCTAGGAGGGATGCATTTTTTTTTTTTTGCTTTATTACAATCCAGTCTTCTTGATCTTGCTTCTTGTGGCATTATGAAGACTCCAATGCATTGCTATGGCAACTGGCCAACCCGGCCTGCATACTAAATGGAGACGCCTTCACTAGGGCTCACAGAGGAAGGAGATAAAAGTGTTAATAATGCAAACAAACAGAACAAACCCACAATAATAACACCCAGCTGCACTGCAGGGGGCGGGGAAGGGAGGCTGTGGGGGGAGAAAACACGGCTGGCAGCCTTGGGGGGATAACTTTCTATATCATACCAGGAGTAGAAACCATCACCCCTTCCTCTGCAGCTCCTACTCACAAACAAATACTGGCAGGCATGTTGAAATGTAAATAAAGGTGGGCTGTTAATTCACAGAGGGGAGGGGGTGGGGAATGGCTGTGTGTGTGGAATCAAGGATGCAAATACTTAATTACTGCAGCCTGACAGTGATGAATTGAGGGGGAGGGGGCTCTGCGGCTGGATTTTTCTTCTTGGTGCTTCTGTTCTATTTGGCTTGAGCTGAATTCCTGCCCCTCTGCAGGCAGCTGTAGCGGGTGGGGAGAGAGTTGTAAACGAACACAGCTGAGAGGTGGTGAAGGGGAAGCCTCTGGAGGCTAGGCCAGGGGGACTGGGAAGGAGCAGCCCTCCAAATTTACTGGGGAGGGTGTTTGTTTTTTCTCTGCCTGCCCATCTTTCTGTCTCTCTCATCTGCCTGCCCTGTTTGGTGTATCTCCCCTCCTAGCCACAGGCCCAGACGGCACTCTCCCCTTCCCAGCAGCCAGGGGACGAGGCCAGCCCCTCTGCCAGCAGTGGGAGTGGTGGCTGGTGCTGCTCTTGGGACCAGATGGCCCCAAAAGGGCTGTTCAGCAGCTTGAGGTGGCTCATTGTATGCTGCTTTTCTCTCTGACTTTTTCAGTGCCTTTATCCCTGCTTCCTCCTCCCAGGTCAGTGCCTGGTATAGCAGACGGCAAGAACCTGATACTGCGGTTAAAAGCCAACTGGCACATTCCCCCACAGAGATCTGGGACACTTTTGGCTCTCGGGCACCCATGCACCCGTGGGAAAAGAGCATTTTCCCCTTGCCACGCTGAATTTAGCGTGTCCAAACGTACCTGCACTGGAGGAGACGGGGGTAGAGGGTTGTGTGATGGGCTCACATATCTAGTTCAAATCCCTCTTGCAGTCTGCGGGCTCAGTGCTAATCATAGTAATTACAATAGCTGGGGCTTCTGCAGGACTTCTCATCCAGAGAGCTCAAAGAACTTTACTGAGATTAAATCCCTACTTTACTAGCCACAAAGCTCCCTTTGACTTCAGTGGGGTTGCATCGGTGTCGCTTGGATCAGAATTTTGCCCTCCATCAGCAGTGGAGCTCAGGCCTTATTAAAGGAACAGATTTCGCACGTGCCAAAGGAAACATCTACAGAAGTGCCGGGCAACTTTTTACACTGGATACTATGGCGTGTGGTGAGGAAACTAACTAGATCAAAGGTTAGAATTCCAGCCTGCTGAAAAGGTGGTGATGGAGTAAATGCCACAGAAAGAGGCAGACCTGCTCTTCCGTAAAACACGGCCATGTGTATAAATGAATGAATCCCCAAGGAAGAGCCAGATTTCTATGAACAGAGTGTGCGTTTAACTGAACTTCGGCGTGTTTCAATAGCTGATGCTGCTCATTGGCCCACACTTAACGTACCCCCAGCAGAGGGAGTGACACCTCTGCAGAACTTTGTGGGGAGCTTGCTCCCTGGGCCCTAGGTGACCAGGCGTCTCGATATTAGGGGCTTTGTCTTTTATATGCAACTAAATCCTCCCCCTCCCCACCCCAAAAAAAGTGTCCTGATTTTTCACACTTGCTATCTGGTCACCTCACCTGGGCGAAGGTCTGCATGTTTGTGTGTGATTTTACATACAGTCCCCACACAGATTATTTTACTTCTAGGGTATGTCTTCACTGCAGAGTGAGCCTGGGTGATTGGCCCAGTCTGGGGCTAAGCGCTGGGGTTAGCTTAGCCTCGGTGTGAGCCACTGCACTGCACAGCCATCCCAGAGTTAGTGGGTCCTCACTGGCGTTGTACTCACCCACGTGCATTGCTAGGCCATCCGGGGCATAGCCCATGGATTGTGCTGCAGGAAGTGGAGCTGTGCTATACTTTCCCAGCCAATTGCAGTGCTTTAATGGCTTCTTATCTGCCAGAATGGCATATAAAAGCAAATGCAGGGGATGGAATCTGTCCCCTCTGACTCAGTTTCCCCACCAGAAATATCAAGGCTGTCCTAGCAGCAAGAAAGGAGCTCAGATACTATGCTCATGGTATTTGTAAAGTGCTTTGACGAGGGAAGTACTCCACCTTACTCCTATTATTAATTATTACACACAATTATTATTACACACTTCAGTATGCTAGTTATGTACAACTGTTAGACCTAGACCTGAACTCCCTCAAAGTTTGGGGGATGACTGGATCCAAGGCTTTGGTTTCGGGCTGTCTGTGGGAGCAAGGCCTTACTTGCTGAGGGCTGATTTCCATTAAATTCTGCATCCATACAGAATAGGGTTTGAACTCTGTGGCCCTTCCACAAAATGTTTAGTTAGTTTTCCTTTGCCAGTTTCAATATGTTGCTATTATAGTTGCTGGGCTGTACCAGGCTCCCTGCGGTGGCTAATTAAACACATTGGAAATTCTTGCGCTTTCATTTTAACCAAAGACCCTAGGCGGCCTTGGGCAGAAGGATAAGGTTTGCTGACTTTGGTGTAGGAGGCAACGGGTTCAGATTCTCTTTTCCTTCTCAACACTTTCTCTTTCTAAAGAAAACAAAGAGGAGCAATATCTGATCAAAAAGCATTTGAGAAGTACAAAAATATTGGGAATGAGGGTTGGGGGGAAATCAACAGCATAAAGATGTGATCTTTGCAAAAAGGGAGCATGTTGAACAAGGCTGGACTTGCAGTCGGCCAAGTTAAATAAGATGCAAGTACTAATAACTTGGTCCCTTTTCTAAGGTTTATATACCCATACATGGGACTTCAGAGGGTGAGACAATGTAGCCCTAAGTGGATCATATATATTTTGGTCATGTAAATCGCTCACCGAGCTCTAACGTGGACCTTTTCACAGAGATCACACCTTTATCCAGTTGACATTTCCCCACCCCCATTTTTTTTCTATGTGCTCTGAGTTTTCATGTCATCAAATTATCTGAACCCCAGTAGGCTTGAAGGATAAGACTTCATCCATTTGTGGCAATGGGGATCTTTCTCCAGGACTGTGGATCGGTTAGAGCGGTGGTTCTCAGCTGTGGTCCACCGCTTCTTCAGGGAAAGCCCCTGGCGCGCCGGGCCAGTTTGTTGACCTGCCGCGTCCGCAGGTTCGGCCGGTTGCGGCTCCCACTGGCTGCGGTTCACCGCTCCAGGCCAATAGGGGTTGTGGGACGCAGAGGACAGCACATCCCCCAGCCCCCGCCGCGTCCCGCAGCCCCCATTGGCCTGGAGCGGTGAACCGTGGTCCGTGGGAGCTGCGACCGGCCGAACCTGCAGACACGGCAGGTCAACAAACCAGCCCGATGCGCCAGGGGCTTTCCCTGAAGAAGCGGTGGACCACAGTTGAGAACCACCAGGTTAGAGGAACCAGATGAACATAGATACATTTGCTGCTGTCGCTCTCCATTTGCTGAGTTGTGCTTCATGGTGATAATTCTTGTAGTATTGGGTTAACTTGTCTTATAAATTATGATTTCTCCCCTCCCTGCTCCTCCCAACCTTTCTCTTTTCACTATTGTCCTAAAAATCAGTCTTAAAACTCCATTTTCTTGGAAGGTTTTTTCCAAAATTTGGAACGTAAAGTTTTGTCTTGTCTTTTTGTATATTTGAAGAATGGGACCTAATGGTTTGACTAAGCCAGGAGGACTCCTGGGTTCTGTCACAGCTTTGCCACTGACTTGCAGTATGACCTCAGGCCAGTTAATATTGGGACTCGGGAGGTGTCCTGTACAAGACACCCTTACAGACTATTGAAATCTGGAAGCATGTGGACAGGATTGCCCTGGTAGGAAGAGCTGGCTCATAGCTCTGGGGACAGCCTCCCATGACTCGTGCTAGTCTTATTATTTATATTAAGAGAGCACATAGAACTAACTGAGATTGGAGCCCCGTTGTGCTAGGCAGTGGACAAAGGCATAGTGAGAGAGAGTCCTTGGCCATCTCAATAGGTGAGGATGGGGGAAAGGAATATTCCATCCCATTTTACATATGAGTAACCGAGGCACAGAGAAACTAGGGTCACCCAGAATCTGTGCAGAGCCAGGCACTGGACCCAGGCCTCCAACCGATGCCTTAACCACAAGGTCACCCTGGGGTCTGACTGCAGCTTTCTGTCTCTGTGCTGCACTGCTCAGCTTGTTCTGTGCTAGGCTATAAAACCCCTCCCCCACCCCTGTTCTCCTCTGGCCCCACAGTCCCAGGGGGACTAGCCCAGAGGATGGGCAGCGCTCCAGAAACAGGGCACTAAATGTGCTCTGAATGAGAAGGTGATCTTCCACAGCATGGGGCCACCACCCTCACCCCATAGGGATTTAAGGGAAGGGAGAGGATTTTGCTGGCCACCTTTCAGAAGGTGCATCTGTCCCTAGCTTTAGGAGCCCTTTCAAACTTGTCCTGCTTCCTGTGAGATCCCAATGCCTTAAAAGGCCCACAGGCCGAAACCGGAGCACTGTGGCACATCAGCCATGTTCAGTGAAGCCAAGGAGAGTTTCTGGTGCTCAGCCTCTTTCAGGAATTGTCTCTGCTTATTTATTTATTTGCCTCTTTGGGAGGTGACCAGTGGCACTTAATGTGGGTCAAGCCTGGCAAACAGGTCTCCATGGCAACCCTTAATGAATGCCATTGGCTCAGTGGTTCCATCCCTGCATCTCATTAAATTTCAATCACTTTCATGGGGCTCGGACTTGTAATTGATATCAAACACATGGTATCCAGCAGGATAAAGTTTAACAACGGGCAGTGTGTAAAGAGCAGGAGAGTGATGGGTGGGGGGGGCGGTAGGGGTGAGAATCAGTCCCCAAGCATCACAGGAACAAACAGCCCATGAAAAATAGAGGAAGCAGGAGCCTGCCTGCCTGGCTGGTTGGCTGCTGTTCAGCCCTTAGCAGAGGCAGACATGGACTTCACAGGCTATAACAATTTTTTTCTGAGCATCCTCTTTCTGCTCAGGGGAGGTTTCCCAAAGGCTGGGAGGTGGGAAGCTTTCTGTGAACTGGGTCTGACACTGCTCTTTTAGGGATGATTCTTCTCAGCTGCCCTCTGGGTGGAAGCCATCTTGCTGAAAGTGACATTGTTTGGGGAACTGTTGATGTATAGTGGGGCAGAGCTGTGCTATATATAGGGGGGTCACTCCCCTACAGGCCACGGGGAGTTGAGGGTGCTCAGCACCTGGCAGGATCAGACCCTATATTGATCTTATTTTGATTCATTTGGTTGCCTTAAAGATCGATTCTACAGGTCTCTAATATTCTTCCCAGATTCTACAAAGTGTTGCAAACTCTTATTTCTCGTGTAGCAGTCCTGCCTAAAAGCTGCCAAAGTCACTACCAGAAACCTGCCAGTTAGGGTGACCAGATGTCCCGATTTTATAGGGACAGTCCCGATTTTTGGGTCTTTTTCTTATATAGGCTCCTATTACCCCCATGCCCTGTCCCGATTTTTCACAGTTGCTGTCTGGTCACCCTACTGCCAGGAGACTCGGAGGAGTCTCGTGTTATAACTAGGGCTGGGTAAAATCAGAGCCTATTCCAAAACCAGACATTTGGAACTTAGGTTGACAGGAACAGTGGTGTGATGCTATGGCATTTGCATGGGGATTATGCAACACAAAAACACCATTCAGCTGGGTTGCTGGCCCCAAAGAGTCCTGCTCTCAAGATGCAGGGATGGGGAGACTTGTCCCAGAGCACAGGGAAGAAATGTGGAGGTTAGATTTCCCCCCCTTTTGTCGAGCTTTGTGGTTAACACCCAAACCTGAATTTCCTGGGCTTGTCTGCCTCTAATGAAGACCTCACCTTGTTCACTTCAGTTGCAGGCTGTCAGCCAGCTTCCTCTTGGTCTAAAAATGTATTGCACCTTATCTCCCACAGAACAGTGTTATCAGCCACAAAATGATATGGTCAGGGAGTGCGGGAGGGAGGGGGTGTGGGGTACTTCTGCTAATTACTAATATGCAAAATGAGTAGTGAGATGAAGGAATAATGTGCTATAGGATACAATCCTTGGGTTTTAAAAACAAATTATTTCATCTTGAGCGGCATTGCAACCATTCCCTGGGGAATAATATACAATCCCCACAAGGATATGAGAGTATAATTTAGTGGCAGCTCCAGCGAAGTTATATTCAGTTTAATGAACGTCGGTGGGAAGCTAAGATTGAATTATTGCCTGAGTGCTCTGTCAGGTTGCCTCATGTTGTTATGCAGGATATAAAGAAAATTATTATTGACAATACTAAGGAGATTCATTTTGTCTGAGTGAAGGAAGTAAAGGGGGTGTATTGAATATGTGACGTAGCGGGAGAAGGTTAATCATGACTGTAATGCGGTATGGGGAGATCAATCATGCGTGGATCATAGGGATGGATATTTAATGCATATGTGACACAGCAGGGGAAGTTTTACTGACTAGGATGCACGGAGGGGACAGAGTCTGAGGTAATAACAATGACTTATGTATGAATAGTAAATAACACTGGTTCTCTTGCATTCCTGGCTCTGTGCGCTCACTGGAATGTGCAGCAGCCGCAGGTGGAGAAAGGGGTTTCCTGAAGAGTAGCGTTAACTCAAATTCAAAGTGCTTTCAAGCAATCAGATGCCTGCAAGCAGACCACAGATCTCACAAAGTGTCTGAAAACGTTACTCAGCCATATTTACTCAGTTGCTGCTTGTACCATGTTGCCAATAGATGGCAGCATAGCAAGGCATCAAGTAAAAGTGCTTACTTTACATTTCTATAGCAGCCGTTTGTCTGAGGATCTCAATGCACTTTCCGAAATATTAATGAATTAAGCCTCTCAACACCCCCTTGTCAGGCAGGGAAGTATTATGCCCATTTAACTGATAGAGAAACAGAGGTTAAGTGACGTGCTCAAGGTTACACAGGAAGGTTGTGGCAGAGATGAAAACTAAACCCAGATTACCTGGGTCCCAATGCTGTGTCTTACTCACCAGGCTATCCTTGTCCCCTGCATTAGAGATGTAAAGTGCAGCACTTTTGATCAAACTGGTGACCTTGACTGACTTGCTTGTCCAAGTACCATATATAATCTGTGGGCTTACAGGATGGATCGTCTTTTGAAATTCTCTGTACTTGCTCTACCATCTGTTTCATCTCTGAGAGTCACTTCTCTCGTGTTGATAGTTGTGCCCCGATCTTGAGTACAAGTTAAGTCTCACTTCAAATGGAAAGACTTGTGCACCGAAAACATGATTATCATTTTCCCATGTGATTTTTACACCAGTGTCTCCGAACTCTGAATTTGAAAGTACTGTATACACAGCATAGAGCCTGTTCAGTGATTATCTCTCCAGCAATGTGAGAATGGTAACCAGACTGTGTATTCTGTCTTCTAATCTTTCCTCTGCTTCCTTTCTGTCCAGGTCCCTTTTCCTCTTGTATTTTCCTATCCCCTGCATTTTATTCTTCTTTGCCCACCCTATCTTTCACCCATGGCAGGATAGAAGTAGAGATGGGTGACCCGCAAAGGTTCAAATGCTTGATTTTAAATTAGCATAAGAACCCAGGTTCAGGTACATATCCAGCACCCTTGGATCTGCAAGAGTGGGCAGAAAGTACCATTAGGCCTAACTTGCTTCCTTGTCCAGTCTTGACCTGAACCAGGAAATATAGATGGGCACAAAAATAAAAAATAAGTGGGAAGGGAAGAGTTGTCTGGACTCTTTTGAAACTCCAAAAAGTTTTGATTTCAATTTTGGGCAAAGATGTTTTCTTATAATCAGACATCTTTCTTACCTTGCCCATCATTAGACATGAGGCTCTTGATGAAGCTAATGTTTTTAGTGTATAGATGTGTTTAAGCTACTAATCTGACCAGGATCTGAATTTGGAACATCCTAAAGCTCGCGGTGTCTGAATCACTTTTGGTTTGGCTCATTTATAAAGGCCAGGGCCATCTGCAAAATTTGAACTCAGATTTTCAACACATCCAAAGTGCAGGCATATTTGGATCTGGAGTTTTGTTTCAGGCCCTCCTTTAGTATGAAATGGAGTCCGTAGCTGTTAGAAGGGAAAGGAATGTATTGGATCCTACTGCAAAAATAATACAAGCAAAACAGTTTGTGGTCTTGTTTCTGCAAATTCCATGAGCTTGGCAGAATGAAAGGAGAGCTGTCCAAAAATCCATTTCACATTTATTCTTGCCATCCACCAACAACTTCAAAAGAAGATTAAATTCAGTCTCCTTGGACCTGTCCACCACATTTCACTTTCATATTTTCTCAGGAAAAAAATCATCCTCCAACAAAATATGGAGATGATTCAGTTTCATTTTCTCAACCTGTCACTCAAAGCATTTGATCTGCCAGTTCAAAGTGGAGCCAGTTGCAGTCAGCATGTTTCCATTAAAAATGGGAGTGTCAGTAAAGTATGGTTCAGAGCCACCTAGAGCTTCTTCAGTGCGAGTAGTCACAAATATATGAAGCTTTTTAACTTAATTGGGTCGTATTCTGTTGCAGTGAGGAGGGAAATGGAGGGAAGGAGAGAAAAAGGGGGAAGGGACAGACAGACTTGAGGGGTTTTTTTAAACTAAAGTTTAAAACATTTCCCCAAACTTCTGAGTTATCTTTTCCCAAATTTGAGTGGGATGCTCTGGTGCAGTCTACTGCAAGATCTGCTGAAGCCTTTTGTGAAACTTTCTGGCAGGAGCCAGTCCTGCTTATATTATTGACATCTCTCCTTCCTCTGTTATTTCCTCTGTCTTTTCATTCTCAAAAACAAGAGATGGGCTTTAAATGCCAAGTTTGCCTCTGCATCCAGAACTGAATGTATCCGTTCTTGTGCTGGAAATGCAATCCTCTCTCTGTGGTACCCAGTCAGTTGCCCTGGAGATGGTCATTTTCATCTGCAAATGGAAAATGACAGTAGGATCATAAGGGCAGCAAGAGGGAAAACAGTCTGCTCAACATTTTAGGGTATGTCTATGGTATAGTCACTACAATGGCACAGCAGCAGAGGTGCAGCTGTGCCGCTGTAGTGCCAGAGTGTAGACACTTGATACAGTGACAGAAGCGGTTTTTTCATCACTACAGTAAAACCACTTCTCCGAGAGGTGGTAGTGAGGTGTCTATGCTGGCTTAACTATGTCTCTCAGTGGTGTGAATTTTTCACACTCCTGAGCAACGTAGCTAGGTCAATCTAAGTTTCAGGTGTAGATCAGGCCTTAAATGTGTATACACAAATGCAAGGAGTATGGGGAATAAGCAGGAAGAACTGGAAGTATTAGTCCATAAGTAAATTATGACTTAATTGGCGTCACAGTATAAATCTCATGACTAGAATATTGGTAGAGAAGAGGTATAGTTTGTTTGGGAAGGCGAGGCAGGAGGAGAAGGGAGGAGAGGTTGCTTTATACATTGAGTATGTACATTCCTACTGTGAGGTGAGAGGCAGAGCAGTTGAAAGTCTCGAGGTGTAGATAAAAGGGCTAAACAGAGATGATGTCAGGATAGGGGTCTACTATATATCACCAAATTAGGACAAAGGTGGATGAGGCTTTCTAGAACAAATAACAGAAGTATCTAAAACACAAGATCTGGTGGTAATGGGGGACAGCTACCCAGACATCTTTTGGAAAGGTAATATAGCAAAACACAAAATGTCCAACAAGTTCATGCAATGTGTTGGGGACAGCTTTTTGTTTCAGAAAGTGGAGGAAATGACCATGAGGACAACCATTTTAGATTTGATTCTGACTAACATGCAGGACAAGTTTGTGAATCTGAAAGTGGAAGGCAATTTGGAAGACAGTGATCATGAAATGATAGATTTAATGATTCTAAGGAAAGGAAGGCGTGAGAGCAGCAGAATAAGGACAATGGACTTCAAAAAAGCAGGCTTTAACACACTTTAAGGTCCCGTGGGAAGAAAATGCAAAGGATAAAGGAGTTCAGGAGAGCTGGCAGTTTCTCAAGGAGACTATATTAAAGGTGCAACAGCAAACTATCCTGATATGAAGGAAAGAGGGAAAAATAGTAAAAAGCCAATATGGTTCCATCAGGATCTCTTTAGTGACCTGAAAATAAAAAATTAATTCCACAAAAAGTGGAAATATGGAAAAATTGCTAAGGAGGACTGCAGAAGAATAGCAAAGCATGTAGAGACAAAATCAGAAAGACTAAAGGCACAAAATGAGTTACACCTAGCAAGGGACATAAAGGGTAATAAGAAAAGGTTCTAGAAATACATTAGGTGTAAGAGAAAGATGAAGTGGAGGCTCTCTACTTAATGGAGAAGGAGAACTAATAATGGACAGGATCAAGAAGGCTGAGATGTTTAATGCCTACTTTGCTTCAGTCTTTACCTTTACACTAAAAAGGTAAATTGTGACCAGATACTTAACACAAGCAATATGAACAAAAAAGGAAAAGGAACACAAGCCAAAACTGGGAAAGAACAGGTTAGAAGTATTTAAATAAATTAGATGTATTCAATTTGCACCTAGGGTACTTAAGTAACTACCTGAAACAGTCTTGGAGCCATTAGCGATTATCTTTGAGAAGTAATGAGGGATGTCCCAGAGGGCTGGAGACAGACAAACGTAGTACAAGTCTTTGAAAGGGGGATCAAAGAGGACCCCGGGGAATTAGAGACCAGTTAGCCTAACTTTGATACCTGGAAAGATACTTGAACAAATGATTAAACAATTAATGTGTAAGCACCTACAGGATTATTGGGTTATCCAAAGTAGCCAACAAGGATTAGTCAAGGACAAATAATGCCTAACCAACCCAATAGCCTTCTTGGACAGAGTTACCAGGGAAGCAGATGATGTGATATCTCCTGATATTACTGAGGCTTTGGATACAGTCCCACATGACATTCTCATAAGCAATCTAGGGAAATGTGGTCTAAATTAAATTACTGTAAGGGAGGTACAAAACTGATTGGAAAGACTGTAAGAGTACTTATCAATGGTTTGCTATCAAACTGCGGGGGATGTATCTATTGGGGTCTTGCTGGTGTCTGTCCTTGGTTTGGTACTAGTTAATATGTTCATTAATGAATTGGATAATGAGTGGAGAGTATGCTTATAAAATTTGCAGATGATGCCAAACTGGGAGGAGTTGCAAGCACTTTTGGAGGATAAGGTTATAAATAAAAATGACCTTGACAAATTGGAGATTTCAACATGTTTAAATTAAATAAAGACAAGTGCCAAGTACTATACTTGGGAAGGAAAAATCAAATCTACTGCTGAAACGGATCTGAGTCTTATACAGGATCACAAATTACACGTGAGTCAACAATGTGATGCAGTTGCAAAAAGGCTAATATCATTCAGGAGTGTATTACGAGGAGTGTTCTGTGTAAGATACAGGAGGTAATTGTTCCATTCTGCTTGGCACTGGTGAGGCCTCAGCTAGAAAACTGTCTAGGTGCCATGCTTTAAGAAAGATGTGGACAGAGGAAAACAACAAAAATAATAAAAGCTTTAGAAAACCTGACCTATGAGGAAAGGTTAAAAAAACTGGGAATGTTTCTTTTTGAAAAAGAAGACTGAGGGGGGACCTTATTATATCCCTTAACATATTTGAAGACTGCAGTTGTTAAAAGGGCAGTGATCAATTGTTATCCATGTCCACTGGAGGTAGGACAAGATGTAATTGGCTTAATCTGCAGCAAGGGATATTTAGTTTAGATATTAGGAAAAAAACTAATTATTGGGATAGTTAAGCATTGGAATAGGCTACCAAGGGAGTTTGTGAAATCTCCATCATTGGAAGTTTTTAAGAACAGGTTAGACAAACATCTATCAGGGATGGTCTAGGAATACTTGGTTATGCCTCAGCACAGGGGGCTGGACTAGATGCCCTCTCAAGGTCCCTTCCAGCCCTACATTTCTATGATGCCAGGAGAGGAGTAAGCAGCAGGAAACTTTCCCTACCTGATTTGAAACGCACAGTTGGGAAGGAATGCCCTGTGCCATCATACTTGACTCACAGTTTCAAAAACACAACCTGATGTGAGTGTGTTCAGACTAGTCCTGACATACATGGCACCACATAGGTGTGATTGAAAGTTGACAGTGGGTGGGTCTATGCTGGAATCCGAGGTGTGATTGCAGCACAGCTAGACATACCCATGCTAGCTTTACTTGTGTTAACATAGCTAAAAATAGCAGTGCAGACATGGGGGGCATAGGTTAGCTTGAGTATGAACTCAGGCATGGGAAAAACACTCCAATTGGCAGTGCAAGCTCTCCCATTCTCCATTTCCCTCCCCTTCTCCAAGCTTGGGTCATGCAGCCCCATCCAATGGCAAAGCTCCCATTGGAATGGGCAGGTGGTCTGGGCTGTTTTTCCTTTGTACGGGGGGGCGTGTGGAAAAAGAGATCTACAGAAGTGCTGCCCTCCAAGTGAATAGCTCCTCTTTCAATCTAAAACTGCTGCTTCACATCAGGCTCCATAAGGGAAGCTTCTTTGCTTAAAGGTGGGCCTCCCTAGGGGAGGCCAGATAAGTGCCAGCTAAGACAGATGAGTTGCAAATGCTCCCACCACATCCTCCTGCAAAAGGCTACTGTAGGTATTAATGTGCAAAATCAGTGGGCTTGCGGGAGCCACAGGCAATGGGAGAGAGAAACGTAATGGAAGATGCAACCTGCAAAGGCTCATTACCCTTTCGTTTTGCTTCAAGTCAATGCTGAGTGGGATTTTAATTCTCTTGTGGCTGCTGAATGCTGCCTGTCCTCTTCCCCTGTTGTGTCTGCAGGAAGCCAGAACATTGGGCTGTGCCCACATGGAAACTCTCTGCTGGCATGAAGTGCTACAGTTGTTAATCTGCAGGAAAACAGAGTGCTGTGGGGCCAGACCCTGCAATTATATCCTGCAACTGGTGGTCATAACCCCAAATTCAGCACCTATTCCATTCCTTTGCAAGGGGGCAGCACCCTCTTCTTTCTGGCTGCCAGCCAGCCCTGATGAAGTAGCAGGCCCTAAATGACTCTCGTGTGGGCATGCAGAATGCTTAACAACTCACAGATTCAGGGAGGAGAGTGTATTGGGTACTGCGTGGCTGAGAGGAGATTGCTCTTCTATGAGAAACCCTTATGTGTCTGTCACACTTATCATGAGATGAACACCTAAATCTGGTCCAGATTTAAAACACAGAGGTCATGTAGGCAGCCTATGGCAGAGCCAGGACTCAAACCCTGGTCCCATGAGTCGCAATCCAGTGCCTTAACCACAAAACTATCCTCCTTCCCTCTCTGTGGAGTGACTTACTGGAAATTAGGTCTGAGAAGGAGAAGAGTCGTAAGAGCTGTGGCCAGTAAGAGAAATTGAGGGGTCCAGTTCTTCCACCACTGGACACACGCAATTCCCAGTCAAGTTACTGGCATCATGCAACAGCCCAAGGAGTTATCTGAATTCAAATAAAAAGTTACTCAACCCTCCTGAGAGAGAGAAAGATGCATACACATAAAACACACACACACACACACTCTCTCTAGCAAATCAGCCTCCTTACTGAAATATAATTCTAGCTTTGTGCTAAGAAAACTGGCAAGGTCCTTTTGTTATGTATTGATTTCCTGACAGTCTGCAGCAGTTCCTCAGTCAGAAGGCTGACAAGAGGCAGCAGATTGGGGAAATGAACTCGGATGTATTTTCATGGGCTTCCTCTCCCGGGAAAGCGTGGGGGAAAAGCATGCCCATGGGTGAGGGGTGCCACTTGGTGAATGCACTTGCCACTCATCCTTGGAGTCCCTCGTTCAAATCTGGATTAAATCATAAGTGAAACAAGTGTGGTGGTTTCAGCCCAGTTTCTCCCTAGTGAATGCTTGTCCACCTCATGAAAAACAGAATATAGTTTGTCGTGATTGGAAGCCTCTGCTTAGGAAAAGTCCAGGATAGGAATAGCAAGAGTAAGGGGCACTGAAAGAGCCTAGAACTCCAATAACCAGCTTGTGGCTGTCAAGGATTGAAGTGCGTTGCTAGAGCTGTTTAGGAGCCCCAGAATGGAATTGCAGGTCAAACAAGGTTCATTGGCAGAGCTGGAATTGGGGGTCAGGACTATGTGTTGCTTTTCGGAGAACCTTAGTAACTCCTCAGGACGGAATAGCAGCAGGTGTTGCAAGTCGTTTTTCTAAAGAACCTTAGGACAGCTATGTACGAGCCCAGCTTCTACAGCGCAGGAGCTTCTTGCAGGTCATAGAGGAGTTGCTTTGGCAAAACTGCGTGGTGTTGCAATTGTTAACATTCCAAGTGTTTGAGTTCATCCATCTACGTTAAAGGACAGGTCCCTGCTTTGAACTTCTTGCAGTACCGTTGCACTCTCATTCCTGCATATTCACCCCATCTCTATGGCATGTGGAGTTGATTCACACCACCCATTGCAGCCAGGCCTCCAGCAGGAGGGGCAAGAGAATTGGCTGCCTGGTTTCCCCACCAGTGCTGTGCAGCTGGTGTGCTCTGCACTTCAGCAGTTTGATAGCATCATCTTTTCTTTTTTTTTAAGCACATTATCCACTCAGCGTGTTTGGGGTTCTGTGCATTAAATAGATTTATGTGTTTAATAATTATTAGTTTCAAAGATTTACAGTGCACGGCTGCTGCTGCCGTGACTGCGCCTCCCAGGGGGGTTGAGGAAGTGAAAATCCTTCATCAAAGGAAGGGAAAAATTAGAAAGTTTAAATCTTCCTTCAGTTTGAAAGTGGGCCAAGGTTAGCGTAAATGTGTGTGCGCTGAACGTAACTGTGCTGGGTGTCTGCATATTGTGTTAAGTTGGTGTATTGGGCACATTGTACATGTGTTTGTGGGATGTGTCTTTAAAAGTCTGGTATGTTTATCTCCTTATGCCTTGCTTTAAAAGGCATATTAAGTCAGTTTAGAGGTTATGAACAGCTGTGACTCCACTGTCAGCATGATCATGATTTCATAGAAAGGGGATCTTAGAAAGTAGGGCTGAGCCAGAACCAAAGCCTGCATACCCCGAGCCTTTGAGGAATTTTGGCTCTGAACTTCTGGCTTGGGTCCATATCTAAATATAAAGGAAGTTAACAGTGGGCAGCCGTTTTGATCCCCTCAAGAATAAAAGGAGTGCTATGGGGATTTACCTATGTGAAAGGTACAGGTGCCTATCAGTGCAGCACCCCTGGCTTTACAGCATCTCTACAACTGTCACTGGGCCTGTGCTCATGCAAAAGCTAGTACAAGTGATGCTGTAAACACTGACTTTATTCATCTTTACAATGTGCAGTGACAGCAGTGATCAAAAAGGCAAAAGGGGGCACAGATGACAATATGGAGACTACCGACATGCCCTTACATGAGAGTTAATAGCACATCTCCACTTGGGATACTGCACAAAAGGGCAACCAAAAATATTCGACATATAGGATGCGACATGCGACACTCAAGTTACAAAAGGAACAGAACTGTGTTTAGAAAGGAGAAGGGGAGATGAGGTGGAGGTATTTGGAATAGCGAATGGGCTAGTGAGGGCCTATCACAGGGGTGGGCAAATTTTTTGGCCCGAGGGCCACATCTGGATGGGGAAATTGCATTCAGGGCCATGAATGTAGGGCTGGAGCAGGGGGTTGGGGTGCAGGAGGGAGTGTGGGATGTGGGAGGGGGTGCGGTGTGCAGAAAGAGGCTCAGGGCAAAGGGTTGGGGCAGAGGAGGGGTGCAGAGTGTGGGAGGGGGCTCAGGGCAGAGGGTTAGTGGGAGGAAGTAGAGGGTGTGGGAGGGGGTGTGGTGTGCAGGAAGGGGCTCAGGGCAGGGGTTGGGGTGCAGGAGAGGTGCGAGGTGCAGCAGGTGGCTCAGGGCAGGGGGTTGGGGTGCAGGAGGGATGTGAGGTGGAGCAGGGGGCTCAGGGCAGGAGATTTGGGTGCAGGAGGGGTGCGGCAGGGGGTTGGGGTGCAGGCAGGGGGCTCAGGGCAGGGAGTTGAGGTGCGGGGTGCAGGAGGGGTTCAGGGTGCAGGCTCCGGCCCGGCGCTGCTTACCTGGAGCAGCTCCGGGGTGGCAGCGGCGCACACTGGGGCCAGGGCAGGCTCCCTGCCTGCCCTGGCCCCTGCCCCACACCGCTCCCAGAAGCAGCCAGCACCACGTCCCTGAGGCCCCTGGGGGAGGGGAGGCAGAGGGCTGAGCTTGCTGCCCTTGCCTGTGGGTACCTCCCTTGAAGCTCCCAATGGCCACGGTTCCCTGTTCCTGGCCAATGGGCATTTCGGGGGAGGTACCCACAGGCAAGAGCAGCGTGCGGAGCCCTCTGCCTCTCCTCCCCCAGGGGCCGCAGAGACGTGATGCCAGCCGCTTCCTGGAGCTGAGCGGCCCGTGGCGCTACGGGAGTAGCAATCCTGCGGGCTGGATCCAAAGCCCTGAGGGGCTCGATCCGGTCCGCAGGCCGTAGTTTGCCCACCCCTGGCCTATCAGGTAGTCCTGTTTAACTTTTGCTCTAAGTCAACAATTAGGGGGGTCACCCAAAAAAGAAAGGGCTTTGGGGAAATAGCATGAAGCCTGTGAGCAATGCTGCAATGAGAATAAAATCCTAGAGAAACCAGCTGCCCAGTAGCCTTCAGAGGGGTTCATAGAATCATAGAACTGGAAGGGACCTCGAGAGGTCATCTAGTCCAGTCCCCTGCACTCAAGGCAGGACTAAGTATTATCTAGACCATCCCTGATGGGTGTTTGGAGATTTTTAAGAGCAGGTTAGATAATGATGGAGATTCCACAACCTCCCTAGGCAATTTATTCAAGTGCTTAACCTCTCTGACTAGCGCTGTACATCAAAGAATAAAGGTGTGTCAGGAAAGGGGGGAGGCTTTGGGGTCTCAAGAGTCCCAAAAGAATGTGGAAAATGTGTAGGATACAACCATGGATTCCTGCCACAAAACAAACCTATGAATCATAGGAATTATGGACTCCTGATAAGGAGAGGGTCATGTTACAGGGAGCATACCTTGAGAATGCAAAGGGAAAGTACCCTGTAAAATGAACTTACATCTGTTATTGAAAAAAGCTAATAATGCTCAGTGAAATGGTGAGCCCTTGGAGATATGCAAGTGTCATCTGGGCACCTGGCTCTGAACAGCTGCTCTCATCCCTCCCCCAGCACTCAGTCATCTATCAGCTGTTTGGGACTGGGGCGGAGACTCTTGTCATCCACCACCTGAACACTTCCAGCAGTCCCTGAAGAAGAGAGCTAGAGACAGCTGATCTTGCCTGTGCAGTCAAGTGTGCATTCTGCAGTCTTGCCACCAGAGATACTGACACTGAGACATCTTTGGAACAGTGTTGTCGCCTTGAACCTCTGCAGCACAGAGAAGGGGAGAGCACAGAAACTGTGATCAAGAGTTTGATGTGGTTGGCTGATGAGCAGCCAAAGGCAGGCATATCAGACACTTAAGGGGCTTCGCAAACTGCTGTATTCTGAGGGATATGTTACATTTTTCTTGTGTACTTGTTTGGAGTTCTTTGGAAAAATCCCTTTTGCTCTAGCCTTTCAGCCCTACACGGGCATTTTTAAATTCAATCAGTGCTCCTAAGTTTTAGAGAGAGGATGCTTTTATGGAAGAAGGACAGGGACTCAGGAGATCCTGTTCCCAGACCTGCCACACAACTCTGGGGTGACGGTGGGC
The DNA here is from genome assembly GCA_037349315.1 of Chelydra serpentina. Taxonomy (NCBI): domain Eukaryota; kingdom Metazoa; phylum Chordata; order Testudines; family Chelydridae; genus Chelydra; species Chelydra serpentina. Next base: position 4,128,808 of record JBAIAC010000040.1, read on the forward strand.
AAGTCACTTGATTTTCCTAATGCACTTTCTGCAAATGGATCCTACTTTCAAATATGTAAGTTAAAAGCTTCTGGGGCTGCTGTCAGATACATTGGGCAGCAGTGCTAGGAGAGTGTACTTTTTTGTAGAGTGAGCATGCAGAGCAGATCAGTTTTTCTATGGCCCCCACCTCCTCTCTTGTACCCAATACCTACTTCCTGTCTGCTACTTGAGGGGTGTGCACCTTAGGGCAATACACATGAGCATAAACTCTTGGTCATCATATTGATCAGGACGCAGAATGGCCATTTAGTTTTTTGCCTGGGATCCTAAGAAGCGGGAGAATGGGGGTGGGGGGAGAAGATGACGAGAAAAGAGAATAAAGTGATTTTGTGCTTGGAGTTTGTTTTTTTGAGTGCTCACATTTATTACTCTGGAGCTGACAGTTCAGTCTCTCCCAGCTGCTGTCAGCTGCTGCCTTAAAAGCTTTCTATGCACAGTATATGCTATTAAATGTCCCTGTTGATGTAAGCTGTATGCAGGCACTTTGGTTTGCATCACAGTCTTATAATGATATATCAGCGGCAGAGCTTTCTGCTTCCTTTGCTATGGGCTGTTTGCTTTCTTAAAATAATTTGATTTTATTCTTGGAATTAACGCTCATTGGACAATTGTGTGCCAGCCCACTTGCAGTTTAGATTGCCATAACTGTGGAGCTTGCCACCCCCACTACTAGATAGATGTGTGCATGAAGGCAGAAGAGAAAAGGAGGAGCAGAGAGATGAGGGGGAGAGAGAATGATGGATGGCTCTCCTCATCCACAGATACGCCTCAAACGATTCTGTCTAACCATCCTTCCAGTAGCTCTCCAACCAGTGGTGGACAAATTGACTTGGGTTTCCCAAGGCCACATTAACCCTCAAGTACTGCATTGCTATGTGCGTGCAGGAGGCCAGACACCTCTGTGAACACGGCACCACAAGGGCAAGCAGGTTTCAATTCATCTCCTCCTCCAGCATTTTTCTGACTTTGTCACTCATCCATGTATGACGCATCCTGGTCACAGATTTTTTTTCTTTCTGATAATTCTTGTGGAGATATAGATGGTCCCCGTCTTCCTTTTAGGTAGTTATCAGGGTGCTGTTTTGCAAGAACACCGAGGAGCCTGGTGGCACTAACACGGCTACCTCTGTTTTGCAAGAGCAGCCCTGGGAAGACACTACAGGAATAGCAGCTCTAGAGAATGAGCCCATTTAAAGAGGGAAAGGAGTCATTTAGCTGGTGGTTATGAAGCTTTGAGACTTTACCTACTCCTAATATCTCCCCTTTCCAGCAAGTACCATCATGAATCCACAAAGCATCTCTGAGCTTCAAAGGCTCTAACACACTGGGCCCTTTGCCATAATGCACTTTGTGTTTACACCTGTCATGTTGTTTTGGTATTGGAGCATAAGCTTTCGTGGGTGAATACCCACTTCATCGGATGCAAGCAGTGGAAATGTCTCTGTAGGTGACAGTCCATGATTCACTGGTGCTGCCCTATAATTCAGTATAGCAAAATATATATCTGTACCTGAGTCACTGGCTTTTTTCAAAAGTCGTTGAACAATGTTTACATTATTCTCTACAAAACCGTTGGATTGAGGATACATGTTTAACTTCACATTCTCTAGCAATTTAAAAAAAAATCATGTCCATCAAACTACGGACCGTTACCAGACATGATAATTTCAGGGATTCCATGGCTGGAAAATATGGATTTCATGTGCATTATTACATGTTTGGATGTAGTATTTTTCTAATAAAATAACCTCTGGATTGAGAGAATCATAATCCAAAATCAAAACATAGTCTTTACCTGCATATGTAAATAAATCCACACCAACTTTAGATCATGCCCTTAATTGTTCATTATCAACATAGGCTCTTTTCTCAATTTTTTGGTATTTTTGACAGGTTTCACACATTTTATCAGTTTTCTCTTTCTCATTGTTAATTGTGACCAGTACAGTATCTCTCTGACTCTATTTACATTTCTCCATGGCCAGCTGTTCTTCATGTATTCTTGTGAGCATGTCCAGTTGTAACATCTTAGGCACTTCTATTCTGTTTCCTCTAAACCAGCGGTGTCCAATAGAAATTCGATGCTAGCCACATTGCTAGCCACACTTGTGGTTTTGAATTTTTCTTATTAGCCACATTATAAAAAGGCCACATGCATTAGCCACAATTCAATACCTATTAGCCACATATGGCTAGTGGCGAACGTATTGGACACCGCTGCTCTAAACAATATCCCATCAATGACAGACAGTTCTGCTTTGAAATGGAAATATGGACTTGGTATGTAATGTCCTGTGGTAATAGCCTTAATTACCCTCAGTAAAGTCTCATCATTAGCTGTAGCCTCAGCAAATTCATTCCACTTCCTTTCTGAGACTGGACAATTATTTTTTTTATCAGTCTGACATGCACTATGTCTGACTCCACCTCTATTTCTACTACAGTTTTATTAAATGCTCTGGAAAATGCATCCGTTATCTTCTCTACCATGTGCACTCTTTGTATCAGCCCAAGGGCGTGGCAAATTTTTAAGACCAATATAGGTGCTTCATCCTTCTGTCACTGTGTTTATCTATTTGATTTTTTACCTTCATTTCTAATACACATGTACCTCTGGTAGGAATGAGTTCCTTATTATAAGCTTTCAATTTAACCTGTTTGCTCACCATGTTACCTGTTTTTTGCGTCAGCCTTTTAATTCTAATATCTGAATCAACATTTCCCTGAGCATCAATGTCCAGTTTGTATGTTATAAGAATCCCATTAGTGTCTAAAGAAATTGTCCATTCATCAGTTCCTTCCCCTTGAGCTACAGCTCCCAAAGAGAACTCCTCTTCAGTGCGGCTGTCTGTGCTCTCTTCCTGGATTACTGAATCAGCTTGTAGGCTTTGCTTTCTCTTCTGCAGTTGTTGATTCTGGTTGCAGCCTTTGGCCAAATGGCTGTATTTCTTACAAATATTGCAGGACTTACCAAAAGCTGGGAATTGCTGAGGTCAGTGTTCATGTCCGCATCTTGTGAAGTCCTTGAAGCTGTCCCTTGCAAAATCTTGTGCTTTGTATTTGGTTTTTTCCCCCCATTCTTCTCAGTGGTTTTTGTTTTATGCTGACTTACTGGCTGCTTACCAGTTTTTTTCTCTCTTGGCACTCTATCCAGAGTGGCAGTGTCCTGTTTTCGTTCTATTATTTTTATTTTGTTAAGAGTGATTTCTGCAGCCTGCCACAGTCTTATTGCTTTATCCAAAGCAAGTTCCATATCTTCCAATAGTTTTTCATGCAGCTTTGGATCTCTGATTCCAATAGCAGTTTGATCCCTTATAATTGAATCTGTTAATTGTCCATAGTTGAAGGTTTGGCTCATTAGCTTCAGTTATATTAGGAATTCTTCAAAGGACTCACCTTCCTGTTGTATTCTAAGGTGAAACTTGTACCCTTAAAATGTTTCACTCTTTTAAAGTATGCAATACTCTTCAAATTTCTGCAAAATTGTGTCATAACTTGCTCTCTTTGCCTGACTTAGTTGCATGCTATTAAAAGACGTCAACTGCCTCAAGTCCTGTAGTGTTTAAGAAGATAGCTATTTTCTGCTAGTATTGTTTCTCACCAAAGCCAGATACTTGAATATCTACACTAGTGGGGCTCAGACTTTGGCTTCAGCCCTGGCAAGTCTAACACCAGCCCTGGCGACCATAGGCTCTGACTCCCCCTCTTTCACATGGGTGCCTGACCCCCCGCAGCCCCTGCCCCCACTCCACCCCTTCTTTGAGGCCCCGCCCCTTCCCAGAAGTCTCCGCCCCCTCCCTGCCGATATGCCAACTCCTTCCCCAAATTCCCACCCTGCCCCTGCCTCCTCCCCTGAGCGTGCCATGTTTCTGCTCCTCCCCCTCCCCATCCCCGGAGCATGCTACCGCTGCCAAACAGCTGTTTCACGGCAGCTGGGTGGGAAACACTGGGAGGTAGACAGAGGAGCGGGGACGCGGCGTGCTCGGGGGGGACGAGGAGATGGGGACAGGAGTAGGGCAGCTTGGCTTCCGGGGGTGCAGAGCATCCACTAATTTTTCCGCATGGATGCTCCAGCCACGGCGCACCCACGGACTCGGTGCCTATGCTGGCAACCCCATTAAAACAGGGCCGCAACCCACTTTGGGGTTCCGACCCATAATTTTGAGAACTGCTGTGCTAGATAATTCCTTTGCTACAGTCCTCTTTTCCCAGTCCTCACTTCTACCTCACTCTGGTACCATGTGTTGTCTTGTGTATTCCTAAGAAGGAAGCACAGTCTGGATTCTTAGAAATAAGACTTTATCAGAATTATATAACTCTGTTTTAAGCCAAAGGAGACCCAGGTGCTCTAGCTATGTATCTGGTGAAGCTGACTCTGGGCTGCTTCCAACATGTTCTCCCTAGCATGTGCTCTGCTCTTAAAGGCACAGTACCTACTCTTAAGAGCAGTAACTTTGAGAACAAAATGGCTGCTGTTGTTGCCAAAAGTTAGTGTTCTCAGAAATTTAAAGGTGCAATGCACAGAGGGAAAAATGAGATGCAGCTTATAGCTACTACATACCAAATAGCTGATGCTGTGTAAACTGGCTTGACTTCTAGAACAGCATCTGAAGGGGAGAAAATAGGCACCAAGAGCTCAGTTGAACCAATTTCAATTTATAGCCCCATCTTGCACAATGACCCTAGTAGTGGCTCAGTGCTAGAAATGAGCACAGTGCTCGGAAGATTAGAGAGAGCCCTCCCACTCCAGCCCCCTTGCACTCTACCTGTCTTTGATAGCTCAACATGGAAAATGTAGTAATACCTAAAGCAGATCAGCCTGCTATCTATCTGTGTGGTTATTATTCTATTGCTCTAGATACAGAGACTCGCATGCAGGCAGTTTACCAGAGCTGAATTCTTCGCTTGGTCCATTGTGACAGTGTTAAAAAGTAGTTCATTTGAATTGGTAACAACCATAATGGATTCACACATCAGTTGGCTGCTCCATAGTGCTTGTAACCTTGGCCTAATATCATAAAGGCTCACTCTAGGCACAGTGGAACATGCCCTTTTGCTAGTGCACGTATGCATAGTTCATGTTTCATTTAGAAGGAGCGCAATGAGACCTTAGCCCTGGTCTACACTACGAGTTTTGGTCGAATTTATTAGCATTATATCGATTGATCCGTGCACCCGTCCACACGACGAAGCCCTTAACATCGACTTCTAGGGCTCTTAAAATCGATCTCGCCACTCCACCCCCAACGAGGGGATTAGCGCTTAAAGCGATATTGGCGAATCGATCTAGGCTTAGTGAGGACGCAATTCGGTGGTATTGGCCTCCTGGATCTATCCCACAGTGCAACATTTGACCGCTCTGGACAGCAGTCTGAGCTCGAATGCTCTGCCCAGGTACACAGGAAAAGCCCTGCGAACTTTTGAATTTCATTTCCTGTTTGGCCAGCGTGGTGAGCTGCAGGTGAGTGCAGATCTCATCAGCAGAGGTGACCATGATGGAGTCCCAGAACCGAAGACGAGCTCCAGCATGGACCGAGCGTGAGGTACGCGATCTGATCGCTGTATGGGGAGATGAAACCGTGCTAGCAGAACTATGGTCCAAAAGGCAAAATGCCAATACATATGCTAAAGTCTCCAAGGGCATGCAGGACAGAGGCTACAACAGGGACGCGCAACAGTGCCGCATTAAAATTAAGGAGCTCAGGCAAGCCTACCAAAAAACCAGAGATGCAAACAGCCGCTCTGGGTCAGAGCCCCAGACATGCTGCTTCTATGATGAGCTGCATGCCATTCTCGGGGGTGCAGCCAGCACTGACCCACCCATGTGGTATGACTCCGTATGTGGATCATCAGAAACCACCGAGGAGCATTTTCGGGAAGAGGAAGATGATGATAATCGTGCTCAAAATAGCGCACAGACACAGCAGGGAAGCGGAGAAGCCCTTTTCCCCGACAGCCAGGAACTTTTTGTCACCCTGGAGCCAGTACCCTACGAACCCACCCAAGGCGTGCTTGATGCCGGAGAAGGGACCTCTGGTGAGTGTACCTCTGTGAAAGTAATACATGTTTTATAAACAAGTGTGTTTAATGATTAATTCGCGGCCAGTACAGCTACTGGAAAAGTCTGTTAACATGTTCGGGGATGGAGCAGAAATCCTCCAGGGACATCTCCAGAAAGCTCTCCTGGATGTACTCCCAAAGCCTGTGCAAAAGGTTTCTGGGGAGGGCAGCCTTATCCTGTGCTCCGTGGTAAGACACTCTACCACGCCAGGCCAGTAGCACGTAGTCTGGAATCATGGCATTGCAAAGCATGGCGGCGTATGGTCCCGGTGTTTGCTGGCATTCAAGCAACATCCGTTCTTTATCTGTCTGTGTTATCCTCACAAGAGTGATATCATTCATGGTCACCTGTTTGAAATAGGGGGATTTTATTAAGGGGGTATTCAGAGGGGTCCGTCCCTGCTGGGCTGTTTGCCTGTGGCTGAACAGAAATCTTCCCCGCTGTGACCCATGCGGTGGGGGGAGGGGAAACAGCGAACATCTTGGATGTGTGTGTGGGGGAGGGTGTCGATTAGGTTTGCGCTGCACGTTAACCCGAAAACCGCCGCCCCTCCCTTTTCAATTGCCAACCCTTTTTAAATTGCCAGCCCAAAGGCTGTTTGTTATGGGAAATGAGGGGGTTGCTGTTTGAAACCATTCCCACATGTTATGAAGGTTAAAGAAGCCTATAGACTGTGGCTTACCATGGCTGCCTGCAAGCCGAATTCTGTTGCCCGCCGGACCTGCTTGTGTGATCTCTCACACCAAACCGGCAGACCCTCAATATAACAGGCAAAGTGCAACCTTGGACCAAATGCACATGTGCTATGTAATGTTTGGAGCATTGTTCTCTAATATGTGTCTTTTAAACTACTCCTCTCCTGTTTGTTTCCTCCCGCAGCTGCAAATGTTTCAACGCCACCCCTTTCATCACTGTCCCAGAGGCTAGCGAAGATTAGAAGTAAAAAAAAAAGGAATCGAGACGATATGTTCTCAGAGCTCATGCAATCCTCCCACACTGAAACTGGCCAGCAGAATGCGTGGAGGCAGACACTGTCGGAGTCCAGGAAGGCAGAATTTGATCGCACGGACAGGTGGCGTGCTGAAGACAATGACTGGCGGGCTGAAGAGAGACAGCGGTGGGATGAAGAGAGTAGGTGGCGTCAGCGTGCAGAGAGAAGGCAGGATGCAATTCTGAGGCTACTGGAGGATCAAACGGAAATCCTCTGGCTTATGGCTGAGGAAAGGCGTATGGTTCAGGAAAGGCCGCCTGAGCCCAGACCGCCGCTACAGCCCCTATGTAACCAACAGCTCTCCTTCCCGAGTCCCATAACCTCATCCCCGAGACGCCCAAGAACGCGTTTTGGCGGCCTCCGTGCACCCAACCACTCAAGCCAAGAGAACAGTCCAAGCAACAAAAGGCTGGCATTCAATAAGTTTTAAAGTGCTGTGTGTCCTTGTCCTTCCCTCATCCCCTCCTCCACCACCCATCCTGGTGCTTCCCTTCCTCCACCACCCATCCTGGTGCTTCCCTTCCTCCACCACCCATCCCGGGCGACCATGGCAGTTACTTCCATAGTTCCCCCTCTTTGTTTTACGAATTAATAAAGAATGCATGATTTTTAAGCAACAATGACTTTATTGCCTCTGCAAGCGGTGACCGAGGGGGGGAGGGCAGGGCGGTTTGGTTAAAGGGAAGTAGAGTGAATGAAGGGGCGGGGCTTTTCATTAATGGGGAAAACCAGAACTTTCACACAGCATTCTGGCCATTCATGAAACTGGTTTTCAAAGCTTCCCTGATGCACAACGCACCCTGCTGTACTCTTGTAATAGCCCTGGTGTCTGGCTGCGCATAACCAGCGGCCAGGTGATTTGCCTCAACCTCCCACCCCACCATAAACGTCTCCCCCTTACTCTCACAGATATTGTGGAGCGCACAGCAAGCAGTAATAATAATGGGAATATTGGTTTCGCTGAGATCTAACCTAGTCAATAAACTGCGCCAGCGAGCTTTTAAACGCCCAAATGCACATTCCACCACCATTCTGCACTTGCTCAGCCTATAGTTGAAAAGGTCCTGACTACTGTCCAGGCTACCTGTGTACGGCTTCATGAGCCATGGCATTAAGGGGTAGGCTGGGTCCCCAAGGATAACTATAGGCTTCTCAACATCCCCAACGGTTATTTTCTGGTCTGGGAAGAAAGTCCCTTGCTGCAGCAGCTGAAACAGACCAGAGTTCCTGAAGATGTGAGCATCATGTACCTTTCCCGGCCATCCCACGTTGATGTTGGTGAAACGTCCCTTATGATCCACCAGTGCTTGCAGCACTATTGAAAAGTAACCCTTTCGGTTTATGTACTCGCTGGCTTGGTGGTCCGGTGCCAAGATAGGGATATGGGTTCCGTCTATCGCCCCACCACAGTTCGGGAACCCCATTGCTGCAAAGCCATCCAGTATGAGCTGCACATTTCCCAGACTCACAACCCTTGGTACCAGCAGCTCGGTGATCGCCCTGGCTACTTGCATCACAACAGCCCCCACTGTAGATTTTCCCACTCCGAATTGATTCGCGACTGACCGGTAGCTGTCTGGCGTTGCAAGCTTCCACAGGGCTATCGCCAGTTGCTTCTCTACTGTGAGGGCTGCTCTCATCTTGGTGTTCTGGCACTTTAGGGCAGGGGAAAGCAACTCACAAAGTTCCATGAAAGTGCCCTTACGCATGCAAAAGTTTCACAGCCACTGGGATTCATCCCAGACCTGCAGCACTATGTGGTCCCACCAGTCTGTGCTTGTTTCCCGGGCCCAGAATCGGCGTTCCACTGTATCAACAAGCCCCATTACCACCATGATGTCCACCTTGCGGGGGGGCCTTTTTTGAGAGAGGTCTGTGTCCATGTCCTCATCACTGTCCTCAGGGCGCTGCTGTCGCCTCCTCGCCTGCTGTAGCTGTAGCAGCTCCTGGTTCTCGTTCTCCATATACTCCTGGACAATGCGCGTGGTGTTCATAATGGCGATAACAGCCGCGGTGATCTGATTGGGCTCCATGCTTTCCCTGGTATGGTGTCTGCAGGACAGCAGAGTGGGAGCAGAAGCGGCGGGTGGATAACAATGGTGTCAGCAATATGGCGCCCGTGTGAAAAAAGGCGCGAAAGGATTTTGGGTTCCCCCACCCGCTGCTTTCTCGGAGGGAGCAAGGGTTAGGCTCCTTTCCTTCTAACAGCAGATGGTACAATATGCCAGGAAGCAAGGGTTAGGCGCCTTTCCTTCTAGCTGCAGATGGTTCAATAGGCTTGATATCCATCATCATCTCCTGGCCCCCTCAAGGATTGAACTCGCAACCCCAGGTTTAGCGGGCCAACGCTCAGACTGCTGAGCTATCCCTCTGGCCCGTATTATAGCACATCTGAATCCCCACTAGACCTAATGTCCAGGCGTACGCTGGAGATGTACGGTAATTGTAAGCTGAGCAGGCTTGCGTAGCAAACCCGAGAACCCCGTAAACCCCGGAAAAAAGGCGCGAAAAAGATTGCTTTCACGGAGGGAGGAAGGGACCTTTGATGGCTTGACGACATGTACCCAGAACCACCAGCGACAATGTTTTCTGCCCCATCAGGCTTTGGGATCACAACCCAGAATTCCAATGGGCGGCGGAGACTGCGGGAACTGTGGGATAGCTACCTGCAATGCAACGCTCCGAAAGTCGACGCTAGCCCCGATACTGTGGACACAGTCCGTCGACCTCATGGTCTTAATGTTCTTTAGTGGGGGGACACACAATCGATTCCATAAAATCGGGTTTTAAAATATCGACTTCTATAATTTCGACCTAATTCTGTAGTGTAGATGTACCCTTATTAGAAAACTCTGTGTAGCAAGAAATAGCCCATTGTCTGTGTAGAGACATATAGCCATATCAGAGATGAGGCTAAGCCAAAACCTCAGATCCATCCACATACCTCCCAAACGTTGCGGAAGGGAGTGTGGCCCATAAAAAATGGTGTCAGGTTCGGTACTTAAAGGCACCCATTTACCCAAAAATGCATCAGCTGTGGGCCAGCAGCAAACTCTTCCTTTTATGTGCTGTCTTGCTACAGAGCACATGTGCTAAAGATGTCTAGGATGCTGCAAGATAGACTAGTTATTCTGTGCTATATCTCACAGAATACCAGTACAAACCGTGTGGTACTCTACTCAGGCTCTGTCCACAATCCCAGAATAGCTGGATGTTTCCACTAAAATGTTTGGTGGTGAAATTGTTAATGATTTTGGCATTAACTGTCTGTCTAGTTAACATCCCATTGAAATGAATGGGAGGAATTGCAGAGGTATGTCTCTGTCTGCAGACTTGGTATCTAGTTCGCACTAGGTAACTTTGCTCCATAGTCATTAGGGTTAGAAGGTTAATTGAAAGAAACTAAATCTTAAATTCTGCAGAAGCAAATTGAGCCACCCCCCCACCCCCCCCCCAAAAAAATGCTGGTGTGGTGGTAGTGGTCACTAGCAGCTTAGCCCACAGAGAGAGAACAAGAACTAGAATGGAGTTTTTTCAGGTCACTGCGTTCATCCTCTGACGGGGCATGATTTAAGTCACTCCATAGAGGATAGCATCTCCTCCGGTTATCCACAGAATGTGCCAGGTTAAAAATCCACTTATATGAGAACCTAAGTGACATGCTCGGGGTCACACAGGAAGTGTGTGGCAGAACTGGGAATTGAACGGAGACCTTCTGAGTCCCAGTCCGGTGTACTAACTTTCCTCTCGGCTCTTCTCATTGGCTGTCAGCGAGCCAGAGCAGTTAACACAAGATGGGCCAATATGAGAGCCAGTGTCAGTGCATCAGCAGGCTATCGCATTCTGGTCATGGACAACACAAGAACCCCCCTCCAGGCCTCTCAGGCCCTGCTGTCACTCTATAGGATAGCGATAAGGCTGTCCATTAATCGCAATTAACTATGGGATCAAATCAGATTGAAATCAGTGGCAAAACCATCAGCTTCAGGTTTTGGTCCTATAACACTAGTTACAGCCAAGTTTTCCCAAGACAGTCCTGTACATGGGACAGTCCTCAGTTCACAGCTGCAGTACTCCCTGCTATTCCATTCCTGTACAACAACCAGGGCCAGCTCTAACTTTTTTGCCGCCCCACGCAAAAAAACAACAAAAACCCAAGCGCCGCCCCACCAAAACAAAACAACAACACACACACACCCCCAGCGCCCATGGAAACACCCCCCCAGTGTTGCACCGCAACACTCTCTCCCCTTTCCCCCCCCCCCAGCGCCTCTCCCTGCCAGAGCGCCGGGGGGAGGGCGGCAAGCCCAGCCGCGGCCCTGCTCGCCCGGCCGCAGCCCGCCCTAACAACCCGCCAGTATGTTTAAAAAAAACAAACACACACACACCTGAGTGCCGCCCCCCCTCCAAGGTGCCGCCCCAAGCACGTGCTTGGTAGGCTGGTGCCTGGAGCCGGCCCTGACAACAACTGCCACAAGGGCTGAATTGTTTAAATTTTGTGGTTCTCTAATTATGTGGACAGACACATTCACTAGGGAGTGGACTGAGACCAAACTTATTTTCACTTCGAATATGTCCAGATTCTGTTCCCAGGTCTCTAGATGGGAAAAAAATAGCATATTTACAAATCCAGTATGTCTGCATAGCCCCAAGTCCCACTGATTCTTTGTTTGCTTCTCTGAACTGGCCTGCTATAAAGCCGACAGGGAAGAGGGAAATATCCATGGACTAGCCACACGTTCCTATGATTTCATTTCCACGCTGGTTCAGGAACTGAACATAACTGAATTGCACCTTACAATGTGACGATGCATGTGTCCATATGTATGTTATATGTTTGGGCTTTGGAAATGAAAAAGTTTGAAGAGGCTCAGGGAGGGAGTTATGCCCTACTGACTCTCTCAGCACCAATCATCAGCAAAATATCATTAATGAAACTCAGTACCTTTCATTATGAAGCATCTGATAGACGGCGACACAGGCATGCTGCTATTAATCTTGTCCTGATGTCATTACATTAGGGGCTGTAAACTTTCTTTTCTCTCTACTCATTATGGAAACTGCGCAATTCACATCCTCCCAGGAGTGCTCCAATTAGCCAAGCCTACATCACTCTCAGCATTCCACCAGCTAGCTGTATTATACCGCACAAGAAAAGCTCACCCTGTACCACAGGCATGCACAGAAACAGCCTGAGGTGGCATCTCTTTGCACCATTTAGAATACATTTTCCCTAAAGCTGCAGGTTTAGGTCTCATCAGCATTTCCTGGACAGTGGACACACGTAGGAAGAGCGGGACTCCAACAACAGAGTATTTTTAATCATGAAGGGTCACATACAACTCTTGTTCTGTAGCAGAATGAGGGCAAGGGGAGCTGGGTGAGAAGGTTGAGGGCTATACATGGCCCTAGCTGTGTTGCTTTTACCCACCAATCTAGATTGTGTATCATTTACTTTGTATTACCATGAGCAATGATATGACTAAAACACACAATATAATTTGAGCAGAGCTATCCATATGGTACATCTCTGCACCAAAGGTGAGAGCTTAGTTTGAGGGTCAACTCAGCCTCGCAAGCCTCAGAATAGACAGACAGGGAAGAATGTCACAATTCACTTTGTTAGTCTTATTAAACTTGTGCCTTTAAAACACGCTTTCCTCTAGCTTCAATGCAGATGGTTTCCCACACATTGCTAGGAGCTGCTGAGAATTAATTTTAAATTAAAAGCAAGTAATTTCTGTTTAAACTTCCCTTACGATGACAAGTATGAAGAACTTCTGGATCCTTGGTCTATAATCAATAGGCATCAGGATTTGATCCCATAGTTGCTTATGTTCACAAGCACCAAAATCACAAGAAAAAACCCCCCGTAAACCTGGGCTGGGGCATTTACCCTTCAGTTATTTATTTTTGGCACATGGGGTGAAGCTGTTCCCAGCCACAAAATACCAGCATGGCCCACACTCTCATTACCTTCATGAAGGCATATGTCACGCTACCGCTGGTCCTTGGGAAATCTCTTTAAATAATAATTCCGGTACTAAGAACCATTATGATTTTTAGTGAATGTATTGTCAAGAGGTGTCTGTTTCGTAGTGATATTTATTAGCATCTCCTCCGGTTATCCACAGAATGTGCCAGGTTAAAAATCCACTTAAGCACCTAATCCCCCACTAATGAGGCAGAAATGGTTCAGAAACTGGTCAGTTACTGAAGTAAACCCTGATCCACAACCCAAACCAGGGTGTGTCAATTAGCCTGCATGTACCATGCTCCCGTAAGTGCAGGATGAGATACAGGCTGCCCAGATTCGAAACAAGAGTGTCACTGGCACCACAAGCCAGTGTTCTGCAACCTCTGTTGCTTGTGTATTACAATAGCTCCGCTAGGCTGCAGCTGAGATCAGGGTCTCATTTTGTTAGATGCTGTGTATACCTTAGCAAAAAAACAGCCTATGTGGGAAGAGCTTATTCTATTCCCCAGTCTACAGCTGAGGAAATGAGAACCTAAGTGATATGCTCAGGGTCACACAGGAAGTGTGTGGCAGAACTGGGGACTGAACATTCTGGTCATGGACAACACAAGAACTCTCCTCCAGGCCTCGCAGGCCCTGCTGTCACTCCATAGGATAGCGATAGGGCTGTCAATTAATCGCAGTTAACTCATGCAATTAACTCAAAAAAATTAATCCGTTTTAATCACAGTTTTAATTGCACTGTTAAGCAATAGAATAGCAATTGAAATTTATTAAATATTTTTGGATGTTTTTCTACATTTTCAAATATCTCTCCATTACAACACCGAATACCAAGTGTACAGTGCTCACTTTATATTTTTGATTACAAATATTTGCACTGTAAAAATGATAAAATAAATAGTATTTTTCAATTCACCACATACAAGTACTTTAGTGCAATCTGTTTATTATGAAAGTTGAACTTACAAATGTAGAATTATGTAAAAAAAAAACTGCATTCAAAAATAAAACAATGTTAAATTTTAGAGCCTGCAAGTCCACTCAGTCCTACTTCTTGTTCAGCCAATCGCTAAGACAAACAAGTTTGTTTACATTTATGGGAGATAATGCTGCACACTTCTTATTTACAATGTCACCCGAAAGTGAGAACAGGCATTCGCATGGCACTTTTGTAGCCAGCATTCAAGGTATTTACGTGCCAGATATGCTAAACATTCGTATGCCCCTTCATGCTTCGGCCCAGTGGCGTAGCCAGGTTTAGAGCACAGGGGGAGCGGAGCTAAAAAAAGGCGCCGGGAGCAAAAAAAAATGCTCCGCTCCGGCTGCAGTCCAGGAGCAAAAGGCGTCAGAGCACAAAAAAGGTGCCGCTTCTGCTCAGTGCTCCCCCCCCGGCTACGCTACTGCTTCGGCCACCATTCCAGAGGATATGCTTCAATGCTGATGACGCACATTAAAAAAATAATGTGTTAATTAAATTTGTGACTCTGGGGGAGAATTGTATGTCTTCGGCTCTGTTTTACCTGCATTCTGCCATTTATTTCATGTTATAGTAGTCTCGGATGATGACTTAGCACATGTTCATTTTAAGAACACTTTTGCTGCAGATTTGACAAAATGCAGATTTGACAAAAAAAAGAAGATACCAATGTGATATTTCTAAAGATAGCTACAGCACTTGACCCCAGGTTTAAGAATCTGAAGTGCCTTCCAAAATCTGAGAGGGATGAAGTGTGGAGTATGCTTTCAGAAGTTTTAAAAGAGCAACACTCTGATGCGGAAACTACAGAACCTGAACCACCAAAAAAGAAAATCAACTTTCTGCTGGTGGCATCTGACTTGGATGATGAAAATGAACATACATCAGTCCGCACTGCTTTGGATTGTTATCAAGTAGAACTCCTCATCAGCATGGATGTGTGTCCTCTGGAATGGTGGTTGAAGCATGAAGGGACATATGAATCTTTAGCGCATCTGGCATGTAAATATCTTGCGACGCCAGCTACAACAGTACCATGTGAACGCCTGTTCTCACTTTCAGGTGACATTGTGAACAAGAAGGAGGCAGCATTATCTCCTGCAAATGTAAACAAACTTGTTTGTCTGAACGATTGGCTGAACAAGAAGTAGGACTGAGTGGACTTGTAGGCTTTAAAGTTTTACATTGTTTTATTTTTGAATGCAGGTTTTTTTGTACATAATTCTACATTTGTATATTCAAATTTCATGATAAAGAGATTGTACAACAGTACTTGTATTAGGTGAATTGAAAAATACTATTTCTTTTGTTTTTTACAGTGCAAATATTTGTAATCAACATAAATATAACGTGAGCACTGTACACTTTGTATTGTGTGTTGTAATTGAAATCAATGTTTTTGAAAATGTAGAAAACATCCACAATTATTTAAATAAATGGTATTCTATTATTGTTTAACAGTGTGATTAATCGTGATTATTTTTTTTAATCGCAATTAATTTTTTTAATCGCTTGACAGCTCTAGTTAGTGATGGGCACACTCTAACCCTTATGCCTTCTGAGCAGATTCCTGGAGTGTCCAGCCCCTGGTTCATTGGACATGCTCAGTATTCACAGATTCACTGCTTCCAAAGAAACAATACACCCCAGCTTCCCACCTCCACCTCAGATCACCATTCTGCTTCACTCACAGCATTTAGATGTGTTTATAGTAAAATCAAATGTAAGTTTATTTAATAAAACATAGAGATTCCAGTAGTAGCAAGGAGAAGTATTGGAAATAAATGGTTACATATAAAATAAAAATCATAACACACATTCTAGAGCCTAGACTTTAGTAACAAGATACTCTCAAGTTTTGTAGAGTAGTGGTCACTCAAAATCCTTGTAGCGCTTTACAGCCACATTGGCTGTTGACCCTCCTTTCCCAAGACAAGCATGCTGTCCATTTGCCTTCTCGGTGAAGGATCTCGGGTGTTTCCTTGCACCCTAAATATACCATGTATACCATAAAAATCCTTTGTCTTTATTCAAGCAGTAGGGGTGTACCCTGTTTGTTTCATCCTGTAAATTTCCTCTCTAGTAGATTTCGCAATCATTCATTCCGCCCTGGACTCCATATGTAAATAGTCATACAGTGTGAGGCATATGATACACAAATGACCAGACAGGAAGAAAGGTGTTTGTTACCTCCTGCCTGAAAGGAACATTTCCTAGGCTTGTCACTTCCTGGTGACCTGCCTTAACTCCAACACCTTCAGAACATCATTTTTAGTTTAGGTACATAACTCCTTAAATATTATCTGTATACAAATTTTGCAGTGATTACGATGACCAGTGGGCCACTGGCTCTCAGTAGAGATCTCACATGCCACCCTTTGGTGAATTATTATGCATATATCTGACTGTGTGCAACCTTATGCACACCCTGTGCCTTCTGCAAGTTGGCACCAGGGGGTTCCTGGGTCACACAAGTTAATGTAAACTTATGAGTTTACTAAAGGATAACAAATGCAAAATTGTGTCCTGTATTTAAAATTTATGGGTCAAAACCTCCAGTCCTGACTCAGACACTATTCAGACAAAACTCATCTCAATGGCAATTTTGCCGATGTTCTCTCTAAGAACAGCAGGATTTCACCCTTTATTTTTTATCTAATAGTCATAACTGAGTTATACTTTAAAATGAATGTGTCATTATACTAAAAATTAGAGTTATACTATATCATATGGAAGTTTCATCTTAAAACTATGGTATTAGTAAGTATTCCATACTTACATATCGCTATAACTGTACTGTACAAAACTGTAATTTTACTATTGCACACTTTTCCCTGAGTTGATGGGGGTGCTCCTAGTGGCTTCCATGACCGCTCTGCCTCTTAATTCACTGCAGCGACTGCTAACGATGCCGGCTGTGAGGCTGTACCTGTGAGATGAACACTTGTCTGTCAGAAACTGGACTGATACCTGCAACTCATCTCACACAGGCCACCAAGGAGCCGTCCTAGAGAAACCACCTCCAGGACCAAAATTTTTTTTTTTTAAAGCCCTAGATCTGCCTATAAAAGAGTGCATGCATTCCTGGTGCTAAACTTGTGCATGCAATTACCATGTCTAGACACATCAGGTGTTGAGATTTTCAAAACTGGTTGGAGGAATTGGACATCCAGATCTCCGATGCAGCTTTGAAAATCTCACTGAATATTTGCCTACAAAGATGGCCTGTTGAACACCTGGCCTGACTGACCACTGGTTCACGTACCTGTTGTGAGTTCACTTGCCTTCTCCATATACCTTCTCAGTTCATCTGGGAACAGCTGTAAACAGCACATTTCTCCTTTAAAAAAAAAAAATTAACCATGCTCAATATTTGTTTTACTAAAGCAAAAATGTTCATAAATGTTGTTTGCTTTTAATGAATGGATGTGTTTTCAAAACAGGCCATGTTCAAAGATGCTCTTAAACAACAAGAATGAAGGACTGATAATATATTTTAGTCATTAGAAATTGGAGTTGTTTCTCAAGAGAAAAAGCTTTGGGCTTTTCCTAGGAGCTGTATGAGCTCAGCGGTTGGCAGCTAGCTAGCTCCCCTGCAGTATGAATTAATGATAAAACTGCTTTCGTTCAGAGGGGAATTTTATTGGGCAGGATGCCGGGTACCAACACAATGAGGTCTCTAGGTGCCCCTCCCTCTATGGGTCTTCAATTACACTTCATAATGAGCATTGTTTCATTAGTGAGGAAAGCAAAAGTCGGCACTAATTAAAATTAAATTAGGACACACTCAAGTTCTGTCACACAGTGCATTGAAATGGTAATAAAAAATAAAGCTGCCTTGAACAAGCATGGGCCAGAGTGTCAAGTGATAACTAAAATACTGGATGTGGTGGTGTCAGCACTGAATTTTGTCACTCCAAATTTGGCTTTGTGGGGAGAAGGAGGGTGCAAGGGCTAGTTCCTGAGAGACAGGAGAGGTGATGCAGCTGCATCACTCAATGTAATGTCAGACATTTTCATATGGCTCACTAGCTCATCACAGGATTGCACAAGTACACATACCTGAGTGACTGTGCCCCCACACCCTGATCTGCATATGTACCGATACACAGGAAATATACTATGTTTACCACAGTGTAGCAGCATGTGGGGATATACTGACATATAGCCATGAAATGATGTGCATGCAAACCCATATTGACACACACTCAGAGCCCGGTGCACACAGTAGCACGTACACACGTTGACGTGAGCGTATCTGTACAAACACTGTGACAGCTAGGAACTGTAGCTGAACGAATAACTGATTTTTCAGTTTGGTGGCTGAACTGAAAAGTCCCCCCAAAATGGAGTTAGTTTCCAACTGAAACTAAATTTTTGGGGTTTTCTTGCAGAAACAAAAACAGGAACAAATTAATTCGGGCCAAATCCAGCAAATTGTTTCAGCCAAAAAAAACCCCAAATAAACCTGAAACAAAATGTTTGAAATTGTCAGCATGGTTCAAATTGACACTCTTGAAATTATTGGTTTGGACATTTTCAAATTTTTTGTTTTCAGAGGCTTTATTGGCTGAAACTATTTGCCACATTTCACCCAAATTTGCAAATAGTTTTGGTGCCTCCAGAAAATGATTTTATTTTTTGTAACTATTCACGTGGGGGTGGGGGATTGCCCAGCTCTGTACTAGAAACCAGGAACATCTGAGTTCTAATCCCAGCTCTGACAGTTATGCCCTGTAGCCCTGACCATCAGATTTTCCCCCATCAGTAAAATGGGGTAATAACACTTAACCTTACTACCTATGTTGTGATGATATTGAGCAGGACCCGTTAACTAGCACATTTCATCTAGAAGAGTGGGTCAAGAGCAGATTTTAGTGCTTTTCTGGAGTGGACTTTTTTATTTAAAAAAAAACCTCGTCCTTCCTGGAACAAGAAAAAGTAGCACTTGACTCCAGGTTCTCTAGCTGAATTGTCAGCTGATTGTTCAAATTAATTTCTGTAAGCATACCTTGCTCTCCTGAGCCAGGGTTTCTGAGAAGAATTTGGTGCCGTTCAATTGTGGCATAAATTCAGACACTTCCAGAGGCATATAGGGAAATGTTAAAATATATACAACAAAATGTGCAATGAACATTACAATTACACATTAGTGAAGCTTCTTGTCTGGTGAATGGGTGTGGAATATTCGGTGTGAATAAGTCATTCTATAAAATAATTTGTTCTTTTAAATTAGTTTCTTTGTACATTAATTCTCGCTAGTGTACATAAAACAGGAAAATCGTACATTTGTTTGCTTGTATAATAACTGTACAGAGAGAGCATTAATACTCATTATATTGGGGTAAAATATGGGGGCTACTATGCTGGGGTCAAATATTAGACTCTACTTTCCAATGATGTACAGTACATATTTCAAATGTTAATAGCATAGGGGGCTCTGATCCTCTGTGCATCCAGAACATCCACTTTTTGTATATATAACATGTATATGAAGTTTGGTAAAGGCACCATCAGTAGATTCCCCAGCAATTTTTCTATATAAATCCTGTTTTCCAGGGGTTTAGACAATGGTATCCCTCAAAAACTTGTCACTTGGCTTAGATAACTATTATTTTATTGATATCTGCAATACTCTCTTGGTGTTTGATATAGTAGTATATATGGGGCATTCTGCGAGTACTGAGGAAACCTTTATTTGTCGAAGGCAAAATTGACCCATATTTAAGGTGAACCCTTGTAACTCATCTGCTTACATTTCCTCAATACATACTTATAGATCATGAGATCTCCAAATGTGTTATAATAAAACATCCTTAATGTGTATCTAAATGGAGTACCATAACTGTTCCAAATGGGCTGTTTCTTAGAGGGCATTAACCTGCATTTTAGTAATTTCCTCATGCATGTTTTTAACAGAGACCCTGACTTGGATAGTTCATTGATTTACAATTAGATAAATGATCTGTGTTTTTGGTACTCTCAATATATGTTTTTGTATCCTGTTTGTTTTCTAGTGGTTTTTTGTTAGTTTTGTTTTGATTTACTTCTCTTCTGGTTGTATTGAGTTATAAATGTATGCCACTATATAGTGTTTTCAGAAGGCAGAGATCCATAGAAAATAAAATGTGTGCAACTTCACCACGGAAATACAGCCACCCAGGGCCGGCGCTTTCACTAGGCGACCCTAGGCGGTCGCCTAGGGTGCCAGGATTTGGGGGGCGGCTGCCTCCTGGCTCCACGCTCGAGCCGGGAGGCAGCCGCCCGCTTCCTCGCAAAGCCCTGCTGTGGCAAGAGCTGTTGCCGTGCTGCTGGGGCTCAGCAGGGCTTAGCGAGGAAATGGGCGGCTCGTTGCAGCTGCCTCCTGCCTCCCAGCTCCACGCTCAGCAGCTGAGCGTAGAGCCGGGAGCTGGGGAGGTGCCGCGGGCCGGGGGGAGGCTGCCACGGCCCACGGGCAGGGGGCTGAGCCGCCGCGGGGAGTGAGGAGCAGGCTGCCGCGGGCGGGTGGGGAGCCACCTGCTGCGGGCGGGGGAGCTGGCTGCTGCGGGCGGGGGAGCTGGCTGCTGCGGGCGGGGGAGCTGGCTGCCGCGGGGGGCGGGGGAGGGCGGTGTTAACGGGGGAGGCGCAGGGCTGGTGCAAGGAAGTTTCGCCTAGGGTGCAAAACTTCCTTGCACCGGCCCTGCAGCCATCTCTAGGGTGGAACAAAGCAGCTGCTGAGCAGTGCACAGCTTTAGACAGGAGGTGAAGAAAACTATATCCAGAGAGAATTGCAGATCAATAGAACAAAATTACAGAAAGGGTCACTTGGCCAGACACCAGGACTAACATTCTTGCAAAAACCATAAGTAGTTAGAGTCTCAGCTCTTAAGGTCTTTCTTAAAGCTGGTGTGCAATTTTCCAGAGCACCTAAGTGACTTAGGAACACAGGCTGGAATTTTCAGAAGAGCCAAAAAGAATTAGGGATTCCTCTTGCCAGCCACAAGACCTAATGTAAGTCAATGGTACTTATGCTCCTAAGCAGAATATCCCTCAGAACCATGCCAGTGTATTGTGTCAGTATTAACTCAGAGGGAAAAGTGTTACCAAATGAACCACCAAGACCACTTCCTTCAGCCAACTGGGGATTCCTGGAGGCTACCCATCAAAGATCAGATCAGGCCTAGCTGTTTAGCTCTGAGACAATGTCCCAGCCCATGGAAGGTAGGGGGTATAATTGCAGGTGTTGTCAGGTTGATAGCTGTGGTCAGTGCTCCAAATTCAGCATTATTTGGCTCCTTTAGAACCATTACAGTGTTAGTGGAAGTAATGTGACGGTTCCACACTGTACTGAGCCCAGCGTGTGGCCAAGGACGGAGCACCCTGCCGAACCAGAATTTGGCATCCCTACAAGTGATGATAACTAGTCAGCTGCAGCGATGCCCTCCAAGTTTTGACTGGCACCTTACATGAAATGAATTTGGAGGGTCTCAGACTCGTTCCATACCACAAAACCCACTACCAGAATTGACACTAGTCGTCATCCTTGTTAACAATTTCAGCAAAGAAGATACCCAGGAGGATTGAATGGGCATGGAAATCCAACCGCTCTCGCATTCCTGTAGGTGATCGCTCCAGGTCAAGACTGAAACTCATGGATGGAAGGTTTCAGTGTAGCAGCCATGTTAGTCTGTGTCAGCAAAAAGAAAACAAGAAAAATACCTGTGGCACCTTAGAGACTAACAAATTTATTTCAGCATAAGCTTTCGTGGGTTAAGAACCCATCCGATGAAGTGAGTTCTTAACCCACGAAAGCATATGCTGAAATAAATTTGTTAGTCTCTAAGGTGCCACAGGTATTTTTCTTGTTTTCTTCATGGATGGAAGTAACTACTAATGTTGCCTATTCTGTACAGTATATGATCTGTGGCTAAATAGAGGATTTCAGTCTCCAGACCGACAATCCAGCATTAAATTACTAAAAAAAAAAATTAAAATAAAATAAAAACTGGTGAAACCTTCATAAATGAATACCTACTCTCAGTATTATTCTGTATCACTATTATAATCTCTATGCACTAAGGGTCCATATCTAGCGGTTTTCCAGTGAATGAATATGGAGGAAATACAATAATACACGCACGAGTAAAGTATTATACCGGCAAGAGTTGTATAGGCATTTTCTTTTTATTTCCGCTTTTCTTTCACTTAACTTGCTGGGGATTTCCAAGAAATATGCTCCTGTGTTTGTTTATACTGGAATTAGGGGATGATATAGATCTTCTTTGCCCCATTACCTATTGCTGTCTGATCCCATTCAGCAGCAGAGCTGTTCCTTTTTGTTGCACAGAGGCATTTGTTTTAGCCTGCTGCAGCCCCTGCTAAATAATGAAGGGTGGGGGGAAGAGTTTTACAACCCCCCCGCTTTGGAGACCTCTTATGAAATTTTTATTAGTATGTTCAGCTATGTGCATGTCCTCAGGAATAACAAACAGTACAGAGTGAATATATAGCCACTCAAATGGGTCCAGGGGCTTTGGAAAGGGGAGGGGGGAAGTGCTATTTTAAATATTGCAGGATGGTTTACAACCCTGAGGGAAGGGGTGAGGGGGGGAAGGGAGAAAGAGCAGATGTGCAGTGTCCATTTAAGGTGGTCTGGCACAATTACTGCTCTGTATTAATGTAATTCACTTGCAAAGGATCTTCCAACTAGGATGACTAGATAGCAAGTGTGAAAAATTAGGACGGGGTGGGGAGTCATAGGCACCTATGTAAGACAAAGTCCCAAATATCGGGACTGTTCCTATAAAATCAGGACATCTGATCACCCTACTTCCAACTCTCTTTGTTCCCCTGGCTTTGCATATCTGTCTGTCCCTAGAAACGTTCTGTTGGGTTTTGGTGAGTTCCCCAGCTAAGCTGCATTGTAGAGATTAGTTTTGGAGGTTGACATGGAATTTCAATAATCATTTTCTTTAGACCAGATGGATGACTGACATGCCCTGCACTAAGGGGGATGAAATGGTAGGTGATGCTGCCCTTTTCTTCCCACCCCCAGACATATTAAGCCAATCCAAAAATACCCCACAAAGAACCCTACTCCTGCTGTTTGGAGTGTCCAGGTTTCTAAAGCACCAGCACCTCTGGCAGGGTTTGCAAAGCATTCAGAAATGTCATTGCCCATTGCACCAGAGACAGTGCTGGTACTAGGCCATGGGACGAGATACTTTGGTCACAGAGAAAGCAAGGTTTGTTCTGGGCTTCGGTACCAAGGACTTCAGGGCAGTAGAGAAATTCGTACAGGTCCAAGGCAGCAACAGTGGAATGATCCTGAATGAAAGCACGATCCTGCAATGGGGGTTGAGGGCTCTCAGTATCTTGTAGCATTGGGCCACAATAGAGCATGCTGTGTTGGCTCCAGGGGCACTGGGAATGTTAGGGGTTTATTACTATGCATTGCTCATTCCCCTCCAAAGCAGGTGCACGTTTCTCAGTGGTCTCTGCACCTCCTTGTGGAACCCATGGCCTCTTGCCTCTGGCACAGGATTGTTGGGTCAGTCTCCCAAGGGACAGGAGGAAAGGGGGCTTGTATGCATATGAGTACGGGCAACTGTGGGGTCACGCCAGAAAACATTTTTACTGTGAAATTCGTGAGATCTGCGCATGGTCTGCTCACTTGTTTCTCTTTATTGAATAGGGGTATTTACAATTGGAGGTTTTCTTCCCCAAATGACCTGTTAAACCACATTAATCCCTTGTTCCAATCTGCTCCTCTACTAAAATCCATGTGTTCCTGCTCCACTCTTCTCACAATCAGCCCATCCCCCTTGTCCTGCCATTAAGAGGAAACGGGTGTATTTAGAGAAGGGGGCTTGTAGACTGGAGACCAAGGTTCTGTTCTTGGCTTCATCATTGTGCAACCTGGGGCAAGTCACCTTACTTCTCTGGGCACCTCAGCTGTCCTATCTGCAAAATTGTTTCCTGCCTCATGGTGTTGTGAGGCTTAATTAATTAATTAAAGTGGTGTATGGTCCTTGGAGGAAAGCGGCTATATAAATGCAAAGTACTGTTATTGAAATACACATACCCATTTTATTCATCTCAAAATTAGCCCAATCCTCCTCCTTTTTCTCCAACATCTACCTACTGGATCCTGCTGCAAAACAAATGACAAACTACCTGTGTTGGAGCTTTCAGCTTGTTTGTTTCACGAAGTGACCTTAGCACAGTCATAATAGTACAGTGCTGTGACATACTAGCAAATTTACATCATAAGGCTGTTGGGTGTTGAATGCTCTTCCCCGGGGGCGGGGGTGTGTGTGTGTATGTATATGTGTGTGAAAGAGAGAGACATTTTAATGCTGCTTTCATGGCTTCCTAATGTGATGTAACATTTTTGTCCTTTGGACCATATTTTTATTTGCTCAAGTGCCAAAGAGTACTGTGCCATCAAGGAACAAGCTTCTTTTGATGCAAAAAGATTAGCATGAATGGAATAGGATGTTAAATTGATTTGAGCACTTAGATTGTGATCTCCATGGGGCAGGAATTTTCATTTTGTGATGCATGTATAGTGCGGAGCATGATGGGGCACTGGTCTGGTCTAATAACTGATTGGAGTTATTAGATGCTACCACAATGCAAATATTGAATAATAATAGAATGCACCTACAAGAACATGCAGCAATATTTTTAAAGCATGCTCCTCCAGCATTTTAGGAATATGCATGCAAACTCTTCAGCAGTTACCAGTGCTGCTGCCTAGAAGCACTATTTCACTCAGTTATGTGCAGGGACTCCTTTCAGATATGTTTGGGTACTGATGCCCATGGGTGTAAGGGTTGTGTGACAGCTTTGCTCAATATGTCAACGTCCATAGGGTGCTGACATGATTAAAGTAACGGGGCCTAAGTTCTGTTATGCTGAATAAGGGTACTGGTCATTCAAGTGTGGTATCCAGCCTCTGAGAGTAGACAAGAACTGATGCCTCATTGGAGGAAAAACATTTGATGCACTTAGCAAATCCTGTAATATTGTATGTGGTGCGGAAATTTTTTACTGAACCTTTGTAACAATCAGCTTATTGGGCGGAAGCTTAAGATCGCACACATTAAATATGTAAACTTACTAATAATAGTGGAGAAATAGAGCCCCCCATCTAAATACTACCTGCTTGGAGAAGGGGGAAAAAAATCTAACCACTGATTCTATCGCAGGAGCCAGCTGTTTTGAATGAGAAGAACCACCAATCAGGTGGTCCCCATATGAGATGGCTGTTGTCCAGGAAAGCGGCACTGGCCACAATGCTGTTAACACAGATCTCGAGTCAGCAAAGCCCCCCCTCCCCCCCGCCCAGCATTTAACCTCTTCTTTAGATCCTTCTGCACTGAAGCAGCTGCTTGACAGATAGGCAAATCACTGAAGTTATTGACCTGAAATAATCACCTGGTCTAGGGATTGTTTGCAGCCCCACCAAGACTGAGCTGGCTTGTGTGGGTCTGTGAAGCCCACAGCCATGCGACTCCTCCCTAATTTGGGAGACCTCAGAATCTTAGAAATGTTATGCTGGAAGGAACCTTGAGAGGTCATCTAATCCATCCCCTCACACTGAGGCATGGCCGAGCAAACCTAGACCATCCCTGTCAGGTTTTTGTCAAACCTGTTCTTAAAAACTTCTAAACCTTCCCTTGGAAGCCTGTTCTAGTGGTTAACCATCCTTAGAGTAAGAAAGTTTTTCCTAATATCTAACCTAAATCTCCCTTGCTGCAGAGTAAGCCCATTACTTCAGTGGATATTGAGAACAATTGATCATTGTCCTCTTTATAACATTGTTATAAGGTCTTCCCCAGTCTTGTTTTCTCAAGACTAGGCATGCCCAGATTTTGTTAGCCTTTCCTCATAGGTCAGGTTTTCTAAACCTTTGAACGATTTTGTTGCTCTCCTCTGGAGTCTCTCTAGTTTGTCCCCATCTTTCTTCAAGTTTGACACCCAGAACTGGACATGGTACTCTGGATGAGGCCTCACCAGTGCCCAGTAGAGTAGAACAATTTCCTTCTGTGTTTTACGTACGACACCCCTGTTAATACACCTGTAACAGGGTACACTCGTCATTGGAGCACCTCCTTGTGGCTGGGTTTGGGGATTAGCTCACATCCGGTCTGGCACCCCTTTCTATCAGTTGCTTGTACCATGGTCTCTCTCTCTCTCTCTATGGGACTCAGGGTGCCCCCTCTTTGTGACTTGACCCTCCAGCCAGGTCATTGTCTAGCCCTCCTCTTCCAGGGTAATAAAGTTCCACAGATGATGCCTCCAATGCCCTTATAACATGCCGTCAGCCCCAACTCTTAGCCCCACGGTCCATGCAACAGGGCTGTGAATATCTCTATTCCCCTTACATCAGGGAGCTTTATGCCACCTTCCCACTGTCTGGTAGGGGAATCCAGGCCCTCCCTCTGCGCTGGGTTCCAGCCCAGAGGCCCTGAAGCTAGGGGCTGCACAGTGCTACTCCTTGCTGCTGTTTCCCTGGGCTTCTTCCTACCCAGCCTTTCTTCTCCATAACTTCTCTGGGTTGGCCCTTCTTTCAGGGCTAGGACCCCAGGGCTTATTCTCCCCTCTGTGATTCCTCCGTCCCAGTTCTCTGCTCCTGGAGAATGACTTCCCCACCACCTCTTCTGCTCTCAACTTCCTAGTTTTATACTAACCAGCCTGCTCCTCCCAGCTGGGCTTCATGTTCACTGCAGGCTGGCTCTCCCTCCAGGTGCAGCCAAGTACCATATTGGCCTCTCCAACTCACATTAACCCCATGACAACATCCCACAATGATATTAGACTTTTCTGCTGACTCTCGTTCAATTTATGAGCTATTATAACCCAGATCCCTTTCAGCAGTACTACCATCTAGCCACTTATTCCCTATGTAGTTGTACATTTGTAGTTGTACATTTGATTTTTTCCTTCCTTTGCACTTGTCTGTACTGAATGTCATCTTGTTGATTTCAGACCAATTCTCTAATTTTTCAATGTCATTTTGAATTCTAATCCTGTCTTCCAAAGTTCTTGTAACACCTCCCAGATGGCATCATCTACAAACTTTATCAGCATACTCTCCACTCCTAGAGTGACCAGATGTCCCGATTTTATAGGGACAGTCTTTTTCTTATATAGGCTCCTATTACCCCCCACCCCCGTCCCGATTTTTCACATTTACTGTCTGGTCACCCTATCCACTCCATCATCCAAATAATTAATTAAAATATTGAATGCCACCGGATCCTGGTCAGAGCCCTTCACGACCACACTAGATGCACCCCTCTCTCCTCCTCCCCCAGTTTGACAGTGAACCACTGATAACTAATCTTAGAGTATGGTCTTTCCAACCAGTTTTGCAATCCCTTTATAGTAATTTCATCTAGACCACACTTCCCTAGTTTGCTTATGGGAATGTCACATGTGACTGTGTCAAAAGCCTTCTGAAGTCAAGATATATCATGTCTACTGCTCCTTCCTCCCCCACCCCCATGCAGTAGGCCAGTAAATCTGTCAAAGAAGAAAATTAGTTTGGTTTGACATGATTTGTTCTTGACAAATCCATGTTGGCTATTCCTCATAACCCATCCTCTAGGTGCTTACAAATTGATTGTTTAATGATTTGTTCCAGGATCTTTTGAGGTGTCAAAGTTAGTCTGACTGGTCTATAATTCCCTGGATCCTTTTTTTTCTCCTTTGTAGAGATACGTACCATGTTTGCTCTTCTCCAGCCCTCTGGGGTGTCACCTATCCTCAATTAGTTCTAGTGATTCTGAGATTGCTTCACCTAGTTCCTTAAGTACCCTAGAGTGAAATGAAGGGGGGAATCTCAGTTTGCATACCGTGTAAGTTTCTAGCTCTTTCCTCCCTGAATCAATGTGAATTGGCCACACAATGCTACCCAGTCAAAATGACAGTGCTCCATGCACTCTGTGCACAGGTGTGAGTGACTACACAAGGCAGTGGGAAAATCACATCCTTGTTTTCTTACTAGAGGATTTCCTGGAGGGCAAGGTGACCACATTATGGTACAGCAGACCTAGGTGTGTACCTACAAAGTGTGTACGTGCGAACCCAGCTGGCTGCCAATTTCTCCGACTCAAAAACCTGAGCAATACACGATGTTTTCTGTAAAATTGGCAGAGATGCTCCTGATTCTCAGAAATGTGTGGTTAAGCTGTTTGTTTAAGAAAACAGAGATGGTGTGGTTCAGCCACTTTAATGCAGAGTGGGTGAGAGTCACTATTTTATTACTATTCTTTTGAAAGGTTGGGTGGGGCAGAGGGGGGATCATTCACTCTATTATTTTAGTGGGTTTTAGGGGTTGAAGGCAAAACATTTTGCAGGCCTGACAAAAATGCTAAAGCCTGCCCTACCAGTAGGCATTGTTCAGAGGTTGTGCTGGAGCCATTGTTTATTTGTTCAAGCGATGGCTTTCCTAGAGTTTCATGTATTCCATGGATCCAGCTGTTCAACAAGAAAAAGAGAAGGATATTAGACAGAGTCCGTAATGGAACAGGAAGGCATCCTATTCAGGCACCACTGTAAGTCGGGGGATCTTCCCAACCTGCATACTGTAGCCTTTAAATAGGCCACATCAGACAGCGAGATTACTAAGAAAGAATCAGCAACATTTTTAAAAGGCTACTATACACCCTGCTGTAAACACCTGAATCAACCAACACTAACCAAAACTGGGGAGTGCGGGGAAGCCAAAAAATAATTGTGCTACTATAAAAAATACAACAGTATTTTCAGCCATCACCTCAGACCCTGAAATATTATTACAGTGAAATGCAGTATTTGGGACCATTGCCATAAAATATTGTTGTACCTTTTTTTCTAAGGGTAGCCATGGAAGTTTTTTTCTTTTCAGTTCTATTTATCTTGGGTGGATTTGGGCTTACTTTCCTATTTGGATGTGCCTACCAATTGCATATTTTAAAAACATTCAGTAATTGACTGCTCAGTAGTCACTGTCATTCACCTCTGGCACATGAAGAATGTTGTATTCTGACATCATTTAGGTTTTTCTCAAAGCTTATTATAGTCCCTCTGTTACCATATTATGTGCATAAGTGAAGGACATGAGAAGTGGTTGTGTGATAGTCTAATGCTCCATTGAGGGTTATGGTAGATCATGGCACAGCTGAAATGTCTGCTGTTGTTACAACAGGAACAGCAGCATAATTCTATTTTGAATGTTTACTCTGTGTTTTCTTGAGATGTTTTTGTATTAAACAAATACAACACCCTCCCTTGTCACTGCAGGCGTGTGCTCAATCACAATCTTTAATCCTGTGTATTACTGTGAAATTAAACCTCTTTGTGGTTATTTGGCTGTTAATTTAGCCCTGGTTTCTCCTATCTACTCCTCTACACACCCTGAAAAGCCAATAATTTTACTCCCAGTTTTAAAAAGTTCTCATGTTTCCATTTGACCACCACTTTAATTTGTGAAATCAAGAGCATCTCCTGTATTGCATTCTGGGAATAATGCAAATGGCAATCTTAAAGAGTATATTTATTTAAATTTCTTTTAGTCTTTCCATTGACTTCAGTGGTCTTTGTATCAGGCCTCTAAAGCCGCTTGTTTTTCTTTAACAGTTACATTTTAAATTACATTATGTGTATAAAATTGCTAAATTGTTCGCTGTAGTTTTGCTAGGTAGAAGCATGTGAAGTAGACCGCATCATACACAGTAGTTTAGCATAATATTTACTTTAGTATTAATGTAAAATATCCTGGTATGTTATAGTTTATTACAATGTATTATGGTAGCTGGTATAACAATGCTATACAGCATAATTGTTATATCAATATGCCTGTGTCAAGGGTCTACTAGTGTTTCTATTAGAAAACCATATTTCAAGGGTTTATTACTCATCCATTAAATTATGCCCTAGGCTGAAACTTAACACAAGAGGGTACCAACATTAGGGAAGTTCATGTTGCTCTCCATTGTGCTGTCAGTGGATTGATTCCCATCATGCTCTGAGGCAGAGCTGACCTATTATAGTTGAGACTCTAGATGTTTTTGTTTCTGGATGAGCAGCCTTGCCAGTCTCTGCCCCTGGATCCAGATATTTAGTCATCCAGACCAGACTTTCCCTGGACATCTTTGTTCTTTCTTCGTTCATCCTCATGCCACAAGCTGGCTCATCCCATGCCTGGGAAAGGGAGTGAGTGACAGAGAAAACTAGGTGAAAATGCGTGAGAGAGGACAATACATTGGCCAGCCACCTTAAGAAGACAAAGAGAGTAAGAAACACTTGGATCACAAGTAAGTCCCAGTAAAAAGCAATTAACTGTTCCCTTCCAATGGGCAACTGTTCCCTTAAATTCCAGGGGAAAGAATGGAGCTGCACAAGTTAGTCAGATTCATTCCTAGTCTATTCCAGGGCCTGGTTTAGGGCGCTCCCACCTCCCTTACTCTCAGGAGTTCTTCCTGTCAGGGAACCTAAGTGGACTTCTCCTTCCAGAAGTGTTTCAACATAATTGCAAAGGTTGGTTACCCTGAGGGGTCTTATTCTCAGCTTCTCCCACCAACTTCCAGCCTCGTCCCTCTGAGATGTATCACTTAACTCATGGATGAGAGAGCTTCTTGTCTACATAGGGGTTTTAAACTGGATCACGTTGAGTTAATCTGGTTTGAATGCTTACATACATATGATGTAATCCATCATCGTGTGCTAACTCCACATTGATCGTGAAATCTAGAGTCCTCTTGAAAAGTGCACTTGGGTTTGCTTCAGATTGAATTAGTTGCGTCTATTGCTCGTGTGGATGCAATTGCTGTGCACCACTTTTTTCATGCTACCAACAGCTATCCCACAGTGCTTTGCAGGTCAACTATTACTAATCTGTCTATTTACCTGGGCCTTCCCTGATTTGCTCTCAAGTTCTCAGGATGACCCTTTACCCCCCTCTTTAAAAGCTGATGAGGAGCCAGATGTTGCCCATTTGCTCCTGGATCCCGGTGTATCAGCATTCTTGTGATAGAACCTCGATAGCACTTGGGTGGTCCCATAATATGCCTCGCGCAGTCACTGGGAGCTGTGCTAGGACTCTGGATGTCATCACCCTCTGTAGAGAAGTGTCGACGCTCTTGAGGCCAGGCACCGAAATAAAGAACTTTTTGTGGACTTTGCAAAGCAGATATCCAAGAGGGGCCGGGACCGGGACGCCGACCAATGCTAGATAAAGAGCAAGCAGCTCAGGACATTAAAACAAGGGACAAAAGGAGACATGTGACCAGTCCATTTTTTAATGAACTGGGCAGGATTCTACATAACTATAGTACAACCTGTGTATGGCTTCATTAGCCAAGGCATCAGAGGCTAAGCTGGGTCCACCAGACTTACCCAGACCAACCTCCACACCATTAATGTCCTCAGTGGTCCTTCGGGCAACCAGTCCTTTCTCCAATAATCTAAATAGAGCTGAGTTCCAAAAGATCCTAGCATCGTAGACTCTTCCAGACCACAGTAAACCTCCTGCATGGTCAACCAATCCTTGGAGCACCATGGAAAAGTATCTCTTTGTTTATAAACTCTTTACCCTTGGGTTGGGAGGAGGGGGCAAATGATAGGCCTGTGCGTTTGCATCAATTGTGGCAATACAGTTTGGGAACCCCATGCATGCAAAGCCATCAATAATCTCCTGAGCATCACCCAGCATTATCAATGGCATGGCAGACCTGCATGAGAATGGTCCCAACAGCTGATCTCCCCATGCGGAACTGATTGGCTACAGACCCTGTAACATTTTGGGGTAGCCAGCTTCCAGATGGTAGTGGTGCTCCCCTTCTCCATGAGTTTGGGGCACTGCATGTTGATATGCTGTTGCTGAACCATTGTGGTCAGTTCTGCACAGATCTCAAAACAGGTAACTCTTTCCATCCTGAAGTTCTCTTGCTACTGCTGGTCCTCCCAGATCTGCAGAATGATCCTCTACCACCAGCCCACGCTGGTTTCCGAGGCCCAGATGAGGCAGGGCTGTAAATCCCAACACTGACAGCATGATCAAAGAGAAACTATGATGGAATCTTTCCAAGTTTTCCTTCCCCTTAGCCTCTTTTAGCAAGTTTCACGTGGGATGGCGTGATCTGACTATGTAATAATAGCAATATCACATTATCAGTAATTGGCAGTGCAATAAATAATCTGCAGTAATAAGAGCAGCTGGTAGGGGGAGCAGAAGAGCTGTTAGAAATCAATCATTTAAATAGCAAATATTGTTGATAATCAGAATTGGCAAGGGAATTGTATTAAATGTGTAAAAGGTACACTAGCTGGATTTACATTTTAAATGAGATACAAGATGTTTCCCATGCGAATCTCCCTCTAAAAATTCTGCCCCAACAACTGTATTTCTTTGTTTAATTATTTTTTGGATAGCACTTTTCATTCTGTAGGATCAAAAGAGTTCAACTGATTAGATATGAGGATTATTTACTCCCTATTGTGATGCAGCTGCCTCTCAAGTGAAATGCAGGCACCAGCTAGCCAGCAACACTACACAATAGATTTTAGGAGGGGCAGTAAGGGCTGAGATTCTGATCTCAGTTGCACCAATTTAAATCTGGAGTCGCTCTCACAAAAGTCAATGGAGTTTTGCTAATTTTAACCCAGTGTAACTGAGATCAGAATCTGGCCTTAAAAACATTTCCAGCTGAAACTGCTTGAGAATTTTAGGAAATTTCACAAACAGGAATTTGGCTAGAATACTGAGTCTAAGACTCTTGCTTTTTATAAAGAGCATCACGGGATCTTTAATGACCAAAAGAAGCCAGGAGCTCAGTCTTATACCTTATCCGAATGACATGCAAGGCTCTCGTATGCTAGTTTGACTGATGCTCTCATATGCTAGTCTAACTGGTTTTACCACAATAAGATTACAATACCAGCAATTTGATTATGGTGTAAGCGGGGGATTATTATGGATTTACATTATTGTGGTGTAGTTTTATGATTCTCTGTGTGTAATTACTCTTACATTACTAGAATTGTCAGCAGAATGGGAATCAGCAGATAAAAATTGTAGCAATATTCTTTTTTTCCTTGAGAAAACTTCCTTACATTGCAGTCCAGGATTGGTTTTATTGCCCTGGGGCTTTTCAAGACGAGCACTAGCTCTCTCTCCAGATGTCTGGAAGTTAATTCTTATTCCTGCTGCCAAGTGCCTTCTCTTCCAACAACACCACTCACCTCATTCCACATAGTCTGTGTGTTCTAATACCCACCTGCAGCTTCAGTAATCACTACCCACGTTGATAGTACTGTACCTGCTCGTAGTGTAGTTCCGTGTCTTGATTTGAGTGTTTATCCTGCTGGTAAGCACTGTGCACGTCAATAGTACTATGTGTTCGCTCATTTAATCAGTGTGTAAGGTCCCTCTTGCAAAGCATGTAAGTGCTGTACTAAAACCACAATGCAAATATAAAAGCAAAGCTCCCCACTCAAACACTCAGCCCAGATGACTTCAAACCATTTTGGTACAAGGACAAACCCCAAAGCCATTAGGCAAGTCATCCCCCCGCCCCATGCCCTTTTCCCCCATAAAAGGGATTGATTCTTCATAGGCAGGAAGAAAGGGAGGGGGAGACAGTGGATGAGTAAACAATAATAATGTCTGAGTGGCATGGATTCATCTGCAACGTGTCCTTGTCATTCCACCTCAGGCTACAGTGAGAAAGGAACGATTATAGTTATTATTTGTTTTACCATAGCTCCCAAAGCCCTAGTCATTGACCAGGACTCTCTTGTGCTAGGTGCTGTACAAACACAACAAAAAGATGGTTCCACCCTGTCCCAAGGAGCTTACAATCTACATATGAGACAACAGATGGCTATAGACAGGCCAAGGAGGGAATACAAGGAAACAGTGAGTCAGTATTGGTCAGAATGATAGGCAATGGTCTATGCACACCACCCTAATCATTGTCAAGTTTTTTGTAGGGGTCACAGCGAAGGAGAATTTTGAGGAGGGCTCTGAAGTTGGATAATGAAGTTGCTTTGTGGATGTTCACAAGAAGTGCCTCCGAAGCACGTGGGGCAGCACAGGAGAAAGCACGGAGGTGCTTGTTTGAAAATTTAACAAGCGGGCAGTGGAGGCTGGCAGCATGGGCCAATCAGAGATGAGCATCGATGGCTCGATAGCAAATGAGAGATGGTAGGTAGGGTGGGCGTTGACTGTGAAGAGCTTTGAAAGTGAAGACAAGTGTCTTATGTTTGATCTGATGGAGGAGGAGGAGCCAGTGGAGGTAGTCAAATAGAAGGTTGACATGGTCAAAGTGACAGGCTAGGAAAATGATCTTTGCAGCAGTATCTGAAATAGAGATGAGTGGGACAAGATTGTGATTGTCAAGGCCAAAGAGAAGGAGGTTGTATTAATCAAGATGCAAGGCCTCTATGGAGGCCCAAACAATGAGGCTCAGAGCAAAACTAGTGAATGCAGAGACACCACGAAACAAGGAGGGGAGAAAAGTCATTGTAATAATTCTATGCCTGTACCAAAAATTCACGGGTGATGGTTTGTGGCACTAATAGAGATGGGCCTAAACCAGAACCTCAGATCCAAACAGCCACGGGCTTTGTAGTGTTTGAATCCCAAATCTGAATTCTGTAGCATGATCCCATCGCTAGTGACATCTCCTTGTATCTGAACAGTTCCCTTGCCGCTAAGGCTACTACACTGAAACTCCCACACTTGTGGCTTACCTGTGCTTCTGGTTTTCTCTTTAGTAAGAATGTATTTCACCTGATAATTCAGCTGAAGGCCCTTATGAGACATTACATAATGCCTTTGGAGAAACCCTGTCTGCTGTAACATTGGATAGATTGTTATGGAAAACTTTCTCTTTCTCTCTCCACCTCCCCCCCCCCCCCCCAATCTGGTTGTTTGTTTTTGGGTGGATAGTCACGCTGGATTTCCACTTGGCTGAACCTGAAGGGTTTGGGGTTTACTGTGAATTGCTTTACTGTTTTATTAACCTCTGGGGGCTGAGTCGGAATTGGCATCATTGTTGCACATGAAATGAGTTTGGCAGGGCTCTCTGGAGTCCGGGAAGCACACCTGGTCTTTCTCTGAGGTGTGATCCATCCATCTCCTGTGGTAACATTTGCTCAATAAAGCCCCTAGCTCTAACGTGATGATTTAATTAACATAGCTGGACCAGCTGCATGGGATAAAATCTTGACACTGACACAGAACTGCAGAGGGTTTTAGATGTGAAATAATTCTGGAATTACGTTCCATTGTTCCCAGCAAGCGAGGAGGAGAGCGATATGCAGAGTTCAGTTGAGGGGAGTGGATGTGCTGCAGCCCATGCCTTGCTTTTAACATTCAGCCTACATGCCAAAGCCTTCTCCTTTAACGCCTCTCTTATAGAGGAGTGGTGCTGGGTCGTTAATCTCCCTTCCCGTTATAGTCAAGATACTGAGGCCCTGCCTGCCCTAGAAAAATGAACTGTTGCTGACAATGGGTCCCAGCTGGGGTTGGCTACAGTTCAGGAGGAAATATTCAAAGCCACCATGGGTAGTTAGGCACCCAACTGCCACAGAAAGTTTATGGCAGTTGGGCACCTAACTCCCATTTGTGCCTTTTGAAAATCTGACCCCGGCTACTAATGTAGCAGGGACAAAACGTTTCCAGCACTGTTGCAGCTAAGTAACAAATCTTCCATCTGTACTAACAAATTTCTTCTCTAGCTAGGGTGACCAGATGTCCTGATTTTATAGGGACAGTCCCTATTTGTGGGTGTTTTTCTTATATAGGCTCTTATCACCCCCGACCCCCGTCCCGATTTTTCACATTTGCTGTCTGGTCACCCTATCTCTAGCTGAATAGGCAACAGAGAGCAAACCTGATAGAACTCATTGCCTGGGGATGTTGTGAAGGGCAAAACTATAACTGGGTTCAAAAGAGAATTAGAAAAGTTCGTGGAGGATAGATCCATCAATTACTATTAGCCTAATGTCCGAAGCCGCTGACTGCCAGAAGCTGGGAGTGGATGATAGGGAATGGATGATAGGGGATGGATCACTCTATAATTGCCCGGTTCTGTTCATTGCCTCTGGAGCATCTGGCACTGGCCACTGTCACTGTCAGAGGACACGATACTGGGCTAAATGGACCATTGGTCTAACCCACTATGGCTGTTCTTATGTTCTTCTAGTGCTAACCAACCACAGGTCATTTTCCAAGTGTAGAAGGGGGTTAATTCATTGCTGTGGATCTTCAACATCCTCCTGCATTCCCGAGAGATTGGTTTCATGCTCCTCTGGGAGAGTCACCATCTTGCTGAGCACCCCATAACAGTGTATTTCCTTATCTGTTTCTAGTGGATCTTAGGAGTAGCAGTGACTATCTGTGTAGAAGACCATATACCCTGGCCTTTTCCAGTTCAGTAAGGCTGTATGTAGGTAAGGCGTTGTGGAGGAGAACAGAGATTTAAAAATGAGTTCAGCCCCAGGTGAAGGAGTAACCCACAGGACCACATGGGGATTATCCTGGAAGTGGACAGAAGGGGAAACCTTAAGGACCCTATGAAGAATAGCTTGTGGGTGGGCACATCCCAAATTACAGCTCTACTCTGGTCTCAAAGTTCCCCAAGGCTTGGTGTCTGTACATGGGAGTTTGATTTGGACCCAGCTCCAGTAGAAATCTATCCATAAAGATAGATTTATGGATAGGTTTCATGCTCCTCTGGGAGAGTCACCATCTTGCTGAGCACCCCATACGGAGGCTGCTTGCCTCCGTATCCAGTTTTGTTTCCGATGTGGATCCTGACTAAAAGGGTCACTCAGAAATCAATAAAGCTGGCTTTAAAAAAACAACAACCCAACCTTCACGTGTCCCCCAAAAAACATTGTTTAACATTTTTCTTTTTCTAGAAATTTCAAAACAGAACAAAAAATTTGTTTCAATTCAAATTAAAAAATCATTTTGATTTGGACTTTTTTTTAAAAATGGGAATAAAACAAATTTCAGTTAGAAACTAAACAAAATGTTTCACATAGTTCAGGAATTTCCTATCAAAACATCCAAAAATGTATTGAAAATGACATTTTTCTGTAGAAAAAACTTTTTTGACCAAAAAAACTTTTTTTTTAAGGGGCAACCTTTTTTTGTCAAAAAATTGCAACGGGTTCTGCCAAATAATGCTTTCTCTCCACTTGTTCGCTGCTCTTTTCCCCATTGCTTTGATGCCATGTGACAACCTTAAATCCAACTAGTCTTTTCCCTGAAAGGTTTGCAGATCTCAGAGGAGACTTCTGGATGAAGCGGGGACTTAAGGCAGGTCTACATTTAAAATGCTGCAGGTGCTCAGCTGTGCTGCTGTAGCCCTTCGGTAAAGACACTACTGCGCCGATAGGAGAAGTTCTCCCATTGACGTAGAGAATCCACCACCTGGAGAAGCAGTAGCTATGTCCATGGGAGAAGCCCTGCCATCCACATAGCACTGTCTATATACTGAGGCTTCGGTCAGTATAACTCAGTATTGTAGCTGGGGGGGAGCAGGGGGAGCGGCCGTTCCCCCTTGAGCAGAAGCGGCGGAAGCGGCGCCTTTTTTTAGCAGCACTAAAAAAAGGCGCCGCTTCTTTTTAAGCGCTGCTTCTTGCACTCACCCGGCGGCGCTCCGGGTCTTCGGCGGCATTTCAGCGGCGGGTACCACTGAAGACCCGGAGTGAGCCGCCGAAGTGCCGCCGAAGACCCGGAGCGCCGCCGGGTGAGTACAGGGGGAGGCGCCTTTTTATAGCGCCGCTTCCCCTGCGCTCCGGACCTGGCTGCACTACTGGTATAACTGTGTCTTTCAGGAGTGTGGAGCAACGGAATTATACCGATGTAAGGCTATGTCTACACTACCACTTACGTTGGTATAACTTATGTTGCTCGGGGGAGTAAATAAACCATCCCCCTGCATGACATAAGTTACACTGACCTAATTGCCAGTGTGGACAACTCTATGCGACAGGAGAGCTTTTCCTGCCAACATAGCTACCGCTGGTCACGGGAGCTGTCTTCCGTCGGCTTAGAGCGTCAGCGCTAGCGCTGCTGTAAGCTCTGTAGTGTAGCCGTAGCCATAGCCTTCGTTTGTAAAGTAGACCTGGTGGCCTCCATTTCAGGTTTGCCATGAAACCTGAATCTAATTGAGGCTTCCTGGCTTCAATTGTCAGTCTGTATGTTGCACACAGCTCTGAATAGGTGGTAGAGAGGCTTGCTTGGGCATTGGAGCAGGGTGGGGAAAACCATTTCTGTAGCGGGGGGGGGGGGGGGGAGAACCTGGGAAGGGTGCGGTCTGCGAAATCCAGGCACAGAGCTGCTTCCCTGTCCCTAATGTGACCAGATGTCCCGATTTTATAGGGACAGTCCCGATTTTTTGATCTTTTTCTTATATAGGTTCCTATTACCCCCCACCCCGTCCCGATTTTTCACACTTGCTGTCTGGTCACCCTACCTGTCCCTCCTCTCAAACCAATCGCTAGCCTAGGCTGCAGTTCTCACCATCTTTAGCAGCTGAGCTGGGAGCATTGCTGTACCACCTTAAATGTTTTCCATGCCAGCTGAGCACAGAAAGCTGCTGAAATGGTCTCTGCTGTATAGTGCGTGTGCTCTCTCCCTTTCACAGCAATGCCCTGGTGGTGACTCAGTCCCATTCCCTGCTTCTTTTAACCCACAGCGGGTCAAGAGTTTAACAAAGTGACTAGGGCTGGGAGCCAAGTCCCCAGAGCTGCAATCTGCAGCCAGCGTGCCAGCATCTGGAAAGCGTTTGTGACCAATAAAATATGAATGTGCAGACTCTGCCAAAGCAGCGATCATTTGGCATCTCAAGCCCAGATCTTTACAAGATGATTCTTCTGAGCCTTGGAAAGGCTGCCTCAGTGTTTTCTAACAAAAACACTGCTGGGCTGGGCCAGTGGTTGGGTGAATAGCGCTATGCACCACTGCATGGGAGGCGCACGGCTGGGAAGAGACCTCTGGATGCTAACCTCTCAGTCCAGCTGGAGGCTGTGAGAATAACACATTGATGATGTTCTTGTCCTGGGCCTAGCCAGCGAGAGGGCACTTTTGTCTCACAGGCAGCTGCTCCCAGAGTCTTGGGCTGCCTTTCTGGTAATAGGGTGAGTGGCTGCTGTGATCACGGTGGCTACTGGGGGAGAAGTGGGGGGAAGGCACATATAGGATTGTAAATAGGGTGACCAGATGTCCCGATTTTATAGGGACAGTCCCGATTTTGGGGTCTTTTTCTTATATAGGCTTCTATTATCTCCTACCCCCTGTCCCAATTTTTCACACTTGCTGTCTGGTCACCCTAGTTGTAAAGGAGAACGGCAGCACAGGGTAAAAGAGGAAGCGCTGGGAGGCTTATGTGGACTTCATGATAGCCTGCTGGGGAGGTTTGCCAGAGCTGACTAGGGAAGATGTGCATCAGGCCCTCCCATGTGAATAGCGACTTTCCCAAACAGTACAGCTGACCCCAGTGCAACTAACCGGCTTTGGGGCTATTCCTGCAGACCACGCTAACATTTTCTCCCTTTCCATTTTTCTCCCTGTCCTCGGCAAACAGGATCAAACCTGGGACCTCTGGAGCTAAATGCACGAGCCACTACTGCATGAGCTAAAAGCCACATGGCCCTTAGCTAAGGCTGTAGAGCAGACTCATTTTTCTCTAAGTGGTCTCGGTGCCACTAGAGGGGACAGAACACCACACCCAGGCGGTGTGTGGGTTACATGTCCGTGAGTAGATTCTCCTTTCTGCAAGAGTGTGAAGAAGGGAGCCTCTTCCAACCTGCCTGCCTGCAGGCTTCAGGCCAGGATCCCTCCGTAGCCCATAAGGCCTAGCCCTCAGGGCAGAAAGTCAGTGAATGCATTGGCTTTGTACCACAAAGGGGCATAAGTTGGCAGCCGGGGGCATGGGGATGAGTATTCACTGGATGTTACGCTCCAGCAGGCAGCACATGCTGCTTCTGTTGAGAAGACCAGCAAAGTGCCCACCCCATAGCATTCTGCTCCTGTGCCTGAGGAGACATCTTCCAGCATCTTGTGCCCCCTGGCAGTGCCAACCAGGGCCGGATATGGCTGTAGGTGTGTCACTCCTCTCGGTGTGCTTTCCTTCCTTTCTTCCAATTTACTTTTCCCTCTTCAGCAGCAGTCCCTGCAGTAATGTACTAGCCGGTAGGGCTGATCAGAATCCAGCACCATATATCCTGAATGCCATTATGGGGAACAAATATGAATAAGCAACAGCTCAGCAATCACTACAGTGAGCTGCTAGAGAATTTTTGCTTAAGCTATAGGGATGTTTTTCCCACAGTGTCATTTCTCTGAGCACAGAGTCAACTCAGGGCTGTGTCCCAGGCGATGGGGTTCGGGTTCCGGGGCTCCTTCCTCTCCTAGACTCAGAGGTACTAAAACAGTAGGATGACCATATTTTCCAAAGGGAAATCGGGACACTGCATGAGGCTGGCCTGAGCCCTCCTCCTGGCCTTTCCCGCTGGGCTGACCTGAGCCACTTGCTTGAGCCCTGCCTCCCCCGTGCACAGGGCTGGCATAGCTGCTCATCCCCTGTCCCCCTCGCACATTCCTCCGCTCTCCACTTTTTTGACAAAAGTGAGCATTTGTCCCGTTTGTTTTTACCAACTAGATCAGTTGGCAGGAGCAAATGGGACACATGCGCACTTTCGTCAGAAAAGCTGGGATGGCCAGGACAGGGCTTAAAAAAGTGACTGTCCTGGCCAAAACAGCACATATGGTCACCCTATAAAACAGAAACTCTCAGCTTCTACCCAATGTCTAAGTACTGCTGCCACTAGAAAGGAAGCTAGCATCTAATCTGCAAGATGAGAGTGAGGATACAAACCAGACACCTTGATTTGCGTCTGTTTTAAGAGCCATGGAAGCTGAAGATGGGGCAGGCAGAGGTAGATGGGATCTTTTAGGGGAGGGATCTTTGTAGATTTCAGGCTGATGATATGGCCGTTGCGTGCTTGAAGTGAGGTTTCGTAGGGCAGTAGTTGGGCCGGTGCATAATGTTGCAGTTTCACTTTGCAGAACTTTTTTGCAAATATTTTTGGTTCAACTCCCCGCCCTCCATTGCCTAGGACCTGTCTAAACTAGGGAAATGAGGTGTATTTAGCAAATGTTAGTGAACACATGTTAATGAACATGCTTTGATCTACACTAAGTGCTGAATAAAAATATGTGTTTGAAAAAGGTGTTAGCGGGTCACAGTCAACCCAAGGAGTTGTTAAACACACCTCCTATTCCTGGTGCAGATAGGATTTTTTGCTTTGAGTTTGTGTCATGCATGCAAAACCCTCAGTGCAAAATTTGGCCAAAACCGCTGGGTTTGCCCTGGGTTGGAAACTCGTGAATTGGGCCAGGTTGGTTTGATACGTTTACTGAACCCTTTGCCAAACTTGGACTCAGTTTCAAGCTTGACACAAAATGCAAATCCAGGTGAATTTCATCTGGTTCTTAGCTTTGCTTGGGAACATTTTGCAGAGCTGTAAAAATGCTGCCACTTCTGTCCAGGGCCAAGAGGAGATTGGTCCTGACTTCTCCTCAGGAGCTGGGCTGGTCATGTTAATGCTTTCTCCAGAAGCAACAGTTCTTTGCTCATTTGCTAGTGAAGTTTTTATCCCAAGAAAGAGGTGCCTCATGAGCCCCAGTCAGAGAGAATTTAGAGCTCGGAGAAAAAAAAAGTTTCTTTGTGAAAAGTCAGCACTTTCCATTCATCCCTGAATTCTGCTACCATTTCCTCCTGATGGGGACAGGGCCTAGTCTCGCTGCTGCTGTTGTCCACGCAGCAGTTTCCTCACAGCATTAAAAATGTTCCACTTCCTACAGATGCTGAGATATGCTGGAGTGGGATTGCATTAACTCTTTAGGGGCCTCCGCACAAACAGCATCTATCCAGTCAACCAGTAATGCAGCGCTTCTGTGGTAACACAATGAACTAAAGCACATTCTATCCAGGTAGGTGGTGCTTGGGTGGCACTGAGATGGGCAGCGCACCATGCAGCCAGGTGATCGTGTAGGGTAGTGGAGCAAACAGGTAGTGAGCAAGTGGCATGCTGGCATATATATGGCATTGGGGAGGACAGTGTATGTGGATCATGGTGGGAGACAAGCAGTATGGCATTGAGGCATTTGATACACAGTGCTATGAGAGGCAGTGGGGTGCATGGTGCAATAAAGCAGAATATGCATGCCATCAAAATGCAGTGGATATGCACCGTAGTGATGAATGCCTGGCATCAGGACAGACAGTTCACATCCATGAGGTGTAACAGCTGTTTCGTCTTGTGAAGCCCCAGAGTCTGGGGACAACATTAGAATTTTAACTTCCTGTGGTTACCTTTTGCATCTCTTGGCTTTGTCACAATTAACCCATATTGCACCAGCTGTAAAATCGGATCAGCAATGAAGGCTTTTATCACAAGCGGTAACTATTGCTGCTGATTGTTTCCTAAATATGTTCAAGCAAATGCTGTTATAGAATAGACATAGTTCTTTTTTCCTGTCTCCTATACTAATCTTCTCCCTGCTTCCCACACTGGAGCTTTCTGACCACAGAAGGTTACATCTCACTTTTCTTACGTATGTGCTGGTGAATTCTGAATATACAGTGTGGACCAGCTTTCACACACACGCATCCTTCCCTACAATCCAATCTTCTTCACCGTGGCGTAGACCTAGAGGCACTTCTGCAGCCACCTACGGCAGGTCTGCTGCTATGGGATAAGAAGTGGTGGCCTGATTTGCATAATCACATATGCAAATTAGACTCATCAGGCTCCTTTAATTCATCCTTGGTTTTAAAAAGAGTCCATCAGCTGAGTGCAAGGTGACTGAAAGAGATGGCTTCGTCTTCCAATTGAACTATCGCAAAACACATATGCCCTTAAAAATGTACTACTGTGACCAGATACAGGCCAATGGACATAAATGATTACACAAAGACCCCTGGTAACCCATCCCATTAAAATCCGCCATTACCCTCTGGGCCTGCATCTTCTGTTCTCGTTAAGAGAAGTTTGGCCTGCATCCTTATGCAGGAAATGAAAGAAACTCCATCTCCAAGGGACAAAGGGAATTCATCTCTTCATCTGGCGGAACATTCAAAAGACGTTAAGAACAGCAACAGCCAAACATGTGTGTGGCAAACTGGATGAATGCTGGTGGAGATGTGTGGGGAGGCCACTTTACTGTGTGCCATGGAAAGGGCTGCAGAGAATCAGTCAGAGCATGGCAGGACCCTTCAGCCTTCCAGTGTCAACACTCTAAATGCAAATTCCAAGCATTTGTGTTCGCATTGGTTATATTTCTCTTTCGATGAGTTGCATGAAACTGCCCTTCTGCAGTGAACTAACCATTCATGCTAAGCCATGGACAACTCAACAAGATCTCAAGGGGAGGATCATGTGAAGAAGGTACAATGTATATTTCTAGACCTGGATGAGGAATTTCATGGTCATTTTAGTTCTACGTTCCATCTAGGCAGGTGTGACAGTGACCCGTCACAATGACTGCCAAGGAAAATCCCATAATGAAACTGGCCAACTGTGTAATCCTTTGTTATGGGTACATCTGTACAGAAGTATGTCTTCCTGACCTAATCTGACAGAGAGTGTTCCCTGATGCATGAGGATGGCCACTTTTTAAACTGGCTAATATAATTTCATGTGCTACTTTTAATTGTTTGTGTCTAATCCTTTTGAAGAAAAGTCTTGCTGTAAGTTAGAGCCAAATAGCACAGTAGTGAGGATAGAGGTAAATTGGAGTGGTTAATTAAACATTGCCTTTCTCTTACCTGTTTAAAATGCGTTGCCTTTATAATTTTGCTGGTTTTCTGTGGGTAAGCGTACCTCTTGCAATGCTGTTCTGTTTGAAGAACAAATCTTCGAACAAGAATTCTGATGGAAATGGCCCAATTAAGGGCAGTGCTTGCCCCCGGGGTTTAGTTGACAACCCTGTGATAGGGGAAAAACTTGTCTAGGTGCTCCACCTAAATGCCATAGCTTAAGCAGAGTAAATGACAGACAGGGCCTATTTGTCAGTTGCAGATTCTTATGCCATGAAGAATGACGTATAGTATTTAGAGATATTTAGGGATCAGTCTTCAGCTGCAATCAAGCTCTGCTCAGTGCTGCAGGGAGAAAATCTGGCTTTAAACCACCTTAGCAACTCCCTGATCCTGAGGCTGGATGGGTGTCAATTAAGCCCACTATGCAATTTAGAGCAACCTTGGCTGGGCCATGCCTGGGGCTGTAAGAGAGGGTGATGTAATGCCAGCTCTGTTGGC
The DNA here is from genome assembly GCA_037349315.1 of Chelydra serpentina. Classification (NCBI taxonomy): domain Eukaryota; kingdom Metazoa; phylum Chordata; order Testudines; family Chelydridae; genus Chelydra; species Chelydra serpentina. The sequence goes on from JBAIAC010000040.1 coordinate 4,173,172, forward strand.
TTTGTGCCACCCAAGGATTTCCCAACACCGAGAGAATCCCCAATCAGCCATGTAAGCCGGCTCTGCAGTCCCTTCCCACCACTAAAGTCATGCAAAAGTACCATAGCAGGGGCCAGGATTCAGCCTTTTCTGTACATCGAAGCTGTTCCAATTTAATTCAAATTCCTTTTCTTCCCCCCAAGATATTTCTGAGGCCTCTTTCACTTAACATTTACCACACTAGGGGATGGGTGTGTCTACTACAGAGGGACATCTTTGAAAAGCAAAGCCCTCCTAAATAGATGGGAACGCTGAGAGAATGGTTAAAAGTGAAGATGTCTGATATTTTGCTATACAGTAATGCCTATGTGGTGAAAGCCTGAGGACCCCCTGCTCATTAATGAAGCTGGAAAGAAACTGGGTGCAGTAAATTGGGGTCATGTGATTTCAGGAAATACATACTTGTCTAATTCATTGCTTTGTTGCTGTCTCACATACTCCCTAAATGCATCTGTACTTTTTGTCTGCTAGATAACAATGCCATCACTGGCCTTTGCTTTATCCTGTGCTGGAGGCCTGTTTCCAATGCCCTAGAGAGGGCTTCACTACTGAAGTATGGTGTTTTCATATGCCATGTTACAGCAGTAATACACCATGTGATGCAATGTAACAGGCTGCCAATGCCCCACTTACATTTTGGCATATAATTAAAAAAAAAAAAAGGTGATCTCAGCGCTGATCCTAATGGATAAATGCAGTAACTGCTGCCACATTGTTATGCTTTGGCAGACTCAGCAGAAGGGCTGAATGAAGCATAGAGAATTTCCCCATTTGCCTTGATGTGGAGGATGTCGTCTTTAACTGGCGTGTGGGGCAGCGTGAAGAAGCCCTGATGAGCCTATTCTGTGGCTAAATGCAGGACTTCATTCCACAGGGCTGTGAATGCAACAGCTTTTATAAGCACTTGTCCATAGGGTACGTTTTGCAGTTCACTTGCGTGATCAATAGGGATGTCTCTACTGTCTCTGAAGTTCTCCTGAACTGCCGTTTTCCACAGCTGATCCCATGTCTCCCTATATTGGTTATAGCTGGAATAAAGAATGGAGGAGAGGAAAGGTGAATCAGCCAACTCTGATTTTGCATTTAGAAGTCTTCGGAATGGTGGAGGACCTTGCAACCGCAAGAGTATGTATTTATAGGGAGGCAGATGTATACCACATTTGTCCTGTATTTCTGGCAGAGGGAAAGCGTGAAATATTTGTGACCCAAGTCATTGGCTTTCCTGCCATTTGTATAAAAATTTCCAGATGTGATTGTTGATGTTTCACATGGGACCAATTAAAAAAAAAGAAGAAATAGCCAGAGCCAACTGCATACATGTGGATACTTTTTTGTTTGTGTGTGTGTGTGTTGCAATGTTGTGCATTGTAAAGCAGAATGTTAGCTCAAAGCAGAGCTCCTGTTCTCTCCTCTCAAGCCCTCTCCTTTTCCCACATTATCTTTTACTCTTCAATCCCACCATCCTCCCTGTCCCACAACCTGGGGATCAACTTTGACTCTTGAGCTGCCTCCTCCCCTCCCTTCCAGGCTGTGGCGTGTGGCCAAATCCTGATACATCTCTAAAATCCTCTCTGTCCCACTAGCCAAATGGGTGGTCTCTTTCCTGCCTTCATTACAGCGCCACTTCCAGCTCACAGGTCTGCCTGGTGCTGACCTCATTCCCCTCTAGGCCATCCCAAATGCCAGCGCCAAAGTCACCTTTTTCACCCATTGTTTCAACTGTGCCCCTACACTGCCTCCCTGTTGCACTGCGCATAGAAGTTAAATTCCCTGATCTGCCACAAAGCCCCTACCTACTGACTTTTCATCTTACCCCCATCCTCTCCACTCCTCCATTAATGCCAATCTTGATATCCCCGTAACTCCTTCTCTAATAAGTCTCCATGATGCTGTCCCTGAACCTATTCACCAAGTCACCTCCCTGCCTTATTCATATCCTGCCTAGAATGTGTCTCCTACTGCAAAGCCAGCAAGAAAGGAAATGGAGGAGAGTCAAAAAAACAAAACATCTGGTGCCTCTCATTAGCACTAAATTCACTGCCAAAATGTAATAGACGGAAAGGGAGGATCAGAATCCAGTGGGTTTGCAAGGAGTGGGCTTTGACCACTTAGGCCAGTTCTTATTTAAAGTCATCAGCTACTAAATGTAACTTCCTGCAGATCTGTATCTCCTTCCCCATCAGCTTCTTAACCCACTCTGCACCCCCCCACCCATGTTGGCTGGCGTCACCAGATCATAGCCAGAAGGCAGCCATCCCATCACTTTTAACAGTAACATTTGCATGAAGCGGAGAGATAGGACTCTGCAGAAGAGAGAAATTTTGCCAGCTGCAAGATTTATTGGGCAAAAGATCTAGAACTGGGAGTGCTGCTAGCGAGGCTGTTCCTGTGGGGTTTCAACCCTGATACAGCAAACTAAGGCTCTTCAGAGTAAAAATAAACATCCAAAGCTTTTTCTTATCTGAATCTTTTTGAAGTTTCTGCATGCTGGGTGTGGGGAGCAGGGGCATGAGGGAAGGGCTGGGTATGCCTACATATGAATTTTTAGTCATGTTAATGAACACTACTGTAAACACACACTTCAGAGGCACTTATTCCAGGACATGAATGTTGCTAGTCCTGTTTAGTCCTAGACTTCCAGCTGGGGTTATACATGTCTAGCAACAAATGTGTGTGTCTACACAAGCATTTACAGTCATGTTAGATAATGTGTTAAAACACAACTAAAAATTCAAGCATATACATATCCCTGTGTGAATGTATGTGCATGCACATCTGAGCATCTGATTACAGTATTATAAAATGTGGACCTTTGTAATATGATGTGTTTAGAAATGATTTAATATGTGGCAGCGTGCTGGATAAATGTCTTCAGAACTCAGAAGTGCCCTAGTTTTGTTATCTGAATTAACACAGGGTGATATTTGCAAAAGAATAATATATGTGGCAAGTCACTAGGTGGCATTAATTAGTGGGATGGAGTTTTAAAATATCCGTGCTTATTGTAAGTTGTATGTTTCTCCTCTTAAAGTGCGAGTAGCATGGATATGAACCCCTCAGACCCTGCCCTCATGGCAGATAGGGTTACCACAAAGCCTTGATATCAGCATAGTCTTCTACAGTACAGCTAGGTACAGTTTTATCCCACCCACTAACTGGGCTATTTATGCATTATCCCTCTTCTCTTTATTCATGAAGGTGTCAGTAATAACAGCCGCCCTGTATTCGATCCTCACTCTCTTTTTCTGCTGTGTTCATGTACGTACAGCAGGCACCATTGAGAAAATAAATGCCATGCTGTGATATTGTCCTGACTGCCAAATTTCCTTGCAAGAGTTACAGCCATCCTAAGCTCATGCCAATGAAATCTTTATACCACACCATACCCTCATGTATCCCCTGCACCTACCTAGTTTAAAGCAGGAAGGCAAAGATAAATGGATGCAGTAATATCTCAATGTCCTGAATAGTGCCTGAGAAATTGCACATCAGCTGTGCGACACGCTGTCTTTTTATCTTGACCCTAACAAGGGCAGGAGAGCTATTTACAGCCTGCAATATACCATGCGTCTTCGTCTCTCTCTCGAAGGGGAGGGGAGGGGAGATGGAGGAATGCAGAGGGTTGTTTTCTTAAAGCGCCATTTAGAGGACAACCATGTCTGAAGTGCAAGTGCATGTAGGGGGTGTATGGGAGGAGGCCAGTGGCAATGGGGTGAATGATGATATTGCTGCAGGTGACGTTGTACTCCCAAGACCTGTGCAGTGTGCAGGAGACGTTTAGCTTTTCCTTTGGCTAAGGAGGAGTCCTTAAAGTCCGCTGAGTAGATTCCTCTCCCTCCCTTTCATGCACTGTTCAGATGATCAGACAGACGATGGAGGTGGTGGTGAAGAGTTAAAAAAAGCCTGTGTTTGCATAACAGCAGGGTGCCGTGACACTGGTGACATGACCAGGTCTATAGTGGAATATGTTAAAGCCAGACCCATCTGACTTTAGTGCTGTAGAAATTACTCTTCCCTTTACAGCAGAATTTCTGCCAAGTCCCTTTCTCCTCTGGCTCCCACGCCTGGATATCTTTTGCTAGGTCATGAGGCTTTTGACCAGTTTCCTGGCTGCTGCAGACTGAGTTGGCACCAGTCATTCTAAAAAAAAGCAAAGTGCTGCTCCCTCCCCACCCCCGCTCCCCATGCTCCCCATTCGCTTTGCTGAGTTTCTGCCTCCCTTCCAGGGGAAGCTTATTCAGCTCTTGTTTGCTAGATTCTGTCCTTGCCTGAAACATAGTGAGCTCTGCTGGCCTGAGCAGCGGGGACAATCCGAGGGCCTGCGGAATCTCTCCAGCTATTCTGAAACTAGTCTGACAACGTGAACCTTTTGCTTCCAAGGGCATTTAAATTCTCTTCAAATCATGGGCGGCGGTAGAGGGGGCTAGCAAAAGAGAAGCCTCTGCTATTTACGGCCTGTCCCAGCTCCCACTGGCTTTAATGGACATTGAACTGGGCCCTTGAACTCTAAGCTCCTTAGAGTAGCACCAACCACACCGTAGCTCAGGGGTCGGCAGGCTTTCAGAAGTGGTGTGCCAAGTCTTCATTTATTCACTCTAATTTAAGGTTTAGCGTGCCAGTGATACATTTCAACATTTTTAGAAGGTCGCTTTCTATACGTCTGATATGTAACTAAACTATTGTTGTATGTAAAGTAAATAAGGGTTTTAAAATGTTTAAGAAGCGTCATTTAAAATTAAATTGAAATGCAGAGCCCCCCGGACCAGTGGCCAGGACCCGGGCAGTGTGAGTGCCACTGAAAATCCGCTCGCGTGCCGCCTTTGGCACCCATGCCATAGGATGCCTACCCCTGCCATAGATACTAAGCTGCTTAATTTGTAATGAAAGAGGTGCTGGGGCTCAAGGAATTATTTTACTTTCATAACTGACGTGGCAAGCACAGAGGTGCTGAGGCTATGAACTGCCGAGGCTAGAGGTGCTGGTGCTCAGCCCTGGCACAAATTAAGCCCTGGTACTAAATGAATACTAACGATGCTCATTCTCAGCTCCAGTGTAGACATAGCCAGGGTGGCTTGTGTGCTGTGAGGAAGGAACTGGCCCATTAGATCAGAGGAGCAGTTTGCTACAGCAGGAGAGGGAAGAAGGAGCAAAAGAGACAGATGTGGCACATTCAGAGCTCGGTACAGAAAGAAGAGGTGGCCTGTGAGCTGGCTGAGTGCTGGGAAGGGCAGGGCAGCACCCTGTTCCTGTCCACGTGGGCTGGCATGGAGAGAGCCATAATGTTGCTCCAGCTGAGCTGCTGGTTCCTCATGTGAAGTCCCTTCCCTCAGGGTGGAACCATTCAGGGACTCCCCTCCAGGCTGCTGGGAAGGGGAAGGCTCTCTCTGTGCCTGGTTCCTGGGAACGAGGACTGATGATGAGGGGCTGCAGCACATGGTATGCTAGTAGAGACTGCTCAGCATCTTGGATTGGAGAAGGGGACCTAGAGTGGCAAGAACCCGTGGCTGTGCCAGCAGGGGCTGGCATGGTTCTGCTACTGCTGGGATGGGAGCAGAGCAGTGCACACAGAACCATGCGGTGTGGGGGGCTGTGGTGCTGAAGAAGGGTTGATGTGCCTGAGGCGGGCCCTTTGATTGGGTGGCTTGCATGTCAGACTTGATTGGGTTGGGCTGGTTGTCTGGGAAAGGTGCCTAACTCCTGCCATGCAGCAAGGGGTGTGGTCTGGGCAGAGCCCGGCTGTAATTCCTTCAGCTGAAAAGTGGCCTTTATTTGTGGTGTTTGCAGGCTTTGTGCCGTCCTGTAAGCAAGCGTTGTCCGCCTCTTATTTCAGGCTTCAACCGCTGGTAGAAATGAAGGCACCTCTGTATTTGTGTCAGAGCTGAGAAGCTGAGCCTTCCACAGAGGCCTTCTGCTTGTGTCTCCCAGTGACCCCCTGGGGGCAGAGAGAAGTATTTACCCTGTTGGTTTGAAGCTCTTAATCTGAAACCATTTTGGGCCAGGATCCAACAAGGTGTCAGTTTGGAGTTCCCAAATCCCCCTCCCCTACTTCCAGCTTCTCTGGTCTGTGAGAGGACTAGAAAGACAAAAATAGATACTTTACTGAAATAACACCCCAGTGCCAGGCACCCTGGGAATTTGGGAGGTGTGAAACCTGGGCACATACACTGCACTCATTTGACCCCATCTGTGTGATCTAACAGATCCCTATGCATGATCTACCTTAGTTTTGTCCTGTCCTGATGTCCATCGCCATTGCATCAGAGCGCCTTTCAGATAACAGATGGGAAGTAGTCTGTTGCTGGATTCCATGGAGTCTCTAGCTCCTCTCCCCTGCCGGGTTAAGGGAAGCTATGCTGGGGTAGGGAGTGGCTGATGTTGGGGTGTGTGTTTAATTTTCACAGCTGTGCAGAAGAACATTCTCATCAGGGGGAGTTAGAGCCTGAAATCCCCCTCCATCCAGGTTCAGTATGTGCGATGGCAATGCAGGCTTTCCTATGCTGCCTCAGTGCTGACTTGCAGGGACTGCTTCTAGCAGCAGGGCTCTCCGCCCGAGCCATCTCCCACTGTCACACCAGTGCAGCACCAGCAGAGCTACTGCCACCCCAGGAGCCCTCCCTGAACTCACCAGTGCCGACCAGGCCTGTGATGAGCTCTCCAGCCTCCAGGCCCCTCAGATCTCAGGCATGCGGGCCCCGGAGCGGCTCCCTGAAGGGGTTTAAAACATTGTTTTGTTTTGACATGGCTTAGTCCAGACAATGCGGAGGGGCCAAACTGTGTCCAGTCTGCCCTAGACTGAGGTGGGTTTAAACTGTGTTTTAAGCACTTTGCATAAGATGATTTTCAGACAAGTGTAGCTGGAGCCCTGGGTGTCAGAGAGCTAAGAGAATGGAGCAGAGGCAGGGATGGGGTCTGTAATGTGGCATTTCACTTCCTTTAACGCCTTTAGGACACACAGGCACCTGGGAGGTGTCTAATGTCCAGGGGACATCTCCTGCTGCTCCTTGTGGCCCTTGGCATGCCCAGGGGCTTGGCACTTTGGGGGTTAAATAACTTGAGAAGGGCGGGGGAGGCTTCAGCCAAACCCAGACTGAATGTGACTGGTTTGCTCAACATGCCTTTGAAGTGACTCTGTGGGCTTCCCACCCCCACCCAGCAAGTGCCACAGGGGCTGCCAAGGTGTACGTGCAGGGAGGGCTGTGTGAACAGGTGTAGGGCCTGCAGCAGTAGGAGGACCCCTCACCCCAGCCAGGGGAAACAGCAGTGCCAGACACACACACACACACCCCCCACCACACACACACACACCCCTTGGAATCTGTCAGATAGCCACCATAAGCCACTGAAGTGTTAAAACTTCCAGCCCCCTGGGGGGAGGAGGGACTCTACTCTCTAGTGCATAAAAATGCAAACCCCCCCCCCCCAAACACAGTCTGCTCAGTCTATGCAGTAAAGGGGTAAACAATGACACTGCTCCAACATCTTTGGCTCTCCTTGCATATCACCCCAGTCTGAGTCTGCAGCCAGAGCCGCTTGTGCAGTAATCTTTTCCGCACTCTCTGTGCTATGCTGGATTGGATGGGGCAGTGCTTGGATCAGGAAACCCCAAGGAGTTGAAAGAAGTGTACTGGCTGTGCAGATGTTCTTCTGTTGTGTTAGTGCTGTTCTGGTGTCGCAGTGTGGTGCTAGGGGACGTGGTTCTGCTGGATTGGAGGGTTGGTTGAAGCCCGTCCTTAGGAGTTCCTAAGGATGTGAGGAATCACAGACAGGGAACTGATTTGGAAAGAGGGGCTACTGGATTTATAGCCATGCGCTTCTCCATACAGGTACTGTATGGCTCTGAAAATGGTCACTATCGTGTAATGGTGATGGTGGCCACTGTAAGTAGACCATCTTCCCCTACGTTGAGTCACTCTTTCTCTTGCTCCCAGTCCTTCTGCTTCCTGCCTCAGGCCTGTAGTCACCTAGAGCCACATGCAAGCAGGGTCCCTGTCACCAAGCAGCCGATGGCTCCAATAACAAAGCTGCCAACCAGGAGTAGCTCTAACAATTTTGCCGCCCCAAGCAGTCGCCGCCGAATTGCCGCTGCGGTGGGCGAGAATGGGGCGGCAGTCCAAGTCCCGTGGCGGCAATTCAGTGGTGGGAAGAGCGGCGGACCTGCTCGTAGTGTAGACCTTGCTTCCTCCATCTCACTCTGGGGCCCTAGGTCCACAATGGAGCTGTGAGCTTCTTGTTGGTGAAAAAGCGGGAGTGTCTTCAAAAATCCCAGGTGGGTAAGGGGGATTGGGAGGAAGCAGGCAAGCCTGGAAGGGGAAGGTGTTCAGGATAGACACTTTGTCCTCAAGTCCTCTGTGTTAGTTGGCTCTAAACAGGCCAACACGAGGGGAGGGTTTTTCAGAAGTGCTCGCCATTGGGGGCAGGGTGAGGCTATTGAAATTAATGGTAAAAGTCCCAGGGACTTCAGTGGAAGCAGATTTAGACCAATGCTGGATACTTTTGCAGATCTCACACCATGTCACCATTGTTCTTGTTAATCCATCTACCTCAGTGCTGTGGTAGAGGGAATTCCCAGGAGCTTCGTGTTAAAATCCCATCACCAAATTGAAGGGAAGACTGGAATTCATGCCCTGTGGATGCTGCTGAATCATTCCTGCAGAAGATGATTAGTCCCTGGGCCTCAGAGCAATACCCTTGAAAGCAACAAGTGTCAAGGATTTTGGGAACATTTCCCTGGGGAGGATCTCCCACATGGTCCCCCATAAGGCTTTCATCTTTCACTCGCCTTCAGGTGACCCCAGCTGGACATTGCTATATTATCACTATATTCAACATGATTCTCGGGAACAAAGGTACAAACCATTCGCGCAGCTAAGCTCAATGCAAGTTTGCTGTGTGATATCACCTCCCACCTGCGTTATGGTCGTAAGACAATGTGTTTGGGAAACTAAAGGAATGAACAATCCCTCCCTGTCATCTGTAGCACATGCATCCCTGGTGCATGGGCTTGAACACAGGTTGGGGAGGGGGGATGCTTTTTGTGAGAGCCCCTTGACTGAAATACTGGCAGACCATTATTGATCTCTCTCGGTCATATAAGTGGCCTGGGCTTTGATGAAGGATCAGCTTTGTAGAGCATTCTGGTGTGTGCATGAACACGAGTGTCTACTAGATAATCCCAGATCTCATGTAGATGGTGCTTCACTGTCTTCCTACCATTCCCTTCTCCCACTCCTGCCATCAGTGGCCCTGCCACTATCTCCAAGGGTGAACTTCAATTTGAGGGGCTGAATTCTCTGCTGGTGTAAATGTGTGCAGTTCCATCGACTTCAGTGGAGTTTTGCCCATTAACAGCACCCAGAGGATTTGGCCCATCGCTTCCAAATGCTGACCTGTGTGTTGCTTTTCTTCATGGCTCCTAGGTGAGTGGTCAGGGTTGTGGAGATTCCATGGTGTGGCCTGGCTGGCGTGTGTGGCCACAAACAATAATTAATTGGCTCTTTAAGAAGTTTTGCAAATTTTTTTTCTTTATCTTTCTTAAGCTCCCTTTTAATTAACTTCAGTCATGTCCCGACACATCATCTTGGCTGAATCACAGACCTTGCCATGCCAGTTTTTCACATTCCTGAAATACAAGGGCTGACAGTGCTGCAGATGGAGCTTCAAGGCAGCAGCTCTGAGGAAATCAGGCAGCGCTCCTGGAACTCAGAAACTTCCAGGAACTGTTGTGAAATAGAGAAAGAGGCTAAAAAACCCAGCCTCTTCATGCTGCAAACCTCATGAGCAGCACCATTCCCAGCAGCATAAAAGGCTGTTGCCTTTACACACAAATTCAGCGCACAGTGATTGTATTTCTATAGCAGGGATCTGCGTACAAGCTTCTTTGTTTCACTAGAAAATACCTTTATCCATTTAAGAGGGCTGGGTAGTCAGGCAGGTTACAGAGCTTGGTGCACCCACTCTTTTTTCCATTCAATAGTTCACTTCTTTGTCACATTTCTCATTTCACAGGATCAGCTTACAGGATATGAGGTCACATTAACAAGATACCCCAGGCCTTTACTGAGCCACCAAGGAGAGCCTGAGCAGCAACAGTGCAAGCTTCCCCCACCAATGTGCTTCACACTAGACCTGGAGGGAGCACACCAAGTGCCCATCCAGCATTTGGCATGTCTGCTGAGAATCCCAGTTATGACCTGACCAATCTCCTACTGAAGAAAGATTCCCAGTGTTTCTATTGACTCCAGTGGAAGTTGGGTCAGACCCTCCGGGTCCGTTGTGTTAATGTGTTTGTGCTCTGGACCATTGTGCTCTGGCATCTGGAATGACTCCATAGGCTCATTTCACAGAGGGCACCATGGTAACAGCTTCCAGTCACTATCCTCCCAGGCTGCTTTGAAGCTGGAGGCCTAGCAGTAGAGAGCATGGTATTCCGTAACCAACCCCCTCAGAAATATGCCAGTTTCTATAGGAGCTCAGACACACTGCTGTAGGAGATCATAGCAGCAAGACAGAACATTATGGTATTACAGTAATTAGAAGACAGAGACGGAGAAGTCCAATGTGATGACCTAGTCTATCCCCCTGCCAGTGTAGGGTTGCTTCTAACCGTATACTTGCTAGTGCTTTGTCTAGTCAAGTTTTAAATGAACCAAACAATTGGACTTTTACTGCCTACCTTAGAACTGCCCATTAGCTCTTATGTTAGGGAGCGTTTGTCCTGAGGTTCTCCTTTCTGACTACGGTTATCATTGGCTGTAACTGCATGTATTGGGCAGTTATCCCAGAAAATGTGCACTGACAGCAAAATAATAGTACAATGTGAGAGGGCTAGACCTGGTTCTTTAGCACTTGGTCATCCATCAACTTGGTTTATTGAATGAAGGACAGGAGGGGAAAAAGGAAAATTCAGCCATTCCTTATTAGTGATGATGAAAAATCTCAGGATCTGCCTTAAAAGAAACCATTGACTGGTGGCATTTTTAATATGAACAGGGGTAATGCCTCAGCAAATCTCTGGGGCATGTGCTTAAATGAATCCTGTACTGCTGATGGAATTTTTTCAGCTATGCATATCTTTCAACAATCCAACCTTGCAGGGGAAGACTATGCATCATTAAGCGTTGACAATAAGTCTGTTAAGCCTGGGTCTCTAGGAGCGGTGTTTCCATGCACATGTACAAGGGGAAAAAGTAAATATGTGTGTTCTTAGTTGCTTCTACTCCCAATGTTTCTTATAACAAGCAACATGTTTCTGGGATACATCCTCAGATGGTGTAAACTGCCAGACAATAGAGCTACACTGGTTTATACCAGATGAGGATCTGGCCCTCTATGCGGAAGACATTCCGTTAGTATAGTGGTCATCGCCTACACCGAACAGCCACAGTTATTTAGCATGTTTTGTGATGGTGAACACAAAAAGCTCTCCTGTCACAAAAGTTTGAGGTTGTTATGCTAGGATATAAATATTAATGGAACAGCAAAACTCTACAGCAGTATTTCTCAAGCCACAGTCTGTGGCCCACTGGTGGTCTGCAAAGAGCTGACAGGTCACATGGTTCTCTCTCTTTCTCCTTTCCACCTGCTAAACCACATTTAAAAAAAGCAAATACTTGCAATATTTTCTTAATACTGCTTCTCCATGTAAGCAACTGGTGTAGTTGGCACAGGGATGTTGCTTGATCATAAAAGGCCAATTTCTCTATTAAAATGTGGGCTGCCTTACAAAAAAAGCTTGAAAAGCCCTGCTCCCTAGCTTTTTCCTGTCCTCTCTCATCCCATCCCAAGGAGGAATGCTTTCTCCCATGATAGGAGGCTAGAAGAGTAGTTCTTGTATGTTCTTCGTGGCCTGGGCATCATGTGTCTTCAGTCTACTCTCCCGAAGTTTCTCAGTTCAGACTTCATAATAGGAAGATACCTCATAATTATTTTTGCACAATCTGATAACAAACTTGACAAGTACATTTTTTGCACTCTGTTGGAGTAATGGTGGTTGTTGTCAGTGTTAAATGGGTTTCTTAGTTATGACTTGTCAAACGATGTCCACTGAATTAAATGCTCTGCATGTTGGATTCCCTATTCAGCAAACACTGGAAGAATGCAAGATGATGTATCTGCCAGACTAGGGGAGCTTTTCTCCCGTGGAGTTAGAGCATTCTTGGAGGCCAGTGCAACTTGTTTGCTTTAAAGGCTTCATTTTAATGTAGCTGTGGAATGTGCTTGAAAATGTTCTGAAAATCATCAGTAAGAGAGAGAAGAAAAGAGCACTATTTTCTCAGAGCCTGGATTTTATTGAGAGGTACACAAATCTGCTCTGCTGTAAGCTAGGCACCACTGACTTGTGCACAGCTCACTCAGAAACTGTCTTTTGCTGGACTGGGAGGACAATACAGAACACAGATGAAATGAAGATAAGAATTGTAGGAACAATAGAACACAATGGACAACAAATTTTTCTATGTCTATTCAGCTCATTCTGGTTGTCTTTCTATCCAGAGCAATACTGGGAGGAGAGTGTAGTAATAGTCTTGTGTAGTGTAGACCAGAGAGAGCCTGCACAGTGATACAACAGACAGGGTTTTTTTTTTCTAAGTAATAGCTATGCTGAGGTGTGATGCCATGAATTTTCAGCTCATGAAAAGGTTCTTGAGAGTGCCAAAAGCGTGTTGCCAGAATACAACACAATTCGTTCATCAAAGCCGTAAGTAGGGAACTCTGTGTTTTTGAATTAGAAGTAACTTTTTGTACATCTATAGTTTTTTCCACATTAATCATCTATGGTTTGGAAATTGTTCAGGCAAGATGCATGTGGTTAACCATCCTGACTATCAGCAGCAGTTTTGCTAGGTTGAGTCTCTGCTTAATGTTCACACTTTTTGGCTTTTCATTTACCTTTTGGGTGGACCTCTTTGGAGCAAACTGCCTGAAGGAAAAGCTAAGGGAGATCCCATGGATTTTTTAAAAAAACCAAAGACTAAGTGATGTTCTTAAGAAGAACAAGAAGGCATTAGAATATGGACTGTGAGCCTGGAAACCAGGTTTATGTTGGATACCCACTAAGGAGTACCTCTTCCGGGATGGTCTCTCAGTGGATGGATTCCTGGAACAAATTGAGGAGGAGGAATTTCACACCTGCCCTTGGACTCTGAGACATGAGGTTTTCCATAGGAGCTGTGAAAAGTGAGATTATGGGCTAGCAGTTGGAACAGTTCAACTTGAACTCCTGGTCAGTTCCACTCCTATTGAGTAGATGGGGAAGGACTGATGGAAGCTTTTGGTTTATTCTGTTGGGACTCCATTTTGTAAGTCATCTTTGAGTTTTGGGGTCTCCTTCCCCTATCCCCACTTCCTTAAGTGTGTCTGAAAGTAGAGTAGTTCTGTGTGTGATTAAATCAATATAGTGATAGTATGTGTGGAAGCTTCATGCTACTCCTGTTGGTCTAACTCTACAGTACTGAATGTGCTTTCAGACTCTGGTTTAATTATCCCTGTAGGTTAGCAGGTAGGGCAGTGTGGAGAGAAAGCAATGCTAAATGCTTTTGCATTTGTGTACACTACAGCCTGCGCTTTACTTTAGAAGCAGTACCATATTTCTTTCTGCAGGCTGAATGCACCTGACTGTCCCAGTTCTGCAACACTCTGTGTCTCTGCAACTCAGCTGAATTATCACAATACAAATGAACACTACCATGGTGACAGCATTCGGTGCATTTGAATGGTGCGACAGGACTAGCAGTATGCAAAGGCATTACACATCTTTGGTGGGAGTCCAGGGCCCTCAGCGCCTCACAGGATTCTGTAAGCATGGTTCTGGAGAACACTCCATCGGTCTTGCACAATCAGACTGCCTTGGTTACAGGAACTCAGTGTTGTACAATGGATGTCACCCTGCAGGGCTAGGAATCCCAGTGCAGTGCAGATGGGATTAAATTCCTAAAATGCTGGATTGTTTGGATAATTTTAGGTGGGCTGCACTGTGCAACAGAAAAAGCACTGAACCTGGCTTTAAATTTGCCTCTTACCCCTCCTGCCTGAATGGGGAATGAATGAAGAGATGCTCTGGGATGTCCCCAGGGAATTTCCCCCTCGCCTTTTGTTTTGTCCTTCTACACTTCATTTTGGATGCCAAGTGCCTTTGCCTCTTTCTGGTGCCAATGATTTTTCCTAGATGCTAGAGTTTGGAAATGTTGCGCAAATATTAACCCATGTAAAGTTTCTTGGAGTGCAGCAGGGCCTCTATACAATTGTAGGGTGACCAGATGTCCCGATTTTATAGGGACAGTCCCAATTTTGGGGTCTTTTTCTTATATAGGCTCCTATTACCCCCTGCCCCCATCCCGATTTTTCACACTTGCTGTCTGGTCACCCTAATTGATATCTACTGTATTTAGGCCTATGTATAGAAAACCGCCCTGTTTTTAAGTTTTGTTTTCATATTTGTTTCCTTTTACATATTTGATCATTCCGTTCCATTGCCTAATAGTGTTTATCTTTTGTCTTCCTGTTGTGCTGAGCCAGGCTACAGTAAAGAGCTCATTTTGGATTTTAGGGGAAGAGAAAAGAAAATAGGATTTTTTTTCTTGACTAAATATCCTCCTGCTCTCACCTTGAATCTGAGCTGCTTCTGAATTTCTAACAGGCTCCCATTTGTTGCAACAGAGCTCCCTTTATTGGTGTTCTGGCTTCATACATGTTCTCATACATGGACCTGCTGATCAGTGCTGCAGACTGGTTTCAGTTGCCTGTCTCCCTCACTGGGTTATAGCCTCAAACTCATGTGTGGTGGAGTGAGTTCTCCAGGCTAACCTCATGGCTCTCTTCTGATAGTTTCCCAATCAGGGAAACAGATGATGAAAGTGAAGACGTGCAGATGGGGAAAGAGATCTCAGTGCTGCCAGGGCAGCTGATTGAGATCCCTGAATCAGACAGCAACAAGACTCTGATGAAGTATCACCTCTGCCACCCTGAGCTTCCCCACCTCCAAACAAACAGGGTCCCATGTGAAAAACAAAACCACTTAACCCCCCCACCCCCACTTCCCCTGCCATTTTAAATAATGGTCTGGTTAATGAATGGTGAATTCCAGTGGTAATCCTGTCAAAGTCCTTATGACATCCACATTGATAACATTAACCACAAAGAGCTTGTCTGGTATTCTGATGAATACCAAAGGAATTCTGCTTGATTAGATCATTACTCAAGGGCTAATTTAAAATGCAGGGATATTACCTAGAAAAATAAAGCCTATAGGAATTATAAAGTTCACTGGAGCCCCATAGCTGGTACAGCCTTCCACCTCCTATTGACAAACAAGGTCAAGGTTACAGGGTGGAGGGATAGCTCAGTGGTTTGAGCATTGGCCTGCTAAACCCAGGGTTGTGAGTTCAATCCTTGAGGGGGCCATTTAGGGATCTGGGGCAAAAATTGGGGATTGGTCCTGCTTTGAGCAGGGGGTTGGACTAGATGACCGTCTAAGGTCCCTTCCAACCCTGAGCTTCTATGATTAAGGTCTGCAGCCTTCTCTGGCCCTCCACTGCTCAGCAGCTTGCTACAAACACCCACCAGCGCCCTACCTCTCTTGCCCCTTTCTTATTTGCTTGTAACCCTCACTTACGAGTAGTTCCAAACCAAGCATGTGCATAAATCTTTGCAGGGTTCGATTGTAAATTCTTCAGGGCAAGGACTGCATGTTTATTTGCTTGCGTGACATGCCTCGGGGGGCTGAATCAATGAGCTCTGTGCACACTACAAAATAGTTCGTCCGTGGAGTGGCAGTGGAAGTGGGGTCCTTCCTGCTCATAGAGTTGGAAAGGAGGGGGAGCAGAGGCCCTTCTCCTCTCAGCTGCAGCAGGGTCCCTTCTCCCACCTGGGAGAGGCGCAGGGGTGGCAACATCGGGCACCCCACAGAACGTACACAGTGTTGGATGGATGTGCTGGGCCTGCTGCACTCTCCTCCTTTCCTGTGGCCCCCCAGAGCAGGGTATTTTGGAGTTAAATATCACATGGAGATAAACGGGGCTATTCACACCACTCAGGATCTCTGGAGAGGCAGGCAGATGTCACTGCCTCAGTAACACTTGGGTCACATTTTGAAGCTTGTCTGTACAGGCAGGAGGAGGGAACTTTTCTTTAATGAAAAGCTGAGATTGTAGGGGTGGGAGGTTATTGATCCTTTCCACATGAGTCCAGTTGAGATGTCTGTAATGACCACACCATGCTTATGACTGACATCCACTGACCATTGGCAGCGTGGTTTTTGTCTGTAAGTAAAATCAGAACACAAATTATCATGTGTTCTCCCGTGAATTGTTTTATCAGTCACAGACATCCTCTCTGAGGCTCTGTCCTGGCAGCTCACTGCTGCCCTTAGCTACTGGAGCTTAAGGGTATGTCTGCACTACAGCGGGGAGTGAGTCGAAAAGTAGCAGTGTGGACGTTGTGGCACTGCCAGAGGCTCAGGCTAGTCCTCCACCCTCGCCCCCAGGGGGTAGGGTGAGTCTGAGCGGGGGTGGCTTGCCCACACCTCCGTCAGTGCCGCGATGTCCATGCTGCTATTTTTAGCACGCCAGCATGAGCCCAGCTAACACAAGTCTGCCTAGCCAGAGAGACTCACTCCCAGCGGCAGCGCAGACATGCCCTGACTGACCAAAGCTCTTGATAAGGAAAAACAGCGGCGGCTTTGGAAGTTTGCAGCGACTGAGGCTTGGAACCACCTTGAAAAGTCCCTGCCTGTGGAGAACTCCGTGCTGCTCATGTAAATCTCAGCAACACAGTCACCCTGACATTTGCCCACATCTTAGTTCCAGTGTGTGTGAGCCCCTGGACTCTATTGTCTAGATGTTAATTCATCTGCAGCTGGGGCCTCACCTATCATAACAGCTCCTTTCCACACCTAGGAAGAGCTGGGCTCCAAGTCAAGCACCGGAAACAACAGAGGCTCATTTTCCCTGCCCTCTCACCACAAAACTCCTTTGAGCCAGAGCTGGGCAGTGCTCTAGCCTTTTAGATTAGACACTAGCCATGTCTGGCAGTGTCACCAAATAGTCTAGTGGGGAATTGTCCTCTCTAGCTGGGATCTTGTGAGGGGCTAACACCTTCCATAAAGATACTCAGCACCGTGAAAGATGAAGCCCTATTTTCCTTCTCAACTAATCCCTTGGGACTTATTCTTATCACGCTGGCAACGGTGTAAATTGGGAGTAACTCTCCTGAGGTAAATGGAGTTTTGATGATCGTGCAAAACTGTACTTGCTAGGATTATATTTAGAAGAGTCAGTAATGGTATCAAGCAGTAGGTGCTCTGCAAAGAGAAGGAGCATTAGCTTATGCCTCTTGGACACTTACGCTTTGAGACGCTGAAGCATCTCAGGTCGGAGGGACCATTTTCTGAACCCTGTAAAGGTTCTGCTTTTAAGCCACATCCTTTCTAGCTGGCTTTGGAGAAGCTAACAAGGTTATTTGTTTGGTATTGGGGGTGTGGAGGAGGCAAGAGTGAGGTGGCGAGTAATCCATTTTCTTGGCTAGATTGTTAGGCTATTCTATTTGATAGTTAAACACTATGTGCTTGCCAGACACAATGTGACTGAGCACTAAGGAACACATTTTCAAGTGCTCATCACCCATCATTGAGACCAGATTTTCCAAAGTGCTGAGCACCCAACCAGCTCTTGTGGAAAACCAGAGCCTAAACAAATACAATTACTTTAATGTCGTCTGGCCCTTCAACCTTTGGCTAGGTCTACACTAACCCCCCCTGTCGAACTAAGATACGCAACTTCAGCTACGTTAATAACGTAGCTGAAGTCGAAGTACCTTAGTTCGAACTTACCTGTGGTCCAGACGCGGCGCGCAGGCTCCCCCGTCGACTCCGCCTACTCCGCTCGTCGAGCTGGATTACCAGCGTCGACGGCGGAGCACTTCCTGGTTCGATTTATCGCGTCTTGACAAGACGCGATAAATCGAACCCAGAACATCGATCCCGCGCCTCCGACGCGAGAGGTAAGTATAGACGTACCCTTTGATATGTTCCTGCAGTAATAATTCGGTAGGCAGTCGTGTTTGCTTCACTGAAACCTTTCTACTATCGAATGCTGCACAATCCTGGCATTTTGTTTTTTTCTCATTTGAAAGAAAAGAAAGGAGAACCCTCTGCCCATCTGTCTCTGACTTGATGGACCCATTTCTGGTACCCCTCTATTACTGGGCACTATACTCTCCTCTCTTCATCCCCTGCTGTAGAGTGTTCAAGGGTGAACAGTGAAATAATGACTGACCTAAGAGCGTTAACCACAGTGGTGTGGCCAAGTGATGTCTCAAGGCAGATCTACGCTAAAGTTTTGTTGGCATTGCTACGTCAGTGAGGGGTATGATAAACCACTTTACTGTGCTGGCAAACCCCTCTGTGTAGGCGCAGAGTGCTTCTCTTGGCATAGTTAATGTTGTTCTGTGCAGTGGCATTCCCATACCAGCAGCAGAACTCCCTTTGTCAGCATAGACATCTACACTAGGAGGCTCTGGCTGTATAACTATACCGGCAAAGCATTTGTAGTGTAGATAAGGCCTCAGTTGCAGATGAGGGGCTCATAAGTGTGCTCCTATCCCTCTTCACCCCCCCCCCCCCCAGCTGAGTCTACTGCTCATGTGTAAACTGTCTAATTTACATCCCTATCCTGCAGGGCCTTACCTCCAGGAGCAGTCTTTGCTCACTGTTTCCAATGCGATTGCTCTTGCGACTGCAGGATCAGGTTCATAGAATGTAAGCTCATCAGGGTAGGGTCTGGCCTTGTTTGTAAGGGTAAGGTTTGCCACCCTAGGCATGTAAAAATCATGAATCAGCCCCCCAAAAGTCAAGAGACTGGATTTAAAATGTCTCTATTTTAAATGTGCTCTCTGGTTTTTGAGCTGTTAGATTACACTTGAGAGTTGTGTTTTCAGGCTTTTGTCTGCAATCATGAGGGCTAGAAACTTACCCAAACAAACAAACAAAAAAAGAGCCTGAGAGGCTGGAGCTGGGGCTTTAAGTAAAACATCAAATCTTGAGACACACGATGATATTCTGAGAACTGATCATGTGAAAGGTGGCTTCTAAGTGTGGTGCGTATGCATCATTGCAGCATAGCATCATGCCATAGAGGGTCATGAGGATCCTATGATATGTGGCATGCTAGCTGGCTACCTATCCAGCCCCTACATTTTCCTTTCTGAAAACATGACCACTTATTCATTCTCCTCCCTCACAGCTCCCAGGACAGGTGTCCTGCCACTAGCTATCCCAGAAGACAGAAGCCCTACCAGAGGATTTGGAGACAAGGTGCAAAGGAAACGGATTCATGAGGTGACTGCTCACACCTGAGACACTGAGCTTTGGGAAGTGGATACCATATAGTTAAAAACCATGTCATATTCCCTGCTCATTGCAACAAGGTGAGTAATGGGCGTGAGAGTGGAATATCCAGAAAAACTTCTCTTTTTCAAAGGGGTTATAATTTGACTGTAAAAATTTGCTCTAGGCTGAAAACTTGGCAAACAAGGGCTCAGCTCAGGAGTGATGGAAAAATATAAATCAATCAATCAGCGCAGTCATTTTTGGTAGAGAGGGGGCCAAGGCACAAAGTTCAGACCCTGTCTTTAGAGGGAAGGGCAAGGGGAGGTTGAGACAGGATTTTAGTTTGGGCCCTATCTCTATTGTTAGGCTAAACTTTCAAAGCTTGGGGAGTAAATTATACCTGCTGAGTGTGGGGCCAGCCCCAGATCCTCTAAGCTATCCATGTGTGCAGGCAAAGCAAGGAAGCTTGCACTTGTAAGCACTCTGCATGTGCAGGGAAAGAGTTTGACCATGCTATGGGTGCTCATGTACCTTACATACCAGCGCTAGTGAATTTATCCCTCCAACTAAAAGTGTTAAATGAAATTTAGTTGCCAGTGTTTAATTTCCCCCTTTGTTTAATTTTCCTGGGGCGAGGTGAGAAGCAGCTGTTGCTTCCACCCATCTCAGGACTCTGAGGATCCTCTCTCACTCACCACACCCTCACTAGCTCTTCAGGATCTATATCCTCCCTGGTGATCAAATGGACCCTGGAGACATGACCCTAGCTTATCTCTTATTCTTATGTCACTCCTTCCTAAAGCACCCTGCACCCTAGACCTGCGTGCTCTGTGGAACACCCTGTATGTATTAGTGGCTGAACACTTCAGGAAGAGTTAAAAGTCAAAGCCTTAAAGTCCACCCCCGTTAGGGACATTTTATAAACATTCCCAACCATTGCTAGCACCTGTTCAGCTCCACTGGTGTTAGCGACATGGGCGGCTCTAGTGTTGATGGGCTATAGGCTGCTGCTACCTTTTTACCTGATGAAGAACTCTGTGCAGTTCTCGCTCATCAACAGAACTTGGTCCAATAAAAAATATTACCTCACCCCGCTTGTCTCCCTAGCTACTTTTTTAGGGCATAGTATCATCTAGCAGCTCTGCTAAGGGCAGCTCAGCCACAGTTTTCTTAGCTTTTGTGACTCATCTGATGCTGCACACACTTGTGTGTTCATAAAGGCACCCTTCAGTCCTGCCTTGAGTAGATGACCTCTCGAGGTCCCTTCCAGTCCAACACTTCTATGATTCAGGTGTGCCGAGGGTAGGAGGACTGTATTCTCCAGCAGCTCTTTTTTCAAGTTAAAAACATTAACCCCCTCCCAACCCCCCACCCAATAACATACAGCTTGGACAGGTAGAACAAGCAGGGGGAGCGCTCAGGGAAGTTCTGATACAGTGCAGGAGATTTCAGGGCTAGCCTGCTTTGCTGTGATGGGTTGAAGAAGGCTTGCTGTGAGTTGCTCATAGGATATGACCTTTAAAGTTCTGGATGATGTGGGCCCTATACTGGTATATTATACACTTGAAAATCAGTTAGTCAAGGCCTGCTCTGCACATGAGTCTCTACACTTTTATTTGACCGGGGAAGTCAAAGCAGCATTTAAATGGCATCCTGCTTTGAAAAGAAACCTGACATTTCAGTCTGTTTTTCTATTTATAAATGACCCCTCTAATTCTGTTTTTAGGGACAGAGAGAGGCCTCCAACCATGGTACACAGCCGATTTCCCAGCTCCCCAGGCGCAGCGAGAACGTTTAGGCACTAATCTTTTTACAACTACTCTTGAGCCGTGGAATTTCCAGGTGCGTGTGTTTTCAGGGCAAAAGCAGCCCCGGTAAAGCAGCTTTTCAAAAGACACTTTGTTTCTTTCCATAAAACTTTTTAAAAAAATGAAAAATCGACCTTTGGCACCCAGACAAAACAACCCTGCTCCCCCTTGAACGCCACATGCAAAGAAAATGGAAACGTTAAAGTTATTTTGAAAAACCAGGGATGTGGATTTAAATCAAAGGTGCTTAGATTTGGGGGGAAGGTAAATTAGAGCCCCTTAGAAATGGTGATCATTGGGGGAGAGATTTAGCAAGTTTATTTTATGTACCACTGTGTCACACATCTCTTTGTTGCTCAAGAATGTTGCCTCACAAGTTCCCTGGGGTGTGAAAGGGCCATGCTGACGGGAAGGCTTGCCACTTAGAGCATGCATGAGGCCACAGGTGGGATACGTGACACCTATGGAAGGGTAGATTATGCCTGCTTTACACTGTAAAAAGGCAAAGAGGGCGGGGGGGGTGAGGTTTTTCTTTGGCCAATGTAGTTCTTATGCTGGCAGAGTAAAGTTGTAAAACTTTTAAGCGCAGACAAGGCCTTAGCCCTCACTCAGAGAGCAGCACAGCAGTAGCCAACAGTAAGTTATGTCAGTTGGTGTCAACACTCCAAAATTATTATTGTTTAGTATTTGTATTGTGGTAGCACCTAGGACCCTCAGTTGTGGCCCAGGACCCCAGTGTGCTAGGTGCTGTATTAACAAAAAACAACAAGTCCTTGCGCTGAGGTGTTTACAATCAATGGAACTGGTCTTTTCTGGGCACAGTCTCTCTGGGTTGGAGGCAGCTTGCACAGGCAGGGCAGAACTGGAGTTTGAGTGGATGGATTGTCAGAAAATTCAAGAGACATTCACATACCACAGAGCAAGGTATGCAGGGTGACCAGTGTTCATGGGGGCTGGGCTGAGGTTTGGAAGGTAAATGTGATTCAGTAAAGGAGCTCAGCAGGCACATTACAATCCCCTGCAAAGGATCTATTGGCACAAAGACTCCAACAGCTGTGAATGAAATGTGTAGTTAGAGAGTAAGCACAGTTCTAGTCTATGCAGTGTGTTTGTATGTACACAGCTCTGCCATCCACAGGGCCCCAGCCCACTCTGCCCTTAAACAGACTACAAGAAAGGTCTAGTATGAAGCAGAGTATGGAATAGCCTCTCAGCCCTTGGCTATATGGGTTTTTAGCACTGGTGTAACTACCCTAGGATAAACCACTAGTCTGTGCACCTCGCACCAGCATCTGCTGTGACTTGCACTAATTTGAAACCAAGGTAAGTCACAGGTTAAAATGAGAATTTGCATTCCTCCATTCTCCTGCCATTCATATGCATCACACAATTGATTTTGCACAAGTGGCATGCTCTGCTCACAAGGACTGGAAGAGCAGGATGTATTTGAAGGGCTGGACTGAGGTGCATTGCCAGGTGATCGCACCTCCCTGCCTCATCCCCCACCCTGAATGAAAGACTCCCCCTAAAAGCCAACAAGTCGCTAATGCAACTGATTTTCATACTGCTGCCTGTGAGGCTTGTTCTTCTTGAGGCTGCTCTCCCTGTGGCAATGGCACTGATTCAGTTAAACTGTGTGGATGCTTTTAAACTGATTTTGAGTGGCCCTTATTGCTTTAGCTTAATTTGGTAGCCAGAAATAGGGAGGGGGTTGGGCTCAGCTTTCCTGCCCCCCCCCGTTGGCTAGCAATTGCAAGAGTGCATCTAGTGCATTGCAGTGCCCAGCTGCTTTGCTTTACAAGCAGCTGCCTCTGGCCCTGTGATGAAGGGCTACAAACGAGATGAACCTTCTGGAGGCTGCTGCCCAGGTGTTTGCATAGTCCCTTCCTTAGGTTGAAGGGTAATTTCCACTCCTACCCCCAAATCCTTGCTGTGATCCATTCATCGTAGCACCCACTATCTGTATTCAAATGAAAGCAGAAAGAGATGGACATTTTACACACACAGGAGTCAGGAAATTCATGGTCCGGCTCCCTTAGCAGCTATAATTCTGTGCCCTCGTGCACATGTATTCTTTTTAGTTATTATACATAGTATTAACATTACTGCCTTATCCCTTAAGGAAACTAGGCTCATTTCCAGGTCGATGCAACCAGAGAGCTGGCTAATTACCAGGGCTTCAGGGGAAGCAGGGCACATGGAGCCAGGGTGTTTCTGGCCACAGCGAGCACAATGGGATTCTCTGGTGGAACAAGTCCTGTTCCACCTGGTCTTCTCTGGTGCCATGATACCCACCCCACTGTCCCAGCGTGCTCTGCTTTGGTCTGAACTTGCTTGTGGTGATGGGACCAAAATGTTGTTTAACTCTACGGACTGGCACCAAGCTGCAGCTGTCTCCATTTTAGCTAGTCAAACTCTCCACCTACAAGAGCCACCTTGAGGGAAGGCCACTAATGGCCAACTGACCTCCCTATTTTTACCAAAAAATAGTCAGACAACACACGTGCCTTCTTAAACCTCCCAGCCTTAGTGGTATGTTCCTATAAATCTGGTAAGAAAGAAAGGAACTGTATCAATATGGGAAAGAGAACAGTGGAGAAAGGGGCTGTCTGGATACCACACCCAAGAGAAAAAATCCTGTCTGTGGCCACATGAGTGTCTGTGCACTGACCCCGCCTCAGCTGAGCCTTTGCACGACTCGTCTTTGCGCTGTGATTGCTGTAAGAATCCAGAGTTACCCCATGGCCACTTTGTGGCACATTCCACCCAGACAGCCTGGCCATGACTGCTTTGCAATGTCAGCCCCAGGAATAAAAAAACAGTGCACATTTCCTGAGCAGAGATGGAAAACAGCTGTGCTGGAAAAAGGAGGGGCTTTGCCGGCTAAGCCATGGAAAATACAGATCAAGCTCTGGTTGTGCAACCCTCCCTGGTTGGCCTTTAGCTGCTAGTGTGGCCAGGGGAACAGCTGGAATTGACTTCTGGTCACTGCCAGTCAGGGAAACACCAAGAGCCAATGAGGAGCCTTCAACGGCCACAATCCTAGAAACCGGTACTTTATTTCTGCACGTTAGGCAGCTGCTCAGCCACTGGGCAGCTCAGGATTGTGATACATGACATCATCTGTTCAGTCCTCTTCATTACCCCACAGCTAGATCTATCCAGCCAGTAGCTCAATGGTGTTTGAATAATCAGTCATGCTACAGTAGCACACACAAGACACACATCTATCCCTAGGGCAGTGCAGAAGAGTCTGCACAGTTGGGGGGCAGGAGCCCTCCTGCTTTACAGAGGAAAGGATGATTGGTGGTCATTCATCCTGCAAGCCTCCTTTCCTCTCTTCCAACAGAAGGGGCAGGAGCTGGGTTCTAGTTTTTACTCGATTTATAAACATGCCTTGATTCCTACTTTCTTGGAGTTGGGCTCCTAAGAGATTTCTTTATTTGCACCAAGTCCAAGGTTTGTTTTATAAGATCTGTTGGTTTTAACATGAGGTTGAGCTTGAAGCTGATGGGGAGGGTTTTAATTATTCTTTATAAGAAGGCGCTGGTGAACAAGCAGAGTCAGGTTTTCCATGGTATAGTATCCTTTTGTCAAAAACCCACCATGGCATTCTGAAAGAGCTCAGATGCTTCTTGTGCCAACACCAGCCTTGCACTCTTTTCTTCAGCCAGGCAGGAAATGAAGAGTAGGGGCAAGAGAGCAAAGGAATGACATAGACCACCCACCACCTCCTTCTCTAGCTGTTCAGATTTTTACTTACAAGGCTGACCTCTCTTCCTAGCACCTGGAGATGCTATCAGGGCCAATAGAAGGCAGCAAGATGAATGGGTTTTGCTTCACTGCACAGAGTGTAGGTGCATTGCAACTACTGAGATAATGTGCTCTTATAACTAGTTACCCTAGGTTCTAACCAAATGGAATCTGAACATAAGAATTTAGGCCTCTCTCAGTGTTTGTAACCACTTCACAGCATGGTTACAGGCAACCATGTCATCCAGGGCACCCATGAAAAGAAAGAATTAGAAGGGTAAAGATGTAGCATGATAATCCAAAGGAGTAAGGATCACTAAAGAGGTAGAATCCAGGAAAGAGACCATCTAAGAAGGGTTCTAGGAGCAGGTGATAGGGAAACAAGGGGCATATTGGTTAAAATGGTAAATTCCGGTATCTTCCTGGTGTTACATGCCAAACTCTGGAAGCGCACAGAGTCAGACTTAAGGAGACTGGTGTTATAAGGGGAACACCGTCTTAAAGCAGTTAACAGTGTGAAGTGATAGCATTACCAGGTGCAAACTGAGGCATCAGGCAGAGATCAGTAAATGGATGAGAAAGGGAGAGTGAACTAAAGATGGATGTGGAAGCTGTGTCACTTTTACAGAACAGATGATGGAGCAATGACACTAGAACTCAGCTGGATCCAGAGAAAACAGCTTAGTGGACAAGTAAAAATAGTGTGTCTGGGCTAGAGCCTTGCAATACAGAAGAGCTAGCAGAGTTGCAGCAGCACAGGGGGAAAAGATATTATTCATACAACAGAAAACCCACTAGACAACCAGATATGTAAAGAGAGAGAATGCCAACTGAGGGTGGGGAGAAACGAGAGAGTCTGAGTAACACTAGACATGTGGAAATTAACAGAAACGGGGTGGAAACAAATGTCTGTGTTCAAGCACTTATAGAGAGTATTATACAGTGCCAGGCGAAGGATAATGGCAATAACTGATTTTAACTTTTATTAGAGAATGTTTGAAAGTAAACAATACAAACAGTTTGGAGCGTCAGCTATTGGTCATTGGGGGTGGCATACAGAGTATAAGGGGGGGATGCAAGTATTTTGGGGTTGGGCAGCACACAATACATACGTGGGCGGGATCAGGATACAGTTGGTAAGCGGTGGGGGCACCAAGTGAAAGAGTGTCGATCTCCCTACACGATCACTTGTACAGCATCCCAGATGTGCTATGCTTTACAGCCAAGACACAAACCATGTCCCAAAGAACAGACTGCACAAAGGACTAACAGGAGCGAAGAGGATTGTGAAAGGAAGAATGAAGGTTTTACGAAGAGAGCACATGATTTCTTTGGTTAGCTTTGCAAACTTCTTAAGTCCCATCAATGACAAAAAGATTGCAATGGTTGATTGGTTTTAAAAATCAGTTCAGTTAAAATCAACATAAAAACCTATAGTGTATGCATTTACAGCAGTTTTTAGTATTTGCTTAAATTGCAAGCTGTACTGATTTAAGCAAGGCTTACACTGGTTTAAGTGTGTTGACATTAGGGGTGTGCACCATTTAAATTAAAATCATTTTAGTTTAAACCAGTGCAGCTTGTCTAGTACTGACAAAGCCTTACAAGATACAAGTAATTCTAAAAATAAAAAAGTTTTATTAGTGATTATTAGAGATGGTTTAAACACTTGGAATTTCCATTCAGCAGGAAATTCTAATAAGTGTATCTTGGGTGCAAGATTGTGAAATTTCCCCTGAAACAAACATTTTTGAAAAATTTTATTCAGGTCACACTGATAAAACTGAAATGTTTTGTTCCAATTTTGATGTTTTACATTTTCTATTATAATTGCTAATAGAATATAAAAAATGTTGAAGTAATGACTTCAAAATGAAGTGCTCCATTCTGATAGACAATGCAGCTGTTTTGATTTTAATAACATTTTTCATTCCTCCAAAACAAAATTGTCAAAAATCAAAGTTCCCACAAAGTTTTGATTTTGATGAAGCACCATTTTCCAATGGAGAAATGTTGTCATAAGATTTGACCAGCTCTAGTGATTTATTTTTTCAAGAAGGGGAGGGTAGATTATGGGAAACTAAAATGAAGGTGGGAATGAAGAAATAAAAATGGAGAGCTGTGGTGTTGAGGGAAGGAGGGCACACATTCCCATGCAGTTCAAACATCTAGGTTATTCTGTGTCCCCTGAACTGGTATGTAAAATTGCCGTGTGCTGCAGTGTACCACCCTATAAGCAGCTGCTTCTCGGTGGTGCATTACACATGCAGTTTTGTATTGAATTTATTTATAGGCTTTTAATGGGATTAAAAGGAACCGACCACTGCAAAGAAAGTAAAACAGAGCATGAAACCATGAGCGCTGCTGGAAGCTACTCATGCTACCGAGGAGTGGACTTTCAGACAGGACTAGGATGCGCCAACAAATAGAAGCTCCCCGGGGGAGAAAAAAAAAAGTACGTGGTAGAAGAGATGGGGCTCATTACCGCATCTGAACTGTAGAATAACAGCTGCTTTTTCTGTAGCTCTTCATCTGTTTTTCTGTTCATTTTTGTCCTTCTCTTTAACCTTGCTTGGGAAAACATCTCCAAGGACAAATAAAAATGATTTTCTTACCAGCATTGCTGACTTTGCAGCCTGTCAGAAAACTGACTAAACTTGAAGCTCTTTCAGTCAGTCACTTTAAAATATAGTCAGCATTGTGTTAAAAGATGAAATATACTAATTCAAAGCCAGGGTTATTCTGCTGCATCTCAAGGAGCTCAAGCAGGAATATAAGTAAAACTGTGTTGTGCTAGGCAACATGACAGAAGCAGTCACAAAATATTGAGCTTGGATCTTGTGTTGGTGAAGGTAACCAGATCTGTCCAGTTAATAAAGAAAAGCAATTAGAAACAAAACCATCCACCCAAAGGTACCCATGGAAAACAGAAGATGCCATTAAGATTTCAGATCCAAGCGAGCTCATCATTTCTTGCTAAGGCCATAATTAAATGGTATAAAAAGATGTCAGAAAAATAGCTTTGGTCCTTCAACTCTTTGCAGTTGAAATCTAAAATAAACATAGGCCAAGTTTTATCACTATTTTCACCCATGGGAATCTGGAGTAAGTCCCAATTTATACTTGTGTAACTGATGGTAGAATATGGACTTAGAATTCCCTTTAGGAAAGTGCCATGTGTTAGACAGCATGCAATCTTCTGCTTCCTTGCTCCCCAGTACGCATCTGGGCCATTAGATTTACAGAGGAAACATTCTGCAAGGGTCTCACTGCAGCAGTAAACCCATGCACAAATCTCTTTGCAAATCCAGTTTTAAAATTATTGTTAGGACACAAGTGAAAACGGGTTTGCATGGCTCACCTTTATTCCTAGTAGACCGTTCTAGCCTGCTTTGGTCAGGGCCACTGCAGCAAGGGTCAGGATTGAGATGCTTTTGTAGTGGCTGTGGGGATGTGATAAACATTCACAGGCCTGGGTCTAGCCCTAGCCAGTGCATTTAAATCCTTTCCTGTACTTTAATGAGCATCGCACATACGCGCTATGTAGGTGCAGTTGTGATGCCATAGTTGAGTATTTTACTTCTTGCAGCAGAGCAAAACTTCCTGTTTTAAACACAAATGATTTTATGTTGTGGCATGCATGCACAGATATACGCTATATTGGAGAAAAAGTCAAATCCAAACAGAAGGTATAATTTTCAATCAAGCTTTTAATGAAAAGATCATAAAATAACAGTTTCTTATCACTGTACATTAAGACTGTAAATTTCTGAATGCTGAGATCATATTATAGTTTCTGTATATTTTTATATGACACTTGTGTTGGAGCCACAACAGCATGTGGCTCTGACCTGAATTCAAGCTCTTGAAGGAAATGAACAGAACATTGCAGGAGTGTTGGTCGCTCCTCAGGAAACATCCAGGGCTCTTGGACTGACATAGTTAAGGCTTAAAAAGGAGATAATGCAACCTCCCTTTTCCAGTTTTATTTAAAATGAGAAGAAAAAAAGAAAACCCACCCAGAACGAGACCCTCTTCCCTCCCCTCAGGAAAAGCCAATCCAAGCTGTTTGGGAAGTTATAGTAACAGTGATCCTGGGTGCTTTGATTGGCTATTTGTGAATAATGATGTTTAAAAACATCCAACAGTTTGATGAAAGCAAAACCTATAAAGTTTGCCCAATGCCATCAGCACATTGTAGCAGGTCGTGGTGCCCTATTCTAAACCTTCCACACTCCATCCTGTAGGGAGTGCTCAGTATTATAAGCATCAGCCCCACCAATGCCCACATGGTTAATACTGGGCTACAAAATGTGTGGCAAATACCCAAGGGCGGAAAAATGGGACGAGGGAGTCAGTGCCTGAGGAAATGGCAAGAGTGGGGTGGAATTAATCAAACACTTCCTCTCTCATTAAGTTCATGGTCCAGCACCTCTGAGAGCAGTAAATTACAGGAAGGAAAAGTGTGACCACAGCAGGGTCTGCATAGGACAGAGAGGAATCAGGGTCGCTCCTCTCAATGAGGTCCAGCTCAGAGCTCTACGCAAGTCGGAAGTGCCCAGTGGGAGATCTCAGTGAAGTTCTGGGCACTCTCTCCTTCCAAAAGGAAAAAAGCAATTCCAGAAACCAGTGAGAGAAAATACAGTTTCTCTCCCTGACCTACAACAAGGGAACACTTGGAAAGGAAGGGACCTGGAAATCCGACACGGCCTGCCTATGCTGCTCCTAGAGAGTCGGAGAATCATGTGTTCTGTAACAAGCTCATTAACTAATTAAATGAATAGGATTTTGAAGTTTTGCTTCTAGAGAATAGGGCTAGGTATAGACTGCGAGAGTGAGTCTGTGAAGGGGAAGTGGTTTGCATACACTGTCTTTGCTGTGGACCTACTTACAGGTTTGAGGTCTACCACCCTCCCTCCAAAATATTCCTTTTGTCTTAAGCCCAGCACTGCCGATTGGAAGGGCTTCTTTGTTTTAGACCCCAGCTATGACTGTCTAGCTTCAACAAGCATTAGCTTACGTCTGAAGTGTCACAGCCAGCTATGTTTTATATAGATCTTGGACTCTACATAGCGACAACAGTGAATGCAGTGCTTCACCTTAAATTGCAAATCCCATCACAATGCCAGGATGCTCTTTGGCTGCAGCTGGGATTAGACTTCTTCCAGTTATCTTGGGCACCAGCTCCCCACCTTGGAGATCCTTACTGCTTTCACAGTAAGTATCGAGAAGATGGTAGAAGAGCAGGCTGGGGAGGCAAGGGAATGCAATAATCAGTCACCAGTTCTAATCAGCGGTGCCAGACCATCCTTCCTCCCCTACATTTACCCCCTCTCCACGTTTTTCCAACAGTCACTCAGAAGCCATAGGTTTTGCTTTACAATGTGCCCTGGATGTTTCCCTGGCCAAGCCCCACACTCCTGCATTTCAGAACTGAAGCAACACGGTAAAATACTGTTAACCCAGACTTTGAACCTGCACTGCTCGAAAACAATGCTTTCCACGCACGAGAGAGAGGAAAAAAAAAAAAATAAAGACAGGAATCTTAAGAGTGACATAACTGGAAACATTTAAATACAGCAAAACATAAATTCCTCTTCTATGCAAAGCTACAAAAGTCCAGTCTTTGTATTGTCTTCACAGGTTATGGTTTATGGCTATGCTGAGTCTCTGAGATTTTTTTTTAATATATTTTTTCTTTTTTTTTTTTCCTTTTTTTCTTTTTTTTTTTTTGAAATCCTGTAGAGAAGACCCTGCGGACACATCTTTGTGTTTGCAACTGTTCTGAATTTCATTGCAAAACTGTGCATACAGAATCTGAGAAATAAATACATTCATTACTGCACATACATATTGATACAAAAAACAACACTGTCAAATAGTGTTTGCACCATCTTTGTTAGATATTAAGACCAGGCAAAATTAATGTTTCATTTTCCATCAGCCTCCTTCAGGTGTTTGAAGTGGCTTTGGTGTCAAATTTTATAAACTAAAAAGAAATAATCAATACTATGGGTGAGGAGCTTTTTGAGTTTACTTATTTATTTATTTTTGGCTTCAGCGGTATTTTAACAAACCATCGTCATTGGCAATCTTTAGACTATTCTAACATGCAAATCAAGCGTATGTTTCCACATGGGTTTTGACTGGGCTCTTCTACACAAGATATTAAGGTTTGGAGTGAATTAGTAGAGCCATCTTAACAGAAGGATAAAACAGTCCAAACGGTTTGGCTCATGCTTCTGCACTATCCTGTATGTAGGATGGGCACTATATGTACAATATACTACTGCCCTCAATCCAGACCATTAAAGCTACCCAGGTTGGCCTCTTCATTCCAGCAGGAAGTTCTGTGATCTCTGCAATAGTTTTTATTCAGTGCAGAGGGCCAGTTGAAAGTTGCACTTTCCCTTCTCTTCCACAAAGACTCACAGAAACTGCGTGGCAAGAGCTCTTTGGTGTCTCCTGTGATCTTTGTGGCTTCTGTCAGCTACCTCACAGCCCAGGGCTGGGCTTTTGGGTTTCTTTTGGCAGCACCCGCTAAAGGGATAGAATGTGAGATTAGCCCAGCTCTTGTGGCCAATGTTAGAGAAACTTACTGGGTACAGCAGCTTCAGCCATTTGCAGGCAACATCAGTCTCTTCTTTCTAGAGTCTCATATATTCCTCCCCACACTGCTGGTAACACAGTCAGACCTTCAGAGGAAGAGTCAGGCTGCTTAGGAATAATAACCAATTTCTTCTTTCTGCCCCCGTTTCCCATTGGCACAGACCCAAGGCTACTCTACCCTAGTTGTCAATGATAGACTGTGGAATTGTTTTTTGTAACTTAGCAACGAAACACATCAGATGAGGCTACCCACTCCCTCAACAAAGACTCCACACCCAACATAACCCTGCAGATGTTGTGTCTCTTTTCTCCTAAGACATCTCTTATGGGTTGTGAGGACAAAAATAAAATAAACCCATTTCCCTAATTACATCTCCCAAACGGTAAGTAGTGTTGGAATGCAGTTTGATTGATAGATGACTTTTTTTTGTTACGTGCTTCTAGTTTAAGAAATGTTGTTATAGCCTTCAAAGACAAATCAATGGAAAAAGCAAAGATTAATTTTGACTGGCCCCTAGATCTGTTGAGGTCTGAAACTGTAAAAGTTTATGTAAACAATGAGATAAATATATTAGTATTTTTCTGAGCCAAGTGAGGTTCCATACTCATTCAAATGTGCTTTGGTTTAAAAAATAGTTTTGTGAATTTGGGTATGAGCTTTTTTAATTTTTATACAACTTTTGCTATTTTATCCTGTTACTCCGAAAACATTCTGGAACTAAGTGACTAAAGCATATATTTAAGCTGCCTGGCCTCTATTTTTGTTTTTAAATTGTTTTATTCCTCTTGAGGCTCTTTGTGTATCTTAAAAAAAAACAAATAAAAAAACAAATAAAAAAAAATGCAACTCCCTCCCCCCAACCCTAAAACTCTTAAAATCTTAAATATGAAACTAGTGTTTTGCTTTCTCATTAAAATACAGAAAAATGTTTGATACAATACTATGTCGTACAAATGCAGTTGAGTGTTTAGGCCCCCAAGCAGGCCTCAAACAGTCCCTGAAGTTTTGAGTATTATTAGTTATTCATCATTATTACTGTCACAATTTGGGAAATGTTGTTTATATTCAGGCTATGGAACACACCTCTACACAGCTACTTGAAAAAGAAAAACAAAATTTCCTTTTGTACAATACTCTTGCTGTACACAGACTTTATGTCGTATTGTTTAAGTGCTGAGGGGGGAAAAATAAAATAAAAGAGGTTCCTTTCAAGAATATATAGCATTGGGTCCTGAAACTTCAAAATGATTCTCAAGGCTTAAGAAACAAACCAAGGAGGAAAACACAAAAACACCCACACACACCTGTAAGTCTAATCAAACAAGGGGGAGTGGGGTATCTGCTCAATAACAGGGCCTAGCTCTTGTCTTAGTGCGCTCTGCATCTCCGGGCTATTCCATGTCTTGCCTCAGTCAGTCACAGCTTGAGCTAGTTTCCTAAAGCTGGAATTCTGCACACACACTCCCCCCTCTTCCCATTACCAGCTTTGCTCTAGCAATTCAGAGCCTGGCCAGTCCCGTCACTGACGGGAGTGTGTGGCAGATGCACTCAGGAAACTGCAGCATGGAATGGAGACATTCACTGTAGCACCACAATCAGGGGAGGGGGAAAAAAAAACAACGCCCCACAAAGCAAGAAGCAAAGCCCCATTGACAGCTGTGTGTTCCTGAACAAAAGAGCTGAAAAATCATTTTGAAACTCTGGACTCGGTGGTTTCTTAGCCAGCCAGTGGCAATAGGAACTCTGCTCTGGCTGCACTCTAAACCAATACGGGATTCAATTCAGCTTTAGGGCTTTTAGAGGGAGGGGAAAAAGCAGAAAGGAGGTTTGCACTGGTGTTCCTTGGCCCAGCTAAAGGCTTCTCTGAGGAGAAGGTGGATAGATGAGGCCTTCGCTAGTCAAATGTTTCAAGGGACGTTCTCAGGAGGGTTTGGCAAGGGCTCAGAGGAAGAATTATTTTTTTAAACATGGAAATGCTAGAGACACTAAAAAACAGCGCATCTCAGCACATGGATCTAGAGATCCATTCTCCCCCCGGGTGCCCCATGACTCTCACTGACAGAGTCTAGGAGCAACAAGACAATGGCACTAGAACAACCATGGTGATGTGGGGAGGGCAAAGGAGTGGGGGGCAAGTGTGTTCTGTGGAACATGACACCAGGCCAAGGCTCAGCAAGGTTTGGTTTGTCTATTGCATGGAGCCTGGATTCCAGTTTCCTCAGTTCATTCAGATGACCCAAAAAAACTTCTTATGGACTAGTCTACCTTAACAGAAAAACCCTAGTGAAAATGAAGCTTATATTTCTTTGTTTTAATTGAACATGCTCACTTGTCTTTTTTTGGTCTAAACTTAAAAAAAAAAAAAGTTTTTTGTTTTGAAAACAAGACATGCAGGGTTCAGTGAACCCTACGGATAGAGGGGACAATGGTTTTGAGCTGGGAGGGAAGGGGGGAAGTGTGTAAACCTTACTCAGTTCAGAAGGGATGATTCTACTGGCTGTGAATTTTTACCACCACACTCCACCAGTCATGGGAGGCTTGAAATAAGCCATAGCTTTCCACAAGGTCACGCCAACAAAGTCGAGGGGCCAAGAATCGGCAGGCTAAACTCTCTGTCTTCTCTCCTAAACCAATAGCAGCTGTTGGCTGTGATGTCTTAGGCAGATGTTGCAAAAACATTTTGTTGCTTTTTTCATTTTGGGGTGTATGTGTGTGTGTGAGCAATTTTCTAAAAGGGAGGATATGAAACACTTTGGTTTTTTCCCCCCCTCCTCCCTATCTTATTGCACTCTGGATTCTAGTAAGTTATAGGCTGCTACTCCCCTCACCCTCTGTCCTGCCAGGTGTTTACACACTGACCCAGATGTACTGGAAGAATGGAGGACGAGGGGACCTTTTTTCCATAGCATCCAGGTTCAATAAACAAAGCTGGAAAGGGCCCAAAAGCTCTAAGAAGTTTCCTTCCTTTTATCTAAAAGTGACTACAAAAAGCCAAGAGTTTGCTGAGTGAACCATTCTAAGCATCTATCCACTGGGGTCTCTGGCTTAATACATTTTTGTCTTTGGCCGAGCTTTGCTTTAATATTTTTCTAGCCGACTTTTGATGGAAGGACGGGGTGGTAAAAAATCCCTTAATTTTAATTTAGCTTCTACTTTATACATTTACTTACAATAAAAGAAAAAAATACCTGCCTAATCTTTCACTAACCATCTTATTGTTCTCATGAATTCAAGAGGTAGCAAAGGTAACGGGTCTGTTCACACAGACTCGCTCTTTAGTGAGGGAGGAAAGCTAAAAACATACACACACAAAAAAATAAAATAAAAAAAAATAAAAAAAAAAGTACCTAAAGAACTTGTAGCAAGTCCAACCTACATCAAACCCTTTCCCTACCCCACCCACCCCAAGAATTAACCTCAGACCTTCCAGTTCAAACATTCACATAAACATTACAATGGTTTTTCCTTTAATAAAACAAGTACCTCTAAGCAAAGAATATTCATACGAAACTACTAGAAAAGTAAAGACTACCCCCTGCTCACTGAAAGAAATTTCCAGGGCATCCACACCCCTGTTCAGTCATGGGTAAGGCTGCAGAGGTGGAGAGGAGGGGTGAGACATGTGGTTAGGTATGCCAAGGTTAAAGACTAATCCCAAAAGAAATGTGTTGCCATTTCCTTAACTGAAACACTACTTGGCACACACTTAGGTAGACTGCTTTCGCCATCTCCACCTCATGGGGAAGGATGACAACTCCCATCACCATCACAGCTTCCCACAGAATTGAAATGGGCTGCCAACCCTGTTACAGTCAGTCCACAGCTTCTGCACTGGGTACAACAAAAGCAATGTGTTGTGGTTTTGTAGCCACTTGGGCCGTCGGAAAATGGAGTTCATTTTTATTTTATTTTATTTTTTTTAAGGAGTGGCAAGAAATGCCCTGATTGAATCTGGCTGTAGGGACATTAGTAATGGAACATTAACGCAAAAGGAAAGGCAAAGCCCACAGAGCAGCCAGTGGATGACATGTTCCACTTGCACTAACGAAAAGTGCAGGAAATAACACTTGATCAATGTCTATAAAGCACTACAGGAGTGCCAAGGAAGAGAGGGTGGGGGGAAAATAAAGGGTTGGTACAGCCCCAGCTGATCAGATGGAATTTCTCTCCCCATTCCCACTTACCATCCAACAGGCAGGAAGCCTCACTCCTGCTACCTGGGTGGAGGGATCAAAAGAGAGGCCAAGTCAATACCCACAAAAATAAATGGCATTTCTTGCCACGCCACTGAGATTTAGAAAGGGAGGGGTGGGGAAGGATTTGAGAAGGGCATCAGCTTGGCTGTGGACCTACGTTTCTTTGTCTTTTATTAAAAAAAAAAAAATCTTAAAGCTACGTTTGTTTAGGCCGCCCGTGACTGAACAGAGGAGGGGAGTTGCCCTCTTAAGCAGCAAGTCTACAGAAAGGTAAATCACTGCGGATGGGCTTGAAGCTCATTCTGGAGTCTTTGGCTTATGTGGGAGAGGTATGCATTCGCAGGTGGCTGATCAGATTGCGCTGCTGGGTGAATTTCCCACCACACAGTTGACATTCGTAGGGTTTTTCTCCTGAGTGGACACGCATATGCTCTGTCAGTCGGTACTGCCGGGTAAAGCGCATCCCGCATTCCTCGCAAGCAAAGGGCTTGAGCCCTAAATGGCTGCGCATGTGCCGTGTCATGGTGCCCCGCTGCGTGAACATCTTACCGCAGATGTTGCAAGGGAAGGGCCGTGTCAGCCAGTGAGTCTTCTCATGCTGCCGCAGAGTGGCTGGATCCTTGTAGCTCTTCTCGCATACTGAACACTTAAAGGGCCGGGATTCTGCAGCGTAGGGCTGGTTAGGGTTGGACAAATCCTCAGCTTCCTCCTTGCCGCCGTACGTGCCTTCCTCCTTGATGTAGAGGTCTTCCTCGGTGTGCGTCTCCACGTGGGCGTTGAGCTGCTCGGAGCTGGGAAAGCCCTTGCCGCAGGGGATGCAGACATACAGGTTGTCACCATAGGCCACTGGCTCAAACCCCTCCTGCCGGTAGACGTAGTTGGCGCTGGTGTGCCCCCCGCTCTCACACTCGCTCTGTCCGCTGTCATCGCTCATCTCCTTGCCGTTTTCAATCTCCTCTTTACACTGGAACGCCTGCTCCGGGCCATAGGCGTTGCTCAGGTTCCGCTCAGCCGACTTGGACAAGGGACCCACCGGGATGCCATTGGGCAGCCCTTCGCCTTCCTCGCCACCTTTGCCCCCCTCTTTCCGGTCAAACGCATGGTCTTTCTTGATCCACTCCTTCTTGCGCGCCGAGTGCCGGAGGCTCTTGCGCTGGCCACTCTCCGCCAGGGAGTGGCTCTCCTCGTTCATGTCCATCTCCATGGGCTCGCTGCTGTCTGCTGCGCTCTGGGGGGCTCCGGCTGCAGACTCGTCGAATGATGAGGCACTGTTGGCTGCGGGGGCTGAGGCAGATTGGGGAGAGCCGTGCTGGCTTTCGCTGTGCTGTGTATCGTCCTGGGAGGCTGCCGCGGGGAGCGACGGGCTTTTTTTGGACAGGTCGAGGCCGAGCTCCTGGTCGCCACTGCTTCCATTTGCACTGCCACTGTTCTTGCTGGCTCCCCTGCTTAAGGAGTGAGAGTTCTCTTGGTTAGAGCTGCTGATGAAGATCTCATCGTCAGAGACCTTTCCCTTTGGCAGCTCCTTCGAGTGCGAGCCCTTCATGCCCTCAGTTGACCCTGAATAACGAGTTTGGATGACTGAAGTGGTAGAAAGCCTCTGACTCCTGGGGGGTCTCCCGACACTGGGGCCGCCGGCCCTGCCAGCGAAAGACCTCCCATTCCGCTTCAGCTTCTTCCTGCAGAGAGCTGCCAGGTCGTGCAGTTGGAGGTAGCTTGCTGCGGTGAGGAGAGCATTAAAGTTCTGTTCACCGGGCTGGTCAGTCGTTAAGAGCTTCCCAGTATAAATAAAGTCCAAGATCTGTCGGAACACGGTGGGGTTCACCATGTCCGTGTCTAAGTTAATCAGGTTGTCATGCAGGACGAGGGATTTGAAATACATGCTGCTGGCTGCCAGGATGTTCTTGTGGGCACGAAACAGGGCATTTTCTACCACAATAATCACATCACAGAGGAAACCTTTGGCTCGTTGCTGGTTCAGCTGCAGTAGCAGTTGTTTGGCATGATTTGGCAGTTCCATCTCCACCTTTTCTTCCTTTCACCTTCACTTTACCACCTGCAAGACAAGAGAATAAGGTCTGTGAGCCCACCATTTCTACTTGGACAAACCTGTGTTTAATAGACTGGTTTAACAGACTGCTGTTTAATATTAGGTTTGACACTGACTAAGGAGTTCTGGGTGCACTCCAGTACTGCAAGCTGTGCTCCTACTAAGAATACAGGGAGAAACATTTCTCATGCTAAAGCCTCAGGGTTTTTAAAATATATGTATTTTTAAAAAATCATGATAGGCTGAAACTACCTATCCAAAGGCACCAGCAGGGAAGGAATGGTTAGTTTGCAGTTTGTTTTTTCTTCCGCTTGAACCTCTTTAAGGGGGATGGGGAAAAAAAGCTGTTTCACCATTATTTGTATATTTGAAACATGTAAAATATTTATCATAAGCAGCAGCTCTCATTGCTTTAAATATGTGGTTTGTGTCTTTGGGGTTAAAAATATTACATGCAGCAATTTATTCCAGATGCAATGCAATACAATTACACTAAGGTGGGAAACTGTGGGGACAGGAGGGAGGGAACATTTAAGAGTATAAAATGGGAGTTTAAAAATTTCCCCCTGTTCAAATCCACATCCTGGTCCCCCTGAAGACAAGGACGACAAAACCAGGGCTCCAAATTAATTAGCATTGTTAAAGTTCTTTAAAGTGCTAAATGTTCTGGTTAGCACTGCTAAAAAAGGCTCGTCAATAACTTTAAATTATTTTCTTGGATTAAAAAAGAAAAATGAAATAATAGTACATAAGGGTTTTGTTTAAACGGATGACTCGCCTATCTCATGACACTTTCCTCTCTCATTCTGTCCCTTGAATGATGGTGTTTGTGGTCTTTAATCTCACCTTTTCTCTCCATATATTGCATATTTTATTATACACACACAGCACTAATATATCTGGACTTTTGATGTTGGCAGCACAACTGACTTTTGAACATCATAAATTTCCATCAAAAAGTTCCACTGCCTTTCCAAGCACTATTTTATCTTTTGAAATGCATGGCAGGGGGAACATCAAGATCAATTACATTTGTGGATTTCCTGGGTATTACATGGAATACTTGACACTAACCCTCTATTATGCGCATTGTATTTGGATTTCCAGTTCCTTTTATAATTCATTAGCTGGATTTCATACACACAGAATCCAGCCCCGTTCTTCACTGATCTCAGCATTCAAATTCTGTGGAGGCATTTCCCTGACATCTATTTTTAAAAGTACCTGTTCCCTCCCAGCCAAACAAGTTTTGAGTAACCAGCCTGGGGTTAATGAACTTCCTCCTGACAGAAATGTAAGTTTCCGCTTAAAAAAAAAAAAAGTTTGTGATTTTTCTCATTATAAATGGTTGCTTAAATTCATTGATCTCTATTAAACACCAAACATACAATACACGTCAACACACTCTCTAGACCTTGGTTAATTAGTTTGTAGATTATCCTCCATTCTTCTCCCTCTGGTGAACCTCAAGAATTAATTCCAATTAACTTTTGACCCAGATCTGGAATAAAACCACTGTTATCTTCAATATAAAGCTCTTACCCAGGGAGAGTTCATACTGAAGTCATTGAATATAAGGACTGGCCTCCAAAAATCAGCTGTAAGCAACATGAGAAGTGAGAACAGAGAATTAAGCAGAGCGTTTGGAGGCCATAAAAGCACAGGCAGGGTTCTCTTGGATATACAGCATCTACCAGAGCGTGTCCACGCTTTTAACCATCTCTGTGTCTTGAGCCTGTTCCACACCGTTTTTGTACCAATTTAACTATTGCAGTTATTGCTGTGATTTTATACTGATATTGTTAAATCAGTACACTTGACACACACAGAGTTATATTGGTGTAAAGGCGCCTTATACCAGTAGAGCTTATTAGTATAACTTTAAGGACCTTTGCACTGATATAACTGTGGCCACACTAGGAGCTGTACCAATGTAACAAGACCAGTTTCAAATCAGTCTAGTTAAAGCAGTCCAGGAGTGGAGCGTAGACCAACCTGTGGATTCCTAAAGGAAAAGAAGGGAAACTGAGCGGGCAAAGTCTGAAGGTTCCAATGTGCTGACAACTCCTTTAGAATACTCCAAAATATTCTCCGTCCCATTTGTCTAAATCTTTCTAGTTCCCTCCATGCTCATATACAATCCAGAATTGTAGTGAAAATTTGCTTCCACTAGGTCTCTTTCAGCATCACAAGCTTCTCTCCCACTCCCAGTCCAGCTGTCCCGTCTATCATTCAAATGGCTTTCTCCAAGGAAATAGGCTTGGAATGGAGCAACATTCTGGTAGCAGTGAAGGGGTTAACTCTCTCTTTTTAAGATCAGTAAGTTAGTTACCAGTTAAGGTTTTTATTACTTGTGCTTCCCATTACCCCATTCAGACCCACAGTATCCCTCTGGGTCAAGTCTCGTGTACTCAGGCTAAAGAAATATTGAATGATGATGTCAATCTCGAGGCTTGAAACAAAATCCACTCTACCACTAGTCAGTGATGAATGGTTAAGGGTTCCCTGGCAAGGGTGGCTCATGCCATCAATTTCTGTGCCATGCAGGCTTTCACTGGACAGCTGAGTTTCTAGCTCTTATGGCTGTATAGAAAACCTCCCAAATATAAGCCAACGCAAAGCTTTCTTCCCAAGTCTGCCAACAGGCTGCTCCTCTACTGCTTCTACTGCTGCTAATAGTTTGCAAAGCAGTTAGTTTACTCTTCTTCAAGACTCATTTTTTACATCTGGCTAGTAGGCTGATCTGACAGCGAGTAGGTGTTTGGTAAAATTTTCAACTCATGTTCAATATCCACATTCATCGAATCCAGCGCACGAGCACACATGGTTTTTTAATTTAAAAAGTAAGGGCTAAATTCACTGGTACATGCTGGCTGTTCTGTGCTGTCTCAGCAACACAAGGCAGCCAGAGCGTACTGGTGAATCCAGCCTTTACTGTGCAGAAATTTAAACACTGTTCCCAGAGACGGGTGGATGCTAGAAAGGGTGGAGGACAAAGAATAAAATACAAGCCTGAGCAAAATAGTAATTATTCATTTCTTCTCCCCTCCCCATATGGCATTTCTGTCTTGTAGGGAAGCACACACTAGCTGCATGAAAGCCCTAGGAGACCAGGATCTCCACTATTTGATAATGACAAGCACTTTAAAAACTATGCATGCTGTAATTAGCCATACTGGAGAGTCGCAGCACACATCCAATTTGTCTGGTTTTCATGGCTTGTTTCCGGAACTCCTGATTAAGAGGAAGAGACAGCAGCACACAAAGGCACCAGATACCCACATTTATCATCTAATCATGTAAAATATGACTAACTTCTGTGTCATTGAGCCATATGGACAGGGAAGGGGAGAAAAACGTTACTTACAACATAGCTAAACACAACACCTACATATAAATAAATACCTATTGCTCAAGCAGAGCAAATGGTCAGCTAGTTGCATTGTTCTCACTAACAGTATGATTGTTTTTCTATGTGCACATAACACCCCACCCCACAAAAAGAGAGTGATTTTAAGCTGTTCCATAAAGGAGATATGTGGGAAGGGAAACGAGAGACAATAATAGGTCTTGCCTAGCCAAACAAATGAGAAATTTAGTACGTTACTGAACTAAAACCCAACTTATTTCACAGTTTGTGTCACTTGGAAATAGTGATGTCCAGGCAAATTTATATGCCCAGAATGTGCAATATGCCTGAATTGCAAATGCCTGTCTGATATAAGGCTTTGCAGAGACGAAAGGGCTGCTGCAGTTGCTCAGGGGAAAGACCTTTGATTAAATCATATCAAATAAATCAGGGAACTAGCTGTGGAGGCCCCTCTTGAAGTATCTGACATATCCATTTCCACAAACAGCACAAACGCCAACTATGGAAGTA
Source organism: Chelydra serpentina (assembly GCA_037349315.1). Lineage (NCBI taxonomy): Eukaryota > Metazoa > Chordata > Testudines > Chelydridae > Chelydra > Chelydra serpentina. The sequence continues at coordinate 4,214,826 of JBAIAC010000040.1, forward strand.
ACTATCCCAAATTTGCAAGTCAGTAACTGGGGGTGGGGGTGGGGGCAGGAAGGAAGTTTTGAATTTTAACTCTTATTTACAAGATCTGAAAATACATCTGCAACCTTTCTTCCTAAGTCTGTCTTCTTTAGCTTTTTTAGCATGGTGCGTGTTCTTAATGATGTCTGCTTATTACAGTGCTTCCGTTTTCCTTACGTGTCTTTGTGCATCGGCATCACAAGTCTTCAGTAATTACTACCACACATTGCTATTTTGTAACGCTCATGAAAAACAGTGAGCTTTCTAAAGCAACCATGGAGTAGCAGAGATGGGGAAGAAAATTTTAAAACCGGTAGTCAATTTTCAACTCCAGGCACTCCACTGCAACTGACAGATTAAGAGTTCCCCAGACTAGAGATTCCTGTTGATTTAGCAGCAACAGTGCAGTGAACTCCATGGAGCAGAACTGTACCAGGCCAGGTCTAGGAGCAGTTTGCCGCTATAGCTATATTGGTATACTGTATTAGCAAAAAGCTCTTAGTGTGGACACAGCTTATACTAGCAATTGCTGGTATAGCTTATTCCAGCCCCCACAAGCAAAATAAGCTTTCCCAGCAAAAGCAGGTGACACAGCTATGTCGGTCACAGATCACACCTCTTCACACCCCTGACTGACAAAACTATGCCAGCAGATATTTGTAGTGTAGACCTGGCCTTTATTTGTATCTTCTGAAGCGCTGAGCAATTCATCATAAATCCATTACAGACACTGGTCCAGAACTGACCAACTCCAAACACCTACTTAACAGGGATTCATCTTGAGATAGAGTGCACCTTCTTGTTCACTAGATGGGTGCAGGAATTATTCAACAATCCATAGCATTTAGGAGACTACACATAATCCCTAGAATGCTCCCAAACAGTAATTAACCGCATAGATCCAATACAAAAAATACAGCAACATTCCAGATAAATAGTGAACATTACAACTTTATAATAAATACCTGGTGCACTTGTATCATAGCTCTGAAAGGGGCAGGATCTTAAAGCTTTACAACTGTATTATGCTCAAGAGAGATTTCTGAAAAAACCAAAACCAGCAACTGTGGAGCATCACAAACGCTAAGATTGTTTTTGGACCACTGAAAGAAGCCTTGCTCTGTTCTAGGGGAAGGAAATAAAAAACAAAAGTTGTTCCATTCCAGGAGTAGCATGGGCACAGAGGGATTTCAGATGCTTTTCCATTAAGAAAGATGCTTAAAAACATGGCAGACTCTCTTTGCTGATTAGGAGACTTATTACTGACATTTATGATCAAACGCAATGGAATGTCCTTTACACACTGTCTAGGACCAAACAGGACTAGCGCTGTGTTGGTCACGAAGTATTAGAGATAACCCAGATTAAAAGTGGGCAGGAGCCTTCCTTTATGTGACCCTGCAGTAACAGCAACCGCTTAGCATGTACCGTTTCCAGAGGTGTGAACCTCATCAAGGATCCTGATGCACAATAAAGGAAGGAAACAAAATGGAGTCTTAGCATTACAGCGAGTTCACCCCCACGCACCCAGAGACAGAGTCTACCTAATGGAAAAGTGGAAGAGAACAGAAATGTTATGCTTCTAAGAAGATATTACACAAAATGAACAGCATTAAAATAAAGCTACGCTAACTAGGAGCTGACACTGTCTTCATAAGCAATATTGCCTAAGGAACTGGATGCTTGTGAGAATTGATAATCAATGTATTAAATCAGTGGCTCAAAGCGAAACTAGGACATATTCTGGTCTGATGGGCATTGAATACTGTGTAGAACATACCACATGCTCTAAGAGCTTTGCTGCTTTATTACAAAGTGAGAACAACTTAATCCTCTCTCCATTTACCATCAAGACTCTGGAAAGGAAATTGGTTAAAATTAGACTGTCAAAACACATTAAAAACAGTAACAAAAAATAACTACTTAGGATGAAATACAAAATGCCACTACAGTGGTTTAGGATTGTTTAAGGACCATAAAAAGATAAAAATTACACCCATCCCCCAAATCAAATCCCAAAGAAACAGATTGTAACTATCTTTGCAACGTATGGCAGGAGTCACTATTTGATTTCACTGCTGAGTTTCAGACTGGAGTGTTAGACAGCATTTATATTTTAAAAGGAATACCAGTGAAGCAAAGAATCGTTCCAAAACAGACCTAACGAATCACTCGTTTCATTTAGAGAATTTGTGGGTGGGAAAGAGGCTAGATACGGAGAAGCTGTGTATTGAAATAACTCTACGATTGATCAAATCTAACAAGCAAAGATTAGAAGTTATGTATCAAATTAGATGCTATTAATCTTTAGCCTACCATGCACATTTTAATATACAAAGGAAAAGGTGGCATTCTCCTTGACTGCCTGCCGTCCCCAGCAGCTCTGCACCACTTCAGTGAACATGAAAAACAAACAAAAGAGGGAAGTTTATTCCCTGTTCTGCTTTCTTCTTCCACCAATTTGGGAATCTCTAGCCTTCACCAGATAGAAGAACACACTCTGTTTCCAACTGCCACCAAATTCCTGTGGGCATGTCACTTCGCTTCTCTCTGCTTCAGCTTCCCCATCTGTAAAATGGGGGTGACAACACTTAACCCTTTGCAAGAGGCTTGGGTGAAAAAGTGCTTTATCAGGATGTATTCCTACTCTAACGCTCCCTTCGTCCCACTGCAGGAATACTGCCCGCTTGTTCATTTCATTGTGGTCTTTGGGACAAGGCATAGGAAACGTGGGTTCTCATGGATGCTCACCTCCCTGCAGACTGGTGGTGCCTCACAGGTTCCCCTGGGGAGCTGCAAATGCCACATAAATTAAAACACATGCAGGGGGCCTGGGCTCAGCTCTAAAGCAGTCAAAGCCAGCCCTAGGGCTGTGCGGCCAGTGATATCACAAATGGCAGCCTCCCATCCCCTGAACACAGTCAAAGCGTTGGAGCTGGAAGCAGTGTCAATAAAGTGCCCTTTTTCTTAGGATCAGCAAAAGCTCTAGTTGGAAGGGGTGAAACGGCTGGTGGGAAACTGGCCGCAGCACCATGGTGTTCACGGAGAGAGTCTCACTTCATCTCAATAGATTTCAGACTAGCCCTGCAAGCAATACAAGGACAAAGGTGTGCACAGCAGGGGCCGAACAGCATGCACAGTAGGAACAGGCTGCACAGCTGAAGCGGTAGGAATGGGGATGGGGGACAGAAGGGAGGATGGTAATATCTTGTCAAACAGTAAAATGTTGGGAAACCAACGTGAGCCACATTTGGGCTGCTGTGTTGAAATTAGTACTGTGCAGAACTGCTCTCAAAAAGAAAGGGAGCCTCTGCTTACTAAAGCAAATGCCTCAGAACTGCTGCAGAATCTGTTCTGCTTGGTTTTTGACACAAAGCATCTTCTGGTTTGATAGTAGCCTGTGCTGTGATGTCAGGACACGAAGCACTAGGGTAAAACAAGCTCAGCAGCTAGGGACCCCTGGCTTCTGTCCTCAAAACATGAAACGCAGAAAAGCAAAAAGGTTTGAGGATTCCTGCAGCATCTTGTCCCCCTGCCCAAGAGATAACAAGCAGTGCAAGATACCTGATGCATAGCAAACTGCACATGGGGCAGAAAAACTCAAGAGGGTGAAGAATGCAGGGATTCCTTAAGACTAGTATGTGTTGACAATACCAGGAAAACAAAGGGACATCAGGTCTGCGTAAAGCTGCAGCAAAGCAGGGGCACCTTGTTATGTGTTGAAACTATGAGCATTAGAATGCAGGTTAACCACTTTGTTGCTGCTTACCATGCCAGGTACATTGGGCTAAGGGCACTTCCATCCAGTGCTGCCTGACGTGCCAGGTACATCCCATGATGTTCCATTGAAATCACAACAGGCCATCAATAGAACGTGGCTGCACAGCTGCTGAATGAAGAACCAGCAGGGACGCTGTTAAATGCAATTAAAAAACTGCAATCAAAATTGAAATGTACATTTCAAACGGCCACCTAATTCAAAGACAACTGCTTCTATCGTTAACCCCCTCTCAGACTGCTGAGCTGCACAGAGCAGGGATGTGCAAACATTGTGGGGAAACCCTTGTGAATGTCTTGGATCTTCTTCCCTGGCAAGCTCCTTTCTCAGAAGTACAAGAACCCGAAGAGCTTCAGATGGGAACACGAAATGCTTGCCAGGGAATAGCTGTCCGTAAGACACCTTCATCACCTCATTTTGCCCCCTGAAGGAGATCTAGCAACTAGATACTACAGCGATGGGTGATTTAGAAATGCTTCTCCATAGTTAAAATCTTCATGCCACAATCTTCAGAGTCCCATACTCTGCACAATGCTTTTCGCAGGGCTATTGAACCAGCCCTTTTAAAAGCTGCCATTGCCCTACCTTGAAATCCTTCTGTCACAGAGCTGCCATTGCATTAAGCCAATCTGGTTTCCTGTGAACCCAGTTATATATAGAAGGGGAAAGAGTCCATTATTCCAAGACAGAAACTCAGGGCATGCCTACCATACAGGCACTACAGTAGCACAGCTATGGTGCTGCAGCTATCCCACAGTAGCGCCGTAGCCTAGGTGCTTCTTGCACTGACGGAAAGGGCTTTTCCATCTACCTAGTTAATCAGTCTCTCCAAGAGGCAGCAGGTAGCTGTGCTTACACCAGGGATTAGCTCAACCTAACTACAGCGCTCATGGCACAAAAATGTTCACAGCCCTGTGTGACGGAGCGCTGCTGATCTAATTTTTAAGCGTAGAGCAGGCCTCAGTGTACCACAATGATAATGGAGCTCTTTGACGATTTAGGACTTTCACGGTGTCTCAGTGATTGAGGATTAAACCGATTCATGGCAAACTACATCATGGTCCCCACCTAAAATTTAGGTCAATCTAACTACGTCGTTCAGGGCTGTGAAAACGTTATGTCCTGTGACACGCAAATAGCTCAACCTACTCCCCATTGTAGACACAGCTAAGTTGACAGAAGAATTCTTCCATTGACCTAGCTACCGCTTTACAGAGAAACCCCTTCCTGCCATCGTTGTAGGAAGCATCTACACTGCAGTGCTGCAGCTGAATTTATAATTCTGCCCTTTCCTGCCTAAAAGAAAAAATTCTGCGTCCTCCCCATTTTGAGTGAATGTTACACAGATGCTCCAGGCTTGTGAAACTTAGTGCAACTCCTACAACCGCAGAGCCTCCTCCCTCAGAGTTACCATAATAAAATAAAGAAGGATTATGGAGAAGATAATCCTTTGGATGAGACATTAAATATGGGTCCCTTTATAGGGCTGTTTGTAAAAGAGGTATATACCACTTGTGCAATCAGGGATGTAATTAAAACTAAATTTTGCCTCAAGTTGGAGGAGAGCCCGCAAAGCACTTTTAGTGCTGTGAATTTTGTTGTCAGGTGAACACAGTTACACAATATGTCTGGGCCTGATAAACCAGGGGTTCAAGGACAGAACATGGCAAACAAACATTCATTCTTTCCCTTCCCCAGCTCCTCTTGGGTTAGGAGCACACTGTCTCCCGGCATCCCTCCTACTATTGGTCTGCCTGGAAGCCTGTGGACATTCCTGTCTTTGAGTGTGGGGGGTGGGGAGGGGAGACTTTAAAGGAAGACAAGATAAAACTCAGGAAGAGGAAGGATGGTTGGAAAGTTCCCAGACAGCATTTGATTTTGGGCTCAGGCCTACCTGGCTTGTCAGGCGTAGTTTTTATGAGGGATTGTGTTGATATTTCATAATTTTCTCAGCAAAAGTAAAAATTACAAACTACAAAGCTTGTCCAAGAGGAAATAAACCCCCTGCCTAGCTTCATAGGTACTCATGGACTAGAAACCTTGCCTAGCTTCTATACATTTGCACAGCTCTACTTCTTTTTGCCTGTCTTGTGTGCCTGTCCAGCTGGGAGTTAATGATCTGATAGTACTTCTCAAGTAAGTTACAATCCTGGCCATCATTTCCATGCCCCAGAAAAATCAAACTGCAAGACACTTTCACTGTAATGAATTTCCTTAAAAGGGATTAATAGTAAATGAGGACCACTGGCCTATCAGCTATAAAGCGCCTCCCTGGAGAGGATACAGACTGCAGGGAGAAGGTTCTTCATTCTGCCTGGACGTCTGCTGGGTTCAGGCCCGAAATATACAGAAAGCCGAACCAATACCACCTGTATCCGTACAGTTTTGTAACTAAATCATTTTTATGATGAAATAACAGGCCATTTGCATTAAGATTATAGCTGTCAAAACAGGCCAGATTGTTTTATTGACAAGATTTCATCAAAGAGGTGAAATTTAAGCATGTACTCTTACTGACCCAGTTTACACTGGACCAGGATCAGCAGTGCAGAACCGGCTTAAAACGGACCATTGCCAATGTGAAAAGTCCACGCTGGGTTTAAACAGTGTCTGTATTAGTTTAGGCACAAGGGTTTCAGCCCCTGCAAACTGGAACCTTTACCTCTCGTCTCTTTCTGGAGTAAGCCAATGACATCCAGGCTGCGGGTAAACTACTGCTGAGTACATAATGGTGGCTGCATGTGCCAACACTAACTCTGTGAAGCACGTGGCGATACCCAGCTTAGGAGGGGGGTGCTGAGCAACGCATTAAAGCATTTCTGGAATCTGGAGTCAGACAGCAGCTCAAATGCAGATTTACACACCGATTACAGCAATTTGCTACTAGCTACTGTGAAGCAAGAAGCTCTGCTCAGTGGTTTCTGCTGTAAGGGAAAAACAGCTAATAGAAACAACACAGAACTGTTTAAATAAAGATACATTTCCCACTGGTGGAGCCTCCCACTTCCCACTGAGGCCAAGCTTCCCACTGGTCTCTGCCTGTGCTACCCATCCCTAAGCAGAAATCTTGTACAGAACATGTTTGTCTACTGCTGCCCACATGAACCAGTGACCTTTGTGATATTTGCCAAGCATGATGGACTCCAGGGATGTAGCAGAACCATGAAACAAAAACCACAAGAGACAGGAGAAGCAGGTAGCAAGCAACAGATGCTGACACGCCTGCAACTCACAACTGGCTGAACAAGCTCACCAAAACCTGCATTTCGACAAACCCACCAGAAACGGCAGCCCTAAAGCCAGGCAGTCGTCTGACACAGCCTCCTATTTCAGAGAGACGTCCATATCCTTAAGCAGACCCAGCACATACAAGAAGAAGACGACACCCCTCACACATCTACCGGCCAGGTCCCTTTGCCAGAAGAGCTAATCCTGAAGTGGTAGGCTCCTTAAGGACTGCAACGATTACACGGGATAGGAAGAGAAAAGGCTTCTAGTCCTAGGAGGTGGCACAAGGGAGGGACTCTTGCCTAGAGCAAGTCCAATGGTCAAGGTTTCCCCTACCCGCCCTGGCTTGTCATGTTACACCTTAGGATGGCAGGCAAGGGGAGTGGGCATATAACAACTTCCTGCCAAAGCTGGCAAGTGACTCATAAGAGGTGGAAAGAAGTCCAGGAGATTTCTTTGCCCATTCATGGGGACGGAATTTACTATGCTTTTATCTTAGAGCTTCAAGAATGAGCACATTTCCTCTTTGGGTTGTAGGGTTAAAGCTGAAGTCAAAAACCTCCAGGCAGGCAGGTTTTCACTTCAATGATCTTCCTTTGCATAAAACTAGTGTGACTGCCAAACCAAGCACCACGTACAATGGCAACCAAGTGCACCATCAGCACCAGCAAGATGCCTGCCTGACCCATGCTGCATCACATAAAATCAACATCCAGATTCCACAGCCATGAACTAACTTATAAACCAAGAGAGCTACATTCTTCAGCCCCATCGTTTGTTCTCCCAACCCCTACTTCACACCCTTTCCAACAGGGCACTGGAGGAGAAACATGGTAAACCCCAGAGAATCCAAGACCACACACAGCAGTGTAGCCAAGCATCCTGCCAGGGATACAGGTAATGACACAGAGCTCTAGGTCACTGAGATGTACAGGCTGCTTAGGGGAGCATCTTCCACCCATTATTTATAGACGAACTCTTTGCTCAGTGTTAACGATTGTTTCACCTGATTTGAAAGTGGGCACTGCACATGCACTGCTGCTGTAAGCAGCTCTGAATACTCTGCTGAAGTCCTGTTCCAATGTGAAGCCATACCCCTCAGCAAAGCCCAATTATGACTATCCCTCCAGCAGGGACAGTAAATAAAGAGGTGGTCAGGGATGGGAAAGGAGCAAACATTCCCAATGTCATAAGAGAGGAGCTGGATATCAGTGTGCTGGCCAGCCTGAAGGATGGAAGAAGCAGTGGCTGCAGAGTTTAGTTGGCAAGGGAAGAGAGGAAAATCAGGTTTTAGATTTTCAGCCCTGGTCTTCACTTAAAATTTAGATCACTCTAGCTACATTGCTCGGCGCTGGGAAAAATTCACACCCATGAGCACCACTGTTAGCTGCTGTTAAGCTAAACTAGCTCCCAGTGCAGATACAGGTACATTAATGGACGAATTCCTCCACTGATTTAAGTACTGCTGCTCAAGGAGGTGGATTAACTACACCAAAAGAAAAAAGCAGTTCTGTTGATGCAGGAAGCACCTATTCTACTGGCACTACATTAGCATAGCTGCAGCTGTGCTGTGGTAGCACCAATAGGGTAGACATACCCTCAGGATCCTGGAGTGGGATGGAATGCCCCACTCAATCTCTGGCACTCTCCTTTGCCCGACTGTGGCTGTGTCTACACTAGCAAACTTCATAGCTGTAGCTCCACTATTCCGATCTCCTACCACTTGCATTGTTGCAATTGCCAGTAAAGAATTAAGAGTTATAAAATTTGTTAAACCAGGCCTTGGAGTGCTGAGGGAACGGGGCAGATCTGGAGACAGACTCTCCCACACAAGTCCCATTTATTATGTGTCCTCCCGTGAAGCTCCTGGGCTCAGTGAGCTTTGCTGGTTGTGTCAAGAGAGGAGCATTCCACCCAGAGCTGACTGCAGTGTGACAATGCAATAACCCCATACACACATTGCTGCAGCAGCTGTGCTAAAACTCAGTGTGAAGGCAGTGATGGGAGGGGCTGAGGAGAGAAGGTATATGAGCACATTTTGTGCTGCCATAAGAACTTAGACTAAGCTGTCACTACACTTCTACATCCTGACTACCAGACAGCACAGAAGTTGGGTGTCCTCAACAGACAAAGGAATAGATTTTATCACAGGTATGACATTTTTGCCTAGACCCAAATGTCTGTGCAGCTAGTGATGAGGTAATACATTAAAACAGCAAAGTCGTCATCCATCTCCTCAGCAAGAAATGAAGGAGATGCCTTTGGTACTCAGTACATAATGGCTGTTCGGGTAACTATGAATTTTTTTGCTAAATACTAACTGGTTCCTCAGCCCTGTACAGATTTCTACACCTCAGAGATGTCTCCACTTGTGAGTGAGCTGTTAGAGACTACTGTCCTGGAAAGTCCTCCCCCTCCCACCAATAAAAGACAAGAGAGTAAAACCAGTGAAAGATTAAATTGGCCACAGATTCTTCAGGACAGGGCACATGTCTTACTGTGTAAAGCACTATTTAACTTTAAAGAGCACCAAATAAGGAATAGTAAATCATCATGGAGCAGAGATACTGTCTGTAAAACTGCAAAAACACTGCTGTTCCATACCTTAATCTGTGCTGTTGGTAGGACTGCTAGAGATACTGGTTGCCCTCAGCTGACTTACTCTAACAAGCACCCCTGTTTTTATTTTAGAGGTGATCTGGAAGATTTCCTACGCTGGACATCTGCTTTTATTGACACTATTGAGATTAATGTTTTAACAGAGAGGTGATGAGGATGATTAAAAATATTGTGGGAGATTTCTCTTCCCTTCATCCAGTATCGTCTGATTTGCCAGTTTGCACCTGTGTACCACCAACGATTCATTTACAAAGCATGTGTGTCTGGCTAGGCATTTATACCATGCTGAGCACAATGGTAGCAGAGCATACCACTTGCCAGTTGCTTCATATAGTTTGGAGGACCAGATTTTGCGGTTACTCCATGTCCAGGTCAATGCCAATTTAAAGTACATTCTGTGGGTTACAAGACAATCAAGCCATGATTATGGGGCAACTAGGAAAGTCCCATTATCAGGATTACCTATGGGTGTTTTGTTGGTAACTGCCTGGATACCCAGGGTTAATTATTTCAAAAATCATTCATCTTTAGTTACCACCTATGGAAACTGCTACTTTAACTGCCTATTCATTTGCTGAAGGACAGAAGCCTCAAGGAACATTTTTATATGAAGACAGAATGGATTCCTTTAGTTCTTTAAGCTATATTAGCACAACCTCATTTGGCAATTGCCCCCTAGGGTGCTGGGGAGCAGAGAGGTGAGGCAGATTCTATTTATAGAGGATAATCCTGGAAGAAACAAGAGCTACTGGAAAATCAACCATGAGGGGTGAAGCTGAATCTAGGGGTGACAATGCTGAATCTAGAAAGAGGTGCAGATGCACAATCTTTGTGCCAAAGAAAGCTCTCACAACATGCAATAGGTGGGGCCACGTTCAAGTTTTAGGCTTGGCTGGCAGGTTTCATAGGCACTCCTGAGGAGAATTCACATAGGTGTATACAAAAGCTGCTGCAGGAGTGAGGAACTAAAAGGCTATTTAAATATATAAAAGACTGCTTAGTCACTTCCTATAGAGCTCTCCCCTTCCCAATTGAAGGGCCGGGTGGTAAAAACAGCAGGCTGGACTGAAACCATTGCACTGGTTTAAATGAAATAGTTGATCCCAACACATTTACAGCCATCAGATCAGAGTCTGGCGTAACGAAACGGAACAAATTCTATCAACCACCACCTCAAGGAACACGGATGCTACATATCAGGGGGGGGGAAATATTGTTACCACTCTGCCATTTCCACCTGAGCCCACTAAAATAAAGTAATAGCATCAAGGAGCTCTCTAGAAGGGATGCTGATGTGCTCTTTGGAAGAATATATTTGGACTTTACTCTTGGCATGGTGAATTCTCAAACACCTGTACCCAGTATTTAACTGCCATCACTTGCAGGACCATGGCTGAACAGCATTTAATCACATGGTGGGCTAACTTAAATTTAATCATCATTGTGCCACAGTGCAGGTGCATCAGCACAGGTTCTGCATCCTTGCTGCCTCAAACACACACCTGGTGAGGCTCGAGCAGGTGAAGAAACAGCACTCACCAAGAACCTTAACCACACGAGGTAGGAAACAGCCATACTTGGATGCAATCCAGCGGTCTTTAAACCCTGGTTGGTTGAGTGCCTGATCAATCTACTACCCTAGCTATACAGTATTCAAGGTGATTTATCTAGAATTCAGCAAATATGTTAGTCTTTTTTTTTTTAAATAAAATAAACTGCTCAGCCATTTTAAAGAATAAGAATAGCAAAAACCGCCTTACCATACATACATCCTGCAACAGGGAACTAGTCCATCCTGCGACAGGAGAAGATAATGTACTAGTAGTAGGTCTTCTCCATCCCCGACTACTATGCTGCTAATGTTTTCAGAGGCTTTTCTCCTCAGCTCCTTATTAATACCACTGTTCCTGCAGACCTTAGAGTAACAACGACAATACACGGGTATCCAAGAGTCCTCATATCTCTGAGTTCTCACAAAGTTAGTCCTTGCATATCCAGGTCTCCCACTGAAGTCAATGAGAGTTTTGTAACAAGGTATTTACTGGGCCCCTCGTCATCTTACACGGGGGAGAAATCCTAGATGGCTGGGAGCAGCCTGGAGAAACATTCCTCTTTCAAAGAGGGTTATTTCCTTTTTAAAAAACACTAACTTTTTTTAGCCAATTTTTCATCAGTCTGGTTTAATGCATCCCAGCTGTATATGAGAATGCTGGCTCCCTCACAGAGATATTCCCAACTGTACATATTCATTTCTGAACAGGTAATGGGTCTTGGCACAGCCGCTGGATCCTATGCAGAGGTTGGTTGTGACATGTTGGGAAAGGAGTTGAATTCTCGTCTCCTGTTCTAACTGGGAGGCAATTCAATGAATACACCCAAGAACCTGAAACAGACATTGGTCTAAATTTGTGACTATTTTTTTTACTACATTTTACTGTTAGCATTTTTATTTTCAGTGCTATTGCTCTCTCCCACTGATAGTGCCTTGACTATTTAGCAAAGAGATTCTCCAACACCCCTTCCTGGAGTTTCTAACAGGGAGAACTCAACATAGCTCTGTTGGGTTTAACTGGTATACAAAGAACAGACATCACTGACAGCCACAGAAACATCTACAGTGCTAACAGCAGGGTTTATGGGTAGCTTCTGCCCCTGAAACTGCAGAGCCAACAAAGGGATCTTGGACAGCAGCCTTGGTGTGTCTCAGAAGAAAACTGTCTTTTTTAAAAAAAACCATGCTCTTAGTAATAAAGTGGAGGAAATAAACAGCTTTTGAATTCTGAATTCCCTCGATGACTAGGGTAGCTTTAAGAGAAATTCCTGTATTGGACCTAACACACAAGCTGAGATTTACAAAGGAGCCTAAGAGTATGTCTACGCCACAATTAAAAACCCGTAACTGGCCCATGCCAGCTGACTCAGATTCATGGGGCTCAGACTAAGGGGCTGTTTAACTGCAGTGTAGATATCCAGACCTGGGGCTCTAGGACCCTGAAAGGTGGGAGGGTCCCAGAGCTCGGGCTGCAGCCCCAGCCCGAACATCTTGTCTACACCACAATTAAATAGCCCTGCAGCCTGAGTCCAGCGTGGGTCTCGAATTGCAGTGAAGACATACCGTAAGTGACTTTAGAGCTGCCGAAATCCCCATCCACAGTGGTTGTTTATATATACTACAAATTTTACAAAACTGCTGAATAGTATTCCCATTTTAGGAAATAAAACAAGATTAAAAAAAAAAGATGACATGGCTTATCTAAAACACATTAGAACTTTAGGGAGAAGAAAACCCAGATTCAGATCCGAATTTTACATTTAGGACTGCTTGTAATTAAGAAAAAAACCCTAAAATCTAAACCTCCAAAATTTTGTGTGAGCGAGATATTTAAATCTCCAAATTGAAACCAACACCTAAGGCTTTTTCCCCTGGTTTGAATTAAAAAAAAACCAAAAAAAATAAAAACCCACTGTATGGATCCCTCTTTCCAGTTCCGGCAGCTGAAATTTCACAGGAAAATGCCAGACTTTTGCCAAGGATGGTGAAAAGTCTCATGAGAATGTTAACCTACTAAAAATCCTCCTCTTAACATGGCCAACATCCCAGTGGATTTTGCTGGATCTCAGCCATTTGGAATTCAGCACCATTGAATTCAAACCTTAGCCCCCAATGCATCCTTCTTGGATCATTGCTAATTAAAAAAAGAAAATGGTTAGTTATTCAACTCTGCTTTTATTTTTTTTTAATTAATTGCTATTTTCCTAGAAAGGGTAAAGAGTATTTTTCTTTTAATGAGTCAAATTATTGGAGAACTCAGTGACAGATTATCTTAAAAATAGTTTGAAGGAAAAAAATAAATTAGAAAGAAAAAACCCCCACAAAACAAAAAGCACTTTATCACCACAGGGTTCCTTTCCCCTGCTGCGCACAACCATTAAATGCCATTCTGCCTCCCCATGAGAGACACTGAATCTGAAAGATCCAGCATAAAAGGCCTGGTGAACACTGTGTCCGATAAGAACATTTTATTTTTTTAAAAAGATGGTTATAATGACACTGAAATAATTAGAATATTCACAAAAGTTCCCCTTGGATTCAAGTCAGCATGTGGGAGTGAAGGATTAAGATCAAGTATTCACAGCATTTCCCAGTCAGATGTTGAGATATCAAAGCCTGCGTACTATGGTGTACTGGTGTTTCTTGGGGCGGGGGTGGCTACCTAATAGCAGACACTGCAAGCAGCATGAGTGAGTGAGTGTAGTTTGTTTTTTTAGGTTTGTGATCTAGTTTTAGAGCTCATATGAGAAAAAACGAATAACCGCTCTAGCCTAGTATAGGCAGGCTCTGGGCAAACTTTTCCCAAACCACTCTGCCAACATATGCCAACCCTGAATTAAACCAGTACTGCTCCTTGATATCGCCCCCCCTCCCACACAGCAAGCCGGAAATGCCAATTGTCAACTTCTTCAGTCAACAAACTGGGGCCATTTTATTGTCTCTTCTCCTACATGGTAAACGGAGTTACTCTTTGATTACAATAAAGCATGCAGCCACCTGAGCAATGAGTGTACAGTACTGAATTTTGCCATCACCTTCTATACCAGATCTCAAAGCTTTTCACAAACCTTCCTGGACATGGCTGTGAGGGAGAGTGTATAAGCGCATTACTCTCATTTTACAGCTGGGGGAAACAGGGCACAGAGAAATCAGTGACTTCCCCAAGATCATACTTCAAGTCAGTGACAGACTAGAACAGAACCCAGGTTTTCCAAGCCCCAGTCTGATGCTTTAAATCACTAGATCATTCTTCGTCTTGTGGAAGGGAAAGGCTCCTTTCCATAGAGTTTGCGACTCCCTTTCTTTAGCGTAGCTATGGAGAATACCTGTCAATAGGAGGAAGAAGGCGATAAATGGAGATGGAGAGCCAAAAGGAGAAAAAAGAATGGCTATTTAAATAAAGGCACGAGATTCCCCGTGCAGGGATGAGCTGCATCTCCATCCCATGGACAACATGGGATTTTCCTGAAGGGCAGCAGCCCTACCTCATTTTGGCCTGGAAGTCTCCTCCCCAGCACCCCATTTTGTTTTTGGCTAACGTGATATGAAGATCAAGCCACGCAGGATGCACTTTACTTTTAAAAATAATTCTCTTCCCTTTCAGGAGCTCAGTGAGGATATTCATTGGCTTGTCTAGCCCCTTCATTGAAACGATGCAACAGACCAGTGAGACAGAGAATTCAGAGGTTCTCCCGAATGGCCATGAAGCTACAGCTAGAATCTGCTACAAGACTGCCGTGCATTGTATCAGCCGATTCTGTAGTGACAAGGTCTTCTGAAACCAAGTCTAACAGCTCAAGTGATTTAGTGTTCCTGCCTGGACTTGCCAAAAGACCTTAATGCAAACAGCCTGAGGGAAAATGAGGGTGGGCTCTATGGTTCCCTCCCCCCTCAGGGCTTTTTCTTCAATCCCAATGCACTTCATTACAGTTGTGCTTCAACTGAGATTTCAGTTTATTTTCTGAAGCAGGGAAAGTGGGTTAGTAACCCACAAAGGGTGCAAACTTTGGTGTTCCAGAGGATCTGCAGTCTTCTCAAAGGGGTGTTCTGTCCATTGACATGTTTGCTGTCACATGAGCCACTGGATTCCAGGCAAGTAAAACAGGCTCGCTCACTCCAAGGAGTGACACATTCACGCATGTCATTACTTTACTTGAGGGTATTTACAGTTTACTTTTTAGTGCTACTTTAAGTTCAAAGGGTCTAGTAAAGCCCCATTAAGCCATTTACATCAAACTGGTTAGTTAATTATCCTGTTGTAGACTTTAAATTAGTGATTTATAACCCCTTCCCAGAGATGCCAGTATTTGGAAGCAATTCAGCAGGGCAGGGCATTTTGTGGGGTGGGGTGACAGATGGAAAAAACACAGACTTGTGTTACACTCAATTAACTTTTTGGAGGAGAGTGGGGGAAGACACCCCACTGTTTAGAACAGGGGTCAGCAACCTTTTAGAAGTGGTGTGCCGAGTCGTCATTTATTCACTCGAATAAACTCGACTCTCAAGGACCCAGGCAGTGTGAGTGCCACTGAAAATCAGCTCGCGTGCCGCCTTTGGCACCTGTGCCATAGGTTGCCTACCCCTGGTTTAAAAGGTGGCAGGGTTCAGGAGACTACATAGCATGAGCTCTTCCCTCCATTTTAAGTCTGTCACTTCAATACTTCCTCATTTGTTTTTACATGGTGTGTTGGAACATATCTAAGTTGGACCAAAATCCACGTATGCCAGTTAAGGCATAAAACCGAGGGCTAGATTTCCAGAAGTGGCCATCACCCAGTGGGTTGAGCGCGTGGAGGATCTGACCACTTATTTTGGTGCCTCAGCTTCTTCTGAAAGCCCAGCACATAGTGGCTAGAAAGGGAACATGGTGACCTGATCTTACCAGGATTTATTTTGTCGTTCCTTTTCAGAAAGTGCTCTTCTGCCAACCACCTCATTTTCAGTTGACAACAGTTTGCTCTAGCACCTTTACGCCAAACTCAAAAAGCACTAGAGACATCTTTCCATTAAGCCTCAGAACCCCCACAATACAAACTGTTCCAGCACCCCTGGCCTTATCCCTCTCGGAAATGTGCTATGCCCATTTTATACAGAAGTTCATCAGCTCAACCAGGGGAAGCCACAGCATGGGTCAGTGGCAGAGCAAAGACTCCTAGGACCTTGTTCTAAGGACACTTCTTTTTAA
The DNA here is from genome assembly GCA_037349315.1 of Chelydra serpentina. NCBI lineage: Eukaryota > Metazoa > Chordata > Testudines > Chelydridae > Chelydra > Chelydra serpentina. The sequence continues at coordinate 4,231,206 of JBAIAC010000040.1, forward strand.
AGGATATTTTTGTTCCTGTAGGCTTGGGTTATTCCCATCAGTCCTTCCAGCCTATTCAGGGTTTTCACAGGTAAGGGAATGGTGGCCCTCAGATTGTGTCCCTAGGCCCATAGCCACAGCCACAAAAAGCTAGTCAAGCCCCACAAGAACAGCAAAATGGACACGTTAGTTTCTCTTCCCCATCCCTACTAGCTATTACCGGGCTAGAGGCAAGTGACCTATTGGACCAGTATGCTGAGTTTTACTGACCAATTAAAGTGGTGACTTAAAACCACTGCTAAATTCAAACATATATACATATAGTTAGGAAGTAACTTTGGTGCCAATCCTGCAAACTGCTTTATGCAGACCAGTCCCTGTGCTCATCTGCAGCCATACAAACTTCAGGGATCCAGTCACACAGGCCAGCTTGCAGATTAGGGCTTTCAAAAGGTGACCCATTCTATGTTCCATAGAATCTCTATGGATAGTAATTCCATGCTCTAATACGAATACAACAGTAGGGATGTATTATCGACCACCTGACCAGGACAGTGATAGTGACAATGAAATGCTAAGGGAGATTAGAGAGGCTATCAAAATAAAGAACTCAATAATAGTGAGGGATTTCAATTATGCCCATATTGACTGGGTACATGTCACCTCAGGACGAAATGCAGAGATAAAATTTCTTGATACTTTAAATGATGGCTTCTTGGAGCAGTTGGTATAGGAACCCACAAGGGGAGAGGCAACTCTCAATTGAGTCCTGAGTGGAGCGCAGGATCTGGTCCAAGAGGTAACTATAACAGGACCGCTTAGAAATAGTGACCATAATATAACAACTTTTAACATTCCTATGGTAGGAAGAACACCTCAACAGCCCAACACTGTGGCATTTAATTTCAGAAAGGGGAACTATGCAAAAATGAGGAGGTTAGTTAAACAGAAATTAAAAAGTACAGTGACTAGAGTGAAATCCCTGCCAGCTGCAAGCTGCATGGACACTTTTCAAAGACACCATAATAGAGGCTCAACTTAAATGTATACCCCAAATTAAAAAACATAATAAAAGAACTAAAAAAGAGCCACCGTGGCTTAAAACCATGTAAAAGAAGCAGAGAGAGATAAAAAGGCATCTTTTAACAAATGGAAGTCAAATCCAGTAAGGTAAATAGAAAGCATAAACATTGTCAAATTAAGTGTAAAAATGTAATAAGAAAAGCCAAAAATGAGTTTAAAGAACAGCTAGCCAAAAACTCAAAAGGTAATAAAATGTTTTTAAAGTACATTAGAAGCTAACCAGTGGGGCCCCTGGACAATTGAGATACAAAAAGGAGCACTTAAAGACGATCAAGTCATCGCGAAGAAACTAAATGAATTCTTTGCTTCAGTCTTCACGGCTGAGGATGTTAGGAAGATTACCAAACCTGAGCCGTCTCTTGTAGGTGACAAATCTGGGGAATTGTCCCAGACTGAAGTGTCACTAGAGGAGGTTTTGGAATTAATTGATAAACTTAACAGTAACAAGTCACCGGGACCAGATGGCATTCACCCAAGAGTTCTGAAAGAACTCAAATGTGAAATTGCGGAACTATTAACTATGGCTTGTAACCTGTCCTTTAAATCAGCTTCTGTACCCAATGACTGGAAGATAGCTAATGTAACGCCAATATTTAAAAAGGGCTCTAGAGGTGATCCCGGCAATTACAGACCGGTAAGTCTAATGTCAGTACCAGGCAAATTAGTTGAAACAATAGTAAAGAATAAAATTGTCAAACACATAAAGGAACATAAATTGTTGGGCAAAAGTCAACATAGTTTCTGTAAAGGGAAGTCATGTCTTACTAATCTATTAGAGTTATTTGAAGGAGTCAAACATACATGTGGACAAGGGGGATCCAGTGGACATAGTGTACTTGGATTTCCAGAAAGCCTTTGACAAGGTCCCTCACCAAAGGCTCTTACGTAAATTAAGTTGTCATGGGATAAGAGGGAAGATCCTTTCATGGATTAAGAACTGGTTAAAAGACAGGGAACAAAGGGTTGGAATAAATGGTAAATTTTCAGAATGGTGAGGGGTAACTAGTGGTGTTCCCCAAGGTTCAGTCCTAGGACCAATCCTATCAACTTATTCATAAATGATTTGGAAGAAGGGGTAAACAGTGAGGTGGCAAAGTTTGCAGATGATACTAAACTGCTCAATATAGTTAAGACCAAAGCAGACTGTGAAGAACTTCTAAAAGATCTAAAAAAACTAAGTGATTGGGCAACAAAATGGCAAATGAAATTTAATGTGGTTAAATGTAAAGTAATGCACATTGGAAAAAATAACCCCAACTATACATACAATATGATCGGGGCTAATTTAGCTACAACTAATCAGGAAAAAGATATTGGAGTCATCATGGATAGTTCTCTGAAGAGGTCCACGCAGTGTGCAGCGGCAGTCAAAAAAGCCAACAGGATGTTAGAAATAATTTAAAAAGGGATAGAGAATAAGACGGAGAATACCTTATTGCCCTTATATAAATCCATGGTATGCCCATATCTTGAATACTGCGTACAGATGCAGTCACCTCATCTCAAAAAAGATACACTGGCATTAGAAAAGGTTGAGAGAAGGGCAACTAAAATGATTAGGGGTTTGGAACGGGTCCCATATGAGGAGAGATTAAAGAGGCTAGGACTTTTCAGCTTGGAAACGAGGAGACTAAGGGGGGATGTGATAGAGGTATATAAAATCATGAGTGGTGTGGAGAAAGTGAATAAGGAAAAGTTATTTACTTGTTCCCATAATATAAGAACTAGGGGCCACCAAATGAAATTAATGGGCAGCAGGTTTAAAACAAATAAAAGGAAGTTCTTCTTCACACAGTGCACAGTCAACCTGTGGAACTCCTTGCCTGAGGAGGTTGTGAAGGCTAGGACTATAACAGGGTTTAAAAAAGAGAGCTGAATAAATTCATGGAGGTTAAGTCCATTAATGGCTGTTAGCCAGGATGGGTAAGGAATGGTGTCCATAGCCTCTGTTTGTCAGAGGGTGGAGATGGATGGGGCAGGAGTGAGATCACTTGATCATTACTTGTTAGATTCACTCCCTCTGGGGCACCTGGCATTGGCCACTGTCAGTAGACAGGATACTGGGCTGGATGGACCTTTGGTCTGACCCAGTATGGCCATTCTTATGTTCTTATTCTCTCTTACCATCAAATGAAGGTGTGTGAAAAAGTCAAAGAGAGTAGAATGTTTCCATTCAAAATATAACAAAGATCCAATTGTGTGGAAAAGCCCCACAAAATGTAGTGTTTTTTCTACTCCCCAAATGGTCCCCTTTCCATGAAAAAGAAATCTCATTTTCAAGCAAACCCAATATAATTTGTCCAAAAATATCAATTCACGTTGGAAAACTTTGAAACTTTTCATTTCACAGGGTTTTTTAAATGTGAATGCAGCCACTTTGTGAGGATTTGGCATAATACCCCCAAAGTTTTTGGGTCAAAAAATGGTCTGGAACAATAGGATGAAACCGTTTCAAACAAAGGTCTGTGAAAATATAATCACTTTTTCACAATTTACTGCTGCAAACTGCAAGCTTGAGGTCTTCTAATAAAAACATAAGTAAGCAAAGGAATGCTTACATTATCAAAGAATAATAATAAAACATTCTCTGAATTCCCCTGCCTTTTCTTGGAAGAAGTTACCCTGACTGATGGTTTGGGTGTATGTTTACACTCCAGCAGTTATACTGCTGTAGCACTGTAGTGTAGACTGTTGCTATAGTGACAGAAAGGGTTTTCCCATCGCTATAATAAATCCATCCCTTTGAGAGGTGGTACACCTAGGTCGATGGAAGAATTATTTTGTCAACCTAGTGGTGTCTACACTGGGGGTTAGGTCAGCTTAACTATGTCTCTCAAAGCACACCTTCATTTTAGGTGTAGACCAGGCCTCAGTCCAGTAGCTGTTCTGTTGTGCTAACCCCTCCGGAAACATATAGTAAGATAAGAAAGTTCAAATGCAAATCTCAGCCTCAAAACAGCCCATCACAACCTGAACATTAGGATTCTAAACAAAATAGGTCCATTTTTCTAATTCAGTAGGAAGGAGGGGAGAGAAGGGGGAAAACAGTGTGGATAAATGAGCAAACTTTTCCTTTACCTTCCTAAAACCTTCCATTTCTAAAGGCATGTGACAGCCATGACCATTTCTAGAACAGGTGTGTCCCATTAAATACATCACGTCACACTTGTGTCCCTTGGACACTGTTCTAGGGATTATTTAGTACCACTGCACACCAGCTGTAGTTCACCCCACAGAGGTATCCTGTAACACCCTGCAAAGGGGGGGGGCACGCCTACTCTCAATTGCGTACAGACCCCCTCACCATATGACCCTCTAGAGACATTCTACAGTCTTGCAGTGGCATCTTACAAAACACTTGTGCTCTCAGCGTATGCACAAATACAGAAGCAAAAGGCAAGCTCCCCTCCCCCAGACTCACATAATGAGTGTATTTTCAAGTTAAAGGTACAAAGGGTTTCAAATAATGATGCTGGTTATTTTTCATGTATTACTTGCAAATCCTTGCCTGATTTTATGCCATATGAAAACACAGAAAATCACCTTGAAGGAGGATACATAACTACTTAACCAGGGAACACCTGCTCGGACTCTCTTCACAAGCAGGAACTGCTATTCAAATATTGCATATGCAGGATTATCACAGGCTGACTGGCCCTTTAAGAGGAGTTGGGCTCAGCCTTCCCTGCAGCAGGCCAGCTATCCTCCCAGCTGGTCCTAGCTGACTAGGGATCAGAGGGCCCTGGTCAATTATTGGGTCCAGCTGGGGAGAGGTCAGAGTTTTTTTTAACACAGCTGGGCAAGCTCAGCCAGAGGGAAGCCAGAAGAATGGTTGGGTTCTCTGGGACCAAAGCCAGGCAGACCCATAGAGTGGAAAAGCTGGGCTTGGTGGAAGATTCAGGGGTTTCATTTGGGACTTTGATTGCTGTGGGAGGGAGAGTTGAGCCCTGGAGGAGCAGGTGACCAACCATCAGTTTTCTGTTATGTTAGGACTCCGAGGGAAGAAGCGTGAGAGTCAGTGCTGTGGTAAAAGACCGGAAGAGGACAGAGTCTCAGCCCTCAAGGGACAGAAGGCTGTGGGGGGCGAGCCACATGCAGCCGCAGGAGTGACTGAAAAGTTTGAGGAGCGGAAACTGAGGCAGAGAAGCCACAGGGCCTCGGAGGAGGTTAAACTGTGACAAGAATCTGGAACAAAGGAAAGTGAGCAACATACACATCTAAAAGTAAGTGAAAAGCCACCGGCGTCATGGGGGTGTTGTTATTATTGGTTATTTGTTTTACTCTTGCACCTAGGGACCCTAGTCCTAGACCAGGACCCATTGTGCTAGATGCTGTACAAAAACAGAACAAAAAGACAGTCCTTGCCCTGTGGGGCGTTCAATCAAAGTGTAAGACAAGAGACAACAGATGGGGGAGTACAAATAATCATGAGACAATACTGGTCAGCAGGATAGGGTGTGGCCTCTACACACAAACAGCAGGTTGTCAAATTTTCTGTTGCCCCTGTGGTAAAGGAGGGATTTGAAGGTGGATAATGAGGTGGCTTTATGGATGTTTGTGAGGAGTGCCACCAAGCGCCGGGGACAGCGTGGGAGAAAAGCACTAAAGTGTGTGCTTGAAAAGTCACGTGGGCAGTGGAGGCTGGCATTGTGGGTCAATCAGAGGCAAGCACCAGCAGCGTGACGGTGAATCAGAGATGGCAGGTAGGGTGGGGATTGACTGTGAAGGGCCTTGCAAGTGAATAGAAGCAATTTAATGTAATAGAGAAGTTCCAATTTAATTCTTAAACTGTTGGCCCAAGACCCAGCATTTGCCAAAGGGGCTACAGGTTATGAAAAAGAAACTTGAGGCAACAGGTCAGTAAGTGCCATCGCCTACAACAGATACCAAGGAAGGGCAAATTGAATAGTAAAAGCTTCTGGGTAACACAAAGAGCAATGCTAGTTCGGTGGCCAGTCATTACTTCTCTATCCTCCTCCACCACAAAGGGGCCAGCTGGACATCTCTACACACGTATACTGTCACTGGATCACCTCCTACCCCACAAAAGACAGCTCAACGTACGTGGTGGGGAGCCTGGGGACCTCTGGTGGCAAGCTGTCCCAGGATGATATTCATAGGATATAGCAATGGTTCCCAAACTGTGGGGCACACCCCCCTTGCAACTCCCTTTTGGGTCAGGACCCCCAATTTGACAAACGCTGGTCTCCCCCATGAAATCTGTATAGTATAGGGTAAAAGCACACAAAAGACCAGATTTCACGGGAGGAAACCAGATTTCACTGTCTGTGACGTGTTTTTCATGGCCATGAATTTGGCAGGGCCCTACAGATGAGCATATCAGTCCATCCGTACTGTTGTGAAGGTAGAGACAGCTTCAGAAATCATGAGTAGCCTACAGGCATGAAGTTAATGGATGCCTGAATGCCTTTAGTAGGGCTGGGCAGAGTCCAGAATTCAATCATCTTCAGATACCCAGCTTTTTTAGGCCTGAGTGAGAGCTGGTTAGATGAACCAGCTCCTCAATCCAGTTTAGGTCGCCAGTGAAGAGAGGAGTCCTTTGTTTCAGTCTACGCCTTAGCAAATCTGCATCCATTTATCCCACAGAATCTCAAACTGGCTCTGTCTGCACATGCGAAGCCTAGAGCTGGGGCATCCTCTGGCAGTTCTGGTTCGAGGTTTGTGTAGGCAAAAAAACCCAGAAAACAAAACACACACCTAGCTCTAATCACTGCTATTTCCCCTCTTTTCAAGAGATCCAAATTCATACCTACACAAACAGCTGTCAGCTGTACCCTCATTCTTTACTCAACTTGGTCTTTGACCAGGAAAAGATCTATGGCATAAACGCCACCCGATGTTCTGACACAACCAAAGTTCAACAGTTAAGCTTTTCCTATCCCAAAGACTTTAAACAGTTTTCACTCTTCACTGCTATTATAGTGACTGCTATGTCAGGGATTTCTTGGGAGTCAGAGTATGTCTACACTGCAGCTACAAGCCAGCCTCGAGCTACTTCTACAAAAGCTAGCATGCTAAAAATATCAGTGTGGATGTCAAAGCTCTGGCAGAGACATGGTTTAGCCACCTGAGCTCAGACCCAGGGGTCAGGTGGGCTTGAGAGTCTGAGTTGCCGTATACACCACTACTATTTTTAGCATGCTACCTAACACGAGTCTGTCTACCTGGGCTTGGAAGCTCGCTCCCAGATGCAGGGTAGACATACCCTTAGTGGCCAGCTGGGTTAAGGGCCCAAGTCACTCCACAAGAAAATGAACACACAACCCAGCTCTTCTGCTGTTTTACTTCCATAAAGCCAAATGCAGGATGTTAACATTCCAGCTACTGAAAATCAATCACAAGATCACATCTGCCTCAGCTGGAGAGAAGTTTAAACCCAACTACTTTTCTCTTCCTCACAACAAACAGGATGCAAATCTAGGGAATCTTTCATACTTAATTGCTATTTGGTTAGATATAGACTTACTTAAGAGAGCAATAAAATATATTGTCTTCAGCTCGGTAGTACAATCACTCGCTTCCTTTGCTAAATACAAAAGTGTCAGGAGTGGAGGAACTCATACTTCTATGGACAAGGTCAACTTATTACTCTGACCAAATGTGCCCAGCTCCAGACTGAGTTAGTGCACCTTTCTGTTTCCACACAGAGCCACTGGGTCTTAATTTTGATGTAAATGAGGAAAAGGCTTCAGGTTCTATGGGGAAAATAACTAATTTCAGCTTGAGGCACAAGGATTTAGCTGCCAGTTACTAGTTGCATGGGAATTGAGCTGTACAATAGCCTATGTCCAGGACTCAGTCCAAGTGTTGAACTCTCACTGCTGTCAGCATAGCTAAGCACCTAATCCACTCGATGTTCTCGAGCAAACTATAGCTATTTCGAGAAATGTCAGCCTTGGGGTATAAACTCCTAGCAACATTCCCTTTAAACTTGACTGAATGCATTATATAATTGAAAGGAGTTTTATTAGTGAAACAGCAAAAATCCCACTGCCATTAAGAATACAAATTCATGAGCTACTGAACAGCAATGATTATTCAGAAGGCTGTCATGTTTACTATGAAACCATAGCCATAAATTGTTCTTTTTTTACATGTAATGTATAAACCACCCACATTTTAAAACAATTTTATCCAGCAGCTCAGCATTCAAACCATTTTACCATTGGCTGGACTGCCTTTCAGATCACGTCCCCCCCCCAAATAAATTACAAGACCGAATATACGGTTAAAGGGTTAAAGAAAAACAACCCATTAGATTTTCTTTCAATATATAGAAAACAGGAAGATAGGACAGCTGTACATGAATGCCAGCATCCTGACAACACCATATCACTTAAATTTTGCTCTCATAGATTCCTATAGTTGATTTGTTCTCTGAGAGGTATGGAACATTGGTGTTAAATGCCTGCTATTCCCCCCACCCCCCCTTTTGGGGGGGGGGGGAGGAGAGAAAGGAAACTCCAAGGCTATGTTATGTGTGTGCATAGTATTATAAACACACATGCAGAGTGGGTGCCATTGAAATTTTTTGACATTTGTCACATTGCAGTATTTGCGATATTTCCTGTAATAAACTTGCTGTGGTGTTTCCTATTCTTAACCATGGGCGGTTAGCAACCACTTCTTAATGGCACCTATTGTACACTTCCCACAGCAGCCTCCAACCGTCTACTAATGTTCAATTCTGAAAGTGTAAGTAATAATAAAACCACACCCAAAACCCCCAGAAAACACAGACACATCAGTTTCCCGACAATTTCCATTCTGCTTTGCCTTCCATGGTGTAATGATAGAGAGGCTGATATGCTGGATACACTGGTGAAGCTGGAACCTTCACCACCCTTTCATAATATCCCTTATTAGAAAATGGGCATTGTCTCAGTTTAAAAAAAAAAATCATACAAATTTTCAATTAATAGTAACCATTTAATCCTGTTGTCCATCTACATTTCCTTTAGCTGCTTGGATTAGGGAGAGAAAGTTATGGAAAAATATAAAACATGTCCTGAGTATAAAAAGATGAAGCATATATTGCCATGAGGGAAAGTATAAAAAAAACCCCACAGCCTTTTTCCTGAGTAGAGCCCACTTTACATGAAAAAGCAGAAGACAGGTATTCATCACACTGTTCCTATGGAAACTGACACTAAGCAACTTCCCTGTTCTACCTTTTGGCTGCCTCCATGTGTGCCCACAGTACTGGCTGGAGCATCCATCCCTTAAAATGTTCTCTCATCCGAGAGAGTGAAACTGTGCAGGAGGACAGCCACATTAGAGTCAGGGACTGGGACAAAACTAGGAGTGAAAATTAATGAATCCTGCAGCTTGTTGAAGAGAATAAACAGGAGAGTAAGAAGCTGGCATGATGAAGAGAGGAATGAGATTTATCCCCACCTGAGCCTTGTCTACACTAGTAAAACGGTGATTTTTACAAGACAGCTTTTTCATTGTAAAAACCCCACACCATTATGCCTAGTGTAGACGTGGCCTCAGTGACTTAACCTGTAAAGCCTGGAAAAACCCAAAGCAGAGCTGTAAGTTCTCTTCTTATTGCACACCCAGATTTGACTTTAGGCAGCCGGTTAGCACCCTTGCAGAAGGTGTACCTGTACTCTTTTACTGGAAAGCAAATATTCTTTCCACTAACTGATGGAGAATAGTAAAAAGCTCACAGTCTTGTTTAAAGACTATAGATAAACTTATTACTTTTACTCTCATAGCAAATGGACATGCTAACGATTTCCTGCAGCTAAACCAATGCCAATGCAAAGCTAACCTGTTTGGTTTTTAAATTGTCGGAGAAAAACAGAGTTCTTACTTTTTTTGGGGGTGCAGCAAGGCAGATACATGTTATTAATTTAAGGAATTGCACAGAGGGAGAGAGTGCACTAGGATACAGGGTTTCCCCCTTCTAGGCAGGTCTTTTAAAAGAAACAATTACAGCAAGCATTTATACTTTTTATTACATATAGTAATGATTAACAGTTTGTTTATATTATGTTTTGCTTATTCCTACATTTTCTCACTTTTGTTTTTAAAACATAGCTATTTTAAGGTTGGGTCACGCTGACTTTACTTTGCTGCCTTTTTACCTGCTTTTGACGTGAGTCCTGCTTCTACAAATCTTGCATTATTACAGCTAGAGTTAGCCTGACTTTTGCTCATATAGAGGCCTGCATCCAAATTCCCTCTACCGACTTCCACAAAATCAAGGGACACTGATCCTGTAATGAGGTTTCTTGCCCAGCAATGTAGTTTCTCATACATCAAATGAGTGATTATTTAATCTGATGGCTATTGGTAGAATGATAGTTCTTCATTGTATCCTGTCATTAACATAGTACACTAAGGGCATGTCTACACTTACCTCCCGAGCGATCGATCCAGCGGGGGGCAATTTATCATGTCTAATGAAGACATGATAAATCAACCGCTGAGTGCTCTGTCGACTCCGGTACTCCACCAGAGCGAGAAGCGTACGCTGAGTCGACGGGGGAGCATCGGCAGTTGACCTACCGCAGTGAAGACACTGCGGTGAGTAGATCTAAGTATGTAGACATCAGCTACGCTATTTTCGTAGCTGAAGTTGCATAACTTAGACCGACTTAGCTCGCCGCCCTCCTCCCCCCTCCCCCATCCTCCCCCAGTGTTTAGGAACAGACCTCTTGTACACTTCAGCCAATCAAGAGGCAGTGTTAACCACAAAAGTACATAAGCCACTCAGGGACCAGACTAGTTAAGATTTTTTTTTTTTTTTTTTTAAAGACCCCCACACACACACAAAAAACCAAACACAACCACCCACCAACACATCTCATGCCTAAAGATCAGTCATCCAGTAACCTGTTTGGTGTAATTGCAGCAATAAAATAAATCCTACATTGGACTGAGCTATGTTTTCCTAATTCAAATGTGTGTCAGGACAAGTGTGGCAAATGCCAGTTGGTCACTCACACTTTCTGTGAAGTTTAACAATATTGTAGGTTTTCAAATGGGGGGGGGGGGCGGCGGGCACAGAGCAATCAAATCCTGAACTTTAGTATTATGGACTAAATAAGCAGAAGAAAGAGGGGGCATGTGGCTTATTTGTCATGTATTTTTGCTTCTTGTATTGTATGATGTGCAGGCCTGGTGTGACTCACCAGAGCATATGCCCCAGGTGGTGTAAGAGTTGGTGCTTTCCTAGTGCTTTCCATATGAGGATCTCAAAACTCTTCACACACAAACATGAACAACCTTCTTTAAATTGGACTAATGGGGGAAGGGAGATTCTGATGGTGCACACTTGGAATAGAAGGTCCTGAAAATTCAAATTTGAGACCACATCTGGCCAAATCTGGTGACTCCTTTGGAGCTACAAATTTGTTGCTATCTATATTAATTCTTGTTTGCATGTGAGTGGGGGGCAGGCAGGTGGATGGTTCAAAGACTAGTATACTGTTCCTTTAAATAGGGGCTGGAGGAGGTTCTGAGCAGAAACTTCAGACAGAATGAATTGTTTTAGGGATAATACTGCTTCCCTTATCTAACAAAGTTCTTTGTTCAGTGTTAGAAGAAAGTTACTTTTTTGCAATACTTTACCAATGTCCGTGACAATTCCCTTAATAAGGGGCTGTTCTGCTCCCCTGTTTAAATAGGTCTTTTCTGCAATTAATCTGAATTACAGTAGTAATACCCATTGGCCCCAACTGAGATCAGTGCCCCACTGTCCTGAACAGCTTACAATCTAAATAGACAAGACTGACAGAGGGTGGGAGAGGGAGAAAACCCATGAGTAAGTGACTAAAAATATCCATCAGTTAAAACCAGAATAAGACCAATATTGTGTGCTTTAAGCCTTTGGAATTAAAAACCTGCTTAAAAAGGAGTAGTTACTTCCACGCTTGTTCAATCCTGTCAGATAGGGAGGGCAGTCCAAGACTGTAGACTCCCAAGAACCTCATTCCGCAGAGGTTTCAAAAGATATTAGTGTCTGCCTAGTGTTAACCAGAGAGGCACCAAATCAGGCACAGCGGGGAGGTACAACACATTTGCCGACAGAAGGTTTGAGCAATTGGGTTTTACTCAGACAAGTGTTTGCAAAAAACAAAACAAAAAAAAACAACCTTGTACACTCCCAGTTTTTTGTTACTTAAATCAAACAGAGACTAATTCCATCTTAGCACAACAGGAGCTCCCCCAAGACCCTTCCTAGAGCCCTGGCATAGAGATAATTGCGAGAGCCAGGCAAAGACCTGACCACACCCATCACAACTACTTTGTGTGAATGGAACACATTACATTTAAACTTTGTACCCAGCCCATAAGTATTACCATAGCCTAACTTCTCTCTCTGAAGAATACCTCAGGCAAGGACTGTGTAGCCCAGAAAGGGGGAAAACATTTCCAATTTTCTAAGATTCCCTGATCTGGCTTATCTTCAGCCTTTCCCAAAATTACTGAATCCCTGAGAAATGCCTTCTCCGAGGCCACCTCCTGATGATAAATTGCCCTCTTCCAATCAGGGAACAGAAACAGTACAAGGTAGCCTATGTGACCAATCATAACTAGCAGCGTGAAGATTGAACAGGCACACAATGAACAGGAGCAATTCATAGAGTAAAATAACTCACAAAACAGCTGCCAAATAAAATGTGACAAAGTGACCATCTGCTCATGGATATTCCATGGGCAGGAAGAGGGGCTAAATTCACTGGGTGAGCTATTTGCTGATCATTGGGAGAGAAAGCAGGCATGTGCACCAAGAAGCAGCTAGCATTGGCGGCCTTCTGCTTGGCTGCTGGGAGTACTCTAGGGACTAGGCCAAGAACTGAGCATCAGCACGTTCCATCCCCTACTTTGGGTGGAGGTAGTATGTATGCCATGTTAGCTAGCTTCAGCATAAGCCAAGGAAATACTTTTTCATCTCAGTCTAAACACACAGTTCCAGCTAAAGAGGTTTCCAACAATGGTTTGGCTGGATACTGAGGATGCCATAGAACGGGACATGGTCTGAACACCTTCCAGGCCAGGTTTTACTGTGTCAGAAGCCCAGTACTGACAGGACCTAGGTTTGGAATATTTTACAGACAAACGGTGTTTGAGGAAAATGCATTTAAACTAAGGCCAGGTCTACACTACAGACTTTAGTTGATGCAAGTTACATAGGCAAACAGCTGCTAAAGTTTATATATCACTTGTGCACAGGCATAATTAGCTGTTTGCATTGGCACCATGTGTACTCACCAGGAGTGCTTTTGTCAGTGCAAAGTGTGGTGCACCATAGATAGGTATCCCAGTGTGCCACGAACTGCCATTTAGCGTGAAGCCTTTTCACAATGTGTTCTGGGGTAGAAATCACTCTCCCAGGAATCTCTGGGAGCTAGGGGTCAAGTTCCCAGCATGCAACTTTTGCCATCCCATAATGTCATCCATATCCGATAATCTTTTTGCCCTTTTTTTTTTAAATCCGCACAAAAGTGCAGCACTTTTGGCACTAGCCCACCTTGCTACAGAGTACATAAACAGCAAGGGCTAACTTTCTATGAGTATGCAAGTGTTGGTGGATCACACTGCATCAATATCCAAGGCAGCTGGTCAGGGAAGGCGCATGACACTTGAATCTATAAGAACACAAGACTGTTCATAAAGCTGCAGACAGGGGCATTCTTTCCCAACTGAAATGCCCATAGTTACTCTGGGGGACCCAGACTCCCTCTTGCTCACGAAATCCTATACCAGCCACCTTGACAGCACCAAAGAGAGATTCAGTTACTGGCTCAGCAGGTGCCAAATGACTGTTGAATGCGCTGTTGGTAGATTGTTGGGATGCTGGCAGTGAGAAAAATACCAATGGTTAGAGCTGCCTGTTGTGACGGACGCAATGTGAGAGGAAAAGCTACCACCAGGGTGGAGGGTGAAGGTGGAGCAGCTCTCGGACTTTGAACAGCTAGACACAAGGGCCATTACAAGAGCTCAGCATGGAGTTATGCAGTTGAGGGAGGTTTTGAAAAAGCCCTTCAATGGTCACCCATAGTAATGTTCTGTGCTGGACTGTTCTCTGTGCCTGGAGAATTGGTGCTGCTAGGAGCTAAGTAGTGCTTGCTGTACTTACATTTATAAATGTGTATTTCCCTCAAGCTAGGAGTTATGCGGTGCTTGCTGTACACTTACAAATGCTGTGTGCTTCGAGTACTGCTGTGCATTCTGCAACATTTCTTGTGAACTCCAAGATAATGGTATTCTTCAAAAATAGAAATTTATTGACTTGCAAAACCAGTGCAGAAAAACAATGTGCAAAAAACAGCAGGCAATGAAATACAAACTTTAAAAACTTAACAGAAAGGGACTTTGACATTGGAAAGGCAGCAAACATTTCTGCCTATTTCAGTGCACAAATGTAGTCTGTTGTGGCTACACATACACTGACCTGTAAGAGCCAAGGTTGGTGTACGTGCAGCTGTGGTTTTCCTTGCTGTCACCCAATGTGGAGTAGGAGGCGAAGGATGCAGTCTGTGATGCCATGGGGGGGGATGTAGGGAGCTGCTCCCATGGAGTTCTCCAAGGATGGCAAAGGGCGAGTGTCTGGAATCTTTGGATCTGTAGGTCAACCAGGGTCTGCAGCAGTTGGGTTTGCTGCCTGAGAAAAATTACGTGCCGGTTCATCTCCCTCTCCTTTTCCTGATGGGATTCCTAGGCCTGTCTCCTGTCTGTTCTTTCCTTCTCCAGGCCATTTGTTTGCAGTCCAGTGCAGCATTAGCTTGCAGGATCTCCCTGAATATGTCCTCCCTATTCCTCGTTCTCCTCCCAGTCAGGGCCAGGAGTTTTGTGAGCAGGGGAGAGACGCCCCTTAAGGCTGCAACAGCAGCAGCTGCTGATAAAAACAGACAGATGTCATTGGATTTACAGTCCCAATGGCAAGGGAAAGATAGTTTCAAAACTCCCTTCCCTTGTTCCCATAAACACTTAATATGAAATGCTTATCGATACTTCAGCTTTGGAGCCCAGCCACAAGGAGAGCAGCCCACCAAGGGCGAGGAAGGAATTTCAGTTGCATGAAACAATACAATGTTGGTCCCTATTCCATGGCTACATGTGCAGGGCAACGGCACTGAATAGTGGCACTATTTTCCAAGGCAGCGGCGGTTTTAACGGACGTCGTGCCCCTGAGGGTAACAAAGGCATAGAACACTCAGCTGCCAATGGCTGCCCGAGGCCGCCTGGGTCCATATGCCTCTAACCTGTTCACTGCAGTGGTGTGGGAAAGCGTCCTACCGTGGAGGAGGAAATCAGACATCCCTGGAAATCTTCAGGAGAGGATTGCAGAGTATCTCCCGGATACAAGAGACTTCCCTATGTACATAAACAAGCTCCGTATGGCTCCCCCACCAGCCCCCACATCTAATCCAACAGGGGAATGAAGAACAGGTGCCAGCTCTAACTCGTCTGGTAAGAGCAGAACAATGAAAAGCAGATACCTTTGTCTTAACCAGGGGATGGGTCAGGTGCCATCTTGAAATTTCAACATTGTAAAGAAAAATGCATGCTTACCCGAGGTCCCTTCCCCTCCACTGGGCTTGTCCATGCTTGCCTGCTGGGACTCGCTAGATGGGTGTGAAGTCTCAAACAGGTCCTGGCTCATGACATTGTTGGAGTCTCATCTCTCGGCTCTCTCTCTTCGCTGTTCACAGTAGGGATCTCTGGCTCCTCAGACGTATCCATGGTGGTCTGTGGGGTCTCCAACTATGGCATGCAGCTCATTGTAAAAGCAGCAGGTGTGTGGCTCAGCACCAGATTGATTGTTGGCCTCCCTGGCCTCATGATATGCCTGGCCAAGTTCCTTCACTTTCATGTGCTGCTGCTGGTGGTCTCTATTATGCCCCTTTGCTGCAACCCCTGTGCAATCATTTCATAGGGGGTCTACGTTTCTATGGCAAGGCGACTTATGTCAACCTAACCTTTAGGATTGTCAACTCTAACTGAAGATATTCCAGGAGATTTCCCCCACTCCCCCAACATGACGTAATGTCATTTTCTTAAAATATCCTATTAAAATCTCCTGGATTGCTTTCAATAGTCAGTGGGAGATCGATGCCAATTCTGGGAGACTACAGGCCAATCCTGGAGGGTTGGCAACCCTGCTAACTTTGCAGTGTAGACCAGACCCTAGTTCTGCTAGTGTCCTATCCCCAATGGAGACAAGAGTCTAAGAAGTGTAGCCAAGAACACGACAACAGAAAATACCACTCCAGTAGATCCTCCACATATTCATAATCTTTGGCCCTGAGCAGCATGATACTTGGTGAAGAGAAGTTATTGCTGCTAAGAGACACAGGCACTTCTGAAAACTTTACCCGTAAATCACACAGATTGGGGGGGAGGGGGGAGAGGAAGACAACTTTGCAAGGTGGGATGAATATTTTGAACAGAAACTAAAGTGATCGCCAGCAAACTGGTGTTAAATAAATATAAGGAATCAAATTCGTCCTTTATAGAGATTAATTATAAAGACTGACAAATCTGAAATGACCTGAAATATTTTTCCATGTACATGAATATTTCTAAAACAACCATCCAAAGGACTGGAGAGAGTTTGTTGCCTCCTAAAGGTGGACCTTTAACTAAAAGGTTGAACAAGATTATAGTGGAAACCCTGAGGATACTTTAAAGTGGTTTTGCTGTGTTTGGGCATACCTTCTAAAAACCATTACTCTTGGGATTTTCCAGCAAGCTATTATTTTCCTTGCAGCACCAACTTTCCTTCCCCTCCTCCCCCTTATTAAAAGGACAGTGGCTTGATAAATTAAAGTAGTATACTGAACAGAGAAACTGTGGTGGAGAGGTTAAGTAACCTGGCCGAGGTCCCAAAGCATGCCCAGTAGAAGAGCATTGTGTAGAACCCAAGTCACCCAACTCACCGTCCTTTTGTAACAAATCCAAATAGCAGACAGGCAGTTAGTAAGTAAATTACGTATCTGCATAGTTGGGACTAGAGCACTGATCTTTCAGCTCCCCCAAAACAAACAAACAATGACCTCTACCACTTGGGCTAAAGCTGCTCCCCCATAGCTTTTTATAATAATAAGGCCCCTCTTCTTCTGAGGGCCAGCCACGAGAGAAAAATATTAGACATACATAGGCAGTACATTATACACCGCTCTATATGGTGGACCATGCAAAATGTAACATTTAAGGTGCCTATCACTGTGGTATCTAAATGCAAATATCATAAAACTTTAGAGAGACCAGACAAAAGCTCCCTGCCCTCAGCTGCTTACAATCTGTGTGAATCCTACACAGGGATGATAATCATGGTGGTGATTCATTGAGAATGATTTAGGTTTGAGGCTGGAGGAAGGCCAGCTGGACTAACCTGTTAAGTGCTGTAGTTAAGAGCTTCTCCATTCCATTCTGTACCACTTCCCCCCGCCCCCAAAAAAGGGGAGAGGGGGAGAAGAGTCCAAAAGTCCAATGAGAAAACTATTAATTAACAGTGCCCATGTCAGGAGTAGGATACCAAATATACCAAGAGCACCATCATGGGCTCTCTCACACAAGATAAATTCTACAAGAGCACCTCTCCAAAACAAGAGAGTAGTAATATTTATTGACATGCCAAGAGTCCTGCAGCACAAGAATTTAGGAAAACCTGGAATACAGATCCACCTAAATATCTTAAACCACCATTTTGTTTTATATAATGTAATCTTACAAGTGGGGCTCATCACATTTCCTATTAAGGTTGCCTGATATGTTTCATCATAAGATGGTGTTTTCAGTTGCTCATAATTTTACCAGTTTTTAAACTGATTGGGCTGAAGTTTTCCATGCTGTGTCTGCCTCAGACTCATTTTTTATTATTATTTTTTTTTTTTAAAGAAAATTTCAAGGAAGATAGTTCAGCCATTTCCAAAGGAGGGTAGTGGGGAGGGGAAATATTGTTTGGCCCATATTAAATTAATAGCATGGGGGTGGCCGTGGTGAAAAACTGACCAAATCTGGCCAAGTTATGGATACTTTTTTTGGGAGAGGAGGAGGGCGAGTTCTCATGCTCAGACTTCAGATTTTAGCAGCTTAATTACTACTATCATTATTAATACCTTTTCCAGAATGGCTATTTTGGTAAATTGTCAAGTATAGACAAACCCTCAGACTCGGTCAAATATCCATGAAACTCACTGGCAAAGTGTCCCATCCTCCTCTAGTGCTGGTCCACACAGGTAACAGCCTAGTACAGTCGTCAGTTACTCTGTTTGCTCAAGTGGTAGAGGCCTGTTTGGTGCATCTAAAGATTCCAACCCTGCTGATGACCCACTTAGGTGTCAATATGATGGGATCTGCTTTTTAAAAAAGTAGGCTATTGACACACAAACACACACATCCCCACCCATGTTAAAAGGACATTAATGTCGCAAAGTCAAGCACTTAGAAGTTAGGAAATACCAGAATTAAAGTTGCCTGTGCAGCCTTAATTTGGTCCCCTTGCACGTATGCATGAGCACATTTTTTCCACCGTCCCCCTGCCTCTTTCAGTGCCCAGGATGGATGGAGCTCGCTCACTTAATGAGCAGCTATTCACGATTTTGTTTTCTCATTGCACAATGTGTGGCCCTGTGCCTTATTCACTATATTCTATCCAAACCCTACTCTGAGGCAGAGTTATCAATTTCCACAGAGGTTTTTCTATGGTACTCATCACTCTAGGCTGAGTGCTTCAGAAACATTCAAATTTATTTTCACAACACCCTGTGAGCTGAGGGAATATGATCCCCACTTTGCAGCTGGGAAACTGAGTCAGATTAGTGTCAAAATTAACACTGAGTTTGGGTGTACAATTTGAGATGCCTGGGCCCTCGGAGCACTTATCATATTGCACTTCATTTGTTCAAAGCAGAGCTCAGCTGCTTCAGTTGCAGCTGCGGGTGCTCAGCACTTCGGCAAATCAGACCCAGGGTCTCAAGCTGGGCAGCCAGACAATGAGGAACAGACAATTAGTGAGCACCTGTGCAATGTTTGGTTTAAGTGACTTAACTAGCATCACGCAGGAACTCTGGCAGAGGCAGCAATAGTCACATTCTCCAGCAGTCAGCTGTCTTAACTGTGACACTGTCCCTTCTATTCCTGCAATCCCCGGCCTCACTCATTACACTCCTTCCAACTGCTGCAATAAGCAAAGCCTGGGTCCTACAGACATACATAACCCTGAATCATCCCCAGAGCAGGTCCATCTGCAATGTATGAGACAAGCATCCTATGGGAGGAAAAAATACTATGATCATGTAATTAAAGCCTGTATCAAGGCATATGCACAAAAGGCTGAATTAAGGTTACACGGGCAACCTTAATAGTGGCATTTCATAACTTGACTTTGCAAACTTACTAATGTTCTTTTAATGTAGTTTTGTGTGATTGCTTTTGAAATAACATTTACTGACCATCTGTTAAAACACAAACTATTTTTCTCAGTTGAATTTGCCTGGTTTGGGGGCTGCTCAAGGCTATAAAAAATTGGAGCCTGAAGCAACTTTTGTGGGTTCATTTCCCCAGAGAACAGCACAGCTAAGAGGAATAGTCAACATAAAGGAGAGAGGAAAATTATAGTAAGTGTAAATCAAATAGGGTCACAAAAGTAAACTGAAACCAGTTCCAATCTGCGTATCCCACAAATCCCTCTCCCTTGTGCTCTCTGGCACCACTTCAGAGTAACCTGGGGAAGAGGCATGTTCACCTGTTTCAGTGTACACCGTTTCCTCAGTGGCTATAGAAACAGGCACAAAGAGGATCCCACCTGGAACAGCCATTGTAGTTCCTGACCAGAATCTCTCAAAGGGTAAACTTTATTCTGAAGGGGAGGAAAAGAACAAACAGCCCATGCTTATGCCCTCTCTGTCTTCTTTGAGCAACTAATATCACGAGATTTATATTCAGGCCAAGAGCCCATGCTGGCAAGAGAGGAAAGTGCTTCTGAGAAGCGGGGGTGGGGAGGGGGTAGAAGGAAGAGCCTACAGTTTCTTGGCTTGTGATCAGCAAGCTGGACGTATTCTGTGGAACTAGGCCAAAGTATTAGTTGTTATATTCAAAAGAATACTTGAATCCCAGCTCAAGGGAGCCTAGTTTGTGGCTCTCATTTATGCTGTACATCAATTGAATATCAAGCCACATTTTCTGCCTTCTGAATAATAAAGCTTAATAGTTTGGGACTCCCATATGGTCTATTGTTAAGATATTTCCAAACACTGGCTGCTGTTTTATTTCTGAAGGAAGGAAGGAAGGACTTCTCCCTCCTCTGAGCTTTACTTGGTAAAAATAGGCATGTGGCAAAATAAAAATAAAGTGCATCAAAAGTTCTGAGAGGGGCTTAAAAATGAAGGGGTCGAAAAAATGGGAAATACATTTTGAAACGTAAGGGGGGGGGAGGGGGAGGCCACTGTCTCATGCAAATGCGTGTTTCAGGCAGAAGCAGCTGGTGCCACCAGTCTCTGCAGTACAGAACAGAGGGTGCAGAAGCTTTCAGAGCCCACGAGCTGCCCTAACAAAGGAGGACCACACAGATTCAAGCCATTCACAAAAGGAGCCAGGCTGATTATTTGATGATTACTTACAAGGGAGCTTGGCCAGTAATGTAGGCAATAATACTGGAGAAACCTGTTCAATGTGTAACCTGGGTTTGTCTTTTCACAAGTCCCTCTTTTCTCAGCTACTCATTCTCAGAGGGCACTGCTGATGGATGAAATGTATCGATTTTCTACACAGAAGACACTAAATTTGTTAACGATAATATAATAATAATAAATAATAAATGCTTCTACCATGCAGTACACACAGGCACTATTTTATCTGAACATCCAGATGAAGGCAGGAGTATTTTTATTCCCACTTCACAGATAGGACAATGAGGCAGAGAGATGTTAGAAAACTTGCCCACGGTCAGAGTCATGGTCAAAGCCAGGATTAGAATTAGGCATTCCCTACTTCCTGTCCTGTGTTCAGACCACTTGGCCACAAGTCCCTCTTGTACTGTGGGAGGGACTCAGTTTGTACTGTAACAACATTTGACGAGTGTGCCCAAGCACCCAGTTCCATTCAGTACAGGGCCGCGAACTGCTCAGAAACATCTTGAGTCTTATACTCCTCACAGACAGTGCTGCAGAGGGAGCACCACAGGGCATCCAATTGAACAAACTCCTGCTCTCACCAAGAAGCACCACAAACTGGCCCTAAAGAGGGGGCTATATCCAGACCGCCTCGCTGAGAAAGATGAAGCCCTGCATCTTGACCATCCATGATGGAATATACTGGACTGTGTTTAAGCAAATGATCCAGGAAGATAAAAGAGTTCTCATAACAGGCAGGGATATGGGGGCACAGCAAGATCACCAAAACCTAGCAGCTACTAGAATCCAAGGAGCTAAGGGGGCAGTAAGGCTAAGGAGAATTTTTTTCTTCTTCTTTCTGCTGTTGCCACCGCTTCACCCTTGCCTCACAGCAACTTCTCATTCCTGCCTCCTCCCTTCCGCTTACATTCTGCTTTAGAGAAGAACCAGGTTTTAGGAACCAGCTGCTGCCCTGTAGTTCACAGCTGTCACCTGCCTCCTCCCTAGAGCTATGCAAAACCCAGAATTTCCATCCCACAGGGAATTCTGACATTTCAACATGTGTCTTCATCCCGAGTCAGGGCACAAAGTTGAAATTGTGAAGCTTTTGGCAGAACAGAAATTCTGAAAAAAATTTGTTTCCAAAAAGTTGCAATGTTTCAATTTGACATTTTCCATCAAACCAGTTAGACATTGCCCAAACTGAAGTTATTTAGTTTCAGTTCATTGAACTAAGATGCAATGTTTCATTTCAAGTCAGTGTGCTATTAAACCTCAGTCACAGGAAAATCTGCATTTCATTATGGGAAGACATAATTCTCGAGGGATCCAGGCCCACAGAAGAGAACGGTGGCCTGAACAACAATTCCCATAAGGCAATGCGCTGTCAGGGAAATGCAGTTTAACGTTTTGTTGAACTGATCTGAAACATTTTGTTTCCAATCAGTTTAAAAAAAAGTAATCAAAATGTTAACTCTGGTTGAACCGACCCAAAATTATTTCATTTTGATTTACCTAAGGGGGGGGGGGGGAGAGAGGGAGCTGAAGATTTTCAACAAAATCAGTTTTCTCCGCAGAAGACTTTGATTTTGCAGAAACTGCATTTTTCGTTGGACAATCATTGACAGAATTTCCAAGTAGCTCC
This sequence comes from Chelydra serpentina, assembly GCA_037349315.1. Classification (NCBI taxonomy): domain Eukaryota; kingdom Metazoa; phylum Chordata; order Testudines; family Chelydridae; genus Chelydra; species Chelydra serpentina. Next base: position 4,253,508 of record JBAIAC010000040.1, read on the forward strand.
GTGTCTCACCATGTGTAAATGGCACTTCTGGGAAACATAACACAGGCTCGAGGGGCACAGAAGGTATCTTACAACCCCATGCACACCCTTACCCACTAGCTACAACCTTCATCCCCTTCCTTGGCACCTATTCCCAGCCCTCATTACCGTCATAAAAAGTTCTATCAAATTTTATACAGAAGGATAACATCTCTGTGGAGTTTTCTGGATCATCCTATAATAAATTCTCTCTCTGCTGTAGAATTCTGGGATACCTTAAAAATAAACTTTTGATTGACGCTCATTCTCTATCACAGAAACTTCTCTAAAATGGTATTTTAGACTTGGGTCAGTTTCACACCTATGGAAAGGGTCTTTACAAATTAGGGTAAACACCCCTTTCCCCCCTCCCCTCAAAAGGATTGAGGTCATGGTAAGACTAGACTGTGGGGTTTGGAAAGAATTTTGAGAGCCCTTGCTACAGAGGTTACTCAACACAGGTGCCCGTAGGTACATCCCATCCTTCTACTGCTTGAGCTGTTGATACTGCCTCAACCTGGTGAGTGAAGAAGCAAGTGTGTACGGAGGTTCTTTAGGTTGCAAGTTCTTTCTCATCCCACAATTTTTTGTCTAGATCATCCATAACAACACAATGGAGGATCCTACTGTAAGAATGGGTGCGGGATTACCCTGCCACTGTAAATGGCAAGATGCTGCATAAGGACCAATGTGCATTCATAGTCATTTTTAGTAGTTTTCCTGTATATGAGTAGTCTAGTGTATTCCTAATTCTTGTATATCTTGGAAGGGGAAATGGGATGTGCACATATTTTGATTTACTTAAAAAAAACAAAAACAAAAACACACCTAGCCCACAAAATTCCAATGTTGGAAACTGTCATAAACCTCTTTATAAACCCCATAACCTTGTGACTGTTTTATAGTTGTAAGGAATCATAACCAGAGAAAGATTTAGTCTAGCAGTGATCTGCCCTCAAACATATTAATCTGTCACATCTAATATCAAGGCAACAAGGAGACTAACTTTTTCACAGAGTAATTTATACAGTCTGAGTACGGATTTAATGGGATCTTAAACTTAAATTACCCCTGAAACCAGAGTAAATTTCTCAACCCAGCATCTACTAGCCCAAGGACTAAGCCTACTAGCCAGAGTAGAAAAAATACCTGTGTTTTTATTCATGCTTTTATGCCTTCAATGCATGTTTCACAGTTGTATTTTACTGCTGTTGGACATTCTCCACATGGCTGTGACACATATGACCAGCTTTCTTTTTATTTCCTCCTTTAGCTGGGAGATTTGATTTTTCTGTTTCTGACTGCAGTATGATATGTGCTACCATGCCTTCCCCAAAGCTATGCTGCCTGAAATGTAAAGGAATACAATAAACTATGCATTGTATACAACAACATTTTTAATATCAATTCTCTAATATTTGAAATGTTAGTTTTTCCTTTTCTAGCTTCATTCCACTTTCTTTCCTAGCACAGATCATAGGGTAGGTCTTCTTGCCTGGTTTTTAGGGTATGTTTCATCTCTCCTTCCTTTCCTTTCACCCCAGCCTCTCTTTCCCCTCTATTTTCTCTCTCCTGCCTTCTCAACTGAAATCTCAGTCCCCTGCTTCTCTTCTAGCTTAATAATTCAAATATCATCTAGATCTTAAATCTCTCCCTTTCTCGTACCTACTCACACACTCAATTCCCTTCAGCAAACAGAGTTCTGGCCCACTCCACACTTGGTTCCTTCCTATCTTCCAGAGAAGTTGTAAATGGCTCCTAGGATGTGCAACTCCCCACTTTTCCTCCAGAAAGCAAGACAGCAGCTCACTCAATCCTCCTGTCCCCAGACCTGCCACTCAGCCCTCTACCCGATCCCAACTGCCCATTCACCCTGCAAGAGCAGTTAAGTAGGTTTTTCCAAACAGAGATTAAGAGATAACCCTGAATTCTATTTACAGTCGCTTGCATATAGAAGGCGCCCGACCTGAAACCCAGTACTGTTACTTACGAAGTCTTTTGGTGTTGAACCAGGGAGCCCTGGCTTCAACAGTAGCAAAACCAATGAAACCAAGTGTGTCAGCACAGCTAACTTAGTGGGATACTGAAGAGGGTTTTCTATACTCTCGCATAGTGCCGTAGTATAGACGCCTATGCCAACAGAAGCAGTTTTTCTGAACAATGTCGGCTAGGTCAGCAGAGGCCCTCTTAGGTTGACATAACGACGTCAGCATAGCTACATTGGTCAGGGGTGAGGGTTTTTTCCATTTCCATGACCTATGCCGCTATGCCCACATAATCTTTCACAGTAGGCCTGCCCTGAGCATGTTGTTCTCAGTACCAGTCACCCAAGGTAGGGTAATCCCATCAAGAACTTCAGAACATACCGGGAAGAACGTTGGTTCATGTGGTGAATAACTATAGCCAGGAAGCAGTTTCCTACTGCTTCAAACACAAATTCCTTCTGATAACAGGGATCCAATCACCTCCCTGCTCAATATTAAATTGTAACATTATTAGTGCCTAGGATGACCCTTTAGTTCCACTCTACATCAATGGACAGACTACAACATGTTTGAGAGACAGGAGAGAGAAAAAATATCCAGGTGTGAGACGCTTATTGCTCTGGCCACTGCAAAAAAATGAAGGCTTGAGCTCACATTTTTGCCTGATTGCATAGCTGTCTCTGCTACCCATCTAATCTGCTTAGAAAACTGGTTTTGAAGGATATGGTTCAGACATACCAGTCGTGTAAGGGGAGGGGGGGGGGGGGGGGGAGTGCTGCAGCTGCAAAAGATAAAATAGAGACAACTAATTTTCTCAGAGGTTGCAACACAAGCTCTCTCCCCCTCTTCCATATACAGTAAACTGCACTGGGTGGATAAGCTAGAGATTCTACAGTGTAAGCAATAAGGCAGAACAAGGTGAGAGAGCCTCTCTCTCCCCGCTTTTCTCTAATATGCACGCCCTTTGGGGGTGCAGTGGAAAGCAAAAGGCTGAAAGCCCAGCCACCAGAAAGAGGGAGGTGGCAGAAATACCTATCCCTGCTCATTTCAATTATGATACCACTTTCATGATGGGGTGGAGGGAAATACATGTCACTAGATGTTATACCGAGACAATATGTGGATAAGGAGTTGCAACTTCTGTTTGGTGGTTAGGTTTTGAACCCTTATTGTGTGATCTGATTTCTCCTATTATCCAGACCATTTTGCGAACGCCAACACAAATTCAGTTGAGCCATATCTCCTGGAAATTAAACAGATGAAGCGGGAGGGAGGGAAATCCACTGCATTTTTTGGTGACCATATCTGAAATTTACACATGGAAATCTCATTTTATAAATCACTGCCATCTCTAAACTACGGCTGGATGAGAGATGGGCTATAATTGTAAGTGGCCCTTGAACATCACAACATAGACCAAAACACTCTCTCACACACACACGGTCACCAACAGAAGATGAAGCAGCAAAATTAGTGGACCAGATTCTGGTTGCACGTACATCACATCAGTTAAGTTAGATTTACAGCAGCAAAACTGAAATCGGAATTCTGCCCAGCACTTTAGGAAGGCAGCTGAATTTTTTTTAAAAATGCGTAGGATTTCAACCCAGTTTGCTTTGTTTCAGAAGTTTAAGCTCCCCTTATCAGAGGGGCTAATGGCCTTTAGCAGCTGAAAGAAGACGTCTAAAAATTAGACCTGCGTGCTTTTTTTCTTCTTTGTGACGGCTAAAGAAGGTATAGGATATATACTGGTATTTGTTCGTCACTCTCTCTCGAAGTTGTGGTTTTTCTCTGCTTGTCGTCTTCCTCTTCCCTCTCCCTCCTTAGAAATATCAGGAATGTGATACTAGTCATTGGGGAGGGTCTCTGAGGATGTATTTTGTGAGGGCGGACTCCTTAATTGAAGGTGCAAGTGTATTCAGTCTAACAAAAACTTCCTCTCCCCAAAATGATAGTCATGAAGTTAAATAGGTGTTAATGAAAAGAGTTTGAGTCTGACTAAAAATCCCTTTTCCCACTTAATTGTTCAAACTATCCCTGTCTTGACTCTTGCAATGTCACCATTTCATTCATTCTCAAATCCTCCGAATCTTTCAGGCTGTTCTTTTTCCTATCAAAGACCAGACAGGGTTCCAAGTGCAATTCTAGCCACCCACCCTCGTTTGCTGGTCAACTCTCAAGGCATTCCAAAACCATCTCCCCCTCACACTCCAATTTTTATGTGTATTATACAACAGCTGGCTGAAGCAAGCAGGTATTATAGATGTAAATGGAAGCCAAAATACAGCCAACGCAGGGATGCTTAGAACATCTGATATCAGGGGACACCCAATCAATTAGCAGCACACCGCATGGTGTTGATAGGGCAAAACCCCACATGCTTCTGCTGAAGCAGAAAGCTAAAAGACCAAGTATTTTTCACTATCCAGAGAAGTGCTGTTTTTCTCCTGCTTAGCTCCCCTCCTTAGCACAGCGTACAATTCCGAAAAATCATGAGAAAAAAGGTATTTGTGACTCTAGATAATGACTAGTCCTTTGTATTTAAATAGTTCACTTCATTCAAGAATATCATAGTGCTCAAGTTATTCGCCACTTTACAGATGCGAGGTTAGATGACTTGCCCAAGGTGACAAAGCAATAAAGGGGGAAACTGGACATGGAGCCCAGTCTTCTCCAATTCTGAGCCCACTACCTTAACCTCTAGACCAGAGGTGTCAAACAATGAAGTCTCCAGGCCAGATCAAGCTCAGCTGATAGACTTGTCTGGCATTTGACATTCAGATCCTGCAAAATCTGAAGCTTTTATTTTGAAAAAAGCACTTCTAGCCTTCATGATTACGAAGGTAACAATCCAAATAAGTGTGTGAAGTCCTACAGCAGCATCCTTCCAGGTCTGCAGGCAGCCTGAAAGACGTGGACTGCCCACCCGCCATTAATCTCATTAGGATATTAATGCTGAAGCCCAATGACAACACTTCAGTGATCACCAATTAAATAGTTAATGCTTACATTTGAGCAGATGGAATGGGAGTTACTGTTGGGAAGAACAGAGGTAGCACAGACAGGGAAGACCGAGAAAAGGGAAAGGAAGATGGGAAGACGACAAAAGGCGCAGAAACAGCAATGATCCTGAAGGGCTGCATAATTTCCCCCCTCAGTGCTGATTAACAACCAAACCATGCAGCTTCTAAGACCCTGTGCAGACTAAGCTAGTCAGGACATGTTAGCTAACATCACATTTCTAAATCCTAGTCCAAGCATTCAAGTCTATATAGATCAAGTTTCTGATGACATCACAGGGACTAAAAGCAAAGCTATAATGTGGTGTGATGTCACTGGGATGACAAGCAATAGAGAGCACTTTGCATCTATGTTCTTTCTGGTGTATTTTATATTCAATGGACAAGAATAAATTGTACTTCTCAGGCTGAAGGTTGCATGTTGAAAAGTTAATATTTCAATTTCTAGTCCCATTTTGCAGTTAGACACTACCACATGGCTAGTATTCTCTCTGATGTTCCAACCAAAGCCCCATTATCCAGTGGAAAAAGGGATTAAACTACTAGTTTGCACTTCCCTGGAACTTTCCAAATCAGAGGATTTCAAATTGCTCTACAATCAATGACTCACCTACCTTGAGCGCAGCTATAAATATTATACCCGTTTGACAGATGGGTAAACAGGCCCTCTGAAGTCACCGAGATTGCAAGGCTGTGATTGAGGGCATATTTGACCCAAAGACGTTGACTTCAAAGTGAGTTGTGGGTGCTCATCATGTCTGGAAAGAAAAAAAATAAAATAAATCAGGCTACTTTTACTTAAGTATTAAAGCCTGGAAATTTTGGCTAACATTAGGCACTTAAGTGACTTATCCAAGGCCACAAAGACTGAACTCCTCCCCCACCCCCACTTCAACAAGTGGAGTACACTTCTTGCCTATTGTCTCTTTGTTCTCTAGAGCTGGGGTAGTGTCTCCTTGGTCTTTATGGCTCCAGAGTGTACAGAAGAGGAGCCAGGAAACTAAAACTGAACACTGAAGTTTTATTTCGTGGAAGAGTGGTATATACTTACGGGATGGGGGATTCTATCTGGGAAGAGATTGGGGGGGGGGGGTCATAATGGATGAGCAGCTGAACATGAACTCTCAATGTGATGCTGTGGCCAAAAAGCTATCCTGGGATGCATCAACAGGGGAATCTCGCATAGGAGTAGAGAGGTTGTTTTTACCTCTGTATTTGGCACTGGTGCGACCACTGCTGAAATACTGTGGCCAGTTCTGGTGCTGACAATTCAAGAAAAATGTTAATAAATTGGAGAGGGTTCAGAGAAGAGACACAAGACTCATTAAAGGATTAGAAAACCTGCCTTATAGTGATAAGCTAAATAGATTGAGCTCCTTGAGTCTAACGAAGAGAAGGTTAACGGGTGACTTGATTACAAGTCTAAGCGCTTGTCTACACGTACAGCGCTGCAGCTATGCTGCCGTAGTGCTTTAGTAAAGATTACGTCGATGGGACAGCTTCTCTCATCATCGTAGTTAATCCACCTCTGCGAGAGACGGTACTTATGTCAATAGGAGAAGCTCTCCTGGGGACATGGCACTGTCTACACTGGGGGTTAGGTCAATAGAACATCACTCAGGGGTGGATGGCCATAGTATCTCCATGAGGAACAATCATTTAATAATGGCTCTTTCATCTAGCAAAGGTCTAACATGTAAGGTTATGCATTTAGGGATTAACAACAAGAATTTTAGTTATAAGCTGGGGATGCATCAGTTGGAAGTAACGGAAGAGAAGGACCTCGGAGTCCTGGTTGATCACAGGATGACTATGAGTGGCCAATGTGATGTGGCCGTGAAAAAAGCTAATGCGGTCTTGGGATGCATTAGGCGAGGTATTTCTAGTAGAGATAAGGAGGTGTTAGTTCCGTTATACAAGGCATTGGTGAGACCTCATTTGGAATACTGTGTGCAGTTCTGGTCTCCCATGTTTAAGAAGGATGAATTCAAACTGGAACAGGTACAAAAAAGGGCCACTAGGATGATCCGAGGAATGGAAAACCTGTCGTATGAAAGGAGACTCAAGGAGCTTGGTTTGTTTACCTTAACCAAAAGAAGGCTGAGGGGAGAGATGATTGCTCTCTTTAAATATATCAGAGGGATAAATACCAGGGAGGGAGAGGAATTATTTCAGCTCAGTACCAATGTGGACACAAGAAAAAATGGATATAAACTGGCCATCAGGAAGTTTAGACTTGAAATTAGACGAAGGTTTCTAACCATCAGAGGAGTGAAGTTCTGGAACAGCCTTCCAAGGGAAGCAGTGGGGGCAAAAGACCTAACTGGCTTCAAGATTAAGCTAGATAAATTTATGGAGGGGATGGTTTGATGGGATAACATGATCTTAGTCAAAGGTCAATTAATTGCCATCATTGGTAAATAGGACCAATGGTCAATGATGGGATGTTAGAAGTTACTACAGAGAACTTTTTCCTGGGTGTCTGGCTGGTGAGTCTTGCCCACATGCTCAGGGTTCAGCTGATCGCCATATTTGGGGTCGGGAAGGAATTTTCCTCCAGGGTAGATTGGCAGAGGCCCTGGAGGTTTTTTGGCCTTCCTCTGCAGCATGGGGCACGGGTCACTTACCGGAGGATTCTCTGCATCTTGAAGTCTTTAAACCATGATTTGAGGACTTCAATAGCTGAGACATAGGTGAGAGGATTATTCCAGGAGTGGGTGGGTGAGATTCTGTGGCCTGCATTGTGCAGGAGGTCAGACTAGATGATCATAATGGTCCCTTCTGACCTTAAAGTCTATAAGTCTATGATCCAATGGCTAGAAGCTGAAGCTAGACAAATTCAGACTGGATATAAGGAGTAAATACTTGACAGTGGGGGTAATTGTTCCAGTGATTAATTTACCCAGGGTCATGGTGGATTCTCCATCACTGACAATTTTAAAATCAAGAGTGGATGTTTTTCTAAGGGATATGCTCTAGGAATTATTTTGGTGAAGTTCTATGACCTGTGGTAGACAGGGGGTCAGACTAGATGACCATATAGATTCCAAGGCCAGAAGGAATCACTGAATCTGTAAGAAGGGAACTGGACTTGCCCCCTTTTCTCCTCCAGGGATGACCAAGGTGCTTACAGCAAGTTTTCAAGGAGCAATAAAGATGATGCTCTGGGTCCCAGCAACACCGTTTTCACAATCTATTACCGGACTTATTATTCAAATACACAGAGTTCCCCCTTGCTGGAGCAGCATCTCGCAGCCACACAGAGCCGGTTCAGAGTTATTACAATAAATACCAGAAGAGTTATGAGTCTTGTGGCATCTTCTAGTCCTTCCAGCAGTATTTGGGGAACAGTCAGCTTGAAAGACTGAATTTCTCATTGCTTGTCCTGGGCAATAGGAGTGCCCCACACCAAATAGGCTTATCGCTTGAAAGCTTAATTGCACCCGTGGTTTAAACATTATCCCCAACAGCACTTGGGAGTATTTGGATTTGGGCGTTTCAGGTGTGGAACTAGGGCCTGCATTCACAGAGCTGGGCAAGTGGGAGTGGAAGCCGCTGGTAAGAGCAAGTTATATACACCAGAGGGCAAAGGCTGGTGCGGGGTGGGGTGGGGTGGGGTGGGGAGAAGTGTTTTTGTTTTGATCAGATTTGGCTGCACTTGCATTTCCAGCTGGGTTTGGGTAAGGTCCACCCCATTGTTTGGGACTAAGGGCAGGTTTCCTGGTCTCAGATTTCGTTTCTACAACAAAAAGATCAAAGTTTGAGCCACTTGTGCAACTGGAGTGTTTGCAGCCAGCAAGCGATAACAGCACAGCAAGTCCACTCAGCAGTGCTCCTTCATCCCAGGCTGTGTGAAAAACGGAGGCCGAGGAAATAGCCCAGGTCTGACCTGGATTACAATTTGCCATCCTTCCTTTATAATCTGATATTTTACAAAAAGATTTTAATACTCCAAGATTAAAGGCACACTCATATGCTTCTCTATAAAACCCTTTTAAAAAACCCTGCAACCTACAGAACCAGTCCTCCTTTTCTCCCCCCCTCATTTGGCAGATATGGATTCCTATACCCCACAATTCTTATGGACAACACAGAAGATCAAGTTCCTTTCATTCACTCTCATTTGGGGACCCGTTTAGCCTATACACTGTAGACATGAAATGCACTCTATTCCCAAAAAAGGGTTTGTGCTGCTTCTTCAGAGACTGTGGGAGAAAACAAATAAAGTAGGCCCTGAAACTAGGTAAATCATAATAGTCAAACTTAGAGCCAGGGACCAGGAATCAGCAAGTCTTAAATTCGAATCTCTGTTTACAGAGACTTCCTGTATCAACTCAAGCAACACACAAAACCTTTCCAGGTCTCAGTTCTGCAGTGTATAAAAGGGAGATGATAAACTACAGGGTGTTGCATGGTTTTATTATAGGTCAGATATGGAGAGCTTTGCCCCTCTGGGGGTGTCTGAGCCCCTCTTGTTGCTGCCCGTGTGCACTCCAGGATCTGGAGGGACCATGCCTATCTACAGGGGTTGGACCCCCTTCTTACTCCCCCGCCATGTGAGCTGGTTCTGGGGGAGCCTGCCCTTTTGGAAGGGTCAGACGCCCCCTCCCCACATGAGCCAGGATCTGCCCCTTTGAGTGGAGTGCAGAGAACAGGTACACTTCATCCATATCATAGGCTCTAAAGCACACACGAGAGGGATGGAACACCCATAGAGATGAATGGAGCAGTTCACACATCTCACTGCTGTTTCAGGTTGTATTCATCTCCATGGGGTGTTCTCATTCAGCTCAGGCCATCACAGTGTGAGGAATGGGCCACTTCGGACCTTTCAGAGCCTCCAGTGCTACAGATGACCAAGTAGAGGAGCCTTTTCCCTTCATCGTCCCTCAAGCCCTCTGTTTAAAGGACAATGCTTTTAAGGGCTTGTCTATACTTAAAATGCTGCAGTAGCGAGTGCAGCTGTGCCGCTGTAGCATTTCAGTGAAAATGATACCTATGCCAAAAGGAGGTCTTCTCCCACTCAATATAGGTACTTCACCTGCCTGAGAGGAAGTAGCTATGTCAAGGGGAGAAGCCCTCCCCTTGACATAGTGCTGTCTACCCTGGGAGTTAAATCGGGATAACTGCGTTGCTCAGAGGTATAAATGCTTGCATGGATTTTCTTGAAATTTGCTATGCTTTGTGGGAGTGCAGAGTAGGGTTAATGACCCACATTTGGAGTAATTTGAGCCAGGGGTTCCAGAGATATAATCCCTGAGAAAAAATAGACATTTTTGAAAAAGTTTCTAGGGTGTGTCTTGTTTTGCGAAGAGCTGAAGTTCAAACTATCGCTGTGATGTGTGTCAAAATGGTCTCCAGTCGGTCAATGTTCAGCTGAGATAGTGCACGGCACCCACTAAGTCTTTGGAGGTCCCAAATTGAGATTGGTATTTAAGAACACGTTCACTTCGCTTGCACAGATGTGCAGTCTGGAAGGACTGAAGTGTGCATGCACCAATAAGAAAAAACGATTTCTAGGCAGCCACTTCGTGCTTGCCTGGGTAGTCCAAGGGAATGTGCTGACACCATTGCCCCAGTGAACACCTTGCCACTGATGGTGTTTCTAGTCCGAACCTTTGTACCACTGTGCACAAAGAGGGAAAGTAGCCTGGGCAACTTCTCTCTCCCCACCTCCTGCCCTTTTTGACTTTTAACAGTGTTAGATGGAATCCTGTGAGTGAATGTGACCAGGCTATGTGAAGAACTTGGACATTGTAGCAACTGTGTGTTAACAGGGCATATTGAGGCATTGCTGAAAAGAGGGCAGAGTTAAGATTGTATGGACAACCTTAAGTGAGCATTTCCTGGTTTTGAGAAGTTTTAAGTTTTGCTCAACTCGGTGTTCTGCAAGGGGCTCACCTACCACCAAGCAACCTTAACTCTGCATTAAATGTAGTTTTTTGCTGCTAAATAAATATATTTTAGGGAAGCACACGCATCTTCATCTAAAAACTTGTGGCTATGGGCAACTCTGTCTCTTGGGCAGAGTAGATTGATTTAAAAATCAGCAAGCTGGGAACCCCGATTTAAATGATCAATTTTTAAATTTCATTTTGCACTGTACTTTATTTTCCTGAAGTAGGGGGATTCTTGTTAACACGTTATTTGCAACTAAAATAGCCTTTACACTAACTTTGATGCGTCTCTTTGCTAACCAGGAGACTACACTATATACACAATTAAATAACATAGCTCAACTTGATCTTTATTCAGATTCTTTTTACATTCATTATGTTAGAAAATGCTTAAAGATACATTTCTTATTTATTAATTTTTTTCTTGTGATTTGTGTCAAGCTCTATTTGGATGGAAATTCAATTCAAAATATACAAACAATTTTAATTTTTTTAAATTAGACTACCTTAAAAGTGCCGATACATTAACTCTTTTCTTACCAAAACATGTTTTGATAAGAAAACTGATTAAACAAAAGGAAGTATGAATAGTTAATGAATTGAACTGATAGATTCTGGTGACCCTGCCCTTCAAGATTTTAGAACTAGTAGATCTTACCCTCTCACACCTAGTTTTTAATTCATAGATTGGAAGAGGAAAACAAACTTTCCTGCATTTTCAACTCTGAGTTGGTTTCTTCACTTTTTTAATGAACTGAACTAAAATGAAGAAAATATTCTCTGCATCTTCAGGAGAGCCTAAAAGCTGTTAAAAGCTGGTTTAGCTCTTTAACAAATGTGGTTACAGGTGTTTTGTCTGTAACGTCCAGCAGCTCAGTGGTTTGACTTTCTTTAAAACTTGGCAGCAAACGTACTGCTTAATTTTTTTGTATTAAATTATTCTAATAGATTATAATAAAGTTTAGGCCTTAATGTAGGTTGTCAATTTCAAATTTAATTTTAAATAGGTTTATGTAAAAAAAACCCTGTATTTAAATGAAATCTAATTTAAATAAAACTGTAGGTTTTTTTATTATAAATATGATTTGTATCCATCCTGCTCTTGGGAATAGTGAATTTCATGCATGGATCAAAGCGGGCATGTAGTGCTAAGAGAGACAGCGGCAGGAGTTGGCTCTGTGTTTAATTTTTTTTTTAAACTAGATATCCTGGAGACAGAGTATTGCCTACCAGGTTACAGCAGCTTTCAATTAAAGTTACATTTTATCCTTAGGCAAAGTTATACAGTCTCTCTCCAATATTAGCGGGGCCCATTTTCACTCATGTAGATCTTTATTCCCAACACACCACATTAATAATAGAACAACATTGTGAACATCGGCCAAATCAGCTGGGAAATAAGAATTTTCTCTTCTCTCTCATCTAAAGAAATATCCCTCCTCTAGAAACATCATGGAACAACTGGAGTTAAGGGGGAGGGAAGTGAGGTGAAAATTTGGGGGATGTTTACTTCCTAGTAATGTGTATATTAGTGTGGCAGGAGTTCACACACATTATAAGTTTTTGTGCGGCGTGAATGACTGAACCCCCCACCCCCACCCCACACACGTGTTAAGGCTCAGTTTCTGCTTTAAGCCATCATAACCAGAACACAAGTAGCATCAAAATATTGTTTTGAACACGCTTTAGAGAGGTCCCAGGCTCTGGCCATGACTCTCTGTGAGTATTGCAGTCCAATGACAGAGGCAGCATTAGAATGGGATCTACAGCAGGCCTCTCTCATCCCCTACCCTGCCTGGGAGGCATGCTGAGAAGGAAGCTCTTTGCAGCAAGTCTCCGGAATGCAGTATGGCCCCAGGCAGCAAGAGTGGTTTCCAGAGAGGCGGTTTGCCAGTTGTTTCTTGTAGGGTCCCACAGTTCTATTCTTTAATATTAAAGACAATGGGGATCAAAGGCAACGGAATCTGGGCCTCTCCCAGCCCAGCACCTGGGGAAAATTCTGAGCCTCATCAGCAGCCTTACCTTGCTGAAGAGGATTCCCATGCTAGGCACAGAAGACAGTTGTTGGCAGTCAGGCAAAGGAGACCTGGAGTAAAATTTTCAAACGTCCCTATGTGATGCAAGTTCCTAAGTCACTTTAGCCTGGTCTGCACTGCATGGTTAGGTTGACGTAAGCTGCCTTGCGTCAACCTAGCTGTGGAAGTGTCTTCACTTAAATTTGACTACCACCAACATAAGTGCCTCTCTACACCAGGTCTGCACTACAGACCTATATTGGTATAACTCAGGGTGGGGAGAGTTATATCAACCTACTCCCCACCCCTCCATAGACAGCGCTGTGTCGACAGGAGAGCTTCTCCCATGGACATAACTACTGCCTCTCAGGCAGGTGGAATAACTATGCCAATGGGAGAGCTCTCTCCCACGGTCATCGCAGCGTCTTCACTTAAGCACGACAGTGGCGTCAGCGTTTTTAGTGTAGGCCTGCCCTTAGCAACACCACCTCCCTGAGCAGTTAGGTCGATGCAGCGTCAGTGTAGACACTGCGTTGCTTACATCGACTGTTGCTGGCTCTCTGGAGCCATCCCACAATGCTCTGCACTGACAATACAATCCATACAAGTGCTCCTGGTGAGGATGCGCACTGCCGACACAAGGAGCCAAGTGTGCGCACACAAGCAATTTAATAACAGCGGTGACTGTATGCCAATGTAAGTTAGGTCCACGTAATTTTGTAACATAGACATGGCCTGAGAAAGTCAAGGGGACTAATGCTAAGTCACTTCTGAATCTGAAGCCTTCCCATGCCACCACATTTTGCTTAGGGCAGTGGTCACAAACTGGTCGATCATGATCGACTGGTCGATCCTAGAGAATCTCCCCAGTCCATTGCGATCTCAGGTGGTATAGTGGGGATGCCGAAGGCATGCTCCCTGCCTGCCCCAGCCCCATGCCGCTCTCGGAAGCAGCTGGTGTGGCCCTCGGGGGGTGGGCGGGGGACAGGGGTCTCCCTCCACATGCTGCTCCTGCCTGCAAGCACCACCCCTGCAGCTCCCACTTGCCGGGAGAGCTTGCAGAGAGGGGCAGCGTGCGGAGCCATGTACCCACCCCCCAGGGGCCGCAGGGGGGCGTTGGCCCCTTCTGGGAGCGGTGTGGGGCCAGGGCAGGCAGGAAACCTGCCTTAGCCTCACTGCACCACTTACCGGGAGCCACCCAAGGTAAGTGTTGCCTGGTGGGAGTCTGCACCCCAATTCCCAACCCTGAGCTCCCCCTCCCCTGAGCCAGCACCCCAAATGCCCTCCTGCACCCCAAGCCCCTGCCCCAGCCCTGACCTCCCCTCCTGGAGCCAGCACCCCATACTCCCTCCTGCACCCCAACCCTGACCCCCCTCCCAGAGCCTGCACCCCACACCCCCTCCTACACCCCAACTCCCTGCCCCAGCCCAAAGCCCCCTCCCGCAACCAAACTTCCAGAGCCCCCACCCACTCCTGCATCCAAACACAGCTGCCCACCCCAGAGCCCCCCTCCTGCACCCAAACTCCCTCCCAGAGCCTGCACCCCACACTCCCTCCTACACTCCAACTCCCTGCCCCAGCCCAAAGCTCCCTCCTCACCCAAACTCCCTCCCAAACCCATACCCAGCCCGGTAAAAGTGAGGGGTGGGGGGAAGACAGCAGGCGATAGAGAGAGGGAGGATGGAGGAAGAGGGGCAGATCCTGGGTTGCCCTTAAATTCAAAAAGTGATCTTGGGTGTAAAAAGGTTGGAGACCACTGGCTTAGGACATGAACAAGACCCCACACTCCCTCTCCATCATGTTGTTTGCCAGAACACTTACCTTGTGTTTCTATAAGGTAACTTTTTAACTGGGACAGGTTATGCTGGAGGGCCAGTCGGCTGCTTTTCCGGTGGTCTCTACCCTTTGACCGTCCTCCCTGGAGTTAAAGCTCCCACCAGCATAGCTTTAAGGGTCATTTGAACACACAAGCCTTCCTGCTACCTCGCGATGTAGTCCCCAGGGAAAGCCTAAGTCACTTAAGCACTTTCAAAACGTTTAGCCTGTATCCCTGCATACAAACTTGCTAACCTCAACCATGCTTTTTGGAACAATGCTGGAATGGCTTGTTGCCTTGTATGCTTGCTGTTGAGCTTTCACCCCGATTCAGGTGCATGCATTGGCTGTATATACACTAGGAAAACTGGGACCTAGATTATTAATGGTGGTAGCAGCAGTGGAAACCATAATGTAGACATGACTCAGACATTTCCAGTAGCATCATCTAACTGCTTAGAACAGGTCCAAATAGGGCAGCGAGGAAGAATGCATGTGCTTGCTTCTGTGTTGTTAGCATTCGTGCTATAGCAATGGTGGGAGATTTTCAGAAAAAAAAAAAATACAGGCAACAGGATCATTACTGTGGGTACTGGATGTTCATGACATGGGTTAAGAACTGCTTAGTGTATTCAGAGTCCATGCTGCCTACTTTTAAACACCTTCAGTGGCAAGGGTGGTGTAGTGTCTAGGTAGGGGCATGTTATCTAAAACATGGAACTGGTAGCAGCATGTCACTAAGTCAAACAACAAAAAAACACCCTACACCCAAAGTGAATGGTCAGTCAGTCAGTCAGCTTTTTCCAACTGACTTTTGCACATCTACCATGATAACTGATTGAAAGGCAATACTCAGAGAGCAGTTATCAACGGCGCATTGTCAAACTGGTAGGACATATCAATTGAAGTCCCACGGGGATCTAGCCTGGGTCAGGTACTAGTCAATATTTTCATAAATGATGGATGAAAGAGTAGAGAGTATGCTTATAAAATCTGCAGATGACACCACAGTCAGAGGAGTTGCTAGCACTTTGGAGGACAGGATTAGAATTCAAAATGATCTTGACAAATTGGTCTGAAAAATCAACAAGATGAAAGTCACTAAAGAGAAGTGCAAAATTTAGGAAGAAAAAAAATGAAAAGCCCCTATGCAACATGGGAAATAACTAGCTAGGCAGTAGTACTGCACAAAAGGATGTGGGGTTATAATGGATCACAAATTGAAAGAGTCAATGATGATGATGTCGCGCAGAAAAAAGGGAAAAAAAAGGGCAAATGTCATTCTGGGATGTATTAACAATGCAATATGTAAAACAGGGGAAGATATTTGTTCCACTCTACTCAGCACTGGTGAGGCCTCAGCTGGAGTACTGTGTCCAGTTTTAGGCTCCACATTTGAAGGACATGAATAAATTGGAGAGAGTCCGGAGGAAGAGGGGGTGGGGGGGAAGGGAGAGGAGAGTTTAGAAAACATGACCTAAGAGGAAAGGTTGACAGAATTGGGCATGTTTAGCCTAGGGCAGAGAAGGTTGAAGACACATGACAGTCTTCAAATAAATAAAAGGTTGTTAAAAAGGACTGATCAATTATTCTCCATGTCCACCGAGGTTAGGACAAGTAGTAATCTGCTTAGTTTGCTGCAAGGGAGATTTAGATTGGATATTAAAAAAAATTTCCTAACAGGTTATGTAAGGAGGTTGTAGAATCCATGTTATTGGAGGCTTGTAAGAAACAGGGTCACACTAACTCCTGTCAGGGATGGGTCTAGGTATACTTCATCCTACCTCAGTGCAAGGGGATGGACAAAATATCCTCTTGAGGTCCTCTCCAGGCCCAAATTTCTGGTTTTATTTTAAAAGAAAAACCTAGCCTCAGTGGAGGCTTATCCCTCTCACTAAACAGCAGCCCGCCTCCCCATCCTCCACAAAAAAAAAAAAAGTCAATTTGGAAAGTGTCACATTAGAGGAAATTGGGTATACTATGCCCCCCCATAATTCAGTTAATTGGCACCCAATTCATCTCCATATCTCATTTAAGGTCCCAGACATGAAGATACAATGCAAAACCGGAGCAGAAGAGGCTTTATATTTTCCCCCAAAACAAAACTTCTTTGTAGCAGCATCTAAATTCCTTGTGGTGATCGCTAAAGAAAGGGCACAACGGTAAGGGAAGCATACTTGGACATTAGTCCAGGACTGTGTCAGGGTTAAAGCGTTCAGCACTGACAAAAGGTCACTAGAGTCTAGTAGCAGGCAGGCACAGCTCTCCAGCTGTATTCGTTTTAGTGACATCAGCTTTTGATAAAGAACACAATATCTGAACCTTAGAAGTTTGCTTTTCTCCTTGATTTGGAGAATTTTTCAACAGAGCAGGTGTTTTGCCCCCTGTACACCTATCTTGTTTCCTCTTATTCCATCTAGGCATTTACAGCACCCATCACTGGGGTATACCATCTGCCCTCTCTAACTACTTAGATGCATTCACAAAGAAAATAAACTCAGATTAAAAAAAAACCTGTCAGTTACATCCGCACACAGTTGAAGTTTAATTAGAATTAATTAGTAGCAAAACAATGCTCCATCTATGAAGTCTCACATTTATTTATAAAAGGCAAAATTAGCCCAGGTCTAGAATACAGGTCTTGGGCACAGCAGCACTGTAATAAAGTTAACTGGCACAGTGCTTACTGCTGACTTTCAACAACACTTTTAAAAAAATGTTTAGTTGCAGAAACATCCAGGATGATTCATCTCTAGCACAACATGCTTCACCTGCATTGAGAAGTCCCATTTTGTAAAGGAAGGGACAGAGCCACTGCTTTTCATTCAGAACACAACTGGAGCCTACCAACCAAGAAAGCGGGTTAGGATTAAACCACTGGAGTAGTGGCTAGGGTTGCCAACTGTCTAATCTCACAAATCCAAACACCCTTGCCCTGCCGCCTCCCCCCCCCCCCCCCGACGCTCCCTCTCCCCCACCCTCACTCACTTTCACTGGCGCAAGGTGTTGCGGTGCAGGAGGGGGTGCAGGCTCTGGGCTGGAGCAGAGGCGTTTGGAGTGTGGAATGGGGCTCTGGGCTGAGCCGGGGGTGCAATCCTCTGGGAGGGAGTTTGGGTGCAGGAGGGGGCTCAGGGTTGGGGTGCTGGCCCCGCGAGGGGGCTCTCGGCTGGGACAGGGGGTTGGGGAGCAGGAGGGAGTGAGGGATGCGGGCTCTGGCCAGGCAGCACTTACCTCGGGTGGCTCCTGGTCAGCGGTACAGTGGGACTAAGGCAGGCTGCCTGCCTGCCCTGGCCCCGTGCCACTCCCGGAAGTGGCCGGCATGTCCCTACAGCCTCGCGGGGGGGGGGGGGGGGGGGGGAGGAGGAGAGGGGGAGGGAAGAGAGAGACAGGGGGCTTCGCGCTCTGCCCCTGCCCACAGGCGTCACGCTCTCCCTCCCCCCTACCCAACGGCCTCAGTTCCTGGCCAGTGGGAGCTGCATATCCGGCGACGGGGGGGCGGGGGCAGCGCGCAGAGACCCCCCTGGCCCTCTCCCCCAGGGATGTGCCAGTTGCTTCTGGGAGCGGCGCAGGGCCAGTGCAGGCAGGGAGCCTGCCTTAGCTCTGCTGCGCCACTGGACTTTTAGCAGCCTAAACATCTTCTGGTTTAGCTTCAGTAGCCTTTGGGAGATAGAGCCCGATTCCGGGAGACTCCTGGCGAACCCGAGAGGCCCCACTGCTAGTAGTGGCCCTACTGCTCTCTCTAGCAGATCCCTGCTTTACAGGCCTATAAAGGACTCAGACTATTTAGGTCAACTCTCCAAACCACACAAACATTGCTGAGAGTCCCTTCTGAGTGCTCACTTGCTGCTCCTGCCTTCATGCTGCAAGTCTGTGGAAAAACATAACAAATAGCATGTAGGTGTCCAATGTAGAAAGGATCCCAAATTGCATCAATGGGATAAAAACCTCAAACCAAGAGGGGACTGAAAGTCTATTTAAATACCCCTGACCAAGGCTGGAGTCTGTCTGCCCCTGCTGGAAGAGGTAAGTAATGGGCATTCAGGAGGCACTTGAGATTTCGGCGTCAGAAGTCAAACAAAAGCTGAACATGCTGTGGTCGACAGATGGCCACTGATCACTGGAGCTCAGACTATTCTCAGAATTTTGAACCTGTCACTTCCCTTAAACACCAACAGTTCACGGGTTTAAATAGAAGAATAGGGAGAGGGGAGAAAACTAAAAGCCACCCGAGTCAAATACCAAGAGCCTTTTTGATTCACAGTGCTCCAAACAGCTCAAAGACCAAAGATCAGTCTAACAAGAAATTCCTCTTTATGAATACAGGGCAGCCCAGACACAAAAAATCAAACGGCAGCTCAGCCCTAGGAGAAATGTACCCATCTTTCACCTCCCACAGATATCATTAGCATGCTACTGTCAGCAATAAAGAGCAATTGAGATCAAACACAAACCAGCAGCAACACTCTTCCTTTGGTCTCCCGCTAATGGGTCAGAATTTTTGGCTGGAGCTGGTCTTTTCCTGATAGGGTGAGTTAATTCACTTTTCAGTTAGTGCCACTGCATGCTACCGTTACAATACAAAAAGCACAGAGCCAGGAAATCCCATGTTCACACCAACGCTGTCCTCTTCACTCTCACCTTTTAGCACATGGAACCCAACATTAGTCATCTAAATGTGAAAATTAATCTGTTTTAATGTGGGTTTGGGCACCTATAATCAAAAGCCTCCCCCTGTTCCCAAATTCTGAGGCCCTCTCTTAGATTTGGGATAAACGTTTGTTTTTATAAATCTCTCTACCAGTTGATGTGTACAATAGTTTGCAACACTATTTTTAAGCTGTCCGTAACTAAGGCTACATCCACACTACTCACCCGATTCGGCGGGTAGCGATCGATGTTCTGGGATCTATTTATCGCGTCTCGTCTAGACGCGATAAATCGATCCCAGAGCCACTCGCCGTCGACTCCGGAACTCCAGCTCCGTGCGAGGAGTAAGCGGAGTCGACGGGGGAGCCTGCCTGCTGCGGTGTGGACCAGCGGTAAGTACTTTTGAAATTGATCTAAAATATTCGACTTGTAGCTGAAGTTGCATATCTTAGATCGATCCCCCCACCCCTAGTGTGGACCAGCCCTAAGCTAAAACATAGCCTGAAACACCAACTGCTGTCACAGTACAGAAACATTGGGATTTTAAAACTCAATTCCAGTCCTGTATAAAGGGACTGCAGACACATGTGTCAATCAGCCACTGTGGCAAAACAGAGGAGCTCAGGCTGAGATTTCAGAATAGCACAAACTTTTGGGGGGTGAGAAACTGCCAGTCCCCTAACACATCTGGAACACTCTCTGAATTGTTAGAATTGACTCAGGGGTTGGTAGTTGGAGAAGCCAGATGCTACTCCCATTCTAGTTTTGTTTATCTATCTCCAGTTTCACACACAGTGACACTTTTGGTAGTGAAGAAGAAAAGAGGGAAAGAAACCAGTTATATATAAGCTATATAAAAAAGAGCTAGGTACTGTATGAATGACAGTTTTTACAGACAAACTGCCTACACACGGTATCCTGAAATTCTTCAAGACCTGGTCTGACATTTTTACTTCAACCTGTATGAGGAAGCATCATGAATCCCCATCCTCCCTCTCCGAGCACCAGAACAAAAAGAAGAGAAAGCACCTGCAGGTATTTATGGAGAGTGGTAAACAGACATGTGACAAAACCCAGGGTGCCAAGGCAGCAAAAAGCCCTGGCAAGAGGGTGGTATTGCCCTGGGTTTGGATGCTCAGCAAAAGGCTGATAATTAAGAAGACAGAACTAAGCCTACATGATATTGCAACAGCTCAAGTACTTTTCTGAAGCAGGTAAACTAATATTGCCTGTACCTGTTCCAAACCACATAATATGTGGCTTCTGTTTCTACAAAGTCTGCTGGCGGCTCTCCTGGAAGGAGCTCCTATCTCCAAGACGATCTTGCATTTTTGCCTGGTTTCTGAAAAAGGATCTCAAGTAAGTGGCTGGAGCACATGGTTTTGGAAACCCCACTGTGTTTATCTTTACTGATAAGCCTGCAATCTTGGCTGGGAGTGCATCAGCCTGTGTCTGCAGCAAAACCCTCCTCTAGCCAATGCCTTCTTACAGAATGGGCGCTCAGGCCTGGGCATTTCATTTAACCCCTTAATGGCCTGTGGCTAATAGTCTTTTACAAAGGCACCGATGCAGAAGGGCATAGACGGAAAAAACTCCATTGCGTCAATCACGGAGAGCCCTCTGGTTTTCTGAAGCTGGAGAACAGCGCAATGCCAAAGTGTATTTAGTAGGTTTGATCCTTTGCTAGTGGATTGAAAGTCTGCTCGTGCAGGTTTGTTAGTACTTGAGCGCTCCATCCACATACACAAACGAAGGCTAAATATCAAGAGTCCCTAGGGACTTCCCGAGGTTGTGATGCCTAGAGCTTGGGCAGCTGAATGCTACAAACAAGAGACTGTTCTCTCAGAACAGCCTCCACTTCTTCTCTTCTCCGCCCCTCCCCACTCCAATCCTCTTTCAACACACCCGAGGTGGCCATCACCAGGCTGGTTTCAGTTAAGCATGTGCCTTGCCAGAGGTGTTTTTTTAAATGGTGTTTTCAAACAGTTTTATTTTTATTTATATTGCATGCACCAGGTTTTCAGAAGCAGTACAAGCCTAGAGAGGGCCTTGGCACTCATGAGCTGCTGCAGCCTTTATTCCAGATGCACCTCTTGCCAGGTGGAAGAGCATTTACTCATTAACTGATCCATAAAGAACCACTTTTCCTAGGTCTGCCTGGCCCCATTCCTTTGTATGCAATTAGGGTAATAGTACTACCTGTCTCACCATTACTCTTAGACACAACCAGCCTACTGGAAATTCCAGCTGAAACATTTTCATCTCAGTGGGTCCTAGCCTACTAGTCCTCCAGCAGAAATGAGAAGCCAAACAAAGGATTATAATGAGTCTACTGGAATTTCCATTAGAGCACTACAGCTCTGAGGGACACAGAGCAATCAATAGAGCTGGGGACGCTTGCTGGTCAGTGTTCACATGGCCTGGCACTCCCTGAGTTTGACAAAGCCAGGACGATTCTTAAGCAGCGTTTTGAAGGGTTTATTTAACTTGCATGACCAGTTTCACACTTTCTTACTAAAGGAAAAAAAGAAAGATCACAACATTGTTTCCGGACAGAAAAGCATGCCCATCCAGAGACGCACGAAATTTTGCTTGGGTTCCGATCCAAAAATATAGTTTAAAGTGCAACTCTGCATTTGGATGTGAAAGCAAAACCAGAAAAGCTAGCTGAGTTTCACTGTGCAGGTCTTCACAGCAATAGCTGTAAATCACATTTTCCCCTCACCCGTGGCTTGTCCTGCACAATCTAAATAAACCTTTGCCAGACAGACACAGCCTTTCAGATCACAAAATAAATTCCTAGAACCTGAAAATGACTTTCCTTCTCTGAAATGATCCAAACAACTGAAGCATTTTGTCTCGATTATATAGCAAGCAGCTTAGAGCAGTGATAGAGGAGGAGTGGAGATATGCTACGGAAGTAGAGAAACAGGAGTGGGCAGGCTGACCCAATTGCTAATGCCACTCAAAGCCCAGAAACCCTCACTGAAAGGGTCAGCCACATGCTAGACTGCTGCTGGACAGAAAAGGCTCTGCCATTCCCTGGGATCACTCTTGGGAGGTTCTGAACAAGTTTGGGCAAATGCCACTAGTCCTGCATTTGCCCTCCATTGTATTGCAATCCATTAGAACATGAACAGTACAGTCGTGTGCATGCGAGTACAATATGGGTTTGGGTTCAAGAATGACAACATAGGAAGGCGGAGAAGGTGACATTAAATCAGTTCCAGACTGAGAGAAAAAGACAGCCTGTCACTAGTACATGGATGCTCATAGAGCATTCTCATGTAGAGGGAGGGGGACCAGGCCACATGACTCTATCCACCACCAGCCCATCTCTGGAGACGTTTGATTCTGGAACTGCATCCAGACCTGAACTCCCCAACTTTGCCAGGTTGCTAGAAAGAGGGACTCTTAGTTGTAATATCTGTTTGGATAGTAATGCCGAGAAGGCCCCCTTGGGCTGAACACTGCACAAACACAACAGAATCCCCGCCCCAAAGAGACTATAAGCTCAGTAGTACAGCACTAGAACATCAAATGCCACACTATGTAACTTAAAATACACGCATGTATAGTGTTTTTCCATCAGATGACCTCAAAGCAAAGCATTCTTCAAAAGTGAGGAGGATTTATTATCCCCAGTTTCCAGATGGGTGAACTGAGGCAGAGGTTAAGTGATCTGCGCTGAGGCAGAGCAAGCGAGAATCCAAGAGGTCCCAAATGCCCCCTTTCTGTGCTCTAACCACAAGACATGCTGTCTTACATTTCACCTTTATACTGTTGTATAGTAGGTCAGAACACAAATCAACTACAGGTGGGCAATAAGGTACCTCAGCTGGCATACAAATCACTGAGTGGGGGTTTAGGATAAGAGTATTTGCGAAGGTAAATATGCGATGAAGTAGGGCATCATTTCCAAACACAGTATGTGCTAGTTTTATACATCATCCTGATCACCAGCATTTTTTTTCTGATGGTGGCTGTGAGGTGAGAGGTTGGGGGCAGAATTTCTCTACTTTGTGTCAATAATTTAAAAAGTAAATCTGTTAAGAGACACTCCTGCCACAATGGAATATTCCACCAGGAGGAAAACTCCCCTCCCAAGCGAGTCAAGATTGCCAAGCATTCCGCGAGCAATGGCCTTAGCTAAATACAATACTGCTTCAGAGCGCTGGGGAAGCCTGGGCACTGAGTGACTGGAGAAGAATGAACAAATCAGAAATTAAGTTATGCCACCCCCCCGACGTGGATACTGGTCCTGCCTAAAACTGGCTTCTGCAGCAACACCAGAAATGGAGTTGCTGCTTAAAGGTCTTGCTCCTCTCAAGCAAGGAGCTGGCAAGGCCTCTCCGCTTTGTGCTGTGTTGCTTGAGGCTATTTCACACCAGCCACCAGCAATATTCCTATGTGGCAGGACACACTGTTTTTGCATGTAGTTTGTGATAAAGGGTTTAGCTGCTGGAAAACACTAGGCATGGGAGAGAAGATAGGGAGTTCTTATCTTGTCCTGCAATAGACGCTTGATGGTACTGAGTTATTGAACTCAAGTCTGCACTGAATGAAATGGATCAGCAGCTCTGTCTCGTTCATTGGCGAGAGAGAGAAGGAAGAGTTTATGCAATGATTTACTGAACAGGAAAAATATTGATGTGTCTGTTTTGAGCATCCTGGAACACAGTCTCATGAGATGATCATCTCCATAGCTAGTTATTTTAAAGGCATGGAGCATCAGGCATGACCAACAGAATTCCAGGTCTAGCAGAAACAGAAAAAGATTGAGATACAGGTAAAAAAATATATATATATTTATATTAACAGCATGAAAAGACTTTTGTAGGAGTAGAGCAAGAAAAGATTGGAGCTGTTTAATTCACAAAGAAGACATAATGGAGGTTTGCAAAACAGGGAATGCTACAGAGAAGAAAGGCAAGCAGGCACTATTTATCCCCCCACAATAACTCAAAATGCATTTAAAACTGAAATACAATGTGCAGTTAGCCTATGGAACTCATTGCCACAAGATACAAAAGGCTGGGAGCTTAGGAGGATTAACATTTTTTTTAAAAAAGATGAGATTTAAAAATGGATGTGCAGACCCAGCTACACAAATTTGAATACAAATCTGATGGATACCAAGACCTCATGCTTCATGGCATAAGACCAACTACTTACTTGCCCTATGGGCAGGTTATTCCTTAACAAATTTACTTTTATGGTTCCTGTCACCTTTCTCTGAAGCATCTGGCATTTGCTTCTATTGGAGAGGATGCCAGACTAGACAGACAGATCCTGGTTCTGATCTGGCATAGCAATTCCTGCATTCCAAGCTGGAAAGGAAAGAACATGCTGGGAAAAGTGTAGAATATTAGGTAGCAAGTTCCACTAACAGACAGCCCTGTTTGATAGCCTTCGCTCCCCCATCAGGTCCTGCACTCAGGCTAGTGGGAAGCAAGAGAGCACAGCAGTGGGTAGGTTGCTTCAAGAACACCAAGGGCCAAACTTGGTCTTCAGTTGTGGGTGCTTAGGTGTAAGAGGGGGGCTAAGTTTGGCCCTTTAAGCCCCCCTCAATGGGAGAAGGGGTGCACTGGAGTAGATGGGTTACAAAAGAAAAGGACCAGCAAAATGGTTATTTGCAGACAACTGTACTGTAAAATGCTAGATTTAAAGCAGAAATACTGACAGCGTCAGGCATGAAGGTCCCAAGAGCGAGCTAAAAAAACAATCCCTCTCCTGTTTCATGAGTGCTTCTGCAGCTAGAAAACCTAGTTTTCTTAGTGCTCTTTCCTATTAGCCTTTGCATGAGCCTCACCTCTCACAGCAGAGCGGTAGTGCAAATTCATACACCAGTGTGTAAACCTCAGGCCCAGGACATTGCATCCACTCCAAAAGGGCATTTAAGACAATGGCCTCTGTCTTGCTCTTGAGCTAGGAGGCTCTGAGTCAGCTGAGGAAATTGCCATTTGGTGGAAATTAGACCCATGTCTCTGGATGAAGCTTCCCCTTTGGCTTTGGCTCCAAACCAGATTAGCCCTCAGATTGAGGCCTCAAGAGGTGTTCTACAGAAGTTGCTACCGGGTATCTGCCCAAAGCAGCATCCTGGAAAACCAGCTCGCTCATACCCCTGCTTTGCGGACACTCTGCTTGAAATCAACTGCCATTGTTGCATTATTCATTATTATTAACTATTACCATAGCACCTAGGCGCTCTAGACATGGACCAGAACCCCACTGTGCTAGGTGCTGTACAAACACAGAGCCACAAAAAAATCCCTCCTGCCCCCGAGTCCTCATTCAACTACCCATGCCAGATATCTAGCAGCAGGCACTGCCCCAGACAAATAAACCAACATTAAAAGGAGTTGCAACATTAGCTAATAAAAGCCAGGAAGTCCAAAACCTACAACTAAAGATATTCTTGCTTATTGTAAAAACAGAGAAAGCTACATAATTGTCCACACTGATGACTGTTTAACTTCATTTGAATTTCTTAACTCAGTTACTATTAGACATAAATTTGCCTAAAAAGGTTAGCAATATTTCAATTTAAATTCATTAAAGAAGAAGAGTTGACATAATAAACTTGTTAATTTTGGACCAAAAAGGGCTGCATGAATGAACCACGGGGTTTATTCCATTATCTCATCAAATCAGTACATAAAAATCGAACGTCTCCATGCAGCAACAGAACAAAACCCTGAGTTTGTATCACAAAAGAAGTCCTCAAAAGATTGGGAATGAGGAGGAAGAATTAAGCAGGCACAGGGTGACTGACAAACCCAGTTATTGTATATGTGCATTAATGAGTCCCTTGCCTCTTCAAAAATACTACTTACTGTTTCCTTTAAAGTTGTACATAGGGTTGCCAGTTTTGGTTGGACATATTCCTGAAGGTTTCATCACATGACAATTTTTAATTGAAGATTAATCTTTAATTCCTGGAGACCTCCAGGACAATCCTAGAGGGCTGGTAACCCTAGTCAAACTTGTACATTATGGCCAGGAAAACTGCTTTTCAGAACCTCTCATTGTTCCTTACTAACCTCTCTCCAAAAAGGGCAGTCTATAGAATTCCCCAAAAAGCTCTGTACAAGGGCAATGGTAACAAATCCATTAGGTGGAGGGCAAAACTACCATGTTTGTTGTCCTCTCAAGGCACATGTGTAACACATTATTAACACTGATAGGTTAGTACTTTGCATTTATAAAGCATCTTTGATCGACAGGCCTCAAAGTGATTTACAGAACATAGGGATGTGTTATTGCCCCTGGTGAAACTGAGGCATGCACACACAAACAAGTCAGGTGTCTCACTCAAGGTCATGGCGCAAGTTGGGGCAGAGTAAAAATAGAAACCCAAGTTCACTGACTTCCAAACCCTGGATCTAACCACTCAACACTGCATCCTAAACAAGGGGAGCTATGTATGTATCTAGCAGAGAATAGTCCTCGTCACCAGGGATATTTAACCCATCACCCTGGCTCTGAAGCAGCTAAATACTGAGCACATTACCTATCAGGTATAATTTGTGCACCCTTGAAAAAGCAGAGCATTTGAAACCCATTTGAGTTATGAACACTATGATGTTACAAGGAAGAACATCCACAGAATGAACCTGCAGAATCAGAACGCTTTTCCGTGGAGAAAGGAGGAAAATCCTGCTACTAACCCTACAGACATTTTAAACAAACTTGATAAAGTGAAGCTCTCTCTCCTCGGCAGGAGGGGAGGGGGAAATCTTACTTCAACTGGGGGTATAAGGAGGATCATGGAATTAATTTCAAAGCACTGAAGTTTAAAAAAATAAAAATAAAAAAAGTGATTACTTCACTTCCCCTCCCCCCTTCCCATAGCAGACAGCAGAAACAAACAGCCCACAGAGGGTAGAATGGTCAGACTCCGTTTTTTAAAGATTAGTTAGAGAAAAAATATCCACCCAGATTAGGGCTCTTCACACACACACGACTCCGGGGGAGGTGAGAGATTTTGTGGTTACTAGCATTAGTCAAAAGAATTGTAATGGAAATATTCTAAAATGCACTCAATAGTTATAGGCTTTTTCATGTCTCGGGAGGGGTGGGCGTGGAGAGTAGTAAAAAGAGGAATTAAATCCTGTACTTTATTTTTTAAAAAGTTTTCACGTCAAATAAAGCTTTGTTTTAAAGTGTTAGTGCATTGAGCTGGAGGTCCTGGGTATTAGCCAACTAGAGCCTGTGAATTGTGTTTAGTGAGAAGTTTATTAGCTCAGTAAACACCATTCTAGTTCCCCTCACCCTCGAACTGTAGAAGTTAAACCATGAGGGCATACGGGACCTCGAGCACCCAGGGCACCAGTTAGCTAGATTACAAGAGCTTTTAAAAGGAAGTTGCTATAGCATTTACTACAGCGAAATCACAGCACAAATGATAGGTAACATTTTTGACAGTGGTTAGTGGCATCGGGACGCTAGTTTTCATTTGGTAACTTTTAGGAGCCAAGTAGTAACAAATGCCATCGGGGGGCCATTTGGCAAGGCAGGACAGCAACTTAAACACTTGGGAGATAAGTTTCGGAGAGCTACGAGGTTTTGAATCAGAAAACATTCCTCGTGGTCTCTGTTTCTTGAGTGTGACCAATGAGAAGTCACTGTTTTAATCTGTTGGTGCTCTGTCACCAAGAGGCATGTATGGGAAAACTTGTCCAGCTCTTGTTCTGACAGCACACAGCAGGGAGGCTCCGTGCAATATGTTGTAGCTCAAGAGATGCACCATCAAGAATGACATCTTATCGCTCGACCCAATCAGAGAGCTGGCAGAGCTTCGAAGCAGTCCAAGTAGGATATACGCGTGCCAGGGCTGTTGAGAGGGAAAGCAAGAGTTGCTTCAAGTTCCTGGGTGACAGCATGTGTGTGGCAGAACTAATGCTACACTGTAGGATAATTAGGTATCCAGAGTACGAAGCAATAGGCAGGGCATCTTCAGACCAGCCAGGGCTCATGAGAGCTGAACAAGACATGAGTGCAGAGATGACTACTTGTTTGGCTGAGCGGAGAAAGCTCTTCCAAAGGTATTCTGGACAGAAAGTGTAACTGGTTTTGACCAGCTACAGGCAGTATTTCAGTTTAGACTATGTTAGACAAAAGGGAAAACTGGATTCCTGGTCATTGAAATCTTTTCTTGACTTCCCACCCACTATAAGCAGAAAACGCTAGAGACCAGTAGGATACAGACAAACGTTGCAGCCTACACAGAGCAGTAACTAAATAAGGGCCATTAAAGGGAGCCTGCTACATCAGTGCAGCGACTGAACGAGAAAGTGGAGTCACACGTGTGTTTTCTGATTGAAGCTTGGATTCTATGGGTATGTCTACGCTGCAATTAAAAATCCGTAGGCAGCCAGTGCCAGCTGACTCAGGCTTGTGGGGCTCGGACTAAGAAGCTGTTTAATGGCATGTAGACATTTGGGCTTGGGCTGGGCGCAAGGACCCTACGAGGTGGGTGGGTCCAGAGCTGGAATGTCTTCACCACAGTTAACAGCCCTTCGCCCAAGTCAGCTAATTGCAGAGTAGACATACCTGAAGGGGTGAAAGGCAGCAAAGCCAGGATAAACAGTGGTGAGGAACCAACTCTTCATATCCTCTAGCACAGGGGTGGGCAAACTTTTTGGCCTGAGGACCGCATTGGGTTTAGGAAATTGAATTCAGGGCCAGTTAGGGAAGGGGGTTGACAGCTGGTCCCCATCTCCTATCCACCCCCCGGGACTCCTGCCCCATCCAACCCCTCCATTCCCTGATGATGCCCCCCACCCTCCCCTGGGACCCCTGCCCCATCCACACACCCCTGCTCCCTGTCCCCTGACTGCCCCCTGCTACCCCATCCAACCCCTCCTCTCATTCCTGACAGCCCCCCTGGGACCATTGCCCCATCCAACCCCTGTTCCCTCCCCTCTGACCGCCCCGACCCCTATCCACACCCCCGACCACCATCCGAACTCCCTTGCCCTCTATCCAACCCCCCTCCGCACCCCGCCCCCTTACCACACTGCCTGGAACACCAGTGGCTGGTGGTGCTACAGCCGCGCCGCCCAGCTGGAGCCGGGCCACGCCGCCATGCAGCACAGAGCCTGTCTCTGCAGCTGTGCTGCCCCAGGAACTCCCAGCCCCGGTGCCCAGAGCATTGCGCCGGCGGTGGGGCGCGCTGAGGCTGGGGGGGAGAAGACAGCAGGGGAGGGGCCGTAGGTAGCCTCCCAGGGCTGGGCAGGAGGGTCCCGCGGGGCCGTAGTTTGCCCACCTCTGCTCTAGCAGCTAGGCTCCTCTCTGTTGCCACTCCCTTTCCCAATTTGAGGACGTCCAGAGCTGTAACTACATTTGAATCAACACCAAACAACTTGAAGAACATAATATTTTTGAACTTGGTGATAGGTGGGTAGCTGTTGTCCTTGCCTTCCTGGAGGGACCTGGGTAAGACCACAGCTGCTCTGCCCTTTATATTTTCTTCCATGCAAGAAGTAAGGGAAGGACTGAGAATCCAACTGTTACATTAAAATGTACAGCAAACTGGGAGAGCACTAGTGCATGCACTACCTACAGCACTGGTGTTCATTTTCAGTCATTTCCCTAACGAGAACTGGAGATGCAGTTATACTTTAGCTGCCTGTCTGCAGGGACCACGAATTTTACAGTGGATGAAATGAGTTGTGTTTGCTTAGGGAGCCAAGACTTGGTCACTTACCGACTTGCAGCTGGAGACTTATTCTATAAAGACACTGGGGAAATGACGTATAGGGCACATGCTGCGCATCCCAGAATGGCCACATCAAGTTAACGTCCAGGGCGTTTTGCCAGAGATCTCCTCCAGTATATAAAGTCCTTGGGGAAGTATTGGCAACTAGAATGTGTTACATCCAAGAGCCCAGGGAGAGGTCTACTTGCAGAGCTGGGCACCAGGCGTTCTAGATGTCCTTTCATGATCGGTAATTCTTATTACTGTTCTTAGATAGCATCTCCTTTAAGTCAAGTAAAGCCTATCAACTTTCTAAGAGACCACAAGTAAATTATATTCACTTGGTCATCTAGGAAAATGGGAAGACGAGTGTCAGTAGCCTCTTCTTTCTCTAAGGGCTTGTCTTTAGGGGGAGATACAGCTATTCTGGAATATTCCCTGTGTGGACACACTGTTCTGAAATAAAGTTACTATTACAGAATAATTAATCCACTCAAAGCTAAATTCTACCAGAATAGTTATAGTGGGATAGTTACTTTGGAACAGCTATATCGGTCAATTTCTCCCATGCAGACAACGTTAGACAGAATTTCAAGAGTCCAAGTAAGAGGACTGAGACACAGGGATTTAGGGGAGAGAGCATGTTTCAGCAGACAGGGCTCTGCCACTCACCTGCTGTGTGACCTTGGGCCCATTAGTTCACCTCTGTGCCTCTACTTCCCCTCTCACCCTGTCTTGTCTATTTAAATTATAAGCTCTTTGCGGCAGAGTTCGTCTATTACTACGTTAGTACAGCATTTAGCAAACACTTTAGTGACTTCAGAATCCTAAACTAATGTGGCCCTTTTGTGTAGTTTAGCTTCAAACAGGTAGGAGCTAGACAATAATTGCAACTCTTTAATGAAGAAATCTCATCTTCCGAAGTAAATGCTTTCTGTGTTGTTGCTGCCAGGCTCTGTGTTGAGGACCCTTGGATAAGGAAGAGCTACCTAACCAAACCCACCAAGGACATGCCAAGGCCATGTCATCAAACCCCAGAGAGCAGGCTTAGTTCAACCCCCTCCTCCACCAGCAGCAGTTAAAGACAAGACATCCAGCTCTTTAAACTTAACCCTCTCCCTTCCAAAGAATGTCTGGAATTTCTTCTATTTCCCTACAGAGAATGGAGAGAAGAGGCTTGGCATGGGGTGAGACAGATAAGAATGCTTGCCTTAGCTGCAGGTTTTGCTAAGCCCACCTGGATGCTTAGGGCATGTGATGGCAAGAAGGAGAGACTGGAAAAAAAGGGGCAGCTTTTTAATGGTGAGGGTAATGAACCATTGGAATGTGGTGGATTCTCCATCACTAAGTCTTTAAATCAAGATTGGGTGCCTCTTTCTAAAAGATACACTGTAGCTTAACTGGGAGTTGTGGGTTTGATACAGGAATCACTGTGAGGTTCTCTGGACTGTACTATGCAAGAGGTCAGACAAGATAGTAATGGTCCCTGCTGGCTTAAAAAAAAAACCTATAAATCACATCTGCAAGAGACAGAGACTGCAAATAGCTGGTATGATAGCCAAGTAAACAGAAACTGCAGTTTACAGCATGGTAAGAGTATATAAAACACCTCCATAAAACAACAGTATAATCCAACTGCTGCAGGTTTCATTTATGAAGCAACAATAAAGTTCCTTTTCCCCCTGCAGAGTGCCCTTTAGGATTTGCTAAGGTGTTGTATAAAGTGCCAAAAGAGGGCTAACAGTAGTTACTGTTGCTGGGAAGCTACATAAGGGTAGCATACTGCAAGGTAGATGCACATTTTTAAAAGAATGTATTGCAACCGTACATGCACAGAATTTCCTGTGTGTGAATGCAAGTCTCTGCGCCACGGCAATTTACTTATTTTTGTAATCCTTTCCCAAAGTGGATGATATATGGTATTTAAAATTGTAGATACAAGACCACTGACCAAACTGCTCTTAGCTGCTCTACATCATGTATGCACTGTTTAGAATGTATCTGTCAAGCCCCACTGACAGTCCCATAGTAGTAGGAGATTCAACGTACCACACTGACTAAACAGTTGAGTGTGCAATCTAGGGGTCGTACTGCATCCTGAGCAGTCTTGAAATGGTCAACTATCATCTGTGGTGGAGATTTTCTGTCTGCAGTCAGCAAGGAATCTTTCCACTCAGATGGGGTCTGTGTCACCTCCCTGTTGAATTATTGCAATGTACTCTTCTTGTGGCTACAGAAGAATACTTTGAAGCTTCAGCTAGTGCAGAATACAGCTGCCTGATCACTTAGCTCCATTTCTCACAGAAAACATATAGGACAGTTAGATTCTGTGGTGGCTTCCACTTTGTTACTAGGTGTAACTCCAGGTGGTGCTTTTAATTACCGAAGCCCTGCATGATTTGGGTCCTGGCTAGAGACCAGCTCTCTTCTTGTGTATTAACACCCAGTTGTTAGCAGGGTGGTAGGCTGGTAGTTATGCCACCAATCAAGAGTCTATCCCAAGTCTAACATGCACAACCAAATTCCACACCAAAGCTATTGTATTTAGTACTGTAAGATTACCAACATACTAACAAAATAAGGCTGCAAAGAGTAAAACAAAGAAACCTGGAAATATTTCCACTGTCTTGCAATATTTCTGTACTCATAAAATATTCTTAATACAAATCTGCATGCTCGGGACAGAGAGCAAAAGACAGTAAGTGGAGTAATATTGTCATCCCTACCTGGTCACTTACAAAGGGAGAGACTGCACAATTCTACACATCTTAGGTGATTTCTGAATTCTCTTTCCCTCATTCGTGAGCCAGGAAGAATTAAAAATATCTGCCTACACTAAGCTATAGGGAGCCCTCCCCTCACTTCAGACACAACCACAATAAACATTCCCAACAGTCACTGGCTTAATGGAGCACCACTTTGTGGTTATACCCACCACTGGGATTTCATCATGTTGAATTTATTACAGCTCACATATCAAGTCAAGTCAAAAGGAGGCGTTCAAGATGTAGATTGGTTTTTTTTTAGGGGAGAGTGTAAAGGACAGGACAGAGTAGGTGGGTGGGTGTGTGTGTGTGTGTGTGTGTGTGTGTGTGTGTGTGTGTGCACCCACAAACTTGTAGACATTGCTCAAGAAACAGAGTTGGTCTTAGAGAAAAAAAAAGTTATAAAAAGAATCAATTCCATTAAATAGCTCTATAAATCAGTTCCACCCAAAAATCAATAGGAAACTACATCTGCTAAATGCTAGGTAACACCCACACTGCGTGGAGTGCAGCTGTCTGTGAAAATGGCCACGCCAAAGCCCTCAGCAGCTGTTCTTCACGAGGTTACGTGCACGGCCTGCAGATATACCTGTGCTCCCCACATTTCCCCCTCACCCAGCTCTCTGTTGGCCTGCATTTGTTCGATTTTAAACAGAGCACAGAATGGAGCTACAGACTAGATCTGTGGTGGAGGTGGAGGTGCAATTTCCAGCCCAGGTAGACGTACCCATGCTCTCTCTGATCGAGCTAGGGTGCTAAACACAGAAGTGTAGCCACAGCAGGATGGGCGAGCCACCCCAACAGAACCCCATCCAAGACCCTAGCCCCTCTCTCCAACTGTGCAGCCACAGCTACATTTCTCTTGTCACTGTGCTAGCGCGGTCGGAGCTGACAATTACACCTCCAGCGTAGACACACCAATTGACTAAAGAGGATTCAGTGTAACGCCCCCCCACACCCCAAGCAGTAGCAGGAGGACACCTTGACCAGAAACACACACACCCACAACCAAGCCACTTTTATGCTCTTTTCCTAATAGACATTGACTCAATGCATCTAGGCACTGGAAACCCTAGCGTTTGAAAGGAGCGTAGGCCTTTAGAAAGACCTTCCCAACAGATCACGTTAGAATTAACTCTCCCCTCTTCACCGCTGTTGTCGTTACACCAGGCTGTGGCGGCAGGGGCCAAAGCTCATCCTTCATTTTGGAACGGAGGGCTCTGGCCGGCTTGGTGCAGCAGGCTGCAGATATCACCTCACGCTGGCTGCTGTTACGCTAAGTTATGGAATGATTGAAACGGAAACAACTTTTATTTGGCGACAAGCTCTCTGTGCCAAAAGAGAAGAACACTACAGACACCATAACTGTCCCCAGAGACAAGTGTCTCAATACTATATGTCAGTCTTCACGTGGCAAGACATCTGCCCATTGATGGTGATTAGCTACCACTCTCTCACTTTCCAGATGCGATTTGGCTGCAGCTTCATTGTCTTTTCTACAGGGGAACAGATGTCTTGCCCCCATCTTTCCTAGCAGTAGAAACCTCTGTAGCTTTCATTTGGTCATGGCACAACTAGAAGGGTACAGAAAATTCATATTTTATTTCAACCACCAAGAGATGGACATACTGAACAACTGTACATGCTAACTTTCATTTTATGTACTTCATGTCACAAATCGTGTCAAACCAACCTGATAGCTTTCTTTGACAGGGTAACAAGCCTTGTGGATTGGGGCTGGTAGGGGGAGAAGTGGTAGATGTGGTATATCTTGACTTTAGTAAGGCCTCTGTTACTGTCTCGCATGACCTTCTCATAAACAAACTAGGGAAAAACAACCTAGATGGAGCTACTATAAGGTGGGTGCATAACTGGTTGGAAAATTGTTCCCAGATAATAGTTATCAGTGGTTCACAGTCATGCTGGAAGGGCATAACAAGTGGGGTTTGGCAGGGATCGGTTCTGGGGCCGGTTCTGTTCAATATCTTCATCAATGATTTAGATAATGGCATAGAGAGAGAGTAAACTTATAAAGTTTGCGGACGATACCAAGCTGGGAGGGGTTCCAAGTGCTTCAGAGGATCGGATTAAAATTCAAAATGATCTGGACAAACTGGAGAAATGGGCTGAAGTAAATAGAATAAAATTTGATAAGGACAAATGCAAAGGAAGGAACAATCAGTTGCACACATACAAAGGGGAAATGACTGCCTAGGAAGCAGTACTGCGGGAAGGGATCTGGGGGTCATGGTGGATCACAAGCTAAATATGAGTCAACAACGCAACGCTGTTGCAAAAAAGGCAAACATCATTGTAGGATGTATTAGCAGGAGTATAGTAAGCAAGACAAGAAGTAATTCTTCCGCTCTATTCCACGCTGATTAGGCCTCAACTGGAGTATTGTGTCCAATTCTGGGCGCCACATTTCAGGAAAGATGTGGACAAACTGGAGAAAGTCCAGAGAAGAGCAACAAAAATGATTAAAGGTCTAGAAAACATGACCTATGAGGGAAGACTGAAAAAATTGGGTTTGTTTAGTCTGGAGAAGAGAAGACAGAGAGGGGACATAATTTTCAAGTACAGGCAAGTCTCATCTTACGTGGGGGTTCCGTTCCGCAGTTGGCGCGTAAAGCGAAAAACCACGTATAGTGAAATGCCATTGAGTTGAATGGCGGATGGAATTGCCCGCAGTACTGATGCCGTTTTAAAATGGTTATTTTTCTTTTTTGTTGTTGTTGTTTTTGCCGCCGACCGCGCAAAGCTGAATTCGCGCATGTTAAATGCGCCTAAGATGCGACTCGCCTGTACATAAAAGGCTGTTACAAGGAGGGAGAAAAATTATTGTTCTTAACCTCTGTGGATAGGACAAGAAGCAATGGGCTTAAATTGCAGCAAGGGCGGTTTAGATTGGACGTTAGGAAAAACGTCCTGTCAGAGTGATTAAGCACTGGAATAAGTTGCCTAGGGAGGTTGTGGAATCTCCATCATGGGGGATTTTTAAGAGCAGGTTGGACAAACACCTGTCAGGGATGGTCTAGATAATACTTAGTCCTGCCTTGAGTGCAGGGGACTGGACTAGATGACCTCTCGAGGTCCCTTCCAGTTCTAGGATTCTGGATGCTGCGTGTTGCCTACTTCCATGCAAAATTTATGAAATTCAGACATGAAGTTTTTAAATTGCAAAAGCGAACTTAAGGCTCAATTTTTTCCTTTCATATTTTGTAATCACACCATCAATACATTTATTTTTAGTTATCCCTACAGGGAGGCTTTTGTCTGGTCTTATATATGGGACCCAAACTAAATAAGGCTCCAATACTGCCCAGGGAGGGAAAGAGAAGTGGACTGTATGTTGCCTTCCTCTTCGGTTCCATGGCCAAGTGAAGAGCTGATGTGGTCTATGGGTTGCTGAGATTGGGCCTAAGTATTTATTATTTATCCCACCAAAGCATCTGGGGCCCTTGTCATGGTCCAGGACCCCAGCATGCTAGGCGCTGTACAAGGAGAGAACAAAAAGATGGTCCCAGCCCCCAGGAGCTTACAAGCTAAGTAACTGCCTCAAAATACTGAGCACCTTCAACTGACTGATGTCAGTGGCATTTGAGGGCATTCAGTATGTTAAAGGATCAGGCCCACAGTCACAGGTTCCCCCAAAAGAGATAATCACTTGGCCCTGGATAGCCCTGAGGAGGCCAGTCCAAGAACCCACAGATGGCACTCTGGTGTGTAGGCTGGATGTTTTTAAGAACAAGAACAAGCATGAATTGTCCGACTGAAGGCTTCAGTTTAACCACTGGCATCCAGCAAGAACGAAGCATATGCACCAACATCAAGCTCTCCTGCTTTCCTAATAGAGAAGCAAAGCAGAAGCAGCAGCAAACGGAGACCCCTGAAAACTCCATCTGAACTGTGGTCTGGTATTATTACAGGCCCAGTGTACACAGAGCAGTTCAAAAACAAACAGCCTACAGTCTATAAACACAAGCAGGTGCGGCACACAAAGCACTGTAGGGGACTGTTACAAATGCAACGCTTCATGGAGTAGTTTGGTACGTATTAGACGGCTGGCTGCTCCATATAAAGTGCAGCAAGAGACCCAATGCAAATTTGAGTGGAGGAGACAAAAGGAGAAGACAGCAGACAGGAATGAGCTCGGTGCTAAGAATGAGAAGGTACATAGGAGAAAGTAGGGCAGACACGAAGGCAGAGTTGCAAACACAAGAACATGCAGAGTCTGGGGGCTTTAGAAGAAAGGCAAAACTTGACTTTAAAAGACACGGACTAAGAGGGGAAGTCTGCACAGAGATCTGATGGTCAACTGGAATTTAAGAACTGGCATGGTAAAAAAGTTAAGTCATGCACCAAATTGTTTAATAGAAGAGACAAGTCCATTAAGATGACTGCCGTAGGAGAACTGAGTTCAGAGGATTGCAAAATTATTTCACTATTGAAATTCTCCTTCCAACCCACCTCAGTCACTCAAGCATCAGAGCTTAAATCCCATCTCCATCCACTACAAAGCTAAGCTAGGCTTTTTATGAATGGGACAGAAAAAAAAAACTTATTTCAAAATAGTGCATGTGAAACAGCATTATTGTGCTGGTTCAATCTTGGACAGCATATATATTGATAGAAGTGGATCAACAAGGTGGCTGACTTCATTATGTCAATTCCTAGAAAAAAAGAAGGGACAAAATACAGACTTTTAGGAACCAACTTGCTCAAATCCTCAAGCTGCCTACCACCCAAAACAGAACTGATGTTCATTCCCAAACAGTTCCAAAATAAGTCTGACACTTTTGTGCAGTTGTCCATTGTAGATTCTGCTTTTGAGGGAAGAGATTGTTCACTTAAATACCAGTGAATTAGAAACAACTACTATGAGAGAGAAATTACTGCATAGAGAAGAGTTGCTCTTCTATTAGGGACAGCTCCAATTCTGTTGACTCTGGTGCCTTGCAGAATCAGGTCCCATTAAAAAGCCATTCTTAAAACAAGTAAAGTACCATTTTTTAAAAGGTGGTTTTTATTGGATACACCAAAGTGATAATGTTTGATTTAAAAAGTTTACCAAGGTGACCGATT
The DNA here is from genome assembly GCA_037349315.1 of Chelydra serpentina. Classification (NCBI taxonomy): domain Eukaryota; kingdom Metazoa; phylum Chordata; order Testudines; family Chelydridae; genus Chelydra; species Chelydra serpentina. Next base: position 4,291,457 of record JBAIAC010000040.1, read on the forward strand.
AGCAGGAGAATTGCAAGTAAGATAATAATTTGTCCATTTCCCTGCCCTTCAAATGAAGGTTTTATGTTCCCATCAAATGCTTCTTTTGCATTATTGTATGCAGTGTTGTTGTAGCTGTGTTGGTCCCAGGATACTGGAGAGACAACATAAGGGAGATAATATCTTTTATTGGACCAACTTCCGTTGGGGAGAGACAAGCTTGCTAGCTCTGTAAGTTCGCAAGCTTCTCTCTCTCGCCAACAGAAGAGATATTACCTTGTCTCTCACATTACGTCAAGTAAGTGTTGCATGTTCTTGAAATAAGCTAGTTTTCAGAGTAAGTCCAAAAAAATCTCTGGGTCCACTGGCCCATCAGAGAGAAGGATTGTTGGTAATTCACTGACTAACAAACCTATTCAGGAGGCTTTAGGGTTTCTCTCTTCTTTTTAAAAATAAAGACCGACAAAAAGAGCCAGAGACTCACTGGGAATCACTCTTGCCAATTTATTTTACATGGAAGACACTCTGACATTGTGATAATGGGCACTAGGACGAAACCCTGAAATACGTGTCCAGCCGGAAGAGTCATGTCTTATCTCAAACCTCTAAACTGTGGCCGGAGGCCGACTGGTCGAAGAAGAAAATGTGCATAGGGTTAGGACTCGAACATGCCTTCCCCAAACTGTCCCCTGCAAGTTGTCAACTAAAGTGTTTGAGCCAGTCCCATTGCTAGAGAGAAGAGGTAGAGGGTGCCGCTTCTCAAACTGCCCCCACCACTTCCTCTGCAGCCTCCCGAGCAGCTGTAATGTCAAAATGGAATACTCCGCATGGGCAGCTCCCCCGCTGCAGGACTGAGGAGGGAGAAGAGTGGCTGTCTCTGCTATCTGCTTCCTGGCAAGGCTCTGGGAGAAAGGAGGAGAGCAGGTCTGAGCTCAGCTGCCTGAGCATAGGGGCACACCTAGCAAAGGATAGTTCCCCTCCCCGATAAAGGACAGCCTGGAAAGCAGGAGGGTGAGAGGAGTGGGGACTGAAGTAAGAAAAGCTGAGAACCCACACCCAGTGAAGGCCCTCCAATGCTCTGCCCCAGCCCCAATGTGGGTTAAAATGTGCTCCAGACATATGCCCCGCCTCACTTCCTGCAATAGGGACTATGGCAGCTCCACACCTGTTTGAGGCGCCTCCACATTTTGAGAGAATCTCCAGCAGGAGACTTGCAGGTGGTTTCCATTCCCTTTACAGAGCACAGGGAACAGAACAGGACAGACTCTGTCCCAAAATATCAACTGTAACTCAGGGAGCATTTTGAAATAGTATCTTCAGCCCCTGGCCCAAAAGACTGGACCACACCGAGTGTCAGTTACAAAGTAGGAAAAGTCCACTTGACTTTTGCCTTGGTAGCGTACAAAGCATTAATGTATGTATCTGTAGTTCTTTTTCAACTTTAGTTATCCATTTTACAGCTAGAGTAATAATCACAGAAAATAAATGTTCTTGCTCAAGGCCTTCCAAGGAACCAGTGTGAGAATCAGGCCTTTGCCAAGAGCCCTCTCTCTGCATGTCACATTTAATAAAAAAAATCCACCAGCAGTTCTCTTTCGCTCAACAGCTACAATGTCCCCACTCCTTGGACTGGACTTTGCAAGCCCTTACTCCAGCAGAGTCACACTGGCTTCCAGAGAAGTGCCCAAATGTCTGCAGCATCTATTCTGACCCCAATCATTTATATATCTTTCACCTATCCGAGCCTTTGAATTGCAAGTTCCTTAGGCCAGGAAGGTGGTCTGGTTTTTGAGTACCTTCTATCAGCTGCGAAGTGCTCTGTGTCCATTTGTGGCACGAAGTCTAATTTTTGGTGCAAAGAGCAACTCTACACTATCACAGAGCTTTCCAAACTTTTCATGTTGGTGACACACTTTTTAGACATGCATCATTTCGCGACACACTGGAAGTGACGCGGAATCAATTCCGCCCGGATTACACATACTGCGCATGCGCAGTACCCAGGGCTGGCCGCCCCAAGCAAAAAAAAAAAAAAAAAAAAAAAAACCAACAACAACCCAAGTGCCCACCCCCCACCCAACAACGCCGCCCCGCCAAAACGCCGGCCGGGGAGCGGAGCACGCCTGCCGCCCTGCGACACACCTACACACTGCCGCCGACACACTAACGTGTCGCGACACACAGTTTGGAAAGCTCTGCTCTATCATATGCTTATAGGGGCGTCTTCCACTAAACATTTAGCTCTGACCGACAATTAGTGTGCACTAATTAATTGATTTATTTAACTGCAAAAGTCGTGTATTCATATTCCTGCTTGTTTAATATTCAAACGCTGACTCTAAATCAATCTGCAAAGTACCAGCTTGCAGAAATATCAATATGGCACAGTACTGAAGTCAGTGCAATGCCAGGATACCCTTCAGGCCTTGGCATTCCCTCCTTGTTAAATCTTCCAGAAGAATGGCAAGTTTTTCTAGCACAAACATACCCAATTAGTTTCCAATAATTTAGACTAAATTTCGCAGACGGGGTTCTCTCTCCCCCTGCTCCCAAGCAACACACGAATCACTCCTCCCCCACCTCGTAAGGCGCACATCAGCGTGGGGGTGGGGCAATAATATAGCATGGCATGTAGCAATTCTTATGGGTGGAGCGGGGGGTGGGGGGGAGAAAGAGAAGGGAAAAAAAAAAAAACTTTCTGAAACTTCCCCTCAATTGCTGCATGCCACAAAGGACAGCTGCTACCTTCTCACTTACAAAAACGTGACCTCAGCCAATCAATCTACAGCCCTAGGGCTGTAAGATACCCTCTTACTCACCACTCTGACTGGCCAAACCTATTGAAATAAGGCAGCTTTCCTCTCAACCTCAAACAGGCATGTGCACTGCTATTGCTTCAAGAGGTTTTGGAGGAGGGCAGGGAGAAGAGAGGGGGGGGGGGTGCAGATCAAGCAGTTTCAGACAGACACAGCGTGGATCTATGTATTATCAGTGAGGAGACAAAGGCGAGTCAGCAAATATTATGAATAATATCAGAACTACACATCAGTAAACCTGCTTGGACTTATCTGGACTCCTGTCCCTTCTCTCTTGTCTAACAAGTTCACTAAGAGTGCGGGGGGGGGGGGGCGCGCGGGGGAGGAAGAGGGGGATGAGAGGGAGGGGTGGAGGAGAACCCCCAAGCCTCTGAAACATACTACTGGATGTGCTGGGCAGATTTAGTACACTGCCATCACTAAAGTCGGGCTCTGCCACGGATGCAGCTGGTTTCCCTGCCATTAGAGGGGGCGGCGGGATATCATGGGTGGATTTGGTTTCTCAGGACCAAAACCCTACTCACATATGGTTCAGATACAGATCCCACTCATCTGAATCCCTCAGATTCCAGGAGGGGAAAGGAGTCACAAAAGATTGGTTACGTGTTTCAGTTTAGTTTGCTCGATGTGGGGAGGAAATATAGTTGTGTGGTTAAGGCCCTGGGTTCTATTCTTGGCTCTACCATCGACGCGCTGTGTGACCTTGGGGGGGGGGGGGGGGGGTTTAAAAAAAAAAAAAAAAAATCACACAATCACCATATTTCAGATCTGGAAATGCAGGCACAGAGCGATTAGCACCATCCATCTAACTGTTTATAAAGCACTTTGAGATCTTTGGATGGAAATGCTATATAATGTGATACAGCATGGCCAGAAGGCAGCAGGAGAGTGGTCTAGGATGAGGAGAAGCCTTATTCCCTGTAGATTAATTAAAAGCACCTGAAACCAATTAGAGCACCTGAAGCCAGTCACCTGATAAAATCCCCCTGCTTCACTCAGCCAGAGGAGCTGGAGCAGAGTGGTTTGGTGGTGGAGCAGAGAGCAGTTTGGAGGAGCTGAATCAGAGTGGTTTGGTGGTGGAGTAGAGAGCAGTTTGGAGGAGTGATGCAGAAGGGATTGGTGGTGGAACGAAGAGCAGTTCGGAGGAAAGTGGAGGAGAGTTTTGAGAAGTGCTGCAGCGGGCTAAGATGACCAAGATCCTAGGTAAAGGGACACCTGGCTTGTGCAGAGGGAAGGCAGGAAGCCCCACAAGCTGAAGGTCAGGAGAGGGAAGTAGCCCAGGGGAAAGAATCACTGGTACAAGTGGTTCACCTGCTATCATAGGGCCCCTGGGCTGGGACCCGGAGTAGAGGGCGGGCCCGGGTCCCTCCCTCTCCACTCCCCTTCCCTGGGATACTAGTAGGATAGCTGTTACCCCAGTTCAGGGGCAAGAAATGGCACCCTGAAACCCCCCCACAAGAAGAGAAAGTGCGGGACCCATCATAGTAGTGCCGGCAATTTGCCACAATAAGGACAAGTATTCTACCACTTCCAACCTGTAACCACCACTGTTTCAATGTGCAGTGGTTCTCAAACTTTTGTACTGGTGATCCCTTTCACATAGCAAGTCTCTGAGTGTGACCCCCCCTTATAAATTAAAAACACTTGTTTATACATTTAACACCATCATAAATGCTGGAGGCAAAGCAGGGTTTGGGGTGGAGGCTGACAGCTCGCGGCCCCCCGAGGTTGTCCTGACCCTCAGTTTGAGAAACCCTGATGTAAAGCTACTATATATATATTCCGTTTCCCACTGCCTACAGTAACTGGCCACACCCCGAAACAGTTTGTTAAATTGAAAACTGCTTCCCACTGCAGTAGTACTGCAAGTTCGAACTTCTTTTTCTTAACAACCAGCTCTCCTTGTAGATATGGGCAACTGAACCAGACATGTTAAGCCTGAAATAATCAGGCAGTTTTCACCAGAAGTTTGACAATGGCAGCAGCTATTACTACTTTCCTTTCAAACATGAAGGAAAAAGCCCAGGTCATCTAGCCCATCTTTCAAATATCATGCCCATTATACAGATGGAGAAACAGAGGCACAGAGGGGTAAGTGACTTTCCCAAAATTACACAGCCAGTCAGTGGCAAAGGAATTGTTACACCCAAGCCTTTGTTTTAGCCACTAAACCAGGGATTCTCAGACTCTTTCCATACTGCAAGTTAACGAGGAGATCGCCTTGTAGCCTTCCAAGCATGGACCACCTTACTTCTAACTGGTGACTGAGTAACAGCACTACGGCAACTACAGCAACTGCCGACATTTAATGACTGGAAATGACGAGTGCCAGCACAAAGTGATCAGCCAGCTGTCTACAAACCACTATCAAGTGGTCCACAGACCACAGTTTGGGAAACTCTGCACTAGACCATGCTCTTTCCTTTTCAATGAGTCCCACCCATTGTAACAGGCCAGCATTTTCAAACACCTCCGCAACTTGGATGGATGCAGAGCACAACACGCATTAAACTGCTCTTCTTGGAGTCCGCTTAAGAATGCTGCCAACTTGTAAACAGTAGAGTCAGTTTTGCTGCCAATACAATTTTGACCTAGAGCAAACGGAAGTGCTTTTCCAAGAATCTCTAAGGCTGTTGAGTCACGCTGTACGCTGGCACTGGACCACGTAACCCAAGAGGGGAAAACAAAAACAAGAGAAGAAACCACTCCTAGCAGAGGTTAATGGGGGACAGATGACTGCTTTCTAATTATTCGGGGACATTTCCAGGAAGAAGGTGGTGCAAGAGAGTCTTTCCAAAGAGCTATTCGCCACAGGGGAAACAAAATCTCATTCATATTTTCATCATTGTGGTAAGGCTAAGCAAGTAGATTTGATATTCAGGATGGTAAATTTTCATGATATTTTGCAACACTGGATTTAATAACCATACAACAGAGCCTAACAAGCACAACTTGCAAGAGGTCTGGATATCAAGTTCTTCACCCACTGCGTGTTTTGCATAACATCATTGACTTAGCCCTTCAGGATGCGTCAATAGTTTAGAGGATTTTTTTAAGATGTTTATATTATGGTGGCTCCTAAAGGCCCCCAACTGAGGTCAGGGTCCCATTGTGAAAAGATATAGTAAAATACAGTCCCTCCTCCAGAGGGAGGAGAGCTAAATAGACAAAGGGCATCATCCCCATTTCACAGATGGGGAACTGAGGCGGAGAGAAATTAAGTGACTTGCCCTAGGTCACACAGGGAGTCTGTGGCAGAGCCACAAACCAAACCCAGATCTCCCAAGTCCCAATGAAGACCATCCAGAAAAGTTGACATACAAGCCACTGGTGCATTCATATGCACTAACTCAGGGCAGAACAAGGTTTCCCCCCTTTTTAAATGAACAACGTCAGACCATTTATTAAACCAACTCGGCAGTTTTAAGGAGAAGCTTCAGCTTTGGGAAACTTGGGTATAACTGGATTTCAGGTCACAAGTGAAATTACTTTCAAACTAGACCTAACAGACAGTCTATGAACCTCACAAAGCTACAACACAACTGGCCGTCTCCGACAAAAGGAAATATTTTCAGGACATCACCCACAGGTCAGGATTGAAATGTATAAGCAAAGCTCTGAAAATGTGTATGGGGGAAAGTTAATGGATACATTCTCTGCGTCATGCGAACATTGGTACGCATGGTCCCTGCCCCAAAGCACTTACAGATTTTTTCTTTGAAAACTAGGTTGTGTCGGGTCAGCAATATCAAAGAGTATCAAGAGCTTTCGATCGCCTCTGAAAATGGACAACAGGTTTTTTTAAGAGACTCAAAGAGTTTAATTCAAAAAATTCCCCACAAACACTGCTTTGAACTCTTTATTGTACAAAAGGAAAGGTTTCACAGGGTCAGACAAAACTCAGAGAAAGGCCAGTGGCATATTGACAGCACACGGAAAGACTATAATAAGCATGATGATTTTAGTCCCGTATGACAGTATCTTCTTGTGGCACAATGAAGACTGGATCCATGCACAATGAATGCTTCTTTTATTTTAAAAGAAAAAAAAGGGGGGGGGGGGGAGAAAAGCTACAAACATACATTTCATGAGTGAGAATTTTCTGCATACCTAGGCAGGTGAAGGCAACCTAGGGGTGAGCTGGGCTTGCAAAATGTCAAGCAGCACACACAGTAAATTAAATTCTGTGATGCTGCATTTCCAATGGCCACCATATCATGCATCACTTTTAAAATCGAGTCATAAAAGCAAAGGGAAACAAGGAGAAGTCTATGGCCAGCGGAGTTAAGGACAATAAGGAGTTTTTTAAAGTATGTTAGAAACAAAAAGAATCCAAACAATGGTATTGTCCACTGATGGAAGTGATAGAATTATCAATAATAATGCAGAAAAGGCAGAAGAGTTCAGTAAGTATTTCTGTTCTGCATTCGGGGGGAAAAAAAACAGATAATGTAGTCATATCATCGGACGACACTCTTTCCATTGCACTAGTATCTCAGGAGGACATTAAACAGCAGTCACTAAGGGCTGGTCTACACTAACCCTCCGTGTCGAACTAAGATACGCAATTTCAGCTATGTTAATAACGTAGCTGAAGTCGAAGTATCTTAGTTCAAAGCACTTACCGCGGGTCCACACACGGCGGGCAGGCTCCCCCGTCGACAGCGCTTACTCCTCACGGCGAGCAGGAGTACCATTGTCGACGACGCACACTTCCAGGATCGATTTATCGCGTCTAGACAAGACGCGATAAATCGATCTCAGAAGATCGATTACTCGCCGCCGAAGCAGCGGGTAAGTATAGATGTACCCTAAGGGGACAGAACCCTCTCTTTCACCAACAGAAGTTGGTCCAATAAAAGATATTACCTCCCCAACCATGTCTCTCATATCCTGGGATCCACACAGCTGCAATGCTGCAAACAGCAGCTACTAAAAGTTAAACATCTTTAAATCAGCAGATTCAGATAATTTGCATCTAAGAATTTTAAAGGAGCTGGCTGAGGAGTTTGCTGGACTGTTAACGTTTGATTTTCAGTAAGTTGTGGAATACTGGGGAATTTCAAAAGACTGGAGGAAAGCTAATGTGACAATATTTAAGAAAAGTAAGCTGGATGATGTGAGTAATTATATGTCTTTCAGTCTGACATTGATACTGGGCAAGATAGTGGAGAAGCGGATATGGGACTAGATTAACTATATTATCACCCCTTTAATTCTAAATGCCACATGGGTTTGTGGAAAACAGAGCCCATCAAATTAACTTGATTTTTTTATGAGATTACAAGTTTGGTTGATAAAGGTAATAGTGCTGATGTAATATACTTAGACTTCTGTAAGGCATTTGGTATAGCACAACATTTTGATTAAAAAATAGAAAGATATAAAACTAACATGGCACATGTTAAGTGGATTAAAATACGGCTAACTGATCGATCTTACAATAACTGTAAACAGGGAATCACCATTGAGGAGGTGCTTCTGGAGGTTTTCCCAGTGAGCAGTACTTGGCCCTCATGTATAACATTTTTATGAGTGACCTGGAAGAAAATAAAATAATCACTGATAAAGTCTGAAGATATCATAAAAATTAGGGGAGTGGTAAATAATGAAGAAGACAGGTCATTGACAGAGTGATCTGGTTCACTTGGTAAACCGGGTGCAACCAAACTATGCATTTTAATATGGCTACATGTAAAAAGTATGCATCTAAGAAACTATGTAACAAAGAACATAGGCTATACTTACAAGATGAGAAACTCTCTCCAGGGAAGCAGTCACTCAGAAGAAGATGTGAGGGGACATGGTGAATAATCAGCTGAACATGAGCTCCCAGTGCAATGCTGTGACCAAAAGGGCTAATGAAATTCATGGATACATAAATAGAGGAACCCCGAGTAGGAGCAGAGAGGTTTTCACCTCTGTATTTGGCACTGTTACAACCACTGGTGGAATACTGTGTCCAGTTCTGGTGTCCAAAATAAATTGGAGAGGGTTCCAGGAAGAGCTACGAGGATGATTAAAGTATTAGAAAACATGTCTTATGGTGACAGATTGAGCTCTTTGAGTCTACTTAGCTAAACAAAGAGGGAGTTAAAAGGTGACTTGATTACAGTCTACAAGTATGTACATGGGGAACAAATATTTAATAATGGGCTCTTCAATCTAGCAGAGGAAGGTCTAACACGATCCAATGCTGGAAGCTGAAGCTAGACTAATTCAGACTGTAAATAAGACTTTTTAAAAAAAAAAATTAAACCAGTGAGGACAATTAACCATTGGAACAATTTACCAAGGTTCGTGGTGGATTCTCCACCACGGACAATTTTTAAATCAAAATTGGATGTTTTTTCTAAAAGCCCTGCTCTAGGAATTATTTTGGGGAAGTTCTATGGCCTGTGTTCTACATGAGGTCAGACAAGATGACCACAATGGTCCCTTCTGGCCTTAGAATATAAGAAGAGCTGCTTTGGTTTGATGATAAGTTCATGTATTATTGAAAGTTACCCCTTCTCCCTTTACCCAAGAGACGGAAGGACAGATAATGCCTCAGGCCAGCCTGCTAAAGTGCAATGCTTTCTACCTCTCTCGGACAGAGGATGAGCTAGGGCAACAGTGGAAAGTTTTTAAAACCTAGTCCTGCCAGACGACACCTGCTCTAGCTAATGGGTGGAATCTTACCTAGCTCTTGGACAGCACTATCAATACATCTCAAAGCTTTCTGCAAAGGAAGCAAAAAACAAATAATGATAAATCCCAGTTTTGGGTCCAGTGGTATTAGGAAAACGATCCACTGATGACAATGGTTTTCAGAAGTGGATTTCCTGCTTTTCTGTAAACAGTTTTCAACGCCAGCTGAATTGCCAGAGTAGGGAGATGGAGATGCTGATGCATTCTATCATGCTAGCTGTTGAGCCTGGTAGAACATCAACACTGTAACAGAAAGCGTGATGGAGATGAACAGTCTGTTCCATCTATGCTAGCAATAGAAACCCTTTCAGCATTGGCTGAAGCAGCCCCATTTCTGACTACCATTTTCTACAACAGGTCTGTTCACTAGCAGAGACAGGGCCTTCGGCTCTCAGGTTACAATTTTAGTTACTATGTAAGTGTAGCCTTGTCCCTTCAAGTTCTGCAACATGCCCATCAGGCAACCTGAAATGTAAGAGATGGAGGCTTGGGTAAGTCAGATTCCCCACTGCTTTCCAAACTTTTTCAATAACTCAGATCTGCAAGTAGAGCCCTTGTTTGGGATCTGCAATTACCAGGATCACTCTCCACTCCGTCCTCCTCAAACAATACAGGCTCTAGGAAGGCACAAGGGTTGTCATTTCAATAATGCAAAACCCTGTTGCTTCCACTCCAGAACAGCTGACTTCAAGTGCATAGTAGGCTGTGCTTATTAACAAAATAGGAAATCTGATATATAGAAAGAACACACTGGGGATTAATCCTGGATTGCAGTTTGTGGCCAACACTGGGCCTTCATCCAAACACCGATGACAAGAAGTGAAGTTTTCTCCTACCTGTCACTTAAAGCAGGTACAATTATTGCAGTGTTGTAGTCTCTCTCCTACAGCTATTGTAACAATCACTTTTATATCAGTTTCACATTCATGATGACCTCATTATTTTGTTTCTTTCTTGTTTTGCCAACAACCAGCAAATGAGGGTAAATTTTCCTTCCACAAAATTGCAAATTAAAAAAAAAAAAAAAAGGGTGACTAACTTACAAATTTTGCCAGCTAGCATCTAACACACATTCTTCAAGGAAAATATTCTGGTCTTCAAATTGGCATTCTGGTGGAAGTTTGATGGGCCAATTGAACAGGAAAATGTGACTTTAAAGAATATTTTTAGGCAGATTTTGAATTACTCCAGGCAGAAGAAAAAATAATTACATGTATCATTGCGGCAGCTTAAAATAGTTGCTTTAGCACAGAAGCTGCAGCGCAGACAGAAATCTCTATTGCAATGCAATATCCCTGCCATGGAGAATGTATTGTAAACTCACTTAAGCAGCCTCAGTGATAAAGTCCGTCATTTTCAATCACAGCCAACCCAATAGGGAAGGCTTTTTAAATATTTTTCTCAAAAATATTCTTCTGCTTGTGGTTTGGCCAGGCCTCTGGTGTTGTAAGCAATTCCACAGCTGAGCCCTGTTAATTTTTCTCCAAGCCCAGCAGGGTAGGCATGTCCACTGATGCTGAAATGGTCCCCCTTCTCACTGAGCTTTGCCTGTCACAGTACAGACTACATAATGGCTGCATCGCAAATGCAATTCCATTTTCTCCCACTCCAAGACTATATCTGCTGCTGTGTTGAAACTCAGGGACTCACTTTGTGGCAAGTACTGTTGACTGCCATTAAATCACAAGATGCAGCTGCAGCTTTGGGGTACAATGAATCAGTAAGTTACAGTAAAGTCCGATTTCGATAGTGGACCAATAGTTTGGTGTCCTATGGTAGGGAAACTGAAGACCATCTTTCTAGCAGTACCAAGACCTGGTATCTATCAAGCCACGATACATCCATCAAACTCGATGGCAGTGCAAAACACCATAATCGATGCAAATAGGAATTCTGATTCTAAAGCAACTATGCATCCACTAAAAAGCATTATCCTATTTCCCTATACCTATTAGCCAGAAGTGTGGGTGGGAATCAAAACAGAGCTATACATTCCATGTTCTACAAGGTCAAAAGAATTAGTAATATGCAATTTAGGTTGATCACTACAAGCTTTAAAAATACTGGAATCTAAGAACTCATGGCAACATCCTCTAGTCAAAATGTGGATTTTCAAATCTGATCAGTATTTTTGGATTGCAGTGGCTGTTTTGGGGGGCTTTTCAATCCATTCCACACCAAAACAGACTAGCCAGTTATAAATAAATGTACCATGATGCTAATCAAAGTAAATTGAGCCACGCACCCTCCAGGACTGTGCCTCCTAACCCCCTTTATCCTTTCACACATTGGCCTCTGCCAAATAATTCAGTACTGCCACTACAACACACCACGTGATAGCAAGTGCTTCAAGCATCTTACGATATTTATTACTATCTACACGTCTATAAGTCATTCTGCACAGCAACGTATGTGGATACTAACATGAGTTATTGCATTAAGGATGTAAATCTCTCCCGGATCTTTGGCAAGAGAGCTGGTTTTAAAAGTGTGGGGAGAGATGATTTTGTATTTTTTCTACATTTCACTCAAAATAGAGAGGATAAACTAGAGAACAAGTGCTACAGGCTCACACTCTCCAACTCCTCCCTTTTGCACCCCACCACACTTAGACCAAACAATCTATTTCAGACCCCAGAGAACAAGGCATGTATGATTGGTGTCTTTTCCCCACGTTTGAATGGAAAGTAACAAATGTAAGCAGCAGTTTATTCTTAATGCTGATCTCCCCTATAACTAAAATGATATGCCAGTGGCAGGTGGCAAGTTTGAGGGGGGGTGGGAGTTGTTTCTTTTCTTTCTTTTTAATAAATGTAACAACAAAGGGCAGCCAGATTTGACCTAAAGGTTCAACCATCAAGAGTTAAACTGATTTAAATAATTAGACCTAGAATGTCAGGCACCACCACAAACAATTCCTCCTAATGCTTTTAGGATTAGATTGCTAAAGAAAAGGCACAAAAAAAGAGGCCACTTGCAGTTGTGGAAATAAGTCAATTTTCCTTTCATATGTCATTTTCTCCATGCAGAGCTGCTGTGATATGATCCTAAGGAGCCATTTATGGCTTTCTTTCCAGAACTGCTGCAGCATAAGCAATAGCTTTAAGTCAGAAAAAATTCTGACTATGCTATTTATATACACACAGTACATTTATTAAACATAAAATTAAATATTTGTTCAAAGTTCAGGATGTTTTTTCAGTGAAAACAACAGTTAGGAGTAACATATTGTTTTCTCCCTTAGTGTATAAACTCAGATTATTCAAAATGCTGTTTGAATTTGCAGTATTTTAAACTTCCTTCAATCAAAAGATGAAAAACACAGTAGTTTTGTAATAAATTATGTTTTTCTTGGTTTTTGGCCTCTTGCGCGAATATATTCCATAATGAAGTAGTATCCAGTGGGATCTGAGTAGCCCTCTGGTACATACTTGGTTTCATATATAATTCATTAATTTTATGTAGAGCTACACACCCTTACACTCACAGGCACTGAATGCAAAGTTACAGCTCCCTCGGTAACAAGCGGTCGAGCTGTTTTGTTTTATTTCTAAATTGCAAGTTTTCCTAGCAAAAAGTTTGCAGAAGTTATGAAAATCCCAGATTATAATTTCCACAAGAGACTCAGAGCTGCGCCTAAATAAAAGGCTCTGTGCTTGCATTAGTGCCGATCGGCTAGCTCCACTCTATGCACTGTATCCAGCCCTGCTGTAAAATGACCAAATAAGAGCGCCCAGCTGGCAGCCCCGATAAAGGGATAAACAGACGTGCTGCAAAACCCTCCACCCCGCGCTGCGATGCCCACTTCTACGTGGGACAAGTTCCAAGAGAAGTCAATTATTGACTTCTCCCCTCTAGCGCGGGTCGCTATCAACGCAGACTGGGGGTTTACAACACGCACCGATCTGCAGCGAGCATAATGGGCGACTCGCTCAGAGAGCTCGCCCGCCCCGCGGCTGCTCTAGCGTGCTCGCTGCCCGGGCGCCAGGGATTCCCATTCACAATTCGGCGGGGGTAAAAGATTTACTCCCACGTCTGACCATTCTGAGTGAGCAGGGAAGAGGGAGCCCCCGGAAGCCTCGGAGCCCCCATTGAGAAAAAGAAGAGTTCACGGCTTAGCAATGGGGATCCCACCGGGTCTTGCTTTGTAACGGGGGGCGGGTGTATGGTATACAGCTGAAGGGGGGCAGAAGCCCCCACTCAGTGGAATATAAAATGTTACGCTCCGGGCTGATTTAGCAGCAGCTTGGCCAGGCTTTAAATCTTTCCCCCAGGTAGCTCGTGGACTAAAGGGATGGGGGGGGGGGGGGGGGGAGCACCGGGAAGCCGCGTCCTAGCGAGCCCCCAACAGTGGGGCTGCGTGTTATCCTCTGCTCCGTCCATTGCATTGGAAACGGTGCCGTCGGTAACAAAAGCCAGAGAGACCCCCCGACACACACACAGAGCAGCGGCGGCTCCGTCCCTCCTTGATCTCAGGGCGGTGGGGAGGAGGAGATGGGGCAAAAGTTCAGTGCGATCCCACTGAGCGGTAGGGGTGCGCGTTTGGGGGAAGGGGGCAGCTTTATGGGCAGGAAACCTGGCCCCTGGGCTCCGGAGAGCGGCAGGGAAGAGCAGTGGCCAGCGACTGCCACCCTTGTCTCGAGCTCCCTTCTTAGCGCTCCCCCGGGTGGAAATAGGTGGACCGTGGGGAGGGGGGATATCCAGGGGAACCCCCAGCACAATACAGGCTAATGCAAAACACGCCCCCCCCCCCAATGCACGGCTCCCTCCCTGCCCAAGAATGGCTCAAGCAGGGGGCGGGGCGGGGTGAGGGCAGCTAGCTGCTCCGGGGGCTGCCTATCCCCCGTGGCTCCTCCAGGCAGCAGCTGCCGCAACCCTCCCAGTGCCCCCTCCCCCCGGCCGCTAGGCAGCGAGCAAAAGGGGCAGAGCACCGGGGGGTGAGGGGCGCAAAAAGTTTCCAGCCGCTGCGACCAAATAGCAACGATTTACCATCCAGAGATCCATTCAAATTCACCCCCTTCCCCGCCCCCTTCCCATGCAAGGGGGGCAGCGAGCAGCGGCTGCCAGGCACGGGCACTGCAAGGCAGGGGACCCCCCCCCTTGCACCCATGCATCGGGCACATAAAGAGCAGGGGGCAGCAGGGCTGGGCGGAGAGCCCCGAGCAGAGGCAGCAGCTGGGCTGGAGCCTGCCGCGTCCGGCCCCCGAACGGGGAGACCCGCGAGCCCCGGACCCTCCACGGCGACTTTGTCTCGTTACCTGTTTTTTGTTTTATTGCATCGGTAGCAGCAGCGTTGCTCCCCGTTCCCCTTCGGCTCTCGGGCTATAGCAGCCTGTTCCTCATCTCACAGCCTTCCTCCCAGCGCCATCTTGCAAGCTTGTGACGTTGGGAGCTGCTCACCCCTGACCCACATTTGAATAGAAGCCAAAATGAAAAAAAAAGGGGGGGGGGGAGAAAGAAAGAAAAGGAGGAGAGGGGGGGAAGAGAGAGGGAGAGGGGGAAGAACAAAAAGAAAGAGAAGGAGAGAGAGAAAGACAGCAGCTAAGCAAGTGCTGCGCTAGTAACACATCAGCTCCTACCCTCTTGCCAGCTAGTTTAGTAATAAGCAATTTCCTGCTTTTGCAATAAATGTTGCAGCGGCAGAGCTGGGAGAGAGGGACAGAGAGGTTTGTAATTCCCATTAAAGGACGCAGGCTTCCCCCACCCCCTTCCCCTACCACCCACACCTCCCAATACAACCCCAGAATCCTATCACTAGTTTATGGCAATTTAAATATTGCTACCCACGCTCCGATTTTCAGCAATTAAAAGGGCATTTGTGAAGATTATTTTTTCCTCTCCTAGCGAGATCTAGACTGTGTCTGTAAAAGAATTATAGGGAATATAACCTGTAAATGTGTTGAGATTTTCTTTTTAAAAAATTAGTTTCATGCTGTATGCAAAACCAGAAACATTTACAATGCAATCTGTATGTGATTAGTTTATTATTATCATTATGTATTTATTAAGCACTGCCAATGTGTTGTGTATCATACAAGCCACAAATAGAGACATAGCCCTTGCCCCAAGGAGTCAATAGGAATTTAAGATTTATTTTATTTATTGGAACTGTATTGGAGGAGAAAGTTGTTTGGGATTTACATCCCCAGTCCTGCAAGCACTTACACGTGTTTAATTTAAAACACATGAGTAATTCCCTTGAACAAAATGGGACTAAGTGCTTAAATTGAGCATGTGCATAATATTTTTTAGGATTAGGGCTTTAATTTTAAAAATGTGAACTGATAGATAAGCTTCAACTTTTCCACATTGATGAACATGGCCAGCAACATGCAGGTAATGCTGAATAGGAATAATATTTAGTATTACATTTTCAAATGTATTACATTTTCAAAATGCTATACAGAACTTTGCTAATTAACCTCTAATAATGAAGCAACATATATGACCACATATTATGGCAATTAGATATAAGATTCTTTTGCTCCCACATAGAAATAATGGGAATATTTTTCTTTTTATTTGGTATGTTATATATTTATTAATAAAGGAGGAAATTATTGTGCCAAGGCGGTTTTGCCTCTAAGAAGCAAAGTCCTCGATATTGCCCAGGACCCAAGTCTCTTTTACATTGGGTAGGGTGATTACGTTAATGAAGTTGATCCTATAATTTGTAATGTCTCTGAGAATTTGATGGTAGCCCTAGCAATATCAAGTATTTCAGGGGCTTCTTGTGCAAATCCAGGCAGTTAAGCTCCATCATAGCCCCACAGCCTATATTAGCCTTGTCTGATAATAATGTTCCTTTCATAGTGGCTCACCTGGGGTTCAAAGTTTTTGCCACAGAGGTCTCTCAGTCCCACCATAGGGGCCTGAATAGACAAATAAAGATAAGACAGATCACAACAGAGTGTCAGAAGGGTCTGGACCTGCAGTACTCTCACCATACACTCAGTAAAGAGCAAAAAAACTTCAGCAGTGGCGAGAACAGCAGAACTGACTGTGAGTACAAGACACAGCGAATTAGATATAGATCAGTTCAAGATTCCTGCCTCACTAACGCTCACAGGGAAATGGTGATGGGAGTGGTTTCCAGCTGTATTTTAAAGTTAGTGGCCTTGCAAAAAGCTAGTGAGGTGCAGGTGCAGCGACACAACTAGCTCCTCTCCATTTCTGCTGCTAGTTGCCGTTTAAGTCACTTAAACGCGACCATTTTTGCTACTGCTCCGGACTTGCTGCCCACAGGGAGCTATCTTACTCCATGCTGTGCTGGAGGAGCCTTAGGAGAATGCCCAATCCTTGTGGCATGTGAACTAAGCAGGAAAGAGAGACAAATCTGGATGCTGTTTTAGCCAAGTTTAGACATTACTTTCATCCAGAATCTCCATAGGTTTGGGGACCATCTGTTCTGGACACACCCACTCTAAGGAAATGGAGCCACGGAGAAATACGTAATGGAGCTGAGACAAAAAACTATACATTAGGAGGTTGGCACAGTGGAAAATGCTACGATAGGGCATAAATCTGTGTTCAGCTTAATATATACATAAGAGTTATATGGCTAAAGAGGGGCTAATGAGAAAGCCAGACCTGGACCTTCCATTAAAACTGTGGATATCTGAGTATCTGCTGGAACAAGTAGGGCACAGGCTATGACTACACCTCCATCTGAACAAGACTTACAGGCATATAAGAGAGATACCAGATACTTATAGTGTGTCCAAACAAGGCATACAGCCATGGACATTGCCATCCGAACAAACAGTACCCCCAAAGCACACCCACTGTGGGCACGTCTAAGCATTGGGTACAACACGTGCCAAGTAAAAGTACAACTCAGTCATGGAAAGCAGCAATGTCAGGGCCAAGACTAAATGAGAAAGGCGTAAATACATTGTTCCTGGGGACTGTGGTGTGGCACATATGAGTAAGTTTTGAGAGATGTTTGGTACTCAGAGATATCTTGAGGAGGACAACCATTCCAGTTCTAATCAGATACTGGTGTTTATAACCATTATTTTTTAATATATATGCTGCAGTAGCCCTCTAGGGCCCCAATCAGGATCGTGACCCATTGGGCCAGTTGCTGTACAGACACATACAAAGACACTGATCTTGTCCTGTGGATCATGGTGAATATGTTGAAGACACTGGATCCGATGCAAGTACAACAAATAGATTTTGTCCTAGTAGTGTGTTAATAGTTCAGAATAGAACCTGGAGAGCTAGTAAACTTGGCTAGAATTATATCTCCTACTCACATTAGTCTCCAGCCCTTCCTCATAAACGTCTCAGTGATGCTGTTTCTGGGCAGAGAAGCATCTGTGGACCTTAATATTAAATACAAGTTGGAGGTGCTGCAGGCAAAATGTTTCAGTTCAAAACAAGAGTTGGTAGATGAAACCTCAGAGGGTTTTCAGGGCTGTAGTGAGTTTAAAGGCACACGCCACCCATAGCTGGACTTTTAAGCACCTCCAGCCTTTCAAAGCTATGCTGATGGCTGGCTTATGCTCATGGTAAAAACTTGACAGGAGGACATTGCTGTGATGTGTAGAGTTGAACCCCTACCCTGTGGGTCAGCAGTGAAGCCATCACAGAAAAGAACATGTCACTGCAGAAAATAAAGAGGACTCGGGAGCTGGTGTGCCCCTGTGCCCTGACAGCCATGCAGCACCACCTCTCCCAACGGCAGTGGATGTCCAGTGCCACCTAGCAGGCAAAGCCGTTGTTGACAATAGTGAATGAAAAGGGTGAGTTAAACTCGGCATCGGCTACTACCATGTTCTCCTTCTGCACCTTGTAGTGCAGGTGCAGATTTCAATAATCACTTTTTGCTGTTAGGCAGCAAGGGGAATTTTCCAGCAGTGAAACTTTCAGAGGGGTACAAGAGAGCCACTTCATTGGCTTATTGCAATGTCTTTATTGCAGGTGCAACACAGAAAATAATCTGATTGCAAAGGACGGCAGGGTATAAAATGTACAAAGGAAGAAAATTTTGAACTAAACGAGGAATAAAATGGAGTTCTAGGAAGGAAGCAAAGTACATGGGGGCAAATAATCATACCACCAAAGGTATGACTGAAAGGAAAATACAGGTAATAGCTAACCTACCAGCTGCACAAAGATAAGAAGTTGCTACAGCATTTTCTAGGCATGGTCTCCTGCCTGATTTACTGCATCCCAAATGGGACAAGTCTAAGAGTCCCACTGAAAAAAATATTTCTTAATGATATAAGGATGAGAACATAAGATTGCCCACGAGCAACTGAAAGATGCATCTTTTTAGGCATTGGGACTTCAGTTCTGACTGACCTAGACAACTGTGCGAATTGTGCTCAAGTGGAAAAAGACCTGTTGGTAATAGTATATGCAATGAAGTCATAGCAATGTCTCTTTGACAAAGAGGTCCTTCTACAATCAGACCATAAACCCCTGGAAGGCATGTTCACTAACCCACTCAACAAGAGACACTCCAGAATGGCCATGGAGGAGACTGTGTTTTATGCCAAGATGTATTTGAAAGGCTTCTCCATCTCTTCTATCTCTTCAGTTATAAATAATCTATGCACTGTTAGACTATTCTCACTAAGACCTCTTCATAATTAGATTATTTCAGTTCCCCACCCCTTTTTGTGGGTTATTGCTGCTCAAATTATTATTGCTGTTGATCGATGCTTTTTTACTTTTTTACCCGTGCATATAAAAACTCCATCTCTAAAAAAATGATTTAATAATTAAATTCTAGATGGTGCTGGAATTCCACTTTCATTTTTCATGGAGCTTTGTTCCAATGGAATTGAAAGGCAAAACACACGTTTTTAAGAAACACGTGTTTAATTTAGAAGAAAACTTTACTGAAAAAATGATACGAGTCCAGAGCTATCTAGTGAAGAGATGAATTGGTCAGGTCCCACATCTCAGAGCTATTGTTTTTGTCTGCCTAGCTGTAAATTCAGTGGGACGGTCCAGCACTGGTTCAGATTTGGAAGATTCTCCTTGCAAATAGTTCAGTGTCATATACACAGTGATATATTATTTTAATTTTGGGGGGAGAAGGAGGGACAGTTGTATTGCTATAAGATGAGTTCTTTTGTTTTATACCAAACATTTTATTAATGCATTGCAAAATACCTATGTCTGCCATGTTAGTGGTTATAGTCTGTGCAATGGTGTATCTCCGTTAGACTATGGGTACACAATATCACAGGTGGAAGACAAGTGATCAATAAGGTACACATTTCAGACTGATTTGTTGAGTTCTACTTTTATTTTTGTACTTATTACACCTTTGGTTAGAGTTTTTATGTTATTATTTATTGCTAAGATAGAAGTACTGAGTCGTATTTTCGATTGTCTATAACAAACCATAGAACCAGCAGGTGCTTGTTAAAATGAAGTTCTTCTGAAATACTCGTGGAGTAGATTTTTCAGCTTATATGTAGCCTAGAAATCTCTCTCTGTCTACATGTTAGAGATAAATATTAGAAAAGCAAATACAACAATACATAAATGCTTTTTACTTTCTTTGTGTGTGCGCCTGTTTGAATGAATGTGTGTGCTGCTTATATGAGTAATTAAGATTGCATGCTGAAAGATTAATCTATCATAAGATGGAGGTAAAGTAGATAAGGTGGTCAAGGAAGCAATTCCAACAATAGGAGTGCATTAAGAAGTAACATGTATTGGAGAACAGTACATTGGTTGCCAGCTGGTGTCTAGGTGGAATTTAAAGTACTGGTTTTGCCTGAATGCTTTGGAATGTACTTGCGGAATGGTATGAGATGGCTCATTTGCTGGTGTAAGCATGATGGAAGAAATGGAATTTATTCCAGAAGAGGAACACAAGGGCTATGTCTGCACTGCAAAAAGAGATGTGTTCTTACATTGGGTTAGCTATCTCAGACCTTGTCTACACTACAGGTTACTTCGGTATAACTTACGTCACTCAGGGGGTGTCAAAAATCCACATCCCTGAGCGACATCAGTTATACTTGACCTAAGTGCCAGTGTGGACAGCGCTATGTTGATGGGAGAGCTCTTTCTTGTCTGCTTAGAGCATCTCCACTCCACCACAAGCTGCGCCGCTGTAAGTGCTATAGTGTGGATGTAGCCTTAGTGTGAAATCTTACTGGAGACGTGTCACAGGCAGTTTTTACCTCAATGTACCTAGTGGAGGTCAACCTTATTCCTCCCACACACACCTGGGGTTGATCTTGACTAGCTACTCTGAGGTAAAAAAACTACCTGTGCGTGTCTGCTCTAGGGTTTTACATGGAGATAGCTAACTCATTGTATAAACACACCTATCTTGCAGTGAAGATGTAGCCAAAGAGAAGAGCCCTCATAAGGCTATTCAAAAACAAGCCGTAAAAGGGTGGGGAAAATTATCCAGAACAGAATTAAAGATCAAGGAAATGCTCCAGGCTTGGACCATCCAAAGCAGTCTTCTAAATTAAGATGGTGAAGAAGATAGTCACCAGATTCAGATGAGATGAACAAGGAAGATTCTATTAGGTTCAATTACATGCAAAGAGGATCCCGGCATGTTAGGACATATTGCACTGCAGCTTCATGGCAAAAGCTGCTTTTTAAACTCCATAGAAATGCAAACATCACTTTCTCTGTCTCATTATATACCTGTAGGATGAAATCCTGGACTCGGTGGAGTTTTGTCGTTGACTTCAATGGAACCAGAATTTCATCCATAATCTTTATCTGACTCTCTTCCATCAACTTTTTGTCTGGATCCTCTGTGTTACTCTTTGCAATGGGGTCTACTCCGTACAAGTGGTGAAAGGGTTAATGTTGGCTTGAGAGGTCAATCACCTGGTTGCACCTGGAGGGTGGGTCAGGCCTAATTAAGGATGAAACCCAGCTGGAGAGGATCTGGTTGGTGCTATAAAGAGAGGAAGTGGGGAGCAGAAGGGGGCTGTAAGGAGAGGAGAGAATTCTGCCGTGACCAGTCACTTTCTTGGTAGCAGACAGTGGAGAGACCTGTGGGGACCAGGAAGGCTCCTGCAGGTGAGCAGGAAGTCTGGGGTGAAAGGGGAAAAGACACCTGAAAGACGCAGGATTGGAGCAAGCTCCTGTGCATGACCCTGACACAAGGGTAGAAACTGGACCTCTGGGGAAAAGTCTTGTGGGGGGGCGCTCTGGTCACAAAGAGCTCAGGAAGAGGCTGAGGGGGAAGGCCTGTAGACGGCTAATGGTAGGAAGGAGTCATGGGAGGCAATGGTGAGGTGTCTGATGGAGCAAAACATGGCTGCTTGTCCTCGGGATCCTGGACTGGATCCCAGTATAGTGGGTGAGCCTGGGTTCCCCTACCACCCTGCAGGAAGGTGCCGTGAAGCCCCCTGACATGAGGGAGCAAGGAGTATTTAAAGCCCTGAGAGAAGCGTGTGAAGACCACGGGGCCAAGAGGTGGAGCAGACTAGGTGTAAAGACACTGGGTTTCCTGTTGGACTTTCTTTTACCTGTCCAGTGGGCCAAGTCGCGGGAAAAGAGACCTGCACAGGAACAGAGCAATTGCCTGCAGTGGGTGCTAAAGAGGGCAGAGCGGCTATGCCACACTCAGCAGTGAGTTCAGTCTCCTGCACCTTCATATGAATGTTCAAACACACTGAGAAGAGTGGGTGACAGGAGACAGAGTGGCTACGTCTCCACCTGTGAAAGTGCCCATTGGCAGGTCAGCAACACCTAGTGGCTAACGGTAACAAAGGCTGCTGAATGCTAATACAACCCATATGTCCTTTTGCCAACAGGATGGCACTGACTGAGGATTCAAGCCTCTGTACCAACAGTGAGTCATCTTGTTTGGCACCAGAGCAGAACGTGTTTATTATGACCTAAAATGTTAATGCAAAAATATGGGTGTGGAGTATGTGTTGCTTTATGTTGGCAGAGGATTTGCCTTGGAGGCCAGACTGCCTTACTCTACCAGATGCGCTGCTAATTTGAGAGGCTGAGGCAGTCGAATGCACCTGACAAAGGAGAAAATTGCTGAGACTTTCCCTTCTGTTGATTTTTGATCCATTTTCTTCTTGTCTTCCAAAAACCACCCTCCAGTCTGATCCTGATATCACTGTTACTGGTGTAAATCAGGAGTAACTCTACTGGCATCCATGGAGTTACCCTGGTGTATGTCAGAGGAGAATCCAGCCCAGTGTTTGATGTGGTTTAAATGAGGTTATAAACACTTAGGGTCAGATTTGAAAGTCATCTTCTGTGATTAATGCTGATCACCATGGAAAGCCTTGCAAGTCATTTCATACCGTGTAATGGAACGTGACTATAGTTCAGGGGACAAAGAATAAAGGGGTTGGGATTTTTTTCAGCTGCAGACAGAAGACCGGTTATGAGCGTCTGGAAAGGTTTAGTCTCCTGATTGTCTGTGGTGGCATTGAGGTATTAGCGTGGCTTTCTGACTGGCTTTGAGTGTGGGATACCAGTCCAGGGTTGATAGTGTGGGGACAGAACTCCAGTTATAAATTTTTTCTTTCCTCTCTTTGAGATTTGTATTCTATTTTTCTTTTAAGACAGAAAGAACGTGGCATTGCCCTCACATTGTTCAAGCTTGAAGGACAATTCAAGTACAATGTGAACTGCTAAGAAGCTGAAGAAGGCACACAAAGCATATGCCATGCAGTGTGGTCCCTGTACCCACTGTTAGGGATCATATGTCAGTGGTGTAAGATAGAGCTTGCCCTAGTTTGCTCTAACCAGAGGAGAACGAAGCCTGCTGACTCAATGGGTTCACTCTACTAAACTCTAGTGTCATTGCAGTAAATCATACAATAGCTGCTTGGACATGATTCTGAGTTGGAGTGAAGGAGGGCACTGACCACCTGCAGCAGCACCCACTGTCCGGGCACTGCAATCCTAATTCTGGCCTGGTGTGGTGGAGAAAGGCCATGGGGTGTGGTGGGGCAGGACAGTGAGCCCTCTCTGCACTCACCCAACAGCGGCACCTCCTGTCTCACAAGGCTGGGCCTGGCTCGCCATTTCAGGCATTGCAACCTGGCACATGGGGGTTGCAGCGCCACTTAGATTTGGCACCCTTGGTTTTGTGATTTCTGTGCAGTTGAACCCACGCTAAAGCCACCCCGGCTCTAAATGATGCTGGGGCCAAGCTGGTGCAGAATCAAGGAGCTGTAACTGGCTCCCTTACATTTCCCCTGCTTCCTCTGCAAAGTGGAGTTCAGACACAGGAGAGGATGGCGCGCTGCGTACTGGTTTATCACTGCCATAGTTTCAGGCTGTTAGTAAAGTAACTACAGCAAGAGGTGCTCAGCAGGCTTTCAGCTTGGATCTCTGCAGGGGAGAAGGGGTAGAGTACGTTAACTCTTTATGCTAACCCATTTCCTTGGTGAAATGTTTGCAAACTGTAACATGTTGCCAAGTGATATTCTGCTTAATCTAAAACCCGAGTAAAGATAAAAGTTGATTGGGTGGGGGGGGAGAGAGAGAGAGCATTGACATCATGAACAATAATTGCAAAAAATATATCTCTGTATCATAACTAAAATGTAGGATTGACATAGTGCTTTTCAGCAGACAGTAGCTAAGCCTTCTAAGCAGACAGCCTTCTACGATACAGGGGAGTAAATAGAACAGGAGTACTTGTGGCACCTTAGAGCAGTGTTTCCCAAACTTGGGACGCCGCTTGTCCAGGGTAAGCCCCTGGCGCGCCCGGCCAGTGTGTTTACCTGCCGCGTCCCACTGGTTCGGCCGATCGCGGCTCCCACTGGCCGCGGTTCGCTGTGCCTGGCCAATGGGGGCTGCGGGACGTGGCGCGGGCCGGGGGCTGTGCTGTCCGCCGCGTCCCACAGCCCCTGGATAGTTGGAAAGGTGGGATGTCATTGTATGGCTGAATTTCACTGGCTTGAATGATTTTCTGTATTTTAAAATTTTGTGCAACATTTTAGCACCTATGAAGGCTCTTAGGGGTATTGCAGTGGCACTTCTTTTAGTCTTTAAAAATATCATAATAAACAAATAAATGGCATCTATTCCTGTTACTTTGCAGCTCAGAATCCAGGAGTGAGATAAACTATTTTAAGGAAAATGAGAAAAGATATTAAAAACAAACAGACAGTGCCCTACTAAAAAATGCATGGATATCTGTTGGTGTTGTTTTAAAAGTAAGCCACTGCACCTTTGTAATTAAGAATGAAGGGATTTATATGCACATATGTACAGTGATGACCCCCCCCCCCCGCCCAAGTGATTTTGAGATGAGGGTAAACTATATTTTTTTCACCTAGTTGGGTTGAAATTACTTATCACTTGAATAGCATCTGCAACAGCGTATGCCGAGGAAGCAATTTTTCTTTTGCAAGAAGATGAAAAAGAAATAAAAAAGGAGTCAAAGAGTAAGCTGGCTGAATGGGCCATTAGAGTTTGGTGCTAAAGATGTAGAAGTCAAATAGGATAGAAAGGCCCCATAAATTTTTACAACTCCTTGGAGAAAAACACTGTGATTATTAAAACATGAAACCTTGCTTTTCTAAAATGCTTAAAAGATTAATATAGAAATGTCATACTGTGGCTGCTGGAGGGATTATCCTTAATGGGAATGTTAGAAGTTATTTTAACGTAAAGGAAACATAGCCACTGAAGAAAGATCAAAAGTGAAACAAATTCAAGGCTCTAAATTTCAGGAAAATGAAACGATTTCTACTTTGTTAATTAAAATGAGCAAATTCTCCATAAATATTGTCGGTATGTGACAACATCAAACGTGGTGACCTCATCTAATTAGTCATTACTAATCCAATCACTAGTGCAAGAGAAAAGCTTAGTTCTCTTTTGGGAAGAATGCAAAACTCCTAGTTCCCATTTCTGCACGAGGAAAATTTCCTTTTTTGCAGAAGTACTTTTTTTTTGGTGAGGTCATGTGTGTAGCCAAATAATGTCTGTAATAATGCATGGTCTTCAGGCAGGGTTAGGTACATCACATGATCCAATGGGAAATGCTAACTGAGTTTGTGGTCTCTTCAATGCAAGCCCCAAGGTTACATTTTAAGAGAGGATTTTTTGACTTTGAGTTTTCTTTTTAATCTAGCGTCGTTGCTTCTTCCAGCAAACTGGTCACAATGCTACATGCTGCTCTGTGCTCTAAGTAAAACTTCAAAGTTTAAATTAATGACTCGCTGTTAGTAAGAAACTTAATATTCTCTTTGCCATTCTGAATGGCACTTAATTTACTGTCTCTCCTTGTTTGGTCATTGCTGCAGTCAAACACCTGATTCTCTAGAACTTCAGTTAGCAGCACAAGACCATCAATTCCAGAGGCTGTAATTGGTTTACAAATTGTGCTGGCGTCTACTTGTTTTTTCCGCTAATGTGAAGCATGAAACCACACTACTCCATGCTGCAGTCCTAACACATTGCTGTCCTTGTTCCTCTGTGAAATGGCTGAGCGGATGGAACACAGGTTCTTTTAATATTTATTTTTAAAATGATCCATCATCACGTGAGCACTCAGTTTGAGTCAGCTAGTTTTGCAAGAAGAACATTCCTGGAAAGTAAAAAATAAAAGTGCTCATTCACTATATTCTGTACCCACAATTGCATTTAATACAAAGTTCAGTGATGTATTTGCTGAAAACAATACTATTAGTGAGTAATCAAATAGCAATGACAGTATTTTTCTTGGGAAAAATAGTTTGCAACTATTTAAAAGAAAATTCTGATTCATCTGGCAAAATCTGCTTCTTTGTATTGTCTTCCACAAGACAATAAATTAATGCCTAGATCTAAACTCTGTTCAGCAGGAAAACAGTGTCATTCTTTTTGACCTGTCACTCGTCTGCATTGTAAAATCATGCAATCCTATACATAATCACTTAGGATTTTTTGGTTCAGTCAAAACAATGTCATCATCCAGTTATTGTTAATGTTCACGGGACATTACTTCATGTTCAAGTTCTTTCTTTCTTATAAAGTATCCCTTTGCACCTTGGAATGCCTCCAGCAATTTCAGTTGGCTCCAGGGATGCAGCTGGCTTAGGCAGGGCTACTCAGCTGGATTCAGTCTTGACTTCCATCCTCAGGAAATATGCAGTCTCCCTGTATTGTCTACATTCTCTGCAAGCAAAAGTCAACAGTGATGACAAGGTGACACAGTTAGAGATGTGTGACTAACGGGTTTTTTGGTTTGCTGACTGTTCTGATTAATAACAAGAAAAATAATAATAAAAATAATTTCCTGTTGACCCAAAAATGAAATTTTCAGCAAATTGAAAAGTTGAAGGAAAATTTTCTTTGACTTGAAGAAATATTTCATTCTGATTTCAAGCTCTTTTTTTGCATTTTGTAAAAATTGAAGGAAATTTTGAAAAAAAGATATTTTGACCCCCCAAATCAAAATATTTTGTTTCTAAAATGTTGGACCAACATACATTTGCAAAACACTTCAATGTTGTGGAATCTGCATTTTTCACTCAAAAGCTTTTGACAGACACGATGCTTGAGATGTGCAGCTTAGTGGGGTATGCACTTGGCTCAGGGGAAGGAAGGTCTCAAAAGGGACAGGAGGAACATAATCAGTAGAAGTAGAGGAATCTAGTTAATTCCCAGGGATCTAAACACCTAATAACATTCTGTCTTGGTTTAATAACTAATTGGAATTTTACAAACCCCCAACTGGCTTCAGTTTCAAGAAACTGGAAATATATCTCAAAATACTTAGAAAACTATCAAGCAGGAGAAATGGGAGCCAGGCTTTGTAGAATCAGAATCTTCATTTGTAAGTGGAAGTACAATCCACGGTTGTTCAGGCACTTGAATGCTTGGGAATGTTACCTATCGATACTGTGTGAAGTTATTTGCACACCTGACTTTGTTTTGGTCACCATAGAAATCAATCTCCTAGTTTTCCAATCTGTTTGCAGACCATGCTATATGGCACACACCCTAATTCTGGTATGCCAAAACAGTACCTTGCCAATGAGAGAGACTGGGACACAAGCAGATGTAAAAGATTACTGCTAAGATGTGTAACAATTTTCATCTCATTACCATTATTTTTATCCCCCAATTCTCTTTGAAATAAAAGCAAGATCCACCTAGGAAGAGGCATCACTTTGTCTCTAGTCCTTTTTCTCCATATGGTTTTGGGAAATGTGCTGTTAAGATAAAATGGAAGCACTGTAATTTCCCGAGGTATCCTAATTGTGACAGTGCTCTTTTGTTGACAGCGTTGTGGTCTACAGGGTGACCACATAAATAAGGTTGCTGTGGCAAAACACAGTGAAGCTGTACCTTGGCAAATGTATGCAGTCTCTAAAACTTAACAGACTTGAGGGCTGTACTCCTTGCCTCTCTGATGTTCCTTGAATTTGCAAGTGTAAGATAACACAGTAAAAATCATCTATATGCCCTAAGTCGTCATTAAAATACACATATATTTTAATTAATTTAAATGCTCTGATTACAATACCAAATGCAGGATGTGAACCATTGCATGGCAGTTCTGAATTCTGTAGATACCTAAAGCTTTACAGCCCAGTTCTGCAACCATTACTCACATCGCAAGTTTTACTCATATGAGTATTCCTATTTACTTCAGTGAAGCATTAACAAAAAGGGGGGCAAGATTAGACCCTTAAACTTCATCTACCTTGTGTGCTTGCATTTAGTACTCTCCACTTTGTGGTAGCCACCCGTTTATTGGTTGCCTGACCAGTGGTTGAAAACAGAGGAAAAGACTGGAAAGTCCATATTTTCTAAAGTCATGAAAAGAGAAGAGGCTTTTTTTAAAAACTTGACTGTGCTCTGGTGAAAGATCCTAGGTTGGTTGCACTAGAAATCTAAATTTACTAGCCACAGCAGTTGCAGAATGTACCGGGATAGTGCAAGCTTCTCCGTGCTACTCCACTCATGAGCCTCAGTCCTGACTGATAGCACCAACCTCTAGAATAGAGAGGACAGTTCTTGTGTTCAGGTGAAGTCACGATCCTATTGGAACCAATGAGAGTTTTGGCATTTACATAAAGCGGGCCAGGATTCCACCCTTCATGCCAATTAATCTTTGGTCTCTCTGCTGACTCTGCCACTAAGACAAGGGGTGCCAACTGTGGTTGTGGTTTTTGTGATGTGGATACATGTCCATAAGAACTTGTTGACCTACAAGTCATTTCACATAAGCTGCTGACAAACAATTGGATTATTTCCATTCACTATCAGGCCCAAAACTGAACCAGGGTGAAAGTCTATCCCAGTACCAAGGACCTGAGCCCATATTTAAATCTCCCACTCCAAGATCCATTGTCATTGACCCTTACTGGCACTGGTAGATAAGCAAATGCAGATAAACTATCCCATGTGTCAGATTTCTTCATGTTGTGCTGGCAAATTAGGTGTCATTTTAACACTGTGCATATTTTTCATTCACTTTAGGGTATGTCTCCACTGCAGTCGGGAGGTGTGACTGCAGCAGCGCTAGAGAAAGATAGATCAAAGATAGCTCACATAACAATAGTAGTGAAGCCCAGCAGCACAGGCTAGCTCTGCCTACACAGGACCCTGGGTGCACACTTGAATGGCCACTGCCCATGATGGATTGAACAATCCATTCATTGATCAGGTACTTCATTAGAAAGCACTTCATGCCATTAGGTGACTGATTCTAACTAAGGACTGGTCTAGGTCAACGTAGCTATTCGCACTCCTGACTGGTGTAGCTATGCCAACTTAACCCCCATTGGAGACACAACTAGGCTGACTGAAGATTGTTTCTATCAGCCTAACTAATGTTGATCAGGGAGGTGGTGTTCCTACAGCGACATGGAAACCCCTGCTGTTGCTGTAGGCTGCGTCTACACAACAGGGTTATGCTGGCACAGCCACAGTGCCATAGCTATGCCACTACAGTCCCTTACTTAGCCAATCGGCCAGGACCCTGGTCTTGAGCCTAGACCCACGGGGTTCTTGAGAAGCAGCTTGGGCCATCATGCCACACCAACTTGTCTACATACCAGGGAATTCACAGACTTGGATGGGCCAGGTTCTAGGGTTCTGCGATCTGCTTCCTGATTGGGCACACAGTCTTCACCCTGATTGGCTGGTGACCATATATAAACTTCCTGCTTTCTTTCTGGCCTTGTCTGAACAACAAGCCATTGCCTGCTAGCAGTTATTTGGACCCCGCTTGATCCTGCCAGCTGCCTTGTTGTACCTTCCACTTGGATTGGATCTCCTGACTATTGGACCTCTTGTGTGAACTCTGACCACTGATCTGAACTGTTCTTTTACCGGCTTGACCCCTGGGTATTACATTATCTCTTTCCGTACCTCTTCCCCTTTCCCCCAAATATTTTCAATTAATAATTTATACTGAATAATCCTGGCTTCGCCATATGTTTTGACCTCCTGATAGGCCATCAGCAGAGTCAAAAATAAGTAAAAAATTGCAGCTGTAACATTGTCATTTACGACAGAAAAATAGAGGTTGTTGTCCCTCATCTTCAGAGTTCCAAACCCCCAGCACTCGTACTTTTATACAGAGGCCTGCTCAACACTTAAAAATTAGATTGACTGAGCTACCTTGCTCAGGGCCATGAAAAATTTAGTGTCCTGAGTTCTGCAGCTAGGTTGACAGAAGAATTCTTCATTGACCTAGCTACTGCCTTGGGGACAGGAGGCATAACTATATTGATGGGAAAATCCTTTTTGTTGATGTAGGAGATATCTACATGATGGTACTATAGCAGCACAGCGGCAATATCGTAGCTATGCCACTGAAGTGGATGTAGTGTAGACATACCCCTCAGATACTAGATTGTTCTGTCCCAGTACTCCGTTATGGTAAGAATATTTCAAGTGAACAAAGTCTGCACAATGGCTGCCATAGGCCCTGTCTTAACCTATGGAGCCCCCATTTCAGATTAAAAAATGGGGAGGAGAAGGTATAGGAGGAAAAACATTTCATGCTTAGCCTCAAATGCCTTCAGAATAAAGTATTATTTAGTGGTAGTGTGTGTTAGGGATCAGTAGGAGATGCTAACAAAGAGCCATTCTCAGCTGCAAACTGGTCAGTTATGTCTTGGGTACGGAGCATCACAAGCTGTCAGGAACAGTATCCCTGATACTTCCACAGCTAACCTGGTGGCTGAACTTTGTGATTTTGTCCTCACCCACAACTATTTCATATTTGGGGACAATATATACCTTCAAGTCAGTGGCACTGCTACGGGTACCCGCATGGCCCCACAATATGCCAACATTTTTATGGCTGACTTAGAACAACGCTTCCTCAGCTCTCGTCGCCTAACACCCCTACTCTACTTGCGCTACATTGATGATATCTTCACCATTTGGACCCATGGAAAAGAAGCCCTTGAGGAATTCCACCATGATTTCAACAATTTCCATCCCACCATCAACCTCAGCCTAGACCAGTCCACACAAGCGGTCCATTTCCTTGACACTACTGTGCTAATAAGCGATGGTCACATAAACACCACCCTATACCGGAAACCTACTGACCACTATACTTACCTACATGCTTCCAGCTTCCATCCAGGACACACCACACGATCCATTGTTTACAGCCAAGCTCTAAGATACAACCGCATTTGCTCCAATCCCTCAGACAGAGACAGACACCTACAAGATCTCTATCAAGCATTCTTAAAACTACAATACCCACCTGCTGAAGTAAAAAAACAGATTGACAGAGCCAAAAGAGTACCCAGGAGTCACCTACTACAGGACAGGCCCAAAAAAGAAAATAACAGAACGCCACTAGCTGTCACCTTTAGCCCCCAACTAAAACCTCTCCAGCGCATCATCAAAGATCTACAACCTATCCTAAAAGATGATCCCTCACTCTCACAGATCTTGGGGGACAGACCAATCCTCGCTTACAGACAGCCCCCCAACCTGAAGCAAATACTCACCAGCAACCACACACCATACAACAAAAACACTAACTCAGGAACCTATCCTTGCAACAAAGCCCGATGCCAACTCTGTCCACATATCGAGTCAAGTGATACCATCATAGGACCTAATAACATCAGCCACACCATCAGGGGATCATTCACCTGCACATCTACCAATGTGATATATGCCATCATGTGCCAGCAATGCCCCTCTGCCATGTACATTGGCCAAACCGGACAGTCTCTACGCAAAAGAATAAACGGACATAAATCTGACATCAGGAATCATAACATTCAAAAACCAGTAGGAGAACATTTCAACCTCCCTAATCACTCAGTGACAGACTTGAGGGTAGTAATTTTGCAGCAAATAAAGTCCAAAAACAGACTACAACGAGAAGCTGTTGAACTCGAATTGATATGCAAACTAGATACCATCCATTTAGGATTAAATAGAGACTTGGAATGGGTTGGCCATTACGTTACTTGAATCTATTTCCCTTAAGTTAACGATCCTCATTCACACCTGTGTGTCAACTGTCCACATTGGCCATCTTGTTTATCACTTCAAAGGTTTTTCTTCCCCTGCTGTTATGGTTCCTCTCAATTAATTAGCCTCTTAAGGTTGGTATTCGCACTTCCACCTTATCATGTTTCTCTGACTGTATAAATATCTGTCTACTGTATGTTTCATTCCATGCATCCGATGAAGTGGGTTCTAACCCATGAAAGCTTATGCTGAAATAAATTTGTTAGTCTCTAAGGTGCCACAAGTATTTATTTATTTCTTGTTTTCTTTTTGCTGACACAGACTAACATGGCTACTACACTGTAACCTATCATGGTCTAGTTGTTTCACTTGTGGGTTGCATACAGATAGCCATGACCCAGGGGGCATGCAACTGCTCACACCGGCTGCTTGATCTCAGAGACGAGGCCTCACTCTGTTCATCCAATATCCAGCCAGCTCTAGGACCAGCTATGGAGAGAAGACAAAGACCATGACCTGCATGGTGAGCCAGCTGGATCCAGCCAGCAAAGCATGTAGCAAAATCAAGAACGTACCCGGTGTGCGCCCCCAAAACAGTCAAGGGGTTCAGAACACTGTACTACTTTCAAATGTAAATGATCATTTTAACAGATTATTACACTTTTTAAATGATCTTTTGCAGCAACCACAAAAAATAGCACACAAGATTTCATGTGACAGGAATGGGGTAGCTGTGGGGGAATGTGAAAGGAAAACTGGTGCATACGTGCACAGTTTTATCCACAGAACTAGCACTTTTTAGGGAAGTTGGATATACAGCGAAACCTGACTTGTGATGACTCAAGGGATTGAGAGACTCAGTGAGCACCATTGGTCTTCGAAGACGGAGTTCAGCTGCACTCAATGGGCCTGATTCACCACTCCATTACGCCAGCTTTATACTGGTATGACTCCATTTAAGTCAAAGGCATTACACTGTCATAAAACTGATATAACAGGCTGGTGAGCCAGACTCAATGTATAAGGGAAAGTACCTTAAGGCAGGAGATTGCCTCAGAAGGATGATCTTTTGTACACCTTTTCCTGTAGTAAAACTTGAGTTATAGTGTGGTAGAATGTGGAAATGGCTTTCTGCTGCCTTGTCCCTTGTGTCGCCATTTACACCTGTGCGAAGTGAGTGTATATGGTACCAGTTCAGAACAGCAGTTGTTTGCAGCCAGTCTGCACAGGTGTGAGCAGTGACAAAGGGAGCAAAGCAGTGGAGAACTGGGCCCTGAAGGTCCCAGATTGTTTCACACGCTGCACTGTGCAGGTCCTGGTTACAGTGAACCTCTGCTTACAGTAAGGAGGTTCTGTGGGGAAAAAAGACTTCTCTATAAGAGGGTTTCGCTCTGCATGTATAGACAAGTGCATGTCTGAATGTATGCGTGTGAGAGAGAGACGAGGCAGGTTTTCCAGGACACCATTTTCTTCTTGCTTTGATAGAAAGCAACAAAATGGTTGCTATTAGTGCTCCCTTGGATAATGCCCCACAAAAATTCCAGATGTTAGCTCTGTGATCAGTCTGGATTAATAGGAATGCTTTCTCTTGGCCCATGTGTAATTTCTGTGCAAGGAACAACAATTACCTGAATCCTAACTACTGCGCAGGGATTGAACCATGCAAACAGGGCATTTCTCATTGTGAATTATGGACAGAAACTGCAATCTACCTTAGGCACAAACAGCTAATAAGCCCCAAATGAATGCACTGTACCTCCAGGAAAAGGGTTTATCCCACAAGCAGCATCCTGCAGTATGTTCACATTTCACTCAGGGTGTTAACTGGCATCACAGTTCTCACTAGAAGGACACATGCTGCCAATGGGAAATACACATTATTCACTTTCCTTTATTTTTAATGCCTTTCAGGCACAACATGGTGAATTCGGATGCAAGTCCCAGCACAGTTTCACGACCAGTTTGTAAGATTGTGTTCCAATTTTTATTAACGTGATTGTTCTAGCAAACTGCTGCTCTCTTGTACGTGACGAGCCCAGTTTTGAATTTCACATGGGGGAACTGTAAGTGAATACAATACAGGTTGCTTAAAACAGTGGGTTAGTCAATGATTGTGTCATATGCTGTAACTGACAGGACCTCAAATAGAAGTGTCCACCAGTAAACAAAGTACAGTTAAAAAGGAAGAAACATGCCTAGGGACACACAGGTAGGGAGTCAGCATGCCGTGGAAATAAGGGGCTGAGAACAGCTATCCCAAGATGGAAAATTTCTCATTTGCTTGCTCACTCCTTTGCACTGAGAAACAGAAGGGGTGTGGGGAACTAGGCCGGACAGCCTAGTTAAGAAGCAGGCCAGCTCTAAAAATGAGGCTAAAACCTTGCAGCCTATTTTCATCCCTTAAAACACTCTGTGCCCAGCTAACACATTAGTGAATCAGAGCGGCGATCTCCTGACATCTTGTGGCTTCACTGCACAGTACAACTAACCCCCTCCTCCCCCAGCCCCGGCCAGCCTGAAGGCACAAGTGTCAGCTGAAAAAGTTGACCTTGGCATTAACTACAGCCACAGGCATTGAAGATCCTTATATTTATATATAACCACATTCCTCTCTCAAATGCTGGGTTGCTTTACCCTCCACCCCCAAAGCATGTATGTGTTCAAGTGATGCTGCATCTTCCTAGGCGCTTACATATGGGCTTAACATGCTGTACACCAGAGATGGCCACAAACCTAAATCCGGGAGCCACTGTTCCCTCTAAGCTGTGCGCGTGTGCGCGCGCACACAGATCCTAAACCCTGCGCACACGGCAAAACGTACGCACAAAAATTTGCACAGAAGCACAACAATTCGCATAGAAGATTTTTTTTGCACACATGGCCTGTCAAAAATTTGCACAGAAGAAATTTTTTGCGCACACGGCCTGTCAAAAATTAGAGGGAACGTTGCCAGGAGCTGAACTGGATTCCGATTCTGCACCTGCCACCCTGCCTTTAATGAATCAACCAAAGACCACGGATCCAAACATCCCAAGCTTTTCCAGATTTCCTCCCTCATCTTTGCCCCAGAAACTCATTATTTCTCAGGTTGGTGTTGGCCTTCAGTAGAGACACGGGATTTTATTTTCCCTCCGTAGAATATAAGTAATTCCTTTTGGCTTTAATGGCCCAGCTTCATTCATGTCAATTTGGGGGAACCGGCACTTTTAAGAGCATGAGATAAAGGTTTCATTTTTTAAAGGATTAATTTAGCTTTTTGTTTAAAAATCCATTTAAAAATCAATCTAAATTTACAGATTTCTAAAAAAATCAAATGTATGCATAATATCTGTCACCTGAATGCATCGCCTCATTCTTGAATGGATTCATGAAGGAATCTTTTATCCTTCTTTTGAGCAGTTGTTCCTATCTTTGGTCTTTGCCCCAATTACTCTGTTTCAGAAGCTGGAAAGGAATGAACCATACTGAATAATCACAAGCACAGAGAGCAAGTCACCTTCTTGGTGTCTGGGTCCCACTGGGTCTCCCTCTTGTTATTCATTACACTGGAGTTTTAGCTCGTGAACGGCACTGCACTGGCAATTAGTGAAGACAGCCCTAGCCAGATTCGGAGCCCCCAGGGAATACCAACACTGGAGCTGGAGAGAGCTCAGACTGCCCATGATGTGAGTATTATGCAGAGGTGCTGTGTGTTGAGTACTAGGCAGGCAGATAGGATGCTTCTCATACATTTTACGAAGTGCATTGCACATATCTACTACAGATCGCCAGATCACCATACATGGGAAAATATATAACTACACTATGCCCAAAATCCCTCTGAAGTCCAGGCAGGAAGGCGTACTCCATCCCACAGAGAGTGGGGGCTCAGTTGCCTCTGTGGCACTGTCCCTCCCCCACACTCTGGGACCCAAAGAGGGGGCAGGCGGTGAGCAGGAAGGCCACAGTTGGGGCCAGAGGGGATGCATACTGTTCCCTGTGAAGCCCAGAAGGGAATTCATGGAAAAGTAAGAGAGCCAGAGGTTTTATTGACATTTTTCTGTCCTCCTCCTCCTCCCCCCCACATCCCCCACCAGCCCTTCACATTGTCACTTTCCCTAGACAATGTTCCAGAGGCAGAGCCCACGGGAGAGGAGCTGGCGGTGGGGGATAACTGCAAGGGGCTAGGAAGCCATGGAGAGGCAGCAGTTCCCCCAGGGTCTGTCTGAATCCCAGCTGATTTGCAGGGATAGGAGTTAGACCCACTGGTTCCTTGGCTAATACCCTACTCCCATCACTTCCCAGGAGGATTTGGAGGAAACTCTCACTCCGAGGACAAGTGGACTTTTCTGTAGGGTGATGCAATTGGGCTCAGTATTACAAAATTAGCCAGTTTTCCAATTTAAAAACTCTGGTAGTTTCTGAAACAGGACAAAATGACACGAGAGATTTCTCCCAGCCTTGGCTCATGTGTGAACCCATTTTAAATTCATATAACGTATGTACTTTATGAAGCACATAATGGATCAAATTCTGCCGTCTGTCACATCATACAACCAACCCTCTTAAGTTCAGTGGGTTTGCCAGGGCTCAGAGCTGAAATTTGATCCAATAAACATATGCAATATACCACAATGAAACTTAAGGGTTGCCCATAGGAAGTCACCTCAGTCTTATGCAAGCACTTTACAAAATCACCAAAGTCAGCTTTCAAGTTTAACTATATTAACCCTTTAAAGTCTACCACTAATATGCAACTGACTGTGACTTGTGGCTACTCTCTTAAGACAGGTTATAAACTGAAGGTGTTTACCAAGTGTTAAATAAAACAAACATGTAACCAAATGGAAATTATTAAATGCTCAGAGAAATTCCCTTTCAAATATTTATAATTAGGTGTAGAGATTTCTCATATATATATATACACACACAGTCTGTACAAGTGTGAATTTCCTTGACAGAAACAATTCACACTTATGAAAATGTAATGGTTGTCATGACATGTCCTGCTGCAAACTGAAGTCATCTGTTTCTCTCGAATGCTAAACAGGGTAAAGGCAGCTGCAATTTGCACTTCTTTGCACTGGCCAGCGAAAGTGGGGGAGGGGGGTGAGTTGTCCTCCCTAACTTCATCCTTGAACTAGCCACAGTACAAGGTGGCTTTGTTAGAAGACGGGTTCTTACTCACGGGGAAGTACTGTTGTGTTGATATTACTAGCTGAATTACACTTAGTAGGGCTCTGCACCAGGCTAGAAGCTCAGTCTCCCGGAGAATATACAGCGTCTCATATTGACTCAGCGCCACCTGTCTAGAAATACGTAGTTCTCAGAACATTTCTTTGGCTTTTTTCCCTATAATTAGTATTTGTTTCTCTCTCAATTTCCTGTCAAATCATTGTAAGTGTGGCCACACTTTAAGAAGTGGCATTTAACTTAAAAACACGACCCCTCCTCTCCCCATTTTAGGAATATCATAGTTAGCTACTGAAAAGACCAATTAGGTCATCTTTCTCCTTACATCTCCAGAATATAGTTAGCCTCCCAACAGGGGATGTACAGTTGCAGATATTAAAGTGATTCTATGCTTGAATGTTTGTGTGTGTGTGTGTGTGTGTGTATAAGCGAAAGAGAAAAATGTTACCTTATATCAGCAGCTGCATGTGGAGAAGAATTGACACAATGGCATGTGTAGGGGGCTCATTTGAATAAGTAACAAGAGGAAAGAGAAGAGGAAAACCCGTGATTTATGTCCATTTAGTTATTTTAAGTGACAGAATGCTTATACACAAACTGGCTACAACTGGCTTTCTTAAGTGAGCAAATACCCTCTTTGCAGCTGCTAGAGCTCAGTGCTCAGCACCTGAAATATAAGACCTAGCGTAGCTAGTACACGGTAATAATAATATTGAACTTGTTTGTCATCATTGAGAATTTTTTCCAGTGATTATTTTTCCTGGTGTGTATGTACTGATTTTAAGATTTCAGAATCACAATGCAGAAGACGCATCAATATGGAAAGGTAATCTTGAATATACACATGCAGACTGTCTGGATGGATAGCCATATTTTTTCACTGAAGAATTTGTTTAGGTTAAATAAAAGAAACAGGCAGCAACCCGGGGGGGGTGGGGGTTGATCTGGTGGTGCTCTCTCTGTTCTGCTTGGCTTCTCAGCTTTCAATAGATCCCAAGGTCAGGCAGTTGTTTGTTGCTAGGCCAAAGTGGCAGCCTCCCACCCTAACAATGCTGCTATCTTCATATCATCTGAGTGATGGGGGCCACATTGTGATGCTTTGGCAGTGTTGCTAAGGAGGTTGCTAGGTTAGATTGATGTCACAATGTGGGTTATAAATTGCCTTTACCCTGCTGGCCCTTACTTGGCCCCATAACACAATGATCTAGTAGATGGCACCGAAGTCTTCAAATGATACATTGGAGCAACATGTTAAGACCCTGAACTTGGCAACAAACGCATGTGGTATCCATTGAACAAAGGGACCACTTGTAATATAGTAAAGTAAATAAGCAATTGCTTTTGATACTCCAAGCAAAATAATGATATGTTCTTTCATGTCCAGAAATTAACTAAAGTGTAGTGACAGAATCCCCAGTTTGTGACCCAAATGCATGCACTAAAAACAGGGCATTCAGTTGACAAGGACACTCTGCACTTTACTCACACTATTCCTGAAAGAAGAAAGTTTTTAAAAGGCACAAGAGAGTGAGTGAGCTGAGGTATAAATTAGCTGGAAGTGTGAATTTCCCAGCTTTCAGTGGCGTGTGCCCATAACTTCAACAATACCAAAATATACCAGAGTCCTCTTTACATTAGTGTCTGTTTATTCTAATACAAAAGTGACAGGGCCCGTATTTATAGTGAATTATTTGCAATGCGTGTTCCAAAGCAGCCTCCACAGAGGATGCTTGCCTCTTGCCTATTGCAAAAAATAATTGCTGAAGAGTCATCTTCACAGATTTTTTTCAAATTCATGAATAGAGCAAAAATTAATTTTTAGTCAGTATTTTCGGTTCTACCGTGCCTATGTGTGTGTGTGATTAATTTCATTTTTAAAAAGAATAAATAAAAATTGATCAACAGTCATGCCCTTTAGACCTGAGCTGATTTAAGTAAATGTATCATTAGACAGGCTTTTCTTTATGCACAACGTCTTGATAGCAGGGCTTTAGCCGCACACCTCTCATTAGTGTTAATGAAATTTATGTAGCTAAATCCCCATGCATTGTGTTGAGCATATACCTCAGTATATTTATAATTATTTTTAAAGACTGCATTACTCTCCAGACAGATCAGAACCCAGCTCGTACAAGGCCATTCTGGTCCATAGGGTGAATACATATTTATAAATGTTTTAAAAATGCATATTCTATTTACTCCACAGAGCTTAACAGCTCTGTTAGGTAGCAACACATAATAAAGGAGGTAACCAAAAATCCAGAAGAAATGTCATTGAAAAATAGTTAATACACATGGGGTACTGCAGCCTTTTTAAAGATTAATTTCTTGGCCATTTACAATGTGTTTTTTATTATTAAAAGCCATTGGACCAAATCACTCAAAAGCATGCTTTGTCAATTTCTTTTACTCTTATTGGGCCCCATTCTGATCTCACACTGGTTTTATACAGACTTCAATGGCATGAATTATTGATTTACACCCAGGTGAGATGAGACTCAGGCCGACACAATTTGAGGATCACATCTAGCCCACCATACTCACGTGCAGTCCCACCGAAGTCACTTGTACTCACTGGGTACGTCTACACAGCAGTTAAAGCTGGCCTGGGTCAGCTGACTTGGCCTTGCCAGGCTTTGTCTGTGGGGCTGTCAAATTGCTGTGTAGACATCTGGGCTTGAGCTGGAGCCTGAGCTCTGGGACCGTGTGATGGGGGAGGGTCCTCCCAGAGCCCAGACTCCAACCTGAGCCCAAATGTCTACACAGCAGCTTTTAGCCTTGCAGCCCAAGCCCATGAGCCCAAGTCAGCAGCCTCAGAGCTATATTAAGGGCCATGAGTTGCTCTGACACCCCCCCCCCGCCCCCCATGAGAGAAAGGATGCTCTAGTTGTTAGGGTGCTAGCCGAACACCTGGGTTCAATTCCCGGCTCTGTCACAGATGCCCTCTGTGCCCTTGGGCAGGTCACTGAGCGTCTATCCTGCAATCACAGGGTGTGAGGTAACGTACCTGAGCAAGCTTTAATCTAGCCTGTGGCAACACACGTTTCAGCACAGGCTAGTTGTGCAAATAATTACCCAGGGTTCCAGGCAGGCTGTGCTGAAGCACATCTCGCCATGTCTTCACTGCTCAGGACCTAGCTCGGGTAGGCCTACGCACGCTGTGATTGCACCCTATGGCTGCAGTATAGACATACGGGGTCTCAGTAAGCCATCTGTAAAATGGGGATAACAACACTTCTGCACCACAAAAGGTGTTGCAAAGGTTCAGTCATTAGTGATTGTGAGGTGCTGGGATGGTGATGAGGGAGTAGGGTGACCAGATGTCCCGATTTTATAGGGACAATCCCGATTTTGGGGTCTTTTTCTTATATAGGCTACTATTACCCCCCACCCTCTGTCCTGATTTTTCACACTTGCTATCTGGTCACCCTCAGAGGGAGCCATATAAATACCTAAGATAGAGATGTAAATAATTCTTCCTCAGCTCCAGAGAGCCCCTCTCTCCTGTCTTAAGCCAGCTGCTTCTCATGGAAGACAGGATTTAGCTGTAAATAAACAGGACAGTTTGCAGTGTATTTATTACTGCATAAAGAGCATGGGAGGAGGTATTCTCATTCCTGTTACACTACTCAGTATATGAAAATTCCCGTATTTTCAATAATACAGAGGCCTGATAACACAGGACATTCCAAGGTGACTTATTTTAAGGGAGGTTACACACTACAACTGTGGCTTGGGTTGTTACTTTAACTCTGTGCCTGATGATACAGTGTCTACCCTTAATACTGAAATGTACAGTTCTTGGAACAGGTTAAACTCTAACAAATACATTTTTTTTTAAATAATGTGCTCCAAGGCTTTCACCAAGGCTATGCCAAGATTCAGTCCAAAGGGAATTTTTACAGCCAACTTGTAAATTCCCAACAAGAAAAGCTTAGAACAAGAAGTGTTGACATAGTCTTAACTACAGTGATAACTAAAGCTGGTTTGTTGGGAAAGAAGCAAATAAGTTTCATGCAGTAAGGCAAGAGTTGGGTATGGAAGGTGAGGCAGCTAAATTTTTCCTCTGAGAATCCCTGGAGGCTATTGTGTGAGACAGCATGTGAAATGAAACTGAAGTAGATCGCAAAGAAAGCAGAGGAAGAAACTCATTGGAATTTGTTCATTTTCATTAAATGGAAGGTGAATTTATAATTATGGATAATTCTGATATATAGATCTATAGATCTATATAGATATATCAGTATTATCCATATTATATGTATCAGAATTTCTTCCCTCAGAGGTGATCAGGGGTCTGCTCGCATGTCAGTGCTTGCCTTCTTACCTACTATGGCTCTGACTTATTTCTTTGTATCAGCGAGCCCATAGAGGAACATGCAATGAACTTGTGTGTGTAATCTCATTGCCTCAATGGGGGCAGGAGCAGGCTCTTTGTTTGCAATCTGTCCCATGTCTCTTAAGAAGAAGAATAAAAAAATCCCTCCACATGTGAGTCGAGTTTATTTCCTTGTGGGACACATAAGAATCAGAAGTTTGAGATTTTTAAAAAAATAATCAGCAATAGACTGACACCCTTTTGCACATCTGTACTGGGCCAGATTCTGATCTACGTATCAGTGGAGTTACCCCAGGCTTGTACTGCTGGAACTGGTAACAGAATCTGACCCACAAGTAAACACAGTTCCTGAGACTGGGATTTGTGGACAATCATAGAATCGTAGGACTGGAAGGCACCTTGAGAGGTCATATAGTCCAGTCCCCTGCATTCATGGCAGGACTAAGTATTATATAGATGATCTCTGACAGGTGTTTGTCTAATCTGCTCTTAAAAATCTTCAATGATGGAGATTCCACAACCTCCGTAGGCAATTTATTCCAGTGATTAACCATCCTGACAGGAAGTTTTTCTTAATATCCAACCTAAACCACCCTGGCTGCAATTTAAGCTCATTGCTTCTTCTTCTATCCTCAGAGGTTAAGGAGAACAATTTTTCTCCCTCCTCCTTGTAACAACCTTTTATGTACTTTAAAACTGTTATCAGGTCCCCCTCAGTCTTCTCTTCTCCAGACCAAATAAATCCATTTTTTTCAATCTTCCCTCAAAGGTCATGTTTTCTAGACCTTTAATCATTTTTGTTGCTCTTCTTTGGACTTTCTCCAATTTGGCCACATCTTTCCTGAAATGTGGCACCCAGAACTGGACACAATACTCTAGTTGAGGCCTAATCAGCACGGAGTAGAGCCGAAGAATTATTTATTTTGTCTTGCTTACAACATACCTGCTAATACACCCCACAATGATGTTTGCTCTTTTTTTGCAACAGTGTTACACTGTTGACTTATGTTTAGCTTGTGGTCCACTATGAGCCCCAGATCCCTTCCCGCAGTACTCCTTCCTAGGCAGTCGTTTCCCATTTTGTATGTGTGCAACTGATTGTTCCCTCCTAAGTAGAATACTTTGCATTTGTCCTTATTGAATTTCATCCTATTTACTTCAGCCCATTTCTCCAGTGTGTCCAGATCATTTTGAATTTTAATCCGATCCTCCAAAGCACTTGCAACCCCTCCCAGCTTGGTACTGTCCATAAACTTTGTAAGTTACTCTCTCTACCATTATCTAAATCACTGATGAAGATATTGAACAGAACCTATTACAATAGGTGTAATATACACAGCTGGAGGAACTATTTCCCCACCACACACGATGCCATTTTTTCATTTTGTTACTTTTATTTCCCCAGAGCCAGCCCATATTTGTTTTTATTCTCTTCAGTTTTCTCCCAGAGGTTACGTGGCAGGGGAAGGGAAACATTTTCAGTTCCTCTGGCAGAAGTACAATCTTCAGGGTGGGGTGTCAGTGTGATGTCCTCTCCCACTGGAGAAATCAATCTACGGCTGCGCCAAACTCCCGCTCAGAGTGGTGGCTCGGGTCCAGCCTCATCCCACTCACATTGCTTTCAGTGGGGCAGGGGCAGCCCATAGCCCTCCTGCTTCATCCTTAGGGTTTTCTTGTAAAATGAACCATGTTTCCTAAATGCTTAAGAGGGAAACTGAGTCCCTCCTCCTTCTTCTTTTTAATGTGTACTTGTGGGAGGCAATAATCCAATTAGTAAATAGCAAGAAGGTTTGTTATGAGCGAGAACAGTTTAGAATCACAATGGTGGGCAGAAAAGGTTGATACTTTTCTTCCTTTCCTTCCCCAATCCATGCTCCCTCCCACCCTCAGCCCCTGGCAAAATCCTGAAGTAATTTCCCTGGGGTGAGGGGAGGGGAGAAGATGGGACTCTGAAGGTGGAGAGAGCTACAGCCTGACAGGGAAAGCCAAAACAAAAACCATTATTAAAGAGTCAACCCTCAGACAGCTGTGCTGTTAAATGAAGACTCAGGGCCAAACTGTGAACCACTTACTCACCCTGGTACACAGCACATGCATCTGCTTACTTAAGGGCAAAAGCAAGCATGTTTTTACTGCAGGCTGAGCATGCGTCTTTGAAAACAGACTGCCTTTTTCAAAACAAGATCTCAAATGAACAGCAAGAATTTGGGGCAATCTCCAGATTCTCCTTTCAGCCTTTTCTAGGAACCAATGCATTAAGCACGCAAGGAAAATTCCTAAGGTTGGATGTGCATCTGGAACAATATTATTCACCTGGCCCAAATTGTCATAAGTGAATTTGGCCGCCTGGGTTTTCAGACGCTCAGCTTGAGACACCTGACAATCTGGTTCCAGAAGTGCTGAGCACACGCATCGCCGAGTAAAGTCAGTGGGAAGTGCAGATGCTCAGCGCCCTTTGAAAATCAGGCACAGTATGTCTCACGCTCAGCACCCAAAGGCAGAGACCATTTGTGACAATGTTGCCATTTGTACACATGCTTCATAGACAGGTCAGAAGATACAATCCCTGCCGCAAGGAGCTCACAGTCTAAACGCACACGCTAACAGCAGTGCAGGATGCATCCTAAAAGGAGAGTGACTGAGCAGAGATGGCCTCCTAGTTCCAATGGCTTCTTAAACATTTGTTTATAATGGTTAAATTGTAATATAAGCTAAGTGACAGGATGATGATGTGAGACAGAGTGCCCGGTTAGTAGTGGAAAGCAAGTCATAAAGAGAAGGATTTGGGGATGGACATGGAGAGCAGAATGAGACCCTGGAATTCTCACTTGCTCCATAAAAGCAAGGATTTGTGCATCTCACATTTTTGTCTAACTAACGAACTCAGAGTCGCAACACTAATGCACCAGTAGCGAACCCAGGAAAAATAGTGCAGTTAAAGCAATAGCTGGCGGGGGGAGGGGGGAATCATTTTTTTTCTTTGGCAAACAGAATACATCCTGACTGTAAGTCAGGGAGGCTAGCTGTAGAATGAGCTTTTATGCTTTTCTTCAGAAAGTTCATTTTTGCTAGGTGTTCCCCAGATCACTGAATGCCCATCAGGTGAATGGAAAATAAACAGGCCACCAAGAACAGAGTGTTTAAATTGCAAATACTAAGTGCAAAATTGATAATATGGTACTGGCTTTTGCTTCCACCTTCTGCTTAACTGGAGGTCTCTTACAATGCTTGTTAAGAGCACCCTCTCCTGGTGCTAGGGTGAAAGAGAATATAGAAGTATTGTAGCTCAGGCCAGTAGAACAAATCAG
Source organism: Chelydra serpentina (assembly GCA_037349315.1). NCBI lineage: Eukaryota > Metazoa > Chordata > Testudines > Chelydridae > Chelydra > Chelydra serpentina. The sequence goes on from JBAIAC010000040.1 coordinate 4,336,138, forward strand.
TACACTGACTCTGTCTTGAAATCTGGTGTGGTTTAGTTATGCACTCTTATTGCTCTGCACTCCAAAATGAAGTAATATTTCCTAGCCAGGATGCAAGGACTAAAGTCTGTGTCTCTGTGATTTTTTTTTTTTTTTTTTTTTTTGTATATATAGCCTCAGGTCTCTGTCTCCACATAGAGATATGGCGCGTAAAGTAGATTTATAATGACACAATACGTGGAGGCATACAGCCACCAGAGATAAGCATGGGGACACTTTCCCATCACATACTGAGTCCCAGCTCATGGTTATGACTCAAAGTATTGTCAGCAACAAAATGGAAGCATGCAGCACTGCCGGGGTTCACTGTGGTATCTGTACTGTATCTAGGTGACTGATGCGACTGTTTTCTCTTTAGTACATCTTTCCATTTTGAAGGAGGCTCCCTGTTTGTGGGTAGCTGTAATTAGAGAGGCGGATCGAACAAAGGACATATTCACTGTGCTCTCCCAGGAATACATCACTTTTGTTTTGTTTTTGTTAGGTTGGCTTTGTTCCTGTGAATCTCAACTCTGTGACATTTGCCCTGAAATTATAATGCAGCTCCGAGTATGGAAGAACATTGCATCTCAGATGCTGCTGCTGATTAACCTTATCTGCTAATGCTTTAAAAAAATCACCGCCTTTCATCATTTCAGTTGATCATGATTTTCAGTAAATGTGCAAGTTTTAAAGAAAAAATCTGGGTACTTTTGGACATCTTCATGCTAGGAAGTTTTCACAAACCCCAGTCTGAGCCCAACTGGCCTATCAGAAAGCTATTACTTCCTACTGAAACCCAACTGCTCTTCAACAAAATCACTTCCCTTTTCTTACATAGCAAACCAGCCACTTTTTCTTTTCATGCATTAACTTCTTCAGTGAATTGAAAGGGATTTTTGAAATAAATGATTGTGAACAGTGATCTAGGCTAGGGCATGGAGCAAAAACAGATACATTTTTCCATGTCTCCCTGGGAGGGTATGTGATGTATGCAATGGTCTGAAGTAAATAGGATAAAATTCAATAAGGACAAATGCGAAGTACTCCACTGAGGAAGGAACAATCAGTTGCACACATACAAAATGGGAAACGACTGCCTAGGAAGGAGTACTGCGGAAATGGGTCTGGGGGTCATAGTGGATCACAAGCTAAATATAAGTCAATAGTGTAACGCTGTTGCAAAAAACACAAACATCATTCTGGGATGTATTAGCAGGAGTATTGTAAGCAAGACACGAGAAGTAATTATTCCACTCTACTCCACGCTGATTAGGCCTCAACTGGAGTATTATGTCCAGTTCTGGGCGTCACATTTCAAGAAAGATGTGGCCAAATTGGAGAAAGTCCAGAGAAGAGCAACAAAAATGATTAAAGGTCTAGAAAACATGACCTATGAGGGAAGATTGAAAAAATTGGGTTTGTTTAGTCTGGAGAAGAGAAGACTGAGAGGGGACATGATAACAGTTTTCAAGTACATAAAAGGTTGTCACAAGGAGGAGGGAGAACATTTGTTCTTCTTAACCTCTGTGGATAGGACAAGAAGCAATGGGCTTAAATTGCAGCAAGGGTGGTTTAGGTTGGACATTAGGAAAAACTGCCTAACTGTCAGAGTGGTAAAGCACTGGAATAAGTTGCCTAGGGAGGTTGTGAAATCTCCATGATAGGTGTTTGTCCAACCTGCTCTTAAAAATCCCCTGTCAGGGATGGTCTAGATAATACTTAGTCCTGCCTTGAGGGCAGGGGTCTGGACTAGATGACCCCTCGAGGTCCCTTCCAGTTCTATGATTCTATCACTAATACATGGCGAGACAGGAGAACTGGAAGAGGGACAAGCTGAAGGAATGAGGTGAAGGAATTCTCTTCTAAAGAAAAAGGGTGATGCCTTTGAGATGTGACAAGGGTGTTCTCTGTCCCAGAAAGTGTTGGAGGAGGGTTTGGAGGGATCCCAAGAAGTGGAAAACTGTAAGCATTGGTTAGACTAGTTCTACACTGAAATGAACTGTGGCGTTTGAACTGGAAGTGCCATTTTCATCCATAGCATCACTCCTCTGACTTCCTGAAGTGTACCCCAGGGAGGTTACACTCCGGTGTGAACTATTTGAGCAGCACAATCAAGTCCAGTTCCATTCCAGATGTTTCCTCCTTTCAGACTTGATCAGGAATCCCATTGGGCCTATGCCTTTTTTATTTCCTAAGAATCAGCCAACGAAACCACAGCCACAAAAAAATTATAAATAGTAATGAACATCCCACACCTGAAAGAAGCAACTGTAATGATGCAGGAGGATAACCAGTCAGAAAGATGTCCTTCAAGTGAAAGGTATAATTGTATGAGAGAACACTAATTGAAGATAACATATTTTAATTATTAATTCCTCATTTGTGTGGGTGAGGGTATGCCACGCCTTGGCTGAGTCTGTTGAACTGTACTGTATATCACTCTACCATCCTAATATCATCCTTCCAGCATCCTGCAGCTCCAAAGTCCTCATGTTAATGTCATAGGAGGGTTTGTAATGCTAGTACCTGCTTAGTTCATGCACATTAACTAATGAATGTCTGTCCAGTGCTTTGAAGATGTAAATCCAGAATGCAAGTGCCAAGTATTATTGTTATTAGGGGAATGAACTTGGGCCACTCAAACACTGCGGGTTTAAACAAATGCCAATATTACTGGTGTTGCATTCTGCTTAGGAGAGGTTGTGAAAGGGGGATGGGAGGCAGAATCAGTAGATATTGCATATGACGACTTGTGTCATCCTAGCTTTTAGGAGGAGCTCTTCTATCCGTCCCATAAAAGATAGCACAGGTTTCCCTTTAGGTACAGAAATGGTGGATCACCACTGGGGAAAGAAAGGACTGATGTTACAGGAAAATTTGTTTACAAACTAGGCAGCAGCCTCTCCATAACTAAGGTTGCGACCCTCTTCCCTGATTCTAGCCCCATTATAACTTTAATGTGGAACATTGGTTTGGCCTGAAAATTGCTGCATTTATTCTGAAGGCAAAAGAGTAGTCTGAAAAAAACCCCAAATCAAATGGTTTCAGAGTTACAGGTCATTCACATTTCAACTCTGGTTCATTTTTGATTTTCCCCCCTAAAGTTTATTTCTCCTTCCAGCTCAACAACAGTTTATTTCTACCCCTTCAAACTTGTAGCTAGTTAAACTGCCTTGAAAACATGTGCTTTAGCTACATTTGAAGAAAATAGGAAGAAATTAACCAAAGTTATTATAAATTCAGGGCCAGCTCCTACTCCTATTGATGTCATTGGGAGTATTTTGCCATTACTTCAGTGGAAGCAGGATTGGGGCATTATATTTTTGTGCAAATATGTTTCTCTTGGTTGGCTGCAGATTAGAAGGAACATTAGACTATTTCTATAAATACCAGCCAAGAGATCTTCCTTCCGCTCAGGTAGCAGGGACCTGTTTTCTGGAGTTGGGAGAACACTTCCAAATCTGCCTCTGCAGTCAGTCGTGTGCAGTTTATTATGGGGTGGGGACAGTCTTTCCATAATTATAGTCACAATCCTAGTCCCTTATAAAGCTGATTGGAATTCCCTGTGGAGGGCCAGTAGTGCTAAAATAAATGAATGAATAAATAAAATAAATCCTCATGCTTTCAGATTTGTGGGACCAATTCTTACTGTAAAGTAGGAACCGGTGTGAATCTAAAGAAAATCGAATAACTTCATAAGACTATCATAACTGAAAGACAAGCCAGCTGGGTATCACGGAGGAAGCTCTTATTCTGCAGTTTAACAAGGAGAAATAGAAACTCAGGAAGTGACTGAAATAGCTTTTGTGTATGTTATAGTTACGCATTTCCCACAATATAGAATCAGAGCAGTTGAGTGCAGAGATGAAGTCTCTGCTTTAAAAAATTGTTCTATCCTCATTCATTCACCAGGGCTCATTTTACATTCCACAGGTCCCCAAGCAAAACCAGGGTCCAAGGCGCTAGGGAAGGAACTGAGTTATGAATTGCCTCCCCCTTCTGTCTGGCAGGAAAAGGGAGAAGGAGGATATGGACAGGGAGAGTTTCCTTCCCCTGCAGACTTTCTGCTGGAGGGGAGAGCAGGCTGGACAGTGAATGGCCAAGTGCAAACCCCAAGTGATTGCTCGTGCCCAAGGCTGGCCCTGAGTATACGAACATTCTGGACTTCATTAGGTTACATTTTGAAACTGAACCATCGAGTTCTGAACATGTTTGCAAGTCTTTTTCCCCCCTTTAATCATATGCTTGATTTTCTCCCCTATAACTGTATATTGTAAAGAGGGGAAATCAGGGACATTTCATACCCTACAGAGCAGCCCAAATCTGTCTTCAAAGTTCCAGTTAAAGACAAAGACGCCTCAATGCTTTTTAAAATCTGCTGTTCTGACTTAAACTCACTTACACAAACATTCATGGACTTAATTTACCTAGACAACAGGATTAAAAGCCTAAACAGATCAAATGTATATGTGAGCAAAGCCTTCCATCTTGCTCTTGGAAGGGGCTTATTTCACACACACACCCTGTTTAAGAGATCCATTTGATAGATTCAAGGACAGCCCTCTCCAAGAGAAGAAGAGATGTTGCCAAGATACCAGATGTGGTTCCATTCAAGACCACTCATAGGAGCAATTCAAGATGAAATCAAATTAGATGTGTTGGTTATACATAGTGTAGCCTGCTTGGGATACTAAATGACAGAGTTTGCCAATAATTAAGTGAAATCTCAGAGATGATGAGTCCCCAGAGCTCTGTGGGTTATGTCGGTCTAATTCTAAGTGTCATCATTATAGCAGCAGAGCAGAATATTCTGCATAGGCCACCGAGAGGGAATTGTTTCTGTGGGTTATTAGCTTTTTACATGCGCTATTAAAGGGCAGTGCAGTGCTTCATTACATGTATCTCTGTTATTACACTCTCTTAACCTTTCCCTGTTATAAAGCTCCTGAAGTCTGACTGCCATTTAATAATTAATACTTGGCACTTACGGTACAATGCCATTTTCATCTTCAAAGCACTTTACAAGCCTGTAATGAATCCTCCTCAAACCTCCTAAGAGGTAGGTAAGCATAGTTATCCTCATTTTACAGATGAGGAAACTGAGGCAGAAAGGTTGTCACTTAACCCAGGGTCACTGCAATGCTGACAGTGTTACAGCTGGGAGTAAAACTCAGGAGATCCTGTGCAGAAACTAATATGGGACAAATTATTTTCATTTCGGTTCAGGTGCACAGGGGGAAGAAGATTCAGGGAGCCCTTTCCAAACCCATAGCACATGCGAAAGAGGCTGCTCTCATTTGACTGGAGAGTGCTAGGAGGTAGCCAGATAGGGTTAACACCTGGCTGGTATTTGACCAGCCTGGCCAGTTTTTTTATGGATTTGCCAATTGCCAGAAAAATAATGTAATGTGCCGGGGTATTTTTTTTAACATGGGTCTAAAGATTTGCATTATTATCACAATGCACTGGGATCCCTAATGTTAAAAGTGTCTGCGTCCAGCTAAAGATGCTGCCGCGTTCCCACTTCCGCAGTTTAAGCGATAACAGATTAACACTGTTGACAATACAGCAGCTGTCTGCCCACCAACATGCAAGGGCACCGCACGCGTGTGAGAGAGGGTTTGAGTCACAGGAGCATGAGGAGACCTGTGATGGGATCAATCTTACCCATCTGTGTTATCGCTCTGGATACTATAAGAAGCTGTTGAAAGGGGGGGTTCCGGAGTTGTCTTGTGGTTGGGGGTTGAGCTTGTGGTGGCCTTTCCTTGTGCAGGGGAGGCTGGGGTTTTTTGCATTTGAAAGGTGGTAACCCAATAGTCAGAGGGGGCTCATCTGGGTGGGCCTGCATGAAGGGGACACTGCTGGGCAGGTGTAACAGTCCCACTACCCAACATGTTCCCCTGCCACCTCAGCAACGTAGTGTCTTAGGAAGGCAAGACGGAGCTGTTCTCCTCACCTTGGGTGACCAGTTACACCTCTACAAAATGGGTGTAAAACCAACGTGAGTGGAGAATTCTGACTAAGCTGCATTTACACAAATGGAACGACCACACAGGGGGAAGAGCAGGGCAGAATCAGGACCAGTGCCTACTTCCACCCCTTCTGCTCCCCCATGACCCCAGTGTAAATAGATTGTGAGAGCGTCTAGTGCCGCAGTGGTGTTACTATTAAAAAAGAAAAAATCAGCCCATTGGCCCAGTGGCTAATCTGCTGCTGGTCCTGGTCACCATCCCACAGGAAGTATACCGTTGCCTTGGAGAGCATGTAACATGTTAGGAGGGGAAAACGTTAAGGGAGGTGGGCTTATTCTGAAAGGAAAGCAACTTGGAGGTGACCAGAGGAATGTTAGCAAATTACTGACAAAGGTCTTAGGCATAGAATCATAGAATCTCAGGGTTGGAAGGGACCTCAGGAGGTCATCTAGTCCAACCCCCTGCTCAAAGCAGGACCAACCCCAACATGTTCATGCCACTGCCAGTAAAGGGTTAAAACCTACGAGACGTACACTGAACATTAGGCACTCAGGCAGGACTATTTTACAAAAAAAAAGTATTATAAAATTATTGCCTAAAACACTAACAAAGGCAACTGAAGCAACAATTTTAAATGATTTCTAAAGACTGTGCCCCAGCTGAAGGTTATAGTGAGAGAAACCAGCAGTGCCGTTAACCCAATGAAGTCAAGCATGTTGGGCCTTAAGGCCTTTGCCCGTTCCTCAGACTCTTTTAGTTCTTCTAAGTCAGTTAGAAGGAAGCCCCGACCCCCAACCATTTAACTGTCTCATAAAGAAGTTTGTAAAGTTTTTTATTTTTCTGCAAATTGTCTCCTACAAAGCGGCTTTCAGCATTTCAGGCAGCATGCGGCCAATGCATGCTTCACACTGTCTTTTGTTCTCATTTATCCTCTGCACGTGCAAGGTACTTTATACGCTGACCCAAAGGTCTGCCTTATCAATGTGAAATGCAGTCAGTGGAAACATTGTAGCCATTTAAAGCCGTACTGTATTATGTTGAAATGTTGTGCGGCTCCTCTCTCTCCCACCTACATATACTTTCCTTTATTTGCTTTCTTGTGCCTGTGTGAATGAGAAATGGGCAAACTCATTTTGCCACATGTCCCATCCACTTGCACGTCACAGGCAGATGTGCATCAGTGTCTCTTGGCCATGAGTGTTACCACATTCACTGAAGAGGAGAAGAGATTCTATTATGATACGCCCATAAGCAAGCCCTGGCAGACTTAAGAGATGCCAATGCAAGTTCATTAATATATTATATGTTCTTTATAGGGATTTTATTTTATTTTATTAATGAATTAATTGATTAATTTTGTAATAGTTCACTTGTAAAACAGAACTTTTTTTATACTTACATCTTCTGGGCATAAGGAGTTCTTAAGTTCACAGGCATATCGGGGAAGGATGCTCCAACCTGCCATAAGAAAGACTTAGAATTCCCACCTCTTAAAGCTGGAGAATATTCTGGACTTGTTCACCACTCGGAATGCTCTGGTAATGTGTCTAGTCATGGATACTGTGATGGGGAGTACACCATATGCATAATGAACTGGTTAACTGGAGCTGGCGTGCTCAGTTAAGGCACCTAGTTACACCTGGAGGATGGGCCAGGCCCAAGTAAAGATGAATCCCAGCTGGGGTGGAGCTGGGTGGTTAGTATAAAGAAAGGAAGCTCAGAGTAGAAGGTTGGCTACAGAGAGAGAGGGAAAGGACTTTGTAGTCCTGCTCTTGGTACTAGAAGGCGGTGAGACTGGCAGGGTTGAAGAGGAGGCCGAGGGGGAGAGTTGGCCTTGGGATACTCTCTTGTATAAAGAAGTCTGTTAGGAGGTCAAGAGAGACACAGAGCACTTGCTGGGGTGAGGCAAGCACCAGTGGTGAGCACTGATAATAGGGCAGGATCTGGACTTCCAGGGAGAGAGAGCTCTGGAAGCTATTCAGTTGAGGAATGCAGCAGGGGAAACTGAAGAGGGATGAAAGGTCAAGTCTGAGGAGGGCAGAAGTCAGTTTAATTTTTTACTTTTGATTTGGGGATTCCAGGGGGAGAGTCCTGTGAGTCCTGGCCCCAAAAGAAGGGTGAATCTAGAGAGGCTTTGGAGCTTGGGAAGACAGAGAGACCAGTTACTTACTGGTGCACATGAAGAGATTCTGGCTTCTCAAAGGAAAGAGAAAAAGAAGCAGGTAACTGTCTAGACATGAAGTCATAGGCAGAGTGAAGGCTGTGATCTTCCTCCCAAGCACTGTCATAGTAAGGTTTAGGAATCCCACTATAGGTATGAGGACATCTGAACAATCTGAAAGTCGTTAGTTACTGTTACAACTGTTCCTCGCGGATTTATCCAACGTCGTCACTCTTCATTGTGCCAGAGGTCCCATTTTATGGGGTTTACTCTTGGTTTCTTGTAACAGAGGAATCCTTACCATTCCTAGGCAAAATAAAGATTTGTCATATTGGAATGAATATGCATGTTACCAGAAATATTTAAGTGAAAGTATCAGAGGGGTAGCCGTGTTAGTCTGGATCTGTAGAAGCGACAAAGAGTCCTGTGGCACCTTATAGACTAACAGACGTATTGGAGCATAAGCTTTCGTGGGTGAATACCCACTTCTTCAGATGCATCCAACGAAGTGGATATTCACCCATGCAAGCTTATGCTCCAATACGTCTCTTAGTCTATAAGGTACCACAGGACTCTTTGTCGCTTCTTAAGTGAAAGTATTACAGCTGAACTTAGAACTTGCTCCTTACTCTGATCCCTGTTCTAAGCCTATTGCCCTCTCTTCTAGTTTGTTGAAGTATCTCCTTCCTCAAAGGAAGCAAATGTTATATTACAAATAAACACAGAATGAGATATTAATGCAACATTAAGGTTGCACAATTAGAGATTTGGGAAATACAGATGTAAGGTTCTATGTCAATGTTAACTCATCCACATATGTACACATGCAGTACTGCCTATTCTTGTTTTACTGGTTACATGTGTAGCTTAATATAACTCTCCCTAAATACATACTTCAAAATACCCAGGATGTGCAATGTGGCTCAATTTACTGGGCTATTAGAATGTTAACACTTGTGTTTCCTGACTATTTTAACTGTGCAGTTTGTATTAATATAGATCTTGCATTTAATATCCTGTTGTTTTAAAGTAAAAACATGGTCACCAAGTTTCCAGGGTGTCAAGTCCCCAGGTGAGGTAGAGTATTGTTCCATGGTGGCTTTTATTAACTGGTAGTGTACCTAAGATGAAGTGGTACAAAGCCCTGTATTACCGCTCTTTCCAGCCCTGGGGCCTACAAAGTCATTCCACTCTGTATACACTAGCCCAAAGCCCAGTGACATGTGCCAGGTGGCAGAGGAGTTTTCTGTTGGGAAAAGGTGCTTTTGTTACTGTAAAAAAAAAACCCCAAAACCAAAAAAAACCCTAATGCAAAACATCAAAAATTTCACCCACAGGCTGATACTGGCAAAAAGCCAGAAATATGTTGGTTTCGCTTGGGGTGTGAATATGTTTGAATATTGTAATTCAAAAGCATTTTTTTTCAATGGGAAGAGACAGTATGTTGCAACGGACTTTGGAGTGATAAATATCAACTGTGTCATTTCTCTCACAAAAGGGGTTTTCCCACAGTGATATCGTAATATGCAGTTCAAAAGGCCATGCTAAGATTTATAGAGCTATATATTTAAAAAGTGGCATGCAAGTCATTTTGTTCAGCTCAAGTGTTTGACATGCAACCTTCACAGTTCTGCATGACTGAAAAAACAGCCCCTTGTCCCAAGGTTCCAACAGACCTGAAGTGATTAGTGACAGTGTGTCAGTCAGGTCATACAAATTTGTGTGAGCAGTTAATCTAGCGAGCAGTTGCTTCTCATGTGACTAGACATTTTGGGAGTTTTAGAAAGTATTTGGGCAAGTAGATTTAGTAACCACTGGTAAAAGGGCACAACTCCATTCAAACCAATGGAGTCATGCCTGTGTACAACAGCAGTGAATTTGGCCCTGGCCGCTTGCGGAGGATAATTATTATAGTTGTGGGTTGAATGAAACATCATTGAAGCAGGTGGGTGTAACTCCAGCCCTTCATTGAAGATACCTGTATGAACAGTTAAGCTCCTTTATAGCATTTCCCACCTAAAACAAAGGCACACGGAAGTCTACCCAGGAATTAGAATATGTGAGTGGAGGGCTTCACTAGGTATTGTTTTGGGGAAGGGTGTGTGAAGAAGTAAGAGACAGGACAAGAAAGAGGAAGCACATTAAAATGCAGAGAGAAGGAAGCTATGTACAGAGCCTAGATAAGCTGGCTAAAAGAGGATTGGGGCTGTAAGCAAAGAAACTGTTTCCTGTTGTTTGGTTCTTCCTGTGCTTGGAGGAAAGAAGAGTTTTTACATTTCTTGGAAATAAACAAGTAGAATCAAAATTACCTGACTCATCATCAGTTTCTCCTCTTAACAGGAACCACCTGCAAGACCCTGAATTCTTGCTCTGTAATAGTACTCATGCTTACAGTGCCCAAAGTCAGGCTAAGCACTTTACAGCCCAGATAAAAAGACGTGGCCCTTGCCGTGAAGCGTTTTTTAACCATACACTCTGAAGGACTATATATCTCCACAGGAAATGTGTCCAGTTGTACCTATATAATTATACCAGTATAGTGAGACCACTGTAATTGAGCTCTTAAATGATTTTATCTTTCTCTATCCACTAAAAGTAAGTATTGCAGTACTGTCTCTATGCAAGCATTGCAAAGCACAGAGGCCAGCATTAAAAGGGGACAAAGTCATGACCATCCTGTTCGTGTTTATCAGCCAATCCCCAGTGAAGTTCTTTTATTGTTTGTTTTATGATCATTTTAATTAGTTTTAAAATCAAGAATGAATTCCTTCCCTCAGTGACCTGGAGCAGCACTCCCCCCCGTTCTCCCCGAAATAAATTCTCAGAGCGTGGACAACTTCTGCTGTACAAGGCAGGAACAGGGAGAGGACTGTTTTGTGGAATAACTCCAAAGGGAACTGCAGAAAGGTTACTAGTTGCTTAGAATTGAATAAGTATTTCAAATGGAAGCAATACTGGGAAGGAAGACTGAAAATCAAGGACCAAATCATAACCCCTTTGAAGTCAATAGGAAAATTCAGTGGGGCTAGACTAGGGCAGCAAATGAGAATGTAACTCCCAGCTCCAACAGGCTGAAGAAGTGGATATTCAGTGGGTATTCACCCATGAAAGCTTATGCTCCAATACGTCTGTCTATAAGGTGCCACAGGACTCTTTGTCACTTCTAAAGGTAAGTAATGCACAGTCAAGGTGCCCAAACAACCTTAACTCTGCCCTGTAGAGACATCATGCAATAGCATTATGGTTAAGGTGTTTCTATTTTGTGGCTCCAGGTTAGATTAAACTGGTTTTTAACAACATTACATTTTTTCATCCTCATTCTCACCCCCTTATGACATCACTATAGAGCAGGAAGGTAAAGGTCCTCTGAAGGAGGATCAGTATATTAATATTTGTCCATCCAGTGAAATACATAAGTGAGTTGAGTTCTTTGGTCAACTGGTTCAGACAACTGAAGTTCCTAAGGGGACAAAAACAAGAAACGCTTGTATAATACAGTTTAATGAATATGTCTCAGATCCTGCAATGAGCTCCATTCAGGCAGAGCTCTATGACCTGAGAAGCTCTTAGAACATCAGTAGGGCTCTGAGATAGACAGAGGTCCATCTGCATGGATCTCATTGCAGGGTCAGGGCTTAAGGCAACAAACTTACATATAGGATGCCAGTAACCCACAATATAGGTACATGTATGGACATTCACAAAAATAATGAAATGAAGTCCCTCCCTGAGAGTTACGTTTAAGCAGGATAACCCAAAGTCTAGGAAACCAAACTGAAAGTATTTGATTGGGGTCTGGGGATTTTATCTGTCCTCAAACAAAAAAAGACAAAAGTAAGCCAACTTCTAATGGACTTTTAAATAAAAACTTTTTTAAAATACAATTTTTCCTCTAATTTATTTTCATTGTTTAGATGTAACCAGGCTTCTGGACTTAAGTGGAAAATGTTAGCATAATATAAAATATATGTCAATTCATTCTAATGATTCTACATTTTCACTTTCTGTAGTGACATTCTGCTCTTAAGTGAATCGAAAAACAAATGTAAAATAGGCCTCGTGAATGTTCATGTTCCCAGTGGTTTGGTCATTTAGCTGCATCAAAAACGTGCTTTAGTCTATGTCTGTTACAGAAAACCAGCAGGATTTCCCAATAGATTAGCTCCTGTATCTGAAACACCAAAGAAGAAGACATGCAAGGAAACTGGCAGCAGAATAGTGTGAGCAGTAGGGTTCTACAGTACCATGGAAGGAATAGGATAACAGTAAATACAAAGTTTGCTCTCAGCTAAAAACATACAGGAACAATAGGTGGAAGGATATTGCACAGGATCTCTAATAATGACTCCATCTGATTAATTCTGAAGACAAATAAATGAAGATAGATGGCACATGTGTATTGTTCAGGGGTTCAACTATGTTCAGGGAAGGGTCTACTTGTTTATGGACAGTAAATGGGCAATACCATCTCCTAGCTGATAGGGGTGTGTTATGAGGCTTGATTCAGTAATGTTTGTGAAGCCCTTTGAGATCTTTGGATGAAAGGTGCTGTCATTTAACTGAAAGGCTTGCCTATAGCATTTTAGTTTCATATTTGTATTCTAAGTAGAGGATATATGATTGTTATCCAGAAAGTTGCGAAGGATTATGGTGGTGACAAAGCAGAAATTGAACAGAGATCCCAAGAGCAGAATGTCCCAAAACACAGAAATAACAGCTATTGAGGCAATTTCTCTTTATGCTTCAAACCGAGTTCTAGTTTCCTGTCTCACAAGAATTTATATTAGTCTGCTTAGGTGCAGTCATGGGGTTAATCCTCATTGGGAAATGCTAATGTTGCTAAAACCACAAACATAGTGTTATATTCCAATGCTATTTATTTGTCCCTCTGTATATCCTTCTGCCTAGCTAGAAAAAACAACATTCAGGTACCAGTATAAGTTTTTCTGCTGTAAAATGCAACTATCTAGCTACATTTTGTAGTAACCTGCATGGAAGTAGGAGGGAGGAGCACAGATTGCAAGGAGGGAAGAATTGGGAGGTGGTACCAGTAAATCAGTCTGTGAGCACATGGCTGGAATGCTAGTTACAATTGCACCATCTCTCTCTATAGTACTCTTAATAAAGTGCCAAATTTATTTTAGAAACATGGAATCTTCTCCTGTTATTACCCAGCATGCAGTACATGAAACAAATTCTGCTCTCATTTGCATTGATAGAAAGCCATTGACTTCAATGAGGTTGTAGTCAGTGAGGTTGTGGCAATAGAATAGAGAGTGGAATTTAGCTCATGGTGTTAAATCTTAGTGTCCTGGCCAAATTGACTCTTGGATAACAACCACCGGACTGAAGACCAAACAGGAAGTTTCATCAACTTATGAGTAAATGGAAAGAGGGTTATAATGGAAATCATTCTGAAACCTTAACTATGAGGTTGACTTCCAGTGACCTTTATAACTTATTTTGTATCAGATGAAATATGTATGCTGTTTGAAACCTCACTATTTTAGGAAATCTTGGAAAGAATGAGTTTCAGCACAGCAAAAGTCCATGGGGATCAAATTTGTTGGTAAGCAGTGGGTTCATTAAAACCATGCACTTCATTATCTCTTTAAGTCAAAGGTATGTTTGTAGTCAGAATGATGAAATGTTTAGTTTTCTTCTGCTCTGACCTCCACGACCTCCTACAGCTCATTAGAAAAGCTAATCAGATTGAATTTTCCACCGTGCTGTTTATTGTAGCCCTAATGGAAGACAATCACTTTAAAATTACACACTCGGCAGGTAATTTCTAAAAGCTATAAGCCATGGAAGCATTATTCTCCCTGGAATATTTCTCTTTGTCTTTCTTCCTTAGGAAAAGATAGGTAATAAAGGTTTCTGGTACAGTTTTGAAGGCTATTTTTGAAATAAAAAATGTAATGAAGTGCTGCTAAAGGCACAAATAAATGTACTTGTTATCAAACATGAATATAGCTTGATAGAAGGATAGCAATGTGTGATCTGGTTAATAGAATGGGTTTCTACTTTATGATTTAATTATCAGAAATCATTAAACACTTTTTTCTTGCCTCTGTGTCATGGGATGCAGATCACAGTTCATAAAGTTGAGGACAAAACTTTCTGATTTTCACATCACAAACTTGTCATCATAAACCATGATGTGTTAGAATCTCATGAACTAATTTAGCAGTGTGATCTGAAGCCAAGATGTAATAAAATATAATGAAAATAGAATCGCAAACAAGAGTGGCCTAAAATCCTAGGTGAGGCAGGACTTGGGTAAATACCTTCTAAAAACATAGAAGCTTGAGAATCAGAGAGGAAGAGGCAAAGAAACAATATGGGGGTGATCTACAACACCTGGCGTCCATCCTCTTGTTGTAAAACTATCTCAACGTAAGTTAAAGGTTTTGCAGAGGGAAATGGGAAAAAGGTCTCACAATCAGATGCCTTGCTGACGCAATCAGTAAGTTTAAACGGGGCTCAGATTGACCAAGACTCCAAACTAACCTCTCTCTCTCCGTTATCAGCATCTGCCAATTCTGTTAACATAGTGTGTAGAAAGACAAGGTGGGTGAATAATATCTTTTATTAGACCAACTTCTGTTGGTGAGAGAGACAAACTTTTCAGCTTATACAGAGCTCTTAGGCTCAAAAGCTTGTTTCTCTCTCACCAACAGAAGTTGGGCCAATAAAAAATATTACCTCACCCACCTTGTCTTTCTAATATCCTGGGGCCCACATGGCTACAACACTGCACACAACATGTTGTGTAGTCACACTTCCAAATTAAGATATAGTAAGAGTGGATTTAACACTTGACCCTTGCAGCATCCTTCTACACAAATCCTCCAAAGTCCGTTGCCAACTGTAACAACATCATTGCCCTTAGTTTACTTTATATGGTCCTTCATCCAGTTTACAGACCATGTGGCAGTGGTAATAATACCCAAGACAACTAGATTTTTCTAAGTAGGATTTCATGAGACATTGCTAAGTGCACGTTTCAATAAAATCCAAATATTACACCTACTACGCTGTCTTCTATTGCAGCCTAGCCCACTAACATTTTGTATGGTCACCATTTGGTTATGAGTAAACTCAATCACTTGGTTCCACATGCATCCAAGCTAATGGGGTCTGGATAGAGTCTAGTCACTGTTTCTAGCTCTAGTACTCTAGGCCAGTGGAGGGCAACCTGCAGCCCGCGGGTCGCACGCAGCCTGTCAGGGCAAGCCGCTCTCAGGCCACCAGACAGTTTGTTTACATTTGCACGGCCACCCGCAGCTCCCAGTGGCCGCAGTTCACTGTTCCCGGCCAATGGGAGCTGCAGGCGGCTGTGCAAATGTAAACAAACGGTCTGGGGGCCCGCCAGTGGCTTGCCCTGATGGGCTGCATGCGGCCCACATGCCGCAGGTTCCCCACCACTGCTCTAGGCACATTCGCAGGCTCAGACTGCCTGTCTGATGCTGGGTCACTGCCAGCCAGCCTCCCTAGGCTGTGAAACCAGCGTATGAGACCTCCAAAATTCCCACCTCCCCAGCTGTTTACACTCCCCCAGAGCTCTGCCTAGGCGCTGGGTACTTTGCGTTTCTAGTTTAACCCCCACAGGGACAACATAGCAAAAAGCAAGGAATACAGGCTTAGGCAAGGAATTTTTTAACCACAGAAACTTTACTCTTGAGAGTTTCAGAGCTTTGAAAACAACAAAAGTTCTCAGATGCACCCTCCCCTAGTCTGGTCTCACTCCTCCTGTGGAGGATCATCAGCGTTTCAGGCTGGGCAGTCCCTCCTGCCCGTTCTGCTTACATGTAGTGATTGTTGGACGCCCTGCACTGAGCAGAATCCTGGTCTTTCGTAGGGTCTCTCCTCTGTGATGTGCCCTGCAGGAAAGCTCCAGTCACCGTGGCCGGTCACGTGTACCCCACCAGTGTAGAAAAACTGATGTTCCATGGCGGAGGGGGACAGCAGTTGAGTCATTCCACATGGATCACTTCAGATTGCATTCTTGATGGCTTTTAGTGTTAATCTTTCAATGAGCTGTCAAACACCTGGGCAGGGCAGCGGTCTGAATGCATTATAGTAGGCTGTCTTTGGGCATCTCCAGGCTTGTTTTCACTCAGCACAACAAAGAGCTCACAATTTGACACAACTATACATTAATTTTCTAATTTTAGTATCATATACAGCTACTCACTCCTCTTTACTACATCTGCTGCACTGCCTTCTGTTGCAACCTGGCCCAGTATCATTTTGTATGGCACCAGTTGGTTATGAGTGGCCCCAGGTGCTTCCAAGCCAACTGGGTCTGGGTGACACACAGGATCTCCTTAGCTCAAACACATATAAGATGCAACTGCATTTAATTTGGCCTCCCCTTTGGACCATGTTCTTATCTCTGAAACAGATTCAAGTGCATTCCATTTTCAACAAGAAAGTCTGACTTCTAGCATCTTGGGGCTATTACCTCCCTAACATATTAGTTGGAGCAATTTACCATTCTGATCTCTTAACTTTGACCTTGACATCAGTAACTGTATTGAGGTGGATTCTGAAAGGCCCGTGTAAAGAAGCCACCCTTCATTATTATTATTATTATTATTATTTACAATCACTGTCAGGCATGGGCTTTAAACAAATGATATGGGCAATTTAAAAGCAAGTTTAGGATTTTCAGTTAGCATTATGTTAACTGCATTTTCATTGATCCATTACAGGTTCTTCTAAATAACCTATAGTTTTTCTTTTCATTCCTTATATTTGTTATGTCTTTTTTCTATTAACTTCAGTGCAGATTTACAAGCACTTCGGCCATATAAAGACCAGTTTTCCTGGAACAACGTACATTACATATACGGTAGGTTTCCTGCTTTTCCTATCTTAGCTGTTTAATGTTAGCATAATTATACCATAGCTTTGGGGAATCAAAATCTGTTTTTCTTGGTGTTAAAAACTTTGTTTCCCTGAAATTATTCTAAAATATGAGAACCTGTTGATGACTGAGGCAGATCTTTATGGTCCGATGTCTCTCTCCAAAAACCGTTTTCAGCACTTCAGAAATAATCCATTTATTTAATTTTTTTTAAAAAAAATATTACCACCAACTTACATATTTTGCTGTGGTGCCTTTTTCTTTAAAACCCACTAGAGATCGTGTTGTTTGCTGTGTTTTTGTAGCTATGTTGGTCCTAGCATATGAGAGACACAAGGTGGGTGAGGTATTATCTTTTTTTCATCCACTTCTGCTGGTAAAAGAGACAAGCTTCTGAGCGACACAGAGCTTTACACGGTGACCTGAAGAAAAGTTCTGCGTAGCTCAAAAGATGTCTCTTTCACCAGCAGAAGTTGGTGCAATAAAAGATATTACCTCACCCACCTTTTCTTTCTCTCAAGAACATGTTTGAGTTCCACAGAGAATGGTTTGGTACCTCAGTAAGACTGAATAAATAACTGGATGAGGGATAGGGAAAGGATGCACTGAGGAAGTGTACTGGTGGACAGTTTAGAAGATGGGGGTAATATGAGAAGAAAGGAATGAAACTGATTGCAGGGCAGAATCGGTTTTATTAGCCAATGCTGATATTGAGAGGGTAAGACTGAGAGGGTAAAGGGATCCAGTTGTAATGTTCTAATGAGAAACTCCAACACCATCAACATACTGCCTGGACCCCTGTGAAGTAATAATGCTTCAGTCTTTGGGTTACCAACATTGCAGGGAATGTTAAAACAAAACTGAACTTTTAAAGAAATTTACTTTTTTTTTTAAGTCATGCAAAGGCTAAACTCAGAGACTTAGGCTCAGATCCATAAATCAATGGAAGTTAGAACCCGAAATACCTTTGTGGATTTGAGCCTTAACATCAAGTACTTTTGTCTCTAATTAAAATTTCACTATATAATTTCTTCCCTTACATTTCCCTGCAGAAAGTAATCACTTTGTCACACTACAATAGCTCTTAAATTACTTACGTTGGGAGTTTGTTTTTTATCTCCATAAAGAGCCATGAAAATCTATGGGTACTAAATAAATCTAGCACAATATATACTACATTTTATTTTGGATACAAGACTCTTTGAATTTTCTATCATGTAGTTAAATAACCAAATGAAAATATAAAGTAGGAAATTGATGCCTAATTATTCATTGTTCTAAAGTAGCACCTAGAGACACCAGTACCATTGTGCTAGGCAGTGTACAAACACATAAAAAAATGTTCTCTACTTTCTTTAAAAAACAGAAAATTGATTTGTAATGTAATAAAATGTGCTGGCTAACCTCTGAATGAAAAAAAATGTAAATAAAAAATATTTGTCTTTTCTAACTTGAGAAAAGTTCAGTGAAATAAAAATTCTCAAAATGTACTAACGGTGAGTGAAAGGAAGCCAAGCACTAAATGATGTTTCAAACCTTCAAACTCCTCTTCCCATTTTGCAGATGCTCTGTAATGCAGAATATCTAAATAATGCAGGTTCAATGTTGACAACTATCTGAACGTAGGGTTTCCTAAAGGTTCTCATAGCATCCTTTCATCAAGCAATTAAAACAGGTGTCAGTCCTGTAAACACTTATTCACAAGCTTAACATGAAGCATCCGAGTAATACCATTTACTTCTGTGGGACAACTTGTGCTCAGAGTTAAGAGCAAATTCATGTGTGTTTGTAGGATTGGGGCCTCAGCCATTCAGTTTGAAGGGATGCTATCAGGTCAAGTTTGGTCCCAAATTTAGATTTTTTTTAAACAAGCTTTTCCAAATTTAAGACTAAAAGGAATGCTTCCATTAATTAAAAAACCAACCAAACCAAAAAACACCTTTACTTGCAGTATTCATAACCAAAGCAAATCTGACTACTCTATCTTCCTTGTCTGAGCCAATAGGAATGCAAAAAATAAACAGCATAAATAGTTAAAAGTAAATTCAGTGTTAACAGTTCTTTTTAAAAATAATCTAAAGGTGTCACCAACAACATCTTAGAAAAAAACAAAGTGATGTTTAACCTGACCATGTCCTTTAGCTAACACGGCCATACACAATAGTCTGATACCATGGGCTCTGCTGCCATCTAGTGGTACCGATTATTTATATAAATGAATAATTAGCATATACTGCTGTTTTCTGCATGGGTGACAATTTTCTCATAACAAGTATTTGTTGCCACCATGCATGCTCATTTAAATCTAGAAAATAAATGAATGTTAGAAAGAAAAACTATCTGAAACTACAGAAGGGTGCACAACAGAAAGAGGAACAGCTGGAACAATCTGTGCTCTGTTTATTCTAGGCTACTGGGTAATTACTTGTCTCTGGGACAAAACTGGCCCCCAGCTGCCCAGAATCCAGGAGGTGCAAAGGTGGCATAAAAATACTATCTCTACCCTTAGGGATAAACCAAGGTCAATTCTGCCACAACCCAAAATCATGGCCTTAAATCTGAAAAATCATTAGGCTTCAAAGTGATTGGTGTATTGTTTAGACACACAATGAAATGGGAAAACCAAACGAGAAGTCAAAAAACTTTTAATCAAAATTGTGCAAGTTCATAACACCACTCTGTGTCAATGAAGAACAAATACTCCGAAAATAAGAAATAAGCTTTATTATAATAAAAAATTTTAAATAAAAATGTATCGCCAGCACCCATGGATATCACTTTTAAAATTCAAATTTCAAAATGAAACAAATTGCTTTCTTAAGACAATTAAAGTGAAATATGCAAGGAAATTAACATTGGTATAAAAGACAGTAAACGTCCCATAGGTCTAAAAAGTAACATCATAACACAAAGAATACATCTCATAAGGAAACATCTGCAAACTCTCCTGTTTTCAAACTCATCTACATATACAGCTTTGATCCTACTTCAAGAGCTTTGAATCACTCTTCAGAGCTTCTGTAGTCATAGTTTGAATCATACAATAATAAAACAAGTATTTAGATATGTAAACAAATAGAATATTTAAATAAGTAAACAAGTAAAACAGTTTAGTATCTCCATAAATAAGTGAACAAGTAAAATATTTAAATAAGTTAAAGAACAGAAACCAACCTCTCAATTTTCAATACAAACTGCACAAAAGGACGCCCTGTTCCTGAGAGTAAGTTTGGGCAAGCGTACTCCTGTGCCTGGATGGAGTCATCTCCAGATTGGGAACCTAACATTAACCCAACAGACTCCTTCCTATTAAAGCCTGTCATTGGGATGACTATTCTCTGCAGCAAATGTAAGCCTTGCAGTGTGCAAAGCTATTTAACACAGCCCTTAGTGCAAGAACGCTTTTGGTATTGACTCCTATGTGGAGCATGCCTTATGTGATCCTAGGCACAAATGCATATTTATAGGACAAATGCCTGTGTTAGTAACCCCTGAGATATGAGACAATGAAGTGCAATCAGTGGACACAATCCAGCTCTCTTTGAAATCAACTGAAAAATTCCTACTGACTTCAATGGCAGCAGGAGAGGGTATATTCTTTTCAACAAATGTTGAGGTATTACAGACCTCCCACTCTGAAATGGGAAAGAGAAATTTCAGTGTAAATCACACAAAGAAACCACATATGTAGCTGTCAAGTTTCTCCTATATAATATGAGCTTTAATGGGAGCAACTGGCTAGAGGGAAACCAGTGTCTTCCTTAAAATCAAAATCTAAAATGAAAAAGAGTTTATATTCAGTTCAGAGCTGGAAATCATTTGGACACTGTACAAAGTAGATGTTTACCCTTAAATATTTTTGTTTTGCTCTATGTCAGCTATTGGAACATTCTGCCCACAGTCACTGTAGCATTCTACACATTTGGAACATCTTTCTCTCTTTGAACTGCAACTCTCAATAAAGAAGCGAAGTGGGCTAATGAATCAGTTATTTTTGTAGAGAAAGACATGCTAAAAAGTAGTCTAAGTTCATCTACCTCTTAAAAAAAATACTATCTGGCATGCTTTTAACAGCCATTTCACACCATTACTGTATGTACTCTAGAAAGTGGGAGAAGTTGATCCATTAAGTGCTAACATATTTTCTCTATGTACATCTCCTCCATTAAAAAGAAAAAGAAAAAAAGATTAAGGTCGTACAATGTTAAACTATGTGAAATTCAGTTTTATCTCTGAAATGCACTCTTTTCATAATCTGTACAGGAAAATATTTAAAATTCACTTCCAACTTTCTTACAGGTCTTTGGAACAAATTTAAAGTTACCCAGTTTGTTTTACAACTAAAAATCTATTTGAAGCCTTCTGCAAATAGTTCAGACTATTATTCTCATATGAGCAGAGATTCAAGTACATATGAATTGTCTAGTTTTTCAATACTTAAAAATATACATTTTGTAGGAGGCATTTTCATGGATAGTTTTTAATGCTAGACCTCGCTAAAGATTAAATTTTTCATCTACATTTTGAGCTTTTTTTTTTGTTGATATATCGGATACTTCTTTTCCTTCTTCTATAACTCTCTGCAGAGGTGTATTTTAAATGAATCCTCTTTTACTCTTCATCCCAAGAGATAGCTTTTAGAAAGTCAGAAGGGATAAGGCCTCTCTGTCCATTTAACTCCCCATAGTAGAATCCATCATCATCCACAGAGCCAAATACTGTGATGATGTCTCCAGCATTAAATGTCAGCTCACTTTCCACATCGACATTTAATGAGTTCTCCCTTGGGTTGTAGTCAAAGACAGCCACCATTGTCTTAGAAGTAAGCTGTTCAGCCTTGCTATCCTGCCAGCTATGTTCTGTGCGAGACTTACTGTTATTCTGTGTATCTACCTCCACTAAATTAATCACAGATTTTTCATCAGTAATGGAACCTTGTTTTAACAGGTGCTGTTTCACTTCATTACTCTCCATCTGCACTTCAGACACCATATTATACGGAATATACCCTACCCTTCCTGCATATTCACCTCTGTAAAAGCCATCAGCATCTTTATCACCAACCACCTTTAGAATCTGCCCCTTTTTAAATGGGAGCTCCTCTTCAGCTGCATCAAGATTAGGTGACATAGATATGGGATCATAGTCAAAAAGGGCCACAAATATCCTTACTGAATCATCATTAATGATTTCCTCTGAGACAAAACTTCTCAGAGCGCTTGCTTTGGAAAATGAAGATGTCCCCGCTTGACCTATTCTTAATGCCTTGCTCATTTTTCTGTTTTGAGCCCACTGCATGGGAAACTCTGGAAGCTCCGGTAGCCTGGAATCATTACCAACCACCTTTATTCTATTCTTTTCCTGCGTGTCTAAATCCAGGTCCTCTTCTTCCTCTTCCAAAATATCTGAAAGATCAGAACTGTGGCTGTGGTCACCAACAGGATTCAATTGCCAGTTTCCTGTTCTTGATGTTTGGTCTTCCTGTATTTCACCTCTAGACATCCCTAGGCTGGGGACTTCTTTGGATAATCCTTTCGTCTGTTTCTTCTCAGTGGAAATATCTGGGACTTCCTGAACATAGATATCATGTATATCTATGTCTCTGTAATTGTCCTCCTCCAATTCAAGCTGACTAGAACACAGCTGAGGCACAGAACTCAAGCAGCTCTCATCATATCCCTCAATATCTCGAGTGGTTGAATCTTTCACAGACTTGTCATCAGAGTGCACATAGTGGGTGATCATAGACATTTTCATGTTGCTAGTGTCCGTTTGATTTTCGAGCACAGATTTTTTAGTAACAAAGAGCTTTTTTTCCCCCTTTCTCTGGCTGTCTTCAGCAAGTTCTTTTAATGCTGACATCCTGGAATTGACTGATTCTTCACACCATCTGGTTGGAAAGACAAGGCCTGAAGGTTGCACACTGACTGCTGTCTGCTGATAAGACTTTAAACATTTATCATCTTTATCTCTTGCTATGTTATCACCATTGTTGCACATTGCAAGCTCATGTATCAATGAAGAACTCTGAGAGGAGAACAACTGGTGTGGGGGAATGCTTGCTGGCAGAGAAGCTACTGAGTCTCCGCAGTTGGAGGTGAAATGAATGGTGAATTTGTTATCTGGACTGGCCATGAACATCTCTGAAGAAGGTGAAGATGTGCAATGCATCAAAGGGATTTTCACATGCTGAGAGTCTATGAATTCCCCATAGAGTAGTCCAGAGGTCAGGCTGGTAGACATAGACTTTGATGATGAACAACTGGGAACATTCAACATGGCTGAGGGAATCAGAGCTGGCACAGAATCAACTGACTCTCCATTCGGGGAGACAGTTCTCACAGAAACCTTCTGAGACCCTTGTAGCATCTCTAACTGGGACAGTTCTACTATGGCACTCCCAGCTGTTGGAGATATAACTTCTGTTACTCTTTGTCCATTGACATACACAGCATAACCAGTAACTCGTACCCCATTGGATGATCCTGCTGCATCAATTGTCACTGGTAGCCAGCTGATCACTAGAATGTCCGCTGAAGGGTCAGGCTGTACTTGGACATCAAGTGGAGCATCAGGTGGTCCCGCTGATGGAGTAATGAACTTAATCATTGCTGATTTCTGCTCCCATTTCTCTTGAGGCAAATCCCATATTGTCTTCTGAGACTGTGTTTCCACTTTTGCATTGTATTGAGTGTTGGGTTGCAGGTTATGGAAAGTGTACCAGTAGATCCCTGCCTTTGTCACATCACACTCCTTCTCATTAAGGTACACTGCATGAGTGTAGTTGCTACTGCTTGGTAACCAGGTGACCTCTGCTGAAGTGGCAGTGATACTCCTAAGTTTCAGAAGTGCTGGTGCTATATGGAAACCATGCCCTACAAGGAAGGTACATTGCATCTTATCCGAGTTTCCCTTCTCTGTCACACTTTGTACTGAGATCCGATATGCCTTAATCTTTAAATCCAGATTCTCAATTGCTGCTTGAGTCTGACAACCAGAACTCACATTTTGGCAAAGTTCTGTATCTACATAAATGTTATAGCTCTGCACATCTCCCCAGCCAGCTGGTATGAGTGGTGACTCCCAGCCTATAATAACACTTCTTGCAAACTGTTTGATTAGAGTCAAATTTCTTGGATAAGGCACCGCTGTAATATCAGGCATTTCCATGTCTCCTTCTAGTCTATTAGGCAATAGATTGACACTGATTTCTTCATCACGGCAATCACTCTTTTCTCCACTACTAGCACTTCTGCTGAGAAAACTCATTTCATGATCTGAAGTATGGGAGAGGTCACTTGTCTTTGGAGGCACAAAGGTCATGAGGTCATCATCTGAAACTTCTTCTATCAAATTAGAGGGAACCAGCCCTCTTCTGCCATCCATCAGCTCTCCTTCGAAGAAGCCATCCTCATCCATCTCTCCATAGATGTAAATGTATTCTCCAGCTGTCAGTGGAAGCTCTGCCTCAGGGTTCTTATTAGGACCATCAAAAGGGTCATAGCTGTATCGAGCTAAAAACACTTGAAGTTTTGCGGGACCTTGTCTCTCGGGCTCCAAGATTAGGGAAAATTTGTCTGTCTCCAATTCATCCATCTCACCTCCACTATCCCCCTCTGGAGTGGGGCAGGACTTAGGACTGTACTGTGTGGATTCTGATTTTGAGGAGTTTGACTGGAACTCCAGTTTCTTGGTTTGCTTCTTAGAAGCAGCAGGAGTGGATACAAAGTCTACATCATTTATATTTTTACTGCACTGAAGAGCATGGCAATCTTCTGAGGAACAGCACGTAGCGTGTGGCAAGTCTGAAGTCACAAGGTCAGAATTTTGTATTTGTAATTGTTCGAGTTCCTGAGACAGAAGATTAAAATGTTCAGTTTGACTGTGATACTGATTCTCCAATTCTCTCACCTGGGCTTCTAATAGCTGTACTACCTCTTCATGTTCCCTTTTTGCTTCTACCTGGGCCTGCTGCAAATATCTGACCTCCTCTTCTTTCTTCTGCAGTACTAACAGTGTTTCCTCATGGTCAACCTCCAGCTGTTGCCTTCTCTCTGCCATTTCTTTCATGTCCTTCAGTATATGCTCTAGATCCTCAACCTTGGTTTGAAGTCCTTTGGTCAACTGGACAGCAGAATTCCGCTCCTCTGTCACTCCCATTAATTTCACCTTCAGGTCAGCATTTTCAGATTCAATCTTTTCTGTCCATTTAGTTTTCCCACTGAGTTGAGCATTTTCCTCAGCCATTCTGGCATTTTCAGTCAGCACCTCTTGACGCTGCATTTCCAACTCTTCGCATTTTTTCTGCTTTTTCTCCATTTCTTGTTCAAGGTTTTCACACTGCTTACTTTTCTTACTAAGCTCTACTTCCAAATGCTGTATTTGATTTTTGCTGTCTGGGTCTGTTTTTAAAGGGATGTTTTCGTATTCCTCAGATACATTTCCCAAAGGTACTGGCTTAATATCCTTTGTCAAAGTGATTGATCCTGGTGGTGTCTGTTTTGGCAAAGATGAACCATCTAAGCTTGCATCAATGTTTGGTGCAAGTGTTTCCTGTATTAGGCACATGGTAGCAACTGGAGAAGAACTGTCTGGACCAATTTTGGAAGACTTTAGAGACTCTTTCAGGTTCTTCAGCGTGATCTGTCTCTGTAATCGTAATACTTCTTTCTGAGACTCCCGCAACAAACGATCAAAGTCACTTAAATTGAGCCAGCATGAGCCCTCCTTGCCTGTGGCCAGTTTGGCCTGCAGCTCCCAACACTCTCTCTGCAAGGCTTCTATCTGTTTATCTTTGGCCAGAAGGATGCTAGCTTGTTCGCTCAGGTCTTTAGCCCGCTGCCGGGCAAATGCTTTCTTGCACAGTTCCACATTGGAGCCTTTGAGGGATAGTGGTATTGGGGCATTGACCACCTTGAGGTTGGACTCCTGGAGTTTCCTAGCTCTCTCTTCCAATCGCTTGGCAATGATGGCCAGATCTGCATTTTTCCTCTTGAGCCGCTTCACCTTCTCCTGCATCTCGGGGAAGCTGCTCCTCCTCAGAAGGCCGTTCTCTTCCTTAAGGGCCGTGCATCGCCGCTCTAGATCCTCCAGGGCACTTAGCAGGTCGGTGTTCTGCTTCACCAGCTGGCTGTAACTGTTGCCAGAGAGCCACTCCTGCTGCTGCCCCACTGCCAGTGTGCCACCCTCTCCTGCAGACCCCCAGCTTCCCATCTTCCCTTCAGGAGGCGAGTCCAAGCACTCCAGGGGCCCCTCCTGGCTGGTGGACTTCAGGGGGGGCTCCTTGGCAGCTCCTTCCTGCGGGAGGGCATCTTCTTCTAAGGCCTTTTGGGCCGGCTGCTGCCCCGGGCAGGGGCTCTGCGGGGGGGTCCCCTCCAGCGGGGCCTGATGCGCTGCTTGCGAAGACTCGGGCTTGGCCAGGCTGCTGTCCAGCGAGCGCGACCTGGCGGCTCCCCCATCCCGGGAGGCGGCGGCGATGAGGCTTTCCAAGGAGCGGGGCCTCGGCCCTTCCAGGAGGCTCCTGCTGAGGCGGGGCGGCGGGCCGTGCCTGGGCCTGTGCAGGGAGCCGGCGGGCTGCTGCTCGCCCTCGAAGCGCTCCAGGATGTACTTGAGGAAGAGGCTCCGCTCCAGCTCCAGCTCGGCCCTGAGGTGGCGGATGCGGGCGGCCTGGTCGCCATCGGTCTCCCAGCGCAGCTTGCCCAGCACCTCCTGCAGCTTGCCGCGGCACTCGCTGCTCAGCCCCGCGGGGCCGCCCCGGGTGCTGCTGTAGCCCCGGCTCACCAGCTCCTCGGCCAGCTGCCGCTGCAGGTCCCGGGCCTGCCGCACGGCGGCGTCCCGCTCCCGGTGGAGCAGCTCCTGGGCCTGGCGCAGCTCGGCGTCCTTCCAGCGGATGAGCTGGCGGATCTCGGCCTCCCGCTCCCGCAGGCTCAGCTCCCGCAGCTGGTGCAGCTCCCGGGCCCGCTGCTGCTCCCACTTGGAGCGGAGCTGGTCGGCCAGCAGCTGGCGGTCGCGCTCGGCCGCCTCCCGCAGCTCGCGGGCCTCGGCGGCGCAGCGGCGCCGGCTCTCCTGCGAGCGCAGCCGCTCCCCGTCCAGCTCGGCCCGCAGCGCCTCCAGCTCCCGCTTGTGCTCGTCGTGCTGGGCCTGGCTGCCGGCGGGCGGCGCCGGGGCCTTGCGGGGAGACAGCCGGCCCCCCGGGGGCGGGCCCCCGCCCGGGCTGTCTCGGGTCATGGCCCAGGGGAGGCGCGGCGGCGGGGCAGGGCCGGCCGTGGGGCGAGGCGAGGAGCGCGGGCCGGCGGGGAACGGCCGCCAACCGCCGCCCGCGCGCGCGGCCCCTTCAGCGCTGGGCTCGGGCCCCTCGAGCTCGGCGGCGCTAAGTCACCGCTGCCCGAGCGGGGCAGCGACCCCCTTCCACACCCACCCACCGCATTGCCTCCATCCCGCTGAGCGGGCCTTCCCCCAGCCCCTGGAGCGGGTGGGAACATTCATCATCAGAGTTGCCTCAGTGTGCCCTAGGCAACCCCGCTCCCCATAGCCCCAATGCATGGGTGTCTCCTGTTGGGTGGGTGTAGTGTTAACCCAGGCAGCAGCGTGCACTAGGCTGCCCGCACAGTTAAGCATAAAGCATTCCTTACCAAATCAAGATTATCTTCCAATAATGAGAGGCTGCTACTCTTCCCACTAACAACAACCCCCTTTGAGACAGCAAAAACGGAGCAAGTCAAAGATGCCATCTGCTAAAACTCCAGAGGAATTGCTGCATTGCATTCAGAGCAGGGGTTGTCAAACATTTTAATGGCATGGCCCACTTCGTAATACAAGAAGTATCTCATTGGCAGCCTTCCCATTCTTGATTATAGGAATCACCTTTTCTCCCATTTTACTATCACGAAGGCCTTGTCTCCTCTCCACTACCAAGTTTTGTCACCAAAACTGCCGTTTGTCAATCCAAACAGTGAGTGTATACACATTGCGAGGCAAATTTTGTCGGGGACAATGCCCAGTGTTGGAGACAAAATACATCCACCCTCACGGGAGATTTACATTGTTTCCTCTACCTTTTTGTCGACAAAGTGCAAGTGTAAACACCACGCTTCGTTTCATCGCTTTAATTGGCTTCCAGATGTCCCACAATGTCCATCCTGACCGCCCTGGTCAGCTGTTTGAACTCCACTGCCCTGCAGCCTGGTAAACAACCATCCTCCCCTCCCCCTTAGAAGCCCTCTGAATTTTGAAATTCCATTTCCTGGTGCTCAGGGTGGAGAAGTCTCATTGCATCTTCCCAGGTGACCATGGTGGGTTATCGCAGCAAACGCTCTCCCACTTGGACCAATGTAGATTTGTTGGATTTGCTCAGTATATGGGGAGAGGAGGCTGTGCAGTCCCAGCTGCGCTTGAGCCGTAGGAATTGGGATACCTAGGGGCAGATTTCGCGAGGCTTGTACGAAAAGGGCTATGAATGGGACACGCTGCAGGGCAGAGGGAAGATAAAGGAGCTGAAGCAGGCATACCATAAGGCAAGGGAGACTTAAAACCTGCTGGTTCTATAAGGAGCTAGATGCTATCCTTGGTGGTGACCCCAGCTCCATCACCAAGAGTCCCATGGATACTTCAGAGGGCACAGAGGTGGCGGAAGAGGACCCGGAGGACGAAGTTATTGATGAAGAGGTGGAGTTAGATGAGGATGTGCATCTCCCGGGGATGTGGGGTCGCCCGGTGGGTCAGGCAGCCAGGAACTGTGCTCCACTCCAGAGGTGTCTAGCCAGTCTCAGCAATCACTCTCTGGGGAGCAAGAAGCAGAAGATGAGACTCCTGGTAAGTGCCTGTGGCTTGTGTAGTGTGGAGATGGGTTCAGAGCATAGAAATGTGGGAGGCTGGCTGTGTTTCTGTGAGCTGGACATTTCCCTGTGTAGCTCATTGGTACGGCGGAACAGGGTGTTGATGCATGCCGAGCTATCATGGGAATCCAGAGAGATCTCCAGGAAAGTTTCCTGGAGGTATTCAGTAATCCTCTGCCACAGGTTCTGTGGCAGAGCAGCTTTGTTCCTTCCCCCATTGT
This sequence comes from Chelydra serpentina, assembly GCA_037349315.1. NCBI lineage: Eukaryota > Metazoa > Chordata > Testudines > Chelydridae > Chelydra > Chelydra serpentina. The sequence continues at coordinate 4,365,222 of JBAIAC010000040.1, forward strand.
AGGAAACTTTCCCACGCCATTCGGCAAACACTTGTGCAGGGACCAAAGCGGCACGTAGGCGAGCAGCATAGGGAACAGGATGGAAGCCACAAGAATGGAGTAGATGTACCTTCGTTTCCCTGCTTACCTTTAGCAGTGAGATGGCTGCTAGAATTACCACCCCCCCCCGCCCCCGTGGAAAAGTGTGGGAGAATTTTAGAATTTGGTCCCTAGAATGCTGCACCATGACCCTTGCAAAGAGTGTGTGCTCTTTTCCTCATGTGGAGCACCCCCTGCCAGCACTCACCATGCTTTGGGTGTTCACAGAGATGTGTGCCTGGCTAGGGTCAGTGAGAAAGTGATGGCAATGCTGCAAAAGGTATATTTAACAGAAACGTTTCAATGCTGTGCATGAATTTATCAATCCCGCTTCTGTGCATTGTCCCCTGTGCTTCACCAGATGTGGCCTTCAGGAACACCCCCCTCACCTCGACCGAGCATCTCTGCCAGATAAGAAAGCGCCCAAGACGCAGCAAAGAAGACATGTTCCAGGAGGTCCTGCAGTGTTCCAACACAGAAAAAAGGGAACAAAAGAAGTGCTGGGAAGCCGAACGGCAGGACAGAAAAAAGAATCATGCGTTTGTTAAGGACACTACTGAGCAGATGATTAAAGTAATGGAGGAGCAAATGCAGATGCTGAATTCCTTAATAATGCTGCAGACTGAGATCAGTGCTCGACCTCCACTGCAGCACATTCAGAACTCTTTTCCATGCCACCCCAAAACTCCGCTCGCATGTTCCTTTCCACCATCCAGGACTTCTCGGTTTCCCCTTCACTCCACCCTCTCGGACAACTTTCAGAATGATAGCTGGACCTACACACAGCTGTGAAAGTCTGCCCTTCCCTGGTTCCTCCTTTCCCGCCAAGCATCTGTGTGCTGTTCCTTGTGCAATAAAAGCAAACTTTTATAATGGTAAATCATCTTTATTTTTTTTTTCTTCAAAGTGAGATTGCAGGCATTGCCAATACATGCACAGGCTTTTTAGTCACTTTATTACAGGAATATAAGGCCCCAAATGTCACCATTGCCTGTAGGAAAACTACATGTAAGGTAACATTGAAGCAACTCAGACAGAAATATATGTTACTGGTGGTCATTGTCAAAGTGCTGCCTCAAAGCTTCCCTGATTTGAATAGCTCCCCTCCGCACTCCTCTGACAGCCCTGGTTTCTGGCTGCTCAAAATCAGCGGTCAAGCGGTCTGCCTCAGCACTCCACCCTGAGCAAACCTTTCACCCTTAGCTTCACAGAGATTATGCAACGTACAGCATGCAGATATGACCATAGGAATATTATCCTCAGTGAGGTCCAACCTGCCATAAAGGCATCACCATCGCGCCTTTAATCTGCCAAAGGCACATCCAACTGCCATCTAGCACCTACTGAGCCTGTTGTAAAACCGTTCCTTACTGCTGTCCAGGTGTCCCGTGTAAGGTTTCATGAGCCACGGCTGTAAGGGGTACGCAAGGTCCCCCAGGATCACTATGAGCATTTCAACACCCCCTACTGTAATCTTCTGGTTAGGAAAGAAAATCCCCACTTGCAGCTTTCTGTACAGGCTGGTGTTCCTGAACATGCGTGCGTCATGCACCTTCCCAGACTACCCGGCGTTGATGTCAGTGAAACGCCCACGGTGATCCACAAGCGCCTGCAACACTATGGAGAAGAACCCCTTCCTATTGGTGTACTCTGTCGCAAGGTGCTCTGGTGCCAAAATTGGAATGTGTGTGCCATCTATCGCCCCTTCACAGTTAGGGAATCCCATTTATGCAAAGCCGTCCACTGTTTCACGCACATTTCCCAGCGTTATGGTCCTTCGTAGCAGGATGCCATTTGTTGCCCTGCACACTTGCATTAACGCAGCCCCAACGGTCGACTTCCCCACTCCAAATTGATTCGCAACCAACTGGTAGCAGTCTGGAGTTGCCAGCTTCCACACAGCAATTGCCCCACGCTTCTCTGCCAAGAGGGCAGTTCTCATTCTGGTGTCCTTGTGCTGCAAGTCCGGGGCGAGCTCCACGCACAATTCCAGGAAGGTGGCTTTCCGCATCCAAAAGTTCTGTAGCCACTGCTCGTCATCCCACACCTGCATGACGATACAATCCCACCATTCAGTGCTTGTTTCACGAGCCCAAAAGTGACAGCCTACCCTATGCACGTGCTCTGTGAATGCCAAAAGCAATCTAAAGTTGTTCCTATCCATATCACGCAGCATGTTGGATGCCTGCGAGTCTTCTTCAGGTAGGAACTTCACGACTAACCGCACTGCCATCCGCGACGTCTTCATGACAGTTAACAAAGCATAGGAGAGCAATGTGGGATCCATCCCTTCTCACAAAGATGACGGGGTGCACAGCAAAGAAGGGCTGTTGAAAAAATGCTGCAAAAGAAAGCTGGAAGCCCATGGAGTGCTGGGACAGAAAGCAATGCCTCACCGAACATTTAGCACTGTCCCCAGATGCACCATGATAGGTACCCACAGTGCATTGCTCACACTGTCGATGATAGTGCCTCCACTGTGGATGCGGTCTGCCGACAGAGGGAGCAAGTGTGAACACGAAATTGCGATTTTTATTATGTCGACTTATGGGTGTCGACATCTCTTTTGTTGACACAAATTGGTAGTGTAGACATGGCCTTAAATCCCCTGTTGCAAATGCAGCAATTTTGTTGGGAAATATTTGTGTACTTTTTTTGCTATCTTTATGCCAGGCATCTGGAAGTATTACAGATTTCCACTCTTTTGCACTGAAGGACCTGAATTCATGTACAGGCAGTTGGAAACAAGGACAAGAGCAACTATGTTACCAGCCGATGAAAGCTCCTCACCGACAGTGCTCAGAGGACCACATTTAGGAACTGCTGTTTAAGAATGCCCCATCCTCGGTCCCCTCATGAATCAGGATGTATTGCTTTTGAGAAAGTCATTCACACACGCCATCATGGTTCAAAACAAGGTCATGGCAGCAGCTACTAGAACTCTCTCTGCATTAGGAAAGTGATCATTGCTGACAATGCTTATCAATAGGTCACTCTGAACTGGTACTGAAAATGGTTTAAGTGCTCATATAGTAGGGACACTTGGTTCTGAAAGTCTTTGTCAGTTTTTGTAATGATGCTGAAAACAGATTTGCCCTATCTATACTAGCAGTCAAACCATTTGCACCATTGGTTCAGGAGGACCCATTATTGACGGTGACCCTGATCTTGCAAAAGTTATGGATGGGTTTAAGCATATGAGTGGTTCCAATGGGAATACTCGCAAGTGTGAAGTTAAGCATGTGGGTAAATCTGTGTATGATCAAGGCCTTCGATTGTTGGTAATGGGTTGCTTTGCTAGTGCAAATAAACTTTTAAAGTAAGGTGTAGCAATAGAAAAGAGACAGTAAGATGAGTGACCCTTCTCATTCCCAGCAGAACATAAGGAAGGGAAGAGTGGAGATCCATGTTTCAGATTTGTAGCTACCCTTTAGGCTCCATCTGAGTGAGGAACCATATTGCTTGAACAGTTTGGTCTGATGCGGACCAACTCAGTTGAAATACAGTTTGTCTAAGCTACTGTGGATGGAGCTGGCAAAGACATTTTTAAAAATAGATCCTTGGCTACAACTGAGGAATGCACAGCATAACTCAGGAAAGAAGAGTGCCAAGGTGACATTAAGCCACACTCTCATTCTTGGGATGTCTGTGCACCAGTCCAGTCTCCTGTCATAAGTTTATGCTGCCTGCAAATGGCTCCAAAGGGTCATCACAGCAGCTAGCGCAGAAATGCCCCAGCTACAGAAGGAGTGAAGAAGTGCTTATACCACCTCTGTGCCACTCAGCTAATTTTCCTGGAGTCAGCTTTGCAAAGCAGCCTGAAATCAGGGGAGAATGTGGGCCTGGAGATCTGAGCCTAGCTGTCTAGAATACAGTCTATACTATACTAGATCATGTTTTCAAATAGAGTTTTAAAATAGGTTGCCCCTTCCCAGGCTGGTTGGCTAAACCATGTTAAAATATTTTGCTTGTTTACATTAAATAAAGTTTAAATATGATTTCTATTGAATATGATTGCCCATCTTTAAAAAAGGGAAGAAGGAAGATCCGGGGAACTACAGGCCAGTCAGTCTCACCTCAGTCCCTGGAAAAATCATGGAACAGGTCCTCAAGGAATCAATTCTGAACCACTTAACGGAGGGGAAAGTGATCAGGAACAGTCAGCATGGATTCACCAAGGGCAAGTCATGCCTGACTAACCTTATTGCCTACTATGATGAGATAACCGGCTCTGTGGATGAGGGGAAAGCAGTGGATGTGCTATTTCTTGACTTTAGCAAAGCTTTTGATACAGTCTCCCACAGTATTCTTGCCAGCAAATTAAAGAAGTATGGGCTGGATGAATGGACGGTAAGGTGGATAGAAAACTGGCTAGATGGTCGGGCTCAACGGGTAGTGATCAATGGTTCCATGTCTAGTTGGCAGCCGGTATCAAGTGGAGTGCCCCAAGGGTTGGTGCTGGGGCCGGTTTTGTTCAATATCTTCATTAACGATCTGGAGGATGGTGTGGACTGCACCCTTAGCAAGTTTGCAGATGACACTAAACTGGGAGGAGTGGTTGATATGCTGGAGGGTAGGGATAGGATACAGAGGGACCTAGACAAATTAGAGGATTGGGCCAAAAGAAATATGATGAGGTTCAACAAGGACAAGTGCAGAGTCCTGCACTTAGGACGGAAGAATCCCATGCACTGCTACAGACTAGGGACCGCATGGCTGGGCAGCAGTTCTGCAGAAAAGGACCTACGGGTTACGGTGGACGAAAAGCTGAATATGAGTCAACAGTGTGCCCTTGTTGCCAAGAAGGCTAATGGCATTTTGGGTTGTATAAGTAGGGGCATTTCCAGCAGATCAAGGGACGTGATCATTCCCCTCTATTCGGCACTGGTGAGGCCTCATTTGGAGTACTGTGTCCAGTTTTGGGCCCCACACTACAAGAAGGATGTGGATAAATTGGAAAGAGTCCAGCAGAGGGCAACAAAAATGATTAGGGGGCTGGAGAACATGACTTATGAGGAGAGGCTAAGGGAACTGGGATTGTTTAGCCTGCAGAAGAGAAGAATGAGGGGGGATTTGATAGCTGCTTTCAACTACCTAAAAGGGGGTTCCAAAGAGGATGGATCTAGACTGTTCTCAGTGGTAGAAGATGACAGAACAAGGAGTAATGGTCTCAAGTTGCAGAGGGGGAGGTTTAGGTTGGACATTAGGAAAAACTTTTTCACTAGTAGGGTGGTGAAGAACTGGAATGGGTTACCTAGGGAGGTGGTGGAATCTCCTTCCTTAGAGGTTTTTAAGGTCAGGCTTGACAAAGCCCTGGCTGGGATGATTTAGTTGGGTTTGGTCCTGCTTTGAGCAGGGGGTTGGACTACATGACCTTCTGAGGTCCCTTCCAACCCTGAGATTCTATGATTCTATCAAATGTAAAATCCCACTGTAGTTGGGGCCAAACTGATGCCAACTTCCTGTTGAGTTAGAGTCAGAGAAAGAGAGTAGAAGGAACTGATGGAGGTTGACATGGGCCTAGCCAGTGGGATTCCTTTCAATTGACTGGTAAAAATAAAGAATTTACAGGACATTTGTTCATTGGGTTTTCTTTCTGTTTCCCATTTTTTGTAGTTTATGGTTAATATTTCTTGTTCATCTACTTTGTAATTTTATTATCTTACACATAAGAGTTTCTTTTGATTTATTGTTTATATTATTATCTTATGATTGATGGTGGACCAAATTCAGATTTGGCACAACACGCTGCTTTTGGAATAGAATCATAGAATATCAGGGTTGGAAGGGACCTTAAGAGGTCATCTAGTCCAACCCCCTGCTCAAAGCAGGAACAATCCTGAATTTTTGCCCCAGATCCCCAAATGGCCCCAAGGATTGAACTCACAACCCTGGATTTAGCAGGCCAATGCTCAAACCACTGAGCTATCCCTTCACCCCAAACAGACTAGGTTCTGATGTGTATAAATCTTAGTTTTGGAAAGAAAAAGAAATATTAAAAAGCAAAAGACAAACATAAAACTTCCAGTAGAGGGCACTGCTACACATAGTCACAAACTAGTTGCTCATGAAATAGATGGCACCTGTATCATATGCTCAAATTAGGCCTCCAGAATATAAAGCAATTACTAGAATTGAGATTATGTATACACCTGCTTTGGCATACTGTATTCATAAGATTAGAACTAAAGTATAATCAAACTTCCATGAGAGAGGAACAGGAACTAAAGAACATGCACAACATGTAGAGAATAACATTAGCCATAAAGCGACAAAGAGTTCTGTGGCACCTTATAGACTAACAGACGTATTGGAGCATAAGCTTTCATAGGTGAATACCCACTTCTTCAGATTCACCCACGTGGGTATTCACCCACGAAAGCTTATGCTCCAATACGTCTGTTAGTCTATAAGGTGCCACAGAACTCTTTGTCGCTTCTACAGATCCAGACTAACACGGCTACCCCTCTGATACTATTAGCCATAAAGTTATCTATTTTAAGATATAATTATATAGCTTGCAAGAAATGTCATGCTACTTTTTAGAACCATCAAACCGCATAGCTTATTCAGATATAGATGTACTCTTGGCTTCTGTCCAGTTCAGTAGATCCTGTCTTTTCATTATATGTATGTACAGTGCCTAGCACAATAGGATGCCAATTCTGGATTGGGGCATCTAGACACTGATGCAATACAAATGTAAATATATATATATATATATAAAGTAAAGCTTCATAGCACATTGATTTTAATACTTTGAACAAGTTTACATCACCAAAGCTTTGTATTCCGTACACTAGTTTCCTGTGTCAGCTAACCATTTTTAAACATGGTTTCTGCAAAAACTGTCATACCAGCCAGCGTAAATTGGGTATATCTCTGTTAAAACTATATTTTAAATGTCGTCCACAAGACTAGTTTTTGAGGACATTTTTCAAAAACGTTTTCAACAAAGTTATGCTTCATTCACCTTATCCAGCATAAATATATTTGAAGAAATGATGTTTTAACTTGTTTCCTAGCTTTGAGGAAACTGTGAATATGTGGATCCCAAGTAATGTATTAGCTGAAATCTTGCTAGCTCTTAGTGCAGGGGTGGCCAACCTGAGCCTGAGAAGGAGCCAGAATTTACCAATGTACATTGCCAAAGAGCCACAGTAATATGTCAGCAACCCCCCATCAGCTCTCCCCTGCTCCTAGCGCCTCCCACCCACCAGCAGCCCCAACAATCAGTGCCTCCCTCCCGTACATCAGCTGTTTCATGGCGTGCAGGAGGCTCTGAGGGGGAAGGGGAAAGAGTGAGGGCACGGCAGCCTCAGAGGAGGGCGTGGGAAGGGGTGAAGTAGGGGCAGGGCCTGTGGCAGAGCCAGGGGCTGAGCAGTGAGCACCCCCAGCACATTGGAAAGTTGGCGCCTGTAGCTCCAGCCTCGGAGTCGGTGCCTATACAAGGAGCCGCATATTAACTTCTGAAGAGCCGCATGTGGCTCCAGAGCCATAGGTTGGCCACCCCTGTCTTAGAGCAACAGTTCTCAATCTTTGACTGCTGGTCTGTATAGAACAGGCTGGTCACCTGGTGCTGGCTTTCCTTGTTTCCAGCTGGTAAATCACATTAAAAGGAAGTTAAAAATATATTTCATATTTTCAAATATTGTTTTTCCATGTAAGCAATTACTGCAGTTGTGAGAAGGGTGTTATGTGACCATGAATGTAAGGGGAGGCAACTGCTGTGAATGGGAGGAATAGTGGTCCGTGAGTTAATCTCTCCATTAAGAAAAGGCCCATATTATCTAAAAGCTTGAGAAACCACTGTATTAGGGGTTTTGTGCATCTGTTCATATTACTGTTATACACACAAGTAATACCAATTAAGTCAACACATCCAGCCTTTTTCTCAGGATGGAGAGCTTTGTGAACCTTTTTTCTGGAGGGAGAGGAGCTGGGAGATTGTATTTACTTTTTTCATGAACGCTTTAAGAAATGTTCCATAACATAGAAAGCATCTGCCTGAGACAGAATTAATATGACAATGTACATTACACACAAATCACAGAAGGAAAGACAGAGGGGAAAAAAACAAGTTTATAAATTTGTATTAAATCCTCAAATGAGAGAGTAAAAGTCACAATAACCACTTCAATACATAATTCATTGCCTAAAAATGCTTACTATTAGAAAACAACTCAAGAGATAAGACAACACATATAAAAACAGCATTTGTCAGCAAATTTATGGGAACGTAGGGTGAAGAATTTCAAATGAAAAAAGTTAAAGTATGTTATCATTCTTTTATCCATTTTATTATTTTAACAGTTGCAATTGAGAGGCATGTAAAATGGTTTGGGACATGGAAAATGGACTTTTGTAAATGTTTTATCCTATTATTATAGAGAAAGCTTAATCAAAGATATGGGTTTTACATTTATCTAATGAGACTGTGAGATATGTCTAATATCATAGCCTCTGGGACTGAGTTGTTGTTGTGCGCTAGTTACTGAGAAAACTTTATTTCCTCTCAAGGATGAGTTATCTATCCTGCAACAATGGAACTGTCATGGGAGATCATGATCTTTGAGCGTGAAGAGGCCCTCAAGGTAGTTTAGGGCCAGCCCTTGGAGGATTTGGAAGATAAGGACTGACACCTGTGCTCTGGACAGTATTAATTGTCAAGTAAACTCAGTCATGCATTTTGAATTTCTTGGAGGTGTTTTCTCTTGCTTTTGTTTAAGTCATAAATTTCATTCTTGGGTAGAGCATATTACAGTTGTTAAGCCTGAAGGTCACAAAAGCAGGGATCACATTAGCCAAATGCAGAATATGCTGCGAATTCAGAACAGTTGAGGGGCCTGGTCTCATTACATGTGGGAGAATGGAGGTGCAGGCTCTGGAGGCAAAGGAGCAGTTCCCTGGGAGAGGAAACCCCTGCCACATCTCTGAGATGATACAACAGCATTTCATGACTGACAATAACAAATGTCATGGAGAGATCCAGCAGCACGGCCACTGTTACACAGCCCTTGTCTATGGACGAGATCATCCACCAGTGTGATCACCACTGTGTCTGTTCTGTGTTCAGTCTGAAACCTGATTTGAGGGGTATATAGGATATTGGCAGTTGGTAGGTGGAATGTACACAGTTCTTTGCAAGCTTCTCGATCATCTGGCTAGAAAAGGGATTTAGATATCAGGTGGTTATTTGGGAAGTCAACTGCAATGAACAATGGTTTAAGAATGGATGGATATAGCTTACTATAGCATGGGTGGTAGCTTTTCCTCAACAAAGGAAGTGCTGACTATCTCCTTTAGTAAGGGTCACTGATACTTTTTGAATCTGTTTTACCAGCCATGAAGGGCATGGATCAGAATTGCAGATGATGGCTCAGTTTTCATGTAGTGCTTTTAGGACTTCATGTTGAAGAAGAAGATAGTGGATTTCTTTTTCCAGCAACAGGTGGGGACCTGAGCAGTTGTATTTTGGAAAAACTGAAGTTTAAAGAATAGGGATTTATGGTGTCTTTGAAGTACTATATAGCCCAGGTGTGATTAAGAGTTTTGGCAAAGAAGAAATGAAGATAGTGTTTGAAACGGTTGATGTGTCACATATTTACAGGACTGGAAGACACATAATAAGTGCTATTCTCCCCAGTCAGTATGGTATCAGATTTGGGTATTTCAGGTTTCAGTACAGTAAGACTTCAACTAGCCCTTTTAAATCAAATGTAAATGTTCTTAAGCCTTTAGCGCCAACATCCAACTTCAGTAGTACATCAGGAACTCTTATCTGAGAGACTCTTCAGCTTTTCCATCTCGTCTGCCTTTTCTCCTTTCTTTCCTGAGTAATATTCAGCTTTCTCCCACTGTGTACCTGCTAGGCACAGCTGCAATTGCTCTACACATACAGTTACCTCTCTGAGTCAACCTGCTCCCTTTTGCTTAACATCTCTCTGTGCTTCATTTCCCCCATCAGCAAAATGGATATAATAATCCCTAAATACCTAATATTAGAATAAAGTAATCATAACACTTAACATTTATATAGCATTTTAACCTTCAAAGCATTTTACAAACTAATTATATCTCACAACACCCCAGTGAGGTAGGTATTAAATTAGTTGCCAAGAGTGTAGCATGATTTAACTCATTACCTAATGTTAGTAAAGTTCTTTGAGTTCTTGGAACAAAAAGCACTACAGAGAGGTAAAATATTTGAATAAATAATAATTATTATTTGGTGGATTCATTCTATGCCACTCAAAGGACTTTGAGACTTAAAATCTCTCATAACAGTTTGAAATCTCACCCTTTCAAATTGCCTGAGTTTGACAGGACTCTACAAGTTTGTTGTAAAACAAAGCTTTTCAGGAAAGAGGAACAGCATTTCCTAAAGAGTCAGGTTTGCCAAGGCTCAATCACTTAGGGACATGTCCAATGCAGAGAGGAACTAAGGGGCACAAATACAAACTGAATGGAGTTGGGTAATACTCCGAGAGGACTGTGCCAACAATGTGCATTAGTCTACTGAAAATTGAGAAGCCAGCTGGGGAGAGATGGTGTTGGGGAGCAGCCATGTTTGGAGATCTGGGAAAAGGCTATAAAGCACATCAAATTGTTGTGTTGGTTAGTATTAGCTATACTATTCCAAAGATTTCATTCTTCCTGGAGAAAGTAGGAATGCATAGCTACAGAGGGGAAGCCAGCAGGATGATGGCACCTGAACTAGCTGTGCTACTAGTGTATTTTGTGGTAGGGCTACTCAGCACATCTTGGCTGATATCGGTGGGGCATATGATAGTTTCAAATGACTTCCTGGTCTATGCTGGAACTGCCCCCCCCCTCCTATAAGGGTACCCCAAAGAGGGAGTATTTGTGGCTCAGAGAATCAGATGGATTTATTCAGTAATATTTCCTCTTTCCACAGATGTTTCCATGGAAGATGATGTACAGTAAATAAAATACAGCACAGCAGCCGCAGTAATAGATAGCAAAAAATGGAAAATACTAAACCACCCAACCCCAACAACATAAAGGAAGAGGCTTTTAAAACTGTCTTAAAGCTAGTGCCAAAGAAAGGTGTGTGCAGCACACTCCAGTTTTCCCTCCCTTCAGCCCAGAAGTGTAAGTGCTGGGTTCTTCCTCTGCCCCACATCAGGGCTTTCCAAGAGGGCTGGAAGGGTCCCCTCCCCTCTTTCCCCCTGTTCCCCAAGAGGACTGTGTGTGCAGATCTCTGTTCTTACACACACGCACAGGGGTCGCCAGGAGCATTGAGAGGGAGCCCCCCAAAGGAGTTAGGGGGGGGTCTCTCTCTCTCTCAGAAGGGTGGCATGTGCAGCCCCTAGGTCCCCCCTTCCCATGAGTGTGCAGTGTGTGTCTGGGGGAGGGGAGTATATTTTTCCATGCAGGCCTCTGGGGAGGGGGGGGACCCTCGCTCCTGCCCCCAGGGTCCAGGCCCCCTAGGAGGGGAAGGGGTGTTTACTCTCCCCTGGCCCAGAGCTGCAGGCTCCCCACGGGAGATGGGTGGGGCGCCTCGAGCTTCCCCTGGGAAGGGTCTCGTCTCCTCTCCTGCCCCCCCCCCGGGTGTGCGACGGGCGGAGGGAGGGGAGCAGCCCCGGCGCAGGAGACAGGGGCCCCTCGCTTCCCCCTCCCTCCGTTCCAGGAAGCGCAGGGCTTTAGCCGCCCTGCCCGCAGCCGCCATGCATTGTGGGGCAGCAGCAGCAGATCCAAGATGGCGGCCAGCAGGAGGCTGATGAAGGTAACATCCCGCGCCGCGCCGGGGAAGGACCGGGCGGGGGGGCGGCTTGGAGGGGGGGCGCTTCCGCCCCGGGCTCCTTCCGTGCTGGGGGGCAGCGACCCCCCCGACTCGGGGCGCGCGGGGAGCTCTCCCCTCCCCCCGCGGCCGCCCGCGGGACGAGGAGACCGGAACGGGAACAGCCGGCATCTAGGCCGCGCCTCGGAGGGGCCTCGCTCCACCCGGGGCCGGGCTCCAGCGGGCCCCAGAGCCCCCGCGGCTGCCTGGCCCCGTGTGGGGAGCCAGCGAAGGGCGCTCGGGGTGCCCCGGGCCGGGCCATGCCCCTCCCTGAGGGGGCTCCTGCCGTGACTAAGCAAAGAGGAAGGGCTGGTGCGGGAGGAAATGCTGGCCGGGCTCCTGCCGGGGGCTGGGGCTTTCTCCCCCCCGGGGCTCGCCGGGATGGGGACGATGAGCCCGAGCTGGCTGCAGTGCCGCCCGAGCGCCCCGCAGCCGCTGGCGGGCAGGAGCCCCGACCCGCCTGACCACGAGGAGAGGATGGGCTGGGACGGACTGCCGGTTCCCCCCTCCCAGGCTTATTTTGCGTTTATTTTTGTCAGGCGTTTTTGTGCTTTTAGGGTTAATCTGCCCCGCATGTGAGGGAGACGTGGCTGGTTTATCACCTTGAAAAATAGACCTGGGTTCAGAAGTTACTTCATTTTTGCCTTAAACACAAATGTATTTGCGTTTCCAAACCTTGGTTCCTTCTGACACATGTACAATAATGTAAAGAGTGGCCGTAGCCTGTGGTGGTTGTTTTTTACTTAAGAATGGTTTTATTCTGTTCAGTTTTGTATCTTTATTATTTGTTCTCTTGCAATAGCTCTCACAATGTGTAAGATGCTTTTCCGACGCCTAGGAAGACAGTCACTGCCCCCAGAAGTTTACAGTCATATGTAGTGGATGACATCATTATCATCAATTCAGATTGCATACTACTCAGGGCAGGGATCTGCCACACTTTCTGTATAGCACTTAGTGGGACTGCAACGACTGTAATTATCTGTGTACCTGGTACTGTACACACATACTATGATCTTTGCACTTAGGTGTTCATAACCTGAGTTAGATAGATGATATAGTTTAACCACATGATACATAGATGCAAGGACCAAACTGAATGTTGTGCAATGTTCTTCATTTTTTACACCTCTTATACTTGATGAGAGAGAAGTTTGGCGCCACTTCCGTTAGTTTTGTTCTTTTAAGTCTTGATCCTGAAACTGGCTTCGGGCAGGTGGAGCCCTGCCCAGAGTCTCACTGATCAATGGGGTTCGACCCGGACATCGGGTTCTATCCTTGTCGAGCCAGATGCTGGATTTGGGTGTGAACCTTGAGTTATACAGATGCATAGTTTATACATTCAAAAGTGCTTGAGGATTATAATAGAGAATTGTGATAGTTTAATATTGATTAAATTTAAGATTAGCTTTGCTATTTTAAATTGTTCTGAGTGTAGATTGTAATTTAAACAGTAGAACACCTTCAATGCAGAGTCATGCACACAAGATAATATCCATAACCTCAGCAAGGAACATAAACTGCTCCTGAGGAGCTTGGTGAGACTGAACTAACTTGGCTTTTTGTTTATTTTTTGATGTATTCTGTTTTTAATAATATATCTTAACTGCTACCACCTATGAAGCTATTGTTGCAAATATGTCAGAATAAGAACCCCCTCTATTTCACATGGTGAGCAAGAGTAGTTATTTTATGATTTAATAAGCTTAGTTTTTCTGTTTTATTTTAAATTGAATTTCATATTCAGAGCCATATATACCTTTTTAAAATTTGTGTAAAGTAAAAAATGTACATAAATACTCCTAGTACATTTCTAAACAGGAGCAAAAAAATATTATCTTAAAAGTCTGTAGGGCTGCAGAGGAAATAGTTAATATTGCTAAGTATCTACCAAAGCTAGTTATCATTATGCTACGTTTTATGGTGTTAATGGTATTGCCACAGTATATTTACAGAGACAGTATATAGATGTTAGTTTTTTGAAGTATTTGATTCTTCTGTCTGCACTTACACATATCTCTTCTAGAAGAAATTTGTGGCCAGACATTGATTGATTGGGGAGCGTGGTGTTGGGAATAGAGAATCTATTACTAGAATTTACTTTCATTTTTGTTTCGTGTTCATGAATCATGGTAATCAGAAACTTTTCCCCATGAGTTCAGCAGCTGCATAATGCTCTTAACAGTTCAGAAATTACCATTTTATACACCACGATAAGTAGATATTACCCACCCCCGTCACCTCCCCACTTTCAGGATTTTGGACTGTAGTACAGTTCCACAGTACCACAAACTGCACCCGTAAGTGTTCCATTGCCGAACAGATTGTCTGGTTGTTTGTTTTTTAATAGTGATAACTGGATGTTTTCTCAGATATTTAAATTATACTTTTTAAACAAAGCTTAGGGTCATAAAATGTAATGAATGCTCGAAACCTCAAAGGAAATTCAATTTTAGCTCTGTATTTTCACACTTGTTAATAATAATAATAATAATAACAACAATAATAATAATAATTTTAAAATCTCTTAACTTTTCTTACAGATCTTTGAACTAAATATAGTTTGTTTTATAACTGAAAATAAATTTGGAACCTCCTGCAGATTGTTCAAAATATAACATTCACGTGAACAGGGATGTAAGTGAATGGAAATTGTTTTATTTTAAAAGTACTGGAGTTGTTTGGAACCATTGACGTGGATCATGGCTATTTATTTGTATTACACCAACAACAAGAGGCTGCACTTGAGATCAGAGTCCTGTTGTAGTAGGTGATAGTACTTGCTGTGAAAAGCTTACAGTATAAATAGACAAGACAAAGTGTGGGAGATTGGAGTATCATCCCCACTTTACAGGTGAAAACTGATCTCTCTCTTTAAATTGAGAGAGCCAGTATTTCTATTTAGTCTTGGCAGAATTCAATTCTTATTTTTTATAATTTCAATGGATAATATTGATGTTTATTTTTGAGCATTTTTTAGGTTTTTATCAATTAAATTTTTTACGTTTGTGTGAAATTATGTGTCTTAAACACTTTTCTCTATTTTTATCATTTTAAATTTTCAGTTGCAGGAAGCTATGGGGAATCAGAAGATTATTTAATGACAGTAGACACTGATATTCAAAAAATTCAAGCTTTATAACTTAAAATACAAATTGTCAATATGTCAAAATATACAAAGTAAATATCCTTAAATCAGCAAATCATAGCTGTTTTTACGAGTCGACTCGTTATTCCATTTGTACCAAGTCTAATTCAAAAGTCTAAATCCCTGGATTTTGACTCTGTTCTCAAGCAGCATTTTTCTTTCTTTGCCTGGCTATACATGTTAGTTATTATTGATTAAAATATGTTTTGTTTTGTGACAATGAAATTTATATTTACCAATAAAAATAATATATTTCTAAAATTGTATTTAATAGCTTACAAATCTTAATACGACATATTAAAATTTACACAAATGCAGTTGTATAGTTACAATCATAAACATTCAAAACAGGGAGGGGAGCATTGTGGTGGTGTCTAGGGGCCTGAGCCCCATTGTGGTAGGCCCTGTACAAACAGCAAATGGGGGCATTTCGTCACAAACTCTCATTCATCTGAATAGTCTAACTGAAGTCATTGGGGGGTACTTGCATGAGCATTTTACAGGATCAGGCCCCACGTTTATCAGAACAAACGCAGTTAGTGGATTAAGCCCCGAGTACATCTTGATTTTATGCGGAAGTCACTTGGATACCACTGTCATGGGCAACAGTATAAAACCCTAACATAGATGGATGGAGAGATCACATTAGCTGGTGGTACAGTTAAAGGTGGGAGTGAGGCTTATATGGCAACGGTGGTGAAGTTACTTGTCTTTGCAGGTATACATCATGTTAATATAAAATACCAAGTATGGAATTTGTACTTTTATTTAATTGGGTTGGGACTGCTGTATATAGAGATATATACTTACAAACAGAATTAGTAGTGCAGAAGACTCTCTTGGACAGTATCTGACACTCCTTCCTCAGGTAAAACTCCTGTTGAAGTCCCAACTACCCAACTATAATATGGCCAAGTAAAGGTTTCTATTGGATCTATAATATTTCCATTTCCTGGGATATTTTTTTTTTTAGGTGTTTAAAAAAATGTAATTAATATTCTGTTAATGTAAGCTTTTGTTTTTATGTGTTTTAAGGAAGTGAGGAAGGGCAGAAGGAAGATTATTTTAATCTTTGTGTACTCCCACAGTTGCATAGTCAAACATTTATGAAGCAATGAACTCCACAGTGAAATAAATCTCAGAACCACACCCGTGTAATTAATGTTGATGGCATGTATTTACATTATGCCTTAGTGTTGTAAACAGTATAACAATGCCAAATTTATTGAAAATTTTGTATTTTTAATCAGATTTTTTTCAGTTTATAGCTTTGATACTTTGTTTAGGTAGGTTTTTAATTGTTCTGGCCTTTACTCCTCAGTAACAACTAGTCAGGAGATGCATAAACTTTGTCTGTTTTCGTGTTGGTGTTTTTTAAAAAAAGCTTACACGTTTTACAGCAGGAGTGAGACCAGTATGGCTTTATAACTCAAAAATGGGTGACGATATTTTACTAAAAATTCGCTTTGAGCAGAGATCAAGCATAGAAACTTTCTGCTGGAAAGAAGAATTATTCTAAAAATTAAAATTTTGTGTTTTCACATTTTTGTATGTTTCATTTGAACCTTAACTATAGCTTTTATGAAAACTAAATATTCTCATGATTTTTTAATTTAAATTTGAATCTTTTTAAAAAAAACAAACAAACACTACCCTGCAGTACCAGAGAACCAGAAATTGAAATAGAGCAACTTCTTACCACTGGCTAAGGAACATATTCATAATAAAAACACTTATGTTTAGAAATTGTTGACGTACTCTTGTTCATAAATAACAGATTACAGAATATCTTTTCTCTATTCAAAACAAAAATAAGAAAGAAAAACTTGTAGCACCTTAGAGACTAACAAATTTATTTCAGCATAAGCTTTCGTGGGTTAATACCCACTTCATCGGATGCATGGAATGAAATATACAGTAGACAGATGATATTTATACAGTCAGAGAAACATGATAAGGTCGAGGTGCATAGACCAACCTTAAGAGGCTAATTAGTTGAGAGGAACCATAACAGCAGGGGAAGAAAAACCTTTGAAGTGATAAACAAGATGGTCACACAGGTGTGAATGAGGATCGTTAACTTAAGGGAAATAGATTCAATTAACGTAATGGCCAAGCCATTCCAAATCTCTATTTAATCCGGAGGCAATGCAACCTAGTTTGCATATCTCTATTCAGTTTATTTACTTTGTGCCTGATGCAGAGCTTATTGGGGTCAGAGTCTTTCCATTGATTTCAATGGGCTTTGGGTTTAAACCCTTTGTGTATAGTCAGTTTCCCTGTTTTCCCTGCATAGACAATCATCGAGGCAGGCCCCAGTCTTGGGATGGTTCATATGCACAAGAGTTTGCAGGATTGGGACCAAAGTAGTTTTTCCTTGTTTATGTGGCTTTTTCAGAAAGCAGCAGGAACATTTTTTTTTTTTAACCTGTTTATAAAATCACAAACTGGCAGAGGGACTCAGGTACAAGTGCAATTAACATAAAAACACTGTTTTATCTTTGTTTTAATTGACTAGATTTCAAGTTAGTGGCATTTCTTTTACTTTTTGCTTGCTTTTGAATTTTTAATGTATGCTTTCAAACAGTATAAATGGTGAAAAGTACTTTTTTCAATTTCAGTAATGTAACATACATAAGGAAAAATACTAAATGCTTTTTGTGATCACGTCCCTTCAGTGCTGTACCTGAAGATTACATATTACATATTAAACAGTATATTCTCCATTTTATATACTGTACTATGTTTTTTATCTGAACATATCGAAACACTTTACAAACTTGGAGTCCCAACACATCCCTATAAAATAATTAGATATCTCCATGTTATAAAAGGGAAATCTGATTCAGCAAGGTCACATGCAGGGTCAGTGGCAGAACTGGAAATAGAATTAGGAGTGTGCACTCCCACTTCTGTGTTATAGCTATTAGTGCACTCTCTCATAGTCACTAATTTACATTATTTAAAACAACAACATTAAAGGGGGTGGGAGAGAATGGGAATTCAGCTATTCACTACATTTCTAACCTTAAGATTTCTTTTTAGAAAAAAATACATTTTTGGCCTCATTCTCTCACTTCCAAAAGTCCCTTTTGTCCTTTCAGAGTCAGTGATTTTAAGGTGAAATTGGTCATTTTTCTGACTATGAACATGGTACTACCTTTTACCAGCCTGTTGCCTGTGAACATTCAGCAGAATCATTTTTTTTTTTACTTCTTTGACAAAAGTATGTTTTTATTCATTAGCTATGTTGCCTTTGCTGTGCTAGTATTTTATTATGAATTGTGTCTCACCAACAAAAGTAACTAAATTTCTGTTACAAAATCTCTATTCCTTGCAGTGCACCATCTAGAAAGAACACAATTTGATTTGCAGCTTCCTGGTTGAATTTGCAGGATGGGTAGTAAGCAAAAAGCCTCTCCTAAACTGAATTAGTTTAATATGGAAGTTACCGATTTGCAATAAATATGGAACCTCACAGTGCTACTTTTAGACAGTCATTTTTTAGTATAAAGTGAAACTTTAAGCAACCACACAAGGGACTGACAAAAAATGTTTGTCTAATGAAGATGGTCTTCTAGTAAAGGCAGAGTAGAATTGTACTCGAGGACTTGATTCTCCACAATCTTGCACCTTATGTAGTCATGCCTGTTTAAAATATATGTATTATATTCTAGTCTGAGTTGGCAACTTTTTATACCTACTTTGTACTTCCTTTGCATAAGTAGACATTGCTACAGTGAAAGGTGGTGGAGAATCAGGCTCAGATATTTGGTGATACTTGATGGGGCGGGAGTCTCTTGAATGGGTTTCACTATTATATGTCATTTCAAAGGGAAGTGCTGCAGAGCCGGTAGGTTTACTGGGGGGAAAAATTAATTCTCTCAACTTTGAGTGAAGGATTTTAAGGGAACCAGAGAGAGGCTTGCTGGTTCATTTGAAACTTCCTTTGGTTACATACAAAGCTTAATAATTTTGTGGTGATCACAGTTAACTTCTGCACTGTATTTATTGCATTTCTTAAATCAACCACATTACAGACATGTCAAGTTTTTAAAACAAAAGTGAGAGTTTACCTCTCTAAATTAATCATTTTTTTTTTATTCTTTCAAAGCTTGCCACACTTATAAATGTGTTAATTATTTTGAGGGAGACAAAGAGACTGGTCACTTTGATAGTTAACTTGTCTTTATATAACTACTTCATCCTTCATCTGTTTTTATATGTATTAGTTTGTAAGCTCTCTGGTCAGGGACCATATCTTCCTGTGTTTTTTGTACAACACCTAGCACAATGTGACTTTGATCCTATATAGGGGCTATTTGAGAGAAACGCATATAAATTATACATATTATATAAACATTTATCAAGAGTTACAAAATGTCTAAAATAACCAATTTTTCTATCCATCTGTGTTTTGCGGGAGAAGGCATCAGTCATGCATAAGATCTGTTTTAAATGTGTGCTGGTTGATCTGTATCTGTAACTTGCCCTTTTCATGATATCCCATAAGTTATTTTTGGTTTAGAATGGGCTTCGTTGTTTAAAATTGTGGGTTATGAAAAAAGGTAGTTCAGTGCAACTGCACAACAATGCTACATGCAAAAAAAATGAACTGGCTGAAAACGCAGCTGAATTAGTTACATACTTTCCTGAGCCTCTCAGAAAAACACCACAATCTTCTGTGCTTTTGAACTGAGACCTTTTGTACTTCCAGTGTCCAAAACCAAATACTTAGCATAGTACTAGATTCTTAGTAAAATGGACATGTGATGCCTTATTGCTGCTGCTAATAAAGGTTATCTTCCACTGAGCAGCATGGTTTAGGATTAGCATATCCCTATGAATGGCAATCCATGAGACTCTTGATCTGTGTCTTCATGCTCTAAAGCATAATCTTATCACAAAAACCCCTATTTCTGTAATATTGAACAAGTTGGGGTACATTTAATGGCAGTGGAGCCAGGGGACCAGACTAACTAGTCATTTCTAGTGTCCTGAAGACAAGTCTGAACCTTATGTTCTGGACATGCTCCTTAGCTGTGCTTATATCTGTTTTGACATACTTAAAGGTTCGTTTTCTAGTGTGTATGTTGTATGTGAGTTTGGACTTTGGTCTTCCTGTTGAACTTACATTTAATCATGATGCCATAGTAACGCTCTAGTTCTGAAAGAATAAGAATAGTTTTTTTGTTTCACTGGGAGTGCCCTTTGCAAACTACTGATGTATTTATTAATAAAGGAAATAAACATAGTGTTTGTTTTCCTTGACCTAAACTCTCTTAAAATATTATATACACTTGTATGTAACTGGCTTATTTTTCACTGAAAACTAATTAATAATATTTTGGCTCACAAGGCCTGTCATTCCCTCAGAAATAATTTCTGAAGGAAGGGAAAATATAGTTTCTTAGCTCATGCGGTTAGTTAACTATATTGCAATTCCTGAAGGTAGTAAGTATCCAAATGGCTGTAATATTGCTGTTAACTTTATATTTTGTTTTCAGCCTTATCTTAGAGCTTTGCCTACGTGATGGAGGTGCACTGGATTGGTTTTTAAGTCAATCTAATTAGACTGGTACAGACCTCTGTGTGAACACTTACTTTGGTTTAAAATGGGCATATTTCAGGTTAGCATAAATCTTAAAACAAAATAAGTGTCAACACAGTGGTTTGTACAAGTTTAATTAGATTGGTTTAAAATAATACCTTTTAATTTAAACCTGTGTAGCTTTCTCATGTAGACAAGTCCTAACGCATCTGTTACTTGTATCAACTTGTCAGCTACAAGTACAATATTCTCAATCCACAAATTATTTGAGAATAAGCTTTTTAAACAAATGAATATCTGATGTACAAGTGAGTGTAACAAAAGTGTAAATAAAATATATAGCTATGATGCAATATTATTAACCTGCTTCTGTTGTAGCTTCATGGCATATCCCTTAATTCAACAAATAAAGATTTTGATTCCCTGCCTTAGATAATCTTGATTCTTTATAGGAGCAGGAATTCCATTTGTTTTATAAACCACAAACTTACTTAATATAAAACAAAGGAACCCATTTTCACCTCAAAGTTTCTTGGAAAAAAAATGAACATGTTGCTTATTACTGTTATTAATGTATACTTACACTCTGCTTGCTTTTCAGGAGCTTGAAGAAATCCGCAAATGTGGAATGAAAAACTTCCGTAATATCCAGGTTGATGAAGCTAATTTATTGACTTGGCAAGGGCTTATTGTTCCTGTAAGTATAGAACACTTATACTGTGCTTTAAAGCAATCCACAGACCATGTGTACCTTGTGATGACTTGTGTTGAGGGGGAAAAAACTCTCACAAATCCATAGTCTGTTACTACTGTAGGTGGCCATTACATAATTGTTGCACCCTGACAAATGAGTGATTATTTGCTGTTATAAAACATTACTTTGGTTATTCTGGTTATGTTTGAAGAAGAAGAAAAGATCCAGTAAATGGTTGCACTGAAAATATACCTGTTTTTTACTGGTTATAAAAATAACTAGGCTTAGCAGGATTCAGTTTTAATTTATAACAGTTGGTAAATGTTGATTTCAGATAACACACTGAAACTGACAAAAAAGAAAATCAATTGGTAACAGTCACTGTTCCTGCAGCAATCAAGTGTCACTGGCCCTCTGGCCATTCAGGGAGTACTCTGGAGCCCTGTTGTCAAGGGAGTGAGTGAGTGGGTCCAGCTTCAGAGGGCTCCCTGCACCTCACCTGATCCCACAGTGGGGACAGAGCTGAGCCCCCTGGCTGGGGACTGCAAGGGGAAGGACGATGAGCCTCCAGCTATTGAGGAGGCCAACTCACTGCTGAATGGCTCCTGCAAGAGTTCAGGGAGCCCCCTGCAGCCTCACTAGCACGGACCTGCTTTCTCACACACCAGAGGAGAGTGCCAGGAGACTGCAACCTTCCTTGCACCTGTAGGGATCGGGTATCACCAGTGCTGTGCCCATGTAGGGAGCCCACTACAACTTTGCTGTCACAGCCCCACTCCCTTACTTGTGTGACAGCAGAGTTGCAGAGGGCTCTCTAGACAGCTGCAGCACCAGTGACACCCAATCTTTGCAGGAATTAGGTGCGGGGGAGGCTGTGATTATCCCTGGCCAGGATTGCAAAGGAGGATCTCAAGCCCCTGGCTGTGCAAGAGACCACCCTGTCGTTGAAGAGTTCCTGCCTGGGGATGGCTCACACAGTCCTAGCTGGAGGGTGAGTGAATGGGGCTGGTGATACCTAATCACTGCAGGCACAAGATGCAGGGAAAGGTGTGGTCCTGGCCTGGCAGACTAGAGACCCCTGGCCAGGACTGCGAGGAGGAGTCATTATTGTCTCCAGCTGTGGAGGGGGCCACCCCACTGCTGAATGGCTCCATCGCTGGGCAAGAGCCATTCAGCAGTGGGGTGGCCTCCCCCACAGCCAGAGACTGGTCTTTGTCCTCCTCCTCCTTGCAGTCCTGGATGGGGGTCCCTGCTGTGCCCTGCAGGAATCCAGCGTCATGGCCCTGCGGCCTTGCAGGGAGCCCTCTGCAGCTCCATTGTCACAGCCCCACTGGTTCATTCACCAGCCCAGAGCATGGAAGCCATCTCCAAGCAGGAACAGTTCAGCAGTGAGTGGCCCGCCTCATGACCCAGGGCTAATCCTTACCCCGGCCAGGACTGAAGGAGATCTCCACTGGGCCAGGATGACTGCAGCCTCCCCTGTACCTAGTGTCTTGGGCCCCTCAACTGCACAGGAAACCCCCTGCAACCCTGCTGTTAGCACTGCCTAACCCCAGCCCTACCCTCCACAACAGTAAAAGTCAAAATAGTTTAAAATAGGGGGAAAAAACTTTAAAAATTTAATTTATTTTTATTTTACAATAAAAATTGTAAAAATTAGAAAAAATTCAATTCTGCCAGCACCAAATGTAACCTAGGTTTGTATGTGATGCATAATGAAATTTCTTGACGTCTCTAGGGAGGAAGGAGGTTTTGCGATTAAGGTGCTAAAATGGGTTTTGGGAGATCTGGATTCAGTCTTCAGCTCTATCACAGACTTCCTTCCTTCATGACCTTGGGCAAGTTATTTATCTCCTATCCTCTGAGACAATTGGGATGTAGGTATTACCTTATCTCACATAGGTGTTGTGAGGCCGAATCCATAGATACTTAGGAGAGGTTCCAGTGCTGTTGTGATGGGCGTCATATTCGTACCTATGCTTGAAATCTTTAGGCCTGATCCTGCAACTGGCTCCATATGAGCAGGATTGGGGCCTTGGTCATATTGTTATGTTGTTTCCCTGCTTTTTTAGTGTACAGACGCTTTTAATCTTAAAATGTTAAAATAACACAATTTAAAAAAAAACTGTATCAGGTTAGTTTGTAAACAAAGCATGTTTAACTGAAGTGTCATAGTCCCCAAATGGCATTGTTTTATAGTCCCAGTGTTGTATCCTAGTATTGAGACCAGAATTTTCTCTGGGGAAAAAAAAATCATGTTTATAACAAATGTTATCTTGCAATTAAAAAGCAAGCCTGTCATGGAATTCCTATTTAACATTAAGTTTTAACATCTTTTAAGCTAGATGAGGCTTTGAATGTGGAGGTATGAAGATTCTGTGTACAAATTTAGCAACTAGAATTTTTCATAATTTAGTCTGAGGTGGGGAAGTCAGAGTTTAGCGTATATATAAGGGGTAATGTTTTAAAAAACACTTGAAGTCCATTGAGTTTTCTATAAGACTTGGGCTTCTAAGTTACTTAGGCACTTCTGAAAATTTTATCCAAGAATTTTACTTGCTCTCAAAGGCATAATGCATTTTAAATGAGATTTTTAAAAAGCTATGTTGACACTAAAACAAACACTGTTGTAAGGTGACTTGAGCATTTAAGTTGCTTAACAATCACTTACTGTCAACTTAGTTGGAGAGAAAGAGAGAGAGATGTAGGCACCCTACCATTTTCCAGGTATCTGTTTATGTGGAGGTAGCCCATAATTCGCAGGTCACTCAGTAACATGTAAAGAATCTTGTTTTGAAACAGCTAAACTAAGCAAATGCAAAAGCCCTAATGTTTTATGTATGTTGGCACTTAGATCATGTTAGTGAATCCATTTTTACTATTTTAAAATTGTTCCTGCTAATTTCGTGTAAACATAGTTTGCCTGGCCTTTATGAGTTGGTGATAAGAGTATTAAAACAGTTATGGTTGTATCATAGTAGCCAGGCAAACCATATTTACCTCATTTTAGCAGGAATAATTTTGAAATTGTTTTAAAATGGCTCTGCTAGTATGCTTCTTTATGCCAGTGAAGGTGGGCCTAAACTAACAGGTCTTAAACTGGTGCAGGCAGTACAAAAATAACGAGTCCAAGGTGTGCTGTGGCATCATAGCTGACTATACACACAGTTTAAAACTGTTGACTAAAGATAATGAAGAAAAGGAGAATGGAAATACATGGGGTATTTGTGGGAAAACATGTGCAATTAATTACATTTGATAGTCTTTTTCCAAAAAAATCTAGTCTCACTACTTTAAAATGCTCAGTGCAGAAGAATTTGGCCTGGATTTTCAGAATTGGGTATTTTAAATCTCAGCACCTCTTGGAAAACAGGCCACTTATGTATTCACTTAGGCAAGGGTTTAGGTACCTAACTTTAGGCATCCACTTTTAAAAACCTTGCCCCTGATTTTGTATTTTTGAAAGAGGAGTGTTGTTAATTATATGGGGGTATGATTTCTAAAGTGCTGTGCATTAATTGGTCTGTATAGAACCTGCTGGTGTGCTTTAACAGCATGCTGTTTATATTATGTGAAGGCTCACTCGGGAATCTTTAGTGTGCACCAGCAGGATCCACAGGGACAAATTCATATGTTAGAACGCTTTAGAAATCACACCTCTGTAGACCGCATTACCCCATCGTTTAGACAAACCCTAAAGTAAATTACTACTATACTAGACAAATAGGGAGGGATTGGTTGGAAAGGGGAAGGGAGGAATCCAATGTATTGGATTGTCTGGTTGAAGTCGTATGGATTTTCACCTTCTTTATTTTGGGCATTTTCCACTACCAAGTTCCACGCTCACTTTCCTGAATGAACAGCTGCATCTAGTCTGTGGAAAGGAGAGTTGGGCTACTTGGACATCAATACTACCTTTTGGTTGGATGCAATAGAAAGCTGGAGAGAAATATAATCTGCATGTGATCTTAAAGACTTTCAACATCCGCTCTGCAGTGCTTCTGGCTTTGTTAGTTGAAAGCCACTCCTGAACATGGATCATGCGTGCTACATCAAGATTCTTGCCGATCCTCTGGATTTGAAACACTGTAGAATGACTGATGCAACTAATCCCTTTGAGTCTTTGGTGAATAAAGTGAGCAGGATTTGACCTTTAGAGAGGAGATTTCTATTAAGTAATATATTTTTAATAAAACACTATTTATGGTTCTTGTACAGCATTTTACTGCTTTGGCATTCTTCCTAACCAATATAAAGCTGAGAGTTTGTTTTTATTTTTAAAGAAAAACATTTTATGGTGATCTATTCCTTAAAAAACAAATACAAAAAAAACCCACCCCACCACCTCAAAATGTTTGATCTTAATTTTTTTTTAACAGAAAATATGTAGCTTTAAAAATAAGGGGTCTGTTTTAAACAACGATTTCTGCTCATTAAGAGTTGAATTTGGAATACTTTCCTCTGCAAAGGTTCATGACATCACAAACACCAAAAACAGAATTGGAGGGAGCTGCATCCCAAAGACAGCTTTAGGCTTTTATGTGCTTTTGCAGGAGAAACAGAACTTTGAGCTCCTGTTTTGGCACGATTATGAGGAAATTATTTTAAAATAACATTTTGTCACTGAATCTACTTGTATTAAGGATCTTAAGATTTTGTGCGTATTTAAAAAGCACCTTGGGTCACCATTTAAAGGGAAGACACAATCAATACAAATAATATTCCTCTCCTTTCTTTGCTTAACTGATCTAGAATTGTCTGAAATTCAGCTATCACACTGTGAATAAACCTTTTTTTTTTTTTAATCGGCAGACATAATCTAGGTACAGATGAAAGCTTTTTGATTTTAAATTTGCTTTTGAAGTACCAGGTATATGTTTGTTTGTTTTTTTTAAATCCTTGTCGGTGCTTTTTTTAAACAACAAATTATCAGTATTTCAACTAGCTTTAGCTAGTTATTGATTGTCCAGTTCTATATCTTTAGTCTCCCTTCTGGCCAACCCCTCTCCACAGCTTTTGTAGAAGTGATGCTTGATGTACAATTGAGCAATTGTTTGGCATATGCAGTAGGCAGACTTATTGAGTGGTATTTTGTGTAATGCTCAGTTAAGGTTGTTGTGGAGGATACAGTTCTAGAAGTAGCTCAGCCGGCTATATTTGTCTCTAAAACATTGTAAAGAAATAAACCGTCACCCGGTTATGAAACAAGTCAAAGACAGCTTATCTTGGGGTTTTCCTCTACAGATTTGTCAGGTTTTTTTATATTGCTTGTTTTATATGACTTATAACAGGACGTTAATTTAAAAACTAACCTTGCAGGATAAGATGGTTAAAATTTATGCATGTAATTGAATTTCTATACTATAGTTGTTTCAATTTCAAAATATGAAACAAAAAAGAACACCTGTCTCAGACTCCTTGTGCCCTTGTAAAATACATTTATTGATGTATCATAAACTGAATCTTCCTTTTAAATACTGGTCAAAATAGATAGCCTTTTGGGGAGTGAAAGTTATAGCGCACACATTCAAAGTGAGCATTACAGTCATTCGTGTTAAAGTATAAGTGCTGAACAACCCTTGCATGAAATCTTTTAATTCAGCTTCATGAGTCAGATCCTTACCCCTGCTCTGACCGCTTGTGCTGGGAATAAGGGTTAGAGCTGTAAAAGCCCAGGATCTGGCCAGCACAGGATCTGTGGAAGATTTGCAAGCCCTGACTCGAGAGAGTATCTGGGCCAGGGTGAAGTGTTGCAGAGAATCCAGGCAGCACTACAGCTCCTAGGACACCCTGTGCACACTGTTGTAAGTTAAACAGGCTTCCAAGGCTGACTAAATGCCAGGGTCACTTGAGAAGACTGGATGGATGTAAAGCCACCTTCGCCACCCCACGTCCTGGCTTGTGAGTTCTGTTCTGTCTTTGAGGACAACACAGAATCTCTCCCCATGGGTTTAATACCATTTTCCTTTCCCTTCAGAGTGGTCCCCACCACCACCACCCCAAAAAGATGCTAATACTGGAGAGTTCATTTTTAACTTCTAAAAAGGCTTTGATTAAAGGGATTGGACTGACTGGCTGCTAGGTGGGGGAAGTTAAACTGTACGCTGAGTAAAAACTCACTTCCAGCTATTCTGAATCTACTCAGGATACTGGGGAAAGGGAGTTTTATCATGCTGGAATTGTTTGCAGTATAAAATGTTATATTTTGATAAACTCTAAAATATCAAAAGTTGATTTTTCTTCTGGGTTTTTCATAAAATAATTGAAAAACATTTTTGAAACTAGGACTACAGTGTGTAGCAGCAGTTGCTAGCAGTTTCGGAGCATTGTTTTGTTCAGTTTCAGCATGAAGAATCACTCTCCCTACTTTCATAGTCCTCTCACCATACTCCTCCCAAGATGATCTAATGAAAGGCACCCGAAACTGCATACGGATTCAGTGTTTTCATCAGCAGATGCAGTGAATATCTATGTTTAGTAAAAAAAAAAAAGAATGGTCAGCATATTTTATGCAGTCAGCTAAAGCAAAAAGGTTCTTTCGGAACATAGAGGGAAACCTGACAAGTCAAATTGCTCTGTTTGTGCCACCGTATTGGGAGAAATGAAATAACTAGGTTTAGAGATGGAAACCAAAAACCTGAGGAAGAAAATTGGTATCTAAGAAAGGACTTGAAAACCTTTATGAAATTGGGAATAACAAACAATTGTGAGATTGGAGGCCCCTTTATCAATGTCACAAAGTTCTGCTTTCACCAAGTAGAAATGTCAACCACCCCTCAGTGCTGCCATACCATGTGTGGCTTTTTTTTTTCCTTTCAAGGTAAATACAAATACTGACACCACTGTTACCCCTTTGCAAAAGAATATTATGGTTTTGATGTTTTCTGGCACATAAACCTAAATCTAGACATGTAAATGGACTTGAAGGCCTATACAGACAACAGGTGCATCTTAAACATGGACCATTCAAAAGACTGAGATCGATAGTACACCGTCCCTTCAAGTGTATCTGTTCTGATGTCTGAATCCCTTAATGTTCTGTCTTCTCATTGCAGGACAATCCTCCATATGATAAGGGAGCCTTCAGAATCGAAATCAACTTTCCAGCAGAGTATCCATTCAAACCTCCCAAGATTACATTTAAAACAAAGATCTATCACCCTAACATCGATGAAAAGGGGCAGGTTTGTCTGCCGGTAATTAGTGCTGAAAACTGGAAGCCAGCAACCAAAACTGACCAAGGTAAGACACTGTATAGTGAACTTAATCTCAAGTAACTGTGTTGGTTAAAGCCAATGGATGCTTGGTATTATCGTGTGGTAGCTGATATCCCAAGGTGTCTGTCTGTAGGTTTGTGCAATGGATTACCCCCTCTGGGAATGTACTGAATCAATGGTAGTTGATCTTCAGTTAGTTATGCGTTAGGATAATGCCATGACTTAGCGTGTGTTGCTGTGGAGCTCCATCGTTGATGATCAGAGCATCAGGCTTGAAATACCTAGAAACCATAGAACTACAGATTCAAATCCTAACAAAGATGGCTCCTCTCTTAGTTTTTAAAAGATGATAAATTGAGTACTATGAGACTTTAAGTGTGGCGGTCTCCTGGATAAGACCTTAAACATTCTAGGGTACGGTTGGGTTCAAGGGGCTTTTCTATTTCCATTTATTGTCAGGCTGAGAATTTGTCTCTGGTTGATGCTGGCTGGCGCAGCTAATTTGTTTATATATTGGTATTGAATGCTGCTGGGTGATTATTGTAAGTATAACTATAGTTAGGGGGCTCCTTTTTTGTATGGGCTTTTCTTAGTGTTATAAGCTATTCTATCTTCCATCAGAGCTTTAGTGACCACAGAGAGCTTTTTCATGTAGGAGGCAGAGTCTGTGCAGGTTTTACTTTAACCAAAAATTTCCCTTCTCCCAGCCCCCATCTGTCAGTTTCTCCCTGTGAACTATGTGTTGACAGAACCAAATACTACAGTTATTGTCATGGTTGTCCATGAAAACCCTTACATCTCTGACCTGCCCTTTTCACTTCCATATACTCATCACTTCCTAATACTATGCTTGATCTCAGCCCAGAGAAGGATTTAGGAAAATAATTGAGGTATTTTTGCCCACCAGTAACTTCAATAGCCAAATAAAAACCACCAAATCTATTATGTGGTGAGTCCTCCAAGAGAAGTAGCCCTTTAGCCAAACTTGGGGAAAAATTTAAGTGGGAACTGTGCATCTGCTAAAAACTTAAGGTGGTGCTTCTGCTGTCTGGTACAGAAGAGTAAAAGGAGAACTATACAGTCTCTCTACCTGGCCTTACACCTGGACTTTGCTCAGTAGTTTCAACTGATACTAATAATTAAAAGAGGATTTTGCTATTTTCAAAATAAACAAGGGGAAAAAATAAAACTGGCTTAAAATCAGGAATCTGAAAAAATCCTGGGTGAAAAAACATTACCGATCCCACCATTTTTGCTGTGTTCTAAAGAATTCAGTTTCTCTCTTGCAATGACGAAGAGTCTTCACAATGTGAACTCGCTGCTTGTTGCCCCAGCCTTGCATAAAACTGTCTGCAACCAAATATTGGCAGTCTGGCTGAGGTGCGCATTCCTCTTACCATAGAATCTTAAGACGGGAAGGGACCTCAAGGTCATCTTGTCCAGTCCCCTGCACTCTTCCTCATCCTCGTTCTGTTCTATGAGAGATCACTTTCAAAGTCTGCATGAACCAAAGGGAAAAATGCAACATCACTCAATGCAGTATCAAGATAGCTTTAAACACACATGTCAGGAAAGGGGAAGCTAGGGGTCTCAGCTCATCACACCTTTCATCTACTAAATGCACCTCTTAAGGCTATACTATATATTTAAGGTTACAGCCGCTTAATATTAAAAAAGATACAGGTGCATTGTGATTGAATTACTGATAAGACTCATCTTAATACTATTTTAGGGCCTATCTTGTGTGTGTTAAATATTGCTGTAATATTTTTTCATTTCATTATGTAACGTGTGTGAAAGAGGAGCTGTAGCATCGCTGTAGTGTTGATATTTAGCTGGGTGTGCAAGCATTGATATGGTGACAGCTCTCAGATGCAGCAGTCTCATAAATCAATTGTGAAAGCAGCCAATATCAACGCTACATTTCTCATACTTTATTTAAACAACTCTAGTTTAAGGTAAGCACATGTAAGCCAGCCCCTATCTTAGCAGTAGAGGAATAGGTTATCCTACTGGGATCCCAGTTTTGGTCTCGAGCTATGTTCCTCGCTCCCAGGTTGGCAAGGGATGGAGAGTGATGTGAATGCAATGTGTTACACCCTCTGGCAGAAGCACTGCGTGTAGTATTCTAGTAACCACTTTGGTGAAATGATGTGATAGATGCCGGAGTGATGAACAGAGTCCAAATCCTCATCTGCTGAGACGCTGTTGTGGAGTTGAGGGACTAGGGGAGCATGGAGAAATGTGAGTGCATTTAAAGTTGGGAAGAATGGAGAAGGAAGATGATGTGCCTGCAGGAGAACTGTACTTTGTAGCCTGATTTAAGGCTGTTCCAAACTCTCGAAAACATGTCCAAACACAGTTATCCTCCCACAAGATTATAATATGGTTCATCCTTATAGCATTGATGAGACTGAACCGTGTTTTAACCATGCCCCTTGAATTTTGCTACAGCCTTTTCAACATGTTACAAGAGTCTAGCGCATTTCAGGATGCTGTGTTGTAACCACAATAGGTTGTATTGTAAAGGCTGTTGTACAGTGTAGTTGGGACTGTAGTGTCAACAAATTTAACATGGGACTGATATGTCTTGAATAACTTGTACATTAGGAACCTCTTTCCGAACTTTAAATTATAGATAAAATATAACTTATCAAGACCACTTTTGTCACACACTGTTTATAATTCATATTCGACAGTCTTTCATGCACCATCATCAAGGTTATGATTTGGTCACAGGGGTCGTGGAAGTCTCTGACTTCCGCCCACAGCGGCTGGGAACTGCAGGGTACCCCCACCTCTTGTGATGGCAGGGAACTACGGGGGGCCCCTGCTACCCAGAGTGTTGGGAGTCCCCTGCAGCTCGCCAGCCACCATGGGTGCGGGGATCCCCCGCAGGCGGTGGATGATCCCCATCCACTCACCAGCTGCCACGAGTGGGGTGGGGATCCCCGGGAGCTCCTCGGCTGCTGCTGCCGGTGGGGGAATCCCCCGGAGCTCCCCAGTCCCTGGGGATGCTGGGGACCCCTGGAGCTCCCCAGTCTGGGGGGAATTCCCCAGAGCTCCCCAGGTGGCGGGGAATTCCCTGCAGCTCCCGGGCAGCAGGGGATCTCCCGCAGCTCCCCAGCTGCCACAGGCAGGGGGAGGGGCCATAGCTCCCAGCCCCAGCAGGGCAGGGTGCTCAACCCTCCTCCCACCCCATTTTGTCGTGGACATTTTTAGTAAAAGTCATGGATAGGTCATGGCTTCTGTGAGTTTTTAATTGCCCGTGACCTGTCCATGACTGTTACTAAACATGTCCATGACAAAATCGCAGCCTTAATCATCATACAGCCAACGTCCATTCGTAGAAATAATTACAGGGCAGAAATCCTCATTTAACCAGTGTTATTTCTATAACAGACCTGTTTAAAATTGGTCTTTATCATATATTGTGTGGAAGAGGCCTTGACTAAAAATACAGGAATGTAGTGGTCAGTTTACTGCAAGTATTCTCTCTATAGGCTTATTCTCCACCATTTGTTGAAATGAGCTATGCTGCATTGTCATTCAGCACTACTAATGTGCTTGGACGTGTCGGAAACAGTGAGGAAGTTATGGTCTCTACCCCCAAGAAACTTGCAATTGACACTTTGTCCATCTTATTTCAGAGCATTTGTTTGAAAAACAAATCTTAGTCTGCTTTGTCCCTATGTATCTGATATCCAAGAATGTGCTGCCTGAAACGGTCAGATCACCTATCTCTTGATCATCACCCTCATGTGTAATGTCTTGGTCCCGTTTACCGAAGTTTCTGCTCACTTTTGACACTATGTAAAAGTGAATTAAATCTTTCAGATGTTTACTAATTTGTTCACTTTTGAATATGTAATCTCCTATAAAACTTTGCAAAACCAGTGACTGTTTTAATCCTATTACACTTATTTCCCTTGGTTTCCATTTTCAATGTTGTTTTTCTTCTCCTCCCAGAAAGTCTGAGTAGTTTTTTGGTTGGTGTTTTGTTTGTTTTTTTTAACTCACAGTTCAGGATAGTTGTTGCAAGAGTGATAATCCCATAGCAAAAAGTAACAGTTGTCTATCTGTAGTGGGCTTTTAGCTAGAGTCTTCTAACATCCAGGGCATTTCAGAGTTTTGCTACTATAAAACTACCTCCTGTCTATTAAATATAGAGCAATACTTTTAAACCTTTTTTCATTTGTGGACCACAAAAAATTTTTGAATGGAGGTGCAGACCTGGTTGGAAATCTTATACATAGACTGCGGACCCCCAGGGGTCCACAGACCACAGGTTGAAAACCACTGATGTAGAGAGAAGCAGCATTAGTGTTCTACTTACTATAATAGAGACTTCCCTCTTCCCCCTGTTATACAAGTACTATATTTATCAAGCAACTGTGGTGTTGAGGGAAGGAAGCTTCCTTTAAATGATTTTTATAACCAAACATTCCAGAGAGCTGCTTTCCATTCCATATGACAGCTGGTTACCAGTGTGGAAAATATTAAGTTAATAAAGTTTTGGCATAGTTGCCTGAAAAGCATGGGAGCGATGTTGTATATTGTTTGAGACCTCTAAATCTGACTAGATTGGGGTATTGTGAATGAATGTCAGACAGGGAACTCATTTTTTCCCACACACCTATTTTCTGTAGATCTAAGATATTTATCACAGAACCTACCTTCCATTTGTGCATATTCCTTTTAATGACTGAACATAGTGTAGTACAGTATGAGAATTTTTGATAGCTAAACTGACAGGCTGCAGCAAATTAGTTCCTAATGGCCAAAGGAACATAAAAAAAAATGCTCTAGATTTCACAGCAGTATGCCAAGTCCATCATTTGAGTGCCATGTCTAGTTTAGTTTTTAATGTGGTTAAGACTGACATTTCTCATGAAGAGCATGGTCATGAATATTGGGGTGAGAATCACCCTGAAGTATTACCAGTTTGTTCATCCAATATATCTTCACCAGCGGGTATATTTGGCAATTTATGTCAGAATAATGGTAGAAATAGTTTCAGGAAGTGAGAGAAGATCCAGTTTATTGTATTCATTTTAGACCAGGTTGTTTGTAACAATGGTAGTTTCTTCCATATGTAGCTAGATAAAATATATTTAATCAGTCACGCCAGTTACTTAGCCAGAAAATCTGGAATGCAGTTTGAGCTGTACGGGATTTCTCTATTCGTTTTCTAGTGTCAACTTCCAGTTTTTCCTTCTTGAGATGAATTATGAATTCAGAATCACTACCAAACTAAAATTTTGAACTGTGCGCGGTTGCTATGTACTTGTTTATACAATGTAGTGGTCTGTCTTTGGAAAGCATACAGATTTACAGGGACATTCTTTAACACCATTTAAACTCTTATTTTTAGTGCATCACTCTTACATTTTGGCTATTTAAAAATTAAATGTTCAAGTCACTGACAGTTCTTGTACTTCTTTTGACAGTAATCCAGTCCCTCATAGCACTGGTGAATGACCCACAGCCCGAGCACCCCCTTCGGGCCGACCTAGCTGAAGAATACTCTAAGGACCGTAAAAAATTCTGTAAGAACGCTGAAGAGTTTACAAAGAAATATGGTGAAAAGCGACCAGTGGACTAAAATCTGACACAATTGATGTCAGCAACGTGTGTTAGAAGATCCAGAGCAGTGCATTTCAGACACACCACAAAGCAGGACTCTATGGAAAATTGACAAGTGCCACCTTTTGGTGTTAACTTGTGGCTGTTACTAACTTTCTACAGTTTTCTTAATCAAAAGTGGTCTAGGTAACCTGTAAAGAAAGGATTAAACATTTAAGATGTTCTAGTTCTGCTTTCTTTGTTTAAAAATCACTGCTTCAGTATACTTTAAAGGATGCTGTTTCTTTTTCTTGTCAGAATTTATCAAAAATACCTTAGACTTCTATTCTGCCCTTAAAATTCAAAAGGTTGTGGCTGTTATTTCTTATTTTCCCTTGCAGTT
Source organism: Chelydra serpentina (assembly GCA_037349315.1). Classification (NCBI taxonomy): domain Eukaryota; kingdom Metazoa; phylum Chordata; order Testudines; family Chelydridae; genus Chelydra; species Chelydra serpentina. The sequence continues at coordinate 4,399,681 of JBAIAC010000040.1, forward strand.
CCCACTACCTTGCATTCATTTAATTTTTCATTTAATTTTCTTCCCCCAAACTGATGTCTTAGAAAATATATTCCTGTCCTGACAGAAAATGGTTGAATGTTTGGCAGTTCTGTTTACTTTTCTCTTTAAATGTTGCACTGTGCTTTGTGGAACTTAGGTTGCAAGTTCCCCTTAACTTCAGTTTGTAACATAATAAACAAAAACAAACCCCCACAAAAACAATCAGAAACAAAGCCTAGGTCTTATGTAAATCTGGCTGATGTTACCACAATAATGTTTATTAAATGGGGAAACCCAAGTTTTGTGTGCGTGATTGAATTAAAATATGACTTATGTGCTGGTTTTGGAAAACTGAAAAAAAAAAATCTGTAGCAGATGAATAGTGGAATGTGATTATGAAGTTATTTCACTTTAATTCTTAATATCTATGCAGACTAGCTAGGAAAAAATTGCACAGAACAGCATCGCAACCACTTTGGAAGAGTTTCAAAAATTGGGGACCAATAGGTACCAAAGTAACAAACTGTGTTTGAATTAAAAATCAATACTTTTTGGAAATGTTAATTTTGAAATTAAAAGCTAAATCTGACACCACGGCTAGTCATTTGAGTACATCTTTCCATCAAAATGTATTAAGAAACCATCTGTATTTTTTGGGATGGCAACCTTCCCCCCCCCCCCCCCCCCAATTATTGTATTTTTTTTTAAATGGTATGAGAATAGCATTAAGCAATAAACTAATAAATAGAATACATTTCACTAGTACTGTTCATAAATATCTGTAAGAAATAATATACTACGCTTGAGTTAGATGATTCAATGAGTATTTAAAGTAACACTCCTGCCTACCTTATTTTTACCTGAATAAGTTATTTTCCCTTCAATCCAAGGCATGCCTGCTCAGATAAAAGGACTGTTCAGGACTCAGTACCCTTTATAATCTAACTATTTTTCATATTTTTTAGTTGCCTGTTTTTTCCCCTTAAATCTAAAGTGAGGTCATAGCCACACAAACCGCCTTCTCTTCCCAACCATTAGAATTTTGATATCTTATTGAACAAGCAGGTTTATTTCCAGTAATTAGGAGTGCATATCATTTTGATGTGCAGGAAGCTGTATTAGTAAATTCTTCACACCCAGATGGTTATTTGTACTCCTACGATCAGCATTAGTACAGCCTCTGTCTTTGCAACGTTTCAGGACTTGGGTGTGTCTAGGGAGCAGTAGAGAGACCCTTTTGGTTTTAATGTCTTGTATGTTTCCTGTCTTTTCTGCCCAGCCCTTTTTATCTAGATCCAGCTTTGATTTAGAATTTAGCATAAAGAATGACAGCCCAGTACCTCTGTTGAAAAGTAAAACATTTTATAAGTGAGGGAGCTTAAGAACTTTTTATGTTTAAGTATTCTTAGACAGATTCTGTGGCAGGTAAATAAAGTTAAACCATGATCACCTTATTTAAGGAAACTTGCATTTCCTAAGTGTTTTCAGGCTTGGTGAGAGCACTGTCTATTACCAAATTTTCACATCTTTGTGTCTTCATTTGCAGAAAGTTGGTACTGATTTTGTTTCATTCACGCTCACTGATTCATAATAAAAAAAAAAAGCCAAATTATCTGTCAAACAAGTGTGTGTAACTTCTGCATCAGATGCCTAAATGACCCACTGTTTTTTCTTTCCTCTTGATTACGTCTGTTAGCATGGAAACTTGCCATTGCCCAAATTATCCTTTCATATTTATAAAAACTGTAGCACCTGTTTGTCACTCTTGTTTCTACATAAAAGTGAATATACCTTCTGATTGTAAACCTCTCAGGTGAAATGCTGCATACATGTGAATTGGTGCCATTAGATACCACTGAAAGGGAACTGAAGAGGTTGGATAATTCCAGGAACTGCAGTTCAAATTCACATCATCCTATAGCAAGGTCATGCCTATTATCTAATTTTATGTCTAGGGGTCAGGTGGAAGAAAATATTAATCTCAATTCTCTTCTTGCTTTCTTTATAGTCCAGTACCCAAACCACAAGATGTGAAACACAAGTAGTAGCTTTTACTTATAAGCCACTCTCTTTGCAAAAGATACAGACCAAATAAGTATGTGTACTGTATGGTTGAAGTGGGAGTAGACAAATGAAAAGTACTAAGCCAGTCCTGTGTTAACTCAGGAATTCAAGCTCTTGTTCTATCTGGTTCCCTAAGCCATGCTCAATTCTAAACATGCAGTTTAAGACCCAAAACTACAGCATACTGGTGAAACTATACACCCAAGAGTATTGGTATAGGCTTTCTGCAATTCCATTCTGCTACCTGTAATAAAAATGCTCTCAAAAGCTTTGTGGCATGGTTTATTTTTAGACCGACTGAATTTTGAAAATATCTGTATCCAGTGAAAGCTTATAGTTTGTTGAATGTTCTTATTACAAACTTACTATCTCTCAAGACTTTTTCAGAACACTTTCATTTCCCTATTTACATAAAAATAGTTCAGCTAAAACTCCATGTACTTAAAATGAGTTCTTTACTCACACTTCCACTTTAAAGTGCTTTCAATTCATTTGTGTTAAAATCGTGTTTGTCCCATTTTATTTAAAAATATAGACATTTACAAAATTGTCTAATATTCACAGTACAGAACTGAATTGGTTAAGGCCACTCATGCTGATTTCACAGTGTTCAGTTAGTGTGAAGGAAGCAGAAAACGAGTACAAATGACAGTACAATACATGAAGAGATGGGATGTTCTGATGATTGTGTGATCAAAGCAAATTCATAGCACTCTTATGAGAATAAATCAAAGACTAAAAATTATGTAATAAAACAAGGTCATGTTGTGTAAAAATCTGAGATACAATATTAGATAAGCCACCGTGCTCCAGGCATATTACTGCACCTGAACAACATAGAACCAAACACTAGGTGGCACTCGTACCTCTAACCACTTTTACAATCATTCTTTCATTGTTGAGTGCAACTCTCGCATCTCTTGTTCTTTTATTATACTTTATCACAATCAGTAACCTGGAAACTTTACCACTAAATGTAAAGACCGGTGTTAATGTACAGTTGTTTGACATATCAAGCACTTCCAAAAATTGGTTTCTTTTGTAATTTTGCCTCTGCCACATTGTGCACCATGGACATATTACAATAGAGAGAGTAAATCTGGAATTAATATGGCATAATCTAAATTTATGGAATTGTCTTAAAGGTGCTTAATAGCGCAGTCTTAATATTGTATTAATGTTAGTTTTGTTTGGGTTTTTTCTTTACACAAAGAAAGTTCCCAGTTGGCTAGGAACCAGAGGGCAAATAGGTCCTGTTAATCATGGAAAAAATCATACCCTCTGTGCACACAGCCCTGCTATGACTGGGCACTTGAAGACTTTGATTTTTCTACAGTTTATGCTTCAAAGAGTTAATTATCAAAATAAAGGCATTGTGTTAAAATGAGGTTTGAGTCACAGGCACCGACTGCCGGTGCGGGCTGATGCCCGATGCCGGGTGACGTTGCGGGGCCCCGCCCCCGATGCCGGGTGACGTTGCGGGGCCCCCGACTCCACGTCGCCCAGCGTCGGGGGCGGGGCACCGCACCGTCTCCTGGTGCTGAGGTGAGCTTGCCGTGGGTCCCGGGGCTGGCGGGGAGCTAGGCGTGGGCCCCGGGGTTGGTGGGGAGCTGCCGGTGGGTGCTGAGCACCCACCAATTTTTCCCCATGGGTGCTCCAGCCCCGGAGCACCCACAGAGTCGGCGCCTATGGTTTGAGTTATCTAAAAGGGGGGAAAATACTGGTCAGACTTGGCTGAAGAGCATTTTTCCATCTCTTATATATCCAAGATGGCTGAACAACACTGACACATTAAACTACGCTTTGGGCAGACATTAAGGTCAGAAAAATCTCAGACCTCGAGGATTTTTCAGAAAGTACCAGATGAATGAAAACTGACCTGTAGTGGAACTGTAGAAATGAGCCGTTTTGAGGATGATCAGAGTTTTTTTGTTTTTCCCTTTTCATTGTCATTGCTTCCTCTAGACCTTAGAACGTCTTCATGTTTACAGTAAGTGGCCATCACACCAACTAGCTCATGAGAGGGCAGAGTGTGGTGTATCGACAGGTGCTGGTAGGATTTTTACAGGTAACAAGCATGAAATAGCTAATGGGTCAACGGTTGCTGTTGTAAAGTCATCTAAAAAGCCTGTCTGGAAGTGCTGTCATTAAAATTATTTTCTTTTGCCTGCGTAATGCCTAGAGCCTACGTAAACAGACCAGTAACTCTGCATCCAGCTACTTGAATGGAGTATGATTGAAGGCATCAGACGGCAAATATCATGAGTTGATTACTTTTTAGTGAAGAAACAAATGTCTGCAATGACCATCCCTTTTCCGTAGGCATGAGTAAAGATGCAACAGTTCAAGTAAAAAAATGAAACGAAAATACAGTAATTTCTGAATATTTAACTATTTTTAAAAAGGGAATGCTCAAGGTTATTAAGCTTACAAAAATCAGCCTCCCTTGGCCAGTTGAATCTTACTTTCTAGGCTGTGTATCTGTTTGCAACTAATTGCTACCACCTCACAAAAAAATCTTTCAAAAGTTGATGCATGGTTGACAGCCATGTGTAGATGTGCTATCTGCTATCGCAGCATCTGCAGGAACTGACTGTCAGGCCTTAGCTTTCAAGTTAAATTTTGGGGTGGAGCATGAATATGTTACACAAAGGAACTCGATCACTTTCAAATCAGCTGAGGTGGCTTACAAATCTGATGACAATGAGATACAGGCTGGGATATTGCGGCTAGGTGCTTTGGAGAGTCCAGGTATTTCTAATTACTTTAACAATAGGCTGCTCCCAGTCCATTCACAGTTCCCATCTGCATTAAGGAGAGATACTATCAGACACAGCTCCCGCACCCTCCCCCCCAGTACAAGCTATATTTATCCTCTCTTCCTTAAAGATCTTTAAATGCACAAAGTTGAATGTTCCTTGTTTTGTAATAGCTTTGCAACTCTGGATTCATTAATGTTTGGAGTTCATGCAAGCGTTCCCATGACTGTGAAAAATCATCTGGTCCTTCGCCACAGCCTCCAACCGGTGGAATAGTGGGGTACCCTGGATGTACCATCAGTTCAACTGTGACTGTTCTGCTTTGCTGCTGTTGAGGTGAAAATTGAGCCATCAGAGAGTTTTCCTTAGTAGCAGAAGCCACCACGGCAGTATCAATGGCGCTCTGAATGTTGCTGACAGACATGTTTTTGCCCATGGTACTCAAACCTATATAAATGTCAGCCCACCTGTTGGGGGGAGGAGACAAAAATTAATATGAACAAAAGGCATGAAACTTAGCTGTAGTGTTAGACTTTAAAAAAAAAAGTTAATTTCAAATGCTCGTCTGTTAGTGTAAATATTTAAATACAAAATAAAACCCAATACAACTGCCACTCAACAGGATCACTCATGCTTTCATTATCAGCATTCACCAACACAGAGCAGTGTCATTTTACACAGCGGTTTCCGAACAAAGGCCCCCTTCCTGCAGGCTGTTTGGTGGGGGAGGACCCTGCTCCCACAGAGCCCCAATGAAGCCAACCCTTGTCCCACTGCTTTGGTTGGAGAACATTTAAATGTGCCATGGTATGGGGCTCTTGCTGGGGCCCTGTGGCTGTAGACCCACTTTAGAATGTGGGGAGGAAGGGCGGTGACCATTTGGGAGCCGGTTTAATACTGTCTATTAAAATAGGGTGTTTTTATTGAAAGTTTCATTTTTTAAAAATGAGTAAATTATAATTTCAGGTTATAGTTACCTCTAATAGCTTAATTTTGCCTAAATCTGACTCTGTAAAATGGGAAACCTTGCTAACAGACCTGCCCCCCTGAGCATAGCAGAGATGCTTGCTTACTTTAGTGGCAAATTTACAGGGTTTTAGTACCGAAGAGCCCCCTCCAAACCCAAGAGGGAGGGAGCCAGAGACTGTGCATTCTTACGCATTTGCAACAGAATTGTTGGCTATGTTCCAGCTGCAGGGCCAAACTCTTTGTGTGTCACCTGTGCAATCCCCAATGGGTTCGATGGGTGTAAGGGAGGGCAGAATTAGAACACAATAAAGTTCCCAGGTATAACGGAGGACAGAACTTGGCCTAGGAAGGCCACTTGTCTGGTGTTAAACTGGACAGTCCTTTTTTTGAAAGGTTTGTCCCGTCTGGTACTAGGACAAACCTGGATGTGGGTTGGTCCGGTATTGGCTGGGGAATTCTGCTCTGCCCCGTCCAGCTCTTAAAAATGGCACCTCTCTGTGGCATGACCTTGCATGCACCATACATACAAGATTCTGCCAATGGCGGCAGGCTCTTAAAGATGGAGCCTCCTCTGCGTGGCGTGACCTCATGCACTGGGCCTATGAGGTCATGCCAGAGGGGCGGGCCCACACTGCTCCCAGAAGCCCCAGAATGTCGTGTGAATGGCTGCTTTAATCTGTATTACTGCTAATGGTGAATAAGTAGGCAAGACCCCAACATGACTTTCAGATTTCAGGCTGAGTTTGCAGGACTGACAGCAACTCAGTCTTTTTAATTGTAAACGGATGAAATTTGACATAGCACCATTACTACACAATAAACATAGGGTCGTCTCTATTATACAGAGTCATGGCTGGAGCAATTTTAAGAACTCTGGTCTGAACAGGTGCTAGAGATCAGTTTCATGGGTCTCTGACTCTGCTTCCCTTTGGCTTCAGCCATTTTGTCTCCCTCCATCTCTCCATCCATCGGTGATTGTTTTTGGTTGCATGTGTTTGTTTTATCAGTTTGCCCCCTTTAGCCGTCTTTGGCCAACAGGAGACTAGATGGAGAAGTGGAAGTAAAATAGATCCAAACAAACAGCAGTTAGAGAGACAAGGTGGGTGAGGTCATGTCTTTTATTGGATCAACCTCTGTTGGTGAGAGAGAGGTCACCCAGAGCTCTTCAGGTCCTGAAGCTGAAAGCTTGTTTCTCTCACCAACAGAGGGCTCGTCCAATAAAAGATCTGACCCCACCCATTTTGTCTCTAAGCCCAGGGCTACACTAGGGGAGGGGGTCGCTCTATGATACGCAGCTTCAGCTACGTGAATAACGTAGCTGAAGTCGGCGTATCGTAATCGACTTACCTGGCCATGAGGACGGCGGCAAGTCGATCGCTGCCGCTCCCCCGTCGACTCCGCTTCCACCTTTCGATGAGGTGGATTTCCGGAGCCGACGGGGAGCGCTTTCGGGGATCGATTAATCGGGTCTAAATGAGACGCGAAAAATCGATCCCCGAAAGATCGATTGCTACCCGCCGATCCGGAAGATCCTGGGGCTGACACGGCTATAGCACTGCAAACAGACGCTGGGATTTACACTTTCCCTCATGTCTCAGTGGGAGACTGCAGTGCTGCATGTCTACCACCCTGTGGTGCTGTGGGAGGCTATAAATCAGCAGCAGTTGCAGGCTAATTGCCTGATTCAAGATGGTGTTTCCTATAAGTAACCTAGTGCTTGTACCTGTGCCCTTGAGTCCAAAGGAGACACAAAACTACAGAAATTGCCCCTTTGAAGGAGGAGAATGCTTGCTCTCGGTTTCTGTAATGTTCTGTGTGGGAACATGAAGAACAGGTAAGATCTGAGTTCTTTAATGTATATATGCGATGGGTGTGTCTGTCTTACCTTATTCCATGTTTTGTAAACACATCTACTGTGTCAAGGGAATCTCTTTCCACTCCCAGATAAAAGTCCATTAGAGGTGGCTCTATCCATGCACAGCTGTGAAGGCCTGGTTCTATTGGCACGCGTGTATACTGGATCCCATACTCCTCTAACACCTGTGCAAACACACATCTGACCTCTACAAGAAAAGCCAGAGAGAATTTACAGTCAGAAATTAGATAACTAGGAAATCAACTCCCCTTTTCCTTCCAACTGAAAAATACAATCCCCCATGGCCTTTCTCCCCCTGAAAGGGTCTTCATCTGTGGGGCGTCCCAAGACCCTCTCCCTTTACCTCCCTCCCACTCACAACGCAGTGTCCAAAGAATCCCATCAGCACTTGGTAACATTAATCCGCAGCCAGAGCTCCGCGCCTGGCCCCGTGCCCACCCCCAGCCTTTTACCCCTGTCTGGGTCCCCCACTCCCAGAGACACGGCCCTGCTCCCGGTCCCAGCTGCGGGGGGTGGGGGAGGCGGACAGGGGTAAGGGGACTGGCTTTCAGCATCCCCACTATTAAAAGTGGCTGTGCCCCACTGATCCCATTTGTAAACTGGGACTAAAGACGCTCTCCCACCTCTGTAAAGCACACTGAGATCTCGGTATGGAAAGTGCTCCAGAAATACAAAGCATTATTGGCATTGGGGGCTGTTTGTACTCGAAGACATCATCCGCTTCAATATGATCTGCAAACGTGGGATTTTGCAGTGGAGGCTCTTCAGGATGGACACATCCTGAGCTACTGTGACTCACCTACAGCGTGACCCTGCTGATACAAGCTGGCTTTGAGTGCACCTTTATGTGTTAATTTCACCTAGCTGCTTTAAAATCACCAGCCTCCCGGGCAGGTTTCCATTGCTGCAATGAGCTGATTGGCCTAGAGCAGTGGTTCCCAAACTGGGGTTCGTGAACCCCTGGGGGTTCGCAAAATGTTACAGGGGGTTCTCGGGGAAAAATTCCCTAATGGCGGACAGAGCTGTCCCTAGGGACTCCAGGCAGCACAGGCCCAGCAGCCCGGAGCCCCTGGACTTCGAAGAGCTAAGCAGATCAAAGCCAGCATATCTATCCCACTAAGGAGATTTCAAGACTCCTTATAAGAAATACAAAAGGAGGTGGATATTTTTCACTGTTTTTAAAATGAAACAGGCAGCTAGTATTGTTTTAAAATTATGATGAAGAACAAGTTTAAGCTTTGTTGTAACGTGTGTGGTTTGCCTGGGCTGCTTAAGACCTGAATGCTTGTGTAGGAAGAATTCTTGATTTGAGTTGTCTTTTTAAATCCCTGCATGCTGTTTCACATCTGATACTCCTTGATGAAACTTAGGAGCCTTGTCTTACAACAGGCTTATTCAACGTGATACAAGCGACGGAAGTGAGATCTTGGAAGAGTGTTGCTGTTTTCATAATGTAATAAAGATACTGTCATGATGATTAATTAATAATACATAGTGTGTAATAAGCACATCATAAAAACCAATGTTATATTTCCAAGAGCATTACTTTTCTAATTTATACTCAGATAAAGGAGAAAATCCCTGGAAATGCCAATTTTTAGGAGGGGTTCGCGAGACTTGACATTTAAGTGAAAGGGGTTCTCGGGTTGGTAAAGTTTGGGAACCACTGGCCTAGAGTGAGGCTCGCTCTCTATCTGAATCGCTGCTGACGGGTGAAGGTGACTCCAGTCAGGCCCTGTGATTCTCAGAGACTTGCTGGAAGAGTGGGGCCCGAATTGCTCTGAAGCTGGGGCTCCAAATTCCTCACCCTAGAAATAGCAGCTCTGTGGCCCACTGCCAGATCTCCTAATGTCCACCTTTCAGTGAGGCTCAGCTGATCAATTACTGTTGTCATGGGAAACTGGCAGAAACGGAAACCTCTCCAGTCTTGTCAGCAGCTGTACTCCATTTACTGCTCCCTGAAGCCAGGTCCACAGCTATGGTGGATAAACAACTTGGCTGAAACCTTCAAAAGTGCATGATACACTTCTGGGTATTTGCATGCGAAGCTCTGGTGCTAACACTTCAGAAGGTTTGGCACCTCCTAGTGCTGCACAAAATCCTCCTCGGACAGTGTGATCGGTACAATAACTTCTCTCACCAGGCCTGGTCCTCTTGGAAGCGTAATTTGATCAGTTCTTCCTATTATAATGAAATCTAATATTTATTGCTCTTTGTTGTTATAATTAAGTATTAACAGGCAGCATTTGAGTTGTTTTGTAGGAAGGGAAGCCACGGAAATCTCTACCCTCCACTCAGAAGCTTTAACTTCCCTGGCTGTTCTCAGCATCTATTATCCAGAGATGTCTGGAAAACATGCAGCATAAAATGTCTTCCCAACTTCTCTCTGACTGGCCTGACCACCTGCCTCTTTGAACACAGCCCTCTGCACTGCATGTATGTGACAGGAAGGGGCATAGGACGGTACAGCATAGCTGCCTTTCTCCCACCCACAAATCTCTCCCTGTTCCTTCTCCACCCGCTTGCTCCCCTCTGTGCCCAGCGAAGAGGGAGAAACATATGAGCCCTAATGTATTGTGTGTAATTCCTGCTCCTTAATTATAAGAAATGTGCTGCTGAGATCATAAAGCTGCAGTGAATGGCAGCAAAATAACTGCTGGTTTGGGGAGGGAGTCCGAACGATTCATAGATTGAGTATTTAAGGCCAGAAGGGACCCTCCTGCATAGCACAGGCCAGAGAGCCTTGCCATTTAAGGAGAGCCCCAGCACAGATATCCGGGGGAAGAAGTTCAAAGGCACAAAATGTAGTCAAATCACCTAACTGCCATTCGTATTTTTGTACATTTCCCCCCCCCCTCGCCCCCCAAGGATTAAAGGGTCTCTGCTTCTCTTGACGCAAGGCCTTTAAGCACAATCATCTCTAATGGCTGATGCTAATAAAACGCAGGGGAAAGAAACACCCAGTTATTCATAAAATGATAAAAACAATATAAAAAAAAAATCTCCCCAACGCTCTGAGTTTCAGAAGGGCCAGTCAACTGCCCGTCCCCTGCTTGACTCCTACGGTGGCAGGGAATTAGTAGAGGAAGACCCTGAACTGAACTGTCTGCCGTGGAAGGGAAGCTGCCATTCTAGAACGGTGAAGATCCTCACAGCGTGTGAGGCAGCAAAAGGGAAGTTAAATGGCAGCTGATTCCGGCACAGGAAGGATAGTTTCTTCTCGTGCTGGATGGGGCCATTTCATACTATGGTTCTTGACCAAATACCTTTGTGTGAAGGATCATTCAGCAAACCAAGAGTGGGGGGGTTCCCTCAAAGCAGAATTATCCTTAATTCGGGGGGGGGGGCTGGGAGGAATATCACCACCACCCTACCTGGGAGAACATGAACATGCTGGTGTCCGTCCATGTGATGAGGGACATGACCTGTCAATTCACGAAAGAGGTCAACTTGTGCCGTTAGCTCCTGTTTCACCTAAATAATGAAGATGGCAGGCGGGGGAGAGAGAGAGAGAGTTGTCACTAGTGCAGAGAATAGGAGACATCTGGTACAAGGTATTCACTGGAGGCCACCCCGCCCCATCCACGACACCGTCCATTATTACTCATGTAGGGCCTGCTCCTCGGAGGTGCTGAGCACCCTCAGCTGGCAGTGAAGCCAACCCTGGACTCTCCTCTGTAATTTGTCAAGGGCCTCGGTTCCCATTAGCTTTCCAGGATCAGGCCCCTAGAGCACCGTCTGTGTGCACGGCGGCAGGGCTATACATGGAGAGTGAGCGTGTCCCATTAAAGTGAATGGGAAATCGGCGTTCAGCTCTGCCAATCTCAGCCCAACAGCCCTGTATGCTCTTTGAGGCAGGCCTGTATGCTCCTTTCGGTCTGTGTAATGGGGCTGTCCTGGCTGGGGCCTTTAGGCACCACTGCCAGGCTCGCTGGGAAGCCTTTCCTTGAACGTGGTTATCCGTGGCTGGACGCGCAGCTCTTCACAAACAACAGGGAAGTGAAGGCTCTTGGCTTTCGCCAGCCCTTGTGTGGGTGATTCCTACCCTGACCCGCCCGTGCACCTTAGCACCTGTGACTACGCTCCTGGGCTTCTCCTGAAGAGACACCCAGAGGGGTTAAATTGTGTGGCGGCTTTGTGTTCCAAGAGTCACTGGGGACTAGACTGAACCACAAAACTTCTCTCACTTGCTTCCAAAATCCTGTTTGAACACAGATGAAAACCTCTTGCACCAACCCACCAAGTCAATGTGTTTTAACATACTCTGAATCTTCAAGTTGACAACGATCAGAATCAAACAGTTTTTCAGCAGGCAAATTAATCCTAATAAGCACTTCTATTGCATTTCCCATGCAATGATCTCTGGACACCTTATAAACCATAATTCCCGTAAAACCTCATCCACTCAGGTAAGCAGTTAGAACATAGCCGCATGTGGGGAAACTGAGGCACAGAGAAGTGCTGTGACTTGCCCATAGTCACAAGGCAGATCTAGGAGTAGAACCCAGAGTGCCTGCCTGCCAGGCTCCTGCTCCAACTATAAGACAAGAGTCTCCAACACAGGCCATGTTAATCCTGGAGCTCACCCTGAGCTCTGACCTGGAGAAGCTTTCCACATGATCTATGGATGAGCAATAAAGTACAATGATTCTAGGGAAAGTTGTGTCTATGGAAAATGTTTGGGTAGCGTCAGCTGCTTTTTCTCCCACCTCTGACATTTTCAGGAGTCCTTTGGCTAGAACCGTCCTGAATCCCATCTTTCCATGGAAGAATCCGTCTTTGTTGAGCAGGGAGGAGTTCTTCTTGAGTGCCTTGCAGACAGGAGAGCCCTCGGACAGGTTGGCGTGCAGACCTATTGGAATGTTATGCCTAGAATACGAACGAAAGGCTGGTTAAGTTTCACCTTCCTGTAGCCAGTAGGCGAGATCCTAGTTAAGGAGCTGGATTTATGTGGAGGGGTTTCATCGTCTCTTTTCATCATGGAATTTAGTGTTGCTACTCAGTAGCAATGAAACATCTTGGGCCAAGCTGTAACTCCACTGTAGTCAGTAGTGTTTCATCAGGTGAATTTGGCCCTCATCACCCTGCTTCTGACAGCAGTTCATGGGTATTTTCATAGACAATGCATCCAGAGATGGTGTTTATTACATTAAAAATACAGTTTACAGGATATTCCAGGTTTGCTTGACAGCTTGTTTTTAAGATGCCCTTTGATAAAATCCAGTTATAGACAGTACATAAGACATATAGATATTATGGCAACAGTGCAAGCTACGAGTGTATGGTAAGTAACCCCAGAGTTTCAGGACAACTCAGTTCAACCGGCTGGATTTGTGATCACAGACAGTGCCCAGGTCTTCTGTTTATATACAAGGACAATTGCTGACTGAACAACATGGATGGTGTTGTACCAATTAGCACTTCTCTCTATTAGAGAAGGATGGTAACAGCAGGGAGTTGGCAGAGGATAAATGCAAAGCCTATACTTAAATAACAGCAAGGGTCTGACTTAATAACTGCGGATTAAAAATTAACAAAAGCCAGCAGATCTCTTCAAATGTAATTTACTGAAATGCTTTGCATAGCAATTACATTTTCTTGCTCAGTGTTTATTATGGTTTCCCCTACAATGAATACAGGAACCACAAGTGCTTAGATTTGTTGTTAGTTTCTCTGCTGCTTCTGGAAACGCTTCTGTGTTGGCTGAACTCTGCTTTGAAACTTCTCCCAGAGCTACTCCTGGGTCTCCTATAGACCCAGGAAGGGGCGGGGGAATAATATAGTGCCTCTCTCTCTCGCTCTGCAGCCACAAGGCTGCTGTGTTAGAGCACTACCAGCTCTCTCAAGTACCAGTCTCGGAGTGGCCACTTTGCGGGACATTGCCATTGTACCTTCATAACTTAAAACTGTCGGGTTTGTAACGATTTAAATCCAGCCTTTCACGTGACCTTTGTACGTAGCCGCTACGAAGAGCGGTAGGATCTCTCTGGCATGATGGAGTCCACAACAAAGCCGGCAATAGTGAACTTATTAGTTCAAAACGCCACACGCTAGCCAGCCCCACTCCTGGGTTCCCCAGTGTGTCCTGACTTCCCTAAGCCCCACTGGGGCGGCAGTACTGGTGTTAGCTACACTGGGTGCCCTAGTGTGGAGAGGGCCCTGGCTGCAGCAGCTGTTTCCAGCCACATGCTCTGAGCACATTTACCTGCCATGGGGCTGAAAACAGCTGCTGGAGCTAGAGAACCTTCTACACCGGGCCCCAGTGCAGTTCATACCAATGCAGCTGAACTCACCTGGGAACTTGGTTACCATTCCCTGGTGTAGCTCTGCTTATGCGGCTGGATCTTTCCTAGTGACGGGGCACTGGATGGGGCTGGAATACTCACAATGAATATTCTGCATGGTTTGCCATGTGGGAGTTTTCTAGTTGTGGGGGAGGGATATGAAAGCCTCTAGAAAGGCTCTAGAGGCCACTGGATCCATAGGGAATGCAGTGGACAGTCCCCTCGATTGTGGGGAATCCATGAGCACATCCTGCTCCCAACTGTGTTGCTTCTTGGTTCCCTTCCCCGCATCAGGTATGCTGAAGTCCCACGGTTAAGAGAGCTGGGCTGGTTTTCATTGTAAAAGGAGGCTTTGAGGTAACTTCAGAGCATGTTCCAAAACTTTGGCTGAGATCAGCTGAACATCTGGTAAGTCCTCTATTGAGGAGCTATATTCTGCCCTGGCAAAGGGATTGACCCTCTGCTCTTGTAGATCTCTAACGCTATAGTCCTCTGCGGGATACTGATAACATGTCACCTTCCCGTCCTACATGTGTGTGTTTTCTTTGGGATACCATAAGCCATTTAATGCTGAGTCCCTGCATGTGTTCAGCAACAGACGCTCTGCAGTGAGCGGTGTTCCCAGCAATTCCAACGCTGGGGACAGATACACGGAAAACACAAGGAAAAGTAAGAGTGCAGATCACTGCCAAAATGCCACGAGGGAGACACGGTTCTGTTCCTGATCCCAGGCACACGTTAGCCAGGTCAGTGGGGTACAGGTGTATGGAGGGAACGACACCAGAACCTGATCCAGTGTCCACCGAAGTCAATAGGAGCTTTTCCACGGACTCCAATGGGCATTACTTCTACAGGCTGCAGTGCCTCTCCGGCCACTGATGAGCTATACAAACGGAAAGGGATGGAGAAAGCTGAAATATGTGGGGAGGATCCCCAGACTCACGTCCATTAGGAACAGGGAGGGACAACCCTTACCCTTCCTTAGAAGACCATGTCCAGCCTGGGGCAGGTAATTGTTTCACACCTCCACAGTAGCAATACTTTACTCTTGCACGGCTCTTTACAAAGGAGGGGAGGGATTGTTATCACTGCACTGACTGACACACAGAGACAATAACTTGTCCAAGGTTACACAGCAACTCAAACTGAATGCAGCTCTCCTGGCTTGCCGTCTGGTGCCCCTAGCCACTGATGTATGATACACGGGCCCCCCTCTCTCACGGGCAGGTCCAGGACGAGCACTGTCAGCCACTCCTGGCCACTAACCATTACAATATCAGAATCCAAACCCAATCTAATGAAACGGATACCGTTTGTAAAGCAGAAGAGTTGTATCTGATGACACCGCTGATTTGTCACAACCACAGATGCTGTCAATGGCCTGAAATGCAAAATACTGAACACATGGGAGAGAGTCCCTAAAGTACGCTGGGGGATTCACTTGGTCCCTAAATCAATTTTACCCAGTGGGTTAAGCAATAACCACAATTCTATGATCAGTTGACAGAGGCCTGGCTGCAAATGTATGTTTACAAGATTGTCTTGATAATCTCTGGGTAATATACAGAGAGGCAACCGCTGTGCAGCATCAGGGTTTAACTACACTGTGATAAACAAAGCCAAAAAGACACCATTTCTGTGAACCTGGGCACACACCTGGTGACAAATACCCAAGGGGGCTAGCCACAGGAAGCAGGTAAGGAGGATTTAGTTGTTTGATTGCAAACTCCTTGGGGCAGAATTCTAGTCTGTTTTGTGTTCTGTACCACACTGAGCATATTGTCAGCACTCATTAATGGGACAGCATCCAGTTACTTCTCCTGAGTGAAGGGTAACTCTCAAAGTCAGCCCACTGGCTGTGTTCTCAAAAACCTTTATGCATCATCCAAATCAGGGGTAGGGGAGGAGGATGCACTCCCGTGGTAAATGCAAACAAGGGAGGGGAATAAACTAGGTAAATGAATCATTGGAATAGTTTCCTTTTCAAGGATCTGTTGTTTCTCAGTGTGAGTGCCCTAAGCAAATGTTCCTGCTGAAACAATTGACCTGTCTGCAATCACAGTAACTGCTGAGTTCAAAATATAGTTGCGTATCTCTGGCTACTGGGAGCTTCCTGCAAAACTGCATCAAACTTGCTGTTCACATATCCAGCAGCTTTCTGAACATGTCTGTGCTCCTGACCAGCCATATGCTGGGCCCAGTGCAAAGCTGGGATTCATTCTTTGAGACCAGTATCTTCAGTTGTTTTGAATTCCTAACTGGGAATCTGGATGGGATCTTCCTAGGCCCTTACACAGAGCTCTTGCTTTAAGCTGCATGTCACTCAATAGCTGTGCTGCTGGGTGAATTCTATTCTCTTCCTTTATAAGTAAATGGATCTCTGTTGGCATCCTGTTTGTATCCCTGCCTTGGAAACTGCCAGCTGGCTGGGCTTGTTGGCTTTTATTACAAGTGGTGACATGATAAAGATAGAAATATCTGCATACAGACGTCACGTTAGTAAATATCCCAGAGTCTGACACCAGGGAAAGCAATGCTGTGCTGTGCAATGCTTACAAGAATTTATGCCAGCAGAGCACCTCTGCATTCCTGCTTGGTAAATACAAACACATTTACACAAACGTGTGAGAGTTAGTCACTGCCTCCCTCTGGCATCTTGTTCTTGTTTTTCTTCCCATTATTTAGGATTACAAAGCCTTTTATACAGAGACCAGGCTTCTTAGGCCTGATCTACATTAAAAACTTTTGTTGGTATAGTACTGTTGGTTGGGGGGTAGTTTTATTATGACACTTTTATACCGGCAAATGCCCTCAAGTAGACACAGTTTATACCTACAAAAAAGTCCTTTTACCTTATAGGTTACTTCATGTGGGGAGCTTGTACAAGTTGAAGCACTCTTTTGTTGGAGTAACCAGATACCAGTTACCTGAATGAAATAAACGACAGCAGCAAAAGCACACTTTTGCTGGTATAAGCTGTGCCTACAGTAAGAGGGTTTGCTGGACTAGCTATCCCAATAAACCCCATCTAGGGTAACGTCACTGGCTAGCCCTCAAGGCAAGCCAGGCTCAGCCTTTTTCTATCACATACTAGCTAGCCCCCAGCTGACAGTGATATGGCAGTTTAATGATCATTAGTGATCCCAGCTGCAGGGAATCATGAACTGCTACTTACATAGAGCTAGGAGTTCAGTGGCTCTGAGCTAGGGCTTAACCAGGGACAAAGTCAGGTAGAGGGGCCCCCAAGGAGTAGGTTAGGCTCCTGTGGGGGAAGCCCTGAGCTAGGGCTGACAAGAGTAAGGAGACGTCTTAGGGGAACCTGCCAGGGAGGTAGTGAGGGAAAACCTGCTAAGACAAGAAGTAACAAAGGGAGAATTCTGCAGGAGCAGGTCAGGCTTCTATGAGGGAGGCCTGAGGAAGGGCCCATAGAAACGCTGCAATGGAGCCTGAGAGGTGGAAGAATTATTGTTTGGACATTTAGCTTGGACTATCAGTTGGCCCTTGTGCTACCCCAGAAGGGGACTGAACTTTAGGACTTGGCCAGAGGGCTGAGCCACAAGGAACCTGGTGAGAGGCAGACAGTTTCCAGGGGGCACCGGAGATAAGGGCCCCTTGCAGCATTGCACCCTGCTGCAAGAGGGTGCTCCGCAGGCTGAGTGCACTACCTCGCAGGCAGGCAGGGCCTTCTACTGTGCTGCCCTCATTCATTCAATGGTTGGGTCATCACAGCTCACTGAGGAAGTGAGGGCGATGTGGTTAGCAGTCAGATGGGAGTGTGGAGGGGGCAGCAGAAATACTTCCACATAAGGTAAATGTCAAGCAGGAGGGTCAGAATGAAGTCACTGTTTACACACACATTTTGCAATTAGTGTTGATGGGAAAGGAAGTGAAAACAGAGGGCAATTACATGTGGTTTGGTTAGAATTTTTCTTCTAAATGTACCCAGATGTGGTAGAGTTTGTGCAACTAACATTCTGCATCTGAGCTACAAAAACAAATGAGACTAGGGAAGACTATCAACTTCCATTTGACAATGTTTAATTTTTTCATCGAATGTTTTGGTTTAAGCAGCACATAACAGATAAGGGACATTGATGTTCAATCACAGTTGAGCTGACAAAAGAATGAAGAAAATACGGTGGAAAATTTTTTAAAGCCCCGTCTATCTCCAGTAAAGATAAGATGTTGGAATCTATCTACATAGTGCAATAAAATAACCTAAGAATAGCAGGTCGGAGTCTCCACTCCTATGTAATGCCGCTGATAGTGGTGGAGTTGCAATTTAGGGTGATTGATAAATCTTTTTACGAGTGTCTCACAACTAGCTAAGAGAGACAAGATATTAAAGTTGTTTTTCAAGTCTTACAACATCCAGGCCTTGTTCTGATCACCAACTCCTGCTCGGACGCTAGCAGCACACAAACCTGCTGCAGCACACCTCTGGTCCAACCGAACCAGCAGAGGAGGCAGGGAATTCCCCTTAAGCATACTTCAGTTCCTTGGATATTTTTATGTCCCACTGGGTGATTGATACAGTGAAACCTGCACTCTGGGCCATTTCCAATAGGCAAGTCTTGTCTTCAGTGATATCTCTAAAACGTCCCCAAGCTTTCCAGTGTGAATTAGGTTGACCTTCAGTGAACGTCCTGTCTACACCAGGCAACCAAGTTTTGTTGGCCCATTGGGTGGCTGCCTTAAGCCAGGCTTCATTGTGCTTTTTTAATACAACTGTGCAAGAACACTCAATATCCTACTGTGGCTGTGGAGGAGTCTCCAACTAGGGCATGATGGGAGGTGTCACATTAGACTGGGAGCCAATATTCAGAGCAGGATATAATGAGGGGCCTAACAAAGGAAAAAAGATGTTTCAAACTTTGTATGTGTTGACTCCCAGGGGCATTCAGGTTGTATATTTCTTTTCAGACTACTAGACCAGCAGCTTATTTCTCTGAGGCTGTATTTATTCAGCTTTTTAAAACCTGCAAACATGGCTACAGACTAGTGTCTCGTGAGCTATGGAACAAAGAAGAGCAGTACAAAGTAAGCCAAGCAGTACTGAAAACTGACAAGCTAAGTGTTGTGAGACAAAATGAGAACACAACCCCAACAGTGGTATAAAACCCCACATATGCAAAGGGATTTCCCATATGCAAACCAAGACTTTAATCAGAAAAATTGGGAATTGTTTAAGAACATTTTACTAGATGCCCAAAAGCCACAATCCCACAATTAAGGAAGAAGGCTGTATTGATTAGAAAACCAACCTGGTTTAGAGGAGATGTGAAAGCAGCTATAAAAAAATGCAACAACTGGAAAAAAGGGGAAGCTGACAGTAATGAATATAAATCAGAAACGCATTTTAGAAAACTGATAAGGGAAGCAAAAGGGGACAAGGAGAGATGTACGGCCAGAAGTGCTAAAGACAATAAGCAGTTTTTAAGTATATGAGGAACAAAAGAATCCTAACAATGGCAGCGACGCTGACTTCCGTCAGTGTCGGCGGGTGCTGATGCCGGGCCCCGCCCCCCGACGCTGGTGACGTCACGGGGCCCCGCCCCCCAACGCCACCGCAACGTCGCCGGCGTCGGGGCCCAAGAACATCGCCCGGTGCTCCAGTAAGTTGGGCGCGAGCTCCGGGGATGGCGGGGAGTTGCCGGTGGGTGCAGAGCACCCACCAATTTTTTTCCGTGGGTGTTCCAGCCCCGGAGCACCCACGAAGTCGGCGCCTATGAACAATGGTATTGGTCCATTACTAGATGGAAATGATAGAATTATCAATAATAATGCTGAAAAGGCAGAAGTGTTCAATAAATATTTTTGTTCTGTATTTGGGGAAAAAACAGATGATATAGTCATATCATATGATAACACTATTTCCATTCTACTAGTATGTCAAAGGATGTTAAACAGCAGCTACTCAAGTTAGGCATTTTTAAATCAACGGGTTGAAATAAACTTGCATCCAAGAGTTTTAAAGCACTGGCTCAGGCGCTCGCTGGACTGTCAGTGCTGATTTTCAATAAGTCTTGGAACACCAGAGAAGTTCCAGAAAACTGGAGGAAAGCCAACGTTGTGCAATATTTTAAAAGGGTAAATGGGACGATCAGAGTAATTATAGGCCTGTCAGTCTGATCGCAATCCCAGGCAAAATAATGGAGCAGCTGACATGGGACTCAATTAATAAATAAAGGAGGGTAATATAATTAATGCTGATCAACATGGGTATATGGAAAACAGATCCTGTCCAACTAATGCTTTTTTTAAAAATTACAAGCTTTGTTGAGAGAGACAACAGTGTTGATTGTAGCAGACTAATGTAAGGTATTTGACTTGATACCATATGACATTTTGATTAAGAAACTAGAATGATATAAATTTAACATGGCACACATTAAAAGCTGGCTAATGGGTCTCAAAATATAATTGTAAATGGGAAATCATCATTATCATCAAACAGGTGTATTTCTAGTGGGGTCCTGCAAGGATCACCGTTCTTGGCTATATGCTAGTTAACTTTTTAATTAATGATTTGGAAGAAAACATAAAACTGTCACTGATAAAGTTTGTAAGTGACACAAAAATTGGGGATGTGGTAAATAATGAAGAGGACAAGTCACTGATAGAGAGTGATCTGGATCGGTTAGTAAAATGGGCACAAGCTAACAATATGTGTTTAAATACAGCTAAATGTAAATGTATACATCTAGGAACAAAGAATGTAGGCCTTCTATACACGATGGGGGACTCTATCCTGGGAAGCAGTGACTCTGAAAAAGATTTGGAGGATGGAGTAGATAATCGGTTGAATATGAGCTCCCAATGCAACACTGTGGCCAAAACGGCTAATGAAGTCCTTGGATGCATAAACAGGAGAATCTCACGTAAGAGTAGAGAGGTTATTTTACCTCTGTATTTGGCCCTGGGTGACCGCTGTCTATGGGAAGGCAAAGATCTACATCCAGATGTTGAAAGTTGGAGGGGGAGTTGGTATTTTTATTTTTTTGCTGCTGTTTGCCACGCTCTATAGTCACTTGTTTTGCTTTATAGCTGCTATGAAGGCCGGCTAATTCCTGCTGTCTTACTTCTGCTGAGTTGCCCAACCACAGCTTACGGCAACATATGGTGCTCCAAAGGAGGCCTAGCAAAGTGGTGGTGAAGTGAAGTCTAGGATGATACACACTTCACCATCATAGGGCTCGTCTGAACAAATACTTAGTTTGCGGCAAGCTGAGGTGTGAATCTAGCCCGCACTAGCCTGCTGTGCACTAAGTTTCATGTGGATCCTGCTGACGCTCACTAATAGTTCCCTAGTGTACTTTGATCTACTCCGGTGTCAAACTACGATAGATCAAAGTGCACTACGGAGCTCTTATTGCACGGCAGGAGGGTCCACGCGGACATAGTCTGCAGCAGGATATATTCACACCTCGGCTAGCAATGAACTAAGTATTCATTTAGACAAATCCATAGTGTGGCACAAAAAGAAACTAATTCCCATCAGAAGGGTTTTTACTCCTACCATTTCAGTGGAGGATGGGATGCTTAAGAAGAGACGTCACTCTGAAAGGAGATATCCGAGAGAGAGAGAGGAGCCCTCATGTATTTGTACTCAATAGTTAAGCTTTGCCTGCGTCTGATAAATTTGCAGCCAGTTACTTTAAGGCTCCTTCTCTAAATCCAAAGCTAAGTTCAAAATGTTAAGTGTCTCACCAAGATTGTTGCCCATTCTCAGGCTGAAAACTTCACTATGGAATTCAGGTTGCAAATATTTGCCAGTTACTTCGTGGGCTGGGATGGCAAACCCAGGAAAGAATGTTGTAGTTTTCTCCCCAAAAGCCACAGAGCATTGAAAAGCCACAAAATTCATAGCAAAGCTTAAACATCAAAATCTCCAAACATGAGAGAGTCACTCAAACAATAGGGATTCTGTCCCCCTTTTCCTGCTCCATACACCTGGCATTGTGGGATGACAATATTTCAGTGCAGGATTCACTAAGGACTTTAAGAAGTTCACAGCCCCGGGGTTGTTTAAAATCAGATTTCTGACAGAAAACTGGCTTGAGCCTTTATATCGGAGCAGCTAGCATTCTCAATCAGAAGAGAGCAATAAAAGGGTTTGTTTACTTAATCAGATGCTACATTTATTGTGGCCACAAGCACAAACACTACCTGAATTTGGCTCTCCTCTGGGAGTTAACACTTTGGAACATTTATAAACAATAAGATCCTACAAACATCTATGCATATGAATAACATTACTGCTTAAAGTTACTCACGTGCATAAGTGTTTGCAGGACTTGGGCTACAGTGATTCAGTATTCAAATGTTTCCCAGGCCACCCAGCTTGTTTTCCCAGAAATGATTTAAATCAAATTCACAAGTTTAGAATCCAAAACGATCCCTGTTTGCTCTAATAAAATAAGGGAGGGGAAAGAAGGTCTGTAGTTTGTACTGGCAAATGTCCCTCCAACCCTGCTCTAGAACACTTAGTCAGCTGACAGTATAAATGCTGTGACCTGGATTCAGTTATGCCTTTTTAAACTGCAGTCATGTGGCCTACTTTCTGAATATAGAAGCGTATGTAACCAGAAACTAGGCCAGGTGGAGTCTATATTTAAATACCTGCCAGTGAGTAGGGCTCCAAAGTAGGGCTAGAATACCAGACTATTACCAGAGCACCAGGGCTTAAAGCTTTTCACAGCATATCTGTATCTTGGGAAAGTGTTCACTTAACCTCACTGGTTTACATGATTTTTTTTTGATTTACTAATAAGCAGGCCTCTAGGTTACATTCCCCCCCGACACTATCCCCTCTGAGGATAGAACAAGAAGCAATGGGCTTAAACTGCAGCAAGGGAGGTTTAGGTTGGACATTAGGGAAAAGTTCCTAACTGTCAGGGTGGTTAAACACTGGAATAAACTGCCCAGGGCGGTTGTGGAATCTCCATCTCTGGAGATATTTAAGAGTAGGTTAGATAAATGTCTATCAGGGATGGTCTAGACAGTAATTGGTCCTGCCATGAGGACAGGGGGCTGGACTCAATGACCTCTCGAGGTCCCTTCCAGCCCTAGAATCTATGAATCTACACTCCAACTCAACAGTCCCTTAGCGCGAGCCCGAGTCAGCTGACCCGGGGCAGCCGCAGGTATTGAACGGCAGTGTAGACGTACCCTTAGAGTGACGTTTGCAGATGAGTCTATTTTGTTTGACTGTGTTGTGTTGTAGCTATGTCAGTCCCAGTATATTAGAGACAAGGTGGGTCAGGTTGGTAATCTCTCTTATTAGATCAACTTCTGTTGGTGAATGTGCATAACACCTTCAAAAGACGAGCCTGGGAGCTTAAATTCATAACTGTGCTAGACACTAAAAATCATGGACTGGATAGACACTGAATTTATGGCTTATTACAACAATCTGTAACCCACTAACCCTCCCTTGTCCTACAACTGCAGTGAAGTTACTGCCCACTTGACTTTGAATGGACTCTTGCAACATGTGTTAACTCCTTATGCTAAACGAGATGTTACAACTAAATACAAGGTGTGACACTGAGTACCTTTCCCAAACCTGAAGAGCTCTATGCAAGCTCGAAAACTTCTCTTCACCAACAGAAGCTGGTCCAATAAATATTACCTCACCCACCTTGTCTCCCTATGCACTAGCTCTAGTTTTCCTGCACAAGTCTGGGAAAGTTGAGGTTTTCCATGTGGCTATGAATGTTATGGATTCACTGAATGTTACAGTCTTGGCTCTGCTCATATGGCCTGGGGAGGTTGCATGTGAAGGGGACTGAAATAAGTAGCTCACCTTCTTGCCAGTTGTGCTGCATCTGGCGCAGCGCTGCCATTGACCAGCAGGGAAACATTGGAAACTGCTCCAGCCAGGAAACACTCCACGATTCCTTGGTTCCTCCTTGGGCAGTAGCCAAAGTCATCTCCGGTTACAATTAACTTCACTCTGGCCTGAAGCATCCTTAGGGGTCAGCCCTGACGGGAAATCAAAGGATACAAAATCAAAGCAATGAACGTTGTAGCACATTAAAGGGCAACAGGAAAAGGCAGGATCAGTTTATATGAATGAGAATAGAGAAATGACTCAAAAAGTGACTCTGCCTCTTGCCAGCTCTGCTGCTCCACCTTAGCTGTTTACAATGGTAGACTAACATACTGGCGGGCTAGTTTCATTTTACAGTAACTGTGGCTCTCACACACAGTACTTAGCCCCTCCCTCAGTGCCAAGATCAGCCTCCTTCAGGTTTCTATTCAGGGAAGGAAGGAGTGTCATGCTATATTACCCAGCTGGATTAAGAGTCGTTCTTCCAGCTTAACAGGTCGCTGATTTACATGACAATTTCAATGACTGATGGTACATCAAGGTTCAGAACCCTCTGGTTTCTGGACTCCATCATATTGAGCAGCTAGCTTACAGTATGTGAAGAAGAGAAACATCAGGAATGCAGAGCTCAGACAATCCGAGAAGAAAGTAAACCGTTAGTCTATGTTAAAAGACTGACTCCTTCCAACAGCCAGATCTCAATGAAAGTCCAGTCTGAAGAAGGGTCCATGCTGGTTCCTGGTTCTGTATGTGCTGTCTGAATTCTGCAGTTATTCCACCGAAGCAGCTTACATTCTCCCACATCAGGGTTTCAAAAAGGCATCACATTTGGTGGTGGTGTTTTTTAAAGTAAAACAGTGGACAAGGGAAAGAGGTTAGAGTCTTAATTTCCTCACACTGCCTCTGCATGCCACCTCTGAGGAAGAGTAAGCAAGATTCCTTCACATCGGTATTTGCACTTTCCTGTCACACAGATCTGAGGCTTGTTTAACTGTTGAGCATATGGTGTTTGTCCAGCATTTGACACACAGGAAGCTGGAGGTTTTCTGCTTCACCAGAACCGCTCCGAGAGCAAAGCACACCTTGGGAGTCAATCAGACCCTCTTTTTTTTTTTTCATCCCGTCTATTGTTCTTCCTTTCTTCTTTCCAATTAGAAGCTGTTCATCACCTCCGTGCCTTTGTTTTTGAGCTGGGGGACTCCGGCAGTAGTGAGGCTGCTGTGCATGCGCTGAGAACAAGCAGGAAGTGTGGAGCAGTGAATCGAGCTATTTATATACTCCACAGCGTTTGCTTAGGAAGAGGGTAAGAGACCTAGAATTTATAACAGCGGCCCAAAATCAACAGGGCAGAAAGTAACTGGCTGAAGCAATTGCGTACTTGTCTCGTTTTGTAAGTGATTTTTCAGTATAATCAATCTGCTTATTCACAGGGCCATGCTGCCTTTGCTCGTAAATCATATAAAAACATAGCAACAAACCACCCCCATAGGCGCTAGGATGACCAGACAGCAAGTGTGAAAAATCAGGACGGAAGTGGGGGATAACAGGCGCCTATATAAGAAAAAGCCCCAAGTATTGGGACTGTCCCTATAAAATCGGGACATCTGGTCACCCTAATTGGAGCACGTTACACTGTCCGCTACAGTATTTCATCACAAGAATTCCTACCTGCAGGGACATGCAGATCCCATCTGGGGAGTGCCAGCAAATGCCCCGATCCCCTGAAACAATCAGGAGCAGGGGAGGCCCCCTCCTGGCGCAAGGAGGGACTGCCCTGAAGAAGACAGGCAGGCACCAAACAGCCCCTGATCAATCAGTGCTGGGAGGGCTTCCGACCCCTGCACGCTGCTGTTAGACCCCATCAGGGCCTGGGGCGAAGGCGTGGCCCCGATGATTTCCGGGCTAGTCCCTGAGCTAAGCCCCCTGCCTGCACACCAGAAGGCTCCCCAGCCCCACCACCCCATTGCACCATCCCTGCCCTGCGAGCCGGGCTCTCTGCCAGCGGTCTCAGGAATCCCCCTCACGAAGCAAAGGGGGGGGACCCCACACTGCAGGGGGGCTCCCACGCCCCGGAGCGCTGCCCCCGGCCCCGGTACTTACAGCCGGGGCTGGGCCGTGAAGCGAGAGCCCAGCATGCTGCGGCGTCCGCAGGGGCCAGCCCCGCCTCCCTCCCTTTGAACGCCGCTGGCCGGCGGCTGCTCCCCGGCCCCCCGGGCAAGCCAGGGCACGTGGCCCCGGGCCCCCGGACTCACCCATCATGAAGCGGCCGCACCGCCCCGGGCAGCAGCAGCCGCAGCATCCATGACACGCGGCGGAGCCAGGCGCCGCTGCAGTGATGCGCTGCAGAGCCGGGGGGGGGGGGGGGGGGGGGCTCAGGCTCCCGGGCTGTGGCGTGTGCGCCCCCTAGTGGAGAACGCGGGCGGCGGCTCGGATGTCGAGGGCCCTGGGGACAGAGGGATGGACCCCCTGCACTGGAGTGACTGGCAGACGGCGCTTAATTGGTGCCTCTAGGGCTGGGCAGTTCATAGCCCCCGCACCTCTGGGCTTATGAATGGAAACAAATACTTCTTTGAGCCCCACCAACTCTTTCCTTACAAATTGAGCCTGGCTGGCAGAGCTCTGAAGGGCACTCTCCAACGGGGGGCGGAGGGGAGTCTGATATGGCGCCATTGTTGTATGCGGGGTAGTTGTAGCCCCATGTGTCCCAGGATATTAGAGAGACAAGGTGGGTGAGGTCATATCTTTTAGTGGACCAACTTCTCCTGGTGAAGGAGACAAGCCTTCAAGCCACCTGGAGAACTCACAGCACCATCCAAGGGGGAAGGGATTGTTTAGCATCAGTAGTTAGCAAAGATTATAAGGGACCATTCCAGGTAGAGTGGCCAGTTAACACCTCCATCCATTTCATCCTCACCCATAACATTTTACAGTCAACAGCAAACACTTTATCCAAACTATGGCCATAGACATAGAAACTAGGATGGCTTCCCAATATGCCAGCCTCTTCCCGGACCCGGGCCACCTTGAAGAAGAATTTCTAGACAAATGCACCACACAACCAGTGATATACCTGAGATACACTGATGATATTTTCATCCTCTGGACAGATGACTTAAACTCCCTCATAGATTTCTACTACAACTTCAACAACCAACTCACATCCATTAAATTCTCTCTGGAACACTCCCACACTAGCATCAACTTCCTGGACACCACAATCAGCTTCAACAATGGAACCCTACAGACAACTATCTACAAGAAATCTACGGACCACCACACCTACCTTCATAGATCCACCAACTACCCCAAACACACCAATATCACAGAATATGATCTGAGGAGGAAGTCCAAGACATACCTTAACACGCTTAAAACCACTTTCACCAAACAAGGACTCTCCACCAGAGAAGTAGATCGTATCATGGAATAGACCACCCAAATACCCCAAGAAGACCTGCTTCAATACAGAAATAAAACCCCATCTGCCTACATACCCCTAGTTGTCACCTACCACCTCACACTGGAACCCATACGGGATATCATCAAATACCTACAACCCTTACTTGATGGGGACCCCATCCTGAAAGAAATCTTTCCTGAACCCCCGCTTCTGTCCTTCAAACAACCCCCCAACTTCTCCAAGCTCATCATCAGAAGCAAGCTCCCTACAGACCAGGACACACCAACTCAAAGCAGCACCAGACCCTGCCAGAACAACAGATGCAAAATCTGCAGACATATTGCCACTCCTACAGTGATCCACACCCCCAAACAAAACACCTTTCAAGGCCCATGGATCCTACACATGCCTATCACAACATGTGGTATACCTCCTCCAGTGCACTAAATGCCCCAATAACAACTGTGTGGGTGAAACCAGACAGTCACTACGCTCTTGAATGAACTCATACAGGAAAATGATAAAACACAAAAACACCATATCACCTGTGCTTGAATTTTTCACACAGCGATCTCTGTATATCTGACCTGTCAGTCCTCATCCTCAAAGGAAACCTGCACAAAACTTTCAAAAGATGAGCCTAGGACTTTAAATTATTCTGCCAGACACCAAAAACCATGGACTGAACAGAGACTCTGGATTTATGGCTTATTACAACAATATGTAACCCACTAATCCCCTCTTTTTGTCCTGTGACAGCAAAGGCATTAACAGGCCACTCTACCTTTAATGGTCTCTTACAATATGTGTGAACTACTTTTGCTAACAATCTGTTCCACCTTGGATTTTGCTTTGACCCTGGGAGTTCCTTTCCCACACCTGAAGAAGAGCTCTGCATGGCTGGGAAGCTTGTCTCGCTCTCTCTCTCACCATTGGAAGTTGGTCCAATAAAAGATATTTTATTTACCTTGTCATTGTTGGTAAGCTTTTCCATAGTGCTTATTGCCACAGTACCTGAGCATGCCGGGTGTCCTCATTTGTACCAGAAGGGCGGGGGTGTTCCTAACCCAGCACCGTGGTACGAGAGGGCAAGAAGATGGGACGGTATTATTACCAAACTTTACTCCTAAAACTAGAAAACACAGGCACCTCTCCTGCTTTGTTATAAATGCAAAACTCAGTCTACATTTATGCAACGATGCACTAAAAATGCTGGATGTTTCTGGGGACCTTGAGCTAATTTTTGTTCCATAGCTGAACCCGGGGCTGATTTATAGTTTGACATCAGTTTGCATAGTTGTACAGCTTTGTCACAAAACTCATGGAAATGCTCTGGTTTCAGCTGAGTTTTGTGTTGCCTTCTCAGGTTGACCCCAACAGTAGGAAATGCATGTTATTTAGAATGAAAGAAAACCCCATTGGATCAACTATTCTGGGCTTCCTAGAGTAAATCCAACTGTCTAAACTCTGTTCAACAATACAGCAGGTAGGTCCCCAAATGCTGCACTGACTGAAGCTACACTCCTCGCCATCTGCTAAGCTCTACAGGTCCACTAAGATCCATGAAACTGAAGCTCTTGTGTGCTAAATCAACCAACCAATTATCAAGAAAACCTGAGTTATCTGAAGCAGTAGCAAGGTTAAGTAGAGTAGCTGGTGTTGGACTAGGGAGAGGCTAACCGAAGTACTCCATTGTTGTGTGTGGGATCCTGTTAAAATTGCCTGCATTTAGACAAATCCCTTTTGGTAGGTTTCTCCAGGAACCAAAAGCCTTTTCTCAATTCTGTGAAATCCTAGGATAAGAAGTCCAAATCTCAGGGAGTTCCTTGCAGATGCTGATGTTGTTTAGAGTCATTAGCCCGACAAAGGAGACTGAATATGTACACAACTCTCAGAGAGAAAGAGATGAGACATGGACACACCCTGAAAACAGTCATTCATGTTTGGGAGAGGGCGAAAGTTAAACATGAGTCAGTGGGAAATGGTTTCCAAAAGGAATGTATCGTGTGAGCAAGCTTCCCACAAAGGAAATGACCATCTTGTCCAGCCCTGGAGTCTTATGAGGAAAGGTTTTTTAAAACTTGGCATGTTTAATCTTGAGAAAAGAAGACAGCGGGAGAGACCTGAATACAGTCTTCAAATATGTAAGGGCTGTCATAAAGAGAATAGTCATCAATTGTTCTCAGGGCTGGCTCCAGGCACCAGCAAAGGAAGCATGTGCGTGGGGAGCACAGCTGAAGGGGCGGCACTCCAGCCATTCCTGGGGCGGCACATTTCAAGGGCTTTTCTTTTTGCTTCGGCGGCTTGGTGCTTGGAGCAGCAAAAAAGCTAGAGCCGGCCCTGATTGTTCTCCATATCCACGGGATGTAGGACAAGAAGTAATGGGCTTAATCTGCTGCAAGGGAGATTTGGGTTAGATATGAGGGAAATCTTTCTAACTCTAAGGGTTGTTAAGGACTGAGTTCCAATCGCGGCTGTCACAGATTTACTGAGAGACATTGGAGAAGTCACTTAAACTTCTTGTCTCTCAGTTTTTCAATCTGTTGCATGGGGATAGTAACAATCACCTCCCTCACAGGACAGCTGGGAGGCTCATTCCGAAGTGTTTAGAGAGCCTCGGATGGGAGGAACTATGGACATGTTGTTCTGTCAGATGCCAGTGTGAGTGCCCAGATGGAGAACTGAGCCCCCTAACATAGCCCAAGTTTAAAAATTGGTCTCCCCATTTTAGACGCATGCAGAACAGGTATTTCTAGGGACTTTAACTCAGGTCTTTGTGAATGTTAAGTTTTAGAACTTGGAGCACCAGGCTGTGCCTCAAACTGATCATGTCTGCGATATCTTCATTAC
This sequence comes from Chelydra serpentina, assembly GCA_037349315.1. NCBI lineage: Eukaryota > Metazoa > Chordata > Testudines > Chelydridae > Chelydra > Chelydra serpentina. Next base: position 4,429,718 of record JBAIAC010000040.1, read on the forward strand.
CAGGTGTCTCAAATGCCAGTGTTTTTGGCCTTTGTCTGTCTCTACATGGCGATACTCCATGTGAGTTTCCAAAATAGCAAGTTTTGAAAAAGTACCCAATCTGCATTTTCCAGGGGGATCAAATAGTAGTGAGTCTGGTTTTGTGAGTTAAATCCCTCAAGCGTTTCCTGGGCAGGCGGAGCTTCTTGGTTGGGAAGATTATGGCAGAAGCGACAACTGCCTGGGTGTTTCCTCTCTTAATGTTTGATGGGTGAATCATTTCAGAAGTATAAATGAGTTCTCTCCATCCTTCTTTAAGTGGGTAGTAGAGGCCTGTCTCTCCTTCCTCCCCCCCTCATAACCAGCCCTCTGTCTTTGCCCACACCTGCCCCTTGCACACTTCTCCCCTCCCCACAACCACCTGGCTTGGCTGTTCTTCCCTTCCCCACACAGCTGATCCTCTCAAAACCATAATATTCCACTTCGCATTTACACTGAAAGGGCTCTAGGCTCCCCTAGCTGAGGGCAGGACTGGTGGTTGGTGGGAATATACAAGCTTTCTTTCCCACATGGGTTGTAAGGACCTAATTCTACACGCAGCCAGGACTATCACGTCTATTGAATACAGAGGGCTCAAGTTGTCTTTGACTAATAAACTCATTTATGCGGACCAGCTACAAAACCTTTGGCCCAAATGCAGAAGTGCTGCATAAGGTGGTGTAATGTACAGACCCCCTTTCATTCCCTCAGACTGCCTTAGCTCAACTTACACACACTCTGCTGAGGTGTAAAGGAGCAAACTTGGTGAACTTACATGCTGAGGAGCTAGAAGAAATCGTACATTTTAGAACATTCCACTCTACTTTAAACAATACTAGCTTCTTCCAGCTTCTCAGCATGTAAATTACAATGAGTGTCCTCAAACATTGGTAGAGTGGGAGTAAGTAGATCTAGGGGAAGTGTAAGTCTAACTTACACCATCTTACACACTGTTTCTGAATTTGACCCTTAGTGCAAATATCTGCTGATGGAGAGCTGGAAACCTCTCTCCTCTCTCCAACCAAGCTGAGAAATCACTGTGAGAAAAACTGTATTTCCTGTGAGCTAACATTGTCTCCTCCGAAAGATAAAAGCAAGTGATCTGTCTGGTTTGTGGTCAGGACAAGGGGTCTCATAAGCATAAATTTACAGGGGACAACCAGTAGCTCACAAGAGAGGATGGATGGTCCAGTAGTTAGGGCACTAGCCTAGGACTTGGGAGTTCTGGGTCAAGTTCTTGCAGTGCCACAGACTTCCTGTGTGACCTTGGGCAAGTTACTTAGCTTCTCTGTGCCTCATTTCCTGTCTGTAAAATGGGGATAAATAGCACTGCCCTATTGCACATGGGTGTTGTGATGCTAAATGATTGTGAGGTACTCACATACTATAAATAAGGGCTATAAGTACATGATCTAGATAGGCAGCAGAGCTATATATAGTTTGACTGCCAATTGGCGTCCAAATCTGTCCAAGAAAATCTAATTGCACTGCTCCTCCCAACTTTGTTTTGGGGAACTCAAAAACATTCATGTACAGTTTTCTTGTTTGTGTGTTATTGCTGTGAGCTCTGGCTGTTGCTAGCTTACCCTCCAATAACTGTGAATGGTCTACATCACAATATTATAACAAATTGCAAGCAATCTGCAAACTAGCATTAATTTGATGAAGAAATTTGTGACTGAGTGTGAACAGCAAATATGTTCAAGAATTTTGTGATGTGTTTGGACGATTCACAAGCCAGGGGGGAAAAGGTGAAATTCATTGCAGAAATAATTTTCTGTGAATTATTTGCCCATTTCTACCTGACATGCAGCTGAGCAGTTTTAATTTCCTCCAGTAGATGGCAGTGTTGCACACAAATATTTGTCAGTTAAGTACGCTACTGTCTACCAAGAAATACTTCAAGGGCATTTACTCAAGAATTCAACTAATTCTCCTGTGATATTATGAGACTTGTGGAAATCCAGACGTTTTGGTGTGATCACAGATCAATCATAAACATACCAATGAATAAAGTTCCTTGGCTTTCAGTTTATTTCTTTAACCAAACATTATTTTATCAAAGCTTAATATGCCTGTTATTTAGGGCTGTCAATTAATCACAGTTAACTCACACGATTAATTCAAAAAAATTAATCATGGTTAAAAAAATTAATCATGATTAATCACAGTTTTAATTGCATTGTTAAGCAATAGAAAACCAATTCAAATTTATTAAGTATTTTTGGATGGTTTTTCTACATTTTCTAATATATTGATTTCAGTTACAACACAGAATACAACTGCCCACTTTATATTATGATTTTTATTATAAATACTTGCACTGTAAAAATGATAAACAAAAGAAACAGTATTTTTCAATTCACCTCATGCAAGTACTGTAGTGCAATCTCTTTATCATGAAAGTGCAATTTACAAATGTAGATTTTTTTTGTTACATACCTGCACTCAAAAACAAAACAGTGTAACAGTTCAAAGCCTACAAACAGTTCAAAGCCTACAAATCCACTCAGTCCTACTTCTTGTTCAGCCAATTGCTAAGACAAACAAGTTTGTTTACATTTATGGGAGATAATGCTGCCCACTTCTTATTTACAATGTCACCAGAAAGTGAGAACAGGAGTTTGCGTGGGACTTTTGTAGCCGGCATTGCAAGGTATCTACGTGGCAGATATGCTAAACATTCGTTTGCCCCTTCATGCTTCGGCCACCATTCCAAAGGACATGCTTCCAGGCTGATGATGCTCATTAAAAATGTGTTAATTAAATTTGTGACTGAACTCCTTGAGGGAGAATTGTATGTCTCCGACTCTATTTTACCCGCATTCTGCCATATATTTCATGTTATAGCAGTCTCGGATGATGACTCAGCACGTTGTTCATTTTAAGAACACTTTCTCAGCAGATTTGACAAAACGCAAAGAAGGTACCAATGTGAGATTTCTAAAGATAGCTTCAGCACTTGACCCAAGGTTTAAGAATCTAAAGTGCCTTCCAAAATCTGAGAGGGACGAGGTGTGGAGCATGTTTTCAGAAGTCTTAAAAGAGCAACACTGCAATGCGGAAACTACAGAACCCAAACCACCAAAAAAGAAAACCAACTTTCTGCTGGTGGCATCTGACTCAGATGATGAAAATGAACATGTGTCGGTACACACTGCTTTAGATTGTTATCGAGCAGAACCCATCAGCATGGACACATGTCCTCTGGAACTGTGGTTGAAGCATGAAGGGACATATGAAACATTAGCGCGACTGGCACATAACTATCTTGCGTCGCCGGCTACAACAGTGCCATGAGAACACCTGTTCTCACTTTCCAATGACATTGTGAACAAGAAGTGGGCATCATTATCTCCTGCAAATGTAAACAAACTTGTTTGTCTGAGCGATTGGCTGAACAAGAAGTAGGACCGAGTGGACTTGTAGGGTCTAAAGTTTTACATTGTTTTGGTTTTGAGTGCAGGTTTTTTTGGTACATAATTCTACATTTGTAAGTTTAACTTTCATGATAAAAATATTGCACTACAGTACTTGTATTAGGTGAATTGAAAAATACTATTTCTTTTGTTTATTACAGTGAAAATATTTGTAATAAAAATTAATATAAAGTGAGCACTGTACACTTTTCAACTGTAACACAGAATACAATCAATATATTTGAAAATGTAGAAAACATCCAAAAATATTTATTTCAATGGCATTCTATTATTGTTTAACAGTGCGATTAATCATACAGTTAATCACGATTAATTTTTTTAATTGCTTGACAGCCCTACTATTATTAAATTACTGTTATACATAGATATTGTTTCTGTAGACTTAGGTTGGAACATTTTTGTAACACAGTCAAAATGCAATAGGGAAGTTGTTTTATTGTAAATAAATAGCACTATTCATAACAAGTATGTGCTTGAGGCACATTCTTTCCATAGTTTTGTTTTACATATAACTGAGGAGTGCTGCATAGGCAGGAATTTCAGGTTTGCACGGTCACAGATAAGCAGCTCTGAGACTGATGAGGAATGCAACAATGTTGGTAAGGGAACCTGACAGCTCACGTTCCCATTTCTTAATAACATTGTCACTGCTGATTGCCAATTTGCCTGATAGGTATGGCTACAGACTGGCCAGTGGCCTAGGTAGGTAGTGTAACTTTTTCAGAAAGCCTCAGGGGCTTCTGGTGCTTCAAAGACATCCAGCCCACACTGGTGTGGCAGAGCATGTTTAAGCTGAAGGTATTGCTATTCCTTCTTTGGGGGCTTGAGGCCAGTTGGAATCTCCCTAAAGCGAGGCAAGAACATGAAGGAATCCTTTTCAATTATGGGGTGAATGTTCAAAATCCCTTTTTTTTTAATCCAATGTGGCCACAGAATGGGTCTATGGGCAACTGAAATGTTGTAGTGACCCCAGACTGAAGACTCTGAATATAATAAGGGATGGCTTTTAAATTTAGAAGCAACCCGATATTAGGCTTTCCTATAGCCACAATTGGGACCAATTTATCCCTAGGGAAACAGTAGAAGTCTGAGTTTAGAACTGATCCTAATGGTGGTGGGGCTACAATTTCCTCCTCCACATACAGGCAGGGTCCCAGAGCTTGGTCTCCAGCCCGTGCCAGGAACTCTACACAGCAGTGAAACAGCTCCACAGCCCGAGCTCCACGAGCCAGAGTTGAGTGGCAGGTGCCAGCCACAGGTTTTTCTTTGCTGTGTAGACAGACCCTTAGTGTCCCATAAGATTGCTTGGGAGACTGAGAGGTTGTGATTAGTCTCAGAGAAAAAATGTATTTCTTCCTCCACAAACATCTTAAATTGTGTGTTTAGTAGTAAAGAGGAATTTAACCTCCACCTTCTCGTAGCCCTTTGTTTTATAGGAGCTGAGAGCTGCAACACCACAGGTGCGTGATTAGAAATCATAATCACTTTTATTTAGTTGTTAATAACAGAGCACACCAAGCCACCCATTACCAAAAATCCATGAGTATGTGAAGCGTGGAGGGGAAAAAAGGTGTCGTATCGACCTGTATGGTGCTGCAGACTCCATATGTCCTTTAAACCCAATTCCTCCATCTGGGCAATAATGGTCTGCATAGCGGATGATTGGGATCTTTGAGGTCTCCTTGATCTGTCCAAAAGTGGGTTTAACACTTTGTTGAAGTCCCCTGCTATTAATCAAATTTTGTAGAGAGGAGTCCATTAGTCTTGAAAACAATAGATTGAAAAAGGAGGGCTCATCTTTGTTGAGGGTGAGAAGTTTATAAGAGTGCATGTAACATTGGAGAAACAAACTTTAACAATTAAGAATCTTCCCTTCATTCATTTATCAGTTGATAGAATTTGTGTGATCAGTTTTGTATTGAAAAGGATTGACACTCCACTGGACTTGGCTGAGTAATTACTAAAAACACCATCACCAATCCAGCCTTTTTTAAAGCTTGTCAGTCTCAGACTCAATGAGGGGGGTTTCCGGGAGGAGTATTATATCGGCTTTCAACTTTCTTAAGTGAGACCATTTTTCTCCCTTTTTATATGTTACCAATTCCTTTTATGTTCCAAGTGTTATGAGCTCGATGAAACCTTGTTATGATTTGAGTTAAAACCCTTTTGAGATTGGTAGGTGTGAACTCATCCTTCAAATAATATAACTGTAAGCAGAAGCCCCCACATAAAACAAAAGATATGTGTGAACCCACCCAAGAGCTTTTGGCTTAGTATTGTTTTGCATTGGTGATGGAGAAGAAAAATTTACAGAAACTGGGAATGGACAAGAATACAGAGAGAAAACGGCAAGAGAGCCAAGAAGGAGTCTGTACGCACACTGTTACTCTGGAAAAAGCTAGAGAGAGCACTTTTGGGTCTGGTAGTGGATAACAAGGCTTGGGGCTGTAAGCTAGAAACTGCCCCTTTTGGTTCCTTCAACATTCAGAGGAAGACTTTGTAGATTCCCTGTAAATAAATAAGATTGCATCAAAGACAATACCAGACTCCATCAATCTGAAGGAGCTAAGGAATTGGCAATCCCACTTGATCTGAAAAATAGCTGGGAAGGCTATAAAATAGGTCAGTCCCTTCTCCTTGGCCAGCTTCCTTGAGGTATTAAACAGGGCTCTTTTTTCAACTATGGCCCGCTGTAGCTGGAAAATATTATTTTATGCCCCATCCAATCCAGGTTTCCTTTTTCTCAGGCTTTTTAAAGGATGGATTCTTTCACATGGTATTTTAGGAATTTTAATATAAATGCCCTGGACTTGGCATTAGCTGAAGGTTTAGGAGCTAGGGAGCAGTGGGCTGTTTCTACATCTGCCTCTGTATCCAGGTGTAAAGAAAGGATCTCAAGAGGGTCTTACACAAAAATTCCACTGGCCTCCCCTTTTCCACATCTTCAGAGAACCCAACCACCCTCAAATGATTTATTCTCGCCTGGCCTTCCACGTCGTTGATTTTAACTTGTAGCTTTCAGATCAGACATTGTTGTCAGTCTGGAGTGATCCTAATGGAGCCCATATTGTCTTCTAAGGTAGAGCTTCTAGTTTCTGCCTCTTCAGTCCTGGAGGATTGCCCTGCAAACTGTCTTGGTGTGCTACAGTTGTAGCTTTAATTTCAGAGATCCTGTGATGTTTTCCTTAGCAAGATTTGTTCCCTGGAGATCTGCTTCAGCATTTTGTAGATTTGCTCCAGGCCTGTTGGGACCTCCTCTTCAGTCTGTGCCAGGCTGTCTTGCACAGAGCTGTCAGAGAACCTCTGCTTCTTCACAATTTATGGGGAGTTCAAGTAGAGAGAGGGGTTCAAAACGGATCTGTTTGCTACTACGATGTTAAAGAGCAGGATGAACCATCCAGAAACAAAAGCTGTGGCCTTACTATAGCGGATGATGGCAGATGTTAGTGGGGCCAAGCAAGAGCTCCAAATCTAGGCAGCCGTTTCCTTGCTAGCTCCCAGAAGTCCCCAGTGTGTCATTTTTAATAAAGACCCTACAATTGGAATGTTAGCTAACACTTGTGTTGGGTATGCATGAGTCAGAAGAGAAGTCAGCTCACAGTCTTAGAGCTGGGCTGGCGCTGCAGGAATAACAGAAATAAAAAGCAGTTACAACTTATTCTAGTCACTAGAGTCAGTTGATTTGACTCCAAATACTTAGAAGCAGCAGACCTGTGGAGTAAGAAGATGATTTCAATGGCAGTTAGGTGCTTTGATACCTTTGAGGATCTGGGCTTCTGGATCCAAAGACTAGTGAAGTCAACGGAAGGACTCCCACTGACTTGAAAGGTCTTTTAGATCAGGTTTTTAAACATGTGCATAACTTTAACCAACCTATTGAGCTCATGGAATTAAGTTGAAGTCACTGAACTCAATAGGATTATTTGCATGCCTAAAGTTGCTCATGAGCTTAAGTGTTTTCCTGGCTCAGGGGCTAGCTCACTTTCCCCAGAGACCAGTTAAACTCCTGATTAACGATAGCACTGTCAAGGGTTTCCTGCATTTTGGAAGGTCATTTGCCCAACAATTAATGCTTCCAGCAAGCTGGGGAATCTATTTGTCTGTACATGTTGACATTAAAATGCATTTTGTTTTTCTGTTCCCTCAGCTGCTGTGAGTTTAATGTTCACTTGAGATGATGGTAGATGCTAAATGGGAAAGGATCTTTTCCCTAGGATAAAATTTACTTGAAATTAGTGTGTTTCATAAAATATGAAAGACATTTTAATGAGATGATACAAGAACTGTTTTTAAAATGATAGAATATATAATTTTCTTTTCTGACCCAGTCTCACTGGTTTACGAAATATATTTCATGAGAGTTTAATGGCTTCCATAAGAATGTTGGATTTTAAACCTCTTTATCGCCCTATTTTTAATTCCAACAGCTTTGGATGCAAAGCCTGTTTTGGCAATGTCAGATCATCTGTCATTATCAAGCGCTGTGATGGAACCTAAATAGAATAGAGTAGAATTATTAAAAAAACATAATTACTCCGGGAACTGAGGGCCAGGTCCATTGGGACCATGTTTCATAAAGGTGAATTCCAATCTTTAGTGCAGCGGTTTTCAACCTGTGGTCCACGGACCCCTGGGAGTCCACAGAATAAGTCTTAAGGGGGTCTGTGAAAGGTTGTCATTACCCTACAACAGCAGTTTTCAACCTGTGGTCCACAGACCTCCGGGGTGCCATAGACTATGTCTAAGATTTCCAAAGGGGTCCGCACCTCCATATGAAATTTTTTAGGGGTCCACAAATGAGAAAAGGTTGTAAACCACTGCTTTAGTGAGATAGGGGAACACATTTCCCCATTCCTGGGGCGTGCTTCTTGAAACAAATGCATCAATTAATCACATCAGATAGATCAAAGAAATATGGCAGCCCAAGAGCTCCAGTCTGCATGAGATGGTGACTGGGCCTGAGTTCTGCCCACATTGATCCAGCTTTTGCTGCACTAGCATATACCAGTCCGAGCTCCACAGTCACACGCTGAAAGTCCTGTGTGCCCCACGCTGTGTATGTAGGTTGTTTTCAAATGGGTGCTTATACACATTCAGATGCCCCTTAAAGGGCATGGAAAGTAAAGGGTTCTGGACGTAGGCCCACTACCATTGGAGTAAATGGCAAAACTACTATTAACTTTAATGAAAGCAGGATTGAGGGTTTTACTGGATGAGGGTGATGATTTTGTGCTCACCACACATAAAAGTAACAACCTTGAAGCAACTGTGGTATACACGACGCCAGCTTAGCTGGTAGCTCATCCAGGATGGGTGGGTTAGTGGGATTTTGAGAGGAGAAGTAGCCCCCAACCACTCCTTTCTTCTTTGCCTTTCCTCATCTTTCCTCCCTCTGCTGCCCTTGCACTGAGGCCCTAATCCAGCACTGTCCTTAAGCCTCTCCGCAGATCACTCATGAGTGGTGATAATGCAACACCAGAGGCAAGTTGCACCTTAAATAGCTTTCTTCTTTCCCCTGCCTGTTCCTCCATTTCTCACTCTTTCACTTTCTTTGGCTGGGGGGGGGGGGGGTACTTACATCAGGGGTAGGTCACAGCCCTGACTTCTTCCTTCTCTCCTCTCTTCTGATCCCCCCGTCATCTCCCATCTTGATCTTCTTTTCAGCCTTTACCTGGCCCCTTCCTTTTCTCGCCTTTTCTCTTCCATCTCCCTCTGCTTGCATGCTGGGAATATCCTATCTTGTGACAGGATTGTGACATCAGAGGCAGTTTCCCCCGTTCCTCTCCTTCTCCATTTCTCTTCCCCCCTCTTCCTTGTTTCTCTCTCTCTCTCTCCTCCTTGCTCTAGAATTGTCACATCAGAGAGAAGTCACAATCTGGAACAGCTCATGGTTGAATTGTGACATGGTAACTAGAGACCAACAATTAATTTCCTATGCCCACCCAATCCTTGCTCTTTGGTGGGACTGCTCAAAAGGAGGCCAGTTGTCACACTCTGTTTTGTGATAAGGGCAGTTGTCTGCAAGGAACTGGATTGCAACCATGAAGTCCTTTCACACAGGCTTCCATAACAAATACATCTTCTTCAAGTCCTCATGTGGGTCATTATCTGGTAATGACTTTTGGTCCCTAACAAATCAAACCCTAATTTGAAACAGCATCTGCGGGATGAAAGGCTCCATAGTCCCTGAGCCATTCACTTTCCTCAGGTTCACTTCCTAGTCTCACATGGTGGGGGGCCCCTAATTTCAACTGTAAAAGGATCAGGCCCTATATCATTTATTCTGGGCCATATTTACAAACTTTTAATGCACAACTACACATTCTTTCATTTTATGCAGAATATTCTTTATGATTTCTGGATAATATTAAAGAGAGATGATTGTTAGGATCAGTGAAATGAGAGCTTAGAACTGCTTTTTCACCAGCCAGGTCATGCTATGTAAATGAATGGAATCCTGTATGCAAATGCATGGAATCTTTTGCACAAACAAATAGAATCTCCTGCATAACAATCACTGGGGAAGAGTGCTTGGAAGAGAGGGTGGGGTTGTGATGTGCTTAATTCTCTGGCTTCCATCTGAATCTTTCGAGTCAGGTTTCTCTCTCATGGTTGCAAGGTCTCGTCCACTGAAACGCTGCTGACTTCAAAATTAGGCACTTTCCATATTCAAATCTTATGGCACTGAAAGAAATCATAAGAAACCAAAGTCCTGGATTCCACACTCTTTAATTGCCGGGATAGTTCAGCCTTTATGAAAGTAGCTGTAAGTATTAAACACAGCTAGAAGGAGTAAATCTGTTTGCCAGAAGCTGGGAATGGGCGACAACGGATGGATCACTTGATGAGTATCTGTTCCGTTCATTCCCTCGGAAGCACCTGGTAGAGGCTACTGTCAGAAGACAGGATAGATGGGCTAGATGGACCTTTGGTCTGATCCAGTATGGCCATTCTTATGTTCTTATGTGCTGGTAAGAAATGCCCTATAGCAATTAGATATTTGATGGCATTTTGATGTTTTCAATATGCTATAAGGGACTAAATTCTGCTCTCAGTTACACTGGGGGAAATCCAGAAATGCTCCAATTATTCTGACACTGTTTTATTGCCCTTGTGACAAATTCATCTGATCTAGAAATGTGCTTGGATTTTCTTTTAGACTTTCTCCTCAGGCACTTCTAAGGCTTTCGGGTGGGATGAGTGTGCAGAGGGAGATGGCGGGAGTTTATTTGACAGATGGTGTGAAATCCTGGCCCCACTGCAGACCATAGCAAAACTGCCACTGACTTAAATAGGGTCAGGATTTCACCAGTGCTGTGTATCTCTCATCCCTCGTGGAAAACTCTTTCCAGAGCCTTGTGCAGCTGCAGCGGGAGGAGGAAGAAGAGGGAGCTGCAGGCAGGAGAGGACGGAGAGTCGCTGTCCTTTCAGCACCATGGTGGGCAGCTACTACTCTGGCTATTTGGCAGATGATGAAGATCTTCAAGGAGCCCAGGTAAGAATCAGAGAGAGAGAAAACACCCCCTTAGCTTGCATTTCTAGGGATACAACCTGCTATGTGTCTACAGAATGGGGGTTGTGGGGGCACACCGGGATCAGGATTTCATTATTTAAATTAATAACGCTGCAGTGACTCTGGGTCCCCTGGGCCTGCAACATTTTCCTACCTGGAGTCACCCCAATAACCTTTTATTTCCAATCCCACAGGAAAGATTTCAGGTCCCTCCCATCTACCCTATACATCCATTCCCACCCCACAGATTTCATCTTTGTCCCTCCACTGCCCTAATACTCCCAAGTATCCTTCATACACACTCCTTGCTCCCCATACACCTCACCAGCCCCCTCGCTCACCCATGCACCCTGCCGGACCCCAACACACTCACATACACAACAGTCTCACCGCCCCACATGTGCACGTCATCCTTCCCTGCCAGTTTACCCACTCACCCACCTCAATCCCCACCACCACTTGCACTGCCCACATTTGCACACCTTATCCTCAGAAACACACAGCAGATGTCCCCACCCTCTCACACACCATCCAGACATACCTCAGTACCTCCCAGCATACCTAATCTTCACCCCCTATACACACCAGTACCACATACATGCTCCTTGCCCCCTCCCCCTGCCACGCTGCACACACCAGAGACAGCCTGACTTGTCCTTTGGGCCTGGTTCTCCACTTACTGAGACCGGTGTAGATCAACTGTAACTTCAGTGAAGTGGTGTGAAAAAGGGAGGCGAATCAGGCCTATATTTTGCCCATGATATTTCTGTTCTGCTTGCTGTAGGTAAAACATATGTTTTGGGCAGGGGGGCAATGTGGGAGGAGAGAGACGACACGTAGCTTTTGTAAAGAACAGGTTGGTTATTACAGTTGACCACAATGTCTATATTAATGCTTCCTCAGCTGAGTGAGATGGTTTCCTCTTCTGGACTTAGATAAACTTTCAGCAAACCCCATTAATTCATCAGTTTCGACACTTGGCCTTTCCACACCTGCCACCAGTTTCAGGGTGACATTCAAAGTTGTTCACCAGAAGTAACGTTTAACCTTCTTTCCTTGCAAAATGAATATTAGAATCACAAAAGTTAGAGCTGGCAAAGGAAAGTGTCAAGTACAGAGACAGGTGATCTGGGTTCTCTGGTCCCAGCTCTGCTACTGACTCACTGTGTGAGCTGAGATAAGTCACTTAACCGCTCTGTGCCTCAGTTTCCTCATTTGTAAAATCGGGGTGATAAAACATTCCTCTCTCATGGGCTATTGTGAGGTCACATTCACTAATGCTTGTAAAATCTAGAGATCACGGATGGAAAGCACCAGAAAAGTGCAAAGTATTCTTAAATGATTATTCTCTTATTAATCAAAGACTTACTAAATAATTAGTCCTTCCTCCTGCACATGCAGGATTATTCCATAATTAGTGTAATTTCTTGGGCTTTACTATGGAGTTACAATAGTGACTCCACAGTTAAGACTGCAAAAGCCAATCTAGTTTTTCAGTCTCAAGCAATGGGGTTTCAGATCTTCCCAGTCTCCTCATTAATAACACTCCCTGCTTTGCTTAGTTACAGAGAGACAAATCGTCAAACAAGCCAACTGTCACCCAAGTGAGAAAGACATATGACTGGAAAGCCCTGCTGAGACCGACTTCTCCCTGTGGATGCCAGAATCCAACTGTATCAAGAGATGTTATGGCTTTTAGCGCATTTGAGAGGGACAATAAAGTGGAGAAAAAAGGGAAGCAGGATGATCCCTTCTCTAACATCCATGGGGCTGCACAGGATTTCTCCAACTTTGTGGACTTCTTGGTAGACATGGATGCATTGGACAGCCTCCAGCAAACCATGGAAGAGGCAATCCGGAAAATAAAGGAAGTAATAATGGAGGATGAAGAGGGTTTCAAAGAGGATGTCAGTTCTAGTCCAGAAAGTGAGTCTTGCACCATCTCCTGTCGAAAGCAGTGGGATTGTTTCAGCTCAAGTCATTATCCCTCCACATCCAGCTCAGAGGAAGACTGTAAAGAATGTTTCAAAAGCAAGGTCAGGCATAATCTGGGCAGTGAAACCAAACTCCAGAATCAGAGCATGCTGGCTAAGTTTCTAGCTCGAGCCCCAAAGAAAGAGACTAGGAGAAGGACGGAGGATGTGGCTGGAATATTCCACACAAAGGTATTTCTGCTCCTCTCTTCTAATTCTCTGGGCACTAGGACTCTTTTCCGTAAGATTAAAGTAGGAAAGAAAGCACTCCCAATTTTTATTTGATGCTACTTTTATAGTATCATAGACATACACAAGCAACAAAATTCTGCCCTTACCAGTAGGTGCCTCGCTGGCAGGGGAAGAGATAAGGGTCTGTGCCTGCTATTTACTCAGCACAAGAGCGTGATGAAATGGCTCAGGGCAGGCAGCTTCCAAGCACATACTTTTCCTCCTTTTCATACACACCTGGGGTAGCACATGCCAAAGAGCATGCAGCTCACCAGCTGGGGACTTGGCCATGCCACCTAGTCACCAGGTCATGTCCCATGAGGCCTGTGCTGAGCTTGCCCATGCAGACAAACTTCCCCACCCTAGTGCTCTGCGGTGTGCTAGCTGCTTTGTAGAGGTAGGAGGTAAGAGGTTTCTTATGCCCTGTTCCCCCACCCCCAAGCTAGGTTACTCATGCAGCGCAGCACTGGATTTGACCCATAATTTATCACACACCTAATCCATATGCATTTATAACTTTCTGTGTCTCTAATTTGCCTTTTGCATGCACCAATGCCGTGAACACACATGCAACTGCACTAACTGCACATACACATTTTGGGTGCAAATGCATGCAAGTTTTTGTGTACACATGCAGTTGTGAATACTTGCCATAAAAGCAAAGCAATTCCAAGTTCCAGTTGAAATTTCATCCTGAACTTTCTCCTTTGGGCTTCATGTTAGTCTACCATAAAGCAATTCAGAGAGTACGTGTCCCCCTGTTTGAAGGGCATTGCATTATCTAGGCACAATATGGAGAGTTAAGATAGGCATAGCCATCTCTGAAATTAAACACAATGTAGAAGAATCCAGCTATTAAAAGAGCCATGAATTCTCCGTACCAAAGCTGTGCATTGAAGATACAGGGAAACCTGGTTTATGCCATCAGCCACGGAACCACCAAAAATCATTACGGTCTAGAGATCTAACAAATGAAGGTACAGAACTGTGACAGAAACTTTAGAAATATTTTACAGTAGTTGTTGAAGGGGTGGGGCTGTTTGGAGTGGATGAATTCTGGGTTCTGTTCCAGGTGTTGAGGGGAGTGTTGAGGGGAGACCACTTTTGACCCTAGTCCCTGCAGCCTCTTCTTGTCCTAGTCCCCCCCACACACATCCTTGACTCTTCATGCTAGTCTTCCTCCTCCATGCCACAGTGCCATGTCTCAGTCCCAGTCCTCTCTCCCTCAGCTCCTCAACACAGTCTCCCCCAGGCTTGGCTCCTCACCCCTCTGTATTCCAGTCAGGCTATTTCCTCCTCCTTCTCCTTGCTGCCTGGGTGACAGCAGGGGGACCACTGAGACCACAAGAGAGAGAGTGTCCCTGCTCTCAGTTCCTATGCCCAGCATTACAGCAGCCCCTGGCTCCCACAAGGAGCAATTGCCAGGAGAGTCCTGCTCAGCTCCTGCATCCCTGTGCAAATGGATTGTTTGCAGAATTTAGCTGCTAGACTCTTAACAAGTCTCTGCTTTACTTATGCAAATTGGGATTTCCAAAGGCTCATAACTGCCAAAATGTGGGTGTATTTTCATGGGGACAGCAAAAAGCATGTCTCTGGCACCAAGGTCCCCCTTCCCTGGCCAAACTTCAAGTTCCTTCTCCAAAGCATGAAGGTGCTTTCACCTGTCAATGAAACAGCTGTATTAATTTTCTAATATGGGCAAAACAGCACATTTTTTCCTAATCTCATTCTGAGAAATGGCTGAATCTTTTTTTCTTGAAATTTTCTGTAAACAATTCATCTTGAGGCAGACACCAACCATGGAAAATTTCAGCCTGAATGGTGAAAGTTTGGCAAAATTATAAACCACTGAAAACAGGGTCTTATAATAGAAAACGTTGGGCAACCTTACCCACTTTGCTTTCCAGCTCCCAGCCTCACTAAGCACAGTGTGTACTGCCTCATGTCACCACAGAAGGCTCCCTAGTCCTGGCCTGGGTTGCACAGTCATGAAAGGGACTGTGGCCTGCACTACAGATGTGGGCTGCCGCTCATCTCCTGAGCTGGCTTGGGGGCCCTTCCTTTGCTCAAACCTGTTGTAGCACTGCAGAGTTCCCCTGGGTGGGTGTTCCACTGCTTTTCCCTTCACCACAGTATGCACTTTGAGTAGTCCCGATGCAGCTAACTGGTGCTATAAACTAGAAAATGGGGACATAAATTGGAAATGGGCCAAGCAAGTGGTGTTTGGGTCTGGATTTGATTTACTCTAAAGGTTCAGGTGTGGGCAGCATTGCTATAAATGGTTCAGAAACCATGAATCATGTACCTAAAAATCACATATAATTAATTTGGGATTCTTTTTATTTGCCTTCTGGTTTCTTTAGGGTGCACTTGGGTCACATTTTCAGGCTTTTCTCTACAACCATGATGCTACAAAATTACTTACTTAAAAGTATGAAATCTCAGCTTCTCCTGTATTCAAATGACTCCAGGAGTCATCTTTATCGCAAGATTTGTGATAAAATTGTAAAAGTTGGCAACAGAGCATGAGGCCAAACAAAAGCTGCAGTTTAGGCTTGGATTTTATGGTAGTGCAATCTTGCAATTTTAGACCTAACTTTTGGAAGTCTCATGAGAGCAGCTGTTCTCAGAACAATTCCACCCTATATGCAGCCAGTTCATGGGAATGTTCTCAGAAGAGTTGTGTTGCACCCAAACAGAAAATAGGTCTATCTGGTTTTGGATCCATCCCAGAACCAATATTTGAAAAAGACAGATTCAGATACAAGGATTCAACTCCAGTCTTCACTGAATTTCACAGGGGTTCAGATTCAAGGACCCATCTCTCAAATCTGAAATGGGATTTGTCTATTGAAACCTTACCTCTATTCCTTCCTTTGCTACAATGTCCTAATTTTTCCTTTTGCTTTTATCCATTACATTATTTACTCTTTTCAGATCTTCACCTTCTTTTTGTTCTGTTACAGAGTGTTACAGAAAAATCAACTGATTATTATTTCCGTCAAGAACACTTTCACATTTGGGCACAACTGGCAGAGTCTTCTGTTGGCCGCCATGAACAACGAGCTACATCTGATTTTTTGTCTAAGATTAAGAAGAAAGATAAGTCTCAGTTTGAGAGAGACTCTTCTTTTGATATTAAACAGATTGAAAAAGAAATCACAAATGTCCAGAAACAACCCACTCCATCTGATACTATTCTCTATTATCCTGGTCAGCAGCCATTTGAAACCCTTGATGTCTTAGAAGAAAATAAATTATTCTCTGCTCTTCAAGATATTGTAAATCAGGCCATTCTAGAATTATTGAATGCAACAAAGAAAGATGGATCCCCTTTATTTAACATGGCTGATGACTCTGGCATTACTGGTGATTCCCAACCATGTGGTGATGATTTGAATGTAACAAGCCTCTATGAAAAAAGTTCTTCACCTGGAAATATAGATGAGTCGACTCAAACAACTTCAGAAAATGCGGAGGAGGAAGAGTCAAAGACAAGAGAGAAGACATTAAAAGAATCTACAGAAAAATCAAAACATCGACCAAAATCCAAGCCAAAATCACCACCTGAGAAACCTCCATCCAAACCAAAATATGTGCCACCTCCACTCCCTAAATCCAAGCCTAGGGTAGCAGAAGAGGCACCTCCACCCAAAACAAAATATGTACCGCCCCCACTTCCTAAATCCAAGCCTAGGCCACCAGTTGAGAAACCTCCACCCAAACCAAAATATGTGCCACCCCCACTTCCTAAGCCTAAACCAAAGAAACCACCAATGGTAGAAGAGGAACATCCATTTTCCCAGGTACCTTTGCTTTTTTAGCTCAACCAAAATTATTTATAATCATATATATGTGGAATACTTGAGTATTGTTATCATTCCCTCATGCTTGGTGCTGTTTCTACCTACTTCATAGTGTATGAGGTCTATTTAAGAATCAGGGATGAATTAACTCATTTTGCCTAATTTCATGCCCACTTGAACAGCGTGGACTTAAAACTCTGATTCAGTCGTTATAGGACTGTGTTCAATTTAGGAGAGCTCACAGTGGTCACTATGCAGTCCTCATACTTCAACCACACAGGAGCAGAGCTGTGTGAACAACTGATTTTTTAGTTTGCTGGCAGTTCTGAAAAATTGAAAAAAAAATTATTTGGTGTCAACCCGAAACCAAAACTGGTTGGAATTTTCAGTGAATCAAAAAGTCGGAAACATTTTAATTTTGAATTGAACAAAACTCAACCCAAAACTAAACATTTCATTTAGATTTCAGGCTCTTTTTTTTTGCTTTTTCTTTTTAATAAAGGCAAGGGAAATTTGGAAACAAAGGACTGGATTCACAAGCGGACTTTGGAGCCATTCACAAAATTGAGGAAATGGTGTTAGTGGTGCCTCCGCCCCTTTAACCTTATATCCCAATGCTCAGAGCACTCACTTGGGATGTGGGAGACTCCGTTTCTAATTCCCACTCTGGATCGGGGACTTTGGTAAATGAGATCAGAACCTGGTCCAGGGGGAAGGGCAGGAGGCTGCATCAGTGTAAATGAAGGGAGGAGTTGGCCTTTGGTGCTGATAGTGGCGGCTTTTACTGTCACGTTGGGTTTAATATTAAATGGCTAATTTTCCAGTATGAAAATGTTAAACTAGGGCCCTGATTCTGCAAGGAAATGCATGTAGGCAGACTCCTGAGTCTTTGCAGTGACCCAGTGACTTCAGTGGGACTTCAGTAGGTGCAGGGTCCACCTGGGTGGAGTATCTTGCAGGATCAGGGCCTAAATATGCATTTAAGGCTAAATCTTAGTCCCACTGAACTCAACTGGAGTTTTACCCTATACCAAGGATTCCCAAACTGTGGTAGGTGGTCTTGTTGGAAGTAGTACACTGTAACAGGGTGGTCTGTCTCTTCTAAAGAGTGGGGACTGGGGCTGAAGCCAGACAACCTTTATTCCATCATATAATCCCTTTAAGGAAACAGGTTTTCAAGGGAGCAGCAGACTAGCTGGGGAATAGGACCAGGTGTTAATCAGGTAGCTATCACCTTAATATGATAAAACCTAGATGTTAGATGACTCCCAGGAGGAAACAGAGGGCAGGCGACTTGGAGAGGAGAATTACAGGGGAGCATCAAGTCAGAGGACAGGTTCCCTGGGATGGGACCTAGAAACAGAAGGGAGACAGGCAGGCTAAGGAAGCCTGTCTTAATCACATCACACCCTCACAGAGGAGGGCTGTGGAGGCCTACACCAAAGGAAAGAAATGAATGAGACCAAGGGAGGCTTCATGGAATAGGGCTGGAACCTGGATATTGGTGGGATGAGGAAACCTGCTAGAATCACAGCACAACCCCATGGAGGAGGGTTGTGGAATCCCTTAACCAAGAGGAAAGAATTGTAAGGACAGGAGGAGGAGACACGTAGGAAAGACAATCCAGAGAGAATCCAGGGACTGCACGCACACACAGCACCAGAGCTCCCCTGCACTCCAGATGGAACCACTAACATAAATCTAACCTAATTCGAGCTAGCCAAGAAATGGTATTCATATCTCGTGACATTTTTCATGATTTCAAAAATGTTCCTATTCCACATCAGGACAAAACTGAGATCTTTCAAACTCTCTCTCACACACACACACACACACACACACACACACTCACATAAAACTGTCCCACAACAACAAAGTATGAAACCCCTATCTTCCCTCAGATTAGCCAATAGCCTGTGAACAGAGCATTCACCTGTGATATGGGCAACCTAGGTTCAAGTCCCTGGTCTGAATCAGCCAGAGCAGGGATTTGTACTTGTATCTTCCACACCCAAGGTGAGTCTCCTGGCCACAGACTATTCAGCGGGTGTGTCTTTCTCAATATCTTCAGATGCAATTGTTCAACATGGTATAAATCAAATTTGCAGTAGAGCAGGGACTTGAACTTGGGTCTCCTACATTTCAAGTGAGTGCCCTGGCCACCAGGTTATCATGGGGTTGCTCTCGCTCTCTCTCTCTCTGGTTTTGACCAGAAATTCCATCCTGGATTTGCAAAATCTTTCCCAGCAAAGGTTTTGTTGAAACTGGTATGCTCCCATGAAAAGTTTCAATTTTGACAAACTAGCATTTTCTTATAATAATGGTTTTGTCAGAAAATTCCCTACCAGCTTTAAACCTCTTGGCCTCCAACTCTTTCACCCAGACTCCCTCAGGCAAACTCTCTTCTCTTCTAATTTGCCCCAGTCAGATCTCCACCAGCCAAATACAAAACTTATTTTACTGTGAATCCATAAATACTTATATTAAGCCTATTAAGGCTAAAATATATGTGCACAAAAAGGAGAACTTTACATGTGGTAGGTACTTCAAACATCAGTGTTTTTAAGGAAGTGTACATATACCAATAGAATTTGGGAACCACTGCACTAGAGTTCAACTGGACCAACATTTGGCTATTAATTAGAATTAATATTCATACACTAAATCTTTGTCCAAATCTTTCTATATTTGAAGTTAATTAATGTTAATTTACAGCTGATTTTATTCAATTCCCCCTCCTCTTCCTCATAGTCTCTCCTACATACAATGCAAGCCCATTAACATTTGAGTCTGAGCTGAACTTTGAGTCCATGATTTTTTTAATTAGGTCAAATAAGTTTGTCTGTCCCTACCACAAACCGCTTTTATGCCACATTCTTACAAGAATTAGAAAATATAAAAGGGTTTGTAAAGTCAAAAGAGATTGGGAGGGGGAAGGGAGAAGGAGGGAAATCCCTAACAAACAGTAAAATAATAGGACCAAACCTATGAACACTTTGACTAACTGGTGGGAGTAATGGTTTCATCTTGAATCTAAGTGAGAGGCTCATCGCAGCAAAACTACTTCACAACTGCAGATGAAATGACAATGTCTGAAAACAAATTCTTAGCCCTTTTCTAGTGTAAATATGTAAAGGAAAGTGTCCTAAGAAGGTATGTGGCATATCACATTCATGCAGATCACGAGATAGATTTTTAAAGGTGCCCGCACTCCCACTGAAATCAGTGAGAGGTAGGTGCCTCGGCACTTGTGAAAATCCCACTAGGTATCCATCTGCATCTTTAGGAGCCTAAATATCTTTAAAAATCTGGTCCAAAATGTTGCATCCCCCATCTTCCAATAACACAAAGGAAATCAAATAAAAATAGCAATCAAAACCAAAATTTGGATGATTCCCTTCACATTGTATCTGCGGCAAAACATGCACAGCTGATAGAACAAATGCTATTTTCAGTTAGGCTGGTGTAAATCCAGACTAACTCTACTGATTTCAATTTACACCTAACAGAGAGCAGAACTTGGCCCAAAGGGCTTGATTCTGCTCTCGAATTGGTATAAATCAAGAATAGCTCCATGGAAATCCTTGGAGATATACTTGTGAGTGGTTGCAGAGTTGGGCCCCATAGGTTTAAAACACTGTTAACTTACTAAATTTTACATTTAAAATGTTGGTATTAAATAGACTTTTTAATGAATAACCTTTTTTTCTGTTTTGCCCACTGAAATTATGGATAGTCTACTGGTCATTTTCTTTCAAGTCATCAGTTTCACAGCCAAGGACACTTGAAAGGCAAGCTTTACAGAAGACAAGAGGAGATTGTTGACTTTCTTGTTGAAAATGCAGCCAAACATGTATTGTACAAGTATAACTACGAAAAGTCACTGTCAGAGAAACTTGGCTTTATTTCGGTTCCTGTAACAAAGGTACTCCTTGAGATAATGTTTGGCTTTAAAAAATTAAAGGGAAGCGGCATAAGGTTATCATCACATATTGATTGGGCTGAGGTATATCAGCAGATACATGCAAAAAGACCCACTAAACCCCCAAAGCTTCGTTCAAAGAGTGGTGACAAAAAAATTGCTCACTCCAAACCAAAAATGATCACTGGCAAGGTAAAATTAATTGAGAAACCCACTGAACAAAACATCTCTTCTCTGCCAGAAATAACTGAAATAGTTCCTCTAAAATTCCCCAATGATATACCAGAAAGTGGAGAGGATTTTCAAGGTCTGGATTCTGTTGAAGCCTTAAGACAAATGTCATTTTCTAGAAAGTCTATCATTCCCACTGATAGCCAGAGAAAATTATCTTCTGTTTTACTGGACACTGAGGGCCAGAATTCTATAGAATCTTCTAGGCAATCCTTGTCTTCTCGAAGGGCTAGCATCACCAGTGAGAGCAACAGCAAATCACCGACAGTTTTACTGGACACTGAAAGCCAGAATTCTGTAGAACCTCAAGGGCAAGCCTCATCTTCTCGAAGGACTAGCATCAATGAGGGGAGCAATAGAAACTCATTGACTATTTTACCGGACACTGAAGGCCAGAATTCTGTAGAATCTCTAAGGCAATCCTCATTTTCTCAAAGGACTAGCATCACAGGGGACAGCAGCCGAAAATCATCAACTGTTCTCCCCAAAATTTGAAACCCTACCAGTTTAAAATAAAACAAATATATTTGTATTTTACTGTCAAATTTCTTCTATTTATTTACATGTATTGCTAACACAGCTGAATACCTATTATCGGCCCCCACTCCACAAATGACATGTCTGTTAGGGGGCAGGGAGCTATACATTTCCAAAAATTCTTTGCAATCTACCTTTTCTTTTCACTACATCTAGCTCTCCTTGGGTGATTGACTCCTATTATGATTATTACTATTACTTATTATTTGTAGTACTGCAGTGCTTAGAGCCCCAGCTGAGATCAGGGCCCCATTATGCTAAATGAAGTGAGATAATAAAATTACTCAGTCTGGAGAAGCATCATTACAACCAGTTTATCAATGTGGGGGAAAAGAAGGTGGCAAAGGAAAATAGGTGTAGTGAGCCATAGAGCAGCTAGGGGGTAATTTCCTTCTCCCCACTGTAATTTCACTGATTTCAGTGGAATGACCCCTAATTTACACACACTGACCTCAACAGGCTTCGGATCAGACCCTAAGTAAGGTCAGAATCAGGCCCTGAATGTCTTGCCTCAGATTAGCAGCAATCTGAGGACTAGAACCCAAGAGTCCTATCACATTCTTCATACCCAAGCACTTGTATATGAAGTGTCATGAGTCCAGCTAAATCGGTACAATTTGGTGTGTAGATCAAACCTGAGAGCTACCTGCCATGTTAGCCTCATTGTTAATTAGTGCTTTTGTCATGCACACTAAAAAGCTCAAAGCTTGTTTCACAAAGACCAACATAATAGAAAGGGGAATCCTCTAGTAAAATACAGTGCTTTGTGCCAGAATACTCCTCTCAAGATACACCCCCCTGTATCTCATGGGTCCCAGTCCTGCACTTCTAATCCATGACTGATTCCTACTGCTAAGTCAATTACCGCCTAATTTTCATGGGTGCTCAGTAGCCACACGTACAGTAGAAAGGAAGTTGTGAGTGCTCAGTATCTCTAAAAATCAAGACTACAACCTAAGGACTGTAAGGTTAAGTCACTAAGGGCCTAAGGCATTCTAGCTGTTTGCTAAATTCTGGTCTGGTCTGTTATACTGGTTCAGTTTCACTGAGTTTTTTGTTTCATGTGCATAAAGATAAATTATAATAAAGAAAAACTTGTAGCACCTTAGAGACTAACAAATTTATTTCAGCATAAGCTTTCGTGGGTTAATACCCACTTCATCGGATGCATGGAAATTATAATATTATGCATGCATAAATTATAATGTTTCCCTCCAACAAGCATATATCTCATCCCACCCCCATCATATAATTTCAGGGGAAAGTTTAGCTGCAGCTCACAGCAGCCTATTAAAAACAACAACAGCTCCTTTAGCAATAATGTGGCTGTTAATTGCCATAGTTATTTGGCACTAATAGGGTTCTTTGTTGGCAACCATTCTAACCCAATTATGTTTCTAAAGTACAACTGAAAAGCATTGTAGGGAGCACCATATAAACTGTACTGATTGCACTGGGAGTTAGTGACCTCCCAGAAAGACAAACAGGTGTCAGCTAAAGCCCCATATGATTGATTTTCCATGGCTAAAATAGCAACCACAGACATCTGTTTTGCCCTGTTTAAAAAACAGTAACAAAAGTGAGCTGTTGTCTAAGTCAGAAGAAGAGGAAAGCCTCTTAGAAGAAATAGAAATAAGGTATTCAAATGTCAAACAATGCACCATATTCATTTGCACTCTTTTGGATCAGACACAAACATCAAGCAATAGAAAATGATTTTCTGATTCACGGAAGTGGACATGGTGTGGGGAGTGGGGGTACAGTCGTGGTTAAGGGAGATTTAGGACTGACGCTTAATTTAATACAGGCAATTTGAACACACATGAACCAAAAGTCAGAGACACTTCTCTACATATGTAATAGGTTAATATCAACAAGTCAAATAACAAACCTTTGAGTGAGCGAATAAATGAGTTACATCATGTGGGGAGCAAACGGCTTGACAGATTCAGCACTGGTGGAAAATGGAGTCAGCTGAGTATCTCATGACGCTCTCACTAGCCCAAAGTGGTGATGTGCTGCCCAAACTATCCAGGTCAGGATAACTCAGAGCAGAGCTACACTTCCGTGCTGTTGCACACATGCAATTCCATTCCTACTTACCTCCTTGTGGCTTGGAGGTTTGGAGACTTTTTGCTCTGTCCCAAGAAAATTATATTGCCTTCATAGGAGCATTAAATTGGTAGCGTGGCATCCTCACACCATGCTTCCAACAATGAATATGGTATGTTGTACAGGCCCTGTATCCGCTGTCAGATGCATACCTAAGAGTGCCCACATAATAGTTCCCTCAGTGTCACCTCTTGCCCCAGCTGCTCCTGTAGATAAAGTGATGAGAAACACATTCTTCTTTCCAGAACCATGTAAGAAAAGAAAATTTGCTTCAGTCTGCAGAACTGCACTAGGAGTGAAAAAGGATCCATTCATTCATTGTCTCAGTTACTTTCTATACAGAGTACTTTTCTGTTATAGTTTTTATAATTTAATAATTGCTTTATGTTACAATAACTTCATAGTAGCACTTGGGATAAAAAAGTGACCATTCTGCTCCGAAAGCACAGGCACACAATCACTTGAGCTGAATGAAAGTCATTATTAGCAATCAGAAATATGTTGGCTATGCCACATGGTTGAGAAGCTGATTTTATCCAGTACAGGGGCAGTGGTACACATGCGTACTAACCAATCCCTTACAATATTTTGACTTTTCTTTTTAGCCCTTTGTTAAATGTGGCATTGTGAATGACGAGAGCTAGGCGACAGAGAGGCTCACTGAACTTCTTGGAATTGTTATTTCCAGGATGCCATGTTATTTAACAGCCCAGTCTCATTGACAGGCCATTTGAGGGTCCCGTTTTCGCCTTATCATTAGGGCTGGCCAAAAATTTTCCATTGACATTTTTGTAACCAAAAATTGGGGTTTCAGCTAAACAAATATTGTAGCAGAACGTGCCTGCTGTCCTAAAAAAAAATCTCTTTGGTTTTGTGTCTGAAAACGGAACATTTTCCAGTTTTGGGGGGAGAGGTTGTTTATTTTTGAAAGGTAGGAATTTTCAGTGGATATAAAGAGTCAGATCAACTCTGCTCATGGTGTTGCATCACAGTCCGTTGATGTTCCAATGCAAGGGGCGTGATGCTGACGCGGTGTCACCACCTCGCCTTGAGGCATGCTGCTGCTTTGCTTGATGGGTGGGTGCCAGGGGAGGGTGGCTAGGCACAGGGTTAACACACCGATCTTTTAGGGTGGGTTGGCTGCGTGACACAGCAAGGGGTGACAATTGGGCCTCTTGTTGCTACCAATCCCTATAGCAGTGACTGTCCATGAGGTAGCCCCACATATCTAAGGGCCATCCTGATCCCCACCTGTTAGCTCCCACCTGCCCCCATGACGAATTCCCTTGGACTCCAACTTTTAGTTTCCCTTTGGGTCCGTTCACTGAGAGGTGCCACGCCGCCTCTTCTGATTGGTTGTTTTGGCATCTGCCGTAGCCCAATGGGCTCCTCCTTCGTGTACGCTTTGTGCGGTCAGCAGGTGGCGGCCCAATGCGGAGGCGATGTTGGAAGAGAGGCGGGCGGGGATTGGCAGGCTGCGGTGCTGGCGTCGTATGATTGGCCGGGATGCGGAAGCGGGGTGCCGGTCGGTTGCGTGTGGAGCCGCTGGGCGCCGGGGCCGAGGAGAGATGCGGCGCCGCTGCCTCCTGCTGCTCCTGGCGCTGCTGTGCGAGCCGGGCCGCGGCAGGGAGCCCGGGCCGGGCGCTGTTACCTGCGGGTCGGTGCTGAAGCTGCTCAACACCCGCCACAACGTGCGGCTGCACTCGCATGAGGTCAAGTACGGATCGGGTGAGGATCGGGGCCGGAGAGCGCGGGGGGGGGCCGGAGAGCGCGGGGGGGGCCGCGGCCTGAGGGGGAGGAGGGGGCCGGCGGGCCGGGCTGAGGACGGTGGGTAGCGCGGGAGAACCTGGAGGCGGGGACTGGAGGAGGGCGATGGGGATGCCGGCGAGGTATCCGGGGTGGGCTAAGGGCCGGAGCCCTGCCTGAAATCGGCCGCCCTGGGTGAGAGGGGAGCCCTGGCGGGGCCCTGCCCGCGGAGCTGACGGGCTGGCCCAGGCGCTCCCAGCAGCGGCCATGGGGCGCGGGTGGAGCCCGGCGGGGAGGAGCTGCCCGCCCTGGCTGAGGCAGCGGTGAGCGGGCGGGGGAGCTGCCCTCCTCTGTCACTGGGACCGAGGCTTTCGTGGCGGCGCGGCCCATCGCGGGGCAGGACGGTGGCTGGCGCCTGAAGGCTGCTGCTAGGCAAGTGCTGCTAGATGGGCTCGCCTTGGGGCGAAGGGAGAAGGTGAAAGGAAGGGCAGCGCCCATGGGTAAGTTCCAACCCCTTAGGGGGGCAGAGAACATGCCCAAGTGTCCTGTTCGTATCCCACATGTTTCGGTTTTCATATGCAGGGCACATCACCAGCCAAGTTCTCACATGCAGCACACTGAGCCTGACTCCTTCCTCAGCAGGAGTAGGCAAATATCCCGGACTGAGCCACTCAGAACAGTTAGGAGGCATCCACCAGGGGGTCTGGAGCCATAGACAGCAGAGACTTCTGTTTAAAGATGCTTAATTTAATTAATGAGCAGTCTTCTGCTTCTACATCTTCAGAACCTGATATTCTAAGGCAGGGAGGGGTTCTCAACCTTTTCCTTTCGGAGGCCCCCTCAACATGCTATAAAAACTCCATGGCCCACCTGTGCCACTGGTTTTCTGCATATAAAAGCCAGGGCCAGGGTTAGGGGATAGCAAGCAGAGCAGTTGCCTGGGGCCTCATGCCTTGCTCCCCCTCACCCCAGCTGTATTGCTCAGGCTTTGGCTTCAGCCCCAGATGGTGGGGCTCAGGGGCCCAGGCTTCAACCACATGTGGTGGGTTTTTGACTTTCTACCCTGGGCCCCAGCAAGTCTAATGCTGGCTACGCTTAGCGGCTGCCCTGAAACCTGCTTGTGGCCCCCTTGGGGGCCTTGGACCCCTGATTGAGAACCACTGTTCTAAGGTGCAGAGTACCTGCAACTCCCATTGAAGTCAATAGGGGAGCTGTGAGGACACAACACCTATGAAAATCATGGCATCCCCTGGTAATATTTGTGTGTTAGTGACTCTTCTGCTTCTCAACAGTTCAGTATATATATTTTTTCTGGTTTTGCATCACAGGTAAGGATGTTGATCTAGAAGCTGTACTAGTGACAGGAGTGGTGTAAAAATAGGGTGAGAAGGGAAATTAGTCTTGTAACCCTCCTTTGCTGTTCCCCTCCAATTACTAGTCTGAATAGATTGATCCTCTTTAGTAATAAAGTATTTTTGATTCCCTGAACTGGTGAAAGGTGGGTTAGGTCAACTACCATTTAAATTATTTTGAAACAGGAAGTGGACAGCAGTCGGTGACTGGAGTTGAAGCTTCAGATGATGCTAACAGTTACTGGCGGATTCGAGGGGAAAATGATGACACTTGCCAACGAGGAACACCAGTGAAATGTGGGCAAGCAATACGACTTACCCATGTTAACACAGGAAAAAACTTACACACCCATCACTTCCCATCACCGCTGTCCAATAATCAGGTAAGATGGTGAGTTGTGCCCTCAAAGCTTGTGCTTTATAAATTTCTCTGGTATGTGGAAAAAGTGTCTAAAATAGTCTTCACCCTAATTTGGAGCATCATTTGGTAAAGTAAAAGTTTTTGCAAAGCTAGAGACCAGCATGAGACTAAAGATGGTCCAGGGGTTTGGATGCTAGCCAGGGACTCGTGAGACCTACTCTGCCTCAGACTTTGTGTATGAGCTTGAGCAAGTCACTTGGGGTATATCTACACAGTAGCTGCAAGGGTGCATCCCAGTGTAGGTAGACAGACACACACTAGTTCAGCTCAAGCTAGCACGTTAAAATAGCAATGTGGCTGCAGTGGCTTGGGCTACCTGCCCGAGTACGTACCCAGGGGTCAGGCAGAATTGTATTCAGGCAGCTAGCCCAAGTCACCACCTTACCATGCTGCTAATTTTAATGCACTAGCTCGAGTAGAGGTACCACATGTCTGTCTAATGCTGGGAAGCATCCTCCTAGCTGCTGTGTAGACATACCCTAAGTCTCTCTCTATCCTCATTTTGCTCTCTGCCCACCCCATCAAAAGAACCCTTTGCTTCCAGTCACACTTACACACTTCATCTTTGTATTTCTCTGAAGATCAATGTTTCCCCTTCTTAGTTCTCCCAGCTCCCTTCCTCATCATTCAGCAAGTACTTCTGCAACAGTTTAAAATACTTCTTAAAATAAATTTCTTATTTAGCTGTTGTGGGTTTCCATAAGTACGCACTGGAGTCTTCCTTCCTGAGAGGCAGCATGGTACGGTGGATAGGACATTAGATTCGGATACATGAGACCTGGGTTCTATTTCTGACTTGGTCACAGACCTACTGTGTGACCTTGGCAAGTTGCATAGTCTCCCACCATTTGTCTTGTCTACTTAGAGTCTAAGCTCTTTGAGAAGGGTCTGTCTTTTTACTGTGTGTTTGTACAGTGCCTCACGCAATGGGATCTCTAGGCGCTACTGCGATATAAATAGTAATGATAAATGACTGAGAGGAAATGTTGCATAAGAATGACTTAAATACCTGATTGATGCCGTACTATCTTGCTGAGAGGAAGGAAGGTGAGCCCTGTATCTGAGGAGTATTTTGTTCTTTAGTTTTCAAGGTTTTTTTCCCCGAAAGGATTGTCCCGTTTCCCTTGTTTTATTTTTGTGCATAATGCCATTATTTTTGGCATTTTACCTCTGGACTATAGAGGGGACAAATTATCCCATCTGGGTTAGATCTATTGCCACAAAAGCAATACAACATCACTTTTTGTTTCCCACCTACCCTTGTCTTTACAATCCCCCAGCCGGCTGAGTGATTGGTGTCTTAAGTATCATTCGTGTTCCCTTATTTCTAATTCAGGAAGTAAGTGCCTTTGGTGATGATGGTGAAGGAGATGACTTGGATATATGGACCGTACAGTGCAGTGGGACACACTGGGAGCGGGAGGATGCAGTGCGTTTCAAGCACATAGGAACTGACGTATTCCTTTCAATAACGGGAGAACAATATGGCCACCCAATCAGAGGCCAACGGGAAGTTCATGGCATGCCTTCTCCTAATCATCACAACTACTGGATGGCAATGGAAGGAGTTTTCATTAAACCCAGCATGGACCCTGCAAAACACGATGAGCTATGAATGGTTAAAGGACTTTAATGTATCTGTTAATCCAGGAGTAGGAGCTGCCAATCCTGGATCTCTTGTAAATACTGTCTTGTCTCTGTAACTGACTCTCTATACAACAGAAGGGCATTAGGATATTCTAGGAATGCAACACTTCTGTGGGGAACTGCAATTTCCTGGATCACATATTGAAATTTGTTTGGCAAAGTACTGTTTGAATTTTCTAATTTAATTGGTGGAAAAGGCTTGTGTTTCTATTAGTTTTCACTCTAATTCCTTTTCTTATTATTTTCTTCCCTTCTATCCAGTCCAAAAGGAAGTGACAGATTTGAAGTAAAGCATCTCTCTGATCAATCCCAAATATAATGCCAATTTATATTTTGTGATCCTTTTGCAGTTATAATTAAAATTTTGGAAACTAGTCTCTGCTGTTTAGTGAAAGAACATTACTAAATGACAAGATGGAATAGATCTAGAATGGGAAAAATATTTCTTAAACAAGGCATCATGTAGAGGTGATGGAATCAACAATCCAATTTTCCAGAAACAATTTGCAGTTCACTTGAAAATTGCTTCTAATGTCTGTAATGGTTTTCAATGTGTGCTTTATCTGCATTTAAAGACATCCCATTGGAAAATGTAAATACTGTGTATGTTGGGGTAAGGAGACAGTTATTTTTCACTCTGGATGTGTGATTGGTTTTTTTCTTTTTCTTTTTTTTTAAGAATTTGCATTTCGGTAGTGGTACTGCTACTGCTTCTTAAGTGGTAAGATTGTTCTGAGAACTGTTACAGAAAGTTACTATTTATAGAATTCTGTTCATTAAACAAATTTCTTTATATAGTCTGAAGGAGCAATAGCATTTGAACTTTAATTTTTTTTCATTTTATTTATTTAGGTTTTGTACTCACACATCACTTTGAAAGATCACTAGAAGAAACCAGATGAATTAAGAATAGGGCTATGTGTTCATGATTGTTCAGATTCAGAAAAAAGAGAAAACCTCAGCTAATGTATTTTTGAGAGACACACTAGGGAAATGTGGTCTAGATAAAATTACTAAAAGGTGGGTGCACAACTGGTTGAATGACTGTACTCAAAGAGTAATTATCAATGATTTGCTATTAGACTGGGGGATGTATCTATTGGGATACTGCAGGAGTCAGTCCTGGATCTGGTACTATTCAATATTTTCACTGATGACTTGGATAATGGAATGGAAAGTATACTCGTAAAATGTGTGGATGACACCAAACTGGAAGGGGTTGGGTTGCAAGCACTTTGGAGGACAGGATTAGAATTCAAAACAATTCTGACAAATTGAAGAATCAATCTGAATTCAACAAGATGAAATGCAATAAAGGTAAGTGCAAAGTATTTCACATAGAACAGAGAAATCAAATGCACAGCTACAAAATGGGGAATAACTGGCTAGGTGGCAGTACTGCTGAAAAGGATCTGAGGGTTATAGTGGATCACAAATTGAAGATGAGTCAACAATGTGAAGTTACAAAAAAGGCTAATATAATTCTTGGATTTATTAACAGGAGTGTAGTATGTAAGAGACAGGAGCTAATTGTCCTGCTCTACTCAGCACTGGTGAGGCTTCCGCTGGAGTACTGTGTCCAATTCTGGGTGCCATACTTGAGGAAAGATTTGGACAAATTGGAGAAAGTCCAGAGGAGAACAATAAAAATAATAAAAGATTTCGAAAACTTGACCTATGAGGAAAGGTTAAAAAAACTGGGCACGTTTAGTCTTGAGAAAAGAAGACTTGAGGGGGGAACCTGATAAGTCTTCAGGTATGTTAAGAACTTATAAAGAGGCCTGTGATCAACTGTTCTCCATGTCACTGAAGGTAGGACAAGTAGTAATGGGCTTAGTCTGCAGCAAGGGAGACAGGTTAGATATTAGGAAAAGCTAATGGTAAAGATAGTTAAGCTCTGGAATAGGCTTCCAAGGGAGGTGGAATCCCCATCGCAGGAGGTTTTGTAAGAACAGGTTGGACCTGTCAGGGATGGCTAGGTTTACTTGATCCTGTCTCTTCAGGGGCCTGGACTTGATGACTTCTCGAGGTCCCTTCAAGCCCTCATGTCTATGATTCTGAGTATTGGTCAGGAACTCTGTGACCTTGAAAAAGTCATTTAATTTCTCTGTGCCTCTTTCCCCACCTGTAAAAAGGGAATAACACTCACCTGTCACAATGGGGTATAAGGAAGGTTAAGTAATGTTTGTAAAGTATCTTTAAGATGCAAATTGCTATAGAAGTTGCTTGCTCTATTTGCTTTATACAAAAATTGCCCTCATTTTGCTCAGCACAGCAGGGTGGGCAAAAGGTAACAAAATTTGGAGCACTTGTCTCCCTGAATAGACTGTTTAATTACAATTGGAATCACTGAACTATCAATTACTGAAGCAGGAAATTTGGTTTGGGCTATTATATTTACTCCCTTTACTGCTACTGTCACAACTGTTGCAAATGTGAAGCATGCAGGAGCTATACCACTACTTGCCTCAAACACAGCCCATTGCAATTAAATGTAGTGACAAGTGGTTAATATCCTGTGATAATTTATGCTGTTAAGCCTCACAGAGTGGCTTCAGTTTTTCCTTTAAGAGTTAGAGTTGTTTGCAATTAGCATTGACAGTGCAAGAATTCTTCTGTTGCCAAGCCTTTTTGCAGCACTTGCTTGCTTTTCCTACTTACAAAAAGAGGTGAGTGAGACTGTTTTCTGTTGTTGCTGTAGAAATTCACTAAACATTGCTATTCAGAAGCTGCAAATACTTTAGCTGGAGACTGTGGGTGCACAGACTTTTTATTTGAGATATAATCAGTCGACTAGTAGTCAAACATTTTAGCAAATATACAACTAGAGGCCAGCTGCCACTAAAGTTAATGAGTCTTTCCACTGAGTTCAGTAGGAATTGGATCAGGCTGAAGGATCAGTGTTTGTATTACTCTTTATAGTACAGTTGAACTTATTTTACTAATACTCAGTTTTAAAATGAAGATCAATAAATGATAGACACAAATGTATAATTACAAAAATATTTCTTCTAAATGTTGCAATACAAGCTGCTTCTTTCCTTCCTTGTTCTATGAAAGACCATTCCCCTGAAGCCAGAATTATAAATAACTTCAAGAGGGGTGGCAGCATGTTCTGGATAGTTGGCATTACACCTTATCTGTACTGTTGCCAGGAGCCAAGGACCTTTATGTACAAACCCAGAAGCTTTAGTGTGGGCGGTGGGAGGTTAGGCATATGCACTCATTGTCCTATGGAAGATTTTGAGTTGGCTGGAAAAGAGGGGCAGAGCATTGTGCCTGTGGACACAATCAGGCTGGTCCCCCAGTGGATTTACCCATCTAACTGTTCATATCCCTGCAGTCTCTCTTCCATATGTTGGGCCCAGACATTTAACACTCCCATTACCATAACTGAGTAGTAGCTTGCTGGACTTGGCCCTTTTTTCTTGCCCTTATGACCTCTGGTATGAGTCAAGCTAGACTGGAAGCAGAGATGAAAGAAAGAAAACTGAGAGTAAGGCTATAAGTACTCAAGTACTTCTGTTTCTGCGTATGTAGGTGTAAAAGCCTACCAAAGTACCCAGGGAGATCTACCATACCACTCCTCATTCCCTACAACATTTGAGTCTTTAGCACAGAGGGTCAATGTATGAAGTGCTTATCCCTCAGCAAGTTGATCTTTAATTTTGCAGTACAGCTTGACTGCCACAACAAGCGTATCCTTCCCTGATCTTGAGATGGCTGTTTCTAGAGCCAAGAACAACAGGAGACGGTTATTTTGGTAAGGGAGGATACAAGTCATTTTGTCTTCTGTTGACTTATTTTTCCCTTTCACGTTAACAAAGATTTGAATTGGTTTTAAAACACTTCAGGCCCCAGTCCAGCAAATTTGTGATCAGTTTAATGAGGCTATTCAGAAGTGTAAAACTACTGATATGGGCAAGTGTCTGCAGGATTAGAGCCATATACAATAATGTTAGTTTGCTTTGGATGTTCAGAGACTTATTAACAATAGTGAGAAAACACATGCTAGGTATACTAACAGGGAGACTGACTAGTCAATCTATTTTTCTATGTTTATGGTTTCCATGTTTAGTGTGTTTTAAGGTGTTCTAATCATTTCCTTGATAGTGAAACTGTGGCATATCATGCAACTATTTATTTATTTCCAGTTTGTGGGTTTAACAAAAGTCCTTCTGAAATTTTTGATAAACAATTGTTTTGTGCATACAGCAATCATTCTGCATTTGGATGAGACTCAAAAATCCATAGTGCTAAGTGCTATTTCTTATATGTAAGAGAAATTGATTTCCAGGCAAAAACCTAGTAAAGTAAGGGGTCTTTAGCCTCCTTTATATTCCAAGTATTTGTTTTTGAAGATAATACAAATTTAATAGCTAGCTGTCTAAATTCCTATCTATCTATTAAATCACAGATTTCTGCTATCACATTCTAAAGCCCTTCTCCATCGTTCTTGTAATAGGCAAACTTCTTTCTCTGATGTGATATTGACGTTTTCTCAATGCTCCATGTAACAAATTTAACACTAATGAAGACATCCTCTCTTTTTTTTTCCAGCTGTCTTGACAAATTAAGAAATAAGACATCTGGAAACTTTAATTTATTTTCTGATTCTAAATGAATTGATATAATTTAAATGCTTCAATAATCTTTCATCCAAACAGGAATATTTGTGTCACAATGGATTTATCCTTCATTTCTTCTCATACCTGCAGTCATACTGCTGAAGGTCTTGTAGATTGGTGGCTCTTAATCTTTCCAGACTACTGTACCCTTTTCAGAAGTCTGATTTCTCTTGGGTACCCCCCAAGTTTCACCTCACTTAAAAACTACTTGCTTACAAAATCAGACATAAAAATACAAAGGTGTCGCAGCACACCATTACTGAAAAATTGCTTACTTTCTCATTTTTCTCATATAATTATAAAATAAATCAATTGGAATATAAATATTGTACTTGCATTTCAGTGTATAGTATATAGAGCAGTATAAACAAGTTATCGTCTCTATGAAATTTTAGTGTGTACTGACTTTGCTAGTGCTTTTTATATAGCCTATTGTAAAACTAGGAAAATAACTAGATGAGTTGATGTCCCCCTTGGGAGACCTCCATGTACCACCAGGGGTACATGTACTCTTGGTTGAGAACCACTGTTATAGATTGACCTAGCTATAAAATACAGCCAGGCTTGGATTGTCAAGGTCTAGCATAGACCCAAATCAATATAATAAATACCAGTTTCAAAAGCCTTGAATGCATATGGGAAACGAGGTGCTACAGTTGTAGAAACTGATGGCTTGTAACAGTGATGGCACGCTTTCCTATATGAGTGAAGCCCTCTGGAGATAGTAGATATTTACAGTATTATTCTTCAGTATCCCCAATGCCAAGTATTAAATAAAAATCATGAGATTGGCTTAAAAATAATGAGATTTTTAGAAAATAACTAATTTGGGGCATATTTATCTATCTTTGGAGTCCTTAGTATTCACATTTTCCACCACACCAATGAAGGCTAGCAACTTGGCGGGGGGACAGGCTGGTAGCTGAGATTCTCATGTACTTGCCTGACTCCAGGCGCTGGGGCTTTATGAAAAACATGAGTTTGAAACTTTTGTGATGAAACTGCTGAGATTTGGAACACTGTTTAGTTGGTCCCTGTTGTTTTTTACAATATTTAGTTCCCTTCAGTGATGATCTCTGCATGTAAGCGTACATCATAAACTCCACTATTGGGGCCTGTGACTTTAGTAGACTAACTTGTATAAATAACTGGGAAAGGTGCACAAAGAACCTTGAGAAGATCAGTGTTGTAAGTAGGGACATTTTGGAAGAGAAATAGTGACCCATTTTAATTCAAAATAGTGGACTGGAAAAACTTTTGGAAAACAGACCTGGGGATAACTTTATTAAATATTTAAGTGATATGAGGACTGTTGGTTTATAAAATCTAATTACTGTAGTTTGAAATAGCTACAGCCTGTACATTCAGAGTATCTGCTTAATGCTGAATTAATTCCACACACTTGTAGTTCAGTCTGAACTATATTCTATATCAAATATTTGATCCCCTTGTTTTAATTTTTAGATAGCATTTTCCATACACATTTACATTTTCTTTCCCTTTTCAACTTTGCAACTCTATGTAACTGATCAATATGTGTACATTTGCCATGTCAGGAGCTATAGAGGTCTCATCTGTAGTGACTGATATACTCAAAGGGGACCAATAAGGTCATGTTGGTTTCTTTAAAATGTCAGAAGAAACCATCAGTTCTTGATTCTCTATTCTGAATGTCAGTGCAGCAAAATTATTCCTGAACCATCATGTTCTTTCACCCATTACATTTGGGCAGCTACTGATTGAGTGAGCAAAGCACATTTTAAAATGTGCAATTTAAAAAAAAAAAAAAGTTGGCACAACCCTGTAATTGCGATGCTGACTTGACAGTATTTCTGACCCCGTTAGTCCTGTGGAAACCCCCTATCTGTCTGCTGCCTGCTCCTTTCCTTCAGCAATGGAATCAACAGCTGTAGCCACAGATGGACCATGTTTGACAGCTGTCCTGCACAGAAGCCAAGCTGTAGAATATCTTTTTCCAACAGCAGCATCTTGTTGGGCGTCTGATTCCTTGGCTGGCACATTTGCTGGGGGTTTTTTTGGTTGAGTTCCCTGCTGGCAGCTGGGAAATTAGCCATGAGCCTGTCAGGGGTTGAAGAATGCAGGGTTGCCTGATCATTTTTCCCTTCTGTATCTCACTTTCTATTTCTTATCTTTGAATTTATGTACTCTGTTCAAGCATAACTTCGTACTCTATCTCTGGGGCACTGTTCAAAAGTGTTTGTTCATAAAAAGTGATTCAATGTGTAAGTTTTGCATCATAGTGTTCTTAGGACCTGGGGCTATATCATAAGGTCCTTTCCTCAATTTTTACAATCTGTACTGTGGTAAAACTCAGTGGTAAAAATTTAGGATAAAATCGTGCTCCTACAAGGAAACATACACCTACCAGCCAGAAACTCATGAGGTTCCCTTCACACAGCTTCCCTTGAATTTTCCCATAGAGAAGAAAGCAGAGATGGAGTGTGCCTGCCTGGAGAAGGAACAGACAGGCCAATCTTGGGGCTGCTTTGGGGGCATAGGCAATTTGAGCATCCCTAAAGGTGTATAGCATTTACCGTGTACATATCTCACAGGTACTCTTATGTAATTCTGAAAGGCAGACTTTGGGTCTTAAAGTACAGTTAAAAATCAATATAACAAATACATAGATCTGGGAAAATGAATGTCTGATTAAATTAATACAAGAGGTATGATGAGATGATCATGATGGTCCCTTCTGACTTTAAAGTCTGAGTCCCTAAATGGCAAGGGGAAATAATAGAGAAGGCAATGGCAAAGCAGAAGATGGAAAGGAAAATACTAATTAGACCTGCAGTCTCCAGAACTTTTTCTGCCCGAGAGCCTCCCATCTAAGTGCTACTCAGGGAAACTTCCAGAATTTTGCTTGGAAAGTAGCATTTAGCGTCTTCATACCATGCTTGCTTACTGTTTATTCAAACTCCTGTTTTCTGAGGATGTCAGATCCTTCTAAACCTTTGGAAAAATTCATTCACATAAGACCTTGGCATGGCAGAATGCTATGGAAGTGTGGAGAGCCATCTGGCATTTTGAGGCTAATGAAACGCACTCCCAATTTATCAGAAGCATATGCCAGTTTCAAGTTTGCTCAATGGTTGACATACAGGTTTTTTTTTCTATTTAAATTAACATACAAGTGTCAGCTTTGTATGCCTCGAAGCAGAGTGTTGCCAGTGGAGGAGGGTCCTCAAGTTTCGACTCCTACCTAAGACAGCTCAGGTTTGACCTTCATGACACATGCAAGGTTGATATGTTTACCTAGCCTTCTCTTTCTGAAAGGGTTGATTAATAGATGTGTGCATTTAAAGGGGAGTTATGGTTTCTTTAAAATGCCTAGAGATTAATAAGTGCATCTTACAGATATTAAAATGCTGTTGGAAGCTAAGGGATAATAGTCAATACAATACACTTCACGCTCACCATGGAAGTAACCCCCTAAAATGGGTGCTCATATCCCATTCATTCTGTGCCCATATTCTGTCCAGTAGCAAATGTCTCCCTGCCCGCCTTCCAGTTCATTTCTGCTGTTAGTACAAATATTGCTGGGCATGGGATCACCCCCACCTCTCATCTTGCACCCTGCCATGGTAAATGGATATGAACAGGAATCCCCCTAGATGTGGTTCCTGGAATTGTGTGTTCCAGGACTGGCAGCAGGAGCGCTCATCCCTCTGGAACTTCCTTTCTCTGGCAGCTCCCCTAGCGCACAGCCAAGATGTGTTTGTGCGTTGAGTGTCTGCTCCAGTTTCGTTTTGATTTGCTTCAATTCCTGGCAAATATGATGGATTCGACAGCATTGGCAGCTGTTTTCTCTTTTGCTGGTTGTGAGGAACATGAACTATACCATTTTCTACCTCTTAAGATGTCTTTATCGCCAGCGCTTGGACGCCCAGGCAGTTATAATATTTATTTATTTTGTAGTAAGATGCACACCCCAAACACCTGCCCTGACCATCACCCGTGGCTCCTCTCATAGGCGATCCTGCTGGCTAGGAGAATGAGGGAGCCAGGATTGGACTGTAAAACGTCTGTCCTACGTTCCCCTTGGTTCGCAAGGAGATGGGGCGGGGGGACCGAGCTTCAGACTAAGCCTGATCTAAAACCCAACTGTTGCGACGGTCTATTTTATTCGTTTTAAATTGTTGCGGCAGATTTTTAGCAGGGGAAATACGCAGCCCTCCACGGTACCGGAGACGGGAGCTGAGCAGTTTCTATCACGGCCGCTAGCTAGCGCTGCTCTTCTTTCTTTCTGTTGGGAGCTGTTATTGTCACGCCTCTGAGCAATGAAAAGCTCGCTTGTTGGGCGCCGAACTTCATGGGAACGTTGCAGATTTGACAGCCCAGCAGCGCAGCTTGGATGGCCTACGAATGTATACTCTTCGGGGGGAAACCAATAACAGCCACTGCCACGGCGACCAACTACTGTCCTACCTCTAGCACGGCCGTGTCTTGCTTGTTAGGGGGACTCTGCCAAGTAATCTACTACTCAGCTCTTGGAAGGAAACGTTTGAAACATTAGTGCAGCCTGTAAAGCAATGCATTAGGCGTCTCTGTTTACTGTCTTTCCACAGGACCCGTAAAGCGCAACCACAACTGGAGTTGAGTCGCTTAAAGAAGACGTATTTAAAGCAATTACCCCTATATTAAAATGCAAACTGGTTTCTAAGTTTATGGGGGAGGGGAGGATACACAAAGGGGTTACCAGAAATACCCTGGAAGGCACAGGCTGAATGAGAGACGAGAGCTCCCTGTTAATCTATTGCAAATCGTTTGCATTTGGGATCTCACAGAAACAAGAGCTGAAATCATCTGGCTCTAGCCCATGCAGGACATCGTCCCATGGTCAT
The DNA here is from genome assembly GCA_037349315.1 of Chelydra serpentina. NCBI lineage: Eukaryota > Metazoa > Chordata > Testudines > Chelydridae > Chelydra > Chelydra serpentina. The sequence continues at coordinate 4,468,160 of JBAIAC010000040.1, forward strand.
ACTCACATATCTGCTCCTTTCCCCTAGCTGCAAGTAGCCAGGCTTTCCAAGATCTCCTGCCACAGAGCTCTCCAGCCACCCCCTAGGGCGGGCCCGCACCATCCACCGCGCGCTCTCGCCTTCCCTTGCAACCTGAGCGCGAGACCAGGAGACCGCCCGGCCTCCGCGCAAAATCCAGCGGCTCGTTCTGCTTCTGCGGTGCGGCGGCTCCCCTGGGCAGCCTTCGTCCCCCGCCCGGCGCCTCGCAGCCCTGCTCGGGGCAGGGGAGGGGGAGCGAAGGCGGCGCTCGCCGAGTGTTTCCTAGCGCAGCCGGAGCTCTCGGGGACGCGGGGTGGGGGTGCTGCTCCCTTTTTTGCAAACTCCCCAGACACTCCGGCCTGCGGGGTGACCCTCCTCCCTCCCTCAAGCCAGCCTTTGGCCCGCTCTGCCCCCGATGCCGCGGGGAGCGGGTTGGGTTGCGCAGGACCCTTCTGCAGCCTGCAAGAAGCCGCCTCTGGCGGGGGCTCCCCAGGCCGGTAGCAGCAGGATTGCGCCCACTCTCTGCCCTCTGCTGGGATCCTGGCCCCCACGCACCCTGCCCGGCCCGGCGGCCGCCCCCTCCCCGCTCCGCTCCTCCCCGATCGCTGCTGCCAGATGACGTCTCTTTATTCAGCCCGCGCCTGCGGTCACGTCAACACCCCGGAATGGGGGTGGGGAGCAGGAGGGCCCCGATCCTCGTATATGGGCCCAGCCCCAGCCGCCAGACTCGCCTGCGAGGGGCTTCGGTCCCTCCTCGCGCCACCCGCAGTGGGTGCGAGCCGCTTCTGCCGCGACAGGCTCTGAGCCGCTCTTCAGACATCAAATAAACCTCTCCCCCCTCCCGCTCCCCTTCTCATCATAAGCCCCCACCACTGATCTGTGGGGAACCCGAGGGGTCTGCACTGTGCAGAGAAGACACCTCCGGGAGGCAGCTGCTGGGGGGTTGGGGGCTGAGCAGCTCCAGCTTTGGGTAGGCTGGTTCTCGCTCCTGGCTCTGAGTTCCCGGGAGACCCTGCACTGATCTTCCCTCTGGGCAGCCAGCTGAGCCTTGGGGTGATTTCCCGAAGGCTTTGGGAAGGCTGGCCAAAGGGCTCCCCGGGACTGGGAGATCGTGGAACAGGAAACACAGGCCATGTCTACACAACAACATTTACGTGGACTTAAACCGTGGTGGCTGTAGTTATTAAATCGCCGGGGTGTGTGCGCACTAGTGGTGCGTGTCCTCGCCAGGAGCACTTGTATCGCTTATCTTGTCATTGCCGGGCATCTGTGGGACATCTCCTGAAAGCCAGGAACAATGGGTATTAGCCATGCGGTGTCTACACTGACTCTGCAGCAACCTGATTACATTGACCCTGACTCTACACCTCTGGGGGAGGTGGTGTTCCCAAATCACCTAGAGAGGCACTATCAGAGGGAGACAAATTTAAGTGAAGACACTTCCACAGCTAGGTCCAGGCAAGGCAGCTTACGTTGACATAAGGCTATTATAGGTGGTGGTCAAGAGGTGTAAGTATTCTATATGGGATAAATGGTGATCGGGGGGGCTTATCTGCAGGAGTCCTATGGCCCACAAGTGATGGAGCATGAGTGAGTTACGCCTGGCGTTCCAAGCAAGTATAGATGAAAACTTTGTACCACGCCACTGTAGCTTGTAACACATAAATTAATCTACTATAAGGGCCGGATATAAGACACAAATACCTGGTAGGCAAGAGGTTTAAATAAAGCTTAATGTTTAAAGCTGAAATGCAAGAAATCTACAGGCTTACGCCTGAAAGATACCTAGCTTAGCCACTATTAGGCCTTGGGACTTAGATTAAGTTAGCTATATTATAAAGACAAGCTAGCACAAGTAGATTAATAAATCTGAGTTTATATTTGTTTGTATGCTGATGTTTTGAAAAACAACTGCTGAGTTTGGAAGAAAATGTCTGAGAGATCAGTAGACACCATAAGATGTGTGTTGTAGCTGGGGTCAAATATTAGAGACTTGTAAGATAACCACATCTTACTATGGTGCTAAGATGGTGATTTAAATGTTAATAGATTTTAATAAAAAAATCTATCCAAGTGGCCTATTAGATGAAGAGTCCCTGATATTATCAGGGTGACCCTCCCAAAGATGGACATGAGAGGGTTCAACCCTCATGCATATTAATGAGCTTTGGTGGGCATATGTGTAACTTATTATAAATAGGGCCTGGCAGATGGCTGGAGGTCACCGCTTCCTGGAGGTCATCCTTTCCTGACCCTCACCAGGAGCCGGCCACCTGCACTCTTCTTCAGGATTCCATATGGGGATGTGTGTACGAAAGAATTGGAAATACTGGTGCTGGATGCGTTTTCGTGTTTGTTTTTCTAACCATTGTAATTTATGTGACAGTTATAGGAAAACACCAATTAATGTGTGATAAGACTTTTTAAAAAGATTGTTTCTTGCATACTCCAAGTCTCCAGCAATGATGGTAGAACACGTGGTGGTGTTAGCCTTAATGCTTTAAATACTGGAGTAGCCATGGAGATCGGACTTTTGTCTGATACTAGAATTTAAAAGGGATTATCAATATTATTCAATACCATAACCAACAGAAGCCACGCCACTTTGTATGCATTGTTCTTCTGATATATTACATAGCCATGGGATAAAGCCACTTTGACCACCTCGCCTGCCCACTAATCCATCTACTCTGGGGCTACTGATAGTGTACAAATAAATAAATGTTTCCTCCCCTCCTTCAAACATGAATTTTGTTCCCCAAACTTAAGTATTCCCTCCTCAACCAGTGACCGCTTTAAAGCTATCCCACTGCCTACCATGTTGACCAGTATTGTCTCACTGTTTCCTTGGACTCCCCCTTCTATTTGTCTGTATCCATCTGTTGTCTTTAATCTTATTAAATTGTAAACTCCATGTGGTAGGGACAGTCTTCTTGCACTGTGTTTACACAATGGTTACCACCAGTGATGGCCGAGGGCCCCATTGAGTTTCTAGGCACTATGGTATTACAAATAAATAATAAAATATGATGTCTCATGACCACGCACAAGGCTGGAAAGGGTGCTGTATTATCAATAATGTTATGGTAGCACCTAGAGCCCTAAGCCTCATTCTGCAGCACCTGGCACAAACGTATAGCAAAAAGTTGGTCCCTGCACTAAAGAGCTTACAATCCATGTAAATTATGAGATATAGATGGTTACAATGAACAGATTCAGGGAGTGCAAGATAACAGACATTTTTACCATCAAGGAATGTGCACCTGTCCCAGATCCACCCAACAGAGCTCACTCACTTCTAGCCCCAGAGTGTCCTGAGTTATATTGTGCAGAAAAGCTGTTTTAAAAACCTTTTTTGTTTTGTGTTGTTACTCCTCTATAGCCCTGTACAGTTGGCCTCATGCTAATTAATGCACCAGACATCACTTGGGGAAGTATACAAGAAATAGTCCCAATCCCTTTTTTTTTTTTTACTCTACAGAAATAACTATTTTTTTACACCTGTTTTAATGTTTCATATACAGAATATATGTAGGTGTGATGTGGTACAAAGGCTTTATCAACGCTTGTTTTGGGATGATCCATGTAACTTATATGTGGCTTCACTTGTGCATAATGTGCAAATCCCAAACTCATGCAAATACTACACAATCACATATTCCTTAAACATGAGTGAATATAGTGTGGGTGGGTGGGTGGGGGGGGGGGGAGAGCGGTTAGTACAATATTAAGATTGTCCAGCTAAAATAAAAATCAGGAACTGCAGCATCTACAGCAGCCTTAACTCAGTGAAGTTGCACATACATTGCTATGTATCTTCCTGTCTTGCTAAAGTGGTAACTTTTTAATATACAGCGTTGCTCTTTGCTGTCAAATGTGTACCACTGGAAAATGGGGATGGAAAGGAAGCTATTGTTTACCTGGAGACAGTTTTGTGTAAAGTTGTATTACAGCCATTAAAGCAGATGTGCTGCTGCCTTGTATCTTAGCAATGAAATTTCATTGCTTTCGGGGTTTGTTTTTTTTTTAATCTTTCTAAACTACTGAACAATGCAGGGAAAGACAACAAAGGCCCTGAAATCCCAGGGGAGAAAGAGACATAATATTTTAATGCCCACTATTTTCTCCAGCTCCTGATGCAAAAGCGTTGATTTGTGGCAGAATTTTTAATGTTAACAACTTGCTGAAAGTCTCCTTTGTACAAAAAGTCCCAGCAGCAACTTGACAGCAGCCTCTGTGCTTGCTGGCTCTTTGCTCAGGGGAAAGGGGCATTATCATATCACAAGGGCAAATGGCTTCAGTAAGCTTAAAAAAAAATAATCTTAGCAGGTCTTACTGCACATGCTCAGAAGTGATATCTCAATGGCTTATAACTTTACCTGTCCCTGAGGAATCCTTAGATTATGAATTCTCAACCTGGGGGGTCATTGTCCCTACAAAAAGGTGTCTGGATGGGAGGGTCACCATCACCCTGCCCTTCCCATATTGCTAAATGAGAAGGGAATCCAGATAGATGGGAAGGGAGCTCTTCCTATGGAAAAGGTGGTAAGTGGAGTCCCAGTATGGAAAAGGTTGAGAACCACTACCTTAGATGCCAGGCTTGACACTTCAACGTTCAGCTCTTATAGTTATTGATCTAGACTTTTTTATTTACAGAGGGAAAAGGAAGTGATCTGATTTTAAATGGGAAAATAGTATTCCCTGCCCCCATTCCCCAGACACTCATAGCTATAAAAACATCAAAGGATTCTTGCTCATACTATAGAAAAAAGTCACCTTATGGGCAGAAATCAAACACTGAAAATATCAGGCCAAAAGGTGAATCACAAAGTTATTGGTGTGAAAACAAGGGCTTCTGGTGTAAATTGCGTTGCAACCTTAACTATATTGTTCACTATATTGCAGGAGTGTTGGGGGGCGGGGGCTGAGAGAGAGAGAGAGGGGAGAGAGAGAAAATATCAGGACTTCCCTTGCTTACAGAGTTTCTGAAAGCTGTGCTGATTGAAACTGGTCAGCAAAAACCTAAGAGATACACTGACTTCTCTGGAAGAAGAGAGTTTACACTGAGCTGTGCCCTCTTCCCCCCCGCCCCCCAAATCAATGGGAACAGGAAAAAAGGCTGTTGGGCTAAAGGGGAAATTGGCACGTGAGAGGGGCATGAGTGTGGTGGAGGGTAACAGTGCATTATGGGGGCAACATGACAAGAAATGTGCAGGTAAAGGATACTTCAGTCCTCTTCAGCTTGTCCCTTCAAGTCACTTGTGCCCCTTCTTCTGCTTCATCCTTCCTTCCAACACCCCTTGTGCAAATGCAGGAATATCCTATGCTTAGTCTGTGCTTAGATTCACACTGAAATTGAACTGGGCTGTAAAATCCTATACTAGCAGAAAGCAGCCAGTGCTGAAGATCATCTCTTGATAGGATAGAAAGCTGCATGATGCAACCCTATTAAGGATATTGCTGAGTGTGGCACTGTGTTAAAGGGTGTTTCTGCAGAAACAATTAAAGAAAGCTCTTACCATCTCCATGCAATTATTACTTAATTCACACCTAGATTGTTCACCCTAGAATTTTCAGTACAAGGAAAGTGCCTGGTAGTGTTACACCAGACTTTTCCTTATGTCTAACGTAGGAAGAAACCAAAGGAAAATGACTCATTGTTTCACTGGTAATAAACAATTTAATGTGAGGGGACTTTATATGTGCTATGATCTAACATCCTTTAGGAAGGATGGTCATGCGGTTAAGTCACTGGAAGTCCTATTGAGAGAGATGGTTTTGATTTCCAGCTCTGCCAGATTCTTTGATTTGCTCAAGATCACAAAATCTCCCTGTACTTAATCTTTCCTATATTATTCCCATTTTCCAGATGGGAGGGAAACATGATCTGTTTTGTCTGTGTAGCCTGTTACCTCTTTGGGGCAGTGACTGACTGTTATTGAGTGTGCAGTGCCTAGCACAATGGGACACCCATCTCAGTTAGAGCCTATAGTCAAAAATTATTATTATTATTATTTTTTTTACTAATTGCTCAGGGTCTAGCAATAGCTGGGAAATAGTGGTGGGGTCGCACACAGGGCTCTGGAGAGTGGGGGTGCTGCTTTTGTCTCTGAACTGCTTGCTTGAGTTTTTTGTTTCTTACCTATAGCTGCTTGTGTGAGTCTTTGACGAAGCAGCAAATCCTTGACCCTAACAATCGTGTTTAAGATGCAAGCTCTATATGACTGTGTCTGGGAAACAATGTATCGGGAATTAGAAAAATAAAAAGTGGTACAAAGGGAAATGTGTGTTCAAGGAAGGCCAGGAAAACACTCTCAGGCTGTTTACATTAGCTTTTATTTCCTACCTGTGCAGCTACTCAGGTGATAGTGAGGGTGGACGCTCTAGTGTAGATCAGCTGCTGGCTTTTTGACCTCCATATCATCTAAGAGTGCTTAGAGCAGGTAGATATTGTGGTTAAAATGTTTGCAGCCACCCATACCCAGTTTATACTAGAACTCCCACTGGTGGGAGGAAATTGAGGGGTGTCTAATGTAGACAAGGCCAAAGATGGGAGTTCCTGTATGGGAAGAAGCCTTTTTCATGGCAGGTAGGAGATTGGTCAGGAAATATGGAGTCAAAAGATGCATATAGAGCCAGGAGAGGGTCATGTCTTCTTATAGGCAGCCTGTTGGTTAAGGAAATTCCTAGGCCTTGCCTACACTAGAGAAACTGGGTGTGCTAACATGCATGTAACACACCTTGTTTCCACACAATGGTCACGTGTTCCAGTAGCACTCTTGGCTGTGAGGAAGGCTAGGTTCCATGGATTCTGCCTAGCATAGCGCTGACACTCTTCAGTCTTGTGACACTGACCCCTTGGATATTTTCTGTGAGCTGCTTGTCACTCTGATCCCCATCTCCGATAGCTACTTGGACACCTGGTCACACACCAAAGTCTGCATGATTCATACTTAACACTGGAGCTATCCTATTCATTCAATTAGCAATTGTCCACTGTAGACACAGCCTTCAACTCTCCAGGGCAAAGACTGTCATTTCCAGAGTGGTGTGTGTACAGCCCCTTGCACAAGTGATCTCTGATCCCTGACTGGGTCTCAAGACTTTAAGGATTTAGAATCACTAGTTTTGGTTTTTTCCTCCCTGACTCTAAACAGAAGATAAATCTATACACCTCAACATACAGTGGGATAAAATGATCAATAAAATATACACATGTGGATAATGAGTTTATTCACAAGGTATAAATCCTGGCCCTCAGGCAGGTGGTTTGTTTTTTGTTTTCCCCCACTTACTCTAATGGGGCCAGGGATTTTATTCATCATCCTATACCCCACTACCATCCCCTCTACTGGGAGAGGAATCCAAGCAATCCTATTTTTGTTCCACGTGAGAGACTCAAAATACCACATGGATTTGTTTGTGGAAACCCCAAATGGTAGTGAAAGAGTCTCTGAACCTGGTTCTCTCTCACAGCTCTCTATCCAGCACCCAGTGTTTTACCAGCAAGAGAGAGTGCCCAGAAAGAATATCCGAGAAACAGCAGATTCTGTAATGGATAATTTTCGGAGTTATTTCTAGATTGCCAAGCATCAATAGATCTCAAATTTGTTTCTGCAGATCAAGAAAAGTTTATGTAGTTGAGGGTTTCAGGCTAATTTTAGACAGAAGTCTGGGTAACAGAGCATGAAAATAGCCTGAGCAATATTTACTGGGCAAAATGTTTGTCTCCTAGTGGGTACCCCTTCCCCTCTATTTTATATTGCACACTTGGGCTCATCAAAATAGCATTTCCTTAGCCTAGAAATTGGCTTTATCCAAAAAAACCCACTTTTTGTGACACTGTTCCACCTCTTCTAACCTCCTCCCCTGCCTGTGGAAGGTAAGCTGTATCCAACACTAACAAGGGATAAACTCAGTGGAATCAGCAATTTGGAGGGATCTGATTTGAAATACCTGTCTCCATAAGAAACAGAATTGCCCCCCACCCCTCTCCCTCCTGAATCTCTAGCACTCCCTGGAGGGAGTTTGGGGAAGTTCCTTCCAGACTGACTCCCTTGGATTCACACTCCTTCCCCTCATCAGTTTCCGATTGGTTAGAGCTGTAGAAACAACAGTATGGACACAAAAATACTGTCCAACTGGTTATCAAGAGCAGGGTCCCTTCAATCAGGGGCTGCTACCCTGAAGACTCTCTGAAATCAGCATTGGGTTTTACTAAAAACAGTCAGGATCAGTGGCTGCTGTGATTCCCCATCCCTCACATAGCGGCAAAGATGAGACTCGGACACTAATGGTACTTCAAAAGGATCCCTTTGGCTCAAAGCCACTTCCTGGCAAAGGATCCCTTGCAGATTCATGATCTCTGGGTCACGTTCTGCTCACACTCAGGTCAGGTGACTTGTAGCTTGGTGATACAAAAGCTCAAGATCACATTAGGGAAAGAGTGCAAGAGACTTCCTCTAACATGCACATTTAAGTGTAAATACCATTGCCTAGACCTCACAGCAGCAGCCCCCCCAGGAAAGTGCATCTCTTCATTCATCCCCCAAGAAAGCACCATCTTCCTGCCAAGGGAGCAGGGGAGTGATTTCCATCCCCTGGCTGGACACCTGCAGCCAGCCCAGCTGTCCCTACCCTAAATAATCCTGCTGCTGCATGGCAGGGTCTCCTCATAGCCATGGGGTGCCTAACCACCTGTAAGGAGATGCGCTTTGCCATGTGCAAATTACCTACCTGCTTTGGTGGATTAGTTGCTCAGCTGATCCTGACTTTAAGGATGGTTCCATAACTTGATCTAGGCATGAGTGAGAAATTTGTTTAGGTTTCCCCCCGTTCAGCCCAAAATGTGACTCTCCCACTTCTTTCTTTAACATTCCCATTCACTAATGGCCCGCACGGGTGGTTTGGTTGGCTTCTGACCACAGGAGAAAAGCTTGACTGGAGAGCCTGAAATAATGGAGACACTAGCACTGTCAGTTTGTTTATTCCTAACTCTAAATACAAAGTATATTCGGGCCTTTGAAGGTGAGACTCTCTAAGTAAAAAATCTGCAGGGAATGTTTTAGTTCAGCCTTGTCTAGTTAACCACTCTTATGTATCACTACAAAACACTTGTTGCACAAAAAGGTGGCTTCCAGTCTGATTTCTAGACCCAGCTGCTGAGGGATCTATTTCTTTTGGATCTAGAAATCTTTTTTTCTGCCACTCATAGCCCTTTTTTTCCTGCCACTCTTAGCCCCTTTGATCAGTGAAAGCTCCCAAGGACATCTCTTTTGTTAGACTCTTTTTATTTTTGTTTCCTGAAAAGTTTGGGAGCTGTTTTAAAGGAAACCTCAAATTTTAAAAAACCCTCAGAGTTGTATCCCTATTGCTTGTGTAGAGGAGGAGAGAAGAACTGATCACTAATATTTTAAAGTTGTTCGTAGCTTAATGAAAGTAATAAGTACTAAAGGAACAAGAAACTGCCAGCTTGTCTGTCTTGTACTATGATCTGTGACAGGTGGGCTTTTCTTATGAAGCAGAACTCCCATTGATTTTATCTGGGAGCTCTGCATCCAGACTGTTGGCAATCAGCAGATGAACATAGGAGAGAGGCTGAGGATTATCTTTTATTTCAAGGTAAATTCTATTATTTGATAGAAGTTTTTAATTCAATATTGGTTTATTACAGCCTTACAAAATGGGCATGAGAACGGTCACTAGCTGTGGTGTAGGCCAGTGTACATCTTACTGATCTAGTTGGGTCAGATGATTATAAAGAAAAACATCTGATACTTTCCTAATCTATTTTTAAAAAATACTCGCCCCTCACCCCAAGGTAAGTGGGCAAGTAGGATGTTACTAGTCTGGTTTGAGGGCAGCGTGCTTGGTGCTCTGCAGAACAGACGAAAATGACGCCCCAAGGAACTTTACATTCTAAATTAGACAAATCTGTTGACACAAATGCCCAGCCCCAGTTCTGCTAGGGTTCCAAAGAGCAGATCCTTGTTCTGTGCAGCCTTCCTTGGCAGCCCATCATAGAAAGGAGCCTTTATTTAAAGGTGTGCTGCTTTGGGATTTTTACCTCCAGCTGATCACCCACGCAGATACTATAGAGATGGGCGACCAGGAGCTGTGCACTCAGAGTACTTTCTGAATCAGGCTCCTGATGACCTGGGGTGGGTGGAGTGGGGGTGGGGGGCTCAAATCTCAAAGCAGTGCAGTTTTGCTAACACATGCTGCTCCCTTTGGGGGACTCCGTGTGGAAGGATTGGTGGAAGGGAAGTGTGGTGTTTTAAGGAGGGATGTGACTGAAGGCAGAATGGAGGAGATTGAGGGTCAGGTTTCCGAGTGAAAGGCGCATAGGGGGGTGAGGGGAGAGAGATGCAAGGGGAAGAGGATGGTTTTGTTAATATGAACAATGCTTATGTATTTCCTCCATCTTGTTTTCTAGTAAATAATCAAATGTAACATGCAGCTGGGATGGGCTCCAGCCCTTCTCATGAACTCCTCTGCTTCATTAGCACCTCTTTTGCCACAAATTGCCAGCCTCGGTTCCACGCTGGGTTAAACTATGGGTTGGAGTCCTGCATGTGGCTCAATGGCAGGATATGGCCCTGAATGGCAGCAGACTAACCTTCCTGCTGGGAAGTAACAGTAAAAATGGCAGCCTTCATTGAGACCCACCAAGGCCATTCTCAGTACAGGACAGCTGACGACAGTGATGGGTATTCCTAGGACATTCTTATTGTGTATGTTTGTTAGTAAATGGCCTATGAGCTACCTAGGGGTATTAGACCTAATCGCCGGAGTTTTCCTTTAAAGCCGGGGCTGGATTTATGTTGGTCATTTTAAAACAAATCTTGTAGAAATATTTAGCAGAAGAAAGTGTAAAACCTAAACCCCAACTGGTCTTATGTAACCAACACACAGGACTTAAGTGACCTTTGTGTAAACTAACTGAAAAGCCTGCTGTTTGCTTTCCTTGCCTCTGTTGTGTGGTGGTCAGCTGAAGGCAGTCACCCTGTTTGCTGTTCTGATTACTAGCCTAAAAGGAAAGACACATAGGCCCAAGTCATCCCACAACTAAAAAAAAAGAAATATGGCTCACCAGGCAAAAGGAGCCTCCCCAATTCATGGTAAGGCGTGGGAGCCCCATGGCAGACTGCCAAATAGTGCAAATTCCCCAGTGAACAAACATTTAAAAAAAATATAAAATCAAGGATCCAGCATCACAAAATGTACTTTGTTCATTTATTTTGGCAAGGGCAGCGCCGCCGTCATTATTTATGACACTTTGTCATGGACCATCAGTGCGGTGCAGCGCTGTGCGGCAAAGGGGCAGACGTTTGAGTGGGAACCCCCCGGGAAAGAGGCAATGGAGAAGTTGGACTGGAAGGGGTAGGAGCGGGAGAGGTTCCCCTACAAGGAGCAGAGCTCAGGGTCAGGGTGGAAATGGCAGGCAGTTGTATCGCCGTGATCCAGAACAGTTTGTAAGAACCGACTTTTGACTCCATTATCAATATTGATTTGCAATAGCCCTTAATTTGGAATGGGCCTGGGGGCTGGGAGCACGTGTTTGTTTGTTTGTTTGTTTTTTATTACTATTTTTTTAAGCCTTGACCAGAGAGCGATTCCCCTTCTCAGCAATTCACCGCAGTGGAAGTAATTGCTCCTCTTTCTTCTTGCATTTGTCCTTTCCTGTTTCATTCACTGATTGAAAAATGGCCAAAGAGCAACCCCCCACTTCACCTCCCCTTTTCCCTGATTGACTCAGCAGCTCCTGGGACCGAGAGAGGAAAGGGGCCCCCAGGTCACAACCTCTGCAATCTTCAAAGCCCCTGCCGCTTCCAGCAGCTGTCACAGCTCTCACTGACCATATCCCCAGAAGGTCAGCAAAAAAATAAACACTGGGGCCCGGCAGGTCCCCTTCTCATGCAACCTGGCCCTTCCCCTCCCCAGCCCCCATTCTGTGCATAGCTGACACTTGGGAGACCCCTGGATTCCACCCAGTTCTGCAAAATGCCCCAGCAAATCAAAGCACAAGGGGCTTCCTGGGCAGGCCGGGTGGGAAAGAGAAAAGCAGCTTCCTGTGCTTTCCATGCCCACCCACATGCTGCTGCAGCCATTTTGTATGTGTGCAAAGCCTGAAGGTGAAGCTAGGGAGGGAGCTGACTTCTCCCTGGGAGAGAGACTGCAGGGAAGGATCCATCTTTTCGATCTGCCTGTGGGTGAGAGAGGAGAGTGTCCCAAAGAAATAGGAAATGAAGCATGGACTGTAAAAGCCTTTTCATTAGGATTAGATTGCATCCCTCCTGCACAGCCAGCCTGCCTTCTGTGCTAATCTTCCTCTGCAAAAAGTCATGATGAAGCAGAAATCATGCCAGAGAGAAGTGCAGGTTCAATAGGCCAGCGTGGAAATGTCCTTTTACTAAAGGAAATATCCTTTTCAGTCTCTCTCTCTCTCCCCCCCCCCCCAAATGCCTTTCACCATAGTCCCCAATAATCAAAGGGTTATTTCCTGGACTGCTCACACATGCAGCAAGTGCTGTTCTGATCTAGTTCATTTGTATAGCGTCCCCCAATACCCACCCCATTACTCTATTCCCTTCACACCTCTTCCCCCACCGCCTCTTCACTACCTCTGCCTGCCCCAGTCCCACACCCAATGACAACTTGAACTGCAACAACCGGAGGAGCCTTTAATTTTTGTATTGTTTGTTTATTTTTTAAATCCACATAGTGTTGCTGAATACTGGTAAGTTTCTGGCACCCTGAAATAAAACCAACCCGGCATAAAATTAAATGAGTGAAATTACTTTATTTTTTGGACCAGTGCATTAACCTCACCCTCTCCTCCCCGTTGGGCAGAGACATTTAGGATTCTGGATTTCTCTCAGAAGCCTGCGCTTCCTCTCCCATCGATACCAATTGTGCTGAGGTGTCTGTTCACTATCCAGGCATGTCTGATTTCTCTGCTCAGCTCACCTTTCCCCGCCAGAGCGAATGAGCAGAAACTGATTCATAGTCCCCAGATCTCCACCGCTTTATGGCTGAAAACAACGTTCCACAATACAAGGCCTCCTTTTTAAGGTGGTGGAGGAGGTGAGAGCGACCTAATTCTCAGCGGAGGGGCTGTCGCCCCAGCTCCCCACCCCTGCAGGCTGTCACTGGAGGAAGGCTGGTCCCTGGCAGACCGACGCCCTTTCATTATTGCACTGCTAGCTACAAGTTTGACAGTAGTGCAACAGGGAAAGAGTGGCAGCCTGCCTGGCGGTTCCCAGTGCAGGCCGGGGCTCAGGCATGGAACAAGGGGGGGATTCCTTTGGTTGGTTTTTATTTTTGTAATGACACAAGATGCTTTCCAGGTGTGTGTCTCCCCCCCCCCCCCCAAAAAACCCCCAAAAATAAAAACAGGAGGGGGGGGGGTAAAGCAAAGGCAGCAAATGGAATCAGCTGTGAAATTAGTGGCCCCTTTATAGTGGGGATCTCCCACCCCCTGAAAAACTCCCCCCTCCCAAACCCAGCCTGGCTTCCCCAGGCCAATTGCACTCCCCAGAGCTCTGTCTCAATGGATCAGAGCTGCTGTTGCAACCTTGCGGGCCGTTGTAAGGAGGGGCGCAGTGCTCCCAAGGCAGCTGCAGCCCTGCTGCTGGAGGGAATTGATTAGAAACCGCTCTGGCCGAGGGTTGCTCTGCTGTTTTCTAATCCGGTCTGAAGTCCCCTCCCTCTATGCCCTTTTTCTGGGCCTCAAAGGTCCCACAAGAGAGCGAGGGGACCACCTGAAAATACTGGTACAGGCCACCCACTCAGTCATTTCAGGCTTCTGTCAACCCCTCCTCCTTCAGCTGATAATTTACAAAGAGAAATAAGAGATTTAACACCCCTCTCTCCCACCACTTTCCCACATATCTTACCATGCAGCTCGCAGAAAGAACCTTTATGAATCAAATAACGGTTCAGAGTGATTGCCTGCATGTTCTGAGGGCCCAGCCTTCAAACAACAATTAGACGGAGGGGCTGGGGCCATCTACGAGAACCACCCCATCAGCGATTTACACGTAGCTATATATTTATATTATAAATCGCAGCTCCATAAACTGCTGCCTGTGTGTCCAGGCGCTATTGGATCAAACTTAATTTGTTAATCAGCTAAGTTAGATTTGTTTTGAAGGTTATTGGGATTATAGCTTCAGCTGCTATATAAAATCCTGCTTCACAGAACTGTGCTGGTTTTCAAACTAAGTGCAGAAATACAAACAATGCATGTGGCTAAGTATATCCTCCCATTCCTTGATTGGTGTTTACAGCATTATGTAAAGTCTGCACCCTTCAAACATCTCCTGTCCCATACTATTTTAAAGTGCAAGCATGTTGGGTTACTCCAGTTTCAAACAAGTACAACTGTTCATGCTTGTAATACCAGGCTGTTTTAGTACCCCGCCTAATAACATCAAAAATATACCAATTACTCACAACTTGAGTCATCGCATTAGCATCTATGCACAATTATTTGTCACAGGAGCATTTATGTTCACAATAGCTTCTCTGCACAATCAATTGCCTAGCTAACAATGTTCACAATTTACATAAACTTTTGCCTTAACTTGACCAGCACGCTGCTTTCCTCTTTCCTGTGAAGAATACCCTCCAAAGAAAAGACCCTATAAGCAATATTGCACTACTACCCTGATCACAAAAGCAGAGGCAATATTGATAGGGTCTCTTCCTTAAGGTTAGGAAGCTGGATTGTGCTTCCCGCAGCAGGTGCCTGGATCTCCATTACAGGTCTGCAAATGTGGAAAGGGTAAAAAAGTTAGAAAATAAAGCATCCCTACAAAATAGAGCATTCCTATAAATAATGATTCACCTTTGAAAGAGTAATAAAAAGGGGAATTGAGTGTGAGAAACACTTATTGAGTGCATGAGTGTTTTGGAAAATAGAATCTCATTGGTCCCCCTCCCTCCATGACAAATATTTAATTCCAGCATGGATGTTACCCAGATTTGTATACTTTTTCCTGGAGAGGGAGCATAATCTTCCTAAATCCAGATTTCTCTCCTCTATCTAAAACACCAGCTCAATTAGCTGCCTACAGTCGAGGCTGAGACGGTCTACTATTTATTTTGTTACTAGATAGTTATATTTTGAACCTATAGTAACATGCTTCAGGTCCTTGTAGAATTTCCTTTCTAGGGCTTTACTGCTTACACAGGCCAGGGTTTTAAAATATCTCTCCGAGTCCTGCATTGGAAACAACAGCATTAAACACACAACAGAGATTAGAAAGCAAAACAAGATCTGTATAGGTGGCTCTGTAGCTCAATCCTTAGAACAACATACACAAATTACAACCGAATATTCAAGCTGATGTTTCCCTGAGAACATTTCAGCATGTTTTGTGCATAACTGAAAGAGCAAGAAGGTTGTCCAGACAGTGGTGGCTGTTCAACATACTGGTGTTCTCAGTTGTTTTGTTCTCAACACATGAATAAATCTCATCAAAGAGCCAGGACACCTCTGCATCTTCTCCAAATTCAGAGCTGCTCAGCTAAATCAACCTGCTTTGCTCTGGCTGAGCTATTAAATAAACCTGCCCCATTATACTTGTTATCTCGTAACACTTGAGAATCTAGGGCGAAGAGGAAGGAAATCTTATTCCCAGGCCATCCCAAACCAATTCACAAATTTGACACTTTAAGCTTCTCTTTCCTCAGCCTGCTTTCCAGCGGATTAAATAAGAGTGGAATGGAGAGACAATCCCCTAATTCATGGATTCCTGGCTAATTTATGCATTCCACATTGATCTGGTCTTGGCCATTAGAGATCCCTGGCGTTTGGCATTCTGGTGGGAGACAACCCTCTATCCCCTTTGATGATGGCTCACTAGCCAAAAGAAACTAAAAACCAAGGACACTACCCAAAAGTCGGACCAGGACAGAGGCTGCATTCATTATTTGGTTTTTTAATGGATTGATAAGAAAAAACACATCCAATTTGCATCTCACTTTCCACCCACCTCTTTTTCGGGTGTTGTTTGGAGGCAGATACAAATAAATAATGAAGAAAAAAAAGATTTCTATTAACCTTTCCTCGTAGTAATTAAAAGGTCATGTTCACAGAAGTTTGTTGTAAACTGATCAGAATGGTTTTGACTGAAGTTGAGTATTTTCCTTAATCCTGCTTTTCAACAATCTTTCTTTAGTTAGACTGATGTTTTAAAAGACACAGCTATGCACAACCTTACCTTTTCCATCTATTCTAGTCCAATAATTCCAGTCTCTCTTGCGTTCACTTTTACCAATTTTGTTCTCCTCCTTCAGCCTGGATGTTATTTCAAACAGAACTAAAACAACCCACATCCTTTTAACCTCTCTAATGGCCCAAACAACTGTTCCCACTGGTGAGTTCATAGCTTAAAGTTACAGTTAACACACTTCAGGTGACATTACTATTGCCTCAGCAATCTGGGGGGGGGGGGGGGGCCCACTGTTGAATAATCTCTATACATCTTCGATCTGTGACATTATTATAAAACCTGCAGCTGGCAGGAGAGAGCGAGGGACACAATTATGAATTTCAATCGTACCTTAGAAGTCTAGGAAAATGCACATTTATGTCACTTTGTGTTTATGCTGCTGGATATGCAGCCTAGATGTGCCTCAAGAATTTCCTTATGTTCAACATGCCAAGTAAACTCAAGGGTCGCTGGGGAGGTGTGTTTATGTAGGACCCCACATACACACCCCATTTTGCAGGAGAGAAAAAACAAAGGTTGAATCAACATCCAATAATAATCACACCATTTGCAAACAATATGCAAACCCTGTGTTGATCCCTTCCCCTTTGCAGGAATGCTTCCCTGGAATGTATATGGGGGTTATTTTAAAATAAGCGTTTAAACACGAGATTATGAAATGCATGCTATTTATACACCGCGAGGCTGAACGTCTCTAGATATGTTTAGAAAACTCTTTCGCCTTTAATCACATTTATAGAAACTAAATGGAAATGTCACCAGGACTAGTATGGAAATAACGCTTTAAATGCTGCTCAATAAAGGAAATGGGTTGAGGTTTTAACCTGTATGGCAGTGCTGGAGTCATTGCAATATTTTTAACCCAGCCACCCATTCCTGATATTAACAGGCAGAATAGACTAAACTGACCCTATTATGGAGCTCAGGGCTAATAAAGTAGTGAACTAGCTCCCAGAGCTCAGAGGCCTCCTGCTTACTTATTAGATCATACCTTGGATGTTCTGGTTTAGTTTAGGAAGCTATTTCACTGTCCCTCTCTCCCCACTTCCCTTACTGGGTTTTCTTTGTCTCTCTCCTTTCTGTCTGGTTAAGGTGCCACTCTGGAGGCAGATTTTTGTTTTCAAACCAGTTGCTACTTCACAAACAATGGCCAGGTAACAAACCACCAGCCTCCTCGTGCTGTTTACAGCTATTTCAATAGCTGGGGGAGCTGGATGTTTCAAAAAGCCATCTTGCAATACGTATATATGCATGCACGAAATTCTACAGTATGTTTTTTCTGAAAAGGAATTGACATTATTACCAAAGGTCAAGCCAAACGTTGTGGAAATAGCTGGATGCTGAGCCTTGATTTAGAGTTTTCCATTAAAAAAAAAATCATTGTTTTAAAACAGGGAAGTGTTGCTTTTTAAATTTTCTTTTCTTTTACTTTTTTAAACAAAATTCTTAGCATTCCATTCATGACTCCTTAAGCCTATCGAGCAAGTCAGTACAAATCCTTCCAGATAAAAAGGTGATTCTTGCCTCCATGCAAGAGTCAACCTGTCTAGGTGTGCAAGAGATTCCAGAAAGTAAGTTTGTAAATCCTCTCTGAAAACACTAGGTTCCACCGTGGATTTCAACTGAGCTTGGGGGAATTCTGTCACCCACAGCCATTTATCAGTACATTCCCCTTCTCTTGAATTCGGAGGGGATTACACTCCAGAATGCCCTGCTATTTGATTCTTGCTTAAAATATTTAGTTTGTGGGTTTCAATAACCCTTTTCTCAGCAGTAACATTTCCTCGGCTGGCAGAAGCCAGATCTGCGTCAGTGAGCTCCATTAAAAGGAATGACAGAGCTCCTTAAACAGCCTAGACTTTGTAACCCCACAATATGGCTTTTCTGCATGGTGTTTACCAGCGCTCTGCTGTCTGGTGGAAAAAAAAAAAGTGGCACTATGGTACTAAATGCAGGAGCAAAATAGGGCTAAGTCCTATCACCTTCAAAATGCTGAGCCAGTAAATCTAGCAAAGCAAACAAAATGCCTTAAAAGTGCCCTGCTGCCTGATGAAACACGTGGGACTGGCTTTGGGATAGCCAAGCCATTGTAAAATTCCACTACCCTGCTCAGAGATCAGAGGGTGCATGCATCCCCTCCCCCACCATGGAAGGGGTCCCCTTGCAGCCTTCACTCCTCAGCGATCAGAACAGCTAGCAAAATGCATTTGCCTTGACGGAGGGGCTGGCTCCCCCTGCACTGCCCCCACACATGACAGGAACTGTTTTCGCGGAAAAACTGGGCCTTCTGTCCCTGCACGACTAGGTCCCTCCCCCAAACCACCCAAGTAAAAGCCAAAGAATGAGCGACCTTAACTTGAATCTGGTACTAAATGCAATGACTCAAAAAGTCCCCCTGGAAAAAAAAATCCCTCTGAAAACTTAAACCATCTGATTTCACTTTCCGTTCCAATTGGTTGTGTAGCCAGGGCGCAGGTCTGGCCTCCTCCAGCACACTAATACCCTATGTAAGCTGCCTTCACAGAGGAGGGGTTCTTTTAACAAGTTTATGCAACAACAGGATGGAAGCTCTCCCAAAGCCCTCCCCGCCCCCCCCCCCCCCCCGCCCGACCTGATTCCCTGCATTCCACAAAATACCCCCTCCCCCTCCACTGCCCAACTGGAGACAAGCCCTAGACTCTCCACACACACACACACACACACACACACACACACACACATGCAAATGGTTTCCCTTACATAAATAGGGACTCCTGAAGGGGCCTTTGCTTCCGAATCCCCCTTTTTCTTTCCTCCTGTGTCTTTTCCCTCCTCCTCCCCTTTTACTGTTAAAATTCCTCAACCAGGCAGGGTTTAACAAAAAAAACACAACCCTGGAAGGGAGGGTGTGGAATGTGTAATCTCTATCTCCAGACCAAAATCGGCAGGGACCCCCCTCCTTCCCAAGAAAGGCCCCCTACCCCCTTTTGGGTTCTGCCTTCTGCTGCTTTAGAGCAGCAAACACCCCGTGCATAGAATTTACAGTCTCACCTACAGCATGACTAAGTTTGCATTGCCCGAGCCTTCCCGAGGAGCCTCTTTGAGGAAATACGGCTGGAGTATGGCGTGTAACTGAAAGCCATTGCCCTAGGTATCTTTTTTTAAAAAAAACCCAAAACCAAAGCCCCCCAGCAGCCTCCAGTAGGTTTCATGCCCAAACCCAGATGCCACCTTCAAGCACATTTGCTATATTTTAGAACTTGTTCAATTCATAAACTTAAACCCACTAAACGACAGGCAGGCTGGACAACAAGCAAGGCTGACATGCGTGCGAGGCCATCTTGCATCCTTGCACCCCAGCCCTCCAAGGACTTCCCCGAGGCTCGTTTTAATTTACTGCTGGGATCCTCCGTGGGTCTGTGCCTCTACTCAGCATCGAGGTGCAATGGGATGACTTCCATTCCCCCCACTCCCCGAAAGGGATCCCTTTTTATTATCAGGTCAATGAGCTGTTGTTACTCTTGTTCTCCCAGGTCTGTAATCTGGAGTATGGTCATGCCAACAAACGGAGCCTTTGCAGGTTTCAGTCTCTCCAAGTTTTTGAGGAATCAAGTATGGGGGGGGGGGGGGGACCCGAAACTAACTAGGCCCTCCTGTTTCTTCACACACACAAATGGCAAACGTGCCACAATGCACAGAGATGCATTTAAAAAAAAAATCCTAGGAGAAAGGGAGCCAAGAAGGCTCATGTTACCTCCTCTTCAGTTTGATATCGCATCAGCTGCCTGATTTTCTTTTCAGCCACCATTACTTTGCCTTCTGGTTCAAACTAGAAAGCTTAGGCCCTCTTTCCCGCCCCCTTCCCCTCCTCTGGCTGTGGAGGGGGAAGAGGCTTTCCTAACCCCTCACACTAAATATTGGAACTGCAAGGTTTATTATTATTATTCATTTATTATTAAAGAATTGGAATGTGTTATTGTGGACACTGCTTCCCCTGCTCCCTCTGAAATGGGATTCAACCCATAGGAAGTGGTACTCCATTTTCTGCCTCACTCACTAGCACGCCCTGGGCTGGGTTTAGATATGCATTCCAATCCCAAATGCTCTTTTCCATAGATTTGGGTTCCAATATCACAGCTTTCCTTCTACTTCTCCTGTTTCCCTTCTCCCTGCCCCCAGGTAGCAGCCCTGGGCCTCAGCAAAAAGGTCCCCTCTCCTGCCCGCCCTCCCCTCCCTCCGCCTTCTCAGCAGCTGCAAGTGAAAATTCCACATCTGCCTCCAAAAATTCGAGTGACAGTCAACAACATACTGTTATTTAAAGATCAATTCCTAACGCAATTTACTGTTACCAAGTCTGCCTCACCAATGCGTCTCCCCGATTCATTCCACTTTTGCTATTCAGGAATCCAGGCAGGATCATGCCTTTCGAACCCCTATTGTTATTTACATGCCTGTTTTTTTGTTTTTTGTGTTGGTTTTTTTTTTTTTAAGGGAAATTGCTATGCCATTATTACTTGAATCTAAATAATAATTCCTCTAAAATCAAAGAAGTACAATACAGCAAGGAAGAAGCAAGAAATTAAATAGTCTACAAATAGATAGAAAAGCCACTGAATTCCATATACAACAATAACATTCTTAGCTTCCTATAACTCTGGTTTAAAACCAGAAGCAAAGAGAAGATCAAAACCTGAGGGAGATTTTTAGTAAAGGTATTTGTTGTAAAGGAGGACAAGAGGGCTTTTAAATTTGAATAGGCCATCTTTTTATTGTACAACTTGGACACACAAACGCACACGAGTGGCAGGAGAGGAAATCCATTTTGTACACTGAAGCAGTCACAAATGGGAACAAAACCAAGGAATTTCCATATAGACCAAGAAAAAACTAAGCTCTCTCTCTCTCTCTCTCTATGTATATACACATATATATAATATGGGTCAGGTTTTGCACGATCTTGGCATCTTAAGGTCGCCTAAGCCTTAGGGGGGGAAAAATCATAGTAGAGGGATAGTTGCATATTAAGACACATTAAATAACTACACAAAGTTCCACAAAGGGGACTGGGTGTGCAACAGTAACTGTTCATAAGGATGTATTAAGACTGGAACCAAATGCTTTGACAATATTATTGCACTGCTTTATTTGTGCAGACAGTAGTGCAACATTGTCAGAGCCAGCGATACCAGCAGCCACTGTCACATTGTGCACAGCTGTCCCTGCATCCTTTTGTAAGGGACTGTTACATTAGATTGTTGACCACAATAAGGTTTTTATGTTAGCCCCAATAAAACTCTGCCGTGGCTTAAAGTTTACTTGAGATCGTAATTAGACAAGGTAAAAGAACAACAAAAAGTTAGTTAAAAACAAAAACAAACAGACCCCTGTTAAACATGGCTCCTTAATTCACTCATGTCTTTCGCTATATACCCAGTACAGCCATTCCCAGTACACTTTACAGATATTTATTTAAATAGGGGAAATAAAAGAATGATGGGCATAAAATTCAGCATCCCCAGAAATATTTGTCTCCATAAAAGGCAAATTGCGCAGTAAATTAATCTCACATACACAATTTAAAATAAATGTTCAATAGGTGCCATTTGTCCACAATTAATTTTAAAAGTTCTCCAAATTGTACTGTACTTTTCATGATGGTTGAACAACACAGACTATAAAACATGGGGTGTGTGTATATAATGGTATAAATACACATCTGAAATGTGTTATGGAAAATGTTACAGAATTCTTAAACATCAGTGTGATCAGACATATACAAAGTGTGTATTTGTGGGTGTTACAATCTCTCACACGTATTTTCGCGTATGCCACTATACAAAAAAATCCCAACATAAACATCACAGAATTTCACATATAAAATAAGAGCATTAAATTCAGTCTTAGAAGGTTGGTGATCACCTTAAACATATAGGAAAAATTTAATACAAAGAAGAAAAAAACCCTCAAAAATTGTTATAAAATTCCAAGCTAGACACTACATAGGGTGAAAAATGAAGTCACTCACAATTCACAAGATACTGGTAAACAAAATACGTAGTGTGATGCCTTGAAAACTCAGAAATGTTTGGAGTTTGTGTTGTAAACATGACATTTAAATCAGTATCTATCTTAAGAGATGTAAGAATTTACAATCCACAATCTCTCCTTATTTAATTACAATTTCACATGCATAAAATCTTATTTCACACACGTGCATAAATATACTGGAGGAGGCATCTATTTTAGGGTTGTTTGCCCACTCTGAAGAGGGTGGGCTGTTAAAGGGGGTCATGTTTCTGCCAGCCAATGCCCTTTTAATATTGCACTGCTCATCATAATTGCCAGTAGTACAACAGAAAAAGGGCTCTGGACAACAGTATACTTCAGAGACTTTCCAACATAAATGATAAATCAGTAACTTCTCAAAGAGATTGCCTTCTGTGCATAATTTACTCTAAAACAGATATGTTGCATTCAACAACAGGAGTATCTTCAACAGCCACACTGATTCAGCGTCATTCTTCTAAATTAACTTTGTGAAATATCAACATTTTACCTTGCAATAACTTCAGCAAAAGCTTCAGAATTTAACTCAAATTTTTTGTTTTTTTTTAATTTATAATAAAAATACCATATTACATTGCAGGAAGGGAAAGACCAGAGTTGTTTTTTTCCCCTTACATTTCGGAGTCAACATATTACACAAATATGTATAAGTTCTATGAAGCTTTATATTAAAGACAAGATTTAGGAGAAATGAACAGCTTTAACCATTTTTTTTAATCACTAGCTGAAACGTTTGATACTTGTTAAATACACGTTTGATACTATTTCCAAGTATTATGATTAATTTATTTTTTAAATGCTAAATAAGGTTTTGCTGTTTTTAAACACATATTTTTACTAAATAAGCCTTATAATAATTGCCATCAAGAAGTGAGAACTTTGCAAAATCATCCACTTACATAATAAAATGAAAGTATTTAAACTTTTTTCTTTTAAAAAACATATTGATAGTAAGGAGAAAAATAGCAATTAAACATTCCAAATTAGACATTGTAAATAATTTCAGATAACATTTAAAAAGCAACTTGTTATTCTTTAGGTTTAAAACTGTTTACCTTTTGTTTCCTTAAACTACTTCAATTTTTTTAAAAAATCTGAAAAACTTAACTGCTAGTTAAATAAGGAAAAATTATAAAATCAAACTTTATAAAACTAAATACTTTGGTTTCAAACTTTAAACAATATCAAAAAATCTAATCAACTTTTCATACACTGTGTAGTAAAGTAAGACTTAATAGACAAAATAAGACAAAATAGTAAGCTAGTTAAAGTCATGGGGAGTTTTCCTGAGTAAAAAGTGTTCTAAGTGTGGTTTACTTTCTAAATCTACAGGGCAGTTAGCAGAAATCTAACTGGATGTGAACTGCCAATAGGCCATTTGAATCTGAATCTGTATTTTGTTACTGAATTATTTTATTTTTGATTATCGTTATTGTTTTTGCACAAAGTTTACTGGTTAGCCCGGCTCCCTGGACTAGCTTGGAGATGTTTAAAGGAAAAAAGAGAAGTAAGAAGAAAGAATGTGTTTGAACTTTAGGAAGGTTTTTAAATTCCACAGCCCTGGGTTTGTATTCTAGGGGACGAAGTTTCCTTACACAGCTCGAAGACCACACACTGGAGGGAAGCTGAGTGGAATTGGGGCAAAGTGCAAGAATGCCAAAGAAACACTTTGGGCTGCACACTCTGGTTTATTGCAAAAACTCCGGACGATTTAAGCAAAGCATTAGTTTTATGAGATTTAAATATTAAGCCAATATAAATACTGGCTGGAGATAGCATGTGACTTATTGCCTCGCTTATTTTGTTTTTAAGGGGTGGAGGGAAGCGATGAATTTTCAACAGATGCCTCAGCAAAAATATGTTGTTTTCAAAGTTTAAAAATCGGAATCGTTTCACTTTTCTCCAGGCTAGCCCAAAGCTTTACAGCACAATACAAGCTAGCAACACACAGAGAAAACCTCCCCCGAAACACAATACTCAGCGATTAACTGTGTCTGTGTGCAGAGAGGGGGAGGCGAGGGAACGGAGTCTACTCTGGCCAAAAGGATTTGATTCGTGGGACCACACTCAATTTCTCAGAAGTGTTTGCATAGGTGAAATGTTGGGGGGGGGGGGGGGAATTAGCTCACCACTCTCTAGTTATTTTTCAGACAAGCCTTCCCGAAGGCGTTTCTCATAAGACGTACCCAACACTTACTCACATTAATAGATCGCTATTCCCCGCCTCTCCTCCCCCTAATTTTAGCTGATCACAGGAATCCAGTTTATGCTCTCCTCCTCCTCCTCCCCATCGGAAGTTTTATTTCTAGGGCCTTGGCCTCGCTGGGGGCTGCTACTAAGTGTTTTAAACAGGTTAATAAACTTTAATCCTTGGTATCTACTGCGCCGTAACAAAATAAGAAAACCCAACCTCCCCTCCCAAATAAACCACCATCAACAACAAGAACGAACTTAACTTCGGAAATCTGCACCCACAAAGCAGGACCTCACCGAGAACATCTACTCCACGCAGTGCGCGCGCACACACACAGGGACACTCGCAAGTGTCCTGCCCATTCCCAATGGCCATAGGGTGTGAAAATGCTCCTGCTCCGAGCGTTACCCCCCTCGGGAGAGCTCAGGAGGCGAGGTCAGTCCCCCACCAGGGAAGGGATAAGTCAGAAAACTGGCGGGGCACAGAGGCCCGATTCCAGCTCTCGAAGGACAGAAGTGAGACTGGGAGGGGAGGAGAAGGGAGAAGCTGGACTTTTCCTACCCCCCTCCCCTTACACCTCCTTCCTCTGCTCCTGCCCTCAAACTCATCCTCCAGCCTGGAGCCTCCTGCCAACAATCCCGCCTAGGGGAAGAACCGAATCCCTCCCGCTTAGCAGCTGGGAGTGGGAACCCCAGGCCTGCCCAGCTGCTCCCTAGCGCACACGCGTGGCCCGCTGCTTTCTCGCTCCCATGGCAGCAGCTGAGGGAACATGGTTCTGGCCACAGGGACCATGTTCCGATCGCCCCCAATTTCACCCGATTTAAATCCCTTTGCATCCCCATCCCCCCGCACCTCCCCTTTTTAGCCCTGAGCTCCCGCCATTTCCGCCCAATCACCCGGATGCTACTCACTCCCAGCCAGGGAGAGGGAGAGAGAACCCCCCAATTCTGTGAATGGTACCTGGCCAAGGGAGGGACAGATCCTCTCACCAAGAAGGAAAAAAAGTTGTCAAAAGAAGAGCAAAAGAGGCAGCAAGAACTGTCCAGCTCTCTCCCCCCATCTCCTGGGGGCTTGGCTCCATGGTCCTGGGCAGAGCTGGCTGTATTTCAGCTTCAGTTTCTAATCAATAAAAATCTGGGAAAATCCTCCAGTACAAACCTCATGGCCTTCCAGCTCCAGCCTCCATCTTTGACTAGTTGACATTCAGCTCCTGCCTGACCAATTCCTCATTAGCATACCTCCCTCCCCATTGGCGCATCCCTGCGCTAGTCTTTGCCACCGCCTCTCCCATTGGCTCCCGGGGAGGATATTTAAAAATATTATCCCCTTTCCCATTGGCATCCGGGAGCTCACGTCACGGCATACTCTTTATTTTAACAATGAATGCACAAACACATTCTTCCATTCACAAATTTTTTTCTGTACTTTGCCCGCCTTTTCTCGAACTACATTTTCATTGATTTTTTTTTTTCAACTGAGGGGGTCCTCGTTGTAAACAGATAAATCAAAGGCGAACAGAGGGGAAACCTGAACAAATATTATTTTCCCTCTCTCTCTCTTTTGTTTGATGATGAAGGTGTTGGGGAGACAAACTGATCCCCGCTTGGCTCCTCTCTGAGAGGTGTGGTCAGTGTTTTCTGCTTTGCCCAAGACACTAACTAGTTTCTACATTTTTTTTTTGTTTTTAAATCCTGACCTCTTTCCTAGTAGCAAAAAACTAACCTGTACTTTGATCAAACAAATCGCTAAACTATTATTATTAGTTTATTATTATTTATTGTGTTATCACTTATTTTTAGCATTTTGCTTATTTCTGGGGTTGGGGGAGAAACTTTGTATATGCCTCTCGTAAGAACCTCTTTTTTTCTCTCTCCCTGTATCAAACTAGTAAGTTACAAAGTCGATTGCCATGTTTTTTCACACTCTCACCGTATTGGATATACACTTAATATGGGACCGAACAAAACAAGGGATTTAATTGTTAGTGACTATTACACACACCAGGTCACTTCAGTACAGTTTCATGACCACAAGAACTTTTGCTTTTGTAAACTACATATGATGCAACATAGCTGAGAACAATTTATACCAAAGTTTGAGAGGGAGAGGGGAAAGTATTCTAATATTTTTCTTGCAAATCTTGAAACACATGAATCGTTTTAAATATATTAACAAAGATGGTGAGATGTTTCTGACACAGTAACCCTAACACAGAAATGTCTTGGTAATTTTAAAAGGTTACTGGAATATTATTAACTAACAAAACATGTTTGTTCAATTATTTTAGTCTTTTTAAAATAGTGACCTTGTGCAAACAGTAATTCAACAATTTATTTCACTATATGTTTGCACAATTAAAATATTTTGTTTCAGACTGGAAGGAGACAATTTAACTGCAAAATAATCTTTAGATAAATCTTGAGGAATCAATGCGTCCTTTTTTTTTCAAAAAAAAAAGTAGTCTTTAACAGTTTATTCTTATTTGTTGAGACTTTATTAAATGAATGAGGGGTTCGTTGTGTTTGTAAAAATTAGAGTTCTCCCTAGAATACTGAATAGTTTTATACAAAAATATTTTTTTCATTTGTTAACTGCCCTAACCCAAACTCCACCCAAAATCTATCAAAAACTGTGAATACTAACTAGGCTTTTCAAAACTAAACTTTAATTGTATGTTTTCTTGAGCTGATTTAAAAAAAACAACTATGAAAACAAGATATACCCACAAGTATTGACACAGTTATAAATGCTGGATTTTGATGAAACTGGGTAGGGACCAGGCATGCTGGCACAATTTTTTCTAGTAGGGGTGCTGATGATGGAAACCATGGAAACTATGCATTTGGTGTTTGTTACTACTACTTCAAGCCAGAGGGTGCGGGAGCACCCCTAGCTCCAGCACCACTGGTGGGGACTTTTGAGCAGTGGATCTCTGGCAGTGTTTTTGGAGATGTGAGAGAGGGGCAGTGGGCTGTGAAATCACACATTCCTGTCCAATGGAGCTGAAATAATGGTATTGTTCTCTGGAAAAGAGGTTGCTTTTCTCTTCTCCATTCTCCCCCTGATCTGCAGGGACCTGATTGTGCAGTTAATCAGCAAAAAAACGTTTGATGTAAGGCAGGGCGTGAATTCAAAAGGGCCAGGGGGGATTCAAGAGGGATTCTTCTGTCTGTTAAAAAATGTTTTTCTGTCTTCAAAATGGTAGACATTTGAAAAGCTGCAATGGTTTCTCTTAGAGATCAGAGTTTGCACTAGGTACCAGCACTAATTATATCGCTTTTTTGTGGGGTTGGCACTTTACTGCTGGGGAAAAGTACATATCTTGCAGCAAAAGAAAGATGTGCTTCCTGGAGGAAAGGTGAGCCCCTATATGCCATACAGATAATTGCTTTCTGAAAACAGCTTAAACTTGGAACTCCCTAGAAGTTCTCCCTAGACTACATTGATAAATGTTTTCAATTGCACAAACCAGAGTGAAATAAAAATCATAATAAGCAGGTAAGAATAAGATTATTTTTGTAGATCTTTTTGTGACCTGTATCTCCATTATTACATTCCTCCCCAACCCCCGTCTCAAATCTATTAAACATAGAAGCTTTCTGCCCCACATTGAGTCATCCACAAACCTTTCAGCTTGTATTGCCTTGCCAGCTTTGTCTTGAATGCCAAGAATACTTGGTGTGGTTCTTTTTTTCCTTTTAGTGTGGTGATTTCCCAAGCTTTTAAACAAAATGCTTTGTACCGATTTACTATAATTAATATACACTTCATATACATAGTATAGTGTCTTTCATATGTATAGTTAGTGTGTGTGTATGTATGTATATATAATATATATACTGAGACACATATACATGTAAATCCACTGCCATACATTTAACTAATATATTATTATGGCTATACAGGAAATGACAGATCATGAAGAAAGGCAACTGCCTTGGAAGTTTACATTAAAAATGTGTAACTTTACAGCAAATCCAGAATGTGTTTTATCAATTTAATTTTGACCAAATTGTAAATAAAGTTCAGAAAAGTTTCCATCACCCACCTTTCGCTTCCAGTCCTTGGTATTTAATTGCCTGCCAGAGCTATTACAACTGAGCTCTTCCCTGATCTGCTAAAAGGGCTGGGTTGAGGGGCTTTTGTTTTGGTTTTGGGGTGTTTTTTACACTCTAAAAGTAACGTTTGGTGTCTCCTCTTTGGACAGGGAGTCTGAACCAAGGAGGGTATTTTGTTGTTGTTTTGTTTTAACAAGGAGGCTTTGAAAAGTTTAAAACGGGGAAGGGGTTAAAATATATATATTTTTGAACATGGAGGGGAGGGGAGCAATGCTGATTTTTGCCCTCAGATCTTGAGGTGCTTTTTTTCAGTGTAACTCTATCTGATATCACGGGGGGGTGGAGTCTCTGATGCGTTTGCTTAAACTATATCTGCCTCAGTTCAAGGCCTGGTGTGGTGAAAGGTTTTAACTCTGTGGCAGACAAGCATGACTATTTCCTAATGAGACCCCTGCTGCAACAAAGCACTTTTTTTATTTTAATCTACTTCTTAACACCATTATTTACCATTTTCTTACTAATATTCTCCCATCTGCAGTGTTAAAATAGCCCCACACTAACTGCACAGTCAAACACTTCAGAGTTAGCATGAGTGTGAAAACACATGTACAAAATCATATAAACTCTTCCTAATTAGACCTAGAACATACATGTGTTTTGTCAGTGTGTGTGTGTGTGTGTGAGGGAGAGAGAGACACAGAGACAAAGAGAAAACTTGGAGGCAGCAATTATTTAACAAAGTTTCCAAAGTATTTACAGAGACTGTTATGAATTAACTATACAATCCCTCCTGGTGGAAGATTAATATAAATTAGGAAGACTTAGATCTGATTTTGTGTTTTGCCTTTATTCCCAGCTCATGAGCTGCAAACACTCCTGTGAACAAAAATGTGAAGTTAGATTCAAAAGGAATTGATAAAACTTAGTGGGGGACAGGAACAAATACATTCATAAAATGTTCACAGGGCAGCATTGAGTACTAATGTTTAAGCTCAAACAGATTTGAGGTTTGGTTTGCCTCAGCTTCAAAAAAAAAAATTGTCACTATTTCACATGGGCTTTGGAGAGTGAAACCAAAGCATTACTGGTATTCTCTAAACCCTTCACATTCCTCACTTTTAACACATTGACAGGTTTTTCTACATTAATGTGATCCTTCTTCAAGTCAACCCCTTATTTAAATATCAATTTGAATTATCCTCACTGTCCGTCTACCATTAAAATGTATAACTCTTTTTTACCCCTATTTTTTTAACTAAGAAGTTTACAAAACATGTTGTTTGAATGGTCAGATGTGATGGGATAAAATAACTTACAATCACACTGTGTCTGCATCATTGCAATACAAGATGCCTTTAATTATTTTTTTTCAGTTCTAATATATATTTTGTTAAAAATGCAACTGGTTAAAGGGAGTTTTCAAAAAGTAAAAAACAAAAGAACTATTCATGACCCCCCCCCAAAAAAAGCCTGAAATGTTACAGCAATTTAAAAGCTGTCAGAAACAATTTTTAAAAGTTTTAAATATGCCCCAGCTCACCCCCCACACATATATGTTTATTTAGGTGGATAAATTATTATAATATGGCAAAAATGTACAATTTTCTTAATATTCTCCCATCTGCCAAATAAAAATAGGAAAACCAAGGAAATCTCCTAGTCTCTTTCCTCAAAATATAATATAATAAAATAAAAACATTGTTAACTAAAGACCATCTTAAATCTAAAAGATGGCTAAAAATCACATCCAGGTTTCCATAAATGTATCCAATCACTAGGTTAAAAATGTATTGCAGGTAACCAAATGCAGTTATCCTAAAGATCCCAAATCTCTTCTGATCAAACCTCTATAAAGCAGGCTCTTGTGTTCGGTTTTGACAGTGTTTAGGGAAAGGAGGGGGCAGTGATGAATGAGAGAAACAGTTATTAAATGCAAGTTATGAATGATGGGGGTGTGTGTGTGTGTGTGGAATGAAGAATGTAGGAAAATCAGCAGAGGCAAAGCTAGTACAAAAATCAGTCTAATTCCATGTATTTTACATTTAAGTGACTTTTCCCCCTCCATGGAACTAATAGTTTAAAACATACATAGTACAATCCCTAATAAACATCCTCTCCACAGGAAAAGAGGTTACTGTGCTTGCTTGCTGGCTCACGCCCCCCCCCCCTTTTTTTTTGAGTAAATCAGAATGAGGAGGTTTTATAGTGAGTCTAATTCTCACTCCCTCCATTTCCTTCCTTTCTGCATTTTTTTATCCTCCTCCCACCCCGCCCCTCCTTCTGCCTGCAGTCCTGGTATTGATTAACCACTTCACTGCTACAGATTTGTTGGGTCTTTCTGATTATTCTATTTTAAAACCCAGCTTTAGGTTGTCTTCCTATTGCGGGGCAAAAAACTGTGAGTAGGCTGCACTTCGACCAACCATCAACGTGAGCCCAATGTTTTAAAAGGCTGGCTTTTCACTGCTGGCTACCCCAGCCAGCCCTTTTGAAGTTAGTTTCACTTAATGGCATTTCATGAGACTGACTGCAATGCACCGAGTGCACATCCGGAGTGAGTGTGTGTGTGTGTAAAAATAGTAAACAAATAGCTATTTATTCTGGGAAATTCAGCCATTTGTGTGTCAGAGGGGAGGCGGCTGCCACTTGGAAGGGGAAAGGCCCTGAGTACTGAAATAGTTAACGGCCCCTGGACGCATTGATCAGTATTGATGGCTTTGGTAGGTTTAATGGATTTGTTGTTTGTGGGAGGTGGGGAGCCTTTGCCTTGCTTTGAATTCTAACCCCCTAGCTGGGAGTTTGCTCCTAATTGCATGCATAGCATTCCTTCGGAGTGGGTGGCATCACCTTTTACTGCTTCTCCCTTCCACAGGGAAGGCCTGTAAAAAAGCCCTTTCATGTGCCCGAAAATCAATAGCCAGAGCTCTGTATGGCTGTTATAAAAACAAAACAAAATCTGTGCTCCCCCCATCCACAAACAAACACACACAATCTCTGGGCTGCTGTGTGTTGGTGTTTATCAAACACATGGTAAGTGCAACTTTGGATAGGGTTTGCAACAACACCTATTTTTTACAGCTGTTGGGGTCATATTTTCAATGGGATCAGGTTGGAAGCCAATGGCTGTATGCGTTTTATTTTGGTTGTGGTCAGTAAAAATGTACCTGGTTTGGGCATCTCTTGTCAGAGAAGCTCTGGAATCATTAGCAGTGCTTAAAAGGTTAAAAAGAAATTGCTGAGGGGGGAGTTGCAGAATTATGGGTGGAGTTACCCACACTTTCAAAAAAGCACAACAAAGTAAACAAATTCATTTCTCAACTAGCTTCAAAGGTAAGCTAGCAGAGATGCTGTGCAGCTTTGTGTCAAATAACCAACTGTTTGCAAAGAAGGGATAAACTTTTACAATGAAACTCTTAACATGAGTTGATTTTTTTTATTCTTTCAAATCTATTTATTTTAAAAAATGCTCAAATTGGATTCATCCAATTTACAAGTGGACTTCATGTTAACTCTTTTCTCTGCTAGATCCTCATTTCTTTACTATTGGGGGAAGTAGAAGTGATTGTTAGGCATTTAGAAACATGCAAAATAAATCAATGTGTTTCTGCCATCTACATTTCAATTCAATAACATCATTTTCATACAGCTATTTCATGAGTATGGAATAACTCACCTGTAAGTAATTACAGCTGACTTGCTTTCTAGCAGAGACCAATACAAGTCCAAAAGGGGGATAAAGGTTAGCTCACAGAAATATTGCAGAAGTTTGGCATGGGGGCAAAAAAGTGAATTAGCTACGTTCTCTCATTAGAATGCAAGCATTTCTCAGTGGTCACTTTGACGAACAAATACTTTACAGCCACATGTTGAAGCTTCATTTCAATCTGAAATTTTAAAAAATCGAAGAAGTTCAGAAATTGTTTAATCAGCAACAATTCATGTCAATGTATCTAAAAACATCCCCAGGTTACTGCAATAACTGGTGGAGAAATCTAGTAGATTTCTCAAATTTCACATTGGCTTGAACAATAAAATAGTTTGATATTTACTGGTGTAATTGCACTTCTTGTCTAAATTCTGTGTTGTCAGTGAGTTACATTTGTTTGGAATTAGTTTAACTGTATATCGCGATTAGGTTTATTATTTTTCAAGAGTACTCTATTCTGAATGGGATAATTTAACTAGGTACCAAAAATAAAGAAGTTACTTCATATAATAATTTTTAAATAAATTTCTTTTATAGTTAACAGTCACTATTGAAATTAAAAGAAAAAATAGATTCTCTAATTTTGGTTGGTGTAATATTTTATTTTACATTGTTATTTTAATGTGTTCCATAATTCTTACTTAAAGTTTTTTATTTAAAGCAGAATAATCCTAACACTTCTGATTTATTAATATTAATACAGAAGTTATTTTTAAGTTGCTCAGACTTAATAGTGGAAATATTTCCAATATTTTGTGTTTAGAGAGTCCAGATTTTTTTTTAATAAACAACATTTTAAACACAAAGAACTTTTCTAAGAAAGTAAATTTTAAGTAACTTTATTCTTTTGCTATTACAGATTTATAATTGTTTCACAAAGAAGATTTACAAATAAGCCCCCTACCTAAAATGACAAGGAGATATTTTTTCATACTGGTGTGAATTTGAACTTTAAACTGTTTCTGAAAAGGGTCATCTTGCCATGCCAAACAGTTAAAATGAACTTTCAGATGGCCAGGGAGAGAA
Source organism: Chelydra serpentina (assembly GCA_037349315.1). Classification (NCBI taxonomy): domain Eukaryota; kingdom Metazoa; phylum Chordata; order Testudines; family Chelydridae; genus Chelydra; species Chelydra serpentina. The sequence continues at coordinate 4,501,448 of JBAIAC010000040.1, forward strand.
CACAATTGTGTTCTAAAAGATTCAAGCACTTATTAGGAGTATACAACAGCAACAAAATACACACTTCAAAGTGTTTCAGGATCTCATTCTTTGTTTTAGTGATCAACATTCAGGTTATTTCATTAAATAAACACAATCCACAAAACTTGATCACAACAAAATGTGGGATTTAATTACTCCCTCCTTCCCCATGAACATTTTTCCTCTTGTAATTTAAAAAAAAATAATTGTTAGGACCTACAGTCCAGACAGCATGGAAAACAAATCCTCCTTCACAGGATTTCAGAATTGATCTTAAACAATTTTCTAAACTCAATTGTTTGCAAGTTTTAATATGCTTATCTCACAGACTTTTTTATACTCTGAGCTGTTTGACATTCAAGAAAACTCACTGGAAAAAATACCTCTTTATTCACATACCACCGCTGCAAAATAATATAATTCTGTTAGCCCTTACCAAATGGGAAAAATCAGCAAGGTATTGTGTGGCATGGACCTAAGGGACACACCTCACTTCTGAGTTAAGAATTTAATATCAAAATAAGTAATTGTAAAGGTTTCCCCTTTCTTATTTTATCTATAAAATAACTTATGTGCTAAACACATAGACTATCTTTATATTTATTGTGTGTATAACTTTGCTATATAATGTCTGTGTCTAATACTAACACAGATTTTTGTTACTGTACTAAAAATTAAACATCTTTCCCCTTTATCAATAATACTGATTTTTTTTAAATCACTTGATGCAAATCAATTTTACATGCATAAAAATAGCTGATCTAACAAAACACACTATATAAACTTAAGGTTTGAGTTGATTATTAAACAAATGGTTTAATACACAAGACTTGTGTACCCCCAGATTAATAATTCGTTGGGATGAGATGGGTGAGTGTGTTGCACTAGATTATTTTATTTCTACCATTTCATGGATTGTAATTTTAAAAAAAATTTGCAAACAGTGGAAAGATGTGTTCACAATTTTACTTAACATTACTTAACTCAAATTTACTCAGCAGCAGCACAGAATTAAGTTCTAGGAATGAATTGAAAATTGGTTTAATTTGGTTTTATTTGTTAACCAATATGACTTTGTTTTTAACCTGCAGCCTCAATAAATACTTTCTAGCTTAATTATCACCCCAGTATTGCTCATTTGTACCAATGATATTTTATTACAAGCAACATTTACTCAAAAGTTTGTTTCAGAATTAATTTCCCATCACCTTTAGTACTTGTGTGGTTTATTCTTCTTAGAAATCTAAACAAATTGCTATTGATATTTTGTTTAATTACTTAGTCTGAAGCTGGATGCTAATTGTTAAAGTCAACCTTAGACCAGTGGTGCAATTATATTTCAAATACCACTTTTTAGTCAATATCCAGTCTTCAGACTCCTCAGGTTAACAGAGCAGAGGACCTAAATTTCATTATAATCTACTATTCCTCACCATTTACAATGAAAGATGCCAGACTACTTAAACAGTCCGATGTTGGTTCAAGTGTAGAATAGAAACAAATGTATTAACAATAACAATAATAATTTTCTTATGTACAGAATTCCTTTGGTCAATTCCTCAAATACATTGTGCATTTAACCACAGGGAAGTAGCATGTGCTAAAGGTCCAAAAGAGTTGAAGTATTTCAAGCACTTTTAGACCTTTCATCATGCTTGGGAAATATATGTGTGCATTTCATGTGAATGAGAAATAAACAGCAATTACATGTTGGTGTTATATGCACCTAAAAACAGCCAAGTCCTGTTTGAAGGTACCAATCTGTAGTTAAAAACATTTATCCAAGACCTAGAGCTTCTTTTTGTTAATTGAAACCTTTACCTGAAACATACACACACAAAACTAATTCTTCACCCAGAGCTCTAAACTATTAGGATTATGGCTTTAGCCAAACCCAAAGCAAATATACATACAGCTTACCATAAATGATCTCTTTGTAGGACAGTAATATTTTCTATAAGTGGAGATCGGATTAGATAGTACTTGCAATCTGTTAAAATTGGTCCGATTACAATTCCCTTTCAAGATACTTTCAAAAAGATTATTTCTCAAAAATGTCATCTGTTTTACTAGATGAATTTAGTAACTACCATAACTAGTGTTGTGTTAACTAAGTGGAGAATAGCAAGAGTTTGGGTCTACTCCTAGTAATGGACTGAGTTTAGTCCATCATCAAATATCCAAATGTATCTCCCAAGCTGACCTTATAAGACCCTTTTAAGCAAACACTAGCTGGATAATCATAGAACAAATATTCTAATTTTGAAATAAAGGAAGATACTTTAAAGCCTTTTCAGAATATATTAACACACTTTCCAAGAAACTGGGTGAACACTATCAGTTGACAACGTTTTCTCTAAGAAGACAATAACGAATGCCAAGTGGAAACGAAGGCAATAAAGTGCAGTAGGTGACAGAACCACCAAAGGTTCCTTCTCAGAACTGATGGTAGATGTTCAATAGATTTAGTTAATGAAGAAGTCCATTAGGCAGATAAGTATCTCCTGGTAAGTGATATGACCAACCAGACAGCTGTTTTTTGATAATACTAACTGGAAACTATATGAAGGGGGGGAAATCCTTACTTGTACACTGTCTTCTGAATATTTGAATGACTTAATCTTACTAATAAAAAGGACAACTTGCACTTCTTGTTAGAAGTCAACTGGTTCAATCAATGTGCTTTTGACCTAAGCATCAGTGGAAGCAATGATGAACAACAACAAAAATCTTTTAAAAAATACAATAAAATAAAGAATCCCAGTCAGGAATTAATAATAATAATAATTAATAATAATCAAGAATCAGAAGTGATGCTGGAAGCTTTGGAAGTTATTTTGCTACATCTGAGACTGTCTTGCCTATTCACATGAAAAGATTTAGGTGAAGGGATGGGACATATTTGTACATAAGTTTATATATATCTTGAACATCATTAAAACAAACTATTAGGATTTCATCTGAGTAGGCAGGTTAGCTTTGTCTAATCTGGTTTGAGTCAGGTACAACATAATCTTTACCTACTGCTGTTAATTGGCTCTGAACACACCTTGTGTGAAAGTTTCACTACTCACTTTCAGATGTTACTGGTCTCTACTAAAATGCTGTTGGTTTTCACCCTGGTGGAACAGACTAGAAAATAGAATGTTAACTTTTCTCTGCTTGTTCACAGCCATTCATCTTGGTCACAACCACACAAGGATATATGCTCCTTTACTCTCTTGTCACTTGTATTTGAATTAAATCTAACATTAAAGTGTATCAGGAAAAAAAACCAAACCCAAATTCTCAGACTCAATGTGTGAATGGAAATGTGTTTTCACTAAGCTTATAATTATCTATCCTGCTCCAAATAATGATCTGGACAACATGTATCTCATATATAAATATAATATAAAAAATATAAATTGGCCAAGTCTGAATCACAGTAATAAGGAACATCATGCATTAAAACCACATTTTGAAACAACTGAGTCATATAAAGAGATTTTATGCCTTGGTCTCCTTTAACTGAAATACATCAAAATTAAACAAATTCTCAAAACTTCAAAAGTGATTGTAAAAAAACAATGTGCATTTCAAACCCCACCACCTAAACAGCCATTATGTTTAAAGGAAATCTGTGATCTGCAACCAATTAGGAACAAAACGGTTGTAAAATGTTTAATTTGTGAGTAGCATTTTAAATTCAGTAACAGCTATAACAAAATGGGTAAGTAAATGACATTAATCACTCCTCATACTAAATTATCCCTATTTTGCTTCCAAGACAGGCATCAGACTGGGTGATGTTTCCTATTAGTTAAATACATCCATAGCCCTATGAAAGCCTAGGAGGTCATTTAACTAATGGGGAATCCAACATCTTTGTTGTTCTTTTATTTTGCGTACTTTTTAAAGGTCATATAACTATTTTAAAGAGTCACCTCTTGGTTTTTCAGCAGAAGTAGTGAGCACTATTTTCCTGATAAGAGCTATTCCATATAGGTAGAGCAACATTTCCTGCAGTGAAGACTAAATGTCAGGCTCGTTTGAAATGATTTTAACAACTTCATGGCCTAAAGGAAAACTTTACACTCCAGACCATAAGAGCAAAATATATTTTTTCTTTTTAAAGAAAATTAATTTTTTTTGGAGTGGGAGATATGTTGTACTACCTGTGAAATAATATAACACATATTGTTGCTTTCCATTGTACAATTGTTTGTTTCAATGTATTGTAACTTATTTGGTTTGGACAAATCAATAATAAGTGTAACAAGTGGACTCAAGGGTAGAGTCCAAAAAGATGTCTCTGGTCTAATTGTGATTCTTTGACCAGATAGGGCCTGATTCTCATTTGTACAATATTCCCTTTACACCTCTCTGGGTGTGTAAAAGGACTATAATGTAAACAGGGATCAGACACATAACATTGTTTTGTAAAGGAAATGAAGCCATCTTTAAATCCCATTGCAATTCACAACCATCTCAGACTTCTGAAGATGAATTATTTCCTGCTTTTCTTTCTTGTAAATATCTTCCACCACCAACCACCTTCTGCAGATAAAACTTTACCAATTAGTCATTTACAGACATGAACTCACAAGGCGAAAAATAGCCTTTGCAGCTCGAGTTCTCTTTGATGGTGATGATGTTTACAAATGCTTTCTCTGCTGGGCTAGTAATGTGCACTTTGCCATTAACTTTCTGAAACTGTTCGACACACAAAATGTGCCTTTCGCTAGGGCAGAGGGTCAGAAAGCTTGTTCCTTTTACCGCACGCAGGACTCTTATAAAATAAATAATGAGCTGGGAAGAATATACCTATTGCTTCAGTCTGCAGTAAACTCTCTTGGAGTGCAAAGTTATTCCATTGACTAAACAGAGCATTTGTATAAAACTCTTCCCTATTGAGAATGCTACTGTTGTTCACATTAAAGTAGTATCTACAGGCAGCTGCTGAGATCACGAACCCCTTTGTGCTAGGTACTGTACATATAGATAGTAAGAGACAGGCCCTGCCCTGAAGAGTATGTGATCTAAATTTAAAACCCCTTTTCTCCACCAGCCTTCAATACTTTGCCCCGATTTTCTCTAGTGCCTATCCAAATGTGCAAGTTTCCTCTTTCCTGAATAACAAGCACAATGAGACTCCTTGGTTCCTAATAACCCCATGAGAGAAAGAAAGGCAACTCTCTCTCTCTCTATTGCAGTAGTCAAAAGTAATTTGATGGGAATATAGAGTGCAAAAGGGGCAGATTCAGACTGCAGGCCAGAAGCAGATAAATGGATAATCTGAGTGGATGAAGTAAACTGATCATTCTGAACTGCAATGCCCTGCAGAGAGGGAGGAAAAGCATATTGAAGCCAATATAATCTGCATTTGTTCAGAGTATCAATCTGGAAAAATTAGAGATCAGGCAGAGAAATACAATATTGTACAAAGAGCACGGACACTTCAGAACCAGAGTTGCTCATGTCCCTTCTTTTATTATTGCCAGTGTCCTTAACTAACCACCAAGATGGCCATTTGGAATCAGCCTGGCTTCATGTACAATTATATAAGGCAGAATTAGAGCACAAGATGTCTAGCTAGGCTCCTCCAGATCCCAAGACAAGACTTCAACCTGGTTTGCCTCTTTTTTTCCTTTTCCTGAACTGTCACCAGTCTGCAATGGTTACTGCTGAGACCACTTTGAAGCTCAGGCCACGGGGTGTTTATCCCAACTCATCCATTTCTTACTTTATTGGTAACCAGGGTCCATACCATGCACCAGCAGCACAGTGCATGTTTCACTTGTCATGTGAGCAGTGTCGAATTTTAGAAACCAGAGATGAGAAAGACTTGCTGGTTTGCTGCTCCATTTCCTCGTCTGCAGAGAATCATCCTTTGCAGTTTATGTACTTACCAGAGCACCAGCTGAGCTTTCTATTAACGACCAAGGCTTGAGTTTCCATCCAAATATTCTAACAGCTAAGGTTGCAACTCAACAAGTGGGAGGTACCTGGAATAAATTAGATCAATTCTGCAACCTCACAGGGACAAAACTCTGTAAAGAATACTACATACAGTGTAAGACAAAAGGCAAATAGATAAATTGTGGGGCTAGGGCCAAAATTAAAGAGGGTAAGAGGAGGAGAGAAATGGGAAGAATGGTTGCAAACAGATTTAGCCAGACCAGTTTGAAAACCTTCAAGGAGTTCAATTGAGCATAAGGGTCTGAATCACCCCTTAGGGAGGAAAAGGAAAGAATTCCCAAGGCATTCTCCTGTCGGGGGCAAAGGGATGGTGGCCATGTGAAGGGGACCCTGGCTTGTTTCTTCCTATCTATGCAGAAATCATACATCCATTGGAACCCAGGCCCCAGCCTCCTGGATAATGGGAGAGCAGCATGGGCAAGCTTCTCTAAGCCCTCTTTTGGCTCCTCTTTCCCCTGGTCCGACAGCGAGTGTGGGAGCTGAGTCTGTGCTTACACACTGTCCCGCTTGGAGATGGGTAGGAACCAGGGAGTGGGAATGCTGCTACGAACACTATTAGCTCCCTTGGATTTTCCACTGTAACGTTCGCTCATTTCTTAAGGCTGCTGCTGCCCAGAACAGCTGCTCTTTGGTTCTGCCCCTCACTCCCAGCCTGCCACCCTCCCTCACCCGCTGAGCTCCATTGTGTGACATATCTTAATATAGAGGAGCGTGTCCAGGCTCAGGGGCAGGGTGAGTGACACCCCATGGGCTCCACTGCTGCTTTTTGGCCAGGTTTGTGTGGTCTTCACACATGTTTCTGCCTTTCCACACCAGACAAGGGGAGGGCGACACAGTTTACAATCTGAGTCTGATGTGCACACCTGTATGGGCACCAGCCCTGCACACCGGAGTCGCACCAACAGTCCTGGTTAAACCCTGGGGGCCTCTTGTGTGAGGGAAGCGAGGGGATTTGCAGTTTGGGTATCCTTTTAAAAAATGCTTTCTAAGTATTTGACAGTGAGACTGATAAGAGTCCTAATGCTTAATGCGCTCTTGTACGCCATTGTCTCCGGAGCCCACAATTCATGGCTTCTTGTTATACCTTCCCTCTCGTAACAGGAAAGACATCACTAGAATATACACAGTCTCTAGCCCCAGAGAAAAAGGGTGGGGCTTTAAAAGGAGAATAGGCCACTAAGAGCAGCACAATCCTGCAGTATCATAGGCTAATGGGGCGGGCATGAAGCTGTGGTTAAGTTCCCAGGGAAACGTGGCCTTAGAACTGTAACCATGTCCCACTGTGACACTGTAATTCCTCAGGGAAGAGGGAGGAATAGGCTCCAGTGGTACCTTTGGACTGGACAAGGGCACCATCAATCTTCGTAGTGATAGTTTTTCACTTCTCTTTTCCTGGCTTTCCGTCGTTTCCACCACCCTCTTAGAAGTTAGAAAATAAAACCTTGTGTTGCAGATTCTAGCCTCATCCATCCAGAGTAACTCCACTGAGCAGCCACTCTGGATTAGCACTGATGTGCATTCCCCGACAGGAGAATTGGGTCCTAATTATAGATACTTGCTGCTGCTAGAGAGCACCCAAGGGAGCCCACTAACAAACTGATTTTTGAGCTCTCAACATACAAGGAACACAGGAATGGCCATACCAGATCATCGGAGTGGCCAGTCTGCTCTGATTGCCGCAGTAGCGGCGCCAGGGTTTTTGCCGCCCTAGGCGGCAGCGCTCCTCCGCCATAATCGGTGGCGCTTCGGCAGCAGCTCCTGTGAAGCTGCGTTCTTGGCAGCGTTTCAGCAGCCGCTTTTCTTGCTACCGAATTGCCACCGGGAAATGAATCGCTGCCAAAATGCCGCCCCCCAAATCCTGCCGCCCTAGGCGACCACCTAGGGTTGCCTAGTAGAAGCGCCAGCCCTGGGTTGCTGTCTGAAACAGGATACCAATTGAATCCTAAAGACTAGAGATGGGGAGTTCATCTAATCCATCTCCAGCCCATGCTGTGTGTGGTGCCCTTGATAGTAAGACACAGTGATTATTTTAATAAGTCTCTCAGCAACAAAGCAGTAGATAAAAATGAAAGATGTAGATTGTTTCACACTAGTTTATACCAGTTGTAAATTAGGTCAAATCTGGGACCTGAACAGATTGGCAGTAGCAGCTCACCACCAACTAAAACAAAACAAAAAGTCAAGCAATTCCCAGTTTATCATCTACTTACCAGTTTAGTACTTGTCTAGAAAGGATTTGCTTCAACAACATTTGTGAATTACTCCATACACTGTTTATTTGTCATGGTTTAGGAAGCCAAGGGGGACCAATGTTTTCCTGCATTTGAACAGGGAAGTAGCTGGTTAATTTCTTCCACATTTCTAATTTGCCCATTTAATCACAGATTTATAGCTTGATCCCATTTGGACTCAATGGGAGTTTTGCTGATGACTTTAAATAGATATAGGCTTAAGCCATTAAATTATGTTAGCTCCCTGGGACAAAATAAGAGGGCACATCTTTACAAGAGATGGCCTCTAATCAAAGCCCTGATCTGAACTCTGGAGAACTTCCCATTCCTATCCAACCTCTGCAACTTCAGTCCATTTCAAGTCTCTGCTTTGGAGTAGGACATGGATTTCAAATACTAAACATTGGCTAAGAAATGTAAGGGCCAACTTCTGCCTGTGGAGATAAGAGCATAGCTCGCATTGACTTATATGAAAGCTCCATGTGCAGCCAGTGGAAGACTTTGGCCGGAAAGGCAGAAGCTGAAGTATCCCTTTCATTCTCCCAGCACAACCTGCATTCGATTGCACCAATGGCAGAGGGTTGGATTTCCCCTCAGAGAAGGACTTTCACAATGGAGCAAACTTGGAAACAAGCACATTTAGACCAGAAAGCTAGACCTGTCCTGTATTTTTCTATATTCCCATTGCTGTTACTCCCATGGTTGTGTTTAATAAGGGACTAGCATCATGGCTCATCCTGGTAATTCTTTACACTTCAATAGCACTTGAAACTAGGTGAGACAGTCAATGTTGAAGCAATCCATTTCCCCTAGAAAACCTTCCTTAGTAACTGTCTCTTCCTACTAACCTCCCCACTACAGGGCTGCCTTCTTATAGTAGCTTTTTCCCCAGCATGCCTTTCTGGACTGGGGAAGGTGTGGTCCTTTAAGTTTGGCAAAGCCAAGCTGCTGCAGCCTTACAGCGGCTATCTTGAAACTGGGTGCTGCTTGCTGGATTTACCTCCCTACCTGCTGGTGAGTACCTTTAGCTCATGTTCAGTTTTCCCTATTCCGGTTCCTGAGGCCTTTCTCATAAGTAGCCCTCATCCAAGTTTCTGTGGGCACACAGCACTCATATAATAATACTTATTAGAATTAAAATAGCAGCTTTCAGCTGTAGATCTCAAAGCACTTCACAAAGGCAGGTATGAGTTATCCCCATTTTACAGATGGCAATCTTAAGGCACAGAGAGGTTAAGTTACCTGTGCTAGGTCATCTAGAAAGTCAGTAACGGAGCCAGGAATAGAACACTTCAATGTCTACTCCCATGGCCATATTGCTTCTACTGACCGACTGTGCTGCATACATGCACAATCCTCCAAGTGTAGCAGCCTCATAACACCCCTAATAGGAGCACTAGGTAATTTAATTCCCATTTTACAGATTGAGGAACTGATGCCCAACGAGACTGTTTGAGTTCACCCAGCATGTCTGTAGCAGAGTCAAGAACAGAACCCAGATTTTCTAACTGCCAGCCCTAAGCTTTATTCATAAGAACATCCTTTTTCCTTCTTCTGCTTTGATCCTGCAGTGATTGATCCTGTATTTATTTATGTAATCGCAGCCTCCTGCCATAGTAATTAGCATGTTGCCACAAATTCAGCTTTATGATGGCATTGTGCAACAGATAAAAGGAGAAACAGGGCTGTAGGAGAGCAACCATATGCAAACACAAATTGCTTAACTAGCAAATAGAGTAAGGAAATGTAGCTAAAAGGTAACAGAATTTTTGTTTTCCAATCCAATGTACTGGAGCCTCTTCTGTATGAAAGTTCTTCTCATCTCCTTCAGTTTCATGAGCAGAAAGGGACAATGACTGGACTATGTTCAGTATAACCGCTGCCTTTTTCCAAAGCATGAGCCGAACCCTAAAGTCCTACTTTACGATAAACTTTCATTGTTAACTGGAATTTTGTACGAATAAAGTCCCTAGGATTTTGCCCCCATGTAACTTTACAGTTGCTCAACATGGAATTCTAGGAATCACGTGGCATCCCTTATGCTATGTTATACCTCCAGTCTAGTGCATGAACATACTGATCCGAAGATTAAGTAGACCTTACACTTACAAAAATGCATACTCATCCTGAACAGGGATCCAGACACAGGAATAGCTGTGTATTGGAACTCAAGCTATTTATTCGAGTGTCCATCATGGCAGGAGTTTTTCTGTTAAATATATAATTCCCCCTCTTTTTTTCTTTTAAACAAGAGACCAGAGGGTGAAAGGGTTGAAGATTAAAATGTAAACAGCAAAATTTATTATAATTACAAGAGTGTTTCAAATTATTTCCTTAAACTGCAACATAATTTACCTCTAGTCAAGGTCTCTATTGGTGGTGAAAGAGGAAACTGCTTGACCTTGAAGTGACCTCTGACCCCAAGGGTCAGCACCCATGGAATGCACAGATGTCACGGTTCATAAGCAAGGACAGAAACTCTCAGGTTTCCCAGGCAGAGAGGCGCCAGATCTTGGATGGGGCCAACATGTGCACCTCCCTTTGAACCAGCCACTCATACCTGAAATAAAACTTAAAATAAGCACATTGGATCAGAGAGGGTAAAAGCCCTGAATAGCTCTGGATGTGGGATTGTTCTAGGAGTGGACAGAAGTGGTGGACTGTAAAAGGGAGAAATTAAAAAATAAGTTCACTCAAAGTCCCAACATATGTGTTTCCCTGCCAGTTTGACTCAAGGAGTATTCTAAACAAATCAATGCAAAATCAAAATACGTACAAAAGCGCAACTCTTTATGAGAATCAGTTGCCCAGAGAGTATTTTACTGCAGCCAGCCCATGTCTTTTGTTGTAGTTGCAAAAACAAATGGCCACAATAGAAATTGTCATGTGAATATAAAAAATATGAGCAATGGAAAGGCTAATTGTCTGTTAAGTTAACAAAAATTGGGCCAGTGGAATGAATGATTCAGACTTCTCAAATTGTGAGGGCGTTTATATTTGAACAAATCCTCACGGTAGCACATAATTTCTACTGCTCCAATTCTGCTGTAATCTCTCCTGTGGCAGGTCAGATGCCATCTTTAATACTGCTTCTGTAAAAAAATCTGTTTACATTTAACAAAAAAGAACAATATTCCTAAATCAGTGACTAAATAATTCAGAATATTCTTCTCACTAAAAGCAAATACATAAGGAAAGTAGGGCTTAAGCTAAAACAAATTGCATAGGAAATGTTAATCCAAAGGGTAGAAAAATCAGACCAGCAGCAATATTCAAATAAGAAGCAGAATTTGGTGGGGGAACGGACGGACTCACCAGGTTAATTTTAACATTAAAATCATACATTATATATCAATGTGAAATTTATATTAAAGGGAAATTGTGATTCTAATGGTTCCTTTCAACTATTTTCAGTCTACAAACCACAAGTTGTGCTAAGCATGATCAAAGTACTTCACAATTAGTTTGGTTTTAAATCACTATAATTGTCAGCATAGGTTGTAATCGGAGAAACATTGTTCTGAAGCAGCAGCAAACGGGCCCTGGTTGTAATCTTAGGGGAAATTAAAGAAAAATGCTGAACTGTGGTTGGTTAATAACAGTGTCGCATGAGGGTTAGGGAAGCCAGGTTCGTGTTAAGCATGTCAGCCGTCAGGGAGAACACTACAAATCCATGAGATGGAGTCACCTCAACCCCTTCTGCTTTTTGGAAGAAAATCCTGCAGACCATTTCAGCAATTTCCCCCTCCCCCCGATCATCTTTGTCTCCTCAGTGTGTCAGTTTCCCCATCTGTAAACTAGGGATAACAGTGGGTTTCACCTCAGGAGGTGTGTTGTAAGGCTTCATTCATTAGTGTCATTACATTAAGGTGCTGGGAGACACAGATACTTTGTATACTTCTGGAAGGTGCTCAGATATGGTCATGAGAGAAGAACCTGGTTAGAACAGAATAGAAGACTTGGATGTTGCAGATGTACAGAGTATGCCTCTGATACATTTAAAAGGTTGTCAGTGGATTGCTCTTTGACTAACCTTGGCAGGTTATTACCTGGAAGTTGTGATGGGGCTTAGTAACATGTGCCTCAGTAGTTCCAACTTCCAGTGACAACACCAACAATATAGCAGAACAGATTAGTTCAAATGCTGCCGTGTTTAATAATAAAGTGTCCTTCCTGCATTAAAAAGAACTTTCCAGGACTACAGGAAATAAAGCTGGTCTTTGAAGGAACCATGATTTCTAGACACACAAAAGACAGAGGCTATCTGAGTCTGGACTCTGCTGTAGAGGAAAATGAAGGAAAAATGAAAGAACCCTCCCCAAGTGAAGCCATGTTCCTTTGCTCACTGGCACTGAAGGCTTAATTGACAATCCAAGTGAATAAGGACAATAATACTTTGCACATGTATCTCACCTTTCCTGGGCAGATCTCAAAGCACAACTCCTGGGAATGTGGCTAGGATAGGAAGAGGTGCAAAGTTTTCTACAGGAGCCTTTCGAAAGCTAACACCACTCTACCACTGTTGATTACAATAAGATTTCCACAAGACTTCCTGCACAAGAGTTGGGGGGGAAGGACAAGTGGTGTTTTGACAATATGAGGAGAATCTCCAATCTTGACTTTTTTCCACAGGGATGCAGGAGATTAGGAGGCAATTTAGATGAGTCAGGAACCAGTTAAAAGATAAGTGAATTAAACTGACCACTCTGTTCCCTAGCACACTGGCACTTTCCTTGGACTCAGCAAAAAAGTAATTTAAAACATTTCTGAATGGTGATTCCCATGCTTCAAAAACTAGGAATAAGGTTAGGAGCTGCAAAAGGGGAATATACTGGAAAAGAAATGAAAAAAGGCAGAGCAGGCTATGCTCTGGTTTTTCAAAAATCTCATCAATTATGTTTTGCAGAGCAAACCCCAAACTAGAGGTGGTTTAATCCCAGAATCAGTTTATCTGAACCATTAGCGTTTAGGGGACGAGCGGAGGGGGTCTGTTTGTTTGTTTGTTTGTTTATTAAACAGGCTTTGGTTTTCTCCAGTCTCTGAAGAGGAATAGGAGATGTGATGGCTGGATGGTGGTAAGGGTGGGCAACATGAATGTACCAGTACAGGAAAAAAAATCAGTGGAAGATATTTAAACCCTAAGGAGCAACACATAACACAGCTGTTCATTTTTGGAAGGAAAATCATCTACCAAAGACAGGATGAATCCATCTGAGTTCACGGAATGTTGAACGGAAAGAACCCCTGAGTCTGTTGCCTGAGATGGGGGATAAATAACAAGGAAGAAGTAGGAACCTGCAAGAATGGTTATTTGTCCTGTGCTGTAGCAGAGGAACATAGCCAGAACAGAAAGTCTTTCTGTGAGTCTCCATTTGGAATGGAAAGGGCTGCTAGAGAATTAGAGTAAGCTGGAAAATGAAAAAGCACTTTCACATAAAAAAACTAAAATACTGAAGTTGTTTAATTCTCAAACAGAACGATTTTGGTGGGGGGGTTTCAATTTTTCCCACCAACATTTTTAGCAAAAACATTGTTGCAGCAGTTATCAACATGTGTTTGGTTTACTGGAAAAAAACCCCAAAAGCTTCTGGCAAATGAAGAATTCAGATAATGTTTTCAATGAAAACGTTGAGTAAAATGTTACAACTTTTTTTTTTCACAAAAAAGAGATCGGGCAGAGAACACAATACTGTACAAAGAGCACGGACACCTCAGAAATTAGGGTGACCAGAGAGCAAGTGTGAAAAATCAGGATGGGGATGGGGGTTAATAGGAGCCTATATAAGAAAGACCCAAAAATCAGGGCTGTCCCTATAAAATCGGGACATCTGGTCACCCTATCAGAAATAGAGTTGTTCATGTCCCTTCTTTTATTATTGCTAGTGTCCTAGGTATTTGTGCCGCAGAAAAGGTTCTAAGTACAGTTTACAGAGGAGCCCCATGAAGCTCAGGGTTCCAATATTAAAAAATGTGCAACACCCCTTGCTAGGGTGTATATAGGAGACATTGCGCATGTGCAAGGTGTGTGTACTTGCTCATGTGAATTCGGCTTCCAATGACTTGCCCCCAAGGCAGCTGGTACAAGTGCTGGAATATAACCCAGGAGACCAGCAGGATGAGATTAACACATTAATAAAGGAGGGGAGAAGAAGATTCAGGAAAAAATACCAAAGAGAATAAAGCTTCAGTTATTCTTTTCTTTTGTCTGGTGACAGCTCTCTTTTCGTTGATAGCTGAGGGAGATAGAAATTTGGGGGTGGGGAACAGAAATGGGTGGGTCTTTGGTGTAAGTCTGGAGTGGAAGGAGCAGATGGAGGAGTCCTTCCTTTGTTGTTCTGTTTCAAGAGAGGAACATTCCCAGTTCAAATGAGCAATCTGAAAGCAGTGAGCAAGGAGGAGAGCAATATGGATGGGTTGCAATCCTACCTTAGCTCAACCCTGTGGGATCAGTTCGTCCATCAGCGAACTCTGGCCCTCCCTGATCCTAGTTATACCTACCCTAAATGGATAGGAGCCCAAATAACCTCAAAACCATATTCCTGGCTTTTTTGGAGGTTGGTCCAGTAGCGTAGCCGGGGGGGAGCAGGGGGAGTGGCCGCTCCCCCTGTGAGGAAAAGCGGTGCTAAGGCGCTGCCCGAGCCTCGCTGGGGTGGCGCTTTAAAAGGCCCGCGGCTCCTGCCGCTGCGGGGAGCCACGGGCATTTTAAAGTGCTCCCCCCCCGCAGCCCCACTGCCGGAGCTCCGACGGCGGTGCTTTAAAGGGCCCGGGGCTCCGCAGCGGCTGGAGCCCCGGGCCCTTTAAAGCGCCGCTGGGTGAGTACAGGGGGAGCGGGGCGGCGCCTTTTTAAAACGCCGCTCCCCCTGTGCTCAAGACCTGGCTATGCTACTGGGTTGGTCCTAAGTTTTGTTTGCTTTTGGATGGGCTAGAAGGGATCCAGGGAAAAACTGTGGCACTGTTACAGTTGCAGGTCAGAGATGGAGAGACAAGGTGTAATTAGAGGCTTTTTATCCGGAGATTTAAAATGGTCTTAGAGGCACCAGTTCTGATTCTGTTTTCTCAGAGGTGTAAATTTCAAGTAACTTAACTGAAATCATTAGAGCTACACCAATTTTCTATGAGTGGAAGTGAAAAGAGAATTGGGCCCACAGTATGTCCGTATACAAACAATGATATGGGTCTCATAGGGCTGAGAGCCTGTCATGTGATCAGCAAACGTTGGCAATGGGAGAACTGGGAAAAGGCAGCTCATTAACTAATATCATTGCTAAGCATGACCTAGCCCTTCTGTTTAAAATCATGTCAGTTGGCTGTGATTATGCCTAGAGCTACCCTAGGGATGACCACAGCTTGTCCACACTGAGTGCTTACCATTATGTTAGTTACCATGCAATATGACAGTATCCATTTTCCTAGAGGAGGAAATCTCTGGGCTCTGGGCAGGCAATGAAGTGCAGAATCCACAGGTTTGATGCTGAAATTCTCCAAAAATGTTGTCATGAATTGTCTCTCTCACATGCCCCTGGGTTGCTCCAAGGGGATTTCAGCAGGCAGGGTTGGAATTGAAGAGGAGATGGTAGGAGTCAGCCAAATTTAGAGCAATTCATCTCCTCTCTGAAGTCTGCTTTAACCATCCCAGCCTGCGATGACTTTTATCCACAGTTCATAAAGATACTCCTGAAGAGCATTTTTATCCCTTTGGAATGCACCAGACTGCACCAAATGGCAGGTACTTTCAAATCTCTTTCCCAGGAGATGGTGTCCCCTCCTTGACCCATCCAGGGAGTTTAATCCCCCCTCTGCCAAAATCACAGTTTAGATGCTGTCAGCAGGGGTCAGGAGAGAAGTTGGAGAAGGAGAGGGTGATGTTAGAGAGAAAGGATTGTCCAATGGTTAGAGAACTAACCTGGGGCTTATAAGAACAGGTTAATTTCCTGCCCCTCCACCATAGACTTCCTGTGTCACTTTGGGCATGTCACATTCTCTGTGCACCTCAGTTCCCCATGTGTACAATGGAGATACTAGCACTGCCCTACCTCACAATGGGGGTTGGGAGGGTAAATACATGATTGTTAGGGGCTCAGAAATGATGGTAATGTGGTTCATATCAATACCTAAGATAGGCAGGTACTGTACATTTGTCAGGTCAATATCTTAAGTCATGGTTTACCATGGAATGGCCGGAGACAGGGTCACATTCACCTTTGTATATGTGGCAGTTCCAATATGAAAAACAAAATCCGTGGCTGTGTATGGATTTATTTTGGAGCTGGGCATAACTGGAATTGGGGTCTTGATGGATTTTTTGTATGAAGTTAAAGGAGAGATGCCAACTTGGTCAACCTGCTACATGGCTTATTGACAGCCACCCTCAAATACCCAAGCCAATGTCTTGTCAATAACCACAATGTTCGCTAACTATTCTCATCACATTTGAACCAGCCTTTGTTACATCTCCGGTCGACTACAAGCGAAGACGAAAAGGAAAGATATGAAAGGAGAGACATGGGAAAGGGTCTCAATTTAAGGCTTACCACAGACTGTATATGACATTCTTGTAACTAAACTGACAGTCTCCAGGTTTATAATAGCTAAACTCCTCAGTTTCCTTTATGTAAACATTTCACTCTAATGGAACATTATACTCAGGACTTTGCTTCTGCAGACATACCCGTATATGAACTGCATAAAGATAGACCAATAGATAAATAGATATCTGGATTTAATAAACACTCACATTCTAACACTAATAGGCTGGTGAAGTCTCACAGAGAAAGAGAGAGACTGCGGGGAAATGCAAAATACTGTCAAGAGTTTACAGATTGTAGGGGCACAACTGGAAGCACTCAGCATCAAAAGAATGAGAGGAGGGAGAAGACAGAGATGGAACAGTCTAATTTTACATTAATAATGCTTTCCAGTCTTGCTGCTATAGATGGTAAATAGGGCAAGTGAGCTCCTACATTGGTGATGTCTAGTCAAATGGCAGAATCCCCACCCACACTTCTGTAAAGTTTTATTTAGGATCCACAGAAGCAGATGACTTCAGGTAACATTTTCAAAAGCCTTAAACCATTTTCAAAAGTGACGTGGGCACTTAAGAGTCCAGACCACAATGAAAGTCAGTGTGATTTAGGCTCCTGAGCAATCTAGGTGCTTTTGAAAATGTTACTGTTGTCTTCTCTTAAAAGCATGAATGCTTGCACCAGAAGAGGGAGGCTTTCTTCTGCATTTCCATTTTTTTTTTTTTTTTACATTTTTCTTGCCATTTTGCCCACTAAAATACTAGCTGCCTTACAAAACAAAAACAAACAAAAAACCCCATCAAACTTGCTAGCTGTAGGTGGCCTGTGAACCAAAATTATGTAACAATGGCAGTGTCCTGTCAGAATGATGGCACATGACACCACTCATTCCCAAGCGGGTGGGATGGAAAACAAAAGCATTACAGGTCCAATGGGCCATTTACGGGAGAACGAACATTCAGGCTGAAATAATGCACATGACTTCAGAATTCCAGGAAGCCCTAAGCAAGCAGAAGAAGAAAAGAACATTGAAAACAAGAGAGATGAGTCCAAACCAAAACCCTCTGTCTGAACATTGGGGAAGTTTTTATCTTCAGATCCCAATTTTGCTGCATGGATCCATCTTTTAAATTAAACCCACTTTTTAACCCACGTAAAACCAACCCAAATATGACCTCAACCCGACCCCTCTTTCCACTTTCCTTTAGAGTGGTTGGCATTTATTTTTCCTCCATTTATTTGGCTTCATACTACGTCCTTGGTTAGTTGATTACCCTGACTGAACAAAGTAAGGATGGGATTCTGGTTTCCACATCAGTAGTAGTTAACTGTGGCTGTGCACATTTAAATCCACATTTTCCAAATGGCTTAATCTCACGATTCACTCATCCTCCTACTGTCATGTTGTTGATCCACTCCATTTTGGGAAGCAGACCACCTCTAGCATCAAGCCAGATTGTGCAGGGATAATGCCGGGCCGATAAGTCCCTTTTTAACTGACCTTTTGTTCTAGGGGGGACTAGTGAACCCGTTTCTGTCCTCTGCAGAGGGCTGAAGTGCCGGGAGCAAAGCAGCCAGAAGAACAGTACACATGGCGCACCCCACACACAGGAGCAGCATACTCGCCCACCAGGGATCTTGGAAATCCTGCATGCATCAGTTGCGCTGCTGTCATTCTGTCAGGCCGGTTTACAAATCACATTGCAGGTTTAATTCTGAAATCACTGCCCCCACCACCGTTTTTTTTTTTTTTTTTTTAAGAAATGGATTTACAGCGAAAGTATCCGAACAGGAATAATTATCTATGTGAGCATCAGAAACACAATGCTCTCAGAATGAAGCTGGGGGCGGGGCAGGATAAGAAGAAAGGAATTCTTTATATCTGATGTGATTTTAAAATACATATATACAGTCACAATTGTGAGGGGTTCTTTCATACGTACAGCATGAGTTTGGCTTGTGTTTTGGATTGTGCTAAAAACCTAAATTTTGCAACCAAAGCCCAAAACAACCTGCCTTTTGATTGCATTTATTTTATATGATGTGATATTAGCAGAGAAATTGACTATCAAAATCTCGTCAAGGTTCCATATAGAGTTTCAGCCTTATTTATATTTTAAAAGGGGAGACAAAATCATTTATTCCCAGTATGGCGCAGCCAGTTTTATGCAGTAGTGGACCTGAAGATAAAGCTTTTTCTATAGTCTCTGTCCATCCCTCAGTGAATTGAATCCAGTCAAAGGTCAAACTGGCCAGAGGCACTTTTATTGTCATGGTAACCATGACTTAATCAAACAATCCTGAGATTCCAGGTTTGTGGGAACAGGCAAAGATCTGAAGAGACTGGAATTAATCAATCAAAGGGGGCAGGGAAAAAATCCTAAGATATATGACTTATCCTTCCAAATCTATTACTCCGTCCTTAAACACACAAGAATTATACCTTGGACAAAGCCTCTTTTCAGGCTGAATACCTCTGATTTTTGTTTTCTTGTCCTCTGCATCAAATTTCCTAACATACCTCTGTCCTGCAGCAATCAAATCTCAGCCGAGATTTAACCAGCAAAAGAGAGAGAGGGAAACAGCAATTTAGGGAAGATGAAGCCTGTTTAACAATAAACTACTTTAAAACACCAAAAAGACTTCCATTTGAAAATACACCCAAGCTTGTTGATAACATCCCAGGGTAGAACTACAGGCAGTAAATGAACTCGTGAAGGTCGTTACACTGCTATTTGGAGAGTTTTCTTCTTCCCATTTGCACCTCATGCTGGGTCTTGTTGGGACCCAAACGCTATAACATTTGCTGTCATCTCGAACATTTTATCTATTCAGACATGGAGTCTGCTCTCGCGAATGACAGTCAGGAATGGTGCCAGTGTTTGATGACAACTTTGAGATGGCTATAAACACTGGTCCCAGATAATCTGAAACTCAAGAAACTGTAGGTCCAAAGCTGTTCTTTTTAAGTGCATTTCATCTGCCTTTTATTTCCTTTCAGAAGCTGTTCATCGATGTCACACCTCATGTATTTGTTAGTCTGGCTATTGGATTGCATTTCATCTGGGTGTCAATGTTGGACCTAGGGGGTCCTACTCTCCCATGCGAACTAACAAGGAGTCATGCATTATGTGGTACATTTTTTAGGGACATGGCTGGCTGGAGGCTCTGCCCATATACAACTAAATCTGTGAACTACCATGGGCATTGGCTTCCAGTTTAATTTAACTGCTCTCTTGACCCTCCTGTGCCCAGAGACATTGGCATGTTAATTATAGTTGATAAGACAGTGAGCTGCAAAATGCAAAAATATCATACGCAAGAGGAGAGAGCTGGTAGGCAGCTTTGCTGATTGGTTAGTTACAGTAGTTTTGTACTGATATAAATGTGTGTGTACATTGTAAACTCTAGTTTAATTCTTAGAAAAGAACCCAGCTAGAATCTTGGAATGCGCATATTGGAGGGCTCATTGAAGTTCTGTGCTACAGTATGGTGATGAACACATTGTTCTGTAGTTTCATACCCTGACCTACATGCCCTGTGATATACTGTCACAAAATCATTGACAAGACATTTGATTTCAGTAGGTATTCCATAACAGAAGTTGGATGGCTTCATGGGATTAATGGGGTATAGAGCCGTTCCCTTGTGTGCCCCTAGGTCAGATCTAGAGCAGGCACAGTGAGTCCTTATCTGGTGGCTATTCTGTTCTACAGTGATTGCTATTAAACTAATTTTACCTTGTTAGTGTTAAGTGAGGAATACGGTGCGTCCCCCACAGTAATGGTAATTACTTGCATACTCCAATTGTAACCGTACTAATGGCAATCGTATGAAAAGAACTAGAGGTCTTCACACAGTTCCTACTGGACAGGCATCCATTCGACACAAGCCATCATTACAGTTGGCACCTTGGTCACTGTTGTCAGTTCAGCACCTTTCACAAGCCCTTTAGAAACAAATGCAAAGAAGAGAACTGATAAAGACTAACAGTCTCCTTCTCCAGGGGTACTGAGCACCCACCGTTCCTATCCATAGTCATGGGATCAGCAGGCACTCAGCACCACTGAGAAACAAGCCTCAAATCCTCTTTCCTTCTAATCTGTTGATCCCTGCAGCATAGGAATGAGGAAATTGGTGTTATGAGGTAGCCTGGGAGGGTTCTGCTGTAGTTACTAGCACCACGCTTGACCTGTGCTGAAACAAAACATCAGGTCCCAAAGGTGAGAGTCCCTTAGGCCTCCTACCCCTTTGCAAAAACACCCCCCAAATTAGCTTTAACACTTGAGTACCATGACTCCTGAATGCTGCCTTTTAAGGTTAAAGCATTTAAATTATAGGAAGAGCCAGGGGCAAAAAGAGGCCCATGTCAATTAGCTATGTTGAGGTCTATAGAAAGCCAGACTGGGGGGTCTTGGAGCTCTTTGTGTCTTCCTTCCCCCTGACATTCAGCATTTCAGAGGCTCGGAGGCCCAGGCTGTGCAATATTTTAGCATCTCTATTCTAGGTAATAAACTAGAAGTCTCCAAACAACTGAGGCAGTGGGGCATTTTCCATCCCAGAGACCATGAGCTACAGACCTCGCAGGAAAGAACAAAATGGGTCAGAAAAGGCCACAAACAAGTAGAGAAGAGAACTGTTTCTCTACATGATGATTCCCCCTGCCCACACAGAATGATGAATCCCTTTTCCATGAGCTTCTTGGGTTTGGGCCTTGGGGTGTGATGGGCAAATTATAGGGAAGGGCCTGGATCTGGGAATCAGCAGCATGCCAACTGCATGACATGCTCGTTTCATAACCCTGAGGATTTCTGAGTGGCAATCCTTGCAAAGGCGCTGCTCCCTACTGCGGAGGAAGATTCTGAATATGTGGAGGCAACTCTGGTGATACCTAGCGTCTCAGATTTCCTTGCCCTGTTTTAGTTTGGTTTTAGGCCCAGGGGACTGCATTGGTTTCATTGGTTGTTGATCTCCTTCTGGAGATGGATGAAGATCAAGTATCCATGCTGATTTTGTTAGAGCAAATGAGTTGCCTTTGATACTATTGACCACAAGGTGTTGACACAGCTGTGGACTCTGTCTGGGACAGCCCGAATTGTGCTTTAGCGGCTTTGTTCTTTTCTCTTTGAGAGGAACCAGGGGGCTTTGGGTGATCGCTTCTCTGTCCCGAGGACTCATTCACAGGGGATAACATGGAGTTATATTATCACCTCTCCTGCTCAGTTCATATGTGGGGCTGATGAGAGAGAGATTGTGATGGCCAGGAGCTGCAGTGGCTGCAGAATGCTAATGACACTCCACTTTGTCTGTGTCATTATACCCAGACAGTGCAGGGGCTCGGGGCTTGGATGACAGCTACACAGCTGAAACTCAACCCAGAAAAGACAGAGGTGATTCTGGTCGGTGTGGAAGAAGTAACCAGAAGAAATAGTGGAGGTGCTACTGGCTTGGGGACAGTGCCCACCTCCTGTTCCTCAAGTCTGCAACCTAGGGGATTTATTGAACCCCCAGCAGCCTCTGCATGGTCACATAGCAGCTGTGGCCAAGGATGCTTTTTTCCTACATTTGTTTGTCTAGGAGGTTTGAACCTTCCCTTGTGGATGCAGGGACCTCACCATAGTCATCCAGGGCTTTGTCATCTCCAGATAGGATCTGTGTAATGTGCTCCACTTGGGTCTAGCCTGGAAAGACCAAACTTCAGCTAGGCCCTGATTCAGGAAAGTCTCTTTATTCAGGTGAGCACTTGTGCACGTACTTAAAGTTAGGTATGTGCTCAAGGGCTGTCCTGAATAGGGATGGACTTAAATATGTGCTTAAGTGCCTTCCTGAATCAGAGCTAGCAAAGCCACAGTGGCCGGTCTATGCAGCAGTGGCTAGTGAACAGAACATGTTGCATCTGTGCTCCGTAGACTGCACTAGTTGTCATTTCATTTCTGGGAGGGGCAAGGAAAGGCGTTGTTTTTGTCAGATGCATAAAGCCCTGTTTGTTCGGTTCCTGCTAATTTCCTCACTCTTCGTGTCTTACCGCAGGAGCAGAGATTATGTGGAATGCTCAGTGTGAGGGTCCTGCCATTTGAACATGGGAAGGCTGGGAGCAGAGCATTCTTGGTAGAGGGTCCTTGACTCTGGAATTCGCTTCCTTCTTTGGTGTGACAGAGCCTAAGCGTGGTGACCTTCAGGAAACATTGCAAGGCTAACATATTAATCCAATGTCTTTCAGGGTGAGGGGGCTGTGTTGTTTTTGTGGGCACGAAGTCAGGTTTTTGTTTGTATGGCGGGGGACTTGTTTTGTCGGCACTGGTTAAGAATGGTCTAACTGCGGAATTATGTTTGTTCAATATCATTGTTTATTGTCATTGCACCAAAAGGCCTATTTTATAAGTGGCAAAAAGCAATTAAATAAACAACGGCAGCATTTACTGCCCCAGAGACTCCTCCCCAGTGTCTATGGTGCGGCCATTGGGGGTGGCATTGAATGGCTCCAGTGTGGGAGGAGGTCCCGCAAGACAATACAAAGAGGCAGACCGTCCATGCAGAAGCCTTGATATTTGCATTCTGGCTCCTTGGTGATACTGGGGCTCTGTGTGGTTTCAGGAGAATGTTCCATGAAGGTGCAACTCCTCCCACTTTAAGGGGAACAAGAGCTCTGTGGCTTCAGGGCTGAACCATTCTGACTTGTGTTTTCCATGTGGAATCTGATGTTTGAAAAGCCTGAAGCTGGCTCTGGAATGAGCATAAAATCTACCTGAGCCTAGGCATTCCTATGGCCAATCAATAAGAGAACCACCTTGGTATATGTTATGTTCACAGCATACAAACAGAGAACTTGGATAAAAAGCTAAAATACTCTTCTTGGAAGTGTAGGTAACACAGATTTATTTCTTTACATCCAGAACCTTAATACACAAGAGCCAAAAACAGAGAGCAAGAAAGCAGGCTGCTCTCCAAAGCAGAGGCCCAACTCGCCTCACCTCACTCTAAACTGGCTCTTTGCAGATTAATTGCTGCTAGATCCAGGTTGCATGTGTCTCTACAGGGCCCCCTAGCCTGCAAGCAGGAGCAGGAAACTCATTGAGAATTTAAAGTGATAGTTTACAACGTTTACACAGTTTTCAATACACCACAGTATATTATACACCCTGGGCATCTAAAGGATTAAAAAACAGTCAATGCTTTTCCCTGTGAACACCTTCTCTTTTGATTTAGAAGAGCTTAGTCCAGTGGTTAGGGCACTTGGCTTGAATTTAGGAGACCAAGGTTCTATCACTGACCTGTTGTGTGACCTTAGGCAATTCACTTCCCTCTCTCTGTCCCTGTTTCCCACCTTTTCATTTCTATTTAGATTGTAAACTCTTTGGGAGCAGGGTCCGTCTCTTACTGTGTGCACCTGGCACAATGGGCCCCAGTCTTGGTTGGGGCCTCTAGGTGCTGCTGTCATACAATTAATCATGCTGGAGCACAATGACTGGTTAAGGTAGGCTGCTGGAGATGGGAACACCCT
This sequence comes from Chelydra serpentina, assembly GCA_037349315.1. Classification (NCBI taxonomy): domain Eukaryota; kingdom Metazoa; phylum Chordata; order Testudines; family Chelydridae; genus Chelydra; species Chelydra serpentina. The sequence goes on from JBAIAC010000040.1 coordinate 4,525,684, forward strand.
GTGGAGCTCACCCTACACTGTAATTCCAGGAGTACTAATTCAGTGTACTCGAGCCTGAGCCTTTCTGTGAGCTGCTGCCTTTTAATGTGCTGTCCGGTATGATAGCAATAACATTAATAGCAGAAATGTCACTGAGCAGGGAGCCAAGTGAGCCTTCAAAGAGGCTTCCATTGAGCTCTTCAGCTGGTTCGCTATCTCTTCACACAAGAAAGCACTCCCGGGTTTGCTGCAGTGATTAAAATTAATGGAGAACTGCAGTCATTTATCCTGCTTCAGTATAAACAACAATATCTTGAGGTTGTCCCTCTGGTTTGTACCCACACTTTGGAATGGGGCTGGAACTTTTGTGCACTAGCGGAGACAAAAGCTAAGGTTTCATTCACTTTATGAGAGAGAGAGAGAGGGGTTGAGGGTATGGAGGTTTAAAATCTTCACCCTAAGCCTTGTTCTCTGCCCACACAGGGTGACTTCTGTTATTGAATTTTCCTTTTCTCTTTACAGTAAATTAACTTTAAAGCCTTAAAAAAATGCAGTGAAAATGCAGGGAATCCAAGGGACCAACAAGAATCAACTTCCTGGTAAAGGTAGATCTCTAACTAAAGGTTAAACAAAATTTATACTGGAAATTCTGAAGATGCTGTATGGTGATGGCTTCAGAAAAAGGTTTCCTTATTAGACCTGTCCCTTGATGACTGTATTGTTTTACCAAAGAGAGTTTTTGAGTGTTGAAAAGTTTAGTTTTTCAAAGTTTATAGGATCAGTAGAGTTGGCTTCCTTGTCACAATTATCCACTTGATCATACAGTCAGATCCATGCAGAACCCTGTTGATGTCACACGGTAGAGTTTCTGGTCCCTGATTGGACGACTGAAGATTTTTAAACAGGAGCACAATGAATGATGACTATCGAATAACACACTTTCCAGAACAAATTCCCAGATACATCATCATTGGTGCCAAAATTCACATGGTAGAACTCATGAATGTTTTTAGGAATAAACTAGTGGTTGTCTAAATATTCATAAATGACTAAGAATGTGATCCCACCAGTAAACGCAGATCAACCTTATTGCATTCACTCAAATATTCACCAGTCCCTTTCTCTACTGCCTCAGACACACCTCAGAACTGCTGCATTGCCATGCTGAATTCTGTGAAAGAAAAAGCAAGCACTGAATCGAGTGTTTTGCATTGCACTTCTATTTTAAAACTTACCTGGCTGAAAATTGTTACGGCTTGTGTCTGTGAAGGGAGATGTCATCCAGAGAAGAGGACTAAAGGAAAAGGACAGAAATTGTCAAAGCTACCTAAGGGACTTGTCTGTTCAATTCCAAAATTAAAAATTAATATTTCAAAAATATTAAAATTCTTGATTTGAAAATATGAAAGTTAATGGACAATGGATGTACAAATGGGTGTAAAAATCTCCTAGGTGACTTTGAAAAGCCCACCTTCAGTGATCAGCAAGAGAAAACTAAAAACCAATCAAGCCAAATGCGTTGGTCCTATTCTGCTACCCTTACACTGTGTAGTAACTGACTCAAAAATTAATCTTAATGAGCATGTATGGTAGAATCTGACCCATACAGTTAAATGTCTCTGACCTTGTGGCACTGAGGAGGACATGCTCATTTCCATGTACTATATCCTGGTAATCAGAATGCAGCCCTGAATTCCTTCTGTTAAATAAACAATAGAGATGAGACCAAGGCACAAAATACAGATCTGGATCCAGGAACACCTCAAAGTTCAAGGATGTCCATGTCTAGAGGTTTGGTTCAGTACCATCTCTCTTCAACGCTTTAGCAATCAGTTATTAGACTTCCGTGAGTTTAATTCTGTACCATTAAGGCCCAGTGTGAGTTTTCCCCATTGATTTCAATGGCAACAGGATCATATTCTGTCTGCACTCCTTTTTTCATCAATCTAATAATCTGATTCAACAATCCCAGAATCTGATGAACAGTACTGAGAACCATTTATTTTCTACAACAGCTTGTGCAAAGATTTATCATTGGCTTTTAATCATATTCTTCAAAGTCTCCGTGCATAGGAGAAATGTGCCACGAAGACGGGGAATGTTTTCTTTGACAAAGTTAGTACCCAGAAGATGGGAGCACAGAATCTTTCTTTTTCACTGCAGCTTGAACTTTTGGCAGCAGAATTAAATGGAGCAGTTTTAGGAATCTCTTTAGGTGATGGAACGAGGAACGTTGCAGCAGCTGAGCTCCCTTAATGTTTGCATTTTGCAAAGGCAGTTTGCAAAGGCAGTATTAGAAAGCACCAGGTTTATTTCAACAAGAGGACAATGCCTGAGGACTGAATGCAAAACAGACCCTGGTCTACAAAAACACACCATCTTGAATTTGCTTAGAGAATCAAAGTAATTCTACCTGCCTGTGTTTTTATTACAAAAAGCTCCCATTTCCATGAAACGAGAAGTGGAACAATTGCAGAATCAGAAGTGGAGAGCTTTATTTTGATCTCATTCACACTAACGCAAATCTGGAGTAACTCAGTTAAAGCTAATGAAATTAGCCTGGTATAAAGTATTAATTTACAGAGTAAATGAGTTCAGAATCAGACACCACGGCATTAGGGAACCTCAAGACTGGAAGCCACATGAAGTTGCTTTTGAGGAAATCACACTTTTCAGAAAAATATTGGTCAGCTGCAAACATTTTTCTCTCCAGGATGTGTGTGCTCACCCAATGTGTAGGATAAAAATGTGGTGCGATGGATCAGGGAATATAGTTTTTCACATAGTTGATTGCTTCTGCGTTAAAGCAGCATGATAATATTGGTGGTAGCCTTCAACATGAACTTTGTTCTATAACTTCCAGGCTTCAAAAACTAATGAGGAGCAAAACTGAAGAAAAAAAATGTCTTCTGACAAGCTGGTGTTCAGCACCTTTTTAATGGATAACAGATTTCACCATCATCATGTATCACTTTGAATATATTATGACAAGCCATGCAGGCTAATAGAAAGCGTTGTCTACAAAAGACTAGTAATGGATATGTACTATTCAACGCATTTCTCCTAAATGTGCCGGAGGATTAATCAGTTGCATGGGCATTCATATCATTTCCTACAAAGGGGCTACATGTATTATGGAAATATGTCCAGGATCTTCCACTGCTTATTGTGCTCTTCAGCACTTTGATATTCTTCTCTGTGTCTAGATAGCAAGCACTTTCTGATAGTTCACTGCATAACATGTAAAATACTCCATGAGATTCTGTGACCTTACAAAGTGAAGTATCTAAACGCCAGATTTCCAAGTGCTCAGCACTCACAATTTGGGCCAGATTTTCAAAAGAGCTCAGTTCCCATTTAGGCACCCAAATAAGGACCAGGTTGTCAAAAGTCCTCTGCCCCCAACTCCCATTGTGACATTTTTGGCCAGACTTTCATAAGCTCTCAGCAGCCAATGGACACTGGCACACTGAAAGATTTTGGAAATCCGGCTACTTATTTTTGTGCCTGAATGGGAGATGAGCTCTTTTGAAAGTCTGGCCCTAAGTGGCATAGTGAGTCTGATGCACTTTCATTTCAGCTATCCAGATCTAAATCCTTTTAACCTATTTGCTATTGGATGTCTGCCTTTTTCAATGGCATGGTTGGCTGTTTGAGTTTGAGAGAGCTTGGAATGTCTTTTGTAATACAGCAAGTGGATCTCATGGTACATTGAGAGCAGAGTCATGAAAGAGTTGTAGATCTAAAACTTCCAAATGACAAGCCATGAGCTATTAAAAGATGCATGTGCACACTGGCATGGAACAATAAAACAAAGGTTTAGCCAACAGAACTATATTAGATTGCTGAAACAATGACCACATGCGCCTCTTGAGTAGACATGGTTGTTTCCCTAGTCTTCTATTACTGAGCCTCCTTTTCCCATTAGATTTATTCCTTCCATATCTGTGAATATCAGATCTAGGACTGCATCCCCTCTGCTTGCTATATTTTTACCTTTTGAGTCAATAAATGGCATGCCACACGTTTTGAAAACATTTCTGACGACTTGATGCTGCCCTGTAAACTTCTCCCATCGAATCCATGGATTGCTGAAACCAGGAGCACCGACTCATTTGGGATTTTTTACTATGTGTTCCACTTCTCCAATCAATGATTTGTCCTTCTCAGCCTCTTGATTAGCTCTGTAACACACTCAGACTAAAATGAGCTTGACTTTGTCTCCGCTACTTTTTATCTGTAGTGTCTCATTAGCGTTGGTACCTTAGTTGCAACGCCTCTTTAATTCATTATTTCTATATGTATGTTTGACACATCAGCTGACAGCCCCCTCCTTTCTTCCGTTTCCCACCTCTTTTCTAAAACAGTGTAGCCATTTCTGTTAATACTCTAATACTGCAATTTCTTCCACTGCTACTAATAACATAATTGGATTATGAAGCACTTTCCTGAAGAGGCAATTTGTATAACGTAGTGGATACACATTAAAATAAGATAAAAACATAAATAACACCCTCTTAAAATTCAGGAAAATGACAACAAACCTGGGAGTTGACCAGCCAGGAGTCATTGTTGGGAGACCAAGAAGAACTGCACACGGTATTCACAAGATGGTTTGAGTAATCCTCTAGGTGGTGTCAGAATAACTTCTGTTGGGTTTATAAACATTTCTCCTCAGACGCTCTAAAATAGTACGTGCTATCTTCTGCTTCTAAGCATTGGGCAGGTTTTGAAGCTTTAAGCCCCCATTAGATCTTTGTCCTGTTCCAGGTAATGTAGCTTCTGATTCTTTAGGGTATGATCCCTTCTCTTATTTACCTATTTTTAATCCCTAATTACCTAGATTTGCTTTCTCTACATTCTACTGCACAAGTTGCTGCCTGTGTTCCTCAACTTGCTAAGTAATTCTGAAGTGTTATTGTCCTCCTTGTGCCTTTTACCAGAGGAACCCAACACACATCACAAACATCTCAGACTCTTTATAAGCATTGCTTCTCCTGTCATGGAAATGCAGCCACCTCTGGGGCAGAATGCAGGAGCTACCTGACTCTGCACAGCTTCACTACTCAACAATTAGGCCAGGAAGTGAAGAATACCATACTCAACTGACACTGCAGTGTGGATTTCATTAAGTAAGCAGAATATGCTTCCACTGTGGATTGGAATGGGGCTGAGGCAGTGGGTTTAATGCCCCTACTCCTAAGGGAAAATGTCAGGGATTCTCTAATGGCCACAAGTGAGTCGGACCTCAATTGTGCATCTCCAAAGATGAATCCGCATTGACTGATTCCCTTTTCCCTGCACTCAAAACTTTTATCCTCAGCAGATTTTGTCACCTGGCTGCATGTTTCTTCTTCCTCTTAGGTTACTAATATACAGAGTGAATCAAACTTGTCTCATTAGGGACAAGTCCCATAACTCTCTTCCAGCAAGCTCTTTCCATTCTAACCTGCATCTACTGTACTAAGGGGCTTCATCACTTACCAATATAGGATGACCAGATAGCAAGTATGAAACACCAAGACAGTGAGGTGGCAAAATTTGCAGATGATATAAAATTACTAAAGATAGTTAAGACCCAGGCAGACTGTGAAGAGCTACAAAAGGATCTCTCAAAACTGGGTGACTGGCCAACAAAATGGCAGATGAAATTTAATGTTGATAAATGCAAAGTAATGCACATTGAAAAGCATAATCCCAACTATATATATAAAATGATGGGGGGTCTAAATTAGCTGTTACCACTCAAGAAAGAAATCTTGGAGTCCTTGTGATAGTTCTCTGAAAACATCCACTCAATGTGCAGCGGCAATCAAAAAAGCAAACAGAATGCTGGGAATGATTAAGAAAGGGATAGGGATAGGACAGAAAATATCATGTTGCTTCTATATAAATCCATGGTACGCCCACATCTTGAATACTGTGTGCAGATGTGGTCGCCCCATCTCAAAAAAAAAAAAAGATATATTGGAATTGGAAAAGGTTCAGAAAAGGGGAACAAAAATGATTAGGGGTATGGAAGGCTTCAGTATGAGGAGAGATTAATAAGACTAAGACTTTTCAGCTTGGAAAAGAGACAGCTAAGGGGAGATATGATAGAGGTCTATAAAATCATGACTGGTGTAGAGAAAGTAGATAAGGAAATGTTGTTTACTACTTCTCATAACACAAGAACTAGGGGTCACCAAATGAAATTAATAGGCAGCAGGTTTAAAACAAACAAAAGGAAGTATTTTTTCACACAACGCACGGCCAACCTGTGGAACTCCTTGCCAGAGGATGTTGTGAAGGCCAAGACCATAACAGGGTTAAAAAAAGAACTAGATAAATTAATGGAGGATAGGTCCATCAATGGCTATTATCCAGGATGGGCAGGGATGGTGTCCCTAGCCTCTGTTTGCCAGAAGCTGGGAAAGAGCGACGGGATGGATGATCACTTGATGATTACTTGTTCTGTTCATTCCCTCTGGGGCACTTGGCCACTGTTGGAAGACAGGATACTGGGCTAGATGGACCTTTGGTCTGACCCAGTAAGGCCATTCTTATGTTCTTATGTAAGAACAGCCATACTGGGTCAGACCAAAGGTACATCCATTTCAAAGCGGCTTTTTAAAAAAAAAATTTTTTTTTTTGCCGCTTGGGGCCGGCCCTGGTACCGGTGAAACAAAAGATGCCTTTCCCCATATTTGCACCGGGTTTACAAAGACATTATGACTTTCAATATTACCTCCAGGCACATTTTCTTCACTGTGTATTTCTTCCGTCTACCCTGGCCAATTCTGACTCATAACCGAGTCCTTGATGTTATGGGTATTTATTATTGGAAAAACTGATTAAACTGTAATACCTGCGTGAATGAATGCCAGGCAGATACAGCCACTGACCTTAGAGCCTCCTCTATTGTTGGAGAAGCAACTTAGTCTCCTCATTTTTTAAACACATTTGACTTTGCAGAAATCCACAAAATATGAGCAGTTTTACCTCAGTGTCTCAACATTGCTCCAACATAAACCTCTTGAAACAGTTTCTTAAATATACTGAATAACTGCAAAAAGATTAAGGCCCCAATCCAGCCAAGTACTTAGCCATGTGCATAACTTTAAACATACAAAGTAACCCCATTGACTTCATTCCCTAAGACTCTTGAGAAACATTTTCAGCTTTAATGGGAAATACGGCTGTAGAGTTGCAGCACTGAGAGCAATTTTTACTTGTGTTTAAGTCACAGAACAGACGTGGCTGGAGAGTGAGAGGTGAACAATGGGAAAGCAAGAGAGACCACAAATGAGTTAGTGAAAACAGGACTGAAGTGAGAGCAGATGGAGCAAAGCATGGAGAGTGTGAGCAGGGAAAATATTACAAGACTGCAGGTCACGTTGGGTGAAACCAAATAGCAAAAGGCATTGGGAAAACACAGCTGATAAAGGGGAACTGTTTGAAAAAAATTAAATGTTTTCCCAAAGGATGTGTGGGCCATGGAACCACAAACAAATAAAAGGCCCTGATAGGAATAAAGACTAATGTGGATGAACAAGATGTGCAAAAAGGAACTGGGTCCAAGGAAGAGGCACACCTGAGAGCTAGAAAGGCTGCAGAAGCTAAAAACAAACGTAAAGGCAGGACAAAGGCAGAGAACAGACAGGAGAATGTAGATATTTCAACGAAGATGTTAAAAAATCATGAGAATCAAGGGGCCAGTGAAAATCACTCTGGCGTAGCTTGGAGATAGTACAGGGGAATAGTTTACTGTAGCAGTTCTTGCACTAAGACCACTGGCCACCTCTGGCCCACAGAGGGCTGGCATGTCATGTGGTGCTGCAGGTTTTCTTTGCTGCTAGCTGCTTCTGCGAGTGCCCAGGCTCTTCCTGGAAACCTATCAAAATAACTGGAAAAAAAGAGGGAGAAGGAGTAAATCTAGTTGCTTTCCCCAGGAGGTCCTGCTGCATAAGAGAACTGTTACGATTGAATGTAGCGAAGTAGAATGCTAGAAGGCAAATTTGGGGCAAGGACAATTTTTTTTCTTCTGTGTTTGTCCAGCGCCTAGCACCATGGGGGGACTGGTCCATGATTGGGGCTCCTAGGTGCTACCACAATACAAATAATTAATAGCAATAATGGCCATCTCTTGTAATTCTATTATCTTTTTTTCAAAAATCAAGTTCCTTTTAAAAATATACTGTAATTTTTTGTTGTTTAGTTTTTACTTTCCAGTGCTTACAATACCCAGAAGGGAGGAAAATAATATTTCTTTCCCCAGTGGTTTTTATCCCTTTCTCACTGGCAGATACTGATTTATTTTCATTGTTTCTCCTGGAGCATAAACCAACATGATTCTGCCTTGTTGATGTCCTTGTTGTTTATCAGTAATAATGTCAGCACACTTCCGGCATGTGAGTTTGTTCTACCATAAGGATAAAGCTCCTCTGGCTAGGAGACAAAAGTTTTCTCCGGGGCTGGTCTGAAGCGTGTGGAACAAACTCCCACAGGAACTAAGGACCTTCACAAACCTTATCACCACTAAAATACATTCTGTTTATTAATGATCACATGCATTACAGTAGAGCCTCAGAGCTGTGAACACCAGAGTTACAAACTGGTAGTCAACCATACACCTCATCTGGAACCGGAAATGCGCAATCAGGCAGCAGCAGAGACAAAAAAAATAAAAATAAAAAAAGCAAATACAGTACATTACTGTGTTGTTAAACATAAACTACTAAAAAAAGGGGGGGGGAGCAGCATTTTTCTTCTGCATAGTAAAGTTTCAAAGCTGTATTAAGTCAATGTTCAGTTGTAAACTTCTGAAAGAACAATCAGAACGTTTTGTTCAGAGTTACGAACATTTCAGAGTTACGAACAACCTCCATTCCCCAGGTGTTCATAACTCCGAGGTTCTACTGTAGTCTATTCTATTGTAACTAGGCTCCTACACCATCCTCATCACCATGGTATCTGAGCACCTCCTAGTTGTACATTAAGCAAAGTGGCTAACATCTGGGGTTTGTTCTCGCTCCTCCTCCAAGGGGATAGTTGTGGGTGCAGGGTACTGTTTTGGGAAGCAAGGCACACTTCTTTGACCTTACCTTCTCTCACATAAACACAGAGCAGCAGAGCCAATGAAAAACAAAACCCTCTAGGAGCCACTCTAGAAGGGCTCAGTATTCTTCCTAATATTTTTGTCTATAAGAAGAAATGATAACCAGACAGTGGAGTAGATTGAGGAAGGGTGCATGATGGACTCCACCTTTTATATATGTGTAAAAAGGCAGGTGGCAGCATTCTGCACATGCTAGTTTGAAGTTTTACAAGTGCAATTGTTTCTCCTACACAACTGCCATCAAGTGGAATGTTCATGCAGTGCTCTCCCTTAATTATTAAATTGTGTTAAAACATGTGTTGTTTTTTTTAACGATGCCTTCCCCACATAGACACAGATTCACATAATAAAAAGGAATGCAACCTTTCCATGAACACACTTCAGAAACCTTCTTTTGTTCCCCCTTTTTTCTGTAAAACACACACACATACACACACACACACACACAATTTTATTTTTTTTAAATGTAGCCTTTGCCATGGATTGGAATTTGTTTTTTCTTCTGCAGAGCAGTAACACTGTTATGACTGAAAAGCTGAAAGGTCCAATTAACCACTCCTGTGATGTTGTTTGTGAAGCAATTAGAAAAACTGACAGAGTGTGATTAAAAACAAGAAGTTATCACTTTTTTCCCTTAAAGCAGGAGGACAACTGTTTACAGACGAATACCCACTGAATCTACAATGGGAATAATTTCCTTACTGGCTATGTAATCTCCTCCACTCCATTACTAACTGAATGTATATAGCCTTATAGTTTTTGCGCATGAATTAACACTTGTAGCTAATAGCAGTCAACTCACAAATGGACTATTACTTTTTATAGCCTTTTAGCGGAGTCAGCCTAATGGAGCAAAACTGTTAACAAATTAAGATACATTTGACAGGGCCTCAAGCAGGAATCATAACCCAAGAGTCACCATTTGAGACTCAAACACATAGATCTTTTCCTGTGAGTGGTGGCAAGTATTTAACCACAACACAAAAAGCTGGTCAAGACCACAGTTTTCTATTGCTCACTGTCAGATTCTCAGGGCAAGGGGCCTGCCTCTTTCTATGTTTGAAAGTGCCTGGCACATCTGGGGTGCTACCCAACACAAATAATAAAAAAATAATAATAATTAATAAATAATTAATAACACAGTCATATTTGTCCACTAAAAGCCCTGAATGGTATTGTAACTGTATTAGGCATCCCATTGTCATCTGGGTACCACAATCCTTCCAATCTATTCTGGCTGCTCTCTACAGTTATGCTGATTTACTGCTTATCTGAGCAGGAAATAAACTAGCAATTATTATATTAATTGGTCAAAACGTTCAAAATTATGAGCTTCAAGTTATGGACCTAAATCTCTAATTAGGCACCTAAATAAAAATGGCCTGGTTTTCAGAGGTGATGAACTCCTACCCACTTCAATGGGAGCTGTGGATGCTCATATGTAAATCTCTTTCTCTGGTAGCTCAGTACCGACCATGCTCACTATTGTTGCTTAGACCTGCTGCAGAAGTTGGGTGGATGTGAGGCCAGAAACGTTTCAATCTGCTAAAGCAGAACTCATTCACAGTGTTGCCGTTTGAATGGGGTTTCAGGGCCTCAGACTGCAACAAGGTCAGAATGACATTAGAGAAGACAGTGGTAAGTCTGTGAGGCAAAAGGAGAATCTGGTGTGGTGTGCAATACCCAACCTAGTCCTTCAGGCTCTCCTGCTGCCAGTCCAGCCAGTGCTCCATTTCTTAGGAATATCATGGTATAGGGGAAAGTCAATTTTTTTCATATTAAACCTCCTCTCCAAAAAAACCTTCCAGCATCTTTTATAACCGGGATCTCTCATCTGACACTGGTATCTTCTTTCTCCTCATCTTTCTTAAGCTCAGTGCTGCATTTGATAATGAACAGCCATGATCTATGTCTCCAGTTGTCCAACACAGGCTGTATCTTACTGTTGTGACTTTGCTCCTTTCTGGCCAACTACTCTTTAGTTATGTTGATGGAACTCTTCTACCGTAACACGCGGCTCCTTCACCCCACTGTCTATGCCGTCACTCACATTCAGTCCTTCACCTCCCTTTTTTGTGCCACCACCTTTCTGCGTGCCATAGTCATTAGCAATCTATGAAGTCCACATTTATAGACACTTCCCTGCTTTGTTTCCCCCCCCCCCCACCCCGCCACTTTCTGCCTCAAATCATCAACTCCTGGCTTTGTCATAACTTCATTCAGCTCAATACCAGGGATCCTAAAATGATATCTGACTAATATCTCATGATATCCTACACTACATCTCTGCTGTCATTACATTTTCCCCACAGATGCAAAATCTGTCTACCTCAAGGGGCTCTTAAGAGGGCTTTAGTTATAATTCTAATGACCCCGCCATTCTGTTATGATTGTAACTATCCAGAGCCAGCAGAACTCCTTGATCCCTCTAAGGCATCTGTTGAAATGTAATATGATACAATGGCAGACCAACTTAGGCTCATTTAATCCCCTGCTTTACACCCTCTAGCAATATGTATTGGCCCATTAGAGTATCATGCATCAAAAGCTCAATTTATTTTTATACAATGGGAATAATGTCAAAAGAACACTGTGTAAAACCCATGCAGGAAAAGCACTACATACATACAAAAAGGAAAGCTTGAAGCTAATATTAAATATACCACAACACTGTGAAAAGTAAGTTCTTGGCCAAGGAGTACAGCTAGAGAGACTACTGTGATGTATCACAGTAAAGAGGTCTGTGGCAAGCAGGCTATGCATTGAAGTGCTCTGAATCTCCTAGCAAGTAGTCTTGGGGCAGTATCTGGACTCCACTCCACCTCGGGAATTCCCAGAGAACTTTGCACTACCAATAAGCCTCTGCTGTTTATTGAGTCACCTCATGCCATGGCTGATGTTCACTGATCCAATCCAATGTAAGGCTCCTTCAAGAACGTCAACAGTGCACATAAGAATCCGGCCAGCAGATACAAATGACAAATGCATAAAGAATTAGCCGTTTCCAACACACAAAGCCAAATGGGCGTCTTGCTGCTCAGAATGTTTCAGTAAGTGAAGCATGAAACCAACTGTTCACTTTAGCTAAACTGTTCACTTAAGCTCGGATGATTAAACTTTCACCAGCAGCTGAAGTATCCTGCAGCCTTAACAGGAATACGAACACATTAACGTTTCACTGGCTTCACCTTTAATGAGCAATTTGCCCTATAGTCTTAAACCATTAACATTCTTGGGAGCTGCAAAGGTTCCAGTCTCAGAGTGGCTGGCAGATTTTAAATGTTTTCCAGTCTTAAAGCGCCCCCGTCATCGCCCCTTCCATGACAAAAAAAATAAAAAAAAGGGAGGGGGGAAAATAAAACCCCTCCGATTTTCCTAACACGAATGAACTTTCAAGGTATGGCTCAGATTTTGTGAATAGAGTTCACTTTTAATGAGATGAAAGATTGAGAGGAAGGATGGTCCAGAGATTAGGGGGCCGGCCAGGGTGTGTGTGTCAGGAAACCCAGGGTCAGTTCCCTGCGCTGCAGAGGACTTCCTGTGTGTGACCCCAGGCAAGCCACTTAGTTTCTGTGGTCCAGATCCTTGAAGGCGTTTAGATGCCTAACTTCCATTGATTTCAATACCTAAATAGCCTCGAGCATCTGGCCTTAGTCTCTCCTGGGGCTCAGCTCCTTCTCTGTAAAATGGAAATAAAGGGACTTCCCTTTCTCACCGCCGGGGTGTTGTGAAGGGAAACACATTCACAGCTGTGAGGGGCTCAGATACTACAGTCAAGGGGCCCATGTAAACCTAAAATACTCAAAGGAAGAAAATGTAGCTAGGGTCACAAGTCTGGCCCCAGCACGCTCCTAAGAGCAGCCAGCGTCTACTCGCTGAAAGAGGACAGTGATAGGAGCAATAATTTCACAAGTTGGCCATTACCTTTAAAAACTCTCAAGTGTGGCTTGTTAGATCATTATTAGCCTGTGCTAATGTTTCCCATCACGCTACCCACTCCCAGCTATACGGCTTATGTGATTTATGTGGTATTTCATTTGTAAAGTTTTATTTTTAACCAGCTGGTTATATAAATATATCCATTGTTGTCAGGCTGTGCTGATTGGCTGGTGGGCAGGACTACGCTGGCTTGGGTGGTTTGGTTCATGGGCAGAGGGAGGGTTTGGAATAGCAGGGCATTGTGTTGACTCACTACTGTGTGAGACATGAGCCAATCTTTAAAGTTTTCAGTGGTGCTTTCTCACCTGCAGTTTGTGGTTGCCATTTCTATGTGTTTCCTGTGGTGTGGCGGGTTTCTTCCTGTTTTACTTTGATACTTGTTATTATCAGTGACCATATTTTGCTCTACAAAGTCCTGTGTACTTTGGGCCCTGACTTTTTATTAGCAACCAGGGTCCCAATTCTGCTGTCACTCACACAGCTGACAAACAGGACTCTAAGCAGGAGGAGTCCTCACCCGGCTCTGCACACACTGAATATGGTCCAAACTTGACAGTGGGTTTGCCTTTAAGGTTAGCTCATATGACAACCACAAAACACAAACCTCAGCCTTAGGTGACTCCAGTGACGATTGCGTCACAGACTACACAGCAGTTAGAACACCAGCATTCATCTACGCCCTGGCTATATTAGCACTCCCACTGCTGTCATTGGTGGAGCTGCACCAGTGGGAGAGAAACAGTGGGAGAGTTTAAGATCGATGCTGGAGTAGACAAAGCCTTATCTGCCTAGACTGTAGCTAACTGAGAACCCCTGATCTAAGCTCGGAGTGACTTGGGATGTCTATCCTGTGATCAAGCCCCTGACAGAATGGAAGAACCCTACATTCCCATGCAAGGGCCTAGAATCTGTTACAAGCAATAACTATAGAGTTACATTAGTGTAAAACCAGAATATGTGAGGTCGCCACCTTAAGAGGGGAGATTACCTGAGATGCACTTGCTCGCAGTTCTCAGTCAGTTCTCAGGCTGGTGGGCTGCATGGGGGCATTCTCCATAGGTGGCCTTCCTCTCTGGAATTCTCTTCCCACATTGGTCAAGTTTGTGGACCTTCAGGGTTCACTGCAAGGCCTGTCTATTCTCTCAGGGTTTTGTCCTAGGTGGTATGTGGGGGTTTTTGGGGGGGGAGGAGGAGGGGTTTATCTTGAGGAATTTCTTTCACATGCCACATAGTCACTTCAGCTACATTTCGGTCTTAAATTGACCTTTGTTTCAAGGAAATAAAAGACAACGGTACAATAAATTCAGGACAAAGCTCATTTGTATGGGACCCTTAAACTGTTTTATTTGTAGTAGTGAAATACAAGGCAAAGTGCATCCTCAGGGCAGGACATGGGATTAGGTACCAACATGCCTGAAAATAAAGACTGGATAGGAGTGAAAGACATGGAGGCTTCCAAAATGCCTGGCAGTGTTGTTCTGGGCTGTGGGTAGGATACCTGTGGTTTGGTTTGCCTGCATCGTGGGGTTCAGGGCTCTGTGGGGAGAGCTGCTGCTGCCTGCTCAGGAATGGTTCATTTCAAAAAGTCCTGTTACTTTTCTCTCTCTTTTTTTTTCTTCTTCTTCTCAAAAACAGCATGTTACGCCCCAGCATGGATTTCATGTCCCTTGATTTTTAGGATTTTTGTGTTTGTTGTTAGTGTGAGGGGGAGGGAAATTAATTGAAGGAGGAAAGAGAGGCTGCCTGTCTGAGAGCATGCAAAGACTCTGACACGGGCTCAGGTTCTTTTTCTCATCCATCTTGAACTAAATATCTTACAGCATGGCTAAGCTGTGGACTCTAATAACTATCTCCAGGTATGTGAAGAATATACACTTCAAGGAGAAAGAGCAGGTCTGTAAGGTGGCGCAAGGAAATATAACTCCGAGGAATGAAATGAAATTTGGTAAAGGAAAATTAGGCTGGATATCAGGCACACTCTGCTGATAGTGAGGACTGTTACATTGAGGAATAGACTCACAAAGGATAAAGCGGAATCCCACTATGTCATTGAAAACTTCATCGGTCACAACATTCATGACAATTCAGCAGGTGGAGCTGGATGAGTCATTCATAACATGCAATTTATTAGGCTCTTTATTTGGCCTCTTTTTCTTGCAACTCTAGCACCCCTAGTTCCAGCACCTATGGCTTGGGTTGTTGGTTGGTCACAATTTATTACAAATATTTGGTACTCAAAATTCAAGCTGTTTGAATTAAACAGTTTGGTCACATGTTACTGGGCTGAACTGGGAGCAAATTTTTCAATAGTGCCTAAGTGACTGAGGATCCTCTCTCCCATTATGCTCCTAAGTGCCAAAGTTGCTTTTCGAGTCTCCTTGAACACTTTTAAAACACTTACCCAGGGTACTGGTGCAAAGAGTCATGACTCAATTTGCAATTTTAATTCCTTGAATATTCTACAATATCTCCATAAAATATTTTAGCACATTGTCACCACTTAGTGAATAACAAATAATAACGAATCTGGTTGTTGCAGAGAACACTCTTGCCAGGGAATTCATTTGATTGGATTTTTGCAGGAGGCAAACACAAGGAGAATGAACACAGGCTGATATTCAGAATTCAAATGAATAGTCTAATTTTTTTCTTCAGTTTTTATCCATTTCTAAGTATCAGGAGTAACACTGCACTGATTGAGGCCCCAAATCAGCAGTCCATTCCTATTCAGCAAAGCACACAAGCACATGCTTAACTCCCATTGACTGCAACAGGGCTTCAGAATGTACCTAAAGTTCAGCATGTTCTTAGTAGTAGTGATGGACAAGATGAGGTGGTCTTCCATCTCTAACTTCTGTGATTTGGGGATTTATTTACCTATTTATTTATTTAATACATTTAAAACTAAGTTAGCATCACGTCTTCAAACTTCAGCAAGTTTAGCTGAGAAGCCATTTGAGTCCTGAAGAAAGTTCAGGTCATTTGTTTCATCCAATCTAGTTTGTGGGTCCCTAATTGTAACTGTACACTGAATTTTTTGTTGGAAACCCCTCTGCATGAGCCAGCTGGGAAGAGTGCTCTCTGAGCACAGGCAGTGTAGTATATATCCAGTGCATATTTGCATTAAAAGTTCTTAAGCAAGGTTGATTTTTGTGGAAAACGTATTTGGTGTTTGTGTTTTACTGATCTTTAGAGATTGAAGGTGAGCACAAAGGGGCCACATATAACAGGACAATAAATCTGGAATCTGCTAGATTTCATAAATGTGACACAGTGTTTCCCTTCCTGTAGTTGAGAAAATATTGATTTGATCCTAGTTAGGCGATGAATGCCCACAAAATAAAACCCTTTTTCTGGAATGATGACCAGGGGCAGATTAGAGCAGCTAGGTAAGAAATCAGCAAGTATTTATCAAAGGCCTCTAAGGCAGTGCAAACTATAGTGAGTTCAAAAGCAAGAGACTTTTAGTCTTCATACAACTGACAGGGTCATAACGTTTCAAGAATTCCAAGAATCCATGTGGCTGTTCCATTAAACACCCCTGATTAGTGAACGCGCTGATAAACTTCAAGAGTCAGAGGTCAACATTGTGAAGTCGAAGGTACCCCAGGTATCTGAAAGTGTCTTCAGAATTCGTACTTCTCTTGTTCAGTTAACCCTTCCTTCACTTTACAAACTGCTGCTGGAAATGCAAAAAAGAGAGAAAGAAACCATCTTTCAAATAATAGTTTCAACAGCATTTTGTATAAGTATGGAGGGCTATTTTGAAAGCTATGCAAAAATGACCTAAGATCATCACCTTGAAATTGATTTGGGTTGCTAATTTTTTTATTTATTTATTTCAGATGCATGCTAATGCAACAGTTTGAAGAACTAATAAACATGTTAAATACCGCATTTACCCTCCCAGCTCATCCAACCTCCTGATCACCCTTTCTATGTCCCTCCCCTCACATACCCCATCACATACCTCAGATGATAAAATTATGGCATCAGCCCATCCATTTAAATACCTTAACCTATCAAATTGCAAACTGAAATGGAATTTCAAAATACCTGACCGGGAGCAGTCACACAGCTCTGCCAACACACAAAGCTCTCTCCTTTCTTAACAGTTTCACTGTAGTAGCTACTCTTGCTAAGTGATTCTAATAAACAACAACCCACAAATGAGCTAGAAATGATTGGTAAGACCAGAAAATCACAGTTGCATGTAAGTGATATTTGCTCCTATAACATAAACACACTTACCAAAGGCTAGCAGATGCCATGGCTTTCTTAGTCCAAGTGTTAGATTTTAACTATTCTCAGGCCATATCTATATTAGAAAGTTTTACAGGTAGTATTTGTGCCAACGTACAGCTGCTGACATTGCAATTTCACTAGCGCTCATGCACGCTTGGCTGCCTTTCCTGGTGAAGTGTGTGCTCACAGTGAGTGGTTGTACTGGCAAAAGACACATTGCACTATAGGCAGGCATCACAGTGCTCCCCGGGCCACCATCCAGTGAACTGCCTCTGTTCCAACCCATAATCTTATCTTCCATGCCATTTTTTAAAAACTCCTACAGGTCCCTCTGGTCTGTCCGATAATTTACTATTTTTTGCAACAATTTGCAGTCTCAGAACATACAACGCTTCAAACTACATTGTGTTTTTGACCGTCTGGAGGGTAAAAAAATTAATTTCTTGATCAGTTTAGGACCACAGCTTGGCTTACCAAGAAGTTTCTGTCAAAAGAAATGTCAGAGAATGTGGGAAAACACAAATGGAGCAGGGAAAAGCCATCTCGGAGACAAGCAATATCCTGTAATGGCTATAATGATTTTGAAAAACACAAGGTCGCAGATAATTAGGAACCTAATTCTCCTTTGAAAGAATCTGTCAAGCTGCTTCCTTACCTCAAAATAATCGCTGATTGACGTTATTGCTGTGCTAACAAACTCATTGAAGATAATATCTATGTAGGTTTTACTGCCCATGCTAACCAGATGAAGTTCAGTAATTACTGCCTTGCCTTGAGGTAAGACCAAATGAAGATTTCCATTATTCTTCTAATGAAATCGTTATAACCAGGCCTGATTTTCAGAGGTGCTGAATGACTACAACTTCCAGTGAAGTCAAGCAGAGGTGCAGGTGCTCAGCACCTCTTAAAATCAGGCCCATGATTGTTTATGCCGGATATATCCATGTGGCCAGGTGCTTTGCAGGGCTACATCGGAGACTGACTTCACTGAGAAAGTGACAGAAATGATTGTCATGCAAATGTAATATTAAAAGAGGAGGAAACAGGCAAAGAGTAACATTAATTAACTGTTCCAGTGTTCTGGTCACAGTTGGCTGGTTACTATGACAATATGTACTGTTTCTTTAAACTCTACTGAGAAGCCAGGTAGGAGGGGGCTGGGCGAAGGTTTTAACACAAGCTTTGCAGTACAAGAGAGAGTAAGATGGTGGGTCTGATTCTCCATTGCCTGACACCCTGGGTAGTCATTTATACCTGTGCAAGGAGGATGTAAAATACTGTCACTCTTATCTGGTAGGATTTCACACCCGCTTTGCACGGATGTCAATGGCTATGCATCCACATTGGGGCCAGTAACTTTGGGGATAATATTGGTTTTTCCTTATTCTACAAATGTTTTTTCTTCAGTGTTGGAAGAAAGTGACCCTTTCTGTGATTTGTCGCCATTGCCACTCGGCACTTACAGTCCAACCTCCAACACCGTTTTGGTGTGGTTCACAAATGGGATCACAATTCAGTTTACACCTAAAAAAGCACCTGGCAAAGAAATAACATTTAAAGCATCTGCACAGGCAAGAGAGAGAGGCTTGTTTCTTAGTTCATGGGGTCAAAAAAGTATCTGGCAATGGTAGAAATGGATTGGGCTACTATTAGCAAGAAGATCACTGCTTGCAACATGATGGGTGTTTCCCTGTTGTGACAGAAGCAGTTGCACAGACTTGAGCAGCTTGAAAACCATTGGATTTGGATAAGAAAGCTACATTGTCAAAGCAGGAAAGAAGTAAATTGTTGTATACTAGTTACGCTGGGAATAGAAGGATGCTCTAAAGCTGGGGAGATGGGTGGGTGGAGATGAATGTCTATTGTGGATTACAGCAAAGAAGATTAGTAATATTTGAAGCAAGTTGCTCAAAAGGAGAGACCACCTAAGTGAAACAGCAGCGCCTGACCGGGTTGAGTCATAGGGTAAGGATTGAGGAGCAGAGGAAGTAGGGGTATAAAAGAAGGGTGCCTCTGATCCAGGGAGAGTTTGGAAAACCAGGAGGATAATAGTGAAATGAATTCTGAGAGAGTAATACTTTGCTTGATAGTAACATACCATCCTTTCCTAATGATTTCTGAGCACTTGATAAGCTATAGACAGCACCACTGAAATGCAGCCAGCTCTGGGGTGGAGTGCAATAGCATAACAGTGCGTGTGTGCACGCACATGGCTGGTGGTGGATTTTGACTAAAGAGGCAACAGAACACCTTACTCGTATGAAAAATCCCATGGAATATATAATGTCTGTGCAGAGCCGACAGGACCTCCGTTTTTAAAGTCTCATTCAAAACAGCCATTCAGCGTAAACTATACAGATCTCACTGTTCCTTTCTAAGAAAGATGAAGGGATGAGAAGATCCTGCTGGAATTTGATAGTGTGGTTGTAAGCAGTCTAACAATTTCAAGTCTGGTGCTTTGGCCACTAAGCCATCCCTTCCACCTGGATGGGATCCCAGCAGATGTGATGGAAGATGGGGGTGATATGGCTCTTGATGGAGTGAGGGAGCAGTTTAGCTGCAGTACGTTGGACACCTGAAACTTAGAGTTGGATATGGGAAGACCATAGAGGAAGGGGTTTGCTCTAATCAAGGGAAGAGCTAATAAAAGGATAGCTAAGGAGTACAGCAGAAGCAGGGCCTCTTTAAGGATGACATCTGGCCATGTCCTGGAGTGAAAGGCAAGCTTAAGGCCAAGGGAGGGATGGAGGCTAACATTGTATGCAGGTTTTTGTATTTGTTAGAAGAAACACTCAAACTCGTGTATATTGGTGTAGCTCCATTGAAGTCGAAGTGGCCAATTGACACCAGCTGAGGATCTAGCCTATTCATTCAATGCAGAAATTTTTACATACAAGGTTTGTTCCAAAACAATCAAACAAACAAAAAATTGTTTCCCAAACCAGCTAAGATAGCTAAGAGACAGCCCAAAGTTATCTTCCCATAATTTACAGGATCCAAGCCTTTAAAAGCAAGGAAATGAATCATTAGGGTCATAATAAAACTTTTGCAAGCCACATAAGAAAAAAACGTATTTTCTTAAGTATAAAGAAGTATTTCATCACACTACAACCTTAACTTTGACTGATGGATACTTTTAGTGTATTGTTTTTATCTTGAATCCAGTATCTAATTTTTTTTCTTTTAATGAATACTGTTAAATTGGAAATATCAGTTAATATATTTATCAATTAACAGTGGGAATATTTTTGTGACATATTTATATTGACTATGTACAGTAGATGGAATTTCATAGGAAATGAATAACATTGATTTATGGTGAAACTGTATGTGGACTTGCATTTGAGGCTACTTACTCTAAGATCACCATTCCTTATGCTTCTTGATGTCTCTCTCCAGCTGCTGCTATTTACTCTGTAATTGTATTATTTACTGTAACTCCTTTGGAAATAGATTGTATGGAAGATGCTAAACAAAATTAAGTTGCACTGTATATTGTCCTATGAATGTCCAAACATCAAACAAAATGGAGGCAACATACTTGTTCAGTTTTTCTTCCATACTTGCGGGCCTGTCTCTCCTTTACACTACAGCCCTTTTACATCTCTCTGGCAGTGTAAAGGGACCCTGTAGTGTGTGTAAATGTATAACTAATATAATGAGAATCAGGCCCTTATGTCTCCAAGTTCTTGCCTTCCTCATATTCTTTCCCATTAACTTTATTCTAGCACTTTTTTTGTCTTCAAACAGCATTGCAGGCTACCACACATGTATACAGGACTGGATGTATATAGGATTTGCAGCCTGGATGTCTTCTGGCATAGAAGCCTGTTTACCTGTTAACTTTTTTCTCTTCCCCTGGATAAAGGGCTAAAAATCTGAGAGAAAAGTACAAGCAAGATCCATCAAGTTGATTATCCTGTTTGGTTTGGGTTTTTTCCCCTAGCAGCTAATAATATACTATCCCTGTCCTTGTCTGAGCATGACAATTGCTATTCAAAGGATTTTTTATTTTGTAGAATGGAAGCTGACTATAATTTTTATCATACCTATGGCCCTCCAGCAAGATCCATTTCAGTGGATATTGTTTGTACCTATACAATGGAATTCTGTCCGGTCACTGTGAAGGCACAAATACCATGCACATAGATTTCATACTCCGAGTTCCAAGCACCTTTTTGTGGATGCACGGTTCTTACATAGTTTTATAAAGTTTTATGTTAACAATTTGACCTGCATTTTCCTCCTTTTAAATTTCTGAGGCTTCCTTCCAGATGTGTTTCTGCCTGCCTGACCCTGCTGTCAATATGTGTTAATTTCATGGCCATTTTTTGTGTGTGTGTTTGGAAACAAACAGGGAAAAATAAATTTGAAGTCAAGAATGAGCCCAGTGCTTCTGACAGAGGGAACAACGTTATTAATCATCATCACCAACATCATGATCCTTCTGTATCTTCTGCCATCTGACAAAATCAATGTGCCTTACAAACATTAAGCCTCAAAACATTCCTGTGAGGTAGAAGAGCAATATGCCCCATCTTACAGATGAGAGCATTGGATGCACAAAGAAGTTGAGTGACCAAAGTTACACAGTGATTTAGTGGTACCAGAGGGACTAGAACACAGGCGTCCAGACTGCAGGTCTTGTTCTTTAACCACTAGATAATCTGCCTCTCAGTAACTGTCAGAGAGATGAGAGAGACATTTCACCTAGCAGGAGGACTTTGGTCTTTGAAATAATCAAGAATAGGAAGTTTGGTGTAGCTAGGAACTGAGATTATTTAATTCAGTTTAAGCACTTATCCAAAGGTCTAGCATTATAGATTAAATAATTAGGAGTTAGGCAGATGAGTGTTTTATGCAATTCAGTGTAGAAAAAATAAGCTAAATATTTAAACTAGGAATGAAACGTGTCTTCCTCTGACAAGAAGGATGGAAAGGGGCTGCTTCCTTTTTTATAGCACCCCAATCAGACAGCTATAGAGTGGCATTTTTATGGCTGTCAGCTGCCCCAGACAGAGAGAGACTGAAGAGACAAGGACCAGTTGAAAGGATTGGGGTGGGAGTCAAGGTAGCATGGGCTAAAAATTGCACCTAGTACAAAAGTTACTGTTGGGAGCTGGGTAACTGAGATGAGGGCTTCAAGAATTCATCTGCTGTCTGGCTTTTAACTCTTGTGATGAGGAATAAACCCCCTTCTCTAATGGCCTGAACACTCCCCCAGAATGGTGATGGGCATCAGTATCAGAACTGAGATCGACAGATACCTTTCCTCCTGTACCAAACTCATTCAACAGAATTTCTAATATACGGGCTAGTTCATCCAACATGGTAATAATTCTGTGACGCAGCACGAAGTAGCCCTTGTAAAAGGGCTAGGACTCTGGATCTCCAACCCTTTCCCCACAGCTCATTCTGACTGTCTGTCAGACATTTGGCGAGAGAGAGTTCTGCCTGTCAAGGAGAGTGTACGGGCCTCAGTTCAGCTTTCCATGTGAGAGATGATACAACTGGGAAGGGAACCATGTGAATTTATAATGTCCTGGAGCCAGGCCCACTGTTACCTAGTGTTGCACTGAAGAAAGTAAGAACAGTGCTGCAAAATGTGTGTCTCTGTGAAGTATTAATCCTAGTTTGCTCATTCCTGCCGTTGATCTAACAGGAGTTTCCAAGATCCCCATTCCAAGTTGTAACCAACTGCCTGCCTGTCTCTGGCTACCAGTCAGAACCCAGAACCTGGCCAACAAATATGTTGCAGTGTCACTGCCCTCTAGTGCATGGAATATGCTAGACCTGCTCCAGTACAGCTAAATATCTGGAGCTGTTTGTGTAGTGCAGTGGTTTTCAACCTGTGGTCCGCTGCCCCCTGCGGGTCCGCAAACTATGTCTAAGATTTCCAAAGGGGGCTGTGCCTCCATTCAAAAAATTTTAGGGGTCCACAAATGAATGAAGCTTGAAAACCCCTGGTTTAGTGTATCACATAGATCAGTGACTCAACCTTTCCAGATTACTGCACCCATTTCAGGAGACCAATTTGTCTTGTGTACCCCCAAGTTACACCTCACTTAAAAACTATTTTCTTACAAAATCAGACATAAAAATACAAGCATGTCACTGCCCGCCATTACTGAAAAATGGCTGACTTTCTCATTTTTACCATATAATTATAAAATAAATCAATTGGAATATAAATATTGTATTTATGCTTCAGTATATAGAGCTGTATAAACAAGTCATTGTCTGTATGAAATTTTAATTTGTACTGACTTTGCTAGTGCTTTTTATGTAGCCTATTGTAAAACTAGGCAAAATCTAGATCAGTGGATGTACCCCCTTGGAAGACCTCCGTGTACCCCCCAGGGGTACATGTACCGCTGGTTGAGAACCACTGGCATAGATCTGGGGCCAGTCCAGTTTGCTGTGTGCTCTCTGGAGCAGAGCAAGGCAATTTGCCCCAACCTGTGCAAAAGCTTTTGTGCTAGTTGGTTGTTGCCTGTGTTTATATAGCACTGGTGCAATGCTGCCCTTATCTTGGTTGGTGCCTCTAAGTGCTACTGGAATGCAAACTAAAAAATATTAATCATCCCCTCTCGTCCCCAAGCACAAAGTGCTGCCTGCTTTCCTAGAATGGGAACCTGAGAGGAGGATCACCAGACACAATTGGTGATCTACTACCATCATTCAAGTTGAGGCCGTCTTTCCCATTGCTATCCCTGATGCACGGTAGCTAAGTCAGGCGTCACAACTTATTTATTCATTTATTAATTTTGAAAGTGTCCCTCCTATAACAGTGTTTGAGATAATGTGTGCAAACCAGGAAAGGTAAGTCAAACTGGGCCCAAATCCAGAGGGATCTGCATGCAAATAAACAGGACTAAAAATTAAACATCCTTCAAGAAAGGAAGATCAAGTGAAAATTTCGAGGCCAATATGATCAAAGGTGGACTTTGAAGGCAGCCACTGATGGACTCCAGAAAATATCCTCAGGGGAGAGCTTAGATAAGGGCCTTGAACTGAGAAGCCCAGTTCAGCTGGAAACTGAGGACAGGGATCAAGGAATGCTTGTCAGCTCAAATTACTGGTTCAAGGCAGCATTTCCTATTGACACAAAAGCAACTACTATGAATACAAGAAACTAAAAAGGATGCGGGGGTTGTTTAACTTGTCATATGGGTCTGCTCAGTGTTGTCACAGGAGGGTTCTGACAGGGCGAGTAAGGCACTGAGGCCCTTATATCATAGTGAGGGAAGCCAGGTAATACCTAGATAGATAGAGGAGTTCAGTGACTTGCCTGGGCACAGTTGCCTAGTGCATTAGGCATTGGCTGTAGAATCAAAAGACCTGTATTCTAATCTTGGGTCTGACAATTTCCTATGATTAGTTAGCACTTTTTACCAACATTTGCCTTGCACTCATAGACTTTAAGTTCAGAAGGCATCATCATGATCATCTAGTCTGACCTCCTGCACATATATGACTTAGATGCATAGTCAATGTGTGTGTCTTGTGAGTGTGCTTGAAATGAGACAGAATTGTGCTTGGGCCTTTACAAGCTAACTAAGCTAGTACTACTCAAGCTTTTAATTGACCTGTCAATGCTATTTATTTAAAATTGAGAACACTGTTCCCTAAGCTGCAGATGAAGAGCATTCAGCACAGTTCAGGGGGTGTGAGTGCATCTGGGTTCCTCTAGTGCAAATGCAACTTAGAGCAGCCCCAGGGCTGCCTAAGACTCCTACAGGGCATTCCAGTAGCTAGGATAACAGGGAAGTAGGGATGCCCTGGCTTAGCCCCCTGCACCTCTATGGCAGCGCAACATTTGCCAAGTATCCCCCTATACTGGGAGGAATCCTCCGTACATGTTCTTGAGTATACAGAATATGTATTTAGAGCATTAGTAAGTGTTCTTTAGTGCAAGGGGCCCAATTCTCAGGTCTAGCTGAGCATAGTTTAGTGTAGTACCTGAGGAAAGGGAGAAAGGCAGCTGTATGCCATTTTTGTGGCTCCCTGAACCTGGTATTTTGGCCCCCTCTGCAAATTAGAGCAAACTCAAAGCTGGTCTAATTTGCACTCAGCTGCAAACAATCCAAAGGGGGATTGCCAGAACCTCTGACACACCACACATGCTGGGATGGAAAGGGTTGGCATAGAGGTGGTTATGTCAGCTTTGTGCTAAGCTGGAATTCCTCCAGACCTCATGTGGACAGATAAGCCAGCTGTACAACCCCTTGCACCATCAGAGCTGCACACACAAAGGGACCGGAGCAGGGCCAAGGATCAGGCCCAGGGTTTTTCAGACGCAAATTACAGAGATGCAACAGTACTTCCATAGGTAAGGATGTCACAATTTTTATGTTAAATTGGTCATTAAAAATGTTTTTTACCACAGGAAATTGAAAATATGTATTTGACGTATCTGAAACTGTTTTAACTTGCATCTTGATTATTCCAGATGTTCTCCAGATGTCTGAGGGATAGACAGTTAGAAACAGCAGAATGCGTTGGCTTTAACAAATCCCAACTTCAGAGCAGCCAGAGCAGAACTTTTTGTTAATTTTGATATTTCTTGTAGAGGTAATTTCAATCACCAGTCAACAAAACTTACTTCCAATCAGTCAAATAAAGTGATTTGTTCCTATTTACTCTATTTCTACACAGAGAATGTGCATAGAGAGGTAAATTCTCTCCCAACTGCTTCCCATTCTATTCTGTTTAGGTTTGTATGCAGCAGTCATCACTGTGGTATCTGAGCACAGAAGGCCCAATAAGCAGTGGAAATTATGTGATTCCATTGTGCAGGGGTTGAGTTAGGGGCCTACTGGGATCCTGCAAAACTTGCATATTTGGGGGCTATACTTTTCAGGAGTTTCCTCCACTGCAGCACATTTGGCCAATTCGGAGTTCGGAAGTTGATATGCAAATACCATTAACCAACACACCCGACCCCCTGTCACCCTCAGAGGAGAGACCAGCATCCTTCAAACTCAACAGCAGAGGTGGAATGGCTCTGCTGCCCCTCTGTGGTGTGGGAAAAGTATTCAATTCTTACCTCCAACCCAGAAGAAATCTAACCTAACCAGTTCCAGGATCTGGCCCAGAATTTGGTGTCTTCTCTCTGCAGAGAGTACTGCAGTTGGAAAGGCACATTTCTAAGTCAGGCCTCATTTGTAAATAAGTTGCAAGTGAGCTATCAAAATCTGATTAATATTTTAATATTTATTCAATCCTTAGTGATCTTGCCAATGGCTTGACCTTCCGAGATAAAAGCCATTTCTATCTAATTCATTAAGTGGGAGGAAATAAAGTAGTTACTCCATCTTTGTTCCTTTAATTTCCAGAAGTCAGAGACAGTGAGAGAGGTCACCTATAATTTGTACATCTATGGCAAGGAACCACGAAGTGAATGAAGGATGAAAAGCTTGTCTAAACACAGAAGTTGCACTGGTTTAACTTAAATCGGTTGAATTAACTGGGTACAACATTTGTGTGTGGACTCTTTTATTTTGGTTTAAAACAGATTATATCAGTTTTGCTTGCATATTCGATTTAAGTCAGGTTTAAAGTGATAGAAGAAGTCTGTACACAATTGCACTGGTTTAACTAAATAGGTATAAAATAACACCTTTAGTTATATTGGTAACAACTTTGTTTGTAGACAAGCCTAAGTGAAAATCTTAACTGTAAATTTCCCTGCTATTGTGAGGATCACCAAAATATTTAATTGTACTTCAATATTGCTTCTTGCATGTTTTTATTTTATTAAGATTCATTGAATAAAGAAAATACATATATGAGAGTCTGAGAGACTTCTAGAATTGATATTATTTTCAATTTACATCAGAATGGTGTCTTAGAAAATAGTACTTAGGGAAATAAATTCTTCTACTGATAGGAAAGATCACCATTGTATTCAGAAACTGTCTATATAGTTCATTGCACTGGTGGAACCTAGTTTACTGTAAAATAGGACACTACATGATTCAAGTAATGAACTGGCTTGTACATGTCTACCACAGACAGGGCCGGTGCTTTCACTAGGCGACCCTAGGCAGTGGCATTTGGGGGGTGGCATTTCGCCGCCCTTGGCAGCAGGTGGCTGCCTCCTGCCTCCCGGCTCCACGCTCGAGCCGGGAGGCAGGAGGCAGCTGCCCGCTTCCTCGTGAAGCCCTGCTGTGGCGAGGGCTGTTGCCGTGCCACTGGGGCTCAGCAGGGCTTTGTAAGGGCAGCTCGCCGCGGCTGCCTCCTGCCTCCACGCTCAGTGGCTGAGCGTGGAGCCAGGAGCTGGGGAGGCGCTGCGGTCAGGGGGAAGGCTGCCACAGGAGGGGGGCTGAGCTGCCGCAGGCAGGGGGGTTAGCCACCGTGAGGGGTTGGGGAGCTGGCCACCGCGGGCTGGGGGCTGAGCTGCCGCGGCCCGCGGGCAGGGGGCTTAGCTGCCGTGGGCAGGGGAGTGGGGAGCCACCATGGGGGGTATGGGGAGCCTCCTGCTGCGGGTGGGGGGAGCTGGCTGCCGCGGGGGGGGGGCGGCGTTAGCTGGAGGGGGGGCGGGGCACAGGGCTGGTGCAAGGAAGTTTCGCTTAGGGCACGAAACTTCCTTGCACCGGCCCTGACCACAGCCCTCTGTTGGATTTAAACACAACTGTTCAACTGCATATCATAAGGACTAATGTAGGGTATTTTCATTTCTTTTATTGTTATAGCAGAGGTTAATGTTTTGAGGAGCAACAGTAACTTCTGCTTTCCAAAGTCTGCACTGTCCACTCCACATAGAGGTGCCTAAGAAACAGGTAGTGGCAGGAACTGCCATGTGGAAGAGACCCTAGAGAACAACTTGGTGGGGCAGCTTTTATTGCCTTAATATGGAGAAAATTACCAGCAGAGGAGTTAAGAATAAAATTCTCTCTCACCATGTCCAATAACAGGCACGAGGAGGGCAGGGGGCCACTATTGTTCATCTCCTTTCAACCTTTTCCCAACTTAAGCTCAGCCTGGACCAGGGCAATTTTCAAAAATTTCCCAACATTGCTACCAATTCAGTTCACTACTGTCAGCAACATTGGGAGCCCTAGTGCCTGATTCTGTTGCCATGAACCTTGTGTAGTTATTGTGGGTGAAACAGACATCTGCTTTGCCCTTTGTGGTGGTGTAAACTGTTCATGGTGCAGGACAATGAAGAATCAGACCCCTGGTGTAGAGAGGGCTTCCATGGCTGCCCATGTCATAAGCACTGTGTCCATAAGATCTGCTTTGATCAATGTTAGACGACATGGCTCCTGATGCTCCATTGCCTTTGTATAGTCATTTATACCTGTGCAGTGAGTGCAAAACACTACCACATCAGAATAATTGTGTTTTACACCCACATGCACTGTTGCAAATGATTGCATAAGGTGCAGGCAGTTTTGACAATGCTCATGATTTTATTGTGACTCTCACGATATTTGGTGTTACTCTTAAAGCCCCAGCTCCCCGAGTCAGGTGATTTACTAAGACTCTCAACTTTTTTTTTAAAGGAGGTTTTTAGCCTTCATGGAGTGAGGTCAAAGGGTCAAATGAAGGGAACCTGATGGGGACACCGAGCAGAGAAACCTGGACAATGCCCATTGCTCCTCAAAGGCGTCAAGGGAGCCAGCAGACGGCGCCCAGAGAAACTCTGCCTGGATGCATGAGCGGACGGAGGATCAGAAATAGGCCCCACAGTCACAGGAGACCCCATTGGCCAACCGCCTCTCGCTGGTTTTATAGATGGCCAGTTTAGCCAGGGCTAAGAGGAGGTTGACCAGGAGGTCCTATGACTGTGGGGCCACGGATAGGGAGTGTATAGATAAGAAGGTGAGGGGAAAAGTGCAACCAGAAATGTAAGAGTATGTCCAAGAGGAGCCGGAATAGGGGCTGCAACCTGGCGCACTCCAGATACACATGAGCCAGGGTCTCCCTCATGCCGTAGAAGGGGCAGGTGTCTGGGATGGGGGTGAACTGTGCCAAGAACACGCCCGTGCTCACGGCCCTGTGAAGGAGCCACCGACTGATATCCCCGGCGGGTTCTGGGACCAGGGTGGAGTATAGGCTGGCCCACTGAGGTGCCTCACCCTCCAGAGGCAGTAGGGTGACCAGATAGCAAGTATAAAAAAATCGGGACATGGGGTGGGAGGTAATAGGTGCCTATGTATGGAAAAGTCCCCAAAATCGGGACTGTCCCTATAAAATTGGGACATCTGGTCACCCTAAGAGGCAGTAGGAGGTCCCGCCACTTCGTGCCGGGGCTGGACATGAGGGTGAGGACGTGAAGGGTGTGGCGTACAAGCGTGTACAGATGTTTCCTTGGCACCGTCCAGAAACGAGCCAGCTGCAGAGAGCATCTCCCTGAGGCAGGGGGCGGGGCCAATGGGGGGAGAGCAGCTCCCTGAGGCAGGGGGCGGGGCCAATGGGGGGAGAGCAGCTCCCTGAGGCAAGGGGCGGGGCCAATGCGGGGAGAGCGTCTCCCTGAAGGCAGGGTGGTCCGGCGCGCGCGCTCTCTCTTTCTCTCCGTCTCGGAGCGGGCGGGGTCAGTCCCCCGCAGCTTCCGGCGCGGTGTGACCCGGCAGTGGATGCGGTATCAATGGCGGCGTACGGAGGCTGTGGGGCCGGTGAGCGTGCCGCTACGGGACGGGGGCGCCTTCTAGGTCGGGGCTGGTGGGGAGACCCCGGCACCGCCCCGGCGGGTCTCGGCCAGTCGAGCGCCGCAGCAGGTGCCGGGACGGGGCACAGGAACCCTTCGCCTTGTCAGGGTGTCTCCGCCGGGCCGAACGGGTTGGGAGTGGGTCTGGCGGCCTGTACCCCGAGTGGGGGCTGCCCTCAGCGCGGCGCAGGGAGCCTGCCCCCCTACAGGGCAGCTGGGCCGTGACAGGGCCCCGCTCCTGCGGTGAGATCGGGCCGGGCACAGCGCTCCCTGTGCGGCATCGCGTCTGCGGGATCGGGCCCTAGGCTCCCCCAAGCCCCCGGTGACAGCGGCTGGGAGCGCTGGTGTCACCACGGCGGTGTGGTAGCCGCCTCCGGGGAGTGCGAGCGTTACAGTCGCTTTACGATCAAGTGAAATCGGTTTCCTGTGGAATTAGTGTCGTGAGATACCCGGGAGTTTCAGACTAGAGCAACCCAGAGCCAGGGGAATCAGACAGGGGAGGGGAGTTCTCAACCTTTTTCTTTGTGAGGCCCCCCCCACCCTCCAACATGCTATTCATACTTCACAGCCCACCTGTGCCACAATCGCTGGTTTTCTGCTTATAAAAGCCAGGACTGGCCTTCGGGAGTAGCAAGCAGGGCAATTGCCTGGGGCCCGATGTCACAGGGGGCCCTCGGGAAGCTAAGTTTCTCAGGCCTTGGCTTCAGCCCTGGGTGTCGGGGTTCAGGGGCCCTGGGCTTCAGCCTCATGCAGCGGGACTTCAGCTTTGTGCCCTGGACCCCAGTAAATCTAACACTGGCCCTGCTTGGTGTACCCCCTGAAACCTGTTTGAGGCCTCCCCAAGAGGCCCCAGACCCTTGGTTGAGAACCACTGATTTAGATAACATGGAAGAGGAGGATGGGGAGTGAGAGAACTACTTGGTTTGTTTTGAACTTGGAAAAACAGTGTTTAAGAATGTTTGTTCCCAGTAAGGATCATCCATCCTGGAAAGTTGTATTTGATGGGTGAAAAAAAATAAATTACTGGATTTTAAACTAGGCTTCCAAAAGTGGAAATTTCTATTTTCTCCAGTTATTTAAAACTGTCTGAAGCCCTGAAAGGAGTTCCTGGTTGGAAAACTGTGGCAGCTTTCATCCTGGAGTGAGTTCTTAGTCAAGTTATAAACCTCTGCATGTTAATAGAAATGCTGACACCACTGGAAAGTAACCACAGGAGTACCTAAAGACAATGCTAGAGGAAAGAAATAGCTATTTGAAAATTATTAGGAACAGGAAAATGTGTATTGTTGGCACACTTTTGTATACCATTTTTTTCCACAAATTATTTCATTTAATTTCGAATTGTTTTTTTTTTCTTCTTTTTAGGTCAAAGGGTAACACAGTGAGAACAAACTGTAGTTTATGCTAGGCTAAAATCCCATGATTAAGGCCTGAAGCCCTTTGAACTCCTCAATTGAAAATGAAGACAGTGTTTATGGTTGCAGAGAAGCCTTCTCTGGCTCAGTCTATAGCCAAGATCCTCTCAAGAGGTAAAATAGAAAATTTGCTGATCTCTTCAGCCTTTTTTGTTTCTCTTTCTGACAAACTTGTATTGTAGGGACTAAATCCATTAGAACATATAAGCGTATGGCTTTGCTTGGAAGTGAAGTAGTTTACTAATTGCTGCATGTTACAAAGGCTACTAGACTTCAGGGAAGTTGGGAGCTAAAAAAAACCCTGGACAGCTAATTTGGATGCTGTTGGGCAGCTGTCACCTCCCAATGTTAATCTGGGCTGCCAGCTGCAGACAGCTGATCATGAGGAAGCTGCATGGCACTCAGAATTTAAATGGTTGTTATAGAGCTCTCCTACTTCATTCCATTTGCCCATACCCTCAGACAACCATAACATTGAAAAATAAAGTAGCAGCCTCTGTGACAGGAGTCTGCTTTTGTTATTTAATATATTATTTTTACTGTACATTGAGATGTACTGTTGTTGAGAGATGCCGAATAAATAGCAGATCCCTTGCTCTGAGGTTTTTCTGGCTTAAAGACATGAGCTGGTACAGTACAGATCATATATAGAGAAGAGTGTGTTCATTATACTTGTATTGATCCACAGGACAAGTTGAGCTTTCAGAAGGAATTTTTGAAAGAGGAGAGGAAGGAAGTTTGGGGTATGTTAAATAGAAGGGTGTTCCAAATATAAAGCGATATGTTAATAAAGGCCCAAAGGGTGGGAGTTGGCAGGAGACAAACCTGTTTAGAGAGTGGAAAAGGGTTTCAGGGAAATCTGAGTTGAGATACAAAGGGAAGAGCAAATTTCATGATGCAAGAAACAAGATTACTTTCAGTATTTTAGCACCTGTTAATAATCATTATTTTTATTGTAACAGGAAACATGACCTCCCATAAAGGGCTGAATGGAGCGTGCTCTGTACATGAGTACACTGGATCATTCATAGGGCAGAGTGTCCACTTCAAAATGACATCTGTGTGTGGTCATGTGATGACTCTGGATTTCATAGGTATTGTCTATCTGTTGTCTGATTGAATTTGAGCAGTTTCTGCAACTATTTAAAAAACAGCAGCAACACTGGTGCAGAGTGAACTTGACAGTAAAATCAGAGTCAGTGCTGCAGTGAAAATTGGATAAGAGAAAGGAGGGTGAAAGGAAGGATAGCGTTCGGGTTAGAACATGGGACTAGAGTCGGAAGCTCTAAGTTTCATGCCTGACACTGCAACAGACTCTGTGTGACCTAGGGCAAGTCACTTACCTTCTCTGTGCCTCCATTATTTTAATCTGTAAATGGGGAGATGAGAGGCTAAATTTGCTCAAGTTTGTAAAACACACTGAGATTCTTAAATGGAAGGTACTTTATAAATGCAAAATATTATTAAAAGGGCATTGTCTAAAAATTTTATGGAATATTCAAGGCATTGTGTAGTGGCTTAAGTACATGACTGGAAACTAGGATCTGCTTGGTTTCTAATGTTATTTCTGTCACTGACTCACTCTGTGACATTGGGATTGTCATTTGACAACTGTTTTTCCTTCTGTAAAATGAAGATACTTAACTACCTCACAGGTGTTATGAGGATTAAATAGTTTGCACAGTGCTTTGAAGATGTACAGCACTATGTCAGTGCTAGAAATTACAATCAACAATGACTTTGAGATATGGAAGACACAAGAAACAAGCTAATGGGACCCAACTGAGTATATAGGAGAAACAATGAAATTGGCTATGCATAAAGGACTGTTAAATGCTCAAAGTGAGTAAATTGCAGAAATAGAGAAAAATAGCATTTTTTCTCTTCCCTCTAATCTTTGAGTTACAGCAATGTGTTACAAAACAAATTTCCTTTAGAAATGTGTTTTTAGTTGATGTCCCTTTAAAATATGACTGATCTTAATATAAATCAAAGTTAGAGGTCATTATGGTACCTGGTGGAGGAGTTGGAAGAACTGAACTTCCTTAAAGAATGCCATTTCTGAAGACAGCATGCTACGATAAGCTTTGAAAGCCATGTGTTTGTACAATAAATGTTTCATTTAAGGTATTTAGAACTCCAGTTAATACTCTTTCCCATTTCAGGAAAATATAACAATTGGGACAAAGTGGATCCAGCAGAACTTTTTAGCAAAGCCCCTACAGAAAAGAAAGAAGCTAACCCCAAATTGACTATGGTGAAATTTTTACAGGTACTCTTTATGAGATGTATTTTAAAGCTGTTTTTTTGAGGGGGGGGACAACAGAGGGCGAGTGGATGAAATGGTTAGTGTTTTCTCTAACTACAAGCATGACTAAATGTATGCATCTAGGAACAAAGAACATAGGTCTTACATCCATGATGTGAGAATTGTATCCTGGAAAACTGTGAATCTGAAAAAGATTTGGGGATCGCCGTGCATAATCAGCTCAACACGAGCTCCTATGTGATGCTGTGGCCTCAAGGGCTAATGCAATCCTTGGATACATAACCTCTCTACTCCTGCTTGAGATGAGATTCCCTTGTTATCTTTCTTCTTTATTTAGCACTAGTGCAATTGCTGTTGGAATACTGTAACCAGTTGTGGTGTCCACAGTTCAAGAAGGATGTTGGTAAATGGGAGAGGGTTCAGAGGAGAGCCACAAGCATGATTAAGGGATTAGAAAACATACCTTCTAGTGATAGATTCAGGGAGCTCAGTCTATTTAGCTTATTAAAGAGAACGTTAAGGGGTGACTTGATTACAGTCTAAGTACCTACATGGGGAACAAATATTTAATAATG
Organism: Chelydra serpentina; assembly: GCA_037349315.1. Lineage (NCBI taxonomy): Eukaryota > Metazoa > Chordata > Testudines > Chelydridae > Chelydra > Chelydra serpentina. Next base: position 4,559,858 of record JBAIAC010000040.1, read on the forward strand.
GGCTCTTCAGTCTAGCAGATAAAGGTATAACATGATCCACTGGCTGGAAGCTGAACCTAGATAAATTCAGACTGGAAATAAGTTGTACATTTTTAACAGTGAAGGTAATTAACCATAGGAACAATTTACCAAAGGTCATGATGGATTCTCCATTGTGACAATTTTAAAATCAAGATTGGAAGTTTTTATAAAAGATATATACTGTAAGGAATAGTTTTGAGAAGTTTTATGGCCTCTGTTATACAGAAGGTCAGACTAGATCAGTGGTTTTCAGACTGTGGGTCGCGACCCAGTACTGGGTTGATTTAATGTGCTCTAACTTGCAAATGTAGCCAAGCCCTTAGGTTGCTAAGGGGGTGGCTTATTCATGTCCTTAAGCAACATAACTTATACTGACATAAGCTGTTGTGTAGCCATAGCCTCAGTCTTCCTCACTACAGGAGACAGCTCTTTGTTAATCCACCAGGCCTTCTCTCTTTTATTGTTATAAGTGGTTGTTTGGTTAGTGCTAAATCCTTGCCCCATTGAATTCAGTTTTGCCATTGCCTTCAGAATTTGACCCTTGATGACTTTTTACAATAGGAACAACAGGCACACAATTCATTCATTTCCCAGTTCACTTTATGTGTAGCGCGCATAAGCCCTGGAAAATGCGCTATTTATTAAAACTAGTTATGTCCTTTATTTATCACTCCCCACAAATGCAGCCTCCAGAAGGCAGCTGTATTGCTGGATGTGCAGTGTGGGGGTGGTTGCTTTTACAAAATAATACTTTTTGGAAATCATATAACAACAATTTGCACTTCTGTTCTTCTGAGGATTGAGTCCGTTTTCAAATAATGAATTAAGCTTTATGACTTCCATGTGAGATAAGATAGTAGTATCGCGGTTTTAAAGATGTGGAAACCAAGGCACAGAAAGGTTAAAGGACTAGCCCATGGTTATACATGCTGTCTGTGGCAGAGCCAGGAATAGAATCTAGATGCAATGAAGCTGTTGAGGTGTACAGTCATTGAGAGATTCCAAATAAATAGTAGGTCTTTGCTCTGAGATTTTTCTAGTTTAAAGGTACAGTCATACACCAGTGTGTGTTCATTATAACTATATTGATTCACAAAACAAGTTGGGTTTTTTCAGATGGATTTTTTTGAAAAAGGGGAGGGAGGGAGGAAGGTGGAGAATATGGTCCCAGGTTTCTTGGCTCCCAGTTCCATGCTTTAGCCACTATATTCCCCTTCCCCTCTGCTGCAGCCCTTCCCCCAAATAAAGTTCCTGTTTCATCACCAGTTTGGAATTTGAGTTCACAAGTATAGAAGATAAATATACTAATATTGAAAGAGTTAGGAACAGAAGGAAGTTGCTTTTCAATTGTTGGAAAGCTTTAATTTCTTTTATAGGTGGAAGGAAGAGGCTGTGACTACATTGTTTTATGGTTGGATTGTGATAAGGAGGGGGAAAACATCTGTTTTGAGGTAAGATTTTCATTGCTATTTTATTATAAAACCATAACACATGTAGGTTTACTATACATTGTGTTACCAGGCATTTTACTAGTTTGTGGATATGTATTAAAGGCTACACAAATTAGACTAGTAGATTTTTAAGGCATGGAATAACTTGGGGAATAACTCATGGATTTTCAACGTCAAGGGCACTAGTTGAAAATCATAAATCAGTCTTGTAGCTTTTGTTTATCTGTGGTGAAGGTCCTTCTATATCTCACAGCTGGAATAGTTGTTTTATTGTCTTTGTAAAAACTTGGCCACCACAGTGCTCTGTTAATTGGGAAGGTAGAAATTTTAGCTTGTAGAGGCCACCTTAAAGTGCACGAGAGATTTGGATTTGGTATGCAATAGGTGTAGAATTAAAATTAACAATTTTTCCACAAAAGGATATAATGTGTCACTTTGTACAGCCTAACTTCTGTACTTATCCCGCACTTGCGATTAACACTACAGTGGATTTTGCTATGTTTTATTTAGTGATTTTAATAAAATTGTGTTCATCTGCAGCTTTTTTTAGCACTATCATAATGACTGAATTGTCTTTGAGGCTTTAACAGGTTAATTCAGATTGAAGCTGGCAAACTTTTGCAGGGTGATGCTGTGAACTCTGTCAAGCAAAATCCCATGGGTTTTTCTTTTTTGCACTTGTCTAGAAATAGTGCTTCACTTTCCACCAGCTGCCAGTGTCTAATAAATAGGTGCTTATGATGTGCTTATTCTTTAATGTGTATATGAGCAATACTGCTCTTGCCACCATATTAATGGAAAAGCATGAAATCTCTTTGGTGGGAAGAAAGTGGTAATGTACTGGCTATTATTCTGTGTAATCTTTATTACAGAGATGCACAGACATGAAAACCCTTGCCCTGCTATGACTGTTAACACATGCTTCTATTTCCCTTAGGTTCTTGATTCTGTTATTCCTGTTATGAATAAACCTCGTGGCACTGAAAAGACCGTTTACAGAGCAAAGTTCAGTTCCATTACTGACACAGACATCTGCAATGCTATGAACTCCCTGGGAGAACCCAATCGTAATGAGGCTCTGTCAGTGGATGCCCGCCAGGAGCTGGATCTGAGAATTGGCTGCGCATTTACAAGGTAACAGAGAGGATTTTTCTTGTGCTGATAGTTGTTTACCTAGTTTATACATATAATATTTTTTTAATTAAAACTGTAACCCTAATTTTCTTTTTAATTTTAACTTCTTTGTGAAATGTGTTAATTCCATTTTTATGAAAGAGAGCCATTGATTGTCCATTGCAGTTCTGCTATATATGTTCTCTAGCTAAGGAGTCTTCCCGAACCAGGCTCTAAAAATGTTGTATATCCTGACTTCTCTCTCGATCCCTCTTCCCAGTCTCTTCAAGAGGTAGCAGGATCCTATGTGGAAGGATGATTGATTGATTTATTACATTGACTATAAGATTTTGGTCACTCTTGAAAAAATATTCTAAGGTCTGTGTGTCCTTACATTGATATGTATCCATGTAAGTTTATGAAAATTTCCCCTTTGAAGGGAATAGAATTTATTAACATGCACAAAATTTTAAACAATTTTGTCAATATTTTCTCTTTTAGGTTTCAGACTAAATATTTTCAGGGGAAATATGGCAATTTAGACAGTTCACTCATCTCCTTTGGACCATGTCAGACCCCGACACTTGGATTCTGTGTAGAAAGACATGATAAAATTCAGTCTTTCAAACCTGAAACTTATTGGGTGCTGCAAGCCAAGGTAACTTTTTATGCCATTCATAGTTGTCTGTTTTGTTTGTATATGTGAAATGTAGTGCACATTTTATCAGTAAAATTAATTTTATTTTGTCTCTATGTATTAACTTATACACTTATTACAGTTCTCTAGAATTCAGATTTGCCTATAATTTACAGTCTAGAGAACTGATTAATTTTTATTCACTTTATATGCATGTGATCACTCTTCATGGAACAGATTCAAAGATGCCAGCTTTAAATTAAAGTGATTATATGCACAGTTTATCAGCCTTCTTGAATCCTAGTACTCAAAATGGGTTGCTTCAGATAAGTAAGTCCCTGCACTGATTCTCTAGTTATAGTCAATACATGATTTAATAATCTTGCCAAATACACAGTGCTGAGCCTGGGAGTTTTGAAGCAAAGTGTAACATTCGGTGTGCTAATTGCCAGGTGAGTCCTCTGAATACTTTGGTAGCTCACACCAGTTTCACTAGCCTTGCTGGTGTTGAAGCTCTGAGAACTAACCAAAAAGTTGTGTTTGTGTGTACATTGACTTCTTTAAACAAGTAGAAAGCTTATAGACTGCTATATCTTAAATGAAAAGATGAAAGCTGTGTCAGTTCTTGTTTCCTTTACCAGTCCTGCATGATATGCTTCTCCTGAATGTCAACATCAAATGTTGATTTCTGCTCTACAGGAGCCTCAGTTTATTAGCATCTTTACCAGTATGGTGCAAGTTGATACTTATTTTTACGATCAGGATTTTAAACCTGAATTGTATTAGTCATCTCTGTCTAAGATAATTACAAATGGAATAGTTATTTATATTTACAAACTATTTTGATTTATCTGCTGCCTATCCCATGTCATTTAAAACACCCACAATCACTAAGGAAATTTAAAACTGTTGTTCAATATTTCAGTTATTTGACTACTCTGCAAGAACAATGAAACTTATTAACCAGACCCTGAAACTCCAGCTAGGCCATCTACAACCTGGCCCTAAGAATCCACATCTTTCTCAGAAGTCCATGCAAAAAGAGGCTTTAGACTGTGCCTGGAAGTTGTTAATGCTTGAGTGTGTCAGCCTGTACTTAAATTAAAAAAATATTTTTTTTTTTTCTTCCCCCGTAGGTGAACCATGAAAAAGAAAGTTCGCTTACTTTGGAGTGGGATAGAGTGAGGGTATTCGATCGTGAGATTGCTCAAATGTTCCTAAACATAACAAAGATGGCAAGAGAAGCAAAGGTAAGAACAGTAGTGAGTGGCTTAAAAAATGTCATTTTTGTCTTGGTTTTAGTTCCATTTGGTATCCATGCAGAATGAAAGGTAGAAGAGCTAGGATTGTGGTTCATGTCATTTTAGTGTTCAGGATGTGGTAGTCTTAATGGAAGCCCCTTTCCAATGGCACCTAGCACAGTGGGGTCCTCATCCCTGGATGAGACACCTAGGCGCTCAATAATACAAATAAATAATAATATTGACTTTGGGAGTTGACATCACTCGTGGTAGAAGGCAGCTTCCTTTAAATAAGAAGTCTGTATTACTAAACCTGCTGAAAAATACTACTTTGTCCTTGCTGAATAGATTTCTTATTTCCCAGGAGATACTTTATACATCAGAATTTAATTACTTATATGGCAATATTCCTTTAGGGAAATGTTTGGTCATGTGTATGGTTAGGGCTTCTGTTTTGGAGGGTTTGTTTTTATCAATTTTAAAATTTTACGTAGATGTCCAAAAATAGGGGTTTTCCAGGCTTTCTGTTTGTATATACTGTAAAGAGTAGTCTCTTTGTAAATCTTTCCTAGTATGCTTTAGCAGAGTACTGTTTCAAACGGCACTACGTTAAAGCACACGGGAACCTTTTGTGTGCACCAGCAGAGCCTACACGGACCAATTAATGCATTTAAGAAATCACACCCCAGTAGTTCTCATTACTGCGTAGACAAGCCTTTAGATACAAGTAATAATTTCTGCTATTTTTCTGATAAACACCTGGAGGTTTTGGGGTTTGTTTGGTTTTTTTGGTATAGTGGGTTTTTATTGGTAAAAACCTAAAATCAGAAGCCATACATACATAGAATGGTACAGTCTGTATAGCCAATTAACTGCCAGTTCCATTCTATACAGTACTTGTTTGAAAGTGTATTTGGATTTATTTGCTTAAACCCAGCAAGGTTCCAAGAATGTGGATGAAGCCTTTAAAAACGTTAGAACTGATACTGTACTTGGATTAAGGACTGAATCATCAATTGATTGAAGTAACATGCAGCTGAGGGGGTGGGAGGTAAAGATGTCAGTAAGCTACCTCTCTCCTAACCTTGGGGCTAAACTGGCCTCTAGCACAAAGATACCTTAGGGCCAGGTTTTCAACCTTTACTAAAACTTCCCCCAATCAAATTCCCTTGAAATAAGAAATATTTGGGGACTTGGGGGACACTAGCCCAGAGAATAAAACAAAATAGATAATACAAGCCTGGGTAGTGCTGTTAGATGTATTATGAAACTCATGCTAGTATCATGAATTAAACATGATCAGAACTTACTGGGGGATTGCTGTTCTGTTTTTTAAGGTAGAATCTGTGAGTAAGAAGGAGAAAGCAAAGCAGAGACCACTAGCGCTGAACACGGTAGAAATGTTACGAGTTGCCAGCGCTGCTTTGGGTATGTAGATAATGTGGAGATATAAACGTTTCAGTTTTAAAACTGTTCTCAAGAGAAAATGTGTTGGGTTCTGACTCGTCTCATGACATAAATGAAGCACATTTAGAACACGTTAGCATTGCAGGCAAGTGATTACTAGCTACAATGTAATATAAGATCATTGTGTTAGCAATGCAGAATTGAAACAATTTAGAGAATTTGTCAGCAGTGAAGTGTCGTAAAGTAGCAGATTCTGGTCATGAAATGCTTTTGTAGAAAATAGACACACTATAGTAGTGCATTTAAGACCTGTCATGGGGAAATGTTTGCTATGGCAGTGATTAATCTTCTGCATAGCTCTATGATTTTTTTCCCCCCCCAGGAATGGGTCCACAACATACTATGCAAATAGCAGAACGACTTTATACTCAGGGTTATATTAGCTACCCTCGAACAGAAACAACCCACTATCCAGAAAACTTTGACTTGAAAGAATCTTTGAGACAGCAGACTAATAACCCTTACTGGGCAGAAACAGTAAGTATATGAAGCAAAATTTGAAATGCTTTACGAGTTCTTTCTTGGCCAGTGTTCTAGGAAAAACAGTATCAAGAAATCCATGCTCTCAAATAGCACAAGCATCTCTTAATGATCTATAAGTAGTCGATATACAAATTTGTAACTATATTTATTTTCTGTGGTTTGTGTTCTTATGGATTTAATCTGTAAAGCAGATTAGTCTATAGAGAGACTTGATCTGTTATTAACTTGTTTCTGCTTTCTCCTTTTCATTTTGTGTAGGTAAAGGCATTGCTGTCAGAAGGTGTTAATCGTCCAAGGAAAGGCCATGATGCAGGGGACCATCCGCCAATTACTCCAATGAGAGCTGCAACAGAAGCAGAACTAGGTACACACAACTCTTACTATTAAAAAAAACAGAGCAGTTTGCAAGAGGTTTGGGTACCTGAGGCGTTGGAGCTGGTTTGGAAACCCCAACTGGTATTTTCAGAAAAAAACGTCACTGGCCCTGTTCTGGTGTATAAACAAAAAAACCAGTAAAGTTAGTGACTGCACCGGCACTCCTGAAAAGCTGAAATAGAAGTATGAGGAACAGTAGATTAATGTACAGAAAACTACATTGTATTAATGTTGAAAATTGACTTAAACTCATAATGGCAAGGAAGTTCAGCACTAAAGATGAAATACCATTCTTGTGCCTGTATATTACAGTACCTTTAAGATGAGTGGGCAATCAATGTACTCTCGAATACCAAGGCTCGACAAAGTGGATTTAGAATAGAATGGTAGCTTTTAAAACTGAATTTATTTTCTTAGGGATTGTAAGTGAAATATTTAGTAAAGTAACTTGCATTTTTTTGCATTTTCTATAACTTGTCTTTTTTATAACTTGTCTTTTTTATTTAAATTAATTGTTGCCTTCCTGTACTCTCTGATCTCTCAAAGGGCGCTTGTATAGTTAATAAAAAAAATAAAAAAAAAGGTAATCCGTACACTGTTGTTTAAGAACTGTAATTAAAATCTTTATGGAAAAGAGATGCTGGCACTAATCTATAGTTTTATCTAATGCCTTCAACTTGCCATAAATAGATCAGTAAAATAGTCATAGCTTCAACAGAAAAAGCAAAAGCGTTAGGGTATTGAGTGATTGCATAACCCTTTTACAGAGGCCTACAGCCAGGTAGAACATATTGGGAATGGGAATCAAGAGCCATGGTTTCTATTCCCAGCTGTGCCAGTGGCTCATTATGTGAGCTCTTGGCAAGTTATTTAACCTTTCTGCAGCTCAGCTGACCTGCCTTAAATTGGGGATAATGATGTTTACCCACCTTTTGTAAAGTGCTTTGAAATCCACAGGTGATACTATAAATGCTGCCGCTAATAATTATTTTTATTACTATTACAGAAGCATTGGAAACTCAATGAAATGTAAGCTGTGACTTTGTACTAAATTAAAACTAGCAAGAGATGATATATTGCAACACATGTGCGAGTGGCCACTAGAATTTAGTAATAGGACTAAATTTGGGGTTAGATTTTGCAGTGGGATATAGCAGTAGTCTTCTTCTAGCACTAGAGATGCAAGTTCAGATCCTGATTTTAGATCATAAATCAAAATAAATCTAAGGATGTTGGCCTAATCCTCTCAGTTGCACACACAATGAAATCAGCTCACAAGATAGCACAACTGGGATTCTTTGCTCAAGAGAGTATTGGCAGCGGTTCTGCAGCAGACCTGTATGAGGAAACTTGTGCAGCACTTGCCTGACCTATGCCTAGTTCATTCCAGTGCTGCTAATCTTTCACTTTCATGAGAACTAAGGTGACTCATAGCTTAAATAAACTGAAGGTGCTATTGTGCAGAATTCTAATGTGTTTTGGGTATTACAGGGACTTCAAGAAAGAAACATTAAAAGAGAAAATAGGTGAACTTTTAGATTTGTTTTACTTTAAGTGCCAGTTTTTCCTGTAAAGTTTTTATAGAAAACTGTTTTGGTTTTTTTTTTAAACAAGTATTCTGTAGGCAACATAAATTGATTTTTTTGTGGTTAACGAGGTGTTGTATGTCTTCAGGCGGTGATGGATGGCGATTATATGAATATATCACTAGACATTTCATTGCCACTCTCTGCGCTGATTGCAAATATCTCCAAACCACCATTTCTTTTATTATTGGCCCTGAACATTTTACCTGTATAGGAAAGATGGTTATTTCACCAGGTAAGGAAAACATGGGAACAACTGTTTGGTTAGTTATGACTTTCTTCTCCCTCTACCCCCAGATAAAAAGTTGAAGAGAAATTAAATTAAAAGCAGGGGTTTTGAGAGCGGGGGAATTTAAAGCATTTTTTTGAGATTTTAAAAAATACCCACCAACTCTTGCTCTCATCCCCACACTTTGATTTCTCAGTGTGACCCATTTTAGGATTTCTGTTCCAGTTGTGCCCACAACATGCTAAGAAGCACTGCCCCTCCATGCAGAAGGAGACACGATCTAAAACAGATTGTATGCTCTTCAGTCTTTTATTTATATTTGCTAAGGCAAACTCATTGTTGGTACTAAAAGGAAATAATTTAAGGCTGTGCTAATCTTGCCTAATCACACTTGGTATTTTTTTAAAAACCCTCCTGCTCCTTTGAAGTTCGATCTCACGCCATTCTATTTCTGGCCAAGGAGGGCTGACTTTTGGGGTCTGCCAACAGCATTCCAGAATCAGCACAGAGGGCTTGATGTTGGGTGGTGGAAGCAACTCCTTCTAGAGGTTGTGTGTTATTTCCTTAATGCTCTCGGCCTCGTCTTAGTCTGGTATCCATGATCTTCTGTGTGGCACTGCAAACTGCAAGTCAGCCCCAGTTAGAATTAGAAAGAATTAGAACGTTGTGGAATGGATCAGTTCAATTTATTTTTATTTACAGGGTTCACCGACATTATGCCCTGGCAAAGCATCCCGTTAGAGGAGAGCCTCCCCAACTGTGAGAAAGGAGATGTTTTCCCAGTCAATGAAGTAAAACTGCTGGAGAAACAAACCAATCCTCCCGATTACCTGACTGAAGCAGAACTCATCACTCTGATGGAAAAACATGGCATTGGTAGGAACTTGTCTCCCTTACACGATGATGTATATTCCTCCCAGAGGGCAAGGAGTTGCTTTTCTGTGAGGTTTCTCTGTCAGGAATGGCCTTTTAGTGTTCCTGTAAATATGTTCAATGATGGCTTATGTTTCCTCTCAAATCCTTGGCATCTTTTAGGTGGCCTTCAAGAATTTGCCCACACATTTCTCCCTCCTTCTCTCCAATCCTCATCTCATTTCATGTCCACTACTCTTATGGCCAAGGAGCACCAAACAATATTCCTTGCATAACCCCATCACATCAGTGTTACTCCTCAATTAACCAGAGATTATATGTGCTCCCTCCATCCAGGGACTGACTTCCTGCCTTTACAACATGCTGTGTACATGTTGGCTCTGGTATCTTAATGTAGTATGTACATTTCAGCATTATAATATTTATTTTTTACCTAAACTGTTTCCTAAGTACAGTGAACTGCACACCTCTGGTCCTGCTGAAGAGGCCTAGTTATCCCCCTTATTCTAGTGGAGTTTCATTCATAGATATATTGGCCAACAACATGTAATATGAGAGAGCTGTTGCCATAATAGCAGTCTCCCTGGAAGCAGCAAAAGAGTTAAAAGCAAAGTACGTGTTGCAGAATTCTTGTAACTGAAAAGTCATTCCTGCAGATTTGAAAAGAACATATGAATTATTAAGCAAGGAGGGAAGAAGTAACTGAGAAATGGAGAATGATGTGGAAAAGTGGGGAGAACTGGATGTTAGCCTTTGCCCAAGGCATGAGAGAGAGTTAATGTCTGACTTACAAACCAGGAAAGGGGAAGAGAGAATAGAATAATTGCATGTAAAGTTTTTCAAGAAGGATGTTGTGTTTGTGTGTGACAGGAACTGATGCAAGTATCCCAGTTCACATTAACAACATTTGCCAGCGGAACTACGTCACGGTGGAGAGTGGTCGCAGATTAAAACCTACAAACCTTGGCATTGTTCTGGTTCATGGTTACTACAAAATAGGTTAGTTGCTGCTGTTTTATTTTCTGTCATTTTCTTTTCATTTAACTATGTTCCTGGCCAGCTCTGGACACCGAGGGATTTTAAGGATCATTCACTACCCCGGACTGCAGAGCTCATTCTTGTCGTGGAAGTATAGGATTTAGGCTGTGAACAGTTTGTCCCCCCACCACATGTTGAGCTGCAGTGATGTCTGGAGAAAGCCTCTTCTTCACCCCCTGGGGGAGAGGAAAAGCACAATGACTGCATCTCTAGGGACAGGAGGGTTCATAGAGACGAAACCAGGTAGTAGACCTTCAAAAGCTACTGCAAACCCCTAGCATTATAACTAAGAATTTGTCTTTTTTTCAGTTTGCTTTCTTTGTTCGTTTGAGAGCTCTTTGTGGATGGTCAGTTTCACTGCCGCTGTGTTGTCTCCCAATCTCCCTTCTTGTTTAATTGCTGCTTCCCATTGTGTCTCTGACTTTCTGTTAGATGCAGAGCTGGTGCTTCCTACAATCCGCAGTGCAGTAGAGAAGCAACTCAACTTGATAGCTCAAGGCAAAGCAAACTATCAGCAGGTTCTGGAGCATACCCTTGATATCTTCAAAAGGAAGTTTCACTACTTTGTTGATTCTATTGCAGGTAAGGCTTCTTCACACCTGAAGTTCTCCAACTCTGGCTAATTGTTGGTAAGGAGTTGAGAGAATCCATAATTCTTTAGGAGACCTTTCAAGGGGCTAGGTACACAGAGAACTTGAATGAACAGCTGTTAACAGGGCACTCACTCTGGAGTGCCTCTGAGTGTCAGGTGCAGTGTGACCAAGTCCACGTGAACCCCTTCCAGAGTATTAGAGTCCAATAAATGAACAGTCTGTCTGCCCTCGCCTAGGGTCTTCAGCCCCAGCTCTGGGCCCTTAAATTCAGCCCTTTATTCCGGCTCCCAAATAAGCTCCAGGCCTTTCTTGGGGTTTATGCCACCTTACCTGTGGCTGGTTGGGAACCCAGGGCCACTCACTGCTCTGGGTTCCAACCCAAAGACCCTATAAACAGCCATGTATTTCTTAATTTTATTAGTTGCTGCTTCTTTCCTGGGCCCTTTAGCTTCACCTTTTATCTCAGGATTAAGGTTCTAAGGTCCTCTTTCTCCCTGCAAACCCAGCTTTGCAAAATGCATCCAGAAAACAAACTGTGGCTATTCCTTACATTCCTTTGGCCGGAGAGGAGCAACCTGCCTTGCCCCTCTGGTCCTACTCCGAGCCAGGAACTGAACTGCTAAGGTCAGACAGCGACTTTTATCTGGGCCAGCAGGTCCTGATGGTTTCCAAAATAGCCACTTTGGAGAAGCCTTTGTAGGCAAACTTGCTTCTTGGGGTGGGATGTAGTAGGACGGCGGGGCCCCCAGCTGGGAGCTGGTAAGGCTGAATACACCCCATCGCAACAGCACACACAAAGTCGCACTTGAAATCTGTCACCTGGCTGCATGGTGGTAGGTATTAAGAAGCAAAACACTAAAACTGGCTGAACTATATTGTGTCTTATACATGCTCATTACAGCTCTTTTAGAAAGCTTTTTGTAGTACATATATTTGTTTTGCAAATAGAGTGTACAGATACAGCATGTTTGTCACTAAATATTTTATCTGCTTTCTGGCCCAACAGACTCCTTTCTCAGACTTTTTGTGCAGAGAGAGGGGTGACTTTCACCAGGAAAAAGGTAGCAGTAGGGTTCCAACACCTATGCAATTTCTTTTCTGCAGGTATGGATGAATTGATGGAAGTGTCTTTTTCACCATTAGCTGCCACAGGCAAACCTCTTTCTCGCTGTGGCAAATGCCATCGTTTTATGAAGTACATCCAGGTAAGGTGACCTAGAGATTGTGTTTGTACTTCAAAAGTTACTTGCTGAAGATCAGTGGTTAAAAGGGAGGGATAGCTCAGTGGTTTGAGCATTGGCCTGCTAAACCCAGGGTTGTGAGTTCAATCCTTGAGGGGGCCATTTAGGGATCTGGGGCAAAAATTGGGGATTGGTCCTGCTTTGAGCAGGGGGTTGGACTAGATGACCGCCTAAGGTCCCTTCCAACCCTGATAGTCTGTGATTCTAGTGAAGGCAGGGGACTGGACTCGATGACCTTTCAAGGTCGTTCCAGTTCTAGGAGATTGGCATATCTCCATTTATTTATTATTTATGTATTTATTATTATCTTTTGCCTTACTACATTTGGGTTCATCTGTATCTTGTCTCAAATGCTTCCTTGTAAAACATAATAGAGCTTCTCCAAAGGCCCAAAAGGGGTTCTCCCGCTGGAGCAGGCCAGGTGGCAATAACAGTTGGGTTACTGGAGATTTTGAACCTTACAAAGTGGATCAGAGCTTTAGCTTATTTGGAAATTCTTATTCTATTTCCAGGCCAAGCCAAGCCGTCTGCACTGTTCTCACTGTGATGAAACATACAGCCTTCCCCAGAATGGTACCATCAAACTCTACAAAGAGCTGCGTTGCCCCCTGGATGACTTTGAGCTGGTGCTGTGGTCTTCCGGATCCAGAGGAAAGAGCTACCCACTGTGTCCATACTGTTACAACCATCCACCCTTCAGGGACATGAAAAAAGGTAGAGCTTCCATTGAGATATAGAATAATCAACCACATTGCAACAATTTAAAAATCAATTATTTGTTTGGTCTTTTGTGGTGCATTTTTAGTAGATTCCCATTCAGTGGTACAACCGTTAAAATGCTGTTCTGTTCACTTAAATAACTTCAAAACCAAATCATAAGTGTCTAGAACTGTTGCCTCACAAAGACTCCATATCAAATATGCAGAGTTTAGAGCTGAAAAGGTGCTTTTTCTAACCACGTTTCCAAAAACAAGCTAGGGCTGTCTCTCTGCTCCTTCATCATCCGTAACAAAGGTTCTGCAATTGGATTTTAGTTCAGTTAATGATGCATGAGGAACAGTAGAAACCAGTTTGTTCTTCCACAACTTTGTTGTGGACCCAAGTCTTGGACCCAATTTTATATCATTGGGTGATTATTTTTTTTTAAGATGGGGGAGGAGTGTCTGTTACTCCAAAACCACTGAATTCTCCTTATTTCCACATCTAGACTTCTGAGCTGAGAAGACTTGAGTTAAGCCTGAGACTCCATCCTTAACCTACTGTATTGTGCATAGGGCTGTCAGGCTATATAGAGTACATTTAGCTCTGTTTAAATCCTACATCCCATTTCCTGCAAAATGCAAAAATAGAACACGAAGTTTCTGATGATGTGGCTTTACTCTTCCCTAGGGATGGGCTGCAACGAGTGTACCCACCCAACATGCCAGCACTCGCTTAGCATGCTTGGAATCGGGCAGTGTGTGGAATGCGAAAACGGGGTTCTGGTGCTAGATCCAACGTCAGGTCCCAAGTGGAAGATGGCCTGCAACAAATGCAATGTGATTGTGCACTTCTTTGAGAATGCCCACAAAGTGCGAGTGTCGCCAGAGACCTGCGAGTCATGTGATGCGGCCCTTGTGGATGTGGATTTTAATAAAGCTAAGTCTCCCCTCCCTGGTGATGAGACGCAGCATTCAGGCTGTGTCTTCTGTGACCCTGTGTTCCAGGATCTGGTGGAGCTTAAGCACGCAGCCACGAGGCACCCTATGCACCGTGGAGGACAGGGAAGAAGGCAGGGTCGAGGAAGAGGAAAGGGCAGGAGACCTGGAGGGAGACCCAACCCAAAGAGACCCAAGGACAAAATGGCAGCTCTGGCTGCATACTTTGTATAATGCTCACACAACGCCTATTGAAAATTAAACCTTGTATAAAATTTTGTTTTCTTCTCAGTGCATTTTAAAAAATCACTGATCATTTACATTTTGTCTTTTTTAGAAAAGTAAAACCGTTTGGATCTTTATACAAACGTAATTGTTATCCACACAAATGCAAATACTAAAAAATGCCCCTGGGTGACCAGTCCTGACCAACTACATCCTTCTGAATCCTTTAAAATTTGAACTGGAGTTCATTTCTTTTGGGCACAGTGCATGGAGGGGAAGGAGGAAAATTCAGGAAACTTACCTATAAGACATGCGTCTGACGAAGTGGGTCTTCGCCCACAAAAGCTTATGCTCCAATATATCTGTTAGTCTATAAGGTGCTACAGGACTCATTGTCGCTCTTACCGATAAGAATTACCTGTACGTGGCAGAAAGAGACTTAAACTCTCCCTTTGTATCATTCTCTAGTAGCTTTTGTCAGAGTTACAAGAGCTGATTAAGATCATTGTCCCATTGTTGTAACCTTAAGATGAGGCTTTGAAAATGAGGCTCATTTGTGTTTTTCAAGGATGGATCTTCAAAAATGAGGAATGATGATGGGCTGTTAAATTGTCAAATCACCACCTGCAATAAGAAGAAAACCGCACTGATCACGTTGAAGCTGTAATTGCATGCTGTATGAGGAAAATGTTGCCCAAGGATTTGTAAGAAGTATAAAAATGAGGGTATGACAGTGAACATTATAGAATCATAGAAGTGTAGGGCTGGAAGAGACCTTGAGTCATTTCATCCATCTCCCCCATGCTGCTGCAGGTTTAAATATACACCGTCCCTGACAGGTGTTTGTCTAACCTGCTCTTAGAAACCTCAAAGGACGGAGATTCCACAGCCTCCCTAGGTAACCTGTTCCAGTACTTAAAGTGTGGTGCTCAAAACTGGACACAGTACGCCTGTTGAGGCCTCAGCAGTGCTGAGTAAAGTAAAACAATTACCTCTGTGTCTTATATATGACACTCCTGTTAATACCTCTCAGTGGCCAAATGCTGACCCCCTGTTCTGGTCCTTTTTATGCTGCTCTAGTAGCATAAAAGGGGAGGAGCAGGCCCCAAGGAGCATTCCCATAGGGAAGAGGCATGTAGGGTGGGCAGATGCAGCCCTCTGCTGTCCCCTCTCACAATCTCTGGTATAGGGGCATGCCAGAAGAAGACATGGTGTGCATGAGGGGAGGAATGGTAAGAGTATTCTGGGCTCCAGCCATTCTGGACTGCAGAGTAGCTCATAGGCAGGCAGATAAAGCTGCTGGAAATTAGAGCAATCCCTAGGAGCTGCACTTACCTTCTGAGAGGCATAGTACAGAACCTGACCCTCGTCAGACATCATGTGCCATCACCGTTGCCTAGATTTTTGTTTACTGTTGAGCTGATGATGAATAGAGTTTGTGCCATCTGTACGCCAAGGCTTGTTTTCCCACTGGTTAACTGAGTTCGAAAGCAGGGTGCCATCAAAATTTTCTATGGAGCACCGCTGCAGAAGCGACGGGTGTCAGATAAATCTCTGTATGAATAAATGTTTATAAATATATTGGGGCTTTTACCACAGCTCAAAATAGACATTTGCTCCTACATGTTTTAAAACTGAGAACTGCGTTCCAGCATGAAATATACACACAGCAACAGGTTGCATGATTCGCTGGCAATAGAAAAATGACAAGCCGCAGCCAATGGCACTGGAGAGCCCTACTCTTGGTGGTGGTGTGTTTTATGCATTTTCTGAACCACTGAACCCAAATAAGGGCAAGTCTATACTAGAATCACTACAGCGGCACAGCTGTACAGTGTAGTGCTGCTAGTGCAAACGCTATGCCAATGGGAGAGTGTTCTCCTGTTGGCATAATTACTCTTGCATAAAGCGTTCTTTTTTCTCCTATAAACACTGCATCTCAGTGGAATAAGAGCTTTAGAGCATTAACATGGGATAGCTTCTATTCAGGTCTTAAAGTTCAGTTTGCAACCGTTTTTTCTCTGCCCCATAATAAACATTTATGTTTATCCATTGGAGAACTCTCATTGACTCTATTCTATTCTAATCATCTCTGCTCTTCTGTGCTTCCTCCTTGAGCAGCATTCTAATGAACTTTTTCCTGGGTGTCTGGCTGGTGAGTCTTGCCCACATGCTCGGGGTTCAGCTGATCGCCATATTTGGGGTCGGGAAGGAATTTTCCTCCAGGGTAGATTGGCAGAGGCCCTGGAGGTTTTTTTTGCCTTCCTCTGCAGCATGGGGCACGGGTCACTTACCGGAGGATTCTCTGCATCTTGAAGTCTTTAAACCATGATTTGAGGACTTCAATAGCTGAGACATAGGTGAGAGGATTATTCCAGGAGTGGGTGGGTGAGATTCTGTGGCCTGCATTGTGCAGGAGGTCAGACTAGATGATCATAATGGTCCCTTCTGACCTAAAAGTCTATGAGTCTATAATGGGACAGAATGAAAATGCCTATCTGCTATAATAGATTCCACTGTCCATGTGCTAGACTGGCAATAGGTGGTGACTTTGCTATGATATATGCTGTGATGGCCCCCAAAGTGTGGAATTCATATCCTCTTGGCAATCAGCCATTCCTCCTTGCTTTTGAACAATGCCTGAGAACATTTTTCCCTTCCAAAATTGCTTTTATTATAACTTCTGGCCACATATAGACAACCTTTCCCCTTCTATCTATGCAGGGCCTCTATTTCTCTTGGGGCCTGATCTTGCAAGGTGCTGTGGACGTTCCAGCAGCAGAGTGCCATCACTCCCACTGACATCACAGGAGTGGGCCTCTAGTTTGTAATTTTGAGGGTGGCTTTATTCAATTTTGCTTTTAAAATGTATTAATAGATTATTCAGACTCCCAAGTGCCTGTGTCTTTACAAATGCTCTTTCCTTTGAGCATATTGGCAGGGGTTGGTCCCTGATCGCTGCAGGATGGAAATGGCCCAGCAGAGGGCGGCACAAAATAACTAAAATTGTGGTAAAATGAAAATAAAATTGTGGTGTAGCCCTGTTGGTCCCAGGATAAGCGAGACAAGGTGGCTGAAGTAATAGCTTTTATTGAACCAACTTCTGCTGGTGGAAGGTACAAACGTTCAAACTACACAGAGCTCTTCATCAGGTCTGGGGAAGGAAGCAGTGTGTCTGGTGGCATGGTTATCTTCACTGTCCTCTTCTGAGTGTGGTGAAGACTTGCATGTCCAGCTGTCACCGCCCGGCAATTATCTCCCACGGAAGAGGAGATGGCAAGAACAGTGAGGTGACTGGGAATTTTGAGTATCTATTTAAAACAGACTGGATGAAAGGCACATTCTGGGTTTTATTTTAAAAAGCACAAAAGGGGGGGGGAGAATTTTCAAATGGACAAGGCCCCTGGAGATGCATCTCTAACATTCAGGTGAGCTTTGTATGTCTCATGCTTGTGAATCTAATTGTGAAAAGTCAGATCTGTCAAATTACAGAGGAGCTATAGCTTATAAAATTGATCTCCTCTACCTTTGCATTCCTTTCCTAGGGTAAACTCATTGTGAGGATAACTTGCATGTATTATTTAAAACCTTTCTTTTAAAATGTGTTGTCTGTGACTTTTCAATCTATTTTGGAAAAGGAGAGGGTGGTGGGGAAAAAGTGGCTGTGCCCAGGCTTCAGTTGGCTCCTGTACAACGTGTAAGACAAAATAAATGACGGGACTTATAGTTTTCATCTGCAATTTTTGTCCCTGCCCGAGGAGACACTAATGCACCCTACGGTCACAACTGGAGTAACAATTAGGCTTCTTGGGAGCATAGGTGCTGTATAAGGTGGACAGGCAGTGAAAGAAAGAGGTTTAAGAGTAGTGAGAGTATCAGAATCTGGACCTCAAGGAAACGGGATAGGAGATGATTTTATCTGAAGGGAGAAGGGACATGATCTCTGGATGGGAAGACAGATACAATGTAGAGGACAAAGATATAATTGAACAGGACGGGGTAATGTTAAGGCAAGCAGGAAGAGAGGACTAATTTATTCCAAGTTTGGGCTCACTCATGTAAATTGTTTATATCTGGGTAATTTTTGCTCTCGAAAGAACGTGTAATGTTACTGGTGGAGGGTACTTCATGTGCTCCATCCTCTACAGAGATTTAATTTGTTTGACGTTGCCCACCTGATAGCCTCTCAGGTTTAGAATTTACTTCCTAGATTATCTTTCCAAAATGCTTTCAGGGTTTCAGCTGAAGGTTATAATGACACGTGGCACTTATGTAGCCCTTTATATTTTCAAATAACTTTACAAACTCCCTTGTGAGTTACCCACATGTAACAGTGCACCGGGTTTTAACACAAAGACCCCTCCCCATTTTGCTTTTTTGATGGAATGAGGAAGAAACAGGAACTTAAATGGTCTTGAATAGACATGTCTGGGAAGAATGTCGGGGCGGGGAGGGGGGGAAAGACTCAAGGATTCAATACATTACAACTACATGCAACAATACTGAAGTCATTGAGTTCTAGTTATTGCGGAACTTGCTTAAACTATAGTCAGCTAGAAATGGAGTCAACAGCCAGCACAATGGGCAGATAAACTGGTAACAATGACTGACTCTTTTTTAAAGCTGGTTTAATGGCACACAATCCTCAATTTTTATTTTACACCAGCTGAGGATTTGGCCCCATATTCTTGTCCTAAATGGTGTGGGGGTGCTATCTGCAGTTTAACAGCTGCCATGTTTCAACCCAGAGGTGGCTGCATTTTAGTGGTGGATGAAGTGATTGCTATGTATATAATTATAAAGTTCCTTCTGGGTGAGGGTTGGTATAGAAACAGAACAGTGAATTTGGTGGTCACTTTAGTAGGGTTTCTCAGTCATAGAATCCCTTCTAACTGTCTTTGAAACAATTGTTAATGAGGTTGTGGGAGACTTTCCCCATTGCAGGAGAATCGTAGCGGGGAGGGGAGGACAAATTGTGAATTCTGGTGTGTTAACATAGTCATGGGGAGCCAATATATTTCCCTTACTTGTTCTCTCACTTTTCCAGTTGGGACTTTGCAAAAGCCAATCAGTATAAACCAATGGAGCACAGGCTGTATGTCCTATAGAATAATCTTGCTTTGCTTATCTTCCTGTGGTTCTGCTTTGGCTGAATTTTAAATGAAAATTATCAAGACTCTTTCTCCTGTTTTGTTGGAGGCTCCCCCAAGATGGCCAGCTTCACACTTTTTGAAAATTGCCGGTGTAAGGAAACTCCCCTTTCCATGGCTAGGAACTCCTGGTTCTTGGGCACTGCACTCTACCCTGGCTTTCCAGCAGCTGGCTTCTTGTTCCTTCATCCTCCAAACTTGTAATTCTGTGTTACGTCACTCCATTATTTTGGACTACACCTTGAAGCTACTGTAGTATTTGATTGATATAGTGGATTAATTAGTTATTGCACAGTTGGGAAGTGATAAGCATAGAATCTTTTTTAATCCCTCTAGTGCAAAGGTAGTAGTTCCAACAGTTCCTGGACTGAAATAATTGAATGAATTTGTCCTTCGTGTCTATCAGAATATACTGTCCCTGTTGATTTTAGTGATGTTTATTTTGGAGTGGGAGGGGCTTGTGCTCTGGATACTGCACAACTTTCAAGGTGGCTATGGCTAAGAGGTAGACAAGTATGGTGTTCTGACATTTGAGCCAATCTAGCAAAAAGTGAAGCAGAAATCTCTGTGTTTAACCCACAGCTCTACAAGATAGAGGCCAAGAATCTGCAGGGAGTATTGATCCCTCTGTTAAATAGCACCCTAATACAGAACAGTTTGTATGACAGGCACTAAGCCATGGTGAGTGTCGTCTAAAAGTGGAGTTATTAAATGACAGTCCAGGTTTCTCCTGCTGTAAATCAATAATTGGAACACTCTGGATGGTTGGAACATTTGGCTTATTACAGCTTGTGATTCAGTGACTCAATATTCATGGCTCCCTGTTAGGTCAAACACAACACAGCACCATTCGGTACTTTATTTTGCATGCTGTGTGGTGTGCTCTGGCTGTGCTGTGATCCTCTTACAGCTACGCAATGCTCTTGCTCAGGTTTTGCTTCTGCTTTTGTGTGCGCCTGTCGCTTGAGGTTGTTGGGTTTTGTTTTGTTTTACTTTTAATGTAGAATTGCGGAAGGCAGTTTTGCAAACAGGTGCTTGGCCCAACAAGAAAGTAAAACTGTTACTAGCAGCAACTCAAAGTGCACACTGGAAACTGCTGTTGTCTATGGTGTCTGAAGATGGCTAAGGTATGCATAGATGACATGTTGCCCTTCCTGGGGTCGAGGAGGAGAGGATAAAATATAACTAGGATTAAGGATTCTAAATTACAAAGAGGGAGATTTAGGCAATTAGGTTTCAGATCAGGGTAGGCTTTCTGACAGAGCTGTTAGATTGTGCAATAGTCTCCAGAGGGAAGTGCTAAAAGGCCCATCTGTTGGGGCATTGAAAATTTAGACTAAAGAGGAAACTAGAAGACTAAAGAAATAAATTCAGTCCCGCACTTGATAAAATAATAGATCTTTTCTATCTCTAGACTACATGGGTCAAATCAGAAGAATGGCATTGTAGCCTAGATGCATCTGGTACAACTCTTCTAGGTGGGTGCTTGTGATGGTTCTCAGGGTACCCAGGACCAAGTCACCTTCTTACCCTCATCTCTAGTGTGAGGTAGACTTGCCCATGGTAGCTGGGTGTTAGCTCCCTAATGCCACCAACTTATTAGCTACTCAAGGGCACTCCTCTGGGCTATGCCAGCCCTGTCTTTACTTTGCAGGTTAACAATAGGGGCACCCAAGTCCCTTTGAAGCTTTCCCTGTGATCCAGCTCCTGGTGTTGGCTATTCACAAAAATCCAAGGGTCCTCTGCCCCCAAAGAAGCTGTGTACCCTTGTTTACCAGTTTTCCATAAACCATCGCTCCTGTATAACACACAGCACTTGTGAGCACTTACAATAATACAAAAGTAGGTTATTTTAAAAGAATAAAGATTCAATTAGAAACAGAGTGATGGAAATAAATGGTTACAATACAAAATGAAATAACAAAATGCGAAGTAGGTGCCTACAGTTACAAATAAAAAGTTACAAATAGTCATCTTTCCTATCTACTAAAGTAGGTTTTTCCCCAAAGTTCAGTATGCTGCAGAGTTGTCTGGCTTCATGGGAACCAGGATCCAACCTTTCATGGAAACACCCCCATTCTAATAGATATCTCATCAATGAATTAATCCAGAGTGCCGCTACCCACTCTGGGTTATACTGAAACAGTCTTTTGTCTTTATTCATAGACAGGGCCATCCTCTGTCTGTTACAATGTTCACTTTTTACCTCCAGCTTGTTTTGATTGTTGCTATTGTCTTTGATGGTTTTCCATTGACTGTCTTATGATGGGGCAATGGTAGACAATTGAGCCTTGCATTACATCGCTGGCTAACCAAGGAGGGGTGGCAACTCCCCCTCCTGCATGAATAGGCTATCATGAAGCAATGTTAAAAAATTACATAGTACACAGGTTAAGAAAAGAGCGTCTGTACATCTGGGTATAGTGCTTAGATTATCCACAAATACAAAGTTTGTTTGTTTTTTAAACTCATAAGATACATATAGTGCATAATCAGCAATAACCCAAATTGAGGTGTATAAATTTAAGAATACAGTTTAGATATTAGCATCTAAGTATTCGGGTACATCACTCATGAAAAGTTATACAGAGAGTTGGTTGTGGAAAGCAACTATAGCAATGAGTGAAGATTTGTCCCTCAGTAATTGAGAATTTAGGGTAGGTTGTCCATTTAGAAAATACAATCCATGAGGAAAGTATTTTAGTTACTTTCACAACTGCGCATCTCATCGGCACTCCAGCTCATTCCTCCTGGTATTACCGACGTCCGGTGATGTGTTCTATGTAGATGTCCTTTGACCACCCGATCGTGTCCAACACCATGAGTTGCTGCATCAGCCGAGCTTAGCGCTGATTCCACATTCTCTCAACACTTTCTCGTTACTGGGGTCCCATGTGCCTAAGGCTCCAACGATCAGCACGTGTCTGAACCTGGTAACTGTTAGCTCTCAAGGTTTTGGCCAGAGGGGTGTATTTCTCCACCTTTCGAACTTGGGTGTCATGGAAGGCCAGGGTCCTGTTCACAAAGAGTACTGTGATGTCCACCATCATGATCTTCTTCTGGTCCTCGTTGGAGGTGATGATGTCTGGTTGCAGTTGGCTGATGGTTCTGAGGATGGCAGAGTTCATGGCCACTTTCTATTACTCTCTGGTGATGCCTTTTAACCTTAAAACCATAAGGGCATAAACTTCAATATAGTTACATTATTCCTTAAATATACTACCTGTATGCCCATGATTATGCACACTGATAAGTTGCAAGCTTTCAAAAGAGACTTTATGTGTTTCCCTTTATGGATCAATACTTTAAGCAATCTATCTGATGTAGTGAGTTTGTCAGGTCTGAGATGAGAGCTGTTTGCAAAGAATAGGGGCACCTTTGCAAAGGGGCCTTTGTGTCACAGTGTTACATTGTTCTTCTGTAAGTTTTTTGTTGTTTTTACAGATAGGCCTAAAGCCTCCTTTAGTCCTCTTTTAAGAACCCAGCGTTGGACCTTAGAGGGATATTTCTGTCTAGTTTAGAGAGAGATTGACATCCCACGGTACAATCCAGAGCAGTGAGGGGCTGCATCACCACCTGCCTCGCAGCCTGGATGCCTCACAAAACTGTGCTGCTGTAACTCCCAATGTGGGCCCCTCACAAACAGCCAAGCAGCATGCAGGTCACACCCTGAGTGTCTGTGTATAGCTGGAGCATGCCAGATTACAATAGTGTGTCGGGTGTGAATACAGGGGTGCATTCGGTCACATAGATACTTTTCCATTTCTCTATCAGAGGTGCCAGTAGATGAGGATGGAATTCAAAGTAATTGTTGATGACAAGTCAACAGTATTAATTAAAGTAATTAATTACTAAAGCTGGTTGAGAAACAGGAGGGAAAAATCAAACTGACACATGACCAGAAAGGGTTAAACATCCTGCAAATTAAATAACCCTCAAAAGACATGTGGTGGGATAATGTTTGTGGTTTTGTGTATTTACATATGTATGAGTAGGGTCAATGTAATCGACAACCCCTGTCTATGCTGTATTCTGATAGTTCAGAGATCAAAAGAACATCCTAGCATTTAAATTAATTGTAAACACGGGATATCTCGGTATTCATCTCTCTTTGCAATATACTGTGAATGGTGGAGGAACAAGCAAATAGCTATAGAATTAACATAAGGCAAAGTACTGGTGATGGACCTCCTTCAAAGTCATCCTAATTACTTTTTGTTCCCAGAGGAACTCCCAACTTGTCAAAGAGGACATGAAATTGTCTAAAAGATCCTGGGGTCTTGATTCTGTCATCTCAGATCTGCTTGAGGCTTCATACAGGGGAAGCTTAGGCAAAAGGACTGAGATCCCAGTCCTAAACTGGAACACCCTGCAATAACATTGGACTATAACCTATGAACTATTTCCAAAAGAACCCTTTGCAGCGACAAAGCTTACCAACTCTGCTATGAATCTGAACCTCAATGAATTGAACTTGTCTGTATGTATATTGATCTTTTAACCATACTTTCTTTTTTAAAAAAATAAATTTTAGTTTAGCTAATGAGAATTGGCTGTAGCATGTATTTGGGTAAGATCTGAAACATTCATTTACCTGGGAGGTAATGTGTCCGATCCTTTGGGATTGGTAGAACCTTTTATTTTATATGATGAAATAAGATTTTCAGGAATTTTCATCGTATTTGACTTCGGTACCTGGATGGAGGCTGGATCATTTTAAGGGAACTGTGTTGTTTGAACTTCTGAGTAAACAGTGAGGTAATTAAGAAGTTGTTTTATGTTGTCTTGGTAAATCTAAGTATTGGAATATCCACCAGCTTCTGGGGGATTATCTGCCCCATTCTTTGCAGTTCACATTAATTGAGTGACCACAGCTGGTCCTCACTGGGACTCCGGTCATACAAACCTTTTTAAAAATAGTTTTGCAAAAATAATTTCAAACTGTGAAAAAATTTTGATCACCTCAGTAGCTGATTTTTTTTTTAAAGGAACATTCCTGAAAGATTAATTTTTTCCTCTTTTTTGTTCAAATTCTGATTTTTTTAATTGAAATTATTATTATATATTAGATCTGCTGCTGCCCCTTCTGTTGGACTATTGAATAGGATTTTGGAATAGGTTTAAAGTGTGCTACTTCCTAGTCACACTGCCCTCATTAATATAGTAGGGGAGAGGATACAACTAAACCTGGAGACAGATGGCAGAAACATGAAAATACAGAGGATCAAGTTGTTCATTAATGGAATACATAGGACTGAGTTGCTTAAGCCCCACTCTTGTGAAGACTTATGCACATGCTTAAATTTATGTGGTGACTAGTTTCATTAAACTCAATGGAACTCATGTGCTTAAAGTTAAACAGATATGTAAGGCTGTGCAGCAGGGATACCTTATTTTCTTGAACATGTGGCAGATATCCATTTTGAAAAGAATCACTTGGTGGGAGGAACCTGCTATAGCTGAGAGCGCAGGAAGCACGTGCCTGGGGCCCAAGCCGCAGGGGGGTGGGCGGCCGGTTTCTGCGAGGGCGGCAGTCAGGCAGTGTTTCTGTGGGAGGTCCGCCGGTCCTGTGGATTTGGCAGCGGCGGGAACGCCGACAGCGCGGGACTGGCAGAGCACCGCCGAATCCGCGGGACCAGTGACCTCCCGTAGAAACGCCGCTGACAGCTGCCTGACTGCTGTGCTTGGGGCGGCACAAAACATAGAGCCGCCCCTGTGAGAACGTGAATGTTCTTAAAGCCAATGTTTATCATTTCAGTGGAAATGGAAGCCAAAGTTGGGATGTGAAAAATATCTATGTTGCCTTTAATTCACAAAACTATGCACCCCCGAGCCATACATATTTAGTTTACAATACATGTCTTAACTCTCACTCCTAATCATTAGTCATTTCTGTCCCTGTAACCTGATGGATCTACCTGCCTGTTAGGGGTGAGGGCAAATGGCTCTCTGAACCAAGCCCTGTCCTCTAGAGTGGGAGCATCTGCCCAGCAGGGTCAACTAAAGCTCTGTTGTGCTGCAGTATCCTTAGGCTTAGGGGGAGATTCTTACTTAAGAGACATGAGATCATAAGGTAATCTTGTCCTCTTGGCTCCTCAACTGAGCACATGTACCAAATGTCTGAAGCTTCCCTTTGTGCCTACTGAGCAGGATTGCTATGGTAACACCTCAGCAGCAGAGCTAAGGAACCAGAATGTGTAGCCTGTGGACAATTTCCCAAGTCCAAAAGGAATTTCAGAAGGAGCAGGGCAGCCCCAGGAGCACCTATTGAGGCTCTGGGCAGGGGCAGGTGCAGGCAGGAGCCCAAGGGGGCAGTTGGCTGGCCTGCTTTAGGTCAAATCTTTCATTGGACTCATCTGCTCTGTGCTGGAGGATCAGCATTTGCCAGGGGGAAAGTGCCAGGCGGGCACTGGCGAGACTGGCAATGAGGCTGTGTGAAGCATTTACAAAATCTTTTGCAATATTTTGTTTCTTTGATGGAAAAATTGAAAAGGGGGAGGGGGAAAACGATTCTGGAGGTCAGCCCCCAATGGCTCTCCCTGGTCCTTGGCCAATGCTGAATTTGTAATGTAAGAGGTGCTGGGGCGCAAGCAATTTGTAACATTTATAACTGATGGGTGTGTGTGTGTGTGTGTTTTGTGAACAGCCCAGATGTGCCGCATTAAGCACTGGCCCGGGCCCGCTCCCTCTGTGTAAACGCCCCTCGCAGTGAAGCCGGAGCTCCCCTCCCCCTTCGCAGCTTCGCTCCCATTCAGCCCTCGCGGCAGCTCCCGCCTGGCCCCAGCCACCAGTGACCCCGCCCCGCTCCCGGCCGGATGGCTCCTAGCCCCGCCCCCTCCACCTGGTCCCTCCTCTACCCAGCCCCTCCCTGTTGCCCTTAAAGCCGCGTCTCGGGCGGTTGGCGGCCTCGCTCCTCACCCGCCCCCCAGCGGCGGCGCGTGGCGCGCTCCGCCCCGCTGCAGGCAAGGCGACCGCCGGGCCGTACCAACGCGGCTGCCGGGCCTGCCGGGCCGTACCAACGCGGCCATGGCTTTGGCCGCGGAGGCGGCCCGGGGTGTCCTGGGCTCTCTTCTGCGGGACTTCCCGTCCCCGCTGGGCCCGGAGGATCCCCTGCCCTGGAGCGCGCAGGGCAGCGCCGCTCTCTCCAGGGCCGAGGCGCCGGGGGAGCTGGCCGAGTTGGCCAGGAGCTTCCTGGGCGGCAGGTGAGAGCGGGGAGCGGGAGACTGCACCCGCTAGCCGGGACTGCGGGGGGAGTGACCCTGCGGGGGGGCTGTGCCTGTCAGCCGGGGCTGGGGGGGGGCCCTGGCGGCGGGGGGGCTGTGCCTGTCAGTTGGGAGAGGGGGACAGTAGAGCTGGCGGAGGGGGGGCTGTGCCTGTCGGCTGGGGGGACCTGGCGGAGCGGGGGGGCTGTGCCTGTCAGCTCGGGCGGGCTGGCGGCGTGGGGGCTGTGCCTGTCAGCCGGGGCTGGGGGGGGGCCCTGGCGGCGGGGGGGCTGTGCCTGTCAGCTCGGGCGGGCTGGCGGCGGGGGGCTGTGCCTGTCAGTTGGGAGAGGGGGACAGTAGAGCTGGCGGAGGGGGGGCTGTGCCTGTCGGCTGGGGGGACCTGGCGGAGCGGGGGGGCTGTGCCTGTCAGCTCGGGCGGGCTGGCGGCGGGGGGCTGTGCCTGTCTGTTGGGAGAGGGGGACAGTAGAGCTGGTGGGGGGTTGTGCCTGTCAGTCGGGGCTGGGGGGGGGGGGGGGGAGAGAAGTAAAGCTGGCAGGGGGCTGTGCCTGTCAGCTGGGGTTGGGGGGTATAGTGGGGCTGGCAGGGGGCTGTGATTGTTCACTGGAGCTGGGGGGTACAGTATGGCTGGGGAGGCTGTGCCTGTTTGCTGGTGCTTGGAGGGCAGTAAAGCTGGGAGGAATGGGGGGTTGTGCCTGTCAGCTGGGGGTGGGGGCAGTAGAGCTGAAGTGGGCTGTGCCCATTAGCCGGGGCTGGGGGACACACAGTAGAGCTGGAGAGGGATGGGGAGGCTGTGCCTGCCAGCCAGGAGGCGGCTGGGAAGACAAGGGGGCCTGTACCCGTCAGCTGGGGATGCGAGGGCGGCTGTGCCCACTGTGTGGGAGTGGGAAGAAAGGAGGGTGTTGTGCCCACTGTGGGAGGGGGACTATTAGTGAGGTGGGGGGTTTAAGTATTGTGGGTATATGATTGGGTGGGTTGGTGCAGGGGAGTGAGGGGCTGTACCATGTCTCTTTTCTTATGCCCATGGGTTGGGGCACATGCTCTGTTTTCGGGAAGCACCGAGCAACTGGCTTTTTGCCGTATGCAGTGTTGAAAGCTGAGCCATGTGTATTGCATGGACACTTGCAACTTCACATGGTAGGGTTGGGAGACCCTGTGACCAGGGTGTGTCTGCAGGCTTGACAACACTCCTTAAAGTGGTCTGGGGCATGAACCAGAATGCTAGTCACCCCATGGTAAGCAGTGAAACTGGTACAAGGTGGCAAAGGGGTGCAGAGCTCCATTGGTGTAACTGCAGAGAGTGAAGCGCCATGCACGCAAACAGGAGTAATGGCCAGTTTAGGATAAGAAAACCTTGCTATCACCTTTTGAGTTGCACTGGTGTACACCACACTGGGAGCTTTAGGTGGACTGGCATGTGTGATTAGATATGCTCTGAGCCAGATTACATGACATAATACACCAGCATCCTATTTGCACTAGGATTCCTAGTGTTGCTAATGTCCGTGGAACTTAACAGATGTGCGGTGTGGTAGCAAATCTTCAGAAAACATCCCTAATCTTGACAGGGCACTTGCTGCTATTGTTGTGCTATCTACTGCTTGAATTGGATTAAGTTTAAAGAGATGCTGTCTCGAAATCTAATTAGTATTAAAAAACCAAAACAAATGTAAACACAAGGTTTTTTAATACACATGCTCCTCTGACCCCTGCCAACTTTTGTGATTTTTTTTTTTTTTTTACAGTCTCATTTTCTTTTTAAAATGTTTTTTTCTTTTTCCTTTGTGACAGATGCACATAAATGGGGGAAACTAAAGGTCCCAATCCTACAACTGGATTTATGCGGGTGAACCTGAGATTTCAGAGTGGGTCTCAGTGGGTGCTGTGTTCCACTCATGTGTAGATCCAGTTGCAGGATCAAGGCCTAAATAATTGACTCAACATGGAACACAGCTCACTATGCACATAGGGCTGTCAAATGCACAAAATAAACTGAAAAAACACAATTTTTCAGACTTACCCAAGCTGACTGAAATTGAAGTATGATACTAGTAACTAGAATAGATACAAATATTTAGACAAAGTTGACATTGTCATTTTCATCTTACAAGATTGCTATTCTTAACAGCTTGCCATTATAAACTTACGCTGCTTTGATGATCCTACATTACAATTTCAAGGGAAATATTTTTTTCACCTTGATCCTAATTGGTGGAGGCTCCTACTCATGGATTTTAAGGCTTGAAGGGCCTATCATGATCATCCAGTCTGACCTGCACATAACAGGACACAGAACCTCGCCCACTCACTCATGTAGTAGGCCCCATAACTTCTTGCTTTGTTGTTGCTTTATAATTAATCAGTAAATGATGATTCTCTACCCAGCCAGAACAGCCACATTATCTTATTGATGTAACGGTTTGACCTCTGATTCTCTTCCCCTCCCATTGTCTGTCTGCCTGTTTGTTACATTTTGTCTCTGGTAAGCATTTCAGAGTAGGGACCATATTTTATATGTTCTGCAAAGCACCTACCACAGTCTGTGCTTTATAAAAGGTGGTAATTACAGGGGACTTGCAGAAGAATATTGTGGATTTATGTAGATCTTCACAGGTCTTCTAAATAAAAAGATGGCTTTATTTAAGATTCAGTCAAAGCATCTAGGGATTAGTGAAGTGAAGAATGCAAGAAAATTAAGATTGCTTCCATTTAGGTACACACACCTACCTAACTTGTAAATTGTGTATCCAACTTTTGTGTGTGTGTATGTGACGACATTGGGTAGAGTTTTCAAAAGCATCTAGGTCATTTAGGAGTACCAGTCTCATTGACTTTCTTAGCAACTTGTGCTCCCAAGTCACCTAGATGACTTTGAAATTCACACCTCTTTGTTCAGTGACATACCCAAGGCCATAAAAGGAATCTCGTTTGGGACTAGAACTCAAGAGTTCCTGACCCCATTGCAGTGCTCTGACCTCTAGACCACACTTGTCTGACAAATGCAATGATTTTATTTTCAGCACTTGAGTGCATAAAAAGCATAGACTTGAAAGGATGTACGTTTTCTCTGCAAAAGTCAAACATTTTAACATAATCCTTTAACTATTTTAAAAAAAATGCAACTACAATATATTCCTCTAATATCAGTGGCCTAAAAACTGCAATTGTCAGGCTATTATGGCTAGTGTATTAGATTAATACTCTAGAGCTTTCCAGCACTAGAAATGCAAATTAAGTCTCTGATTAAGGTCAGAAATGAAAAGTAGTGTAGTGATCTCAAGACAGTCCCCATTTATGAATTTGTAACTGAGTTGTCTTTGATCAGAGCACTGTTTAATGAAAGTGTTGTATTTTAAGTTAGATCTGAAATACATTGTGTGCTCTGTGATTTCTAAACTGTTAGGAGATTAGAGTGGTTCTGGATGTGCACTTTATGGATCCCACCAATGCACGGTGGTGCTGCTGCATGTCTTGAACAAACACCCAGCCAACCAATCACCAAGTGAACCAAGATGATGTTCCTAAAAGGAACTCTGTGCAGGAAAAAGGAGCTCTCTCTGTTTTGGTCACGTGAAAAAGAACTAACTTTTAGGAATTGGGGCTTCTGCTAGTTATAGCTGCCAATTCAGTACTGTTCTTGTCTGAATCGGTGAAAGTGGAGAGTCCATGCTGCTTTTGTAGTGCTTTCATCCTATCTACAAAAACAACAAGGAGTCCGGTGGCACCTTAAAGACTAACAGATTTATTTGGGCATAAGCTTTCGTAGGTAAAAACCCCACTTCTTTAGATGCAGGCACTCATGCTGTTTACATAGAAAGGCGCTTGCCTTGTCGGTAATAGAATTCTTCACATACCTGCCCTCCAGCCAGTTGTGATTACACAGCCTATGTCTGAGAGTTCCTTGAGTCTCAAAACCTCATTGTAATATCTTCCCCCACCCCCAACCCCCCCACCTCCCCAGGTTTATTTATTCTTCGTCTACTGCTAGAAAAATTCAGAGGGAGAGACAAGGTAGCTGTGTAACAAAGCAAAGTAGATAAAAATGCATAGGGACCCACAACACACTTCTTCCTTGTGGAACACTCTGAAATATCAGAAATAACTCTAATAAAGGACACCGTCATTTCATATTATCCTCTGCCTTTCTGTAGAAAGCAAAAAATTGAATCATGGAGTCTCCTGTATTGTGCCTAAGCAATGCTGCATAAGTCTAAAATGCCAGATATTGGGGTCCCACTACAAGACAAAATTTTGCCATTCAGTTTGTGCTCTTGGAGCCGATGCAACTCTGGAACCAGAGGTGAAAAACAACTCATTTCCAAAAGGGCTGCCATGTGGTGGAGGTGGTAGTCCACATATTTGCATACAAGGTTGGAGAAATGATTTTTGGGAAAGACAGAAGTTTGTGGACACAGGGCTCTGCCAGAGGAAGACTCTGGTATTCTAGCAGCATGCAGCCTCATTTTTCATAATCTAATCAAAGACCATAACTAAACTCTCTAGACTGATGGTTTCATGTCTCTCGCTCCTTCTCCCCACCATATTGAGGCTTTGCACAATAAATCATAATATAGTTTTAAAGGATAAAGAATCCCAATAAGATTTTCAAACTAAAAACCAGAAGAACAAATGGGGAGGACAACAAAATGGCATGGGAGGAGAAAGAAGGGAAGGGCTCTAAAGGCCATAATTTAAGAGAGAAAAAGCTATTAGATGCATTAGGGTTTTTGTTTTAAAATGGTGAAGGTTGTCTATAGTCCTACGAAACTTAAGATCATCACAGCATAGATCCAGTCACCTGCTGCTGTAAGACGATTGTCAGTACAGACGCTTATCAGGAATAGGCTCTAATATAGCTAGACCTACCACAGCAGGGTCAGTTTAAAGCTTGGTGGTCGTTCTTTTCTTCTAGTTTGAGCTAGTATTGTACGAGAAGGTTTTGTGTAGTGTCAAATTTTGGCACTACAATATCCAACTTCTATGGTGAAGAAGGGTCTTCTAGGTGATCAGATTGCAATTTGGAATGAAGCTCTGCAAATCATTATTTTAATAATCTCTGCTCTGTCAGTTACTTCATTTCCATTGTAGCCAGCATTTGTGTGCAGGTCAACTCTTGATGAGTCTGAGGGCTTGTCTACATGGCACTGGCAAAACGCACCAGAAGGGTGTGATCTGTAAAGTGCTCTAATGTTCTGCACTCTAACTGCCCTGTGTAGACTCTGCTAGTGATTCTAAAATATCTAGATTGTATTAATGTAGGAGTACATTAATACAAACTAGGTATCTTTTAGAGCGCGCCAGCTGGATCTGCACACAGCAGTAGAGCACTTTACAGATCACACCCTTCTGGTGTGCTTTGCTGCACCACATAGACAAGCCCAGAATTCATGGACTGGCAGCATCCTTGTTTCTTGAGATTGCATCCAGTGTTGCTGTTTAGCAATCCAATGCAAGGAAAAACACTTCTTGCCTCTGGAGGGAGCAGTGTTCTGACATCCACCAGTAGGAGAAGGGTTGCTGTGGCAGGGCTTTTGAGAGGAATGAGTGGAAAACTAAATGGGATTCTTCAGGTTCTGCAAGGGACTCTGAGGACCATCAGTTTTGCAATTTATGGTGAAGAAGCAGCAAGCTAGCTCAAGCCCAATCTAACTCTTGCTCTCAATACCCTTTGTTGTCTTTCTAGATGGCACTATGAATAATAGTTTTATATAGCTCTGTAATTATGCACAGCACTTTACAGTCACAGTCAAATACTTTCCTTGTCTGAGAGATTGTGCAGTCTGAGGCATTGATCCTGTAAAGACTTGCACATGGGCTTAACTTGATACTCTGTGAGTAGTACGATTTAAGTCAACAGGATTGTTTGCGTTCTGCCAAGTTAAACACATTCCTAAGCATTTGCAGAATGAAGGCTTGTGAGAGCTTAAATAATACTTATTTTTTGTAGAATTTTTATTTGAAATATATTTCCAGGTAAAAGCCACCTGCCATGAAGACTTACAGAAAATGGGTCAATGCATAAGGAACCCAGTAATGCTTTCCAGTAGCTTTAAAGGTTTTAATTAATCTGAAATTTTATTAATTTACCCATACTAGAAAGTAAAGTGAAATGTGTCCCCTCCTAATGTAGAAATGCTACAGATTCCCTTTTCAAAGAAGCTGAAATTTGTTAGAAGATGGTGGCTCTTTGGTTACATACAATATAAAACACAAGCAGGCTTCCTGTCTGAAGAGACTCTACTACAATAATTGTTGTGAGACTCCTCCTAACTTCCTGTTTTGACACTCTCCCCAACTGCCAATGCCTTTCTGACTACTTTTTTTGTTTTTGTTTTAATCTTTTGTTTGCCAGTACACAGTCACCATCCTGTTGATGGTTTTCAATAAATGACACATATTTCCGTTCTCAGTAAGTGTTTGTCCTCTCTCTTTTTCCGTCAGTTAATGTTGCATTTCTTTTCCTGGCATTCTGGTTTCAGAAAAACACTTTTTAAAAGGAAAATCTAAATTATTTAAATTTTGCCTCGAGATTAATTGTGACACCGGTTCCACTATATCGCAGTAACGCTCGAATTCAGCATTCCCATTTTTTAAAGGGTGGATTATGCATTTTTTAATCTATTATTTCACCTTTTTCCCCTTGCATCCCAATTTATTTTCCCTGACGGGGAGCCAAGTATTACTCAGATATGCAGATTGTGTTCTGGGGAAGTATCTGAGAGGGAAAAGGATGCAATAGTACTGCCATACATCTGGTACAGAGTACAGTTGCATTGGGAGAGAGAATAACTGGAAGTGCCTGGAATTATCTCAGAACTGGAAATAAGTCTTAGGGCTTGTCTTCACTACCCGCCGGATCTGCGGATAGCAATCGATCTATCGGGGATCGATTTATTGCGTCTCATTTAGACGCACTTAATCGATCCCCGAACGCGCTTCTTGTCGACTCCGGAAATCCACCTCGGTGAAAGGTAGAAGCGGAGTCGACGGGGGGAGTGGCAGCGATCGACTCGCCGCTGTCCTCACGGCCAGGTAAGTCGATTACGATACGCCAACTTCAGCTACATTATTCACGTAGCTGAAGTTGCGTATCGTAGATCGACACCCCACCCCCCCCTAGTGTAGCCCAGGGTTTAGAGTGGGGGAGGAAGGAAAATTGTGCTTCTGTCAAGTGAAATCTTCAGTCCTTGTGTAATGTGAACAAAATTTTCAAAAGCACCTAAGTTACACTGGGACTTAGGAGACAAAATCACTTTAGGTGCTTTTGAAAATTTTACCCTATGTGTATAAATTGAAAGTCATTAAATAGTCTTCATTAGGCTTTTAAATACATGATGGATCCTAGTCACTCTTGTGGTTTAGTCTTGATTAGCTTGTGATGTCTACAGATTCCTGGAATGTATTCCAGTTACATTATTTTTTAAACTAATTATATTTTAAATCTATAATAAAATTTGCCCGGCTGATAGAGCTGCCTATTAAAGTTGCCTGACACTTCCTGTTACAAGCAACTGAAAACAGGGTCTTCTAACTTTGCCAAATCTTAACCATTTGGGTTGAATTTTTCCATGCTGGGAGTCTACCTCAGGATGGATGTTTTGGAAAACTTCAGCCAAAATGGTAGAGCAGATTTTAAGAATGAGGCTAGGGAAAAATGTTTTGCCTATGTTAATTCCAGTGATCTTTTATTTGAAAAGCTGTATGTAGGAGGGACTTGAAATTTGGTAGGAGAGTGCCTTTTGTGTTTGGGCTTCTTGCTGTCCCCATGAAAATCTGCCCTCATTTGGCCACGTTATGAGCCTTTGAAAAATTGCACATGCTCTTTAGAGGTGACTTAGATTTTAGCAGCTAAATTCCCAGTGCACACGGAGTATACTCCAACACAGGACAGAGCAGGACTTTTCCTGCAGTTGCAGCTCTGGGCTGCTGAGAGCCATATTATGCCCCAGAACTGAGAGCAAAGATACTGTCTCTTTCTTGAGTTCTCAGCTCGCGCCCCCACTCCCCCCCCCCCCCCCAGGCAATGTGGAAGAGGAAGCTGCCTGATCTGAATACAAAGAGGAAAAGAGTCAGACCTATGCAGGGAGAGCAGATTGGGACAAGGATCTTGAAGGTGAAGGGGGCTGTGAGCTGTGGGTGGGGAAGGGGAGGAATAACTGTGGCTGGGAAAGAAAATGGACTTGGAACCAGGGAGAGAAATAGGATCACAGTAGCACTGGGAGCCGGTAGGAAAGGGAGGGCTACGGCTGGGCAAAGAAACTGGAGCTGAGAAGCATTTGGACAAGGGGAAGGAGGTGATGTGGGGAGAGGTTATA
This sequence comes from Chelydra serpentina, assembly GCA_037349315.1. Lineage (NCBI taxonomy): Eukaryota > Metazoa > Chordata > Testudines > Chelydridae > Chelydra > Chelydra serpentina. The sequence goes on from JBAIAC010000040.1 coordinate 4,594,753, forward strand.
GATCTGATGAGGAGCCAAGGTGCAGAGAGGGAAGATTGTGACAAGGAGCTGGAAGGTTGAGAGGGGAACTTGGGATGCGTGAACAAGGAGAGTGGGACAAGAATTCTGGAGGAATGAGACTAGGACTTGCTATGGTAAAAAAGTATGTTAAAAGAACATTATTCAGGTTGCAAGGCAAGCACTCAACAATTAGGAAATGTCAGAATTAAGGTTGTCGGTGTTTGCTTTTGCGTAATTATGTATATAAAAAGAAAATGATCTGTCTTGTCCCTATCCCTCCCCTGAATCCTTCTTAACAGCTCTCTCTCCTCTCTCCTTTTTTGGGTGATGCTGGTAACTTTTTTTGAAGTGACCTCTGCTTTCAATAGCACTGCGATCCAGTAGTTTGAGTAGGGAATGGATTCATGTGACTTGGGATATAGATATAAATATATATTGTACAGTAGCGCAAAGTATTTAGAGACATTAAAAATATCTTAATGGAATGTAGTGGGTGTACCAACATTGTTTACCCAGCAAGCCTTTAGAATAAGAGTGACTCATCCAGGAGTTAGATTGTTGGTGATACTGCACGTGAAGCATGACTTTACAAACCATTCTTTCTGTATTTGGTGGGAACAGCTGTACTCTGTAGTAGCATGACTGAAGGAAATCATGGGATTAACAGAAATGGCTGCCTCTTTCAGAAACCCCATTGTTCACACTAATCCATGGTATTGTTGGAATCAGAAGCATCTTTTTAGAGTCCTACACACAAAATGAAAATGACATAAATGTTAATGTGCTGTCATTTATTAACACAGCTTTCTAAACTAACCAGTGCATTTACAGGTCTGCACTATGGGGCTAAGCGACCTTAGTTAAGCAACTCCAACTACGTGAATAACGTAGCTGGAGTCGACGTACCTTATGTCAACTTATTGTGGTGTCTACATCATGCTGGGCCGACAGGAGAAACTCTCCCATCAACTTACCTTATGCTTCTCGTTCCGGTGGAGTACCGGTGACGATGGGAGTGATTGGCAGTCGATTTAGTGGGTCTTCACTAGACCCAAGCGTCGATGCCCCGGTAAGTGGAGACAAGCCCCAATAGTTGTTTTTGGCCAATGAAGCAGTATTTTGCCTTGGCTGTTTCCACTTCAGACTTGTGAAGTTAACTTTTTTTTTATTGTAGATGGTTCATCCATAATTAATATGTACTAAAATTCCTTTACCACCACAGCTGGGTTGGGATTAATACAATTATAGTGAGTATATTCATATAAACCATTATTGTATTCCCTCTGTCATCTTTCAAACGGGTATCTTTGTCGTGATGAGATGGAAAAGTTCCACATCGGAACAGCTATGCGATTATCAGTTTTGCCAGACCAAATGTTCAAAAGTCAATTCAGCCATGCCCCCGCCCTGTTATGATTGGTTTGACAATAATGACATTTTAAAAATACACTTCAGGGTTCTTTGTATTTGCCTTCTGGATTTTGAGTCATCAGGATATACTTCAGTTATGTTTTCCAGGTTTTCTCTGCAAACATGAGGACTAGAAACTTCATTTTTTTAAATGGAAGTGGAGATCTCTGCTAATCACATGCTTTCAGGGGATTTAAGTATAACATCAAATATGAGAATCATGATCATGAGAGTTGGTAACACTGGATATTGCTTGGTTAGGAGCTCTTGTTCGGATTAAATCTGAACACGTGTGTGTATGATATCAAGAGACCAGCATCTAAATTGGAGAGGCTGTGCTGTTTTCTGTTGGGGCCAAAAAAAAATCTTAGGCTATTGAGATTGATAAAGCACTGATCTAAAATGGCATAGTCCAGCTTTCCCCCATTTCTCAGGAATAAGTTTAGCTGGTATCTGCACCAGAGTTCTTTATGTACATTTGATGACGGGCGGGAGGTAGACTGAGCAGTGTAATATTTCCATTCTTGCCCCCACTCAGCTTTGGCCTGTGGAAGTTGAATTAGAATTTTGCCTCTGATAATGCTATGCTTGTGTTCATTCATTAAAATAGAAATGCAAAATAAATTCTGATTTGCATCCAGAGAAGAACAGATTGCTAAAAAGGATCTCTGGTCTTGGCAGACACAATGTAATATAAATGCTGGGGCCATGGAACCAAGTAAGTGGCTAAATTCAATCAACTTTTCCATGTTTAGTTTGATTTCCTTTCTATTTTAAACACACACAAATATAGACCATTTGTCCACCTCTTTAAATTTGGCATGCCAAGCTGTTGCTGTGCATGCCGTGCCGACCACTTCTTCCCTAACTAGGAACAGCTTTCCAGGCTGGCTGATACTATGCTCAACAAGGCTTTTGGATATGGTCGTGGAAAACTGCAGGGTTTCAGCTGCAGCTGTAATTTCTTGTCCCCCTACCTAGACCCAAATGTTTGCCTCTGCCATCTTCTGAAACATGCTTACTGCTGAAGGAGCTGATGGCAGGACAATACTATAGAACTTGATGCTGACAAAATAATGCATAATTGAGTGCTCCGCACAGAGTAGAGCTCATCAATACAGGTAATTTGCTTCTGGCAAACTTGACCCGTGGCAAGTAGAAAACAGTATGTTCCACTCCATGCATCTGATGAGGTGGGTTTTAGCCCACGAAAGCTTATGCCCAAATAAATTTGTTAGTTTCTAAGGTGCTACAAGGACTCCTCGTTGTTTTTGCTGATACAGACTAGCACGGCTACCACTCTGAAACCAGAAAGTAGACTAGACCAGGGGTCTCAAACACGGGGCCCGCGGGCCACATGCGGCCCGCAGAGTTATTTCCTGCGGCTCGCCATAGGCGCCGACTCCACTGGCAGCCAAGCTCCAAACATTACTGAGTGTTTATATTTTATTAAAACCCCTCTTTGCGTTACAGTTTAAAAAAAGTTAATACATTGACTTTTAATAGAATACTATATTACTCTTCATTTTTTTTCATTTTTGACTATACTTTTGTATCATTGTATCATCGGGCCAATTTACTAGTTCTCATGTGGCCCTCGTGGTAATTTGAGTTTGAGATCCCTGGACTAGACAGCTCACCTAAGATGTGACCAATGCACTGTGAGATTCTGTAAACTGCCAGAAGTTGTGTAAAATAGATCTATTTATTTATTTTGATCCTTGGAAAAACTAATTCAGTTTTCCGCTTGTAGAATTTGCAGACTCTGCTCCAGTAGTTTGTATGAAATAACTCTCTGCTTCTGTTGAAATCATTTTAATCTTAATGTTCTATTCCAGTTCTGAACAGTGCATTTAGTTTATAGGCGTGGATGGGTGGTTGTCTTGGGGCAGGGCTTCTACTGCAGAGAAGTCTCTACATACATCTGTCAGTTACAACTGTGAACGTTCCCAAGGGGAAGGGGATGCTTCTGAGTTGAGAGCCAACCACCATGTGACACTTTAAAATGTTAATTGATACATAGCAATTTGGTTTTGGTCGTTTACAGTTTTACGTGGTGCCGGGAGCCGGCTACAAACACCCCAGCGAAGAAACAATACCCCCCCACCCCCACCCCACAGTGAGCAGGACAAGCCTGGGCGGGGGGGGGGCACAGAGAGGGAGGGGGCAGTACAGGAGGCCCCCCCATGTCTGGCTTTGCCCCTCCTTTGCCTCAGAGTCAGGGGCCCATCTCCCCCCACGGGCCCCCCAACTAACCTGATATCTCCGCCCCCTGCTCTGGTGGGTGGGAGGGGCAACAGGGCTGATTCTGTGCCCCACACCACTAGCCTCAAGGCTTGGACTTCACTTTATGGCTTACAGAGGGGAGGTTAGTAACAGATGTTACTAGATTTTTTTCAGGGCAGTTTTATAATCTCTCAACTGTGATCAGTAACCATCTAGGACCTGGAACCAGACTTCTTCAGTGAGAGCTGTATTCCCCCATGGAATTGACTCAGCAGAGACTAGAGGAGGTGGGGATGGAGGGTGGGGATTGTTTGTCCCCTCCTCCCCAACATGTTATGTGTGTTTGAGTTTTGTTGATCTTGCTCTTGGGACTGAAGAGGGAGTGGTGGGTGGTTCTTTAGTAGTATCTACTTTCTATAAAGCTGTTAAAATATAGATATTTCAGCCCAGCAATAATCGAGGTTCTGAAGATCAGACCCTGAAGTCTATTCTTTGACAGTTTTGTCAGAAAAGTATCCTATGGTGATTATTTTATTTTTCCAGTTGGATGAAAACCATTCTGAGAGAAGATGAAAATTCTATCTTTAAAATCCCTCATTCTCCTCCTTTCCCTGTGTGTTTTAAAGACCAGGAAAACGTTTATCACAAAAGTCAACAAGTGGGCTGCTGAAATTGTGCAGTAATTATTTTCCGTCATCTAGGAACATTCAGCTGTTCTCTTTTTGACTGATGTTTGTATCTTGCCTAGCGCAGTAGGGCTCCAACCTTAATTAGGGCATTTGGGTGTTACCACAATATAAATAAATAATGACCATTAGATTCATTTGAATTAAAATGTTCTGCAGTTAATTACAAGGCAGGAGGGGGAGGAATATTTCATTAAAGGCAGCTTTTGTTTCCTAGAGGATTTGTGATCTGGAAAGGCTGGCACTTCCTTTCCAAGCAGAGACTCCATCTACACTTTTTCAGACTGCCCATGCTATTCTTCTGTTCTCTTAACTAAAACTTCTGTCTAATATGTCTAGACTTTTTATACCATGCTCATCACAGCAGCATTAGTGTGACTCCATATACTTGAACATCTAGAATAGCCCCATATGAGTTTTCTTGGAATATGGCAAGTGGCCAGTCTTGAGCAGGGCTAGCATTTGACTTGCTGGGGCCCAGGGCAGAAAGCCGAAGTCTCACTGCATGGGGCTGAAGCCCAGATAACCTGGTTTGAAGCTGAAACCTGAGCAATGTAGCTTCATGGGGCCCTGTGGCATGGGTCCAAAGGCAGTTGCCCCTGCTACCACCTAATGCCGTCCTGGCTTTGATATGCAGAAAACCAGTTATTGCGGCACAGATGGGCCATGGAGTTTTATAGCATGTTGGCGGGGCCTCAGAAAGAAAATGATTGAGAACCCCTGCGTTAAACTTCACAGGTACAATCAGCAGCCTCTTGTCCATCTGGTCATATAACAGAGATGATCTTCTGAAAGTATCACATGGGGAGACTGAGACGGGGAGGAAAAATCTAAACTAGATTTTTAAAAGAGCCAAAAGGACTTGGGGCTTTAGGTATTGATCAGTCTTGGCAAGTCCTCATGCCACCATCTACTGGGTTGTATAGAGCTTGTTTTTCCTTGTATAGCACACCAGAGAACAGCCGTTCAGAGTCTGCCATCTGTTGCACAATTCTCAGTTCTGAAGCAGCTGTAATCTGTGGGCACAGAGCACAACAGAAGTTCAGTATCATGTGCTTTCAGAACCTTTCTGAAAGTGTCATAATTGGGGCAGTGACTCTGATACCAGGGATCTGTAGCCCAGGTTCTCCTGGTCTGTGTGTGTGTGAATTGCAAATTTCACCCTTAGTGGTAAAGGCTTGGGGCCTAGCCCCTGTGGGGTGCACACAGAGAGAGCACCCCTGCAAGAAAGAATAGCAAGTGTAGCCTACCAAGGGACCATGAACATAGGCATTGTTTTTGCTCCAACTCCTCCTCTTCTAAATCACTCCTGTTCCTCCATACAATCTCTCTCCCATGAGAATAGAGACAGATTGAAACTGTCCATTGCTCCCTTCCTTGGTTAACCAAATATATCTTCTGCTTTAGAGCAGGTGTGGCTGGAGCCTGTTAATATCTAATTTGAATCTCAAACACCATTACCATGGAGGTAACTTCATATGAGCTAAAGTAAAGAGGAGGCATGGTAGATAGTCAGCTTGTCACCTTGATCGATTGGTTCATCAGCCCTCACAGAGAGAGCGTCAATCACAACATGTCGTTCGTGTTGTTGTAGCCGGTCCTTCAGCCACCCACTAGTTAGGCTGTCAGTGGCACTGGACACCCGATCGGCATAGCGCACCACAGCCCAGAACCCCTGAGTGATCCGCCAGCCTCAGCCTCCCAGATAGCTGGGGTTACAGGCGTGCGCCAGTGTGCCCGATAGTGCTGCTAGTAAAACCCTATAAAATGTAGCTCAGAACATCTAGGTTCGTTTCAGGTCTAAAAAGGACACTGCAAAGCTATTTTTCCACATCTCACTTGGCAGTGTCCTGCTCTGCTTCCTGAAAATGCTAAGGAATCTTCAGTGAATTTCCTTTTGGGAGCTGAGTGGTAATTGGCAAGAATGGAAGGATGTGACATGATGGTTTGTAATTCTTTTCCTTGACTTGGAGGGCAGAATCTACCAGGAATGTTGCACACTTCCTGTGATTAGAGGTCTCAGGGAGACTTGTGCATTACAGCATTTCCTGTGCTTTAAAGTTCTGTCTAGGGTCCAGCCCATACTGAGCCAAGGCTTTTGAAGGTAGAACCCTGCCTAGCCTGGAACCAAAGTATTGAATGCTATTCTAATGTCAACTAGAAACCTGGTTTAGCTTTCAAATTCCATTCACAAGGCACCATAGGTAAGTCTGGAAAAGATCCTTAACTGTGGCTCTTAATGGCTGTTAAAGTATATTGTGATTTCTCTTCCTGTTTCACCCATTTTCTTTCCTGCTGTTTTCCTCATAATATTTTCTGTTTCCATCCCTGGAGATAGAACTTATATTGACACTTAATCATGGTACAAACACTTGCACTATTTCTAGGCTAAGATAAAAGGTGTTATGCTAGAATATCTTAGGTAACATGTTCTAACTAATATGTTTGAAACATCTAATGTAGACAAGCTATCTGGCTGAATGAAAGCTCCGATGGGAATATAGGCTTTAACTTGACCAGCCTAGCACAGGTTAATGTATATGCTACTTTGTCTACACTAGACTTTTCAAACATGTTCACACCTTTACATCATAGGCCTTGTCTACGCTACCGCCTAAGTCGATGTAAGTTACATTGGTCAGAGGTGTGAACGCCCCCCCCCCCCCCCACCGCCCAAGCAACGTAACTTACATTGACTTAGGATAGTGTAGACACTGCTTGATGTTGGCGGGAGACTCTCCTAGTCACATAGCTTCCACCTCTCGTTTACATGGAGTAATTATGTTGATGGGAGAGTGTTCTCCTGTCAATTTAATGCATCTTCACCGGACATGCTAAATCAGTGCCACTGCATTGATGCAGCAGTGCCTATTTAGTGCTGTAGTGAAGACAAGCCCTTAGTCTAGACAAGGCTTAAAGCCTGACTTCCTCATGGTATGCCTTGTTCTGCAATGCAGAGAGTAGCTGTGCAGCTGACAGTTGCTGAAGCATTCTTGCACTCAGGTTGTATTTAATTCTCCTTCCTTTCCCCCCAAAGATGCAGCAGCTCAAAAGGGAGGAAATAGAACATTTTCAGCTTAATACTTGCATACTGCTGTTGCATTTCTACGTAGGTTGACCATAGGTGCTGACTTCTGGTGCTGGACCACCACCCCCCCCCCGACTCCACCCCTTCCCCGCCCCCTCCTGCCCCCATTCCAACCCCTGCCCCTATTTGACTCCTCCTCCAAATCCCCGGCCCCGCCTCCTCCCAAGCGCGCCACATTCCCGCTCTTTTCCCCTCCCTCCCAGAGCTAGCTACAGTTGTTTGGCTGTGGCAAGCTCTGGGAGGTAGGCTGAGGAGTGGGGACACGGCACGCTCAGGGGAGGAGGCGGAGGAGGGAGGTGAGGCAAGGTGGGGAAGGGAGCTTGGCTGCCAGTGGGTGCAGAGCACCCACTAATTTTTCCTCGTGAGTGCTTCAGCCCCAGAGCACCCACGGAGTCGGCGCCTATGAGGTTGACTGCATTTCTCATCTGCAAGGTGGTCTTGAAACTTTGAGTTGTCCATTTTATGAGCGCAGTCATGCTAACATATTCGTAGTAAGCAGATGTGATTTGTTTTTGTCTGTTTGGACTGGATATGAAAACAAAGACCTTTTCAGGCTTAACCATGCACTGCAAGAAATGGCAAAGTAGCTTCTGGTTTTCCAGTGCTTTGAAATGAAAGGAAGACTGCAAATACGCTTCTGTATGTTTTTGGAGTACTGAAGTCACTCTCAAACTAAAGTAGGACATTGCTGCTACAGAACATTGCATAAAACAAGCTTCTATATTAGCAGCCAGCTGACCTGCATGAAGATTTCTGTTTGCTGTAGCAGGAGGCACACATGACAGTGAATACTTGACAAAGTATTTGGGGGGGAGGGATAGCTCAGTGGTTTGAGCATTGGCCTGCTAAACCCAGGGTTGTGAGTTCAATCCTTGAGGGGGCCATTTAGGGATCTGGGGCAAAAATTGGGGATTGGTCCTGCTTTGAGCAGGGGGTTGGACTAGATGACCTCCTAAGGTCCCTTCCAGCCCTGATATTCTATGATTCTATGAAGTCTGTCTTTCAGCAAGGATTTTTGAAATACAGTAAAAGCTGTTTTATCTGGCATGTTGAGTGAATGGGGGGTGCTGGTAAGTGAAAAATACCAGTTAAATAAGAGGAACAAAGTTTGGGTGTGGGAGGGGGCTCAGGGTGTGGATCCAGGGGGCGCTCACCTTGGGCAGCTCCCCACAAGTGGCGACCTGTCCTAGCTTCTCCTAGGCAGAGGTGTGACAGGCAGTTCTGCATAGTGCCCCCACCCCGAGCTCTGGCTCCACATCTCCCACTGGCCAATAACCGCAGCCAATGGGAGCTGCGGGGGTGGTGCCTGCGGGCAGAGGCAGTGCACAGAGCCGCCTGCTGTGCTTCCACCTAGGAGCAGCCGGGACAGGTCGCTGCTTGTGGGGAGCCACCTGAGGTGAGCGTCCCCCAGATATGGGACCTCGTACCTCCTCTCACACCCCAAACCCCCTGTGTCCCAACCCCTTGCTGGCCCCGCACCAACCAGACCATACACTGGACTTTCAATGAAGATCAGAAATGCTGTTTTATAGAGATTTCCGAGTGGTGAAGTGCTGGATAAAATAGCTTTTACTGTACATTTGAGCTCTTAACACCACTAGGAACTATAAATGTTCTTTTAAGATTTGAAAACGGGGTTGAATCTTTACAGAGCATTTATTACGTTAAAGCCAGCCAATTTATGCAGACCTTCCCAAATGCTTTCCAGGAAACCCCGCTCCCACCCAAACCTGTCCTTGAACTAATCCAGATGGCTTACTGTTTTACTTCTTTGGATACAGTGTTAATATCCTGTCCATATCCAGAGACTTTCAGAGCTATGTTTGAAGTCCTGTGTTCATGAACTTCTTTGTTCCCAGTATTCTTGTTTTTATTTCACTGCCTCTCCTCCCAGAGATCCTCAGCAGTGAATTCTTGATGCATGCTACACAGATATTACATATGAAAGGATTATTTTGCAGTCACACAACTTTAAAGTTGGACAGGCTTCCCTTGAATCTCAAATGTATTATTTAAAGTCTTATCGCGAGTCTCTTGTGTGTATCATATAAAACTCTCACTGTGCATGTACTATATTTGTTCAAAACCTAATCCACAGTGGACACTCTTTTCAGTTCCACTCTGCACTGGTTTTGTGGAGCCTCAGCTCAGGAGAACCTGGGGACTGGAATGCTAGAGGCAAAACATTCCAACCTCTCTCTGACCTATGCTGTGCTAGATGTTACATTTTCTCTTTGCACAAAAATTCAGTCACCTTTCCCTTCACCTGTCCAAAGTGTTGTATTGGAGCTCTGGATGCTTGTGTTTAGTGATATGCACATACCATACACTGGGATTCTAATATGCTTTGTAATAACACAATGGATAATTATCCACATTTCAAGCAAGAAATCAGCAAAAACCCACCAAAAGGAATGAGTATTGGGTATGGGAAGGTGAATAACTCCTATCATATCTGTTTAAAAATAAATAAGACCTGGCACACAGTGAGAGAAGCAGAGTGCCTGAGCTCTGTCCTAACAAGGCTCTGTAGGTAACAGTTCCCATCACAGAATGCAAGAGCACAAGATGCATGCAGTCTGTGACTGAAAGAGTAAAAATGAGGCAACAGTTTGAAATCACACTGCATGCACCACCTGCCCCTGCATTCTCAAGGGAACTGCTATCTTTGAGTCTAAACTGAGTTTAGAGACTTATGAAGGTCTTTGTATACTACAAATACTGGTAATACTAAAGTGTGACACTTGTTTTCAGTGGTCTCTGGAGACTCTTCAAAGTTACATCCCTGACCAGGAATCACAATTATTGGTAGCTCTGGAGCTTTCTAACTTTTTGAGCCATGAGGTTGCTGACTTCAGGAAGGCCACGGTTCAGTTTAAATTTAATACAATATATTTTTTTCTTTTCTTCGCATCAGGAATGCACCGCCTCCTCTTACAGCATCTTTGATCCACGCTGCAATTGACGACGTGCTACAGACTGATCTTTCTGTTTTTAAAAAGCAGAGTGTGGAAGAAGAGAGAGAGGGAGACCATGGGAAGTTCACCTGTAAGTATAATGTCCCTCTGTAGATTTCCACAGGTTGTCTGCTGGAACATTTGTAGTTTGAAATACTTCCTGGAATACCTGGTGGGATATTTTGGCAAGCAAATAGAGAGCAGAGCTTTCATCACTCTTACAGAATGTGGGATGAAGGATGACTTTGTAGTCAAGGTGCAAGCATGGAGTCCGGAGACCTGGACCAAGACTTTCAAAACTGATTAGTGATTTGGGTGCCCAATAAAGGGATGTGATTTTTCAGAAAATGCTAAGCTATCTACTTCCTGAATATCAGAGTTGAGTCTCATTGGAAGGAGTAACTGCGTTCTAGCTCTTTTGTTGCTAAACGGAGAAACTTCTGTGAAGAGTTGATTGTCAGTCTTTCTTGGATTGTTAACCTTTTGTAATTTTGAAGTGCATTTGTTTCTTCACACGAGTAACCTTTTAAATGATGAGCTAATGGTAGTCCATTAATGTGCCTTTTCAGTCCACATTGGAATCAGTGGGGTCTCTACTATGCAGCTACGTTAAACATCATAAGTGCAACCCTTTTAAATCTTTGAGCATCTCTGCCCACACTCAGGGTCAAGATGACAGTACTTATGGTCACATTTGAGCCTGCAAGCATCAAAACTCCAGGCCCTTACATTTGGTGAAACAACTACCTGAAAGGGGGGTTCCAAAGAGGATGGAGCTAGGCTATTCTCAGTGGTGGCAGATGACAGAACAAGGAGCAATGGTCTCAAGTTGCAGTGGGGGAGGTCTAGGTTGGATAGTAGGAAAAACTGTTTCACTGGAATGGGTTACCTAGGGAGGTGGTGGAATCTCCACCCGTAACGGTTTTTAAGGCCCGGCTTGACAAAGCCCTGGCTGGGATGATTTAGTTGGGGTTGGTCCTGCTTTGAGCAGGCGGTTGGACTAGATGACCTCCTCAGGTCTCTTCCAACACTAATCTTCTATGATTCTATAAGATCATCAGTACTGTAATAACTACGTGATGATGGGTGGAGAACTGTTCTTGGACCTTCTACCTGGTGCCTCCATTTCCTCACAACCAGCTGACATTGGGTTAGGGAACAAACAGTTGCACACTGTTTGAGCACCATGTAACAACCATTTATTCACTAGAATTTTAAACTTTAAGCCTTACCAAAGCTCCTTTTACCAGTTGATTTGGAGATGGAGTGAGGATCGGATGTGCAGGAATCAGAAGCTAGAAATGGAAATAATCTCTTGGGTAATCTAGTCCATCCCAGACAACGAAACGCTGTTTCCTGTTACACACGTTCTCAATCTGTTTTTAAAAGCCCTGCAGGATGGGGCTTCCTCTTCTTCCCTTGCAAGACTAATCCACTGACCATTAGGTTTCATAGTCCAGAAATCTTTTCCAATATTCATCTTAAATTTTCTTAATTTCATCCCATAACTCTTGGCTGTATCCTTTATAGCACCCTAAATATTTTCTCTCCCTCCTTGATGTGTACAGCCTTCATGTGTTTGTAGACTGTTAACCCGCCCCCTCTTTATATGCAAAGAGCTGGTTTCAATCAAATTGGCCAAGGCCTAAATAGCAAGTGCTAGCTCTCCTCCTCCAGAGCATAGAAAAATTATGTGGTGGTAGACTTTAATAGAGAATGTGGGAAGGGAAGTGCAGGAAATATCAACAAAATTGTTTTTAAACACAGTCTTCTCAAGACATTTGGCAGCTTTTTAGTCCCACAGATTCAGGAAACATTTTTCATTCATATGCCAACCCAGTTTGCTTTCTCAGAATTGAGGGGATAGTAAATTGGCTCCATCTCCTGGGATACTTGAAAACTGCAGGCCCTTATGGAAAGCTGAGCTACTTAGAATTGTGATCATCTCTCAAGAGCTGAAAGCATTTCTTTATGAAACTGGCTTGTTCATTCCCACAATACCCTAGACGACAACGTGGATGCCTCATAATCCTTTCATAAATTTTTAGTCTCATAGGCCTAGCTTCTGCCATCCTTACTCACTTGAGTAATACCTTTCTCTGAGAGCAGTCCCATTGATCGAAATAGTACTACTTAGAATACTCGATGTGAGTAAGGATGGCAAAATAGCCCATGATGGACAAAGCACTAGTAATCATAAGTATTCACTCACTGCATATAGACTGCTGCTGTTTTCTGATTCATTGGATTTAATCCTTTGTATTCTGACTGTGCCAACAGAAGGTTGCCTAGAGGGGGATACAGTGGTGTAAACTGCCCATGCTTCCTGTTTTTGAGGGGGAGGGGGGCAGAGATGACTGCTGCAGCTCCCAAAGTAGGTAGAACCAGTCAGTAAGAGATGGGACCAGCACTCTTCCCAGGCAGCCTCTTCCAGCGGGGTTCCTAAAGAGCCTGGCTGGAATTTAAAGCTGCTTTCACCCCTTAGAATCCTCAAGGCAGTATGGTCATGATACTGCTGATTACCACCCTCCAGGATAATCTACTTTCCAAAGCAACTGCCGCACAGGGTTAAGGAGATGCAGTTTGTGCCTGAGGTACTCAAGGTGAAAGTTTGGCTCAGTGTTTGTATCCCCTTGATTGGATTCTAGATGTGGATTTATTTCTTTTGGGGATAGGGTGTGTGGAGGTTAGTTCTGTAGCCATGTGATTTCACCAGTGTAGTGCATGTCACTGAGTGGGAACCAGAGATCCATGTCAGTGTGGCCCTATGTAGTCTAGAAAAGCAAGCTTAAATGTTTCAAACAAGGGTCATTCTTATGGCACTAAAAGAAATTCCAAAAACAGAAAGGCTAACCAACAAAACCTACCTTTTTGAAGATGACCTTGCAAAAAGTCCATTAGTCTGAGCAGACAATCAATTATTTATAGTTTTTGATCATATATTTGACAGATAATAAGTAGATAAGATGGAACAGCTTGGGGCCCAACTTACTGAGTTCCGGGGTTCTGGGTTGCTCTTAGCTACTTCATGATGGTCTTCTCAGTGTCTGGTCCAGCATTCTCCTACTTGGTCCCTTGTTCGCTTGTTTTTTTGTTTTGTTTTTTTTAATACCTTTCCACATGACCTATTCATTACCTTTCTTCCAGACAACATTGAGCATTGTGTCTTGTGTAACCTGTGCAATACGCATGTGCCAGCTTCAATTAACTTTACTTGTGCTGTCTACGCTATTTTTGTCATGTCTCCTTGTCACTGTACTACTGTTTTTTCCTCAATATAGGGATTTTTTTTTAGCATTACATTTTATCTTTCTCTTGTATATGCCCTCCAACACAATATGTTCCATGAATAAATCACCTTTGTGCTGTCAGCTATGAGTATTATTTAAGTATGCCTACATAAGAGAGAAATTGGCAAGGCAACTCATGTCAAGCAAAAGCTAAGCTATAGCCTTAATAGACCAGATATACTCGATCATAAGCCAGTTTGTTTATAAGCCAACCCTATAATTCAGGGGTCGGCAAACTTTGACTCCTGGGCCATCAGGATAAGCCACTGGCGGGCCAATATGGTTTGTCTACTGTATGTTTAATTCCATGCATCCGATGAAGTGGGTACTAACCCACGAAAGCTTATGCTGAAAATAAATTTGTAAGTCTCTAAGGTGCTACAAGTTTTTCTTTCTTATTTTCGTTTTGCTGACACAGACTAACACGGCTACTACACTGAAACCTAAGTAAACAAAGTGTCCCGACCCACCAGCTGCTTACCCTGACAGGCCAGAACAGCAACTTTGTGGGGTGCGGTGGGCAGAAGCTGGGGGTCAGAGGAGTAACCCCTGTGACCACCCTCCACATGACCCCACCCCTAACCCGGGACTCCCACACTCGCCCCATTCTGTCCCTTTCCACCTTAGCTGGGGCAGGCCAAGGGAGGATGTCTCTGGCCTGGCCGGAGCTGCTCCTGCAGACTGGGCGGCGCGTGCTCTGACGGGCGGGGACGGGCGACGCAGCCTCAGCATGCTCCAGCGGGTGGGGATGGGCGGCGCGGCCGCAGCCTGCCAACCCCGGAGCTGCAGCTTCTTCGGAGGCGGGGGGAGAGAAGCGTGGCCAGAAGCGGGGAGAGACTCTGGTCTCCTCTTCCCTTCTGGCTCTGCTGGCTGTGCTACCTCTCCTTGCCCCCTCTGTTGGGGGGGAGGGGCTGTGTCCCACCTCTCCCTCTCTATACCTGTTTATAAGCCGATTTTCCCCCCCCCCTTCTCTGATGCTTCCTTTTTTTACTAAAAAAAATCAACTTATGAACGAGTGTATACGGTAAGTATTTCCCTGGCCTATCTAAGCTTGTTCACTACACATAATTTAATGTTAATAGTTTGATTAATGAAATGTAATTACCATTCAACAATTCTTCACCTTTAAATATTATAATTCAATAAATGTAGATCATCCTAAATTATTATTAACATAACCTTTATTTTTTATTTAAGTAGAAAAGTTATGAAAAACATATCCTTAATATCAGCATATTATCTTTTCCAAACATTGGTTTCCAAGTAACTTTTTACTCAAAATTTAGTTTGTAAATCATTTTTTTTAAAAACTGTGTCCGCTAACCATGGCATGAAGTTCACAAACTGCTTAAAACGTACATAAAGAATAAAAACAAGAATGGAAAAATATAAAGCAAAACCAGAACAAAAATTACAGAAGAAAGAGAAATGAGAACAAGATATAAAAATAGGAGTTGTGGAAAGAAAGAATATGGACAGAAAGCAACTATGCTAGAGTATGGGGGAAGAGGGGGGGAAATATAGCATTTGAAACCATCCTTTTGCACATATCTGAACTATGTCTATGTGTGGTTTTTATTATGGTTTCCCTTGCCCTACCTTTCAGTTGCTTATTAAACCCACTTGTCTTGCCTTAACTCTAGGGCAGGAGCCATCTTTCACTCTGTTTATACAGTGCCAATGGGTCCTCGCTCCTCCCTGATTCCCATAAGTAGTAGTATAATAGAAATAATAAATATTTTAATCTTTTTAAAAAGAGAATGTTTTGTCTTGAGATGAGACTTGCCATGATAGACCAGAATACCATTGATCTTTCATGAAAATAGACTTCAAACTAATTTTAAAAACTTGGGTTAGTGACACAATATCACCATACTGTTTAAATGCCTGTTTAAGGAAACATGCCTCACAGGCATTATGGTGTGTAATGGTATGCATATTTAGACTATATTAACCAGCATATGTGACCAGAATCTATATTGATCTTATCAATTTAAAAATAGCTACATATGTGGTGAGTGCACTGCTCAGAATTAAATCTTGCCTACTTAACATTTCTAAAAATAAGTAAATCAAAAGTGATTATATCACAGAGCGACCAGTTGCCAAAATTTGGTGCATTAAATCAAAGCTCTTTTCATTCTCAGGGCGCAAGAAAGTATCTGAAACTGGACATCCAGTACCTTGGATGAGAGAACTTGCTTGAGAAACTGGAGTTAATGCTGAGACATTCTTAGTGCTAGCAAGAGTTGCTATAGTATAGAAATTGAGAGGTAGTTTACCCAGTAAAGAATTTCAGTGCTGTAAAGTAGAAAGATCTGATAGTTAATTGCTTTAGCTGTATAGATGCTCTACTCACCCTTTAAGCAAGTTGATTTAGCATTGGGTGATAGTTTTTACTTGGACAGCAAACTTAAAATTGCAGCCTACTTGAGAATTTCTAGTTTAGCAATGCAGGGTCTATCACAAATATCACAGCTTATTGCTCACCAGACTGAATGCTGGAATTAATGAAATTTGAGATGAGTCCAGGAAAGGATTTGAGTGTCTGGCTAGTACTTTTCATGTTGCTCTCTCTAGTGTTGTGATTCTGTTCTGTAATGGCAAAGCAGTAATGTGGCAGAGATTGTCTTCTGTCCCTCATGCTTTTAACATCCGATAGTTCACTCTCTGTGTGACGGTTTAAACACTTCTGCAGTCTGATTGTGCTGGGCTATTACCCAGTTGATCCCTCACGTGATACATTCTGTGTATCCATTGTTTTCAGTGAATATAATTCAGCTGCACATAACCCAGGTCTAACCCAGACTAATGTTTACCTGTGTCAAGACAACAGCAGCCCTGTGCATAGTCTTCAGAGTTTTCTGATCTGCATCTAATTTTCTTTATAAACTGATACACTTCTACCAGTATACACAATACATTGCACTCACAGTTCCCAGTACTGGATCATTTATGTCTAATCTACTAAACTGACTTTGGATCCTCATTGTGACCTTATGCGGTCTATTGCCCTGGAGAACTGTCTGCCATTTGATAGCATGATGATCTTCAGAGGTAATAACTATTTAATAAACTGGTGACTGAAAGATCCTCTTGTCCATAATACTGTACTGTTGGATCAGAACTTTTTTGCCTGTGATTCTCAAGAGGGGTTTGACTTAGAAGTGTATGGGCCAAGCATAATAATATATACTTGTTGCTCCTTTTTTCATAGTGTCTCAATGGAGTAACTTTCAGAGGGAGTATTCTTTGGATCCATAGGCACTCCTATGTCTAAAACCAGTGGATTAAAGGGAGGGACAGAACTCTGGCTCAAAGCCAGAGGCTAGTACAGGCAGAATATGTTGAGAGAATTTATGTAGTCCTAGAGAAGGGAACTTGTAGGAAAAGACAAAAGACAGGTGAGGGGGTAAGTAGGAGAGAGGAAATTGGGTTTGACTATCGTTATTTATTTTCCTCCTCCTTTTCCCAAACACACAATTAAGTCACCTACTGTCTCTCTGCCATCAGTGCTGGATGGAGGCTCTTTGCAGCGCTGCTTCTTTAATAAGCTGCGAGACATCTGCTGTGAATGGCAGAAGCAACTGCCATCCCTGAAGTCACTGAAGCGCTTCCTGCTTATTTCCAGCCATGCCATCCGCAACGTCCGCCGGAAAATGGAGGATAGACATGTTTCTCTCCCAGAATTCAATCAGCTCTTCGGCTTGTCGGTAAGTCTCTGGGGCCAGGAGAAGTCAGTTCTAGCATTCAAACACCCCTTGAAACATACTCCTGTCCTAGTATCACAAAGTGAGCACTTTTAGGAGGTGCTACGAAGGATTTACTGACAGTCCTTTGATCAGGTCTGAACTGGAGCAGAGACCTACTGGATCTATGTATTTGGACTAGCTCAGTGGTTCCCAAACTGGGGTTCGTGAACCCCTGGGGGTTCGCAAAAGGTAACGGGGGGGTTCTTGGGGAATAATTCCCTAATGGCGGACAGAGCTGTCCCTAGGAACCCCGGCCAGCACAGGGCCTGCAGCCCGGAGCCCCTGGACTTCCAAGAGCTAAGCAGATCAAATTAAGCATATCTATCACACTGAGGAAATTTAAACTCCTTATAAGAAATGGAAAGGAAGGTGGATATTTTTTGCTGTTTTTAAAATTAAATAGGCAGCTAGTGTTTTAAAAATTATGAAGAAGAAGCTTAATCTTTGTTGTAACGTGCGTTGTTTGCCTGGACTGCTCAAGTCCTGAATGCTTCTGTAGGAGGAACAATTTGAGTTGGCTTCTTAAATACCATCATGCTGTTGCACATCTGATATTCCTTGATGAAACATAGGAGCCTTGTTTTACAACAGGCTTATTCAAAGTGATACAAGCTACGAAAGTGAGATCTTGGAAGAGTGTTGCCGTTTTCATAATGTAATACAAATACTGTAATGATAAAAAATGATTAATAATAAATAGTGTGTAATAAGCATGTCATAAAATCAAATTTTATATTTCCAAGATCACTGCTTTTATAATTTATACTCAGGTAAAGGAGAAAATCCCTGGAAATATTCATTTTTAGGAGGATGTTCGTGAGACTTGACATTTTAGTGAAAGGGGTTCGCAGGTTGTTAAAGTTTGGGAACCACTGGACTAGCTATATAGCAGTTTTTTGTGACATTGATATGCTCCCACCACAAGGGGCAGAGAGGGAAAATAGATCACTTTGGAGGTAGGGGGGATGTTGCGATATTTTGTGAGAGAATTGATGATATAAAGGTGAAAAATAGCATTTTGGTTGAGGATTCAGGGATGCTTACTAAAGATATAATGGAACCACATAACCTTCCAATCTGCATTTTCAATTCATATTCCTTTTCAAGGATCTGGTCAGTGATCAACAAGGAGCAAAGAAAAATAACACAGACCCCCATGAGATGCATATTCTATCTATTTTATACATTGGTAAACTTATGCAAATTACCTGAGGTTACACACAGTTAGAGGGAAAGCTCAGAGTAAAATACAGGCATCGTAATTCCTACTCTCCATATCAGTTTGCTAGATCATGCCACCTTACTTTCCTTTCCCAGGGAAGATCATGGTGTTTGTGGCTCGCAGTATATTTACATAGTATTGTATCCATGTACACGCTTGCGTTCTCTCATACGTATGTGCACACATTCTTTCACTGAAATGCTTGCATAAAATCTGGCAATTGACTTTTTTTTCTGAACTTTTCGTATGTCCCTCCTGTCAAAAGGATGATGTTGATCGAGCATACTTTGCTGTATTTGATGGCCATGGTGGAGTGGATGCCGCCAATTATGCAGCAACTCATTTGCACATAAATGTTGCATTACACAAGGAGATTCTTAAGAACCCAACTGAGGCCTTGAAAGGCTCTTTCCAGCAAACTGATGAAATGTTCCTTTTCAAAGCTGAAAGAGAGGTGAGTGCGTGGAATAGGGTTGCCAACCCTCCAGGACTGTCCTGGAGTCTCCAGGAATTAAAGATTAATCTTTATCTTTAATTTAAAGATTGTTATGTGATGAAACCTCCAGGAATACATCCAATCAAAATTGGGAACCCTAACATAGAGCCAGATTTCATTATAGTTAAGCAGTTGGGGAATTGCTTGGATGACAGTAAAAAGGAATGGTGTTATGCAGAGAATTTTTATCTCATACAGTTAACTTTGAATTCATTCTGATTTGTTTGCCAAGTATCCTAAGTGGAAAATATTTCATTGGTCAAATTAAATTCTCCCTTCTCATAAGAACCAGTGCCTGCAAGTTCAGGGGGATGGAAACTTTGAAGTGAGGCATTAGTGCTATTTCAGGATCCTCATTCTCAGGGAATATACAGGCAACCCCTCCCTGGGGGGGAAGGATATCTCAGTGGTTTGAGCATTGGCCTGCTAAACCCAGGGTTGTGAGTTCAATCCTTGAGGGGGCCATTTAGGGATCTGGGGGGAAAAAAAAATCTGTCGGGGGACAGTATTTGGTCCTGCTAGTGAAGGCAGGGGACTGGACTCGATGACCTTTCAAGATCCTTCCTGTTCTAGGAGATTGGCATATCTCCATTTAAAAAAAAAAAATTGCTTCCCTGGGGGTAAAAAAAAAAAAAAAGACTAGCCCCAATTGTATCTGCATAATTTAATATGGGAAAGGCAAATAAAATCTTTGTATTTATTTTCTTAAGGCTGGTTCCACTAGCGCCATCACTGAACTTTCACTTCCTCCTTTCCCTGTATTTGGGAGAGTGAAGCTGGTGCATGGCAAGATAACTAGAGGATGAGAAATTTTAAAAACGAGTTAAACTAGGTTCTTGAGTTCAAAGTATTGTAAGAGAACTGAAAGTGGTAAAGGCCTAATGAAGGACACTCTTCCATCTTTATAGCAGCAGCATTGAGACTTGACCATTCAAAGTGTAACAAGGATGGCTTTTTATAAAGGACTGTAATACAGCAGTGGAGAAATGCTCACCCTGGGAATATTTTTCACTACCACTAGGAAGGCAGAGATAGGGTGGCTACATCTGTTTGTATGGGGAAGAAAAGTCACATTCAGTACTGAAAAGGTTCTTGTTGCTGAAATTAAAATCAAACTGATTCCTCTGCTTTTCAGAAAAACCCAAGTAAACAAGTGGTTCTGGGCCCTTTGAAGCGAATATTGGAGTTAGCAAAGACAAGGGGAAGAGCATAACTATAGCAGTGTCAGACACTTGAAAGCTAGAATAGGGTTTCTTCTAAACCTGTTTTTTCTCTTATGTTTGTACCTTTTATTCAGTAGATTGCCATTCACAAAGATCTAAATTGCTGCATAGTTAACAAGCTTTATAACCCCAATTAAGGCTAAGATTTTGTCCTGGTTATTTTTAGCAAAAGTCACAGACAGGTCACGGACAAGAAACAAAAATTCATGGAAGCCGTGACCTGTCTGTGACTTTCGCTGCTGCCGCTCCACGGGTGTCAAGGAGCTGTGGGGCCAGTTTCCCCCTCTGCCCACGGCAGCTGAGAGCTTCAGGGTGACCATATTTCCCAAAGAGAAAACTGGACACCCCAGACTCTTTCCTGAGGCCTCCCCTTCCCCACTCGAGGCCGTCACCCATCACTGGAACCCTGATGAGGGCCCCCTCAGGAGTCTGCCACCTGTCGCTGGAATCTTGCAAGGGGCAGCCTATTGCTGGAACCCTGCCACGGCCTGGCTAGCTGCCAGCTCCAGAGTCCCGCTGCCCCTGGGGGTGAAGTAGAGAATGTCACGGAGGTCTCTGGAAGTCACGGGTTCCATGACTTCCATGACCTCCATGACACAAACATGTAGCCTTAACCCTAATTTACAATGTTATGATGTTAAACTGCAGTTTAACTTGCACTGCTCTGTTTTCCTTTGTAGAGGCTGCGGAGTGGTACAACAGGTGTATCTGCCTTAATTGTAGGGAACAGGTTACACATAGCCTGGGTTGGAGACTCCCAGGTAATGTTGGTGAAGCAGGGAAAAGTTGTGACCCTGATGGAACCTCACAAACCTGAAAGAGAAGTAAGCCTGTTTTCTTTGGCTCTCTCCTCTGATGGCTGTAATTAATTTACTTTTGGCTCACTGAATCTCTTTAAATGAAGACCTGGCCAACTACCAGCTGACATTGAACTGCTCTCTTTGTAGACAGGTTCTAAAAAAGGTCTCTAAGTAGCTTTGGAACTATTTGGAATCTCTAGATTTCCTGGACTCTGGCACATATGCAAGTCTGTAACTAGAATGATAAACTGAGCTGATGGTATTGGTGGCCGATCTCATCCTTGCAATGGATGAGGATACAGTCTGTTAGCAGTTTTTGATAAGTGGTCATGAGTTACAGCTATTAAATTTAAAGTATCTAGCAGGACTAGATGGAGCCACTTTTCAATGATTTCATCCCTTTTAAGTTGGACGATTATGGAGCATAGTTATGATATGTCAGTCTTGCCTTTCTCCTGTCTAGTTGTGTGTTCTCAATGCATGTTTTTCCAAAGGAAAAAAGGATTGTGCTGAAGAAAAGACTTGATCTGTACTTTCAGTTGGGAATGCCCTTATAAAAAATAAAAAGAACCGTGTGAAAACTGTGGTACTATGGAATTTTGCATACATAGCAACCATGAAAAATCTACAACTGCAAGCCTTTTACTAACAAAATTAACTGATTTTTTTTTAAAGTTACCATTGAGTTAGTAAATTAATGTTTTAATTTCAGACCTGGCTTACATATTAGCATAATCCAAAAGGCAATAATAGTCTAGTATCATAACTGGCTTAATTAATCTTACATTTCTTTTTGTTAAAATAGGTCAACTATAACTAAACTGACTTGTGTACAAACTGAAAAGGCAGTAGCAAGTTTTTAGGGGTGGCATTGCATGGACCGTCTCCTTTATAGTATGAACAATATAAAGGTTTTTTTAGGGCTTGAGGAATAGGGATTATATTAATGAAAATGAAATTTGCCTCTAAATACACTTTTTATCTGTACATTTAAAAACCTTAGCCTTACAATTATCCTTTTCTTCCTACTTCCATTCACAATCTTAAATATTTGCACAGTGATGGGGATATTGCCAGTTTGTTCCTATAGAAATGACTGAGACAGGGATTCTTCCCTTTTGTTTCATGAACAAGCAATGATGCAGCATAGGGAAGATGTCTTGTCTTGTTCATGTATACTCAACTGAACATTGCAATAAGACTGATTTTTTTTTTTTAATTAAGCACATTTTTCTCTGAACACTATTGATTCCTGTTTATTTAATAATGCTGTTTGCATCCTACTATAAGCATACAAGTTGAAGGGATTTAAGATTTTTCTCTGCAACACTGGCTAGCAGTGAATTTAGTAAGATATGGGATATGCTTTTAGTATAAAGAGTTGATGTGCTTCTTTCTTCTAGGATGAGAGAATGCGTATAGAAGCCCTAGGTGGCTGTGTGACCTACATGGACTGCTGGCGGGTCAATGGAACCCTTGCTGTTTCCAGGGCTATTGGTAAGTAAAGCCATCTAAGTTAGTCAAAATTGAATTATCCTTAAACACATAATCTAAAAAATCCTGGGGCTGAATAAGTAAACAACCGTTTATTAATAAAGAGATTATAGTGTTTGCCCAGCTTGGGCCAAAGAGTAAATTTCTTCTATTATTGTAATTGCTTGAATAACGGAGTATTAAATTGCTTGGTCAGCACAACCCTTATCAGCTTTTGACGGAAAATAAGCTTCCTCTCTGGTGTTCCAAGGATTTCACAAGATGCATGCTTCTCTTTAAAAAAAAAAAAAAAAAAAAAGCCCAAAGCATCCCAGCATTTCCTGAGGGAGGGAACTTGAGGTTTTTCTTGGTAAGCTCCTCATATCCCCAAAGCACAATAGATGCCATTAAATCCATATGAATCCCAGGGGATTGTTAGGAGTCGAATATCTCCATTGTCTCTGTAGCTCCCATCCATCTCCTTCCTTCAGGGGGAATTAAGAGAGATGTGCATGGATCTCTGGGATATGATCTGGCCCTAAAAGAAAGCATTGCAACTCTGGGGAATCATAGAAACGGTTGTTGAGGAGGCAATGGCTCATATTAAAGCAATCAGATTTGTATCTTTTCTTGTTAGGTGATCTATATCAGAAGCCCTATATCTCTGGAAATGCAGATGGTAATTCATTTGAGCTGACAGGTTCTGAAGATTACTTGCTCCTGGCCTGCGATGGATTCTTTGATGCCATCAGACCATGTGATGTGGTGGATCTGGTCCTAGATCACTTAAAGCAAAACAAAAGAGATGGTCTCAAGGCAGCAGAGAGACTGGTGGCTGCAGCAAGGGAAAATGGATCCAGTGACAACATCACTGTCTTGGTGGTCTTCTTAAGGGACCCCCCAGACATCTTGGCAGACAGCTTGGGAGACTCTAAAAGCCTCAGTGCTGATGAGGGTTCCAAGGATTCACCCTTTAACTTTTTCAGCTCTGAAATGAACAATCAGAGCGACAGCCACACAACGACAAAATCTTAACTCACATATGTTCCACTAAAGAAATTTTCTTTCCATTGAAGAAGCCTCTAGTAGGATGGGTAAAACTTCAGGAATAAGGTGACCAAAATTCCACAAAGAAAAATGTCAGAGCTCATCTTACTATATCCGTTGTCTCCTCTTCCCCTGAAACAGCTCAGCAGACTGGAAGACTTGTGCAGCTACTTCTTCCCTGGACATAGTTTTAAAGTGTTTGCCAGGTTGCCAGTTCATGTCCCTCTGTCCTGGAGGTGGTAAGGAACATATAAGCTAATGGAGGAGACTACTTATTTGTATTATGCTTATTTGAGTTCTGCTTTAATTTAAAATAGTGCTTAAAAAAGAAAGCTAACATGCAGATAGTTTAATTGTTATATTACCTATTTAGGGTTTAGGGGGGAGGGGGGAGGAGAAGCCATCATCAAATTGAAGCTTGTTACTGCACACTATCTCTTATGAACAGGTTCAGTATTCTAGAGGATCAGGTATCCAGGAGTGGGATCTTGTGCTCTTCATTATATACCCTGAGACACCTCTCAATTTCATCATTTCATACCAAAGACAACATTGTGAAAGAAGGTGATGTAATATAAACCTCATCCTTTTAAAGAGCCATTTGTATTTATGGGGAAAATAAAACGGAACACTTAAGGAGGGAAACTAGGAATATCCCAAACAGAACCACCAATCGGTAGTTAATTACTTTCTGGTGAGGTCTGGTAATTCATTTAATTTACTGATATGGAAAGAATAACTTTAGAGTTAGGGTGGATTATTTCTGTGACACAAACCCACTTTATTAGCTATTTGGTAACCTGAAAAGAGATGACACTTGCTGACTGTGTTTGAAAATGGTCCATAGAAATTGTGTGTATATGCTCTGTCAGTTCAATAGGCCCTGTACTTGCCACATCATTTTTTATGGTTTGCTATAAACAAAGTGAAGTATTTTATTTTTTTCTTTTCATAAAGTTTTTGAGTATTTAGTGAATGTTATGGTTGTGGGAACTTTTTTTGCAGTGTTACTGGATTTTGTTGTTGTTGTTTTTGTTTTTTTATTTAAATAATTAGGATTTTAAAAATGTACACTTTTGTTGTCTGGCTTTAAAAACTGGCCACCTTCAAGTGCCTTAAATGTTTCAGAAAAGGATGGGAAAGGTTAGTTTTCTATCAAATTCAGGTGACCATGTTCTAGTTATGTTTTTAAAATTTGATCTATTTCATTAATATAAATATTTTAATGCACTTACAGCTCTTTCATTTTTTTTTTTAATGATTGAGCAGGAACTGTGTTCCAAGAAAATTTTGTTTTTCAGTGTTGGCAAACTCTGTGGTGTTTGAGACTCCTGATACTTAGTATTTTCTTAAAGGCCCCAGCTAGCTGGCCTCAGGTTATTTACCTGAGAATCTTCGATTTCATTTAAAAAATAATTCTAACCCTCAGTTTTGTAGAGGGCAAACCCTGTGTGCTCCAATACTATTGTGCAGATGTTCAATAAAAAGAACTCTGTGTTTAATTAAAAAAAAAAAAAAATGTTGGGCCTGACACACGATTGCTGAATGTTGGCAATACAGTAACTTTCCGAGGAGGTGAGAAGTTGAGATTATACTAGAGAACCATGTGACGGGTATATAACATGCATGGTTGCAAGCATGCAGAATGCGTGCATATATAATTGCATTGCTTAGCAGGTAGTAGACCCATGACAATCACGATCAGTGCTGCTGGAGCCTCTAATCTGATTCTGTCACTGTTCCCATCATCAGGATGCTTTCTGTATGATTAGGGTCTGAGAGCTGTATTGAAATTTTATTTTATACCTTTTGTATCTGAACAGGAAAAGCAGCCCATCAGATGGTGGGATTGTAACATCACTTTTGACTTTGGCACACTGTTGTCATACAGCAGTCCTGTTGGTTGAAATGCCCTGAATATTTTAAATCGGAAATGTTTTAAGGGGAGTAAACTTGTATGGAAAATTGAGATTTTTTTTTTCAGCTTGATCAGATAATAGCCTTAAAATAATGAGGTGGGGCAAGGAGGCAGAGCAGCACTGATTGTGCTCATGCTATGATAAACTGTCAGCTAATGTAAGGTAATTCAGTTATCCAAGTGATTTATTTGTCAGGTTACCCCCAACAGATCATACAATTCAACATAGTAACTCCATGAGTGGGGGGCAGGGGAATATTCCACCATTTAGTAACTTTGACGATGGCTCTGATACTGTATTATGGAAAGGCAGTAACCTCTCCATAGTTAAGGTTGTAACCATTTTTCTGTTGTAAAGAGAAATTTTACTACCCTTCTAAAATGCTTGGGAGAAGCTTTCTCTTACTGCAAGTGAGCTAGGTAAGGTGGTAGGTCAGAGGAAATTTTTTGTGCCAAATCTGGCTGTTCAAATTTGGAGACTTCCCTGATTATAAGACTAATTCAGTGAATCTTTGTCAAATCCTATCTCTATAACGATGCAACTCAGAAACTTCAGCTTAGGTTTGTTTGTTTGGGGTTTTGGTGACCACTAGTGCATTTTGGCTTCTTGAAGAGACAGGTTCCCTTATTCAGAAATTGAGCATTCTGTCTGTGTCTTATGGACCTCTCAGGTTCACTGTTACTTTTGTCAAAACCAGGATAGCTTATAGAGGTGGTGTAAGATTTGGAAGATTGATAAAGCTGTTTTTGTTTCAGAACCCTGCCAGCATTTCAAAGATATGGAGGGAAGCAGGCAGACTTTACAAGCCCTTTGTACCTACTTTTCTGTTATAATCTTCTGGCCGGTAACGCTGCCAAAATTAAACAAATCCACCTGAAACTTCTGACTGAGGCTCCTTGCCAGGTGAGAATATCTTAGCCAATTATCAGGTGGCTAAGATATTATATTTTTCAGATATGGGAGCTAAAATGAGACTTCACCTTAAAGCAGAAACCAACGAATGGCTTAGACTAGAAGAATCCATAGCTAGTGGGAAATATGGATACTTTGATTTGGAGTTGTTTGCTGTGGATTTTTTTTTAAATCTTCGTGGACTAATGGAGAATTTGTGGATGAAATCCTGGCCTTGCTGAAGCCAATGACAAAACTCTAATTGACTTCTGTGCGGCCAGAATGTCACCCTTTAAGCTTCACAGAGGCTCCTACAGGCTTTTAAAGGTCAGCAGCTCCTAAAGATCTAAGCAGAAGCAACCAGGCTAAAAAGTCAGCAGGTGTTATGTACGTAGATAAGTATGTTATGACTAACACTGTTGTCATCAAAGATGCAACCTGCTGTACACACTACTCGCAAAAGTAGTTTCAGAGGTATCAATAGTTGTCCTTGATCACAATTTGATAAACCTACGGAATTTTTATCAAAGAAAAACTTCAACCTGTAGCGTTTAGTACATATCAGGAATTTAAAAGGAGTGTGGGGGGAGTGTCACTTTGAGTGACATGCATAAAAAATATTGGAAACCCAGGAAACTTTAAACATATCCTTTGCTCTCTCTGTGTAAGTGGCACATTTTATCTTGATTTAGGAGGCTTTGTATATGTACGTATCCTAGTGCTATATATGACACTTACATGATTGGTGACATATGTACCCCTTATGGATAGTGAGGAAAGAGTTCCTTTGCTTATTCATCTAAATTTAAAAAAAAAAAAAATTCTACTTTTCCTGAGACCTGGCTATGGCCATTAAAAAGACACAGATCTTCATTCACTGTATGTCTTCTTTTTCTTTTTGATCTTGTGTATTATTGACTGATTACAATTATCATATAATTCTGATGGTTCTCTGGGCAATGGGATGGGGAGTTAAGGTCATTTGATCTTAACTATATTTCCATACATTCCAATGCGTGGTCTTTTTACAACAATTTTCTCTTCAAAATGTCCTGGTTTTCTTTGCACTTACCATGCTCTTTATATTTGTTTCCCACCACCACCTCCTTAAATTATTGATATGGTGCAGCTTAACAAAGGTATCATCTCAAGTGTGTGCACACTTTTAAAAATGCATTATTATTTTTTTGGCAGGCTAAGCTGCCTTTATAGCTAACAGCAAGGACATGTCCTGGGTTCTCTTGTTGAACTTAGCACATAAAACTGTTCATGATTCCAGCCAATTTCTCAGTTTCAAACCCATAGGTTTGAGTTATCGATAGGGCCCTGTGAATTCCTTGGATGCAGAATTGTACTAGAGAAAGTAAGCTTTTAATTAAAACAAAATTTAAAACCCAGCCCTTATGTTAATGCTTTTCTTTGAAACTGAGTGCAAACCTTGACACTGGCTTCTTCCAGAGACAGCAGAAACACTTCTCAGATCATTTCAGGCTGACATTCCTTATTCATGTAACTGGGTTGGTAATGCTGAAACCTAATGATAGACATTTAAATGTCAGCATAAAATGATCAACTGCAAAATAGTTAAACGATTTAGCTAGAAGCTTTGATTATCCCACAACTCCAAACTACCCAGCTGTCAAAACCTGCAGCTTCTACCCTTGACAATATCCAAGATGCAGTTGTACATCATTCATGTAAAAGAAATTGGCACGTTGAACATGTGGGGACAGTATCAAATTTAAACACGGAGTTACTATCCCTATTGTACTATTCCTTTTCATATTTAAACTCCCTTTAAATGAAACAATTACAGAATTTCTAGTCTGCCTCAACAAATGGCTGCAGAATCCCGGAATCTTTCTGTAGAACTTAAGTTCATCTTACCAGGGACTAAACACACTCTTGAAATAGAAATGGGTCTATCATCCATGAGTGTACTAGAAAACTAGTATAATTGTCCTATCAAGAGAGGTATTTAGATTTTCAGAAAGACTTTGACAAGGTCCCTCACCAAAGGCTCTTAAGCAAAATAGGCAGTCATGGGATAAGCGGGAAGGTTCTCTCATGGATTGGTAACTAGTTAAAAGATAGGAAACAAAGGGTAGGAATAAATGGTCAGTTTTTAGGATGGAGAAAGGTAAATAGTGGTGTCCCCCAGGGACCTGTACTGGGCCCAGTCCTATTTAACATTATTCATAAACGATCTGGAAAAAGGGGTCAACAGTGGGGTGGCAAAATTTGCAGATGATATAAACCTACGCAAGCTAGTTAAGTCCCAGGCAGACTGCGACGAGCTACAAAAGGATCTCACAAAAAAGGACTGGGCAACAAAATGGCAGATGAAATTTCATGTTGATAAATGCAAAGTAATGCACATTGGAAAACATAATCCTAACTATACATATACAGGAACTCCTCACTTAATGTTGTAGTTATGTTCCTGAAAAATGGGACTTTAAGTGAAACGATGTTAAGCGAATCTAATTTTCTCATAAGAATTAATGTAAATGGGGGGGGGGGGTAGGCTCCATGGAATTTTTTTTTTTTTTTGCCAGACAAAAGGCATTATACACATTTTAAACAATTTTAAACAAGCAATTTAATACTACAATCATTGCTGAGTATGAAGCTTGGTTGAGGTGGTGGAGTCAGAGAGTGGGAGAGGGTGGATTGTCTGGCTGCTCCTTTTGCTGAACTTTCTGAACTCGAAAAAACACAGCTAGTGTTGTTTTGCTTTCCTTTTTTTCTTTTCTTTTTTTTTTTTCTTTATAGCAAGTCATTAGATGACCAACTCCCCTAATCACTTTGAAGCTGCTTTCCCTGTCAGGATAGTCATCACTCAGGATTTGCAAGCCAGCTTCAATCATTTGGAAAGCTTCAGAAAGACATTTGGTAGTCAAATTTCGATGATTTGGTGGCTCTTCTACTTCTTGGCCCTCTTCTTCCATTGCTCTCATCATCTCTAGTTGCATCAGATCTTCATTGGTTAGCACGTCTCCATTTGATTTGCAGAAGTTGTGTAACATCGGCTTCTTCCACCTCATCAAAACCTGCTTTCTTGGTCAAGTCGAGGATATCTTTCTTCACAGCAGGGACAACATCTTTAAATCACTGGAGACAATAAGGCAGGCAAGGAGGCTGAAGGTGCTGTAGGCTAGGAGAAGCACGTTGTGCAGCAGCAGCAACAGCTTCCCCTATTCTGCAAGTGCCAGGGGCGGGGGGGCTCAACCCTCAGCCCGCCCACTCCACCTCTTCCCCCAAGCCTCCACCCTTGACCCGCCTCTTCTCTTCCCCCCCCCCCCCCCCCCCCACATCATCCACCTTTACTTCGCAGGCTGCTTCCTCTCATAATACAAGAACAAGGGGCCACCAAATGAAATTAATAGGTAGCAGGTTTAAAACAAACACAAGAAAGTACTTTTTCACGCAACCTCTGGAATCCTTGCCAGAGGGTGTTGTGAAGGCCAATACTGTAATGGGGTTCAAAAGGGAGCTAGATAGATTCATGGAAGATAGGTCCATCAATGGCTATTAGCCAGGATGGACAGGAATGGTGTCCCTAGCCTCTGTTTGCCAGAAGCTGGGATTGGGTGATAGGGCATGGACCACTTGATGATAACCTGTCTGTTCATTCCCTCTGGGGCACTTGCCATTGACCACTGTCAGAGGACAGGATACTGGGCTTGATGGATCTTTGGTCTGACCCAATATGGTTGTTCTTATGTTCTTAAGTACTGGACATGACATACTTTAGATACTGGTAGCAGAGTTCAAAGGGGCACCATCAACTTAAAAATCATGTTTCTGTCTGAAATTTATTTTTTTACCTTCTTGTGTTAAGGTTACTATAACCTGAGCAAGACGGGGGCACGGGGGAGAATATAATCTTTATTTTGTCAGTCTTTGTTTCTGCATTTAACAGCAATTTATATATAGTCAGTTTTACTGTTTCCTCTGTGTAGTCAGTCAGATTTCCCTGATTTTGGGGGTCTTTTACATAGCAATAGGAAAGGCGGGGAAAGTGATGTGAAACCACAGAAATTGGCTGAGGGACTCAGGGCAGATGTAGTACCTGAAACTACTTTTCATCTGACTAGATTTCAAGTTGGATTGTGTCCCTTTTAAGAAGTAGCTTAGAGTAACCAGGCACTAAAATGCTGTAGTCTTCAACAATGCAACACACACTTAAAAGCCTCATCTTCTGTAGGATGAAAACCTGCTTTTTTCATGATGCTTCGATATGGTACAAGTCTCCCTTGTGCTTGAACAGCTCAATTCTAATCCTTTTTACTTTTATTCTTTAGTCCTTGAAAGAAATGTAAAATAAATTAATAAATTAAATGTTCTGGGTCTAACCTAAACAAAAGGACCAGAAATTCATAACTCATGGTTGTAAACAAGGAAAGTTTGTTCAAGGGGAAAGGACTCCTGTCACAGCCTGTTAATGTCTGTTTAACATGTAGTTTTTTTGTAGAACCTTTGAGAGCTAGAGAGAGAGAGAGAGACAGAGCAATTTTTAGAACAGTGGGGGAGGGGGAATTAAGTAAAATCTACCCTCTAACAGTGACAGAGGAATGAAAGAGCATGCAAGATAGGAACACGTTTAAGTGTTATTAGTGCCTATTTTAAAAAGGAAGTGGGCTGGAAAATAGAGCTACAAATGTCAGTTTCTTATGGAGAAATACCAAGTGCTGGAAGAAATTAAAAACACTTTTAAAATGGCAGAACTAGAGTGATAACCTTGTCTTATAATAGTGAGGTGTGGGGTCGGGAATGGGGTCAGAGTAAAAGCATCCTAGGTGATTTCCGTGACGTTGCTCAGTATTGTTGTGTCCTTAGAGGTTCATGCTGATAAGTGGAATTCTTCTAAACACATTGCATGCAAGGGAACTAGGCTGAGAGATACAGTTCTGTGTACACATGTTATTGGCTACCCCACAGTTGCTGCTGTAAGTAAATGCCATGAAGTGTGTTAATGAATTGATACTGCTGGTTGGATCTGATAGGATGAGTAATTGGCATGGAGTTGTTTCAGCAGAGTTGGCAGTTGAATAGTGTTAATCATAGTGATGACTTTAATAGCATTTAATAGACACTTTTCTGAATTCAGATCAGATGATATATTGCTTTAAAAAAAAAAAAAAGCATTCTCAGTGCTATTAGCATTATATGGTAAAAAGACACTAAAACTGCCAGAAAAAAGTTGTGGGTTTTTTTTTCTTCCCCTGTTTGAGAAGTGCTTGCTTTCTGGATTCTCGATATAGGTCTGGTGCGCTTTCATTAGAAACCTGCGCTTTCACTTGATATTTTAGTAAAATAATAGTTTTGAGCTGAAAACTTAGCAGCCATCTCCCACAAATCCTAAAAGGAGCTTTGCAAAACACAGATGCTATTAAAGACTACCAAGGAAATACAGGTGTTTTTTAAATATGTATTGGACAATAGGTCTTGGCTCCTAAGGTGTCACTAGAGAATTGCTTATATCACAAGTCTATGAAGGGTATATATTGAAGGGTTGTTTCGGTTGAAACTTCCTAAGATTAAAAAAGCTATGTTAAAAGAAAATTCAAGGTCTAACTTGACAGACAAAAGCTAGGAAAACTGGAGTCAATGTTGCTACTCCATTCTTAGCACTTAGATGCCACAGTGCTGGGTGTTCTACAATTGCTGAAAGATTAATGGATCACTGTTCACAGTTTGAGGTTCTGTATTGCCACATGTGTTGTATTTGAGTAAAAGGAAATGCTTCTGGGGATGTGTGGGGGGGAAAAGTCAGCCTTAACTGAATTTTTCTGATCCTTGTTAGTCTAACACTTGAAGACTGCAGATGATTTAGATAGATAGTTGTTAGTTACATTTGGATTAAAACTTCCGTTCTTACTTACAGGTGCCTTTAGGCACTAGTGCAGTATCCTAGTCACACTGTGCTAGGCAATATACTAACACAGAATAACAGCCTCTTTGCAGTTGTTCATAACTTTTTGGACTAATTTCTTTTGGGTTGAAATTTCCCAGGCTTCATCTCTGCCCCAAAATTAGTGTTCGGAAAACTAATGCAAAATCATCTAAACTGTATTGAATATTTGGAGAAGGGTGAAAACTACTGCTCTGAAGCACCCATTTCGTTGGCAGAATGCTACCATTGGAAGGTCTATGCTATGAAACCCAGAACCCCATTTCTACCAAAAGGGTTAGAACTTGTAGCATGGACAAGACTAGGTTTGTCCCATCCACACTCTAAACTTGAATTCTGGTTCAGTGCATCATTTTAAAGTCACTGCTTTCAAGAGACCTTCTGAAAAGAGGAAACCCATGTGAGCACCCTAAGTTGTTCTGCAGTTCTAGTTTTGTGTGGGTTTTCCAAGCTGTGCACATTCCTGCTGGGATTGTTTACTTTCCTGTCCACGAGCAACAAAAGACAGCTGTGTTGGCAGCATAGGAAATTTTGCAAAATGCAACATTTGTCAAACAAAGGAGGACAAAATCAATAGAGAGAAAAAATGTTTTCAAGCTTCTTGGAATACAAACAATGGAATACAAAAAATCCAAGCTAGAAGAAAGTTGGCAGTGCACTGTCTGAACATATCTTAGTTAAGGAAACCACTGTTTTAAGCTAATGCATTTTGTCTGCTTTATTTTATTGACAAGCTTCCTACACCCAGGGGTTCATGCTAAAAAGTACACATCAGCAACAAGACATGAAGAAATGAGACAAATATTTAACTTGCTGAGGACTGGGGATCTGTTTCTGCATTTGTCCTAGCTAAAACATGATTTACCAGAGCTTTCTGCTTTCACAAGTAATGAGCCATATTGCACCAAATCTCAACAACACTTTAATATCACTAGTAGTGGCTTTTTTGTGATGATAATTCGTGTATTTGGCCAGCCTAGTGACACTGCTCTATATTATTATAGTGAAGACCCTAGTATCTCCTCCCCTGGTGGATTGATCTCCAAGGTCTAGCAAGATATGGGAGGTAATGCACTCAGCTCCTAGAGGTTTGTGTCATTCAGAAGTGACCTAGTTAAAGTGTGACTTTTGCCAGTTGTGAAGGGAATATTATCCATTCCTTGGTCAAAAGGAGGGTGTCCTTTAGGACTTCAAGGATAAGGGGGAGACAGCTAGAAAACAAGGGATCTTAAGAGCTTCTGAGGGGGATCCCCAATGCAATCCGTTTCTGTAGTAGCCTCTGCATATTGTCCTTTTCTAGTGGTCTAATGTGACTCTAGTTATTACTAAGCTATTTATTAATGATGCTGTTTGCTCTAGGGTTTGAGCAATATAGTATATAAAATATGTCATTCTTATTTGCTAGAGATTCTCTGTGATGGGAGGAAATGTTATATTAGTATAAACAATGCATCTATTTTTACCTTTAGTTCTAGAGATCCAAGTCTGCCTCTTATCCCCTCCTCATTTTTCCTTTTCCTCCCACTTCTCCCTTGCAGCTCCTCATCTAGAAAGGAGAAATTGTCTTCCTTTGGAACCAGCATCAAAGTTTGTGTGTGACTCAGACAATAAACTCCACCTGAATTGTTGGCTCAGTGCAGATGCCCTGTATAATTTTGTCCAGTCTGACTAAATTCCACTGGAAAAATACAGATCTGTGGTCTGATGCTGCAAATGAGCCTCTGGCATTGGAAGCATAGGAAATACCATACAGAGTGTACAGGACTAGATGACCCACTGATTGAATGTGTCTGACATTGGCCAGTACCAGATGCTTCAGAGGAAGACTTTAATCTCCCGTTATGCCATAACCTGCCAATAGGGGATGCTTCATCTTAAATCCAGGCAGTTAGAGCTTCTTATGCCTGTAGTGTGGGGGTTTACATTGCTTAACTTCTATCCTTGTCTGAGACGCACCCTGCCTGTAGAGGAATGACACTTGTTTCCAACCATTTTACACTGATTTGAAAGGAGAATTATTTGCCTCTTCAGTTCTCCCTTTGCTCCCCACCCCAAGTGAACAAAAAAGAAAGACAATCTAATACCTATACTTCGTGACTGATCAAACTTCTCATCCAAGTTATTTCTCCAGTGTTAGGTATATAATATAATGTAAGCACAGTATCAGACATCTAGCAGTAATGTTAGACTTTTGTAACTACTTGTATTGATTAAAAATGCACATAATTATGATCAGTATTAAAATAGTTTTTGAGAATACACAACTACGGCTTTATTCTGGCAACCTCCTCTTAGCATGTTGGCTAATGAACCTTGGATGAAAATAAGAAGGGCTGATTATTAGAAATAAGGGATCTGTTAGTTGTCATTTAAACATAGTCAAAATAAAGAAGTGAGGACTGTTACTCTGCAGTTGCAATCCTGAGCAGAGAGGCTGCGATACAGAAGGTTTTGTAAGCTGTGGCTTAAGCAGTTATCCAGTATTTTAAGACTTTTTCTTTCCTATTTAGGCTGACTAGTTACTTGTGCATGAGCTGTAACCTGTTGTTAAACATGCTATGCATATTGTATATTCACTTATGTGAATTGTTCTAACAGTGCTTGTGTGTGTTGTGTTATGATGCTACATTTCCTTATATATTTAAGTGTATTGCATGAGGTTTAATTGTTTTTATATTGTCACTTTTGTATTCACATAGTGCCTCAAGTATCTATTTGCCTATTGCAAGGAATTTAAATTGTTTCAAAACAGTGATTGAGTAGCAAAGGGAGTAGGGGCAAGAGAGTCCCTTACTGTAGGACGTGTTTTGAAGTGTTAATAAATTGCAAGGATCCAAAGACTTTTTGTTGTTCGTTTCTTCATTTTAATCACAGAAGTGGCATAAAAACATGTGGGCCATATGACTAACCTCCAAGATCATGTTTTTCCATTTCAGGCTGGCAAATGCAGTTTAGTCTTGTTGGATTTTTTTCAGTAGGCTTTCTACTGGAAAAGATTGCTGCAGTACCTAGAAGGAAAGAACTCTTTCAGCACTGAACAACAGGTTTGAAGGTGCAAATGGGTGGTGGTGGTGAGAATGGAAACTTCCTTTAATAGGGGGCATAGGATAGGAGCAGGAGTGAGGGGGAAATACTGAGATGAGGTGGCAGGGAGCACAGCTGACTCCATACTGGGAAAAGGCATCCCAATAGTTGCTGCTGCAGTTCCTATGGCAGTGGCAGCTGGTGCCCTGTGGGCCTCAACCTCCCCTCAGCTACTTGTGGCCTGTGCATGGATGCGCTCTGTCCTGTCCCCCACACCCTTTTAGCTGGCGCATGTGTTCCTGCCTCTTCCCTGGGCCAGATGTCTCTGCTGGGACTCACGGTGGCTGGAAGGCTGGTCTGGACTGGGTCAGGGAGTCCTACCTGCTCTCTGGCAGCCAGCCTAATCTTGTGTCCTTTGGATCCTCTCATTTCCGCATCCCTATGGAAATATAGGCGTGTCCCACTCTTCTGATCCCAAAATACCTTGCAGAGGTGAAACATGCATCCGCCCCCAATATTTCCATTGCAGAGGTGATAGCCCCCTCAGTTCCACCACCTGTGAATGGAAGGACACTTGTGAAGACCGCCATAAAGTTGCCTTCAAAAATATAACAAGCAACCCTTTGACTGGAGAATAGTGGTTTTGAAAATCTCTCTTACAATGAACATGGCTAATTTAAAAAAAAAATCCAAGAATTTAATATGGTGCATTTTAAAAATGTTTCATTACTGAGGGTACCCTAAAACCAAAGAGTCAAACTTTGTCTTCAGATATATGCCATTCTATTCTAATTCAATGGCTCATTGTGTTTCCTTTGCTTTTCTGTATCCTGGAGTTAGCAACACAAACTACACCCAGGATTGAGTTGGCCCAGTGACTAATGTTCTGCAGTGCCAGAGAAATGGGTAACTATTTGAAAATGGCTGTCACTTTGTACAGCTTGGCACATTCTAAAAGCAAAGTAATTGCTCTTCAGAAGTATCGTTGAGCTAGAAGTAAGACAGCCCTGGCGGGGGACGGCTTAGCAGTATCTAGAGGGATGGGGAAACGTTTGCTTTAACCCTTAGGAAACTGGCGAATACCCAGACCTAGATTGCCTAATTTCCTAAAGTAGAGATTCTCAAGTTTGTGATCCATTGAGCCTTTGCCTGTGGTCTTAGAGAATTGACTGTTCCTGCTTTTACAGGAGCCAAGTAAATCCATAATCTAGAGCAGTGGCAGTTCATTGACAGCTGCAGAAGGGGTTGCTATTAGTAAAGAATCCATGTACAACTTGCATTCACTTTATATGTCCTGCGCATCCCCATTGCTCCCTGGCAATAGGTGTCCAAAGGGCCTGTCTCCTCTCTAATGACTTGAGTCCATTGCCACTGCAATCAGATACCGACTTCAAGGAGAGCAGGATTGCATCTTGGTACTGAAGTTCCATCCTGTCATTGTATTTGTCCTCCTCATTGGTACCTGGCTTCAGCTTTCCCAGAGTTTGTTGCTTTACACCTATATAGAGTGAATCATCAGCATCTGTTCTCAAGTCGTCCACTAGAGTGCCCCGATTTCCCCGTGAGCATCCCTTTCTACAGCTCTTCCCGGCCGAGTGTCTTCAGCCGACCTCTTCCCTGTGACACAGGGCAACGACAAAGCTAATCAGCTACAGCTGTGTACTGCTAGGGAATTCAAGCAAGAAGCGATGTTCAAAATAAAGTACAAGAAAATACGGTGGGTTTTGATCTAATGTACATTAAGTAGGTGTAGCTGGATGTGGGTACCCCTGCTGACTAGCTCCAGCAAACCAAACAAAAGTTGACCAGGGCAATGGGTTAGTGGATAGTATTACACCTTGTCATGTATAAGATGTTCATCAATCTTAACGTTTTCCTGCTTAGGGACATTATACCGCAGCCAAGAGCCTGCCTCCCAGCCCAGTAGACAGACTTGAACTAGCAGGGCTCAAGTTAGTGCACTAAAAATAATGTGGATGTTGCAGCTTGAGCTGCAGCTCATGCTCCTCAAGCCCACCCGACCAGCTCAAGTTGTTCCATCCACACTAGTTTTTGCGCACTAGCTCACACCACACTAGTACAAGTCTGTCTATCCAGGCTGGGAGGCACTCTCTCAACTGCAGTGTAGACATTCCCTTGAAGCAGTGGTTTTCAACCTTTTTTTTCATTTGCAGAGCCCTACAAAATTTCAAATAAAGGTGTGGACCCCTTTGGAAATCTTAGACATAGTCTGCGGACCTCCAGGGGTCCACAGACCACAGGCTGAAAACCACTGTTCTAATAAGAGGCAGTGTGCTGAGCAGATAGAGTTTAATTATCCA
Source organism: Chelydra serpentina (assembly GCA_037349315.1). NCBI lineage: Eukaryota > Metazoa > Chordata > Testudines > Chelydridae > Chelydra > Chelydra serpentina. Next base: position 4,632,495 of record JBAIAC010000040.1, read on the forward strand.
TTAGAATGGGCAGAATGTTTAAATGAGAAAGAGCTCTTATAAATGTTCTGAATATGTCTGGGAAAACATCAACTTGGTCATGTTATACAAGCATTTATAGTACATTTTTCCCCTTGAGGAGAGTCTTTCATTCTGAACAAGCCAGAAAGAAATTATTCTAACTCCACTGTTTGTAATGGAGCAGATTAGCTACGCTATTTAGGTATGAAGTTTTGAGATTCTATTTTCCTGATCCTGAAATAGATTCTACTCTCATGTAAAGGGATGTACTTTCCAAATCATGCTCTGAGCAGCATAGCAAATCCTCCAGGAAACTGTTACATAAGGTAACCTACACTCCTGTCACTTTCTGGTATTCAATATGATTTCTCTTTTGCTTTCCAAAAAAAAAAAAAGGCTAAAGCTCTGGGTTTCTACATCCCACTTAATGGAGTCAAATTTTTAATATCTGCCCTCTTGCTCTCTAGCAATCTTTTTAGTGGAGTAACAGAAATGCTGGCTCATAGTAAAATGCACTTCTTTCCAAAGATTTCAAAAAACTTTACAAGCATCAATGACTTAGGCTCCTGAATCCTGGCTATGAATGGCAAAACTCCCTTTGACTTCAACGGGGCCAGGATTTTACCTGGCGGGGGAGGGACTAAAGAAAAAATACCAAAGAAATAATTTTATAGCAACATTGACTGGGCTGTTTAGGTGAAATTTATTCTTAATGCCTGGTTTTCTTGACTTAATTACTTCTGTGTTCCTAACTGCAGCTGAAGAACAATCGTCATTAAAATCAAAAGGCTGAAGGCAATGGAATAAATCAATAGTTTCCAGGGGCCTTGCAGAAGTCAATGGCAGCCATTCATATCAGGGCCAGCTCTAGGCACCAGCCTAGGAAGCACGTTTGGGGCGGCATTCAGGCCGATCTTAGGGCTGCACATTCCACTTCGGCCGTTTTTGTTGGTTGGTTGGTTTTTTTGCCTGTGGGGGCCAAAAGCCAGAGTCCAACCTGATTCGTATCCTGAGGAACAAGTCCTCTGATATGCAGGAGAGACAGACGCTGCAGGCATCTGTGCGTTCCTTTCCTTTAGGTTTATGAAAGGTCTGTTTGTGTTTCCTGCCTCTAGGGGGCTCTCTATTACCTTTTGGCAAAAGAGTTCTGAAAAAGGGTTTTGGTGGTGCCCGCTGGCACTGTTAACAAAGAAACAGCCAATGTTGCATTTATGTTTTTTCCCCCCCTTGTCTCTGGAAGCTTGAAATGTGAAATGTTTTCATAGTACATTAATGCCTTCCTGCCTGTGTGGTTTATTGTGCTAAGGATACTTGTGAGTGCAGTAAGCCTGCCACTGACATGATTAAAAAAAAAAAAGCATAGAAAGGCACAATCTAGTAGTTTGGACCCTACCTTTAAATTAGGTTCTGTAGTGCCTTAAAACCCAAGGCCTGTTTCCATCAGTGGCCAATCCCAGTTGCTTCAGAGAAGTGGGTAAAAAACCCTACATTTGGAAGGGAGGGAATAACTTGTCCCAGGGAAAGTTTCTTCCTAATTCCCATTAATTAAAGGTTGGTTTAAGCCCTGAAGCACACAGGTTATATCCCTCTGAAAATTCTTTTGTTGGTGTTTTGTGCTTTTCCTGTAAACATGCCTGTCCAGCGTTTATCTCATCTATTTTTGGGTCCTGCAGAAATACTTGTGTGAGCAAGTGTTAGACTAGGCCCTTCTTTATTATGGAGGTGCTGGTTGCTGGCTGAGCTTCATTTTGCAATTAAAAGGATTCAGTTTTCGTTTTGTATGAAAAATACAGCCTAGTGTCCCCCAAACTTTCCACACTTACTCTTTGCTGAATATATTTTCTGAGCATTCATCATTAATTACTTTTACAAATTGAAAAGTGGGTTCTTTAGGAAACTTAGCATCCTGTGTCAGGTTTTTTTTTCTTTCCCCAAATATCTTACCAATGGAATAACTGACACTTCAATAAAATGAATATTAGTTGAAATCTTTCGCAGCACCTGCAATTGAAGAAATTAGGTTGTAATTAAGCTAAATTAATGATTGTATCTAATTGTTTTGACTGTACAGGTTATAGCCAGGCTCAGGTAACTTACGTGGGGCCATTGTGACAGAGGAAATTCAATCACTACCCTTGCTCTACAGGTATTTTGCAAGCAATTCTATTAGTTGTAATGACTCAGTGATATAAGGGAGACTGAACACTTGTCAAGAGTTTTCATAGGTAGATTAACAGGCCCAACTGTGTCTGCTCTTTAAAGGCTCGCTGGCTGCATACTAGCTCTGGCATCAGTGTTTGGAAAGATTCCCATGGCACTGCAGCTTCAGCTCTACTGCCCATTGGAACAGCGCTACTGGCAGAATTGAGGCAGCAGTGTTGGGAAAGCCTGTAAAGTACAGACACTAGCATTTGGCTCTCCCTGCATATAGTGCCAGTCTTACTAACCCAGCCCTCTAAACCAATAAGTCAACTGCAAATTTTAAGGGCCAAATTCACACCAAAGCAGCCAGTGAATGATAGCATTGTCTTTAGGTTTCTTGTTTAGTGTTCAGGTATGATATTTTTAAAAATTAAGGAAATTCCAAGACACCAGACTGTTAAAATGGAGTTAAGGTTGAGGAGTAGTGGTCCACAGACTCTTACAAATGCTTTCATCATAAACATATAGTGCTATTATGGGGAAGAGTTAAGATACTTTGGGTGCCTTAATTCTGTATTTCTTTAGTGTGTTTTTGATTTCTTGTAATGCTGGCTTTTGGGATAGTTACAGCATCCTTCTAATGGTTTTTATTGAAATTACTGATTATGTATTCCCAACCTTAACGCAGCCTTAACATAGGGTTTTTTAATTGTTTTTGTTTTATCTGGAAATAATAGAAAGGAAAGTGGCTATTAGATCAGAGGGAGCTTCTGAAAAAGCAGGTAGCTTCTGGGGAGAGGGCAGCAGCGGGAGAGAGAAGGGGTTCAAGCAGTGTCGGAATATTTATTTAAGTAGTCTAGGAAAAGGTTTAAAAATCAAAATATTAGTGAAAAGTTGTTCAGAAGCTCCCCCTGGTATTTTCTCCCATGCCCCCAAAAGCTACTCTTTATACTGCAGCTGCACTGCAGAAAATTGTCTATAATCTTGTTTTTAATTAAATTTAAAATCAATGGGCTTTTCTCAGATAGTAGCAATAAGCCAAGCCAGGAGGCTCATTAGTAGGCTAGTGGTGAGTGTCCTGCATGGCTGAGGACCCTGTGTCTCTCAGCAACTTGCTAGGAGCACTGAAGCTAAGTCTGCCAAAGCACTGTAGTCCTCCCACAGGGAGACTACTCCACCGGCTAATAGGCTTCCTGACCATGAAACCTTTCTTGTTATTCTGCCTTAGTTTTGCCTTTCTTAATTTCATCCCACTACAAATAGCCATAGCCCCTTGGAGCGCTCTGAACACGTATGCTTCATATTAGGGAGGGGATCAAACTGCTTTTTTTTACTCTAAGTTAAATACCTAGTAGTGACTCAATTTTTAGTGGATATTGAACAAGATTATTTGATGTCCTCTAGAGCTCCCAGAGCTGCTGTAGGGCAGTGAAATCTGGAGTGGGCTAGTTGTGTCCATCCACCAATAAGTAAGACTGCTGGAGCTTGGAATCCATCAGTGATCCATGCAAGCGTCTGTGACATGCACAAATGCTGGCAGCTAATGAAATGAAGCAGAGATTCCATGGGCTCACAGGGGCTGTGCAGATACACAAAGTCTTAGTTGAGATGTCCTGGGAAGACTGGGGCTGGGGGTGAGTAAGAGACCACCGGGGATGCTCCTTGCACTGAAATGGCTCTAGAATGGGGCAGCATAAAAACAGCTTGTGATGGTAATGGCTGCTATGAACTGTTAAACTCCCAGCAGCAGAGAGGAAGGTGCATGGAAAGTAGCCACAGTGTGTGTTTCACAAGGATCTGTTGTTTGATCTCATCTGTGTTCCTGGCTGCAGACTATTGAAGGGGGGGTTGGCATTTGGGCTTCGCTTTCAGATGTTTTTCCTGATTTAATCTCAATCTTTGACAGATACAAATACTTTAATAAAGGCAGAAGTTTGGGGCGACTCAAAGATTCCTCCCATCTCTACTTCAATTTGTAGGCTGTTGCAATCTCCTGACTCTGTCATTGCTCTGCCCTACTCATTCCTAGGACCTTCTGCCCTACTCATTGCTTTGCTATGCTTGCTGTACATATTAAGTCAACTTCTTCATTTTGCTAATATTTGTAAGTGTATTCATCCCACTTAAATTGCCCTGAAGCTTCAATTGGCTGCATATTTCACTTCCTGCACCTGACCTGCTGTGTAGTGTTGCTATATGCTTCTAAAGCCGCTGCGATGTTTCATCAAGATATGCAGTGGGAGTAGTTAGAGAGGTTGTGTGGCCTAGTGGGTAAACCAGGGAACTGGGCATCAGGATCCCTGGTTTTAGCTCACTGGGTGATCCTGGCTAAAGCCCTTTGCCTTTCTGTGCCTTAATTTGTCTATCTATCTAGGTTTCAAATGCACTAATCCCTGTGGTATCCTAGAATCCAGTCAGAAGAACAAAATCCTTCTACCTTTTGAAAGACACTGAATAAATGCCAAGTATTGCTTATTACAGTGATAAGATTTGTCAATTTGTAATGCATTCCAAGGCTTGTATATTAAGGGTTACATAAATTAATAAACATGCGAATAATAGCTGCACAGACACCATGGTAATGAATGCATATACAAATGTCGATAGCTTAGATGCTATTTAACGACCAGTTCCTAATTGTACAGAATATTTGCTTTGAGTTTTTTTCTCAGTCTATATGAGCTGCTTGGAGCTCTATTATCAATGCAAATTATTTACCACTCATTTGTATGCAATATGCTCCTGCTTTGAAAGTGCTTTATAGATTTCAAGCTAAACTCATCCCTGCAACTCCACTAAAATCAGTGTTTACATTTATGCGAGAGCTGGTGGTTCCTTTTATTTTAATGAGTTTGATGGGTTGCTTTTCTTTAAATGAATGTGCTCTAGTGCAGCATTTCCCAAACATTATTGATACAGGTGCCACCTTCTTAAATTGATGTTTGAAGAACCACGTGCAAATTTCTCCTTTTTTGTGCCCATTTATTTTAGGCCACAATAGCTTAATTTACTATAAGTCTGTAAATACTTAATTTCATTGTGGAATGTATCTGATGGAGATCTGTCTGGGGGAAATTAGATGTGAAGGGAGTTAGGCTTTAGGAGTCAAAGTGGGAGGGGTAGAAGCCATGAGGTTTAGAGCTGGCTGGGAATTTTTCAGTGAAACTGTTCCCAGTTGGAAAATGCTGATTTGTAGAAACTTACATTTTCCAGGAACCCACCGGTTTTGACAGAACTTTCACTGGGAAGGTTTCTCAGGTCTATGAGAGAATTTATAGTCAAAATGAGAGCGAGACACCTCAGAACAGCCTGGGGGCAGGACGCTCACCTGGGATGCGCAGACCAGGTTCATAGTCCCTACTCGGCTTGATTCAGATGAGTGCTCTGACCATCAGGCTATTGGCTATTCTAGGATGGGTTGGTGGGGCTCTGTCTGTCTCTGTCTCTCTCTCTCTCTCTCTGTGTCTCTCTCTCTGGTTTTTATTACCATATTTGAAAGGTTTCAGTTGTTTGTCCTGATGCAGAGTGGGATAATTTTTGAAATAATGAAAAGTTTCACAAAACAGGAAAACTCATTTTCCCACTCAGGTCTAACAAGGTAGGATTCTGGATGAAGTGTGGGGAGGGCTTGGAGGGAAGGGCACAAAGGGCTCTGATGGGGAGTATGTATAAAAACAGGGTGGGGGATAGAGAGCTGGGGGAATTTTGTTTGGAAGTGGGGGACTTCACCTGGCATCAGGCTGTTTCAGCTCCAATTCACCCTTTTTTTCAAGGCTTCATGTTCCCTCTGAGCCAGGAAGCTGCAGCCCCTGATCGCTCTGGATTCTTTCCCTCACGTCTCCTCCTGTCCTGGTCTCACCGTTCCTTCCTCTTGGTTAAGGGATTCCACAGCCCTCCTGCACAGGGTTGTGAAGTGATCCAAACAGGCTTCCCCAGCCCACCAGTATTGAGGTTCCAGCCCCATTCCATGGAGCCTCCCTTGGAACTGGGACTCACATTTGCCCTCTGGATTCCAGGGCCCTCCAGCCGTCCTCCTCGATGCTAGGCCATGATTCAGGAAGGCTTCCCCATCCCACCACTTTCCTTCCTGGTTCTGGTTCTCACCCCCGGGAGTCTCTCTCGCCTCACTTTTAGCCCTCTCCCTTTTAATCCTCCTAGAAGGCATCTAACAGCTGTATTTTTATCATGTTAAGGAGGTAGCTCGCTCCCTTGAACACCTTTTTCCTTCAAGAAGCCATGTCATGGAATGGGGTTGGCTAGCCACAGGCCCCACTACCCTTCAAAGGGGACAGAGTCCTCTTACAGCACACCTCTACCGACAAGCTCACATACCACTGTTTTTGGCAACCTATGCTCTAGTGTTTATAAACCCTTCTGCTCCTATTTACCCAGATCCTGCCCATCTCCACCCTGCCTGACTCCTGTCTCTCTCCTTCCCCTCTTCTCTTGTTCTCCCTCACTGTACACCTCCTGCTGTCCTCCCCACAACTCCTATCCTCTTCCTTGTAACTGTCACCTTCCCACCCTGGGAAAAAATATCCATTGATGAATGTGGCAAATTCACAGAAGAGTTCCGTGGCCTCCACCATACTTTCTGTTTCTATAGAATCCCTCCAAAGATGAAGCCTTATCTAGCTCATTTTATGTTCTTCAGCACTGGAATGGAAGCAGCAGCAGTGGCAAATCAGCAAACAGGCCACCGAGCACTTTGAATGTGTCCGGCGGGTCTAACCACCCCCATTATATTGCAAAAAAGCAGATGCCAGACTTTCCAGCTATGAATGTTGTGGCCCAATGCATTGTGTGTCTGTGACATACCGTTTAGGTGGTGCATGTGCATGCATAATAGTATTTGCTCTTTTGAGAAATGTCTTTCCAAGTAGCTCTCTGCTTCAGCCACTCTTGGGATGGCTCTTACAAAGGCCTGAACCCATAAAACGTGGGTCGATCTAGCTACATCACGCAGGGCTGTGGAAAAAATTTACACCCTGAGCACCATAGTTAGGTCGAACTATCCCCCAGTGTAGATATGGCTAGGTCAAGAGAAGGATTTTTTCATTGATTTTGCTACCACCTATCGGAGAGCTAGCCTAATTACAGGGCTGGCCTTACCATGAGGCGAACTGAGGTAGCCGCTTCAGGTGCCAAACTGGGGTGGGGGGAGCACTAGGACCCAGAGAGTAGAAAATTGTCTGCTGCTGGTGCATATGTATTCTCTCTGCTCTAGATGCACAGAGATGGTGGAGTTCTGTGCTGGAGGAAGGAGGGCACAAGAGACCTAACAGGCAGGCAGGAGAAACGGTGAGAGGGAATAACAGAAAGCAGCAGGAGCTGCAGGGAAAGAGAGGAGGAGGAGCCTCTCTAGCACCCCCAGGAGCCTGGACTGATTCACACCAGCTTCTCAGGGAGCAGCAGGAAACAGCTTCCTGTTTCCTGCTGCTTCCCTGAACCCACTTGAGGAGAACAGGCAGTCAGCTGAAGTAGTAGGAGCCAGTTGGGCCCTTAAGACACTGATATCTTCCCTCACTCAGGCCCTGCTATCAGCCTGCTTATTTGTCCCCTTCAATTGAGTGTTGAGAGCCACTATAGCTGGCACAGAACAGCAGTCATGAGTGAACGAAGAAAATGCCCCTCTGGGGCAGCATTCAGAAAAAGAGAGAAAGCAAAGGAAGCTTTTCCATCTAAGCAGGAAGGAGCTCTCCTGAGATACATAGACACAAATGTTCACAGTGAGCCTTCCGGCCCCAGTGAGGATGTGAGTGGTGAGGAGATGCCTGATCTTCCACTTAGTCAGAGTGCGGGTGACCTTCAAGCTACTGCAGCATCCATATCTCCAGGAATGTGCATGGTTACATCCATTTGAGATGAAGAAAAGTGTAGATCAGAGAAGAGTGTGGTGGAGGCGCAAGAAACAGCTGCTGCTGAGTTTAGTTCCTTAAGTCTAGATGATCCAGGACTGTGGACCCACTTGAGCAGTAGCCTGAGGGACTTCCTTGAACTGCATGGGCCACAGGAAATGAAAAACTTCATGTTCCCCAAAGACAATGAAAATAGAAGTTTCCATTCAACACATTACTGGCGTGAAATCCCCAATGGTGACAAAGTGGAGAGGCCATGGCTTATGTACTCAAAAACCCAGAATGCTGCATACTGTTTTTGTTGCAAACTCTTCCAGTCTAATGTTCCAGCCAAATTGGGTTCTACCAGAACAAAGGACTGGAAAAATCTGGCTAGAAATCTGGCCTTCCATGAGAAGGCAGCAAATCACCAGAGAGCATTCCATATGTGGAAAGAGCTTGAGATGAGACTAAGGTTAAAGGCCACCATAGATGATCAGCATCAAGAGAAGATTGCATCAGAGTCTCTTTACTGGCAAAATGTTCTAAAAAGGTTCATTGCCATTGTGAGAGTGCTTGCTACCCAAAACCTAGCACTACATGGCACTTCGGATCAGCTGTATGTGCCAAACAATGGAAACTTCCTTAAAAGTGTGGAGCTGATGGCTGAGTTTGATGCTGTACTCCAGGAGCATCTAAGAGTCACCACCCAAGAAATGTACATGCACCACTACGTTGGAAAAACAATTCAAAATGAGATCATACAGTTACTGGCAACAAAAGTCAAACAGATGATTTTGGCAGATCTGAAGTCAGCAAGATATTACTCTGTTATTCTGGACTGCACACCTGACATCAGCAATATAGAACAAATTACTTTAATGGTGCGTTTTGTAACAACAACAGAACCTAGTGAAAATGTCCCTGCAATGGTGACTGTCAGAGAGCAGTTTCTAGAATTTATTGACATTGATGATATTACAGGAGCTGGTATGACAAATGTGCTTCTTAAAAAGCTGGAAGATACGGGAATTGCGATAGCTGACATGAGAGGTCAGGGCTATGATAGTGGTGCCAACATGAGAGGAAAGAACAGAGGAGTGCAGACACAGATCCGAGAGTTAAACCCTTGAGCTTTTTTTGTCCCATGCAGTTCTCGTTCATCGAACTTGGTGGTCAGTGATGCAGCATCAGCTTCTAGTGAGGCTGCTGAATTTTTTAATGTAATTCAAAGCATATATGTATTTTTCTCTGCATCAATTCATGGATGGCAAATTTTGAAGCAACATCCGGGAACATCCTCTCTGACACTGAAACCGCCGAGTGCCACATGATGGGAAGTCGAGTGGAGGCGATAAAGCCTATCAAACACCACATTGGGAAGATAGGTGATGCCATAGTTGCCATTATGGAGGATAATGCTATGACAGGAACTGTTCGTGGGAGAACAGTGGTAGAGGGAAATGGAATCACCAGAAACCTACATAACTTCAAATTTCTGTGTGGCTTAGTGTTGTGGCATGACATACTTTTTGAAATAAATGTTTTAAGCAAGAGACTCCAAGGTGTTGACCTTGATATATCTGGAGCAATGGAACAACTGGACAAAGCAAAGTCATACCTACAGTCTTACCGGTCAGATGAGGGATTTCAAAACGTTCTGAAGAGTGCACAGAAGTTGGCAGAGGAACTTCACACTGAAGCTATTTTCGCACCCATTCATGAATACAAGAGTCACCGAAGAAGAAGACCTTTTGATTGCGAGGCACGGGATAATCCCATAAGAGACCCCAAACAACAATTCAAAATTGAATTCTGTAACCAAGTGCTAGATTGTGCAATACAGTCAGTTGAAGAATGTTTCATGCAGCTCAAGGAACACAGCAGTATATTTGGGATGTCCTATGATATTCCAAAACTCCTCACTATGCCCGAAGAAGACCTACACGAGCAATGCAGGGCACTAGAGACAGTATTGACACATGATGACATGCGCGATATTGATGCGAGTGATTTAGGTGATGAACTGAAAGCCCTTTCAAGATACATTTCATCAGGATCAACTCCAAAGGCTGTTCTGGAATATATGTGGACAAATAAGATGACCACCCTCTTTCCAAATGCTTTTGTTGCTCTGCGCATACTTCTAACACTTCCTGTAACAGTTGCCAGTGGAGAATGCAGTTTCTCCAAGCTGAAGTTAATAAAAACACATCTACGCTCCACAATGACACAGGAAAAGCTGGTCGGCCTTGCAACCATCTCAATAGAGCATGAGCTGGCCCAGACTGCAGACCTTCAGGAAGCAGTTAAAATCTTTGAAACCAAGAAGACACGGAAAGCACCACTTTGATTATTCAAACAGATAAAAATGCCAGTGTTTACTATGCAGACAAGAAAAGTTACATTTGCTGTTTAGGCGTTTGAAAGTTGTGTTACTTAAAATTTTTGAACAAGGCATTTTAATTTGTTAGTTCTCCTTTATTGGGGTAGGTAGCAGAGCAGTACCATGGGAGGAGTAGAACATGAAGAAGGCAGAATTGAGACCTTTCAAAGTTTTGGCCCAAGCGAGGGAGCATAGTGGCATCCTTTGAGCTCCCCGCCTCAGGTGCCAAAATGTTGTGAGCCGGCCCTGCTTACTTACATTGATGGAAAAAACCCTTCTGTCACTGTAGGAAGCATCTACGCTACAGAAGCACAGCTGAAGCACCATAGCTGTGCTGCTGTAGCATAGACTTAACCTAACTCACTAACTGCCTCCTGTCTACTTAAGATTTAAAATCGGAATGAGTGGAGCACAGGAAATTAGGAAGATAAAACTTCTGGGAAAGCTTCACTTTTAATCACCACAAATAGTGAGAGATGTTCAGATCATTTATACAGGGGCTGGCCTATTTTACATGACATGGTGTCTAGCCTGTGATGTATAAAGTCTCATGCTGTGTTTCACAATAACTGTGGTGATGGGCACCTTTATAAGAATTTAGATCTGTAGCGTAGATAAATATATAGTGAGTGTGTGTGTGTGTGTGTGTGTGTGTGCACATACACGCAAACATACACACTACAGATGGAGAGGTGATAGCTGTGTGATGAATTGCAAAGCCGTGTGATAAATAGTCAAAGATGCATAAGTCTATATCACCTACCTTCTGTCCATGAGCTTTTCTCTGTTTTAACATCCTCTTCAAATAGCTGCCATTGGGGCCCCTTTTCAACAAGCGCAAGGGCCAGAGCAGTGTAAAGGGTCCTGAAAGTGTGTATCTGACTAGGGGGGAAACTTCCTGGTGCAGATGCAGCCATAAAGCTGCCTTCTATGGACCACACTGCAAGATCTGGCATGAGGGGTGTGTCCACAGGATGCACCATTATGGAGATCCCTGGCAGGTCTGCGGGCTGATAGGGCAGCCCCAGGAGGCTGCCCTAACTTAGACAGGCCTCTGGGATTGTCTTCTAAATTACAACAGGGGACTCCCCAGCCCTCAGAACAGCCCAGGAGCAGGATGGCACAAAGGTGGCTTAAAGCCACCTTCGTTCCCCCTTCATTTGCCCTTGGTATGTAAAAATGTCATCACTTTTAAAGTCATCATGTGCCCATTGGATTAGAAATAAGAGCTTTATCCCATTAGGAAGGAGGATTCCTAGCTTCCCAGTGGGACCCAGCACTTGCTTCTAGCACTGCAAGGATTTGGGACATTGAAGTGTTTATGGGAGGAGCCTTGCTGCTCTGACATGGATGTGGAGCAGCCTTGAAGCAGGTGGGGAAGAAATCACGGTAGATTGGGGCATTCTGGTTTGTCCTTTGTAACAGGTGCTCATGCTAACCATGTGAAGCTGAACAAAAACCCTATTAGAGCAGAAACCAAAGTTGTTTTAATTAACATATTACTTACACTAAGCCTTGGCCATTTGTTCCACCCCCTCAATGCGAATGCCACTCTTTGTTGATTACATAATTAAAAATGAAAATATATTTTGGTAGATCACAGCATAGGCATCTGTGGTGACTTCCCCCCCCCCCCCCCCATTCCTGACCTATCCCTCCCCTTAAAAAATAAAAATAAAAAAAAAAAATTCAGAGGGAAACTGCTTCAGCTTTCCCTAGAACTCTATAATGAAGCTGTTGTAGCAGTGCGTCAGACTGAGCTTTCTTGGGATGTGTCTGTCTACTTTATTATATTCTATGTTGACATTGTTTTAAACCAGCCCGCTACAAGTTTTTACTTTCGTCCAATTGCTGCCAGATTAGTTAATGTCTAAGATTTGTTTTTATTGTTGCAGTAACAAAAGGGAAAGGGAGGGAGGCATTTGAATCCTGCTTTGTTAGAACTACAGCTCCATGTGAGAGAACTTGAAACTCTCCACTCTTAAAATAATCAGAAATCTGTTGGTAGCAGGAAGCTGCCCCCTAATCTCAAGGCTCTTTAAAGTTCCAAGAAGGGGTTAACTTGAATACAGAACAAGAAAGTTTAGTGAACAGAAGAGGAATGATATAATGACCGCTGAGATCAGCTGGGCTGCTCATATTACAAACATGGGCCTAAGTCTTTCTGAGGCTGGGGGAGGAGAGGGGCACAGCTTTCCTGTAACTGGGCTAGAGCAGTTACTCAGGTCTTTTACAACAAATGAAGTCATCAGTGTGAGTCACATTCCCTTTTGCTCCTCTCTGCCAAGTTCTAAGCACTAAGGGTGAGTGGGGGTGGGGGACGACTCAAAAAGCAAAACCAGCCGAAAGCAACAGAGCAGGAAAGTTGAACAGAGACAATCGTCTATCTAGATATTCTTTGACATTTTAGGACTGATGGTGGGTAGAGATAAAAGGTCTATAAATATCCTGTCTGTGAATTTCACAACAGTATCACCTGTCAACCCCTCAGCTGAACAACTAAGTTAAATTCTTCAAATAATATACTGCATAATTACAGATTACATTCTTGTGCCCTATGGAATGAAGGACTGATCACTGCAAAAGACATTAACCTTTTCTGTTCAATTGAAAGATGCTCTAGCCTTGGGAAGGTAAATGGCATATGCAGCTGCTGCTGCTGAATCATTCTAGTTCCAAGACAGGACTGAGCAAAACACCAAGATGGTTATCTGACGCTAACCCGATCAGACAGCGGTATCTTTCAACACTTTTTGAAGCTCTGTCAGTGTTCAGCTCTATTTAATAAATTACCAGGGAGCTTTTCTCCTTTGCTCCAGGGCTCATAATGAAGTTCTGAGATTCTCATTATTGTTAATTACCTGCCATCTTTGTTTGTTTTTTTTTTTTATTACAAATAGGAATATCAGTTTAGAGTGTTTCTTAGAATGTTTGGAGCTTGGAGGCAAGAGTGTCTCAGGAACGTTTTTTTGTTGTTTGTTTTTTGCATCAGACTTTTTTAGCACATATCCCACCTGCTCTGCTCTGTCTTTTTAATTCTTTTCTGTTCAAATCAGCCAAAACCAGAGTAACTTATTACTTTGTTTTTCATAATTTTTTTTTATTCAGATCAATAGGACACAGTGTGATTTTTGTAAGGAAAAAAATGCTAGACAGACATGAACGTTTCTACAGTTACTATATAAGGGTGTGGTATGTTTGTGGGGTTTTTGATTTTGGTGGGTTTTTTTGTCTTAATTGTTGAATACATTTTATAGATTTGATTGGTAACTCCTTCTGGCCTTAATCTAAGTTATCATGTAGTCTGACCTCCTGCATAACATAGGCCATAGAACTTCCCCCTCCCCCCAAATAATTCCTGTTGTAGCTAGGCCATATCTTTTAGGAAAAAATCCAATAGTGATTTAAAAATTTCCCATGATAGAGAATCCCCCATGACCCTTGATCTATTCCAATGGTTAATTAACCTCACTGTTAGAGAAAAATTACACCTTTATTTCCAGTTTGCATTTGTTTAGTTTCAACTTTTTAGTCACTGGAACTTTGTGTCTTATGTCTCAAGACTTGTAGGACAATATCACACTTAAACATTTATCAGGAAGAGAAAAGCAAAGCATCACAGTTAGCAATGGATTCCACGTGGCAGGTTTAAATATGATATTTGTATAATACTATAAATGTTCATGGTCCTTTAAAAACAAACAAAAGACAATATCCCTGTCTTTAAAAGCTTATGGTCAAAGGGCCAGATTCTGATCACTGTTACACGTTGTGACGGGGCAAGGCCAGAGGGCTATAGGAAAGTGGTAAGGAACCAGTATGTTCTTATTGGGATCCGGGAAGTGGGTGGGCGTAAGCCCGCCCACTGCTAAAGGATCCCCCCCTTCAGCCTAAGGGGAGGGATCCACAGGACCTGGATACCAAATAATTCCGGGGGACAAAAAATGAAAAAACAGGAACGGGAGTGCGGTCAAAGGGTCAAACGAAGGGAACCAGAAGGGGACACCGAGCAGAGAACCCCGGACAGCGCCCACTGCTCCTCAAAGGTGTCAAGGGAGCCAGTGGACGCTGCCCAGAGGAACTCTGCCCGGATGCGTGAACGAACAGAGGATCGAAAATAGGCCCCACAGTCACAGAAGCCTCCATCGGCCAACCTCCTCACCCTGGTTTTGTAGATGGCCAGTTTAGCTATGGCCAGGAGGAGGTTGACCAGGAGGTCCCGCGACTTCGTGGGGCCGCGGATTGGAAGTGCATAAATAAAAAGGTGAGGGGAAAAGTGCAACCAAAACCTCAACAAAATGTCTGAGAGGAGCCGGAACAGGGGTTGAAGCCTGGCGCACTCCAGATAAATGTGCGCCAGGGTCTCCCTCACACCGCAAAAGGGACACGTGTCGGGAATAGGGGTGAACCGCGCCAAGTACACGCCCGTGCTCACGGCTCCGTGAAGGAGCCGCCAACTGACGTCCCCGGCGGGCCTTGGGACTAAGGAGGAGTAAAGGCTGGCCCACTGGGGCTTCTCACCCTCTAGAGGTGGCAGGAGGTCCCGCCATTTCGTATCGGGGCGGGACGTGAGGGCGAGGAGATGAAGGGTGTGGAGCACGAGCGTGTATAGATGTTTCCTTGGCGCGGTCTGGAAGCGGACGGGCTGTAGTTCGTGCAGCCGGCTCACCGTGAAGTGACAGGGGACCCGGTTGGGTCCACGGGGCAGGGGCCCAATAAAAAGGTCCGGAGGGCTTGGGGTGAAGGGAGGGCGGGGCGTACCCTCTCGCAGGACCCGGTCGAGGTAAACCTGAGCAGCGGGTGGCAAAGCAGCCTTCACCTCCTGAAGTACGCGCCGGGGAGTACGAGGTCTGGAGAGCCCCATGCGCTGAGCAAGCGTCAGGGGATCCAGCCAGTCTCCCCGGTCGTAGTCCAGGAGGTCTCCGACCCTAGTGACCTCTGCCAGGACCAACCTCTGGCGCACCGAGGGGGACTCCGCCACCTGCACACGGAGCTGGGGGTTGTGTAGCAGGGGCTCCGCGAGGAGATCTGCCCCCTCGGTGGCCGCCACGGACCTGGTCGCTGAGAATAGCTTCCAGGTCCGGAGGAGGTCCTGGTAGAAGACCGGCAGCCCGTAGAGGTCTCGCGGAAGACCTCTCGGATGGAGATAAAGGAGCTGCCGGTCATATCGGAGCCCTCGGAAGCGGCGTAGGAAGGCGTGCGCCAATACGCTCCACGCCGGACTACCTGCACCATAAAGGAGCCTCTGCAGGGCCTGGAGACGGAAGACATGGACCTGAGTGTGTGGACACTTCAGGCCCTGCCCACCCTCCTCCAGAGGAAGATGGAGAACCCCTGCAGAGACCCAGTGCAGTCCTGACCAAAAGAACTCCAGAATCGACGTCCGGAGGTTGGCCAGGAAACCCGGGGCCGGGACCAGGGTGTTGAGCCGGTACCAGAGCATGGACAGGACTAATTGATTGATTACTAGTGCTCTCCCTCGAAAGGAGAGACACCGGAGTAGTCCTGTCCATTTCCGGATCCGCTCTATCACCCTGCCCTCTAAACCTTGCCAGTTCTCCGGCGGGGATGGATGCGTGGCAGAAAGGTAAACGCCGAGATAGAGCAGCGGACCCGCGCTCCACCTGATGGCCTGAAGCGTGGGTGGGAGGGAGCTCGCCTGCCACCCGTCCCCTACCACCAGGCCAGAGCTCTTGACCCAGTTGACCCGGGCAGAGGAGGCCGCCGAGTAGATCGCCTGGCAAGCCTCCACCCGCACCAAGTCGCCCGGGTCCTGGACCACGAGGAGCACATCGTCGGTGTACGCCGACAGGACCAGCCGCAGCTCCGGCTCTCGGAGTACCAACCCCGTCAACCTTCTGCGGAGGAGACAGAGGAAGGGCTCGATCGCCAGAGCGTACAGCTGGCCCGAGAGGGGGCACCCCTGCCGTACTCCTCGCCCGAAGCTGACCGGCTCGGTCAGGGTCCAGTTGAGCCTGACCAGACACTCTGCGGAGGCGTACAGCACCTGAAGAAAACCCACAAACTGGGGCCCAAAGCCAAACGCTCGCAGAGTGCTCAGGAGGTACCCGTGATCCACCCTGTCGAACGCCTTCTCCTGATCCAGAGACAGGAGGGCGAACGACAGACCATGCCTACACCCAAGCTCCAAGAGATCCCGGACCAGATACAGGTTGTCGAGAATGGTGCGGCCCGGGACGGTGTAGGTCTGGTCTGGGTGGACCACGTCCGCCAGCACGGACCCAAGCCGCAGCGAGATGGCCTTTGCTACGACTTTATAGTCCGTGCTGAGGAGCGAGACGGGACGCCAATTCCGTAAATCGCGGAGGTCCCCCTTCTTCGGCAATAAGGCGAGCACGGCTCGCCTGCACGAGAGAGGGAGGACCCCGCCCTGCAAGGACTCGGCCCAGACGGTGACAAGGTCTGGGCCGAGGACGTCCCAGAACACGCGGTAGAACTCCACGGTCAGCCCGTCCAGTCCCGGAGATTTATTAGTTGGCATGCGACGGAGGGCTTCCGAGAACTCGGCCAGAGTGAGAGGCAGCTCTAGCCGGTCTCGGTCGCCCGTGCTGACCGTAGGGAGTTCGTCCCAGAGCACTTTGCAAGTGTTAGGATCGGTCAGATCCGGGGAAAAAAGGCTCGCGTAGAAGGCCTTGGCCCTCCCGCACATCTCCACCGGATCCGTGAGGGGGGTGCCATCTTCTGCGAGCAGGCAGGTGACGTGTTTCTTAGGCCCCCTCTTTTTCTCCAGGGCGTAGAAGAAGCGGGAGCCGCGATCCATCTCCCGAAGGAGACGGATGCGGGATCGAACGAAGGCGCCCCGGGCCCGATGATCTTCCAGTTCCCGGAGCTCCTCCCGCTTCTCCCGGCACGCCCCACAGAGGGATGGATCCTCAGGGCTGGCGGCCAGACGCCTCTCCAGCTCTAAGACCTCCCGTTCCAACTGCTCTATCGTCGCATCCCTCCGTCGGCTGGCGCCCCGGGTGTAATCACGGCAGAAGAGCCGGGCGCGTACCTTCCCTAGATCCCACCATCGCCGCGCCGAGGGAAAAGCGTGCCGCTGCCCTCGCCAGGCCAGCCAGAACTCCCGGAAGGACGCCACGAAACCCACATCCTCCAGCAAACTGTTATTAAAATGCCAATAGGCCGGCCCCGGCCTCTCCGCGCAGAGAGAGGCAGTCACGGT
Organism: Chelydra serpentina; assembly: GCA_037349315.1. Taxonomy (NCBI): domain Eukaryota; kingdom Metazoa; phylum Chordata; order Testudines; family Chelydridae; genus Chelydra; species Chelydra serpentina. The sequence continues at coordinate 4,650,046 of JBAIAC010000040.1, forward strand.
AGCGAGATGATGATCAGAGAACGGGGCCAGCCGGACGCTGGAGGAGTGGGCCCGCGAAAGGTGAAAACGTGATAAATAGATGCGGTCCAACCGGGAGTGGTGCGACCGATGGGCCTCCACCCGGACAAAGGTGAAGGTTGAGCTGTCGCCCGGGTGGTGGTCGCGCCAGACGTCCACCAGGGAGTGATGTTCGACAATCTCCCTGAGGACGTCCGCGGCGGCCGGGCACTGCTCGATCCCCGAGCGGTCCCGTTTTTCAAGGGTGTTGTTAAAGTCCCCGCCCAGGACCAGGCACTCGCGAGGATCCAAGGTGCCGAGGAAGGTGGACGCCTGCTGATAGAAGCGAAGTTGTTCCGGGCCCGGTGTCGGGGCATAGATGTTGACGAGATTGACCACGAGCCCCTCCATACGGACCCGTAGGTGCAGCAGGCGGCCCGGCACAGCCTCGGCAAACCCCAGCACCTCAGGCCGTAGGTCGGGGGAGAACAAGGTCGCCACTCCAGCCTGGCGAACAGAGAGATGGCTGAAGTAGACTCTGTCCCCCCATTCCAGCCGCCAGCTGTCTTCAGCGGCTGGATCCGTATGGGTCTCCTGCAGGAACACTACAGAGTACCCCCCCTCCCGAAGGAAGGAGAGCACCTGGCTCCTGCGGAGACCCATCCTACAGCCCCGGGTGTTTAATGTTGCGAAGAGGAGAGATGCCATGAGGAGGGCTGGGGGGGATCCTTACTAGCAGACTCACTCACGGCCCCCATCGGGCCGCGTAACAATCCGTGACCCACCCCGTAGCTGAGTAGTGAGTCACGGAAAAGGCGGACCCGTTGGTAGGCCGTGGCGGCCTGCTTCCCAGTCCCTTTACCCTCCCCCATGAGGGCCCTCGCGGCCTGGAGGATTTGGTGGAAATCCCCCCATCGCTGGAGAGCGAGCTGTACTTTGTTGCGGGAGCCCCGGACGTCCTCCAGGAACTCCCGCAGCTCCTCTCGCAGCGTATGGGGGGCCGGGGTTACTGGCTCCCGGTTATCGAATGAAGGGGCCCCTGACACAGCCCTATGGCCCACCGAAACAGACAGGCAAGGGGCGGACCCTCGACGCAGCTCCCGCTGGGCCGGCACCTTAGGGCCCAACCCAAAATTCGGCTTAGTTGGGGGAGGCGGTGGAGGGAGAAGAGCAGACTCTGGTGGTTCGGGACGAGGAAAGACTGGAGCCGCTCCCTGGGGGTCATCCCCTTTTAAGGGAAGGGAGACAGCCCCAGGGGCGGCAGTGTCACCATGGGAGGTGTAGGAGATTGGGACGGCATCAGGGGCAGGGCAGGGATCAGAAGTAGGGGCAGGGAAAGGGACATGAGCAGTGCCGGGCTGAGGAACGGGTAGAGGATCCTGAGCCGCAGGAGCTGGGCCACTGGGAGGTGGCCTCTCTTGGTGTGGCTGAGGGATCTGGGAATTGGGAAGGGGACCCCCCACGATGCCGGGCTCTGGTATGATGGCTTGTGTTACAGCCACGGCATCTGGAGGTGGACAGACATTTGCGGGGTCCCCGCCTGGGAAGGAGAACCGTTGTCCCACCCCAATGAGGGGTACCCCCTGGGATTCGGGTCCCGGCCGCAGGGCACCGGCCGTCGCTTCAGGAGGCTTGGCGGCCGTCAGCGAGGTGTCACTTGCGACCGGGCAGGTGGAAGAGCCCAGGGGATCCTCGGAGGTGGGAGCGAAACCGACGGTCAAGGGGAGGGAGCACGGGGAGAGGGGGGAAAGGGGCACCGGGGTGAGGTCATTGACATCGAGGCCTGCTGGTAAAGGGTCGTCCTCCCCCTGGGTGATCGGGGTCAGACCCAGGGCCTCGATCTCCTCGTAGATAGAGGGCAGGTCACCTTCTGCCACCCCGGGGTTCTCTCCGCCGGCACCTGAAGCGATGCTCGGGTCAGGGCGCGCAGGGTCGACAAAGGGGGCAGAAGGGGCTCCTTCGGGGGCTTCCTAGGGAGGGGCGGTAATACCTTCCGGTGCTGCCACGTCTTTCCCAGCCGGTTCTGGCGGACAAAAGCCGCTCGGGGGCAAAGCGGAAGGTTCGGCATCAGTGCCCCCCTTCCTGGTCTTCCAGGGGGCTTCCGCATCGGTGGAAAGGAGCGGGGCTCGAGCCTTCCGCTTGCCCCGCTTCCCCTGTACTAAGGCCCAGTCCTCCATGGCTTCAGCTGGGGGCTGGCTAGTAAGGGTCGGGTCAAGGGGGAGGGGCGATTTCTTAGGGACTCGGGGAGGTAGTGGTGGGGCAGCATAAGGGAGGGAAAAATCTCTCTGGGGCTGGCCCTCTCCCACGCCCGGCGGTATCCCTGCCTCACCCTCCTCCACAGGCCTCAGCAGACTGTTCGCGGCGGGCCTCTCCCACTCGTCTGGGCACACTGGGGGAGGTACTCCCAGGGCCCGAGTGGGAGCAGCGGTGGACTGGGAAGGAGGAGGGGCGGCTCTGGGCACCGGGCATTCAGGGGCGCCGGCGATGACAGGGCCGACGCCCTGCCGGGGCTCGGGGGTCTCGGATGCTCCTCCTTGCCGGGCCAAGGGACAGTCCCTCCGGACGTGTCCCATCGCCCGGCAGAGGTAGCACCGAGCCTCCCCCGTGGAATAATATACCCGGTAACGGGCCCCGTGATAGGGGACCATAAAGGACCCCTCGAGCACCTCCCCGTCACGTGCAGCCGGCGGCATTTGGAGCTGCACCTGCCGGCGGAACGAGAGGATGTGACGGAGGGCGGGGTCTTTGCAGCCCAGTGGGAGAGGGCTGATTACAGACATGGGTCTCCCCAGGGCGGAGAGGGCAGGTAACAGGGTGGCATTGGGGAGAAAGGGAGGGACGGAAGTGAGGACTAGGCGGACGCCTAAGTCCTCCAGCGGCTCTAATGGGACGAACACGCCCCCCACCGCCAGGCCCTTCTCCACCGCCTCTTGGGCTGCGGCCTCCGATGCGAGGAAGAAGACTACCTTCCCGTACATTTTGGAGGCCGCTACGATGGCTGTGGGCCCCACCACCCTCGCCAACGCCCGCACATAGGTTTCTACGTGGGGCGAGGCGGGTACCAGGAGGCAACGGACGCCATGCCTCCTGGTCAGGGTGGGAAAGGGGCCCCGGCCGCTATAGATGGTAGTTGAGGCGGTGGGCGGGTTAGGTGACATTGCGGCAGGTGGGGGGGTTGCCGCCACCTGGGCGTATGCTCTGGGGGCTGGGGGTGGGACACCCTCAGAGCTGGTAGAGGGAACAGCAGGGAAGGATGCCGTGGTAGTAGTGGCTGCCTCTGCCATGGAGGGCTTGGCCTTTGTCGCGGGGCCCTTACCCTTCTTTTTACCCTGGCCCTTCCTGCCAGCTGGGGGGGCTCCCCCAGGATCATGGGGGGCGAGGGACGTGGCAGCAGCGGAGGTCTTTTCAGTGTGCGCCGCTGCTGGTGCTCCAGCGGGGGCGAGAGCAGGTGGTTCAGCAGCGGCGGTTAAGGTAGAGGCTTGGGAGGGTGACGGGGGAACAGGCAGAGGAGGGGAGGCCGTGCCGTCTGGAGGGGCTTCTCCCTCCATATCGCCCGCCATGATGAGCAGGGGAGGAAGGGAAAAACTCTTGAGGGGGGGGTGGGGAGAGGAATTGGGGGTGACCACTCCTCCCTGCTAGGCTGCAGGCAGGTGAGGAGGGCACAAAAGTGGGGACAGGGTTCAGGGTTGTCTCGGACTAGTGCGGGGATAGGGCTCAGTCACCAACTCAAACTGGGAAATCCGGCTCCTCTTGTTGCACTAGGGGAGGGGATGATATAACAGCATGGGGGTGCAGTAAGATAGGGTCAAAATTAAACAGGGGAGGGGCACAAGCGCATGGGAGGGGGCATGGGTTCACAAAAGCGGGGGGCTAATCAGGGCAAATGGAGCTTCAGGGGGAGGGAGACAACCAACTGGGAATGGGGCAGAAAACCAAGGGACTAGTTTCAGGGCTAGGGCGGGGCAAACAAACAAGGCTGCAGAGGGAGAGGGGCGGGGTGGGCAAAACTGAAACTAGCAAGGGGCTGGGACCAAAAAAAGGAGAGGGGCCCAGATAGCTGCAAGGGGAAATGGGGCAGGTGGCAAGGGACAAAGCAAGGGGCGCGCTGATGGAGGGGAAGGGTCAGTCCAAGGGGAATGGGGAGGGGCACGTGCACCCACGTGCGCTTGTGCAAAGTCAATTGTTGGGCTGGCTGCTGCTTTAGGCCCAAAAGGTGGAAACAGGCTTGGCTAGCCAGGCAAGCGGCTGAGTCCAGGGGCAGGAACCAGGACAGACGGTGAGCAGGCAGCAGAGGTGGTGGTGGTGGAGGAGGGGGCAGCGGTGGTGGTGGGGGTTATGGGGGGGCACAGGTGGACCAGGGGGCAGGCTCGACGCCACACCCCCTGTGCCCCTACAAACACAGTCAACACCCCCACCACTAGAGCACAGTTCGAAAGGTTACTCAGTTCTTGGAGGCCCCCTCCACGGTGGTCTGCAAAGTCTCCGCCGACTGTCTTCCGGGTCTTCCTCCTCTGGGTACCAGCAGCTTCCTGGCAGCAAACAGGGCAGCAGCAGCAGCTCCAGCAACTCCAGGCGGTGGTCCGGTGGTCAGGCAGGACCCCTCACAGATGGTGGTGGTGGTGGTCACAGCAGCAGCTGGAGCAGGGGCCCCTCACACCCCTCCTCTGGGGAGAGGGCCAGCAGCCCCCCCCCCCCCCCCCAGGGGTCGCTGCAGCAGCAGGAGTAGCAGCAACCAAGGTGTTGGAGGGGGAGGGGGTTCAGCTGCCAGGCAGCCAGCAACCAGAGAGTAGAGTAATGGGAGGGGTGCCTGGCCCAGCCAGGGGAGAAGCTGGAGTAGCAGCAAACAGCAGCTGGGAGGGCCCAGGGCCTAGCAGCAGCCCCAGAAAGATGAGCAGGAGCAGCAGTCCTCTACCTCCTTCCCGGCCAGAGGGCTATAGGGAAGTGGTAAGGAACCAGTATGTTCTTATTGGGATCCGGGAAGTGGGCGGGCGTAAGCCCGCCCACTGCTAAAGGATCCCCCCCTTCAGCCTAAGGGGAGGGATCCACAGGACCTGGATACCAAATAATTCCGGGGGACAAAAAATGAAAAAAACAGGAACGGGAGTGCGGTCAAAGGGTCAAACGAAGTGAACCAGAAGGGGACACCGAGCAGAGAACCCCGGACAGCGCCCACTGCTCCTCAAAGGTGTCAAGGGAGCCAGTGGACGCTGCCCAGAGGAACTCTGCCCGGATGCGTGAACGAACAGAGGATCGAAAATAGGCCCCACAGTCACAGAAGCCTCCATCGGCCAACCTCCTCACCCTGGTTTTGTAGATGGCCAGTTTAGCTATGGCCAGGAGGAGGTTGACCAGGAGGTCCCACGACTTCGTGGGGCCGCGGATTGGAAGTGCATAAATAAAAAGGTGAGGGGAAAAGTGCAACCAAAACCTCAACAAAATGTCTGAGAGGAGCCGGAACAGGGGTTGAAGCCTGGCGCACTCCAGATAAATGTGCGCCAGGGTCTCCCTCACACCGCAAAAGGGACATGTGTCGGGAATAGGGGTGAACCGCGCCAAGTACACGCCCGTGCTCACGGCTCCGTGAAGGAGCCGCCAACTGACGTCCCCGGCGGGCCTTGGGACTAAGGAGGAGTAAAGGCTGGCCCACCGGGGCTTCTCACCCTCTAGAGGTGGCAGGAGGTCCCGCCATTTCGTATCGGGGCGGGACGTGAGGGCGAGGAGATGAAGGGTGTGGAGCACGAGTGTGTATAGACGTTTCCTTGGCGCGGTCTGGAAGCGGACGGGTTGTAGTTCGTGCAGCCGGCTCACCGTGAAGGGACAGGGGACCCGGTTGGGTCCACGGGGCAGGGGGCCAATAAAAAGGTCCGGAGGGCTTGGGGTGAAGGGAGGGCGGGGCATATCCTCTCGCAGGACCCGGTCGAGGTAAACCCGAGCAGCGGGCGGCAAAGCAGCCTTCACCTCCTGAAGTACGCGCCGGGGAGTGCGAGGTCTGGAGAGCCCCATGCGCTGAGCAAGCGTCAGGGGATCCAGCCAGTCTCCCCGGTCGTAGTCCAGGAGGTCTCCGACCCTAGTGACCTCTGCCAGGACCAACCTCTGGCGCACCGAGGGGGACTCCGCCACCTGCACACGGAGCTGGGGGTTGTGTAGCAGGGGCTCCGCGAGGAGATCTGCCCCCTCGGTGGCCGCCACGGACCTGGTCGCTGAGAATAGCTTCCAGGTCCGGAGGAGGTCCTGGTAGAAGACCGGCAGCCCGTAGAGGTCTCGCGGAAGACCTCTCGGATGGAGATAAAGGAGCTGCCGGTCATATCGGAGCCCTCGGAAGCGGCGTAGGAAGGCGTGTGCCAATACGCTCCACGCCGGACTACCTGCACCATAAAGGAGCCTCTGCAGGGCCTGGAGACGGAAGACATGGACCTGAGTGTGTGGACACTTCAGGCCCTGCCCACCCTCCTCCAGAGGAAGATGGAGAACCCCTGCAGAGACCCAGTGCAGTCCTGACCAAAAGAACTCCAGAATCGACGTCCGGAGGTTGGCCAGGAAACCCGGGGCCGGGACCAGGGTGTTGAGCCGGTACCAGAGCATGGACAGGACTAATTGATTGATTACCAGTGCTCTCCCTCGAAAGGAGAGGCACCGGAGTAGTCCTGTCCATTTCCGGATCCGCTCTATCACCCTGCCCTCTAAACCTTGCCAGTTCTCCGGCGGGGATGGATGCGTGGCAGAAAGGTAAACGCCGAGATAGAGCAAAGGACCCGCGCTCCACCTGATGGCCTGAAGCGCGGGTGGGAGGGAGCTCGCCTGCCACCCGTCCCCTACCACCAGGCCAGAGCTCTTGACCCAGTTGACCCGGGCAGAGGAGGCCGCCGAGTAGATCGCCTGGCAAGCCTCCACCCGCACCAAGTCGCCCGGGTCCTGGACCACGAGGAGCACATCGTCGGCATACGCCGACAGGACCAGCCGCAGCTCCGGCTCTCGGAGCACCAACCCCGTCAACCTCCTGCGGAGGAGACAGAGGAAGGGCTCGATCGCCAGAGCGTACAGCTGGCCCGAGAGGGGGCACCCCTGCCGTACTCCTCGCCCAAAGCTGACCGGCTCGGTCAGGGTCCAGTTGAGCCTGACCAGACACTCTGCGGAGGCGTACAGCACCTGGAGAAAACCCACAAACTGGGGCCCAAAGCCAAACGCTCGCAGAGTGCTCAGGAGGTACCCGTGATCCACCCTGTCGAACGCCTTCTCCTGATCCAGAGACAGGAGGGCGAACGACAGACCATCCCTACACCCAAGCTCCAAGAGATCCCGGACCAGATACAGGTTGTCGAGAATGGTGCGGCCCGGGACGGTGTAGGTCTGGTCTGGGTGGACCACGTCCGCCAGCACGGACCCAAGCCGCAGCGAGATGGCCTTTGCTATGACTTTATAGTCCGTGCTGAGGAGCGAGACGGGACGCCAATTCCGTAAATCGCGGAGGTCCTCCTTCTTCGGCAATAAGGCGAGCACGGCTCGCCTGCACGAAAGAGGGAGGACCCCGCCTTGCAAGGACTCGGCCCAGACGGTGACAAGGTCTGGGCCGAGGACGTCCCAGAACACGCGGTAGAACTCCACGGTCAGCCCGTCCAGTCCCGGAGATTTATTAGTCGGCATGCGACGGAGGGCTTCCGAGAACTCGGCCAGAGTGAGAGGCAGCTCTAGCCGGTCTCGGTCACCCGTGCTGACCGTAGGGAGTTCGTCCCAGAGCACTTTGCAAGCGTTAGGATCGGTCAGATCCGGGGAGAAAAGGCTCGCGTAGAAGGCCTTTGCCCTCCCGCACATCTCCACCGGATCCATGAGGGGGGTGCCATCTTCTGCGAGGAGGCAGGTGACGTGTTTCTTAGCCCCCCTCCTTTTTTCCAGGGCGTAGAAGAAGCGGGAGCCGCGATCCATCTCCCGAAGGAGACGGATGCGGGATCGAACGAAGGCGCCCCGGGCCCGATGATCTTCCAGTTCCCGGAGCTCCTCCCGCTTCTCCCGGCACGCCCCACAGAGGGATGGATCCTCAGGGCTGGCGGCCAGACGCCTCTCCAGCTCTAAGACCTCCCGTTCCAACTGCTCTATCGTCGCATCCCTCCGTCGGCTGGCGCCCCGGGTGTAATCACGGCAGAAGAGCCGGGCGCGTACCTTCCCTAGATCCCACCATCGCCGCGCCGAGGGAAAAGCGTGCCGCTGCCCTCGCCAGGCCAGCCAGAACTCCCGGAAGGACGCCACGAAACCCACATCCTCCAGCAAACTGTTATTAAAATGCCAATAGGCCGGCCCCGGCCTCTCCGCGCAGAGAGAGGCCGTCACGGTAGCGAGATGATGATCAGAGAACGGGGCCAGCCGGACGCTGGAGGAGTGGGCCCGCGAAAGGTGAAAACGTGATAAATAGATGCGGTCCAACCGGGAGTGGTGCGACCGATGGGCCTCCACCCGGACAAAGGTGAAGGTTGAGCTGTCGCCCGGATGGTGGTCGCGCCAGACGTCCACCAGGGAGTGATGTTCGACAATCTCCCTGAGGACGTCCGCGGCGGCCGGGCACTGCTCGATCCCCGAGCGGTCCCGTTTTTCAAGGGTGTTGTTAAAGTCCCCGCCCAGGACCAGGCACTCGCGAGGATCCAAGGTGCCGAGGAAGGTGGACGCCTGCTGATAAAAACGAAGTTGTTCCGGGCCCGGTGTCGGGGCATAGATGTTGACGAGATTGACCACGAGCCCCTCCATACGGACCCGTAGGTGCAGCAGGCGGCCCGGCACAGCCTCGGCAACCCCCAGCACCTCAGGCCGTAGGTCGGGGGAAAACAAGGTCGCCACTCCAGCCTGGCGAACAGAGAGATGGCTGAAGTAGACTCTGTCCCCCCATTCCAGCCGCCAGCTGTCTTCAGCGGCTGGATCCGTATGGGTCTCCTGCAGGAACACTACAGATTACCCCCCCTCCCGAAGGAAGGAGAGCACCTGGCTCCTGCGGAGACCCATCCTACAGCCCCGGGTGTTTAATGTTGCGAAGAGGAGAGATGCCATGAGGAGGGCTGGGGGGGATCCTTGCTGGCAGACTCACTCACGGCCCCCATCGGGCCGCGTAACAATCCGTGACCCACCCCGTAGCTGAGTAGTGAGTCACGGAAAAGGCGGACCCGTTGGTAGGCCGTGGCGGCCTGCTTCCCAGTCCCTTTACCCTCCCCCATGAGGGCCCTTGCGGCCTGGAGGATTTGGTGGAAATCCCCCCATCGCTGGAGAGCGAGCTGTACTTTGTTGCGGGAGCCCCGGACGTCCTCCAGGAACTCCCGCAGCTCCTCTCGCAGCGTATGGGGGGCCGGTGTTACTGGCTCCTGGCTATCGAAAGAAGGGTCCCCTGACACAGCCCTATGGCCCACCGAAACAGACAGGCAAGGGGCGGACCCTCGACGCAGCTCCCGCTGGGCCGGCACCTTAGGGCCCAACCCAAAATTCGGCTTAGTTGGGGGAGGTGGTGGAGGGAGAAGAGCAGACTCTGGTGGTTCGGGATGAGGAAATACTGGAGCCGCTCCCTGGGGGTCATCCTCTGTTAAGGGGAGGGAGACAGCCCCAGGGGCGGCAGTGTCACCATGGGAGGTGTAGGAGATTGGGACGGCATCAGGGGCAGGGCAGGGATCAGAAGTATGGGCAGGGAAAGGGACATGAGCAGGGCCGGGCTGAGGAACGGGTAGAGGATCGTGAGCCGCAGGAGCTGGGCCACTGGGAGGTGGCCTCTCTTGGTGTGGCTGAGGGATCTGGGAATTGGGAAGGGGACCCCCCACGATGCCGGGCTCTGGTATGATGGCTCGTGTTACAGCCACGGCATCGGGAGGTGGACAGACATTTGCGGGGTCCCCGCCTGGGAAGGAGAACCGTTGTCCCACCCCATTGAGGGGTACCCCCTGGGGTTCGGGTCCCGGCCGCAGGGCACCGGCCGTCGCTTCAGGAGGCTTGGCGGCCATCAGCGAGGTGTCACTTGCGACCGGGCAGGTGGAAGAGCCCAGGGGATCCTCGGAGGTGGGAGCGGAACCGACGGTCAAGGGGAGGGAGCATGGGGAGAGGGGGGAAAGGGGCACCGGGGTGAGGTCATTGACATCGAGGCCTGCTGGTAAAGGGTCGTCCTCCCCCTGGGTGATTGGGGTCAGACCCAGGGCCTCGATCTCCTCGTAGATAGAGGGCAGGTCACCTTCTGCCACCCCGGGGTTCTCTCCGCCGGCACCTGAAGCGATGCTCGGGTCAGGGCGCGCAGGGTCGACAAAGGGGGCAGAAGGGGCTCCTTCGGGGGCTTCCGAGGGAGGGGCGGTAATACCTTCCGGTGCTGCCACGTCTTTCCCAGCCTGTTCTGGCGGACAAAAGCCGCTCGGGGGCAAAGCGGAAGGTTCGGCAGCAGTGCCCCCCTTCCTGGTCTTCCGGGGGGCTTCCGCATCGGTGGAAAGGAGCGGGGCTCGAGCCTTCCGCTTGCCCCGCTTCCCCTGTACTAAGGCCCAGTCCTCCATGGCTTCAGCTGGGGGCTGGCTAGTAAGGGTCGGGTCAAGGGGGAGGGGCGATTTCTTAGGGACTCGGGGAGGTAGTGGTGGGGCAGCATAAGGGAGGGAAAAATCTCTCTGGGGCTGGCCCTCTCCCACGCCCGGCGGTATCCCTGCCTCACCCTCCTCCACAGGCCTCAGCAGACTGTTCGCAGCGGGCCTCTCCCACTCGTCTGGGCACACTGGGGGAGGTACTCCCAGGGCCCGAGTGGGAGCAGCGGTGGACTGGGAAGGAGGAGGGGCGGCTCTGGGCACCGGGCATTCAGGGGCGCCGGCGATGACAGGGCCGACGCCCTGCCGGGGCTCGGGGGTCTCGGATGCTCCTCCTTGCCGGGCCAAGGGACAGTCCCTCCGGACGTGTCCCATCGCCCGGCAGAGGTAGCACCGAGCCTCCCCCGTGGAATAATATATCCGGTAACGGGCCCCGTGATAGGGGACCATAAAGGACCCCTCGAGCGCCTCCCCGTCACGTGCAGCCGGCGGCATTTGGAGCTGCACCTGCCGGCGGAACGAGAGGATGTGACGGAGGGCGGGGTCTTTGCAGCCCAGTGGGAGAGGGCTGACTACAGAGATGGGTCTCCCCAGGGCAGAGAGGGCAGGTAACAGGGCGGCATTGGGGAGGAAGGGAGGGACGGAAGTGAGGACTAGGCGGACGCCCAAGTCCTCCAGCGGCTCTAATGGGACGAACACGCCCCCTACCGCCAGGCCCTTCTCCACCGCCTCTTGGGCTGCGGCCTCCGATGCGAGGAAGAAGACTACCTTTCCGTACATTTTGGAGGCCGCTACGATGGCTGTGGGCCCCACCACCCTCGCCAACGCCCGCACATAGGTTTCTACGTGGGGCGAGGCGGGTACCAGGAGGCAACGGACACCATGCCTCCTGGTCAAGGTGGGAAAGGGGCCCCGGCCACTATAGATGGTAGTTGAGGCGGTGGGCGGGTTAGATGACGTTGCGGCATGTGGGGGGGTTGCCGCTACCTGGGCGTATGCTCTGGGGGCCGGGGGTGGGACACCCGCAGAGCTGGTAGAGGGAACAGCAGGGAAGGATGCCGTGGCAGTAGTGGCTGCCTCTGCCATGGAGGGCCTGGCCTTTGTCGCGGGGCCCTTACCCTTCTTTTTACCCTGGCCCTTCCTGCCGGCTGGGGGGGCTCCCCCAGGATCATGGGGGGCGAGGGACGTGGCAGCAGCGGAGGTCTCTTCAGTGTCCGCCGCTGCCGGTGCCCCAGCGGGGGCTAGAGCAAGTGGTTCGGCAGCGGCGGTTAAGGGAGAGGCTTGGGAGGGTGATGGGGGAACAGACGGAGGAGGGGAGGCCGTGCCGTCTGGAGGGGCTTCTCCCTCCATATCGCCTGCCATGATGAGCAGGGGAGGAAGGGAAAACTCTTGAGAGAGGGGGTGGGGAGAGGAATTGGGGTGACCACTCCTCCCTGCTAGGCTGCAGGCAGGGGAGGAGGGCACTAAAAGTGGGGACAGGGTTCAGGGTTAACTTGGACTAGTGCGGGGGTAGGGTTCAGTCACCAACTCAAGATGGGAATCCGGCTCCTCTTGTTGCACTAGGGGAGGGGATGATATAACAGCACGGGGGTGCAGTGAGATAGGGTCAAAATTAAACAGGGGAGGAGCACAAGCGCATGGGAGGGGGCGTGGGTTCACGAAAGCGGGGGGCTAATCAGGGCAAATAGAGCTTCAGGGGGAGGGAGACAACCAACTAAGAATGGGGCAGAAAAACAAGGGACTAGTTTCAGGGCTAGGGTAGGGCAAACAAACAAGGCTGTAGATGGAGAGGGGCGGGGCAGGCAAAACTGAAAATAGCAAGGGGCTGGGACCAAAAAAAAGGGGGCAAACAACTGCAAGGGGTAAATGGGGCAGGTGGCAAGGGACAAAGCAAGGGACGTGCAGCTGGGGGGAAGAGGGTCAGTCCAAGGGGTAGGGGAGGGGGCACGTGCACCCACGTGCGCTTGCACAAAGTCAATGGGTGGGGCTGGTTGCCACTGCAGGCCCAAATGATGTTAAAAGGTTGTGGCGGGCCATGGAAGCAGCTAAGTCCAGAGGCCGGAGCACAAGGCAGATGGTGAGCAGCCAGCAGAGGTGGTGGAGGGGGCAGCGGTGGTGGGGGGGGTTATGGGGGGGCACAGATGAAGCAGGGGGCAGGCTCAGCGCCACACCCCCTGTGCCCCTACAAACACAGTCAATACCCCCACCACTAGAGCACAGTTCGAAAGGTTACTCAGTTCTTGGAGGCCCCCTCCACGGTGGTCTGCAGAGTCTCCGTCAACGGTCTTCCGGGTCTTCCTCTTCTTGGCACCAGCAGCTTCCTGGCAGCAAACAGGGCAGCAGCAGCAGCTCCAGCAACTCCAGGCGGTGGTCCGGTGGTCAGGCAGGACCCCTCACAGATGGTGGTGGTGGTGGTCACAGCAGCAGCTGGAGCAGGGGCCCCTCACACCCCTCCTCTGGGGAGAGGGCCAGCAGGCCCCCTCCCCCCCAAGGGGTTGCTGCAGCAGCAGGAGTAGCAGCAACCAAGGTGTTGGGGGGGGGGGGGGGTTCAGCTGCCAGGCAGCCAGCAACCAGAGAGTAGAGTAGTGGGAGGGGTGTCTGGCCCAGCCAGGGGAGAAGCTGGAGCAGCAGCAAACAGCAGCTGGGAGGGCCCAGGGCCTAGCAGCAGCCCCAGAAAGATAAGCAGGAGCAGCAGTCCTCTACCTCCTTCCTGGCCAGAGGGCTATAGGAAAGTGGTAAGGAACCAGTATGTTCGCCCCAGGCTAAACAAATCCCTGATACCTTATGGCAGTTGCTCCAGGTTAATCAAGACACCTGGGGCCAATTAAGAACTTTCCAGAAGGCAGGGAGGTTGATTGAGACACCTGCGGCCAATCAGGGGCTGGCTGAAACTAGTCAAAAGCCTCCCAGTGAGTCAGTGAGGGGCGCATGTCAGGAGCTGTGGAAGGAGGTTGCGTGTGAGGAGCTGGGAGCAAGAGGCACTAGGAGCTGAGAGTAAGAGGGCGTACTGCTGGAAGATCCTGTGGTGAGGATAAAGAAGGTGTTGGGAGGAGTCCATGGGGAAGTAGCCCAGGGAGTTGTAGCTGTCGTGCAGTTGTTCCAGGAGGCACTCTAAACAGCTGCAATCCACAGGGCCCTGGGCTGGAACCCGGAGTAGAGGGCGGGCCCGGGTTCCCCCCAAAACTCCCAACTCCTGATCAGACACAGGAGGAGTTAACCTGGACTGTGGATTCTACTAGAGGGGAAGATCTCTGAGGCAAGCAAAAATCCGCCAATAAGTGCAGGACCCACTGAGGTAGAGGAGGAACTTTGTCACAACGTATATTAAAAAATCCACAGTCGCTCCACTCATTGACTTTGGATTTGTACACATGTCCGTCATCAGAAAGAATCTGTCTCTAAGACGTTGATATGATGATGAAGGGAAACAAGCATTGAAAGGCAGGGTTACAGAAATAAGATACATGTGATTGTTTTGGTGAGTGCCTTCTTTCCCAGGTGATGTATAGTTTTTTGGTTATGCTTTTTGGATACAGGTATTAAGAAGGTAAAACTAGTGTGTTGTCTGCTGCAGTGCAGCAGTGTGTTTAAGGGAGAGATCTGAAGAAGCTAAAGCCCGGTGGGCTGGGTCAGGAAAGGTTTACAGACATGGGTAACTGCATGGAATCAGACACGACAAGGAAAGCAGGGGACGGCAACAAAAGAGTGGCTAGTTGTGTGGCTATGGGACTAAAGGCATGGGAGAGAGAAGTAGGTTGGAGTAACCATTAAAGTACTATGCACGGTAGATGAATTTTATTACTGCGTTATAGCTAGATTGGAGAAGAGCGATGCAAGAGACAGAGCGATGTAGATAGCAGTAGCAGAGGTCATAGATGCAACCACCAGGGATAGTATCAGGAATATGTCCTCCCCCGACTTTTTATTATTCGAGCGTATGTGCAGATTTGGCACGAATTGCCTTCCCACTCCTTGCCCTCCTCAGCATTGCAAGTGGGTGCATTGCTGATAGCAGAACCAGACAATCAGTGCCTGGACAGGGGAGCTGGCACTAGGAAGGGAGAGTAATGGATGGCATTTTGGAGACATAGTAGAAGAAACCCAGAAGGACTTCGTGTCCATCCTCAGAGTGGAGAAGGGTTGAAAAATTACACTGGGGTTGTGGTCCAGTGGGACAGGGAGGATAGTAGTCTTGGCAACAGTAAGAGGAGGAAGGGAAGAAAGATGACTTCAGATGAACAGGCTGCTGCTAAGTGCACTTGAGTTGAACAGAGACGCACTCCGTATGCAAAAATAATAGCTAGATTAGATAGATCGGGCTATCTAAGACTTTTTATTATTATTAATCTGTTATTGATTTTCATAAAGAAACAAACAATGAAAAGTACAAAAAGATAAATGACTTACCGCTGGTATATATATTTCCAAATACTGCATGCTTTGTGATATTGCCAATAGAATCATGCAATTTTACAACTTGCTAATGTTACAAGACCAGACAATACTACATAGACATAACATGTTAGAGTGGAGGTAACTGATTAAAATAGGAGAAGACGTATTTGAATAGGGTGAGAAGGGAAGAAGGGTATTGGTAGTGGTGAGGGAATAAGAGGAGGGATTAGGTGGAATGAAACTTTAGCATTCTTTAAGCCATCTCAACACTTTAATCCAAATGTATCTAGAAACATGATCCAAATTTCTTCAGATCCATTTAATTGCATTCTCTGTCAATATGTATTCTTTCTTTGGGAGCTAATTCAGACACGTCCAAATATCACTGCTCTATTCTGGTCATACGCCTACTTTTCCATTTGTGTACAATCATGTGCTTGGTGATCATTGGTTCTTGGGGTCTGCAAAGCCTTTGTGATGGACTAAACCCAGTTGAGGAGGCAAACAACCTAGGATATAATTTTCAGCTGAGATTTGGCTGCTTAAACTGAGCATGGTTTTAACTCTTGTGTCCACCTCTTTCCACAGCTGCCTGACTGTTGGACAGCCTCACAGTATATGCATCGAGGATCTTTTTGTCCCAGCGCAAACACCAGTAGATAAGATCCTTATCTTGGACAGCTTTGATGGTGACCAATACATTTTGAATAAAACCTTTTATTGTATCAAACAGCCTGAGATCCACAGAAGTATTTTTAACATTCTGTAAAATGCTCTGCCATTGGGGTTCTTTTAAGGTCCCTGATAAATCTCCTTCCTGTGCTTTCACAAAGAACTCCTCCTAGATATTACCATGATGGATGCATTAGGAGTTCAGTTTCCCCCCCCATGAGGGGTCTTCCCTAAACTTGGGATTTCATGAGCAACTGCAGTATTTTTATTATCTGAGATAAGTTTCAGTAAAGGCTGTTCAGAGTCGATTGGGAATTTATTAGCACATTGGCATTTATCCAGCTGCACTTCATGAAAGTAATGGGAAATGGTGGTGGTACTCTGCCCTTGTATAGAGTGTTTGATATGAAAATGGAGTACTTCGGAGATCTGTCGGAGGGCTGAGTGTACTCACTTTACTAATACTCATTTCTCATGGCACTCTTTCAGAGTCATCAATCCAAACAATTTGTAATTGATTAACTATTTGTATATGTTTACATCGTAGGGTCTAGTAGTTATGGCACAGGCCTGAGCATCAGGCCATCTGCCTCCTGCTCTCCTACACTTGCTATGTGATTTGGGACAAGACACTTGACTTGTTTTCCTGTCTGTAAAATGGGGGTGATTACAAACCACCTGTCAGGTAGGCGTTATCTCATCAAAGAAGGGCTGCCTTTATTGTAATAATAGAAAATACTTCTTGCTGCTCTAGTCCAAAGATTTCAAAGTTCTTTATGAATAATGAGTAAGCTGCATGGCACCCGTGTAAGCAACTGCTAGAATTACTTTCCCCCCATTTTATTGATCAGGAAACTGATGCACAGAGAGGCTACCTTGTTTTGCACTAAGTTGCACAGGTCACTGATAGAACTGAGAATAAAACTCCTGATTCCTGGTCTGTTGTTCTAAACACTAGAGTATGATCCATCCCATTGAGGGAGGAGAAAGAGGGAGATGTAGTAGGTATGAATATATCTACATTAAGTATAGTGTAGTTATATTTTCCATTTATCACATGCACCTATCATCCTCTCTGTACATCTGAAATAAAAAAAATACTAATGCAACCAGAGTAACACTCCCACTGTTAGGTCTTCCAAAATCCAACAAGCCATATGTCTTTTTAATTAACTACAATGATGTTAACTAGATCAGAAGAACAAGAAAAATAAAGTCCTAGCAAAAATGAATGGAGCTGGCAGAATGGGTGGATCCTTATTGACAAGATACATCCACTCATTCCATTCTGGAATTCAGGCTCCAAACCATTCCAACTGGAAAGATTTTTTAATTCTAGTACACAATGTTAGTCCTTTAAAGGAGCAGATTATACAGAGTCAACCTCAGGTCTCAAACTTCCATCCACCACACTTACCAAACAAAAATCCCCTCAACCCAGTTCAAACACTCCACTGAATAAAGTCTGGAGAAACAGATAAGTCTTGTAGTCTGCACTGAGGTCAACAAACCTACTTAGACAGGAACCTCTTTGAGGCAGGGACCATTTTTTTTCATTGTATTTTATATTACCTGGCCCAATGCTAATTTCTTAGCTTCCTCTGTAGTAATTGACTTGACCACAAGCACAGAGACCATCCTGGACCAGTTTCAAGATTTCAACCTCATTTATGTCCCTGCCAAATATGTTTTATCTGCCACCAGGGTAAGTTACACTGTAAATTCAGTCTGTACAGCTGTAGAATTTGCACCCGTTTCTTACAAATCTACTGGTCTGGGCTAGTGTTAATTTAGCAAAAATAATTAACTGAGAAAACAAAGCTGTTGAGTGAGAGATACCACATAGCAAGTATGCATAATTCTGTGTGTCTGTGCATAGTGTGTTTGATTAGCTATTTTGACTGTTATGGATTGTTGTTAGAAACAAATCTTAATTAAATCTAAATGTTACTTGTGCCATTTCTAGACACTTTATCCTGTAATTATGCTGATTTTAATTCTCTGCATACAAATGTTGTATAAAACCCCACAAACATTAATTAATTAAAAACATTCACTCACTCAGACATCTTCCAACTCACACATAGAAACAAAGGCCTAGGCCAGAGGTTTAATTCTGCTCCCACTGAAATCAATAGGAGATTTGACATTGGTTTCGGGGGAGTGGAATTGGCTCCCCTTCAGTGCTTAATTTGTGCCTGGGCTGAGCCCCAGCACCACTAGGCTAAGCAGTTCATAGCCCCAGCACCTCTGGGCTCCTGGCCAGCAGCTGCTTCTCTGGCCGCCCAGCTCTGAGGGCAGCCGCAGTGCAGAAGTAAGGGTGGCAATACACCACACCATGCCACCCTTACTTCTGTGCCACTGCTGGCAGCAGTGCTGCCTTCAGAGCTGGGTATCAGGCCAGAAGCCACTGCTCTCTGGCCGCCCCATCCAGGGCTTAATTTGTGCCGGGGCTCAGCCGTAGCACCTCTTTCATGACAAATTAAGCATGGCTCCCATTCCATTTTTGTCTGTCTTGCACAAGTAGTGTCTTTGACATGTGGCAGGAAAATCTCATTTTGTTGATAAATAGCATGGACACCACAGGCCATTTTGTGTTTGGATATTCTTTTTCTTGTGCATCATTTACTAACAAATGCTCGAAGCTTTTATAGTGTGGTCAACATTGTATTTCCTCACAATAAACAGGAAGCCTTAGAATATACTTCATTACCAGTATAGCACCACACAAATTCCAAAAGATAACAGCTCAAACTTTTTTTTCTTCAAAACAGTGCGTTATCACTTCCTCTAGGAAACCCGTGTAACTTCTGCCAAGCTCCTTTCTGCTAAGCCTATGCAAAATTGCAAGTTGTTAGTTTGAAAATGAACAGTGCGTTATCAACTTTAGAGTGTAGAAACTGACATCTGTAATGTAAGCATATTATATATAAATATTACATACATACTCTGAGGTATCAGCATAGTGGGTGTGAATTTAGTCCTGATGCAAAGTGCTGGTTTGCCAGTAGAAGAGACTGATATTTTCTATTTATCCACAGAACTAGTGCAGCATGGAGAGCAGCAATATACATCTCCCTGCAAGAACTTGCCAATGTCTTATGTTCAGAGCATACACACGCAGAAGTTAGATAAAAACATAAGTACTCATGCTGAAAGGTTGCAACTTTATCACAACTTTTATTTCTTAGAATTCTGGTGCCAACAAGGAAACCGGTTGTGATGGTGGTTTTTGTGATGTGGAAGCTTGTCTTCAAAGAATTCGTCTAAGCCCACCTACTCATTTCACATAGGTTACCAATCAGCTGTCAAGTGGCAGCTTTTGTCACTATATCACTAGCGGCGTATTTAGGGTGACCAGATGCGAGGACCCAGAAATCGGGATACCGCCAAGGTTGTTGAGCAAAAAAAACCCACAACAACGGCGGAAGACCGGAAATCGGGACAAATGGTATTGGTCAGGACTTGGGACAAAAGAAGAAACATCGGGACGGTCCCGATTTTATCGGGACATCTGGTCACCCTAGGTGTATTATCTCCTAGGCTGCCTAGGGCGGCAAATTTGCAGGGGCAGCAAATTTATAACCGCAGCCAGAGGTGCCAACTTCCCCCGGTGCCGGTGGCTGCTCACGCCTCCCCCCCTGGCCCTGCCCCAGCTCCACCCCTTCCCTGCCCCCATTCCAACCCCTTCCCCAAAGTCCCTGCCCCAACTCTGCCCCCTCCTTGCCCCTATTGGTCCCCTTCCCCAAATCTCCGGCCCCGCCTCCTCCCTTGAGCACCCCCCGTTTTCCCCCTCCCAGCTGCACAAAGCTGTTTCGCTCACAGGCGCTGGCAGGGAGCGGGGAGAAGCAGGACCTGGCGGCGCACTTGGGAGGAGGCAGAGTCAGAGCAGAGGTAAGCTGGGGCGGTGTGGGGGAGCACGGCAATTATTTCAGGGCCTAGGGGTGGCAAAATCATTAATCCGCCACCATGAGCTGCATGTGAACCCCAATAACTTTTATGGGAAAAGCGGTGAATGCCATTACTGTAATAGATCAGAGGGGCAGCCGTGTTAGACTGTATCCACAAAAATGACGAGGAGTCTGGTGGCACCTTAAAGACTAACAGATTTATTTGGGCTTAAGCTTTCGTGGGTAAAAAGCCCCACTTCTGCAATATGTGCTGTCTCATCCTGCTGTGTATGTTTCTGAACAGGGAGTGTCTATCACTTTAGCCAGATATAACTGCAATAGCCAAGAAACATGCACATCTCTGGCACTGTAGAGACAATAAAGTAACATTACTGATTTATGAGAGGCTCAGTTAATGGTGATAGCCCCCTCTTTATCTTACTTGAAATCAAGTTCCAGTAAGTTTTTAAAAAGTTTTGGCATTGAGACCCTGATCTTGGAATTGGCTCCATGCAGATGGACTTGTGTGCACAGGCAAAGTGCTGCTGACTTCAAAGGGGCTTCACCCATACAGAGCCAGCTGCAGGATTGGGGCCTTAGGTGTCCCAGTGACTGATGCCTTACAGTACACCATTAGTAACCAGCTGGCAGCAGCCCTGAAGGAACCAGTCAGTAAATGGGAGCAGCAGCAACACAAGCAGCCCCCTCAACAAGCGCTGAATATCCACCAAACCAGCAGCTTTGTGATGTGATCAGCTTCAGTACTTATCTTCTCTCTTCCAGTATCATATTTGCTAATCTGTCATTGAGACTAACATCCTGGTGCTCCCTCCCGCCCCCCCCCCCTCCCCAACCACCACATCTCTGCTACTACACTACCTCATTCTCACCTGTCCCCCATTCAGCTTATCCCCACCTCAGCCTCTTCTCCTTCCACCCTCCTTTTTGTTAACTCAGTCCCGCATTTTCCCCCCTTCAAGCCCAACAGCTATAAACAAGAAATATTTTTAAATGCAATAATTGCAATGCATAGACAACCTGAAAAACCCCAACGTTCGTGTTGCAATCCTTGCCCTGTACTCCCCCCACACACCTTTTTTTGTGATCATCACTTGTCATGTCTACATCTTGACTGACAACTGTTCAGGGGATGGATTACATCTTTTACTATATGTCTGTAAAGCCCCAGACCCTCAGTAGCATTGAGGAAATGAATAACAATAATAATACAAATCTAGAGTTTTTGCTCCTTTTTTATATTATATTGTTTGCCTAACAATGTTATACGAAATAAATGGGGCGAGAGGCTGATTTTATACATTATATTATTTTAATAGAGGTTTTTTTCTTTTAAAACCTTGCTGCCTTCAAACGCATAACTCCAGTGTAGGAAAACTACACACACATACAAGGTTCTTGGTTACATCAAGAGCCACTATAACATCTTGCATACATATTATGTTATTTTTTTCCCTTTGGCCCTGTGTAATTATTTTTATCTGGATGTTTCAATTCCTTTATCAGTGTCATCTTGTTTACCAAATTTCCAGTCTCTAAATGAAGAAGGCTCATAAGGAGTCACTTTCCAGAAGTTAGAAGATTTAGATAACATTAAAGACGAGCAAAACCTTCAACAATATTGAAATTACTCAGATGATTATTGCAGCTGACTGAGACAGAGTGTGCTTTGAGGCTGGGAAATTTCCATTTCTGAAGTACAGGGCAATGCCTGAATGCTATTGCTGCTACTGTTGTAAAATAAAAGCAGCTTAATTTCATACAGATGGCAGCAAAATATCAGCATATTAATTACAAGGGTGAGACTTATGCAATAAGCTTTTAAGACTGCATTAAAATGGATCTTTTTAATATTTAAAATATAATTGTAAACCACTCTCACAAAATTAGGAAATGTATCATTGACTTGCTAATGCAACCAAGCTTCCAAGCTGCAGTTTGATGGCTTATTTGTGAGCAGTGAGTCTGACAAAAATATGATTGTACAAGCTTGCTCCTAGAACAAGGAATGAAAGAACTGTATACAGAATTCTATTAGGTAATTAAGATAAGGTTGCTATTGACCATATAGTCCTATGATTGGTAATCTTTTATGTTTTCCAACTTCTGTTTAGTCATTCAGTGACAATAAAAAGAATCCAGAGTTTAGATACATTGTATTAACGTACAGCTATGATTAATTTAAATATTTACCAAATTAGGTCCTGATCCTGTCTTCCTTGTACAGCCTAAACTTCCATTGAAGTCAATGGGCATTTTGGGTGGGCAAGGAAGACCAAAAGAAAAAAAGGTATAATTAAATGCTGGGAAAACAGGAAGTTAGATTTTTGTTTTTAGTTGGCTAGACTGAGTCAGGTTGCATATTGGTATTAACTGAATTACTGTATGAGAGGACAGGATGGCTATGGGGATTGGTTATATAGAGGACCTGAGCCTCATTGACACTTAGGCCACTTTACACTGTCATAGTGGTGTAAAGTGGCCTTATTGTAAATGAAAGTCAGGCCCAGGGGTTTTCAGCTCTAGATTACCAGTTTAAATCAAGCCTAGTCTCTAGAAGTTGTCAGCATCTAATGCTCTTTAAGAGTCTAAGGATAGTTCCCAGTGGACCAGTGTTCACATCTAATATATTTAAAATTTAGATCACATTCATCACCATGGTATCTGAGTGCCTTACAAGTGAAAATATATCTTTTTAAAAGACTTCACATTTCTCTCCTTCCACACCCACACACAGATTTGGGGCTTTTTAAAATTACCAGGGGAAGGCTATGTGAAATATAGGATATTTGCAGTTCGTTCGGAAGGTGCGGAGGTTCCTGGTCATTCTGATGTGCTCCAGCAGAAGTACCACACTCTTAGACAAACTCTGTCCCATTGGCTCACGTGGAACTAAAACCTCCTTCCCAGTGATGGCGGGCTTAGGAGAGATGGCTACTGTCCTGAACGAGCACAGGGCTTAAACTACCTTTCCACCCTTCCAGGCACATGAGTGCAAAGATGCATGTTGCTGTTCAAGCTGCACCTGTTCCGTGAATAAACAGACAATTTCAATCTCCAGGGCTCACAGGTACTTTCAATAGTACTGCACTTAACACACAGTGAGCTGTTAAAATGGACATATCACACAGGACAAAGTTAAGGGTTTCCAGACCCAGCTGCTAGGATACACCCATCCATGTGAGCTGCAAAATGGATATGGGGGGAAAGTTAGTCCAAACCACAGCATGTTTAACTTCACCATTTTAATTGTTAACCTTTTCCTAGTGTTTTTTTTTTTAAATACAGCATCTGTGTATGGTTTTACTGTTCCTAATGGTGCTTTTGCCACATATTATTGCATCTGTTCAGGGAGGTATTTTTCCTACTTCCAGGCACCAATGGAGATTTTGCCATAAGTACCCCCTTTAAGGCCTGAGCCCACAAAGATTTAGTCATGTACTTAACTTAAAGCACATGAATAGGCCCATTGACTTCATGGGACTATCCATGTGCTTAAAGCACATACATAAGTCTTTGCAGGGTCATGGCCTTCATGAAAGAAAAGACCCAATATGAACTACCAGATAATGAAAATAAATATACACATGAAATACTAATTATCCCATTTATATATATTGGCCTAGACATGCATTTGGACACATGTCCAGGCTGAACATAGTTGCACCCTGTTGGGGGGGTGGTTGTCTTTCCACAACGTATTGGTCTGCCTCATTGGCATCTTTTTTGATCTGACATATCCTAGGGAAGGGGGAAATATATTTGATATACACTAGTTTTTAAATCAAATTTTGCATTAAAATGGCAATTACTGGTTGTTTGTTAGATTTTTCCATAAGCATTTGTTTTACACTTGCTGATGACAGATTTATTAATGTATATATTCAGAACTGTAAGCAGAATTTTGTTTTTTAAAGGTGTTAAGGGAACATTTTAAATCTTTTTATTTACTGAAACATTTATTCACATATACACATGTCTAAAATTTCTGAGAAAAGTAATGCCAGGTTTCTAAGTGGAAAAAATAGTGTGAAAAACAAAGAGTTTTAGCTATGAGGAAAAAATAACTCATACAAAGCAATGTTAACTGTTCCACTTAAATACACGTACAATAAACCATATGGCTGAATGAGTATTAAACACAGGCTTTTCATCATTAGATTATTCCAGTCACACAGAACATTTCTCACTGTACTAAACTGACTGGAAGATTGTATTGCATCTGAAACCAGGACACCTGCTGTGCATTCTGGCCTGGAAGGCGATCTACTACATTGCTGCTGGGGTAGCAGAGTACGTACTGTTGCAACAGGGATATTTTTTTCCTCCTGACTGCTATTCAAACAGGGAGCTGAATGTTTTGCTTTAAGATGAGGAGGCATGGCATGTTAGAATACAAAGGTTCCACAGCAGTTGAGAGAGGCTGTGGCCGCTGAGAATAACAGTTGGTTTGGGGGAGCTGATACTGGCTAGTCGGAATGAAAATTGGTTTGGGGGAATTGGTGACAGGAAAAGGGTTGGACTTGGTATATGCAATGGCAAGACGATTTAGGCAGTGGTGGGAGAGAGACAGAATTATAAAACAAGGGCAGTGGCAGAAGCAGGGAGTCCCTTGAGGTGGAGAGGAGAGAGACTGCAATAGGCAGGGCAGGAATGCCAATAGGAAGCCAGGCAAAGTGGATCAGAAGCACTGTCTCAAAGCCTATGTAACCAGCTGAGTCTGTGGTGAAGATGAAACTCCAACTTGCCCATGTGCTGGCAAGCACTGGCTGAAGGGACACAGGAGTGGGGAGCAGGTCTGGGCATCAATTATTTGTTTTTAGTGTTTGTATTAAAATGTATGTAAAATAGGGAAGATGTATTATGGAACTGAAGTCAGCGAGCCCATGCTCCTGGAGGGACTGTTAATAATAGGACACCAGGGTACATGGAGTTGGGCTGGAAGCAACTCAGCCATATGGACAGAGCAGTGCACAAGGTTTAATAAAGTTTCACATGCTCAGCTTACTCTGCATTCAGCTTCACTGTTTGCAAATGAAACATAGTGGCAGCACGGGAGCTGTGAGCTCTCTGAAGTGCCGCAGCTGGCTGCGTGAGCCATGGAACTCGATCTGAAGTTCCCCAGCAACCTAGATCTTGCAGACACACGGGTAGCCCAGGGGTAGAGCTGGTGGACGGACCTGGCCATGCAGGAGGACGACAACAGCAGTAAAGTAAAACTATTGTCATTCCTTACTGGGGAACAACGCAGACAGGTATGCACCACTTGGAAGTGCACCACTGCCTCAAGCCTCACAGCAGTTCTAGGAGCCCTGGGGAGCTATTTCTTCCCAAAGCAGAATGAAACTATGGCATGACACAGGCTTTTCCTAGAGACCAATCTGAAGGGGATGGGCTAGACCCCCTCTGCTATTGCCTTATGCACACTGGCTGCTACATACAATTTTAGGGGAGTTGACGGGCTTCCTAATTTGGGACAGAATAGTCTGCGGCATTGGGAACACCATCTGTAGGAGCAGCTGTTCCGAGAAGACGATCTCACATTAGACAGATGCTTAGACATCTGTCACAAGACACCAGTCTCAAGAGAAAGGATGAAAGCTCTAGGAGGCACAACAGCCCCAGAAGTGCATGCAGTGAGACAGCAGCAAAGGAGAGCAGGTGGCCAGGGTTCCATACCCATGGTGAGATGCATTTTGTGTGGAAGACAGCAGGAGCGGGCAGAGAAGTGCCCTGCGCTAGCACAGCATTGTAAGGAATGGGGCAAGTTGATCATTTTAGCAGTGCGTGCAAGAGCAGGGGCAGGTTTCAGAAAGATTCAGTCAGACTTGTCCAAGAGGGGGATGGCACATCAGACAGCAGCAATGACATCATGATTCTCTCGTTAAATCCGAGCGAATACCAGGTTCAGGCTGTTGGG
The DNA here is from genome assembly GCA_037349315.1 of Chelydra serpentina. Lineage (NCBI taxonomy): Eukaryota > Metazoa > Chordata > Testudines > Chelydridae > Chelydra > Chelydra serpentina. Next base: position 4,675,458 of record JBAIAC010000040.1, read on the forward strand.
ACAGAAAAGCAATACATGACAATACCAACCTCCTTGCATGCAACAATATTAATAGGGAAATGTCCTGTGCAATCTCAACTGGATAGCAGGGGCTACTGCAATGTGATTCCTTGAGTTGAATTGGATTCAAAAACACAATACAAACAGCAGGCACAATCTAATCATGTAGAATGAGAGCATAATGCAGCCCATAGGAAAATGTGACCTCATAGTTACTAGCCAAAAAATAACAGATAGTACCAACGGAAGTTTGTGGTACTGGATAGTCTGAGGGTTTATGGTGCTTACTGTATAAGGCATAGATCTGATCAGGGTGCAGTGTCAGAATTTTAGAGCTGCAGTGCAAGAAGCAAAAAGGAGAGTCCCATGGATAATAGAGACAATTTTAAATGCATATGGGAATCTTTTCAAAAGCTACAAGTGCCTCAAAGGAATGCTTCTCCTGAAAGTAGACCCCCCCACCCCAGGGGAACCTGTGTGCTTACCACAAAGGACAATTCCAATGGCACTACATAATCAAATATGGAAGGGGCTCAAAAATCTGCAGAGTACGGGTATTGTAGCATCTGTAAGCATGCGTAAGCAGCATAGTAGTGGTAAAGAAGCCCTCAGGCAAATTATGTATCTGCATAGACCCAAAGCCACTGAACCAGGCATTGAAAAGAAGCCACTATCCACTGCCCACAATTGATGACATCTTGCCAGAACTTTTCAGTGTGTGATCTGAGAAATGGGTTTTGGCACATAAGCCTGGATAAAGAGTCTAGCATGCTAACATCCTCTGTAACACCATGTGGTCACTACAGATGGCTGAGCGTTCTGATGGGGATAAGCCCAGTGCCAGAGGTGTTCAAGAGAAGATTCACCCAAGTGAAGACATGACAGAAAATTACAAGCTTTTCTATAGCAATGCAGGGACAACAAAGAACGAAACCAAGAAAAAATGTAACTCAAATAACGTGAGGTGACATTAATTGGACCTCAGCTCACAGCACAAGCAGATCCCAATAAGATTAAGGCAGTCAGAGACATGGTAGCTCCAGTGGATGTGAGAGGGTCACAGCGCTTCTTAAGAATGATAAATGTTCTGTCCAAGTTCTGTCCACACCTGGCTGCAGTAGCAGAACCCATAAGTCAGCTCACAAGGCAGGATGTTGAGTGGGACTGGATGATTCCCTAAGAGCAAGTATTTGATACACTGAGACAAATGATAATGGATCCCCCTGTCCTGAAGTACTACCAGCCAGGAGAGCCACTGACACTCCAATGTGATGCATCAGAGAGAGGACTGGGTGTAGCTCTTTTGCAGAAGCAGCCAGTCCCTTATGCCAGCAGAGTGCTGTCAGAAACTGAACAGAGCTATGCCCAAATAGAAAAATAGCGGCTGGCTGTGGTATTTGGAGTGAAGCAATTCCATCAGTACTCCTATGGTCATCCACTAATTGTGCAATCAGACCCCAAACTCCTAGACACAATCATGCCAAAGCCCCTTCTTCGTACTCCAAAGAGATGGCAGCACATGCTGATGTGCCTCCACCACTACCAGGCAGAGATCAGATCTTGTCCGGCATGACAACTGGCATTAGTTCACACCATGAGCAGGGCATATATATCCAGCATCAGGGGGTTGGCAGAAGGGGATCAGGACACTGAATCCATGAACATGCTGCACTATCTCTCAGTTTCAACAGCGAAGCTGAGGGAATCAAACAGGCTCAGAAAAAGGACACCTAACTACAAGCCAAATATCACTAGGTGCAGAACCATATTTTCAAATTAAAGATGAGCTGATTTTGCAGGCTGGATTCATATTTAAAGGACAGAGAACTGTTGTTCCCACCTCCTTACGTAAGGATGTCATGTAAAAAATACATGCCTCACACCTGGGCACTGACCGCTATCTTACATAGGCTCAAGAGTCTTTACTGGTCAAGAATTAATACACAGCTCTGCTCCTTGATAGAAGGGTGGGACATGTAGCGGTCAGGCAATAATCACCAGCAGAAAGAAATTCTGTTACCACATGAGCTCCCCACCCAACTATGGGACGAGGTCGGCGAGACTTATCTACCTCCAAGGAAAAGCAGTACATGAGTACAGTGGATTACTATTTGAGTGGACTATTCAAATTGTGTGTATTCAAATTTGAGTGGATTACTATTCAAACTGTGGGGAGGTCAATGCCTACCCCTGCCTGATACAAGAAGCATGTCAGGGATTGGCCAACTGAAGGCCCCCTGTGTGAGATGCACCATCCCGGGCACTGTACTCGCTAATGGACCCAATTTGCCTTAGAAGAATTCAAGACCGCGGCGTGCTGGGCGCCCCCCTCCGGAGAGGCAGCCCAGAGGCTGTAGGTGGCGCCCCAGAGCAGCGCAGGCACCGGCCCATTGGCAGGCTGTCCTCAGTCACCTGACGCCTAATGGTGCTCTGCAGCAGCGCTTTCCCAGCGCAACAGGCACGCCGGCCACGTGACCTGCCTGGCCCCGCCCCTCTGTGCTGCTGCGGCTCTGAAGTTACCGCAGTCCCCTTAGCCCCGCCCCTCCTGTCCTCCTCGCGCCTGGTTTCCTCGCTCCTCCTCCTGCTGTGCGCGCGAGCCCTCCCCCCCGCCTATGCGCGCGCGCCCCCCTCAGCCTCTGTCTCCTCACAGCAGCGGCGAGCGAGCCTGGGACTGGGCGGCAACGGGTCCCTCTGAGCGCAGCGGCCGCGCGGGCACCGGAGGCGACCACATCCCCCTTCCATAGCGGTTCCCGGCACGGAGAACATGGCGGCGGTATCGGGGGCCGGGGCTGCCGGCGGCTCGGCCATCCCCGGGGGGCCGGAGATGGTGCGGGGCCAGGTGTTCGATGTGGGGCCCCGTTACATCAACCTCTCCTACATCGGGGAGGGGGCCTACGGCATGGTCTGGTGAGTACCGGCCGGGGAGCCGCGCCGAGCCGGGGCAGCGCCCTGCCTGGCCCGCAGCCTCTCCCGGGGGCTAGGGAACAGCCCGCGGCCCCAGCCTCCGGGCCCTCCCGCAGGGGGCCGGGGCTTAAGCATCTCTGCCTCCTGCTCCCCTGCCCCGCCTCCTGCTGCTGCTGCCTCTTACTCCCGATTGCTCCCCCTGCCCTCTTCTCTGCCCTAGCCCCAGTCGCTGCCCTTCCTTCTCCAGTCCTGAGTCAAGGCTTCGTTAATCTTTCTGTTTACTGTCTCTTGGGTTGGTTTAACTCTCCCCCCACCCACCCTATCGGGGTGGTATGTGATAGGTGTGTTTAAAATGGAAAAGGTAACCAAAATCATGACTATGACTGATTATAAGCACTAGGGCTCACCCCAAGACCACACGGGGTAAACGAAAAAAGAGACTCTGTATGTAGGAATTATTACCCCCAATTCTCTCTTCTTTGGTTGTGATTTGCCACCCCTCCCCTCCAATAATGGCAAGTCACTTTGTCTAGCCTAGTAAACCTCCTATATTGGTGACATTTTTCTTCATTATAGTTGAAACTGTTTTATATCACAGAGACTTCCAGTGAAACACATTAAAACACAAACGTATGCAAAGTGAATGTGTGTGCTTGACTATTTGACAGCGTCTGTCTTAAGCAGGCTATAAGAATGACAGGAAATGCACAGATGTATTTGAGCAAGTTAAGGTGTTTATCTCCTAGTAGTGTAGTGAGATTGGGTTGAGCTGATGCATGGTCCAATGGCTAGGATACAAGAGTATCTCTCTGCCTTGCTCTGTGACCTTGCTTAAATCATTTATCTTATTTGTGTCTGTCTTTCCATCTGTAATATGGATTAAAGAAATTTACCTCCAGAATTGATTTCAAGTCTGCAAATGAAACAGGATTAATAACTTTCCTCCAAACCTTTGGAATGCACTTTGTCTTTCTGTGACATTTCATTTTTAAAAGACAGGGTATGATTTGAAATAAATGTGGTTTATCACTTTGTTATATATTCAAAAAAATTTTTTTACAGCTATAACCTTTAATTCAGGGGTTGAATTATGCTGACTTTTGATGGCTCCATGAGAGGCAGTCACCTTGTACTACAGAATTTCATTTAGGCCTGGCTTCACCAAGTGCTTTTACTGGATTGTGACATTAGCCCTTTTCATTGTGGTGATAACTTTCAAAATGTGATTTGAGGTCCTGTTTATACTTGTGTATGTATATTTGTACCAATGCAGCTACACTGGTGTAAATCACCAAGGTGGATGCACTGTACAGATTTTAATACGAGGCTTGTGTTAGTGCAGTTTACCTCAGTAACCAGAATAAGCCTCACCAGTGCAAGCCTAGTTTTACACCTATTCAGCACATCTACACTGAGGGGTTTGCACCAGTGTAGCTGCACTAGTACAAATACTTGGTGCAGATAGACTCTAAATGTAAACCAACACATTGACATCTGTCTGAGGTTGAACATAGCCTCAAATAGTACTTCTAAGAGGTGTATACTGCACCGTTTATCTAAGTGGGATGCTAACAATGGTGACTTTTAATTTAGCTTCAGACTTATCTATTTCACTACTGATCAAAGGCTGCAAGAAATGTTATGAACGGTACACAGTCTACTGGTAATAACATCCTATTTTGGCTTCACAGGTGAATGGGCGTGGTTTGTGGGCAGGACTAGGGATCATATCACTATTTCCCCCCCTCAACTGGATCTCTGGTTAGTGGCTTGAGATAAAACCTTAAGTTTTCCATTTCACCTCAAACAATGTCTGTATAAGGTAGCCTTTTTATCGTAAAAACTCAACACATTAATATATTTTATATACAATTAATGACAGGTGTATTTGGACTAAAATAAAAATGTTAAATCCTACTGATCCAAATGCACTATGGTTTGTTGAGCTGCTGTATTCCCCCTATGGAGTTAAGAAGTTAAAGCATTTAGTATATCAGGTATTAATTTCTTAATTGCTGTTGTTCAATAGAGTCTCAAGTGTGAAAGGACATGAAACAAACATTATAAATTTGTATTGCATATTTGATAAGGAAAGTGTTGGATTGCACGTGTCCTAGTGAGATGTCATAGCAACTACTGTTTGTTAGCATGTAGGACACAAAATACTATGATTACATAAGATTACTTACAAGCAACTAGATATATATTCATTATGCAGATTGACACTTGATGTTTCACGCTTTGCCTTGCTTTGCTTGCAAAGCTGTGTGCAATTCTTACAGTGTGGAGGCATTTTCATGGGGGTGGGGAGAAGATGTCGTCAGATTTTTTTTTTTTTTGAAAGCTTCAGAAGTAGATTTATAATTTTTTCAATGAGATAAAATTAGTAAAGCTATGGTACTAAAGTCTTGCGAATCTAGACTAAGTTAATATATAACATTTGAGAGATCATATTTATCAGTATATAGTGCAATGGCTTCATAATGTGGAAATGTAAAAGACTGGAGAGTTGTGAAAGCTACTTGGTGTGTTTTTCATAACCTCTCATTATATTTGTAAATTATCCAAGCCGTGAGTTCAACTAAACAAGCACTCTCTCATGGCTAACGTTAGTCTTTTATTTGATCCTATAGCGCAGTTAAATTGAAGCAACAGCCACTTTAACCTTCCATGACAAGACAGTGATATTGTAAACAGAGGACTATGACTTCACAGCTGGATCAAGCAGAGAATTGAGTATGTTCAGGAGCAAAACCTTAATCAATACAAATCTGAAACAATAGTTAAGGAAAGAAAGAAAAATACTGGTCAAGTAAGCTGCTTGTATAAATGTTCTCACATTCAAATTTTCTCTAGTATGAAAAACTCTAGAGATAATAGTTAAATGCTTTCCTTTAACTCAATCATTCATAGCCAGGTCAGGATTTTGAGTAAAAATAGAGTTGTTAGAGCTGTGTGTCAAGTAATATTTTATAGGTGTGCTTTTTAAATTTTTTAGAGAGTAAAGGAGGATAAATTATGTATTGATTTGAAAGGTAATTTTAGAGGAACCTGTGTTTTAGCCTTATGCCCCTAAATTTAAACTCTGTAATTTTCCAAGGTTATATTTTTGCTAACATAACACATTCTGTCTCAGTTGTCTCCAAGGGCTAGATTCCGTCCTTGTGCCTGTTTGATTCACATTCAGATTGTGCTATCGGAGAACAGGACCGGAGCTTGACTGGCTCAGCCTGAGCATAGGGGAAATGTTTACCAAAGGATGGTTCTCCTCCCTAACAGTCAACCAGGGAAGTCAAGAGTGGAAGAAAGCTGAAAACTAGTTACAGCTCCCTGATTCTCTGCCCTGATCCTGGCACAGGTTAAAGGAGACTAGGGGCTGCCTCACTTTTGCCTGCTGGCTGTGGTCCCTAAGGGGCTGACTATAAACTACTTGGAGATAACTAGAAACACTCCCACCATTCCCCCACTGTGGCCCCCTGGGGTTTGCTCTCCTTCCTCTGGGTATTCCTCCATGCTGAGGGAATACTCAGCAGGAAAACTTGCAGGAGTTTTCTGTTCCCTTTGTGCCATCTAAGTAGCACACAGGACAGAAGATGTATCCTAAACAATTAGTTGTGGCACCTTGACTGTTTTGAGATTAGCTTGACCCTCTGGTTCAACAGGATGGACATCATCTGTCTACAGACACTGTCTTATGTCTAAGGGTATGTCTACACTACAGACCTTACAGCGGCACAGCTGTACCGCTGCAGCTGCGCCGTTGTAAGGTCTTCTGTGTAGCTGCTCTATGCCGGTGGGCTATGCTGGTGGGAGAGAGCTCTCCTGCCAGCATAATTAAACAACCCCCTATGAAAAGCGGTGGCTATGTCAGGTGGGAGACAAAAGCACAAAAGTGCTAGTGTAGACCAAGCCTAAGTTGACAAAGTTTCACATTGTCATAAAAGGAAAAATACACTAGTATCAATCCATTTTAATCTTTTTAGAGAAAATACTTCTAATATAAATCTTAGAAAGGTGTCTCTCCATAATCTCTCTAATCTTAAATCCCTTTATGAATCAGCTTCTTCAAGAAAGAGGATGGATGTTTTAAATGAAATGTATGACAGTTCTTCATATAACATTTCCCAGTGGGTCAATTCTAGTGGGATTAATAGGAAATATTTGTTCTAAACTGAGATTGTTGATAATCATTACTTCTTAACTAGAATAGCTATGTTTTAAACATTCAACTTAATAGTTGTTCCAACAGTTTATATGGTACTTAGACTATATGGTATCAGCAACTCAAAGGTATGCATAGCAGTTGCAATCACAAAATGCTGTTCCCAAGCTTTTGGAACCAACAGATATGGGATTTGATCATTCTTTTAAATATTTATCTTTTATTCTCAATTACAAACATTTATATTTTAACTGACATAAAATATTTGTGGTTGTGGCAATACTTCATGCACACAGATGCTGGGATAAATGTTGATGGGATGTAGAGGGCTTCCAAAAAACAAAACCCTACACGCATTGCCACTAAACATTCCTTTCCAAAAATAAAAAAAAGAAGAATTTTAAACATTCAGTTAAATGATTATCTTGTCACTTCCCATTGACAAAGTGGATAATGTGTAGTTCATATTCAAAAATTAAAAAAAGATACATTACAATGATCTGTCTTCACCAGAGTGTCTAGGTGCTTGCAGGATCAAGGCCTATGTGGGTAACAGTGAAACAGATTGTACATTAGACAATTGTTTATATAAACTAGGAAAGATTTTCAGTAAAACTTTCATTTACAGTAAACTTAGGTAAAAAGAGTCAGACAGAAGGGTGACTTACATTGACAGGGTCCCTTTACTAAAATTTAAAAGGGCTATTAACTGAGGTTGTTTTTTGTTTAAGATGAAGGGCATGTATGGCAACAAGAGGAAAAATGGACATAAAATAGTTCCATGTATGTTAATTAAGCTAATGGTAACAGTCTTGAGTATGTATGACTACTTTACTCAAGGTTGTTTGAGAGTTACAGTCCTGGGCATTTATTATATAGAATTTTAGTTAATTGTTGCACTTTGGTAATTTGAACAACGTATTCGTTTGCAATATTATCTTTGATTTTGGACCTTTTAGATATGAAACCACAAAAACAAATCAAATAAGAAAATTGAAGTGGGTACTCTGTTCTTACAGACCATTTCAAGAGCAGTAGAGTATAACATTTACAAGCATGTGCCATTCTAAAAATATGAGGACAAATTCTGTGGTCCCTGGAGTTCCCATAGCCTGGCAGGGAAGCAGGCAAAGTTGCTACCAGAGCAACTTTCCTCTGTCCCCTGTGTTGCAGCAGATGGACAGTGGGGAGCTGCTGAGGCAGGTGTAGCAGGGAAGGGACAGTAGCTATCTTTATCCACATCAGCACTCTCTATCCACATCAGCGCTGCCCCCTAATGCTGCAGGAGAGGGGGTGGAAAGTAGCACCCCTTTCTACCTGTCCACAGTAAGAGAACAGTTCAAGCACTTGAGTTTAAAAGTCAGGGGTGCAGTTCAGAGAATGTGCTTGTTTCATAATCAAATATACATTTTCTTAATATGCTTTCCCATGAGGGCCACAGGCTGCCCTGCTGCTGTAGACCATTGTGCCTTTTTTCAAGGTGAGGAAGTGAAGCTTGTATAGAAATAATTCATACTCCTACTTATTTGAGTAGGAGTATAATTTTAATGTCAATTGGAAAATAGTGTCTTATCAACTTAGCACATAATGACACTTGTATACTTGTGCGCGGTCTCACATTCTTCAACTGTGCTTTGTTGGAACTAGAATTCATTTATTATTTTCATAAAATTCGTTGTCACTACGTCTTGCAGGTTGGCATTGAAGTTGGATGTTGCTGTCTTTAATTAGAAAATACTTGTTATTGAATATGGGCATTGAAACGTCTTTATATCAAACAGATATTTGAATGGAGGGTATTTAAAATTACAAACATCTAAAAAGATTGTGCTAGTAAATGGTTATAGTGCTATTTAAAGTAGCATTGTGCCTTCTAAGCTACCCAGTTAAAGAAAATGGAGAAACAAGGTTTTTGTTAGAGTCTAAAACATTATTATTTTTTTACTCGCATCAACTCAAACTTGAACTATACCTGAAATGTAGTAGATGGCCATTACAGTCCAAGGCAATTTCAGCTTAGAATTTATATGAAAGCCACCAGTGAGTAGTACTATTCTATTGTTTTATTTGTCAAAAATGAAAGTTTATTATTTGTTTTATGGGAGTGACTAGAGGCCCCAATCAGCATTGGTGTTTCATTGCTCTCAGTGCTGTATAAATACAGAGTGAAAAGTACACTCCTCTTTCGAAGAGGTTGCCATCTAAATAGACCAGATTCCCACCCCACAGAGAGTAACTGATAGTCAAACAGATACGGAACTTGTTGGTTATATTTCACACACCCTTCTGTAGTTTATTTTGAATGAGAAATCGAGACTTTTACCGTGAATTCTATTTTTACCCTTCCACTGTGACCCTTGTTCTATTTGTTGTCCTGTACCGTTTTTACCTGTCTTCCTCTTATAGCTGACAATGCACTAATTACTTTTGGTCAAGTGGGCCTTGTGTAGTTTTTTTTTTTTAATATCGGTGAGCTGCCTTATGGGTCAGCCAAGAAAGCACTTTGCAAGATGTGGCCCACACACTCTTGCTCCCAATTCCTGCCTTTTCTTAAGCAAAGACATGCTGTCATTTCTGTTTCTCCAGTATCACAGGAAGCCAAAGCTGTTGAATCAAATGCGTTTTGGTTTCTTCAATTCTTCTGGGATATTTATTTTCTAGTTATTTTAAAAATCAATTTCAGTGCAAGTTTTTTGTTGTTAACTTAAAATATTGACAGGCAACTTTCTCATTATATACTTGACTTTTTTTAAAATTTCATGGTCCAGTTTGCAAGCATTTTGTCTTTTTGCTTATCAAGTCATACAGCAGCTTTAACATATGTACTTAATGGATATTTGTGGTTTTGGTATAACTAAACCTGGAAGATGTTTGCTGGTACAGGTTGTATTGCAAAGACAGAACCCGACATGTATGTTTTGTAGATAGCTTTGTTAAAACCTAGCAGTTGTGTAGTGTGGGTATTAGTATTTGCTATTTCTGAAATACCATTATAGTTTCTGGGCACAGCTTGAGTTTTAGATTTAAAAAAAATCCCAAAAGGCTATGTAAGGCATGCTACCTTGCATTCCCATATAATCTACAGAAAGCTTGGTGTTTGCGGGAAAACCTAGCCAGTAGATCAAATGGGAGGAGAGTCCAGAAACTACACCTGGTGGAAAAATTAGATGTGTGTATCTGTCACCTTGTTCTAAACGAGGTCAAGTTCAGGCTTGTATTCAAGGGCTTTCTATTGAGAATTACCTGCCTCCAGATCTTGTTTGATAGAGGTGAAACTTACAACTAAAGTGATGTAGTCAAAATTATTGTGGCTAGATATAGGAAAGGTTAAGGTTTGTAGATGTTATTGTAGATGGTAATGTGCTATGTTAGCTGAAGCTTGTGAATGATAGTCAAGATTATCCCTGGGTTCATTGCAGTATTCTGGCCTAGAGATAATGGATGTGAAAGAATGTGTGCATACAACATCTGACAATAGAGTATGTTTTGGGGATTTTGGCTGATATTTAGTGTTTTAGTCACTGCATCTGTTTACGGTCTAGTAGCAGCCAGGAATCTCTCCCTATGGGCAGGTCTACACTACCCGCCAGATCGGTGGGTAGCGATTGATCTCTCGGGGGTCGATTTATCGTGTCTAGTGTAGACCCCATAAATTGATCCCTGAGTGCTCTCCCTGTCAACTCTGGAACTCCACCGCCGCAAGAGGCGGAAGCAGATTCGACGGGGGAGCGGCAGCGGTTGACTCGCCGCTGTCAGGACGCCGAAGTAAGTTGACCTAAGATACGTTGACTTCAGCTACACTATTCCCGTAGCTGAAGTTGCCTATCTTAGGTCGATCCTCCCCCCCCTAGTGTAGACCTGGGCTTAGAAGTGTCTAAGTGACATAGGTGGGTAAGTCTCATTGTAAGTCAGCATGACTTGTGTTTCTGCATCACTTAGGCCCTTTTGAAAATCCCATTCATAAAAAGCAGCTGAAAGATCTAGTAGTATGTGTAAAGAAGCCTGTTAATTGCCACTAAAACTGATGCTGTTTCTGGGCTGGGGCCAGATCTAAAGCCTGTCGAGGATCCAAAAGCTTGGAAGATTAAGATCTATTGGATTTGGTCTGCCATCGCTTTCTCAGTGACCACTTCCAGAAAGAATAGGTCAGATCTTTGGTGATAATTGGTAAGAACACTAATATCAAAGAATAGTTCTTTGAGTAACATGCCAGATGAAAGCATGTTTATTCACTGGAAGCTTTATCTCCCCTAGGGAGACCATAATTATCCCTCCCAATAATAAGTTCAAACGTTCTTCACTGGCTTTCTCTGGCCTAGCAGGCTATAGCTCTAACTCAGATGTCTGGGTGGACTTTAGTGCCTCCACAATTTTGAAATTGGATGATAGTAAGGGATGGAAAGTGGTTTGTTTTTGTTTCCCTTTCCTTTGACATCGCTTCCCAGCTGTGGAAAGACTGTCCTTAAACAACTTGTTCTTGTTTCTGAGATATATTCAAAGCCCCTTGCTGTGAGATACTTTCAACTTGGATCTGGTGAAGACAATTGGAGTTAATCAGACTAATCACATGGAATAGTTTCTCTTGTCAAGATTTTGTGGATGCTGTAATGGAAAAGCAAGACATCTTGTTACTTGCGGCTCTGGCATAAGAATGTTCTGTTATTCATATTCCATGTTCGTACATCTGTCTACAACATTCCAGTGTCCTCCCCTCTTATTTCTGTCTAAAGTTGCTGGTTAATAATGGTGGCCTGTGAGTCTGATGCAGCGAGAGGAGGCTCCTAAAGAATAAGAGCATGGATGGTTTTGTGCAATAGATGATTGTAGTGCTCTGCTATGTGGTTCATACTGATCCAGAGGCAGTGTCATATAAACCAGTTGCTGGGTTCCTCCTCAGAGCTTGCTGCACTTCAGTGGTAGGCAAAATTATTTGTGCGTGTAGGTGTAGCTTGTAATAGGACATTAATAGAACTTTCTTTTAGCAGATTTCAGATAGTCAGGTTTTAGAATTTTCCATAATAGTTTAAGATTTTTTCGTGTTCATTTGGAAACAAATAAACGTATTCAAGTTTCTAGACTCAGTTGTTTAGTAGTATCTAAATCATATAAAAATAATGCTTTTTCTGGAATTTGTTAAATTCAGTCTACTTATTTTGATATTTTTCACACAATATTGAAAAATAATTTGTTGCTGGTAAAGTAAATAGGATTGAGTTAATCTCTGTTGCATGGTAAAGTAATCTGGGGTTTTTATTGTGGGTATATTTTAAGTACTGGCAACTTGCAATTAGATTTGCAGTGTATAATATGTAATTAGTTCATCTCCCAGTTTCCCCCTTTCTCTAAATTAGCAGCTGTCATTGCAGCACCTTGCCTCCTGCTTAGTTGGAGGGCAAGTAGCTCCCTTTATGGTAGATACTGATGTAGTATCCTGAATTAAGTGCCATGAAGTAGATTGGGCATGCTGATTTGCAGTACTCAATCTTCTCTGGAATTTAACAGCCCAAAATACATTTCTTAAATATTGTATTTTGAATGTTTCTGCATATCTAACTGCTTTGAAACAGTATAATATATGGTAAAAGGAAATACGTTTTCTGCCAAAGATGAATGCTGAGAGGTACATTTTAAATACTGTAGACATTCTTGATTTTTGCAGGTGGAAGACTAGTGGCAGTTATTTCACAGCTAATTCAGTAATACACAGTTTTCTTTCTTGTCAGTGTGAATATGGCAGACTCATTCTTAGGCTGCACTCACTGATGTCTGGTCTCTTACTCTTACTCACTCCATTATCATATTAATGATAATGGAGTGAGGGGAAAGCCCAAGTACTCTTGTAAATTAAATTACCGAATGGAATTTTTTCATTATTCACAGAACATGTATACTTGTGCTTTAATGTCATTTTGTACTGAATTGCTGTGAATATTTTTACACATAAATGTAAAAAGATTGTGTAATTATATAATTAATTTTAAAAATTGCTATAGTAAGACTTTCTTGGATTTTAAATAGAACAATTTAGTTGAGACCTAAATAAAATAGAATATACACATTAATTTTGTCCCTTTTTTCTTTTGGAAGCTCCAAAATGTGTGCGCTACCCCAAGGAGATGTTACAGTTGCGCTTGAAAAGTTTAGTAGACATATCAGCTGAAGAACTTTGCCTGCTAGCTGAAGGTAGATAGAAAAGATGATGGGGATTATGCAAGAGGTGAAGATCTCCACTACTCTAACCCTTTTTGTGTGTGTGGTCATCCTGCAAGTAACTCCAGTGCCTGCCCTTGATTCTGCTCGCAGCTTTCCCATGCAGCTTTTCCAAGGGTATGGAATCAGAGTTATGAAACTGACCAGTGTGTTGATATCACTTTACTGCTACTTGGCAGATCTAAGAAAAGCAGCAGAGGCACTGGAGCAATCTTTCTGCAGACTGAGGAAGTCAGCACTGAATTTCACATTTGGAAGGTTGTCTTCACAACTGTAATGGTTAGAAACTTAATTTCATTTTTTTAAAATGGAAGCTTAATTTCTGCAGAAACTGATCGGCTTTCATTGAGAGATGAAATATAGTATGGTTATGTTTAACTTCATAAAGGGGATTTAAAAAAGGAAGCTAGGCAAAAGGCCCTAAAATCAAATGTAGAGAAGTTGAAATTCTTAGGTGTGGCATAGATACTACTCTAAGGAAACAGTAAGTGTCAGAAGGCATGTAAACCTCTAAACAAGAAAGGGAATCGGGAAGGCAATAAGTAAATCAGTATGACTAAATAGAAAGGTTCAGGAGGGTAAAGCCAGATATCCTTCAGGAAATGGAAAGCCTAATGAAGTCAATTAAAAGGAGTATAAGCTACAGCAGGCAAAAAGTAAGAAGGAACTTGGGAGAGTAAAGATGGAATTTTAATAGCAAATAACTAAAGGTATAGAAACAAATACATTATTTATGTGTGATGCTGGAAGTTTGCATGAGAATTTGATAGGTCTCCTGGAGAAAGGAGATCAACTAAGAAAGAGACAAACATTCTAGAGAAGCTAACTGATTTCTTTGCATCAGTCTTCATAACAGAATGGTGAAGTGATGTAACTCTCTTTTCTGGTAGCAGTGATAAGGCACATGCGGAGATTGAGATGTCAAAAAAGGAGTTTCGGGAACAAATACACTGAAAGCAACGAGTCACCTGGTCCCAGACACCCTATGTTAAGAAGGAATTTAAGGTGGCAAAATTTGCAGATTATTTAGGTTAGTCCAGACTGGGAGAATACTGTGGAACTTCAGAAGGATTTAACAGAGCTAGGTGAATGGTCAACATAATGGCAGATGAAATTCAAAGTTGAGAAGTTCAGAGCAATGCCCATTGGGGGGAAACTATTTGAACTGCTCACCTTAGTGGGTTCTGAATTATGTGCATCAACTCGGGGGGAAAAAACAGGAATCATGCATCAGTAATCAATAAAATGAACACAATGTTAGAATGTATAAGGAATGGGACTAAGAATAATACAAAAATATTATGCTGTTCTATAAATCAGTGGTAAATCACCTGGAATACTGTGTTCAGTTCTGGTCACCCCATCTAAAAAAGGATGTATCAGAAATTGAGGGGGGTTAGAGATGAACAACAAGAAGAATTAGAGGTATGAGAAAACTCATGTGAAGAGAGTAAAAATTTTGTTACTGTTCTTGAGACAAATAAGAGGGAGTACAAAATAATGAATTGTACAGAGAAGGTTTATCTGGGAACTTCTGTAACCTTTCTCCCAGTATAGGAACAGGTGGACATCATTGAAATTAGAAAGTTGCAAATTCAAAACAGATAAAAGGAAATACTGTTGCATATAATGCACAATCAGACTGGAATTCCTTGCTTTAAGAAATCATTGAGGCCAAGAGCTTAGTGGGATTTTTTTTAAAGGATTAGACATTTTTATAGATAACTCTAGCTATTGCTGTTGTAAGAGTAAATATTAAAGAGATCTTTGGAAGGCATATAAGCCCTCAAGCTTTGGGGAGTAACCCAATCTCTAATTATTGACAATAACTCTCCAAGTTATCACATAACTGCCTGCTGCAGAGTTTCTTCCTCTGAAGCAGCTGATATTGCTCACTGTTGGAGATAAGGTACTGGAATACATAGGCTACTAGTCTGATCCAGCATGGTAACTCTACATTCCACATTTGCTGAGAAAAGTTTCACATTCACCACTGGCAAGTATCTTATGGTAGGTAACAACTGGATGCCATAAATGGATGAAAGAAACTGAGAGGAGGACAGATGAGGGGCAAGGTAACAGTAAAACAACCATATCTTAACACAGTGAACATCAGTTATAGCTTGCCACCTACCTACCCATTGTCAGCTAGTACTGTTTTGTCCAGAAATCCAGGGTAGAAGACATCTTTTCCTCAAAAGTGCCTAAGTTGTCTTTGGCAAAGACCCTGCCTACTCTGGAGGTAGGGGAGGAATCTTCTACTGAATCATATATTCCTTCTTCCTCTTAATTTTGTAGAACCATGGGATGCCTTATGGCAAAAGACTGCCCCAACTTTCAGATCTGAGCTATCTCTGGGGAAAGCAGAGAGGCGTGCCCAGAATTTGACAGCTGAGACCAACTACCCTAATGCCTCAAGAGGCAGGTCTCTTCCTACTCAGTCTGACTGTGACACCTGGTGCAGAGGTTAAGGGGGATCCTTGACAAACGCTGCTGGCCACTACCTGCCTAAAATCACAGTAGTTTTAGAGCTTGGAAGAGGGGTGAGAAGGGCCTGGTCACTCTCTCCTAAACTCCAGATCAGAATTCAGGAGGGCAACTGAGTCAGCGTTAAGCCAGGAGCAAAGTGTGAATACTTGTTTCTCCCCTTCTTCCTCCCTCCCCGAATCTAAGAATATTCTCTTCTTGATCACTTTCCTCAGCCTCTGGTACTTTGTTATAGGATAGGCTGCCTGTCTGGGGAGAAGGGCTTTTCTTCTGGGCATGTTCCTGACTTCTGAGGCTGAAAGTTGTATGGGACAAGTGGGGCCAGATTAGGACTGTCACAGAAGGGACCAGATCTGCTTTGCAGTTATTTTGAAGCTCTGTGTGCTACAGGTTTCCTTTGCTGCCATCATTGCAGCCAAAGTTCCTGTTTCACCCTGAGATAGCAGAAGATGGGTGGACGGCTGAATACCCAAAGACTAAAAATCTTCTGTGGGGTAGGAGCTACCAGTGTAGTGAGAAACATTGGCCCTGGTTGGGCTCCTTGTAGGATGAAAGAGTTAAAATAAATCCTTGGCCTTTATCTTATTAAAATGTAAATACTTATTGTATACTTCAAGTAGTGCATGGTAATTTGTATTTGTAGTAATGCAAAATTGCACAAAGACAAATGTTTGAATTAATAGATATGCTCAGGAGGGCCCATGGAATGTACATTCATGTTTGTGCTGGCTCAGTATTGAAAACTTTACTGCTGCAGGGCAGAAAAATCTTACATACTTCATGATTGTGTGATTAAAAGTGAACTTTTTTTTCTCCTCAAACACACTTTCATTTTAGAAATTCAAAAAATATAATCACTCCGGTTAAAAAAGAAGTATGGGGTTTGAATGGGGTCAGAATTTTAAGTACTCTCATGTGTACTAGTGCTAGTAAATATTAAGTATACATTTTTTACTGTAATTAGAAAATCCAGTTTATATACTATTGGCTTTCAGTAACCTGTATGGATGATGGTGGAAGGAGGAGCTGCAATAATTACACACATCAATAGATGATTCAAATATGCTGAATTCTAATTTTTTTTTATTTTTGACTCCTCTGGGAGAAAAGTAAAATTATTTGAGATGTGTGTCCCTATGGCTCAGTAATCTATATCTATCATCTATATCTATATGTATATGTAATTGGAATAACAACTGGAGCCTCAAGCCTGAGATTTTTTAGAAGCCAGTACTCTTCAATGGCTCTGTTTTCAGAGTTATTGATACACTTATTCGTATTTCCATGTGGTACGCATAGATATTCGTTTCAAAGAGAGGAAGAAGCAGAACTGTATCAAATAACCAGTGCTCCAGTTCTAGAATATTTTTGTTTTTATACTTTCATATTTGCAATAAAAACATCAGCTTTGATGGTGCTCTGTTGCTCTGGAGAAGTGACTGGTGCTAATACTAAATATACTATATTAAAAGTAGCAGTCTAGTATTAAATAGCAAATGTTTTTATCTTTGGTCCGTTTTATTTTTGCTCTATAGTTACACGTTAGATCCTGTTTCACAGGGGCTGAGCACCTTTTGCTCTTCTTGAAGCTAATGAACTGAGAGTGCTTGGCACCTTTGAAAATTATGCTCCAGATATATTTATGCAATAGTATTGAAAGTTTTTGCATTAATCTGGAAACAAATGTAAATATCTAAAGGTGAACTTTAAACTTTCTTCTCTAAATATGAATTTGTCAACTTTTCTGTGCTGCTATCTGTTCCTCTCTTCCCTGTCCTTTCCCAACAGCTTTATATAAGGGATGGGTAAAAAAAGAATGTATTATGAATACACTGTATCTCTCACAGCAACAATTCCTTTTACTTTTTAAAGGTAAAATTTAAACAGGATAGATTAATGTTAACTGCATAGTTTACCATTAGTTAGTCAGTTTCTTTCTGAAAGTAAAACTACATTATTTATTTTCAAAGTTCACAAAGGAGCTTAAAGGACAGCTTAATAGCTATCTCTAAAAATAAGCTATTAAGTTTGCATGTTAAAAATGTTAAGTGAACACTGTGTGGCTGATGTCTTATAAACTGAAGTCTGTTTAAATGAGACAAATTTATCTTAAATACAAACATTTTCAGATATTCCTTTCTTCTAAAGCACTGATTCTATAAAGCAATGCTTATAAAAATGGTTTAAATAGTATAATCCTTCACATTGAAGTTTTATCTTCAAAGTTGATATGAACAGGTGGGAAATTAACATTAGACATTTAGGGTTTTGGACAAAAAAGCACATTCAGTGATATAACGAATCTTTATTCAGTTTTAGATAGAAAGTTTGCAAATACTCTTTCAGAAGTGTGAAATATTTTTCCATGACACTTTTGTCATCTTACATTCATTACTCTCTGAGGAGGAAATATGTATACAGACAAATAATAAAAAGTAGCTCCTTGTATGCAATGAAACCAACTAATACTAGAAAATAAAATATTTTGAATAAGTGTAAAAGGCTGACAAATCTAAATTAAAAATTTTGAGCATCTTTTGTAGCAAATCCATGAAACAACTCTGTGTGGTACTATGGGTAGAATACAGTATTATTATTTTTTCTTACAAGCAAAGTCTTAAGTTTAATCTTTTTACAGTGAAAGCTGGCCTAAATGTCAGTGTTGCAGAGATACCTAGGATTGAGTTAAATGCAGACTGAATCAAAAGGATAAATGTATTTGTTAAAGATCAATTTCCATTTTTTCCAAGAATGGCTTGACCAGCTGGAATTATTTTGTTTTCCTATCATAGTTATTAGCAGTGTCATTCTATATTTCAGTGAGTTTCTTATCACTGGACATGCCCTTGGAGTCTTGTTGCCAAGGTAACAGTAGGCTACAGATAAAACAGATCTTGCTCTAAACTCCCAATCAGCCGTTTATTTAGTTTTCTGTATAATTAATTAAATAATCACAGGCTGTTTGGGAGTTTAGAACAGTGTGTGTCACCTGTAGCTTTGTAGATTGTGTGTGCATATAACTTCTTAACTATCAGGTTGCAAAACTCCCTGTGGGGGTTGAATATCCTTCCCACACCATCTTCCTTACGGATCCATGCTGGGCTGGGCTGCAAGGCAAGTTGAGGTGAAGAAGAAGCTGGGGAAGTAGGACTGAGGGTGCTGACAGACTAGGCAGTTTATCTCTGGTTGTGTGAGGAAACAGCCTTCTCTATGGGCGAGACCACTGCCAGGAATTGGCTTCCTTCCCAGTGGCAGCTGCAACATGGTGTCACTTGTTCCAATTCTGCTCCATAAGAAACACGTGAGAAGTAGAAATGGGTGGGTGAACATGCTGGTGGTGGTGGTGGTGGTGGTGGTGGTGGAAGGAGCTAAGTTTTAGTAGTAGGCCCATCCTGTACAGAGGAAAACTTTTCCTTCTTGAGCAGGAGTTAATGAGGAATGGGGTACATGTCAGAGGCCCAGCTTAGTAGTGAGGATGCGTTCTGTCGGCTCCTTATGTGGAGCTGTGTATGCTTTTGCACAGTACATTGTCAGAAGGGTGCCCTAAGGCTAGGCTTTTAAACAAGTGAAAGTAAAGGTTGTAAAAGGGGGAAAGTCTGTTTTTAAAAATTGCATTATAAAACTATGTGGGTTATAAATATTACTTGTCTAACTGAAACTTACTTGCTCAACTGAGATCAATATAGATTAGATATTTGCAAAATATTTAATAGCTCAACTTTTAAAAAAAGATTCTAATATTAAGGAATGTAGTGTTAAATGTATAAAGGTATTCAAATCCAAAGCAAATCTCTGTTTAATGTAATCAACAGATCTTGAAATTGAAATAACATTGTGTATAAAATTAGGAACATTGTTCAGTAGTTGCAAGATATCTGCATTTAAAATTATCATGATACAATTAAAGCCATATGCTTGCATCAACTTGTAAAGCTGAACGTAAACCTTTTTTTCCTGTTAATCTGTCATCTTTGAATGTGCTTAAAGTATTAGTAACTAGATTCATTGCAACTATGAATAATACATACAGACATTACAGGAAGGGGGTTTGCCCTACATGTAATGAAGATGAACTGTATGCCAGTTTACTAACAGAATGATAAACTATTTTAAGAACTCAAGGGTATAGTCTAGCAGTTTCCACCTGAGAATCCAAAAGTAACTTTGAACACTGATTATTGTTCACAGAACCCGTGTGAGGATTGGTATGCTAAATATTGCCCCCATTTTGTAGGTAGGCATCCTAATTGTTCTTGTGATGAAAGCTAGTGGTGGTCTACAAGTTCTCTTCTTCAAAACGCAGTCACAGTAAATCTAGTCTGGAGAAAATGTAAACAGTTGATGATGATGGTGCTTTCTCACTGAAGAAGTGAGCTGCTATATGGAATTTTTTTGTCAATTTAATTAATGCTTGTAGACTGTCATTTCTGGAGATGAAGATCCTTATCCACTGAAATAGACAGCATGGGCATCATGAGCATAAGCTTCTTCACCAATTTGTGCCTCAGCAATGATCTGAGAGAGGAATGAGGTAGTTGTGGTGAGGGGTAGAGACCATCTTAAGGCCTGAGGAGATGTTTCAGTCCTTGGCCTATTTTCTGAGACTCCCAACAAGAATTCCAACTATGGTAATTTTGTAATGTTTATGCTAGTCCACTTGGCAATGGACTGAGACCACCATCTTATTTCACAATAAGTATCCATTTCTACTTGAGCCAACCCAAGCTGTGTTTGAATCAGTTTAGAGGTGAAAGTGGCCAGGTGTTCAATCTAATGCCCCAAGCTAGAGCTTTATGTTTACTAGTATTAAGTTAATAACTTAAGTTGCACGCTCCTTAAGGTATGGACACTGTCTTCCGTTGTATATGCTGACAGACACGCTGTTGGTGAGAACATTAAGGGACTGGAAAATCCATCTACCTATTTCAACAAATTTTAATATTAAAGTCCTTCATTGTCTTATGTCTAATAAAGAGGTACTGCTATGTTCCTATGTAAGTTTTGTGACTCTTTTGCAATAATCACACAAAGGGGCCATATTTATGTGTGAGAGATGTAGTAACTTGGTATTCAACAGATTCTCTGTGTAGCTACATTATTCACATTACTACCAATATGCTGCAGAGGCAAATGTGCACTCACTCATACAACTAGAGTAGCGTCATCACTCAGGTTGCCAATGTAAGGGAAAAAAACAAATAAAAAAATCCTCTGTTACACTGAATTGCACAGGCATGAAACAAAGTTTGAGACAATATAACTGATCACAAGTCAGTTTCCTTTATCGCTAGCTTCCACTTTGTGTTTTTGTAGGTTTACACAGGCTTTGTGGCAATAACAGAATTGCATACTTAGTAATTACATTAGTGTGATGAGATCCTTTGATATGAAGGGAGAAAAGTGACTATATGCAATCTGTACACTAAAGAGGAAACTGATTAAATCTTTACCACATGTACCATGCTTTTTCCACCCTGCCTTCATACAGTACATGGTAGTACTGTCTGAAAGGCAGAATTGTGTTACTGTTTTGTTTTTGAATCTAATCTAAACTTCTTGCCCAGCTTGCTAGAAAAATTTTCAAGAAATGTAAATGAAATTATTGAACTACAGCATATCAAAATGTGATATTTTGAATTGATAAAAATTAGTGATTCTGTAAAAGGAAAGAAGGAATTTCTGCTTTCCGGGAGAATAAATACTGTTATCCCACAAATAACTGACTTTGTGTTCGTTTGAAAAAGCAAAAACATCAGTACTGTTTATTAAAGCTTGAGAATGAAATGTGTGTTTCATAAATAGAAAATGTTGTGTTATATTTAAGCAACATCAATTGCCTAATACTAGCCATGAAATATTCCTAAAACAATTTGCTTCCTCTTTCTCTGTCACATATCTGCCATCCATGTGCTGTGAAATAAGTGTAGGCTCTTTATTGTGAGAGAATAAATACAGAGGCGGAAGTAGGTGGTCTGTGTACAGTGATGAAATGAACCAGCCTAAGATTTCTTCTGTTCATTCCTAAATAGGCTCATTTCTGGTTCTGTCTGATGTATACACACAAGAGGGCTGACTTAAGGTTGTGCTGGTAATGGTAACCTAAACTAAGTATCTTGTAAGTGCTTGATTTTTGCATACATAATGTTCATTTCATGTAGTTTTATATGCAGTAGTACTGTAGTGTCTGAAAGGCCCCCTCCGCCCTTCCAAGTAATCTCTCTTGGGGTAGGAGAGTGGTTCAAATAGCCAGCCATTTTCAGGAATTCCTTTTGAGGTCCTTTCTCCTGAGCATCTCCTCTATGTAGCCCTACTACTCCACCTGATCAAAAGATATTCAGGTTTCTCAGCAGAGTGGGCCTACTGATGAGAACCTCAAGGAACTTTTTGATTGTTTATAAAACATTTGTTGTGCCTGTTGATTGGGTGGCCTAATTTTTTAGCAGCTCTCTGATTAACACTTTTTTTTTAACCCCTCATTGTTTTAATTGGAATTAAAAACAAAACAAAAAACCTTATTGTGGAACCATTTCTGTTTGTCTTGGTTTTCAGAAGTTTTTACAAAATTAATTTCTGACCAAATTATGAGTTAACTGTCCCCCTTGATTACACATTTTATTCACACAAAAATAACTGAATGTAATTAGACACTTCTGTTTTTTGTCATTTTTAATAAGTGCATAGAAAGCATCCTGAAGTTTGTAAACTTATATCTTTTTGCAAAGTAATATAAAACTGGGTTTTAGAAAATCATGAAAGTTTCAGTGAGACTTCTTGTTTGCCATCTCAATCCTAAAGCATAATTTGTAGACATTAGGCACTTTAAAAAGGAATAAGGACACTGCTATATAGATACATCTCCGAATAAAGCTACATGCTCTCAAAAGCTCATGCTGGTGTATTTACATCACTTTACCTGCTTAGAAACATAGGTTACTCAACACATTACCTGGGTTCTCTGCTCCATGCTCTGGCTCTACATTGAATGAAGTCCAATTCAAGAACTTTTTCCTCATACTCAGAGCCTGGTTTGGGATTGTCTCTTTCTCCGTGTGAAAACATCTCTCTCCTACAATCAAGATCTTCCATGATAGCTGTATTTCACTGGAACATTGACAATTTTCATCAACGAAGGAGGCTTGTGGGTGTGGGAGACATTTTTTTTACAGAAGTTGGACCTATGCTGTGAAACTCACAGCTGCTTCAAGAGAGAATTGTCATAGGCCTTTTCATGTTCAGAACTAAATGCAAACCTCAACTCTTTGACAAACCTTTCTTTCAATAAGGTCTTTATGCTCACAAAATAAAATAACCCTAAACCTACTTTTCTTACGGGCTGATAAGAAAGATACTTCCTGGTGTTGATTATAATTTTAAATACATGGGAATAACTCGGATACTCTGAGAGAACCCAGATTTATCTAACAGTTGCTGCAATACAACCAAGTATTTGCAGAAAAATTAAAATGCATGTCATTGACCATCATACACTTCATAAAAGTAAAAGGGATGTGCAGTCCCTAGATTCTGTAGAATTCTCATTCTTGCTTTGTGGACTAAGTGGATTTAATATTCTGTACAATTTAATGTTGTGAATTCCTCTTCCAGTTCTGCCTATGATAACATCAACAAAGTTCGAGTAGCTATAAAGAAAATCAGCCCTTTTGAGCACCAGACGTATTGCCAGAGAACTCTGAGAGAGATCAAAATCCTCCTGCGCTTCAGACATGAGAATATTATCGGAATCAATGACATTATCAGAGCTCCAACTATTGAGCAAATGAAAGATGTGTATCCTTTAAAGGTGTAAGATGGTATAGATAATGATGTATTGCACTTTTTTCTCTGATAGTTCTAGTTATCTGCTTTACATGTTGAGGTGGTTACTTTATTTTTCATTCATCCTTCATCTTGCTATTAAATTGTGATAAGAATTTACCTGCTGTGCTCTGGTAAACTGAAAGGAAAGCTTTGTCACGTTAGTAAAACTTGAGTT
The DNA here is from genome assembly GCA_037349315.1 of Chelydra serpentina. Taxonomy (NCBI): domain Eukaryota; kingdom Metazoa; phylum Chordata; order Testudines; family Chelydridae; genus Chelydra; species Chelydra serpentina. Next base: position 4,699,214 of record JBAIAC010000040.1, read on the forward strand.
CTGTTTGCAATCTGAGATATATATCTCATCCTACAACCAATATAAAAATAATTAAATACCTTCTGCTAGTTGACTTATTTATTCCAGTCTGTAATGTTAGTGTGCCTCTGCAAGGTTAGATTGTTTCAGAAAATGTCAAAATATCCAGCATTGCATTTTATATTTGATACTACACAGTAAGAAGTCTTCAAATAGTCTCTGGTTTCATTCTTAAGGTGAACACCAGCTTTTACATGAACAGGTCCAAAAATAGTGTTCCTATGTTTTTCCTCTAAATCCTAGATCAAGAGATTCTGGCATTGCCTAGATGTCTTTAGTTTATCTAGCCACTTTATCCTAAAACTAGATTGCATGGTTCAAGCCTTATTGATCCTAAAATAAAGCATAGTACCTCTGGAACAGTAATGGCAGAGTAGCTGTCCACTTTGGGGGTGGGGAGATATAACTGCCCTGAGTCCCCTGGCTTAAATGACCTAGACTGTTTCAAAGGTGAGCTGAAAGGATAAATCTGCAAAAATCCAGCCGTACTTGCTGTGTATGGAAAATTCTGCATCTGTTCACAGGCAGTTAAACATACCTGATATGTGCAACTGGATTTTGTTGTTTATACCCGTTTGCCTTAATGTATTAAGCATGAGGTGAAGCCTCAGTTGGGAGACTTACACATTAGTACAAAGTGTCTTCAGTTCTTCTCTAAGCAGTATAGAATGACAGTACTTTGAGTGCAGGTAGTGTTCCATCTGGGTCTGAGAGTTCAAAGGGACACATTGATTTAGGGAGGGAAAACTAATTACAAGGGGTTATTGCTATTTGATTTCTACCTCGACTGACATTTGTTGTAACACAAAGGCCATTTTTTTGTACTGGGATTATGTGGCTCTGATCTACAAATCCAGATATTTCTCTCTAAGAGGGTACCTTAAGAGGGGATGAACTGGGAGCAGGTGAGATGTGATTCAGGTTGGGATGGAAGAATCTGCAGGCAGGGGTTTGACCAGTACTAGGTGTAAAAGATGTGGTATTGATTGATCCAGCATGACAAATATACAATAGAAAAGGGAACTTGGTTTCTGGACATGAGAAGCCTAGGTCAGAAATTGGTATCTTCTAAGCTTTATTTCTTTCACATTTATTTAATACTGAATACGAACGTCTTTTTTTCCTCATAGTTTTATCACCTGCCGCAGCGGTGACCAATACGTTCACCACTAGCCACATGTGGCTAATAGGCTATTGAACTGTGGCTAATGCATGTGGCTTTTTTATAATGTGGCTAATAAGAAAAATTCAAAACCACAAGTGTGGCTAGCATCGAATTTCTATTGGACACCGCTGAATTAGAGTATTCACTTTTTGGCAGAGAGAAGAATCCTCTGAAGACACAAAGTTTCTTATGTTCAGAGCCAAATAAAATAAACTTCTTATATGAAAGAGTTTTATTATGATTAGCTGACACATTACATACCTGTCTCTTAATCCTGTAACAACTGAATCATTGAACAGATTGATCTGAACCAAATCTTAAAATCAAAAATATCCAAATTGTTTTGTGATTGTTAAAGTGAAAATAAAGGAAACAGTAAGACAAAATTTGTGGCTTGGCAGTAATTTTAAATTCTGAAATTAAAAATGGGTAGTTCATATAGCACGTTACATGGATATCTAAAACAAAGTTATGGATTTGTTTGCTGCCTTACATCCAGTGGCTTACAGATACATTGTGCAAGATCTCATGGAAACAGATCTTTACAAGCTCTTAAAGACTCAACACCTCAGCAACGATCACATTTGTTATTTCCTTTACCAGATCCTGAGAGGGTTAAAATATATTCATTCAGCCAATGTGCTGCATCGTGACCTCAAACCCTCCAACTTGCTGCTTAACACCACTTGTGATCTCAAGGTTAGTTGAAGCCTTGCAAATTAGTCATTTTTCAGCTAAATTAAACTCCCTTTTACAATGACTTAATACAGTGGTTCTCAACCTGGGGTCCCCTGGGGCGCCACAAGCAGGTTTCAGGGGGTCTGCCAACATGTCCAGCGTAAGACTCTTTGGGGCCCAGGGCAGAAAGCTGAAGTCCTCCTGCACAGGACTGTACCCGGAGGCCCCAAGCCCCACCACCTGGGGCTGAAGCTGAAGCCTCAGCAATTTAGCTTCGTGGTGCTCTCTGTGGTGTGGGGCCCCAGGCAGTTGCCCTGCTAGTTCTCCCTAATGCTGGCCCTGGCTTCTGTATGCAGAAAAACAGTTGTGGCACAGCTGTGTTGTGGAGTTTTTATAGCATGTTGTGGGGGACTTAGAAAGAAAAAGGTTGAGAACCCCTGATTATTAAACTACTTGCCGTAATCATGAAACTTTTGTTGTGAATAATGTGAGCTTTTCTTGATAACATTGCTAAATTAGATTTTGTTAATGAACAGTCTTTATAAACTAGTGCTAGACTTGATTTCTGCATAATAGATTGTAACTCTCACCTGTGAATCCTTTCCATAAACATTCATTTTACTTTCAAGTAACCCCTATCAATTAGCATAATCTTGAATGTATCCTGCAGTATATAGACAGAGATGCACTGATTTTTTTTCTCACCTCCCCTTAAAATTAGCAAATGAAAACTGTGACAACCACTTTCAGTGAACCAAAGCATAGGATAATATAGAACCACAAGTAATGACTATATATTTAAGGCCAAAAAACTGTTTCCACCTTGAGGCTGATTTTTGACTCTCCCACTAACTTCCTAAGAAACTCTTTTTGGCATCTGAAACTCCCCGTGAGTAGTCTATGCCTAGAAAATAACTTCTTGGAAAGAGTTGAATTTAAAATGCCCTTTCCATCAAGAATTATGGGAGTATAGAAAAAATTAAGCCTCTATTTTGATGTTAAATTGTCGGTCTAATGTTACAAGCTCTGCTCCACCTAATTAAGCTTTCTTTTAAAAATGTATCTAGCTGTCTTCTTATAGAGGCAATCTTCAAAATATAAGCCCAATAGCTAGGCTTGTCACAACTAGTTTTAAGAAAAATCATTCTGCCATTCAGCTGTGTACTTGCTCATCCCAAACACTAATTACTGGAGTGCCTACCTTGAGTTCTTGCTTTTGTTAGCCGGCCCCTCCCAGTCCCATAATGCATGGGAGGCAAGTGATAGTGGAATATTGGTCCTATGCCAGTGTCTTCTGACCCCCTGCTCTGGGGTTTCAGCAGCCCTTGGAGGCACCTTCTCCTTTAAGAAAGGAAACAGGCATTGGTTAAAATCTTCAGCCTCCTATAAGTAGAGGCTGGCAGCAGTAGAATTTCAGAAGAATCCGTGTGTATGTCTATACCCTCAAGCGATAACAGGTTCCATTTTGACCCTAGACAGAAAGTCACAAAAAAGAAAGTCAAGAGGCATGAGCCAAGAGAAATACATGGAATGTGACTTTTGTGAGCACTAATACTATTTATTCCCAGTGTTACTTCAGGCACTACAGACTTTTTAAGTATGTTATGTGCTCTCCAAACACAAAAGACAGTCCCAGCTCCAAAGAGCATGCTTCTGAACTAGAAGGGTGCTTTGATGTTTACAGTTACTACGTATATGGTTGAACAACAGGGCCGTAAAAGAAAACCGCTATTTGGCAGCAGACTAGCAATGCATTACTAGATCCTAGCACAAGTGTCATGATCATGGGCATGACTTTTGGACAGTTTGGCCCTTGGCCTATTTGTGTCTTTATATCTAAACATCTTTAAAATGATAGCTATGGATGGGTTTAAATCCTGGCTAAAATGAAATTGAATAATTTTGCATTAAAAAAATCAAACATTTTTAGAGGAACAGTTCTCTCTAGGGTGAAGGGTATATGTCGTATAAGGTATCATATTTGGAGATAGCAGTGTTTGGATATTTTTGAATAGCGAAAGAAGGGAGAGGCATCTTTAGTGGTTTCTCTCGGGAACTGGGGTTCTAACAATGTGAAATGAAGCTTTTTAGAGCAGTTACCATTTCTTCAGGTAGGCCTTAAATATGATTTAGCTCATGCCGTTGAACTTAACTGGGGCTTTTTTCTCTTGGAGACAATCCTATTGATTTACACTGTTTGCTCAAGCGTCTTACCAAAGGCTCGCTAATCAATGAAAGTGAGACTTTCAGTTGCTCCAGCCATTCTATTTTTCCTGACTAGTAACTTTTTTACTTGGAAAAACTCCTTTCTATTTTTACTGCTGAGAATTTACGGTCTGTATTGTGGTGCCACAATGCGTAATTTAATTTGCTTTTTGTAACTGACTATATGTGATTCTCCTGACATACTTCACTATTTGCTTCCAAATGTCATCAGCCTGTTTATAAACATTTGATATAATCCTAAAAGGAAAATTTTGTAGGTGATTAGGGTTTTTTTAAATGTAATTCTTAAATTGTCAAGAATCAGCCTCCATCAGAAAATGGCGAAGCAGAATAAAGGATAGAAGAAATACTTTTAGGATTATTCTTGACACTTTGCATCTGGTGAGGGAGATGTTTCTCCTTGATGAGACCTCCTGAGTTTCTACATGATACTACATAATCTATTTTTGACTACAGGATATGAAGTAAGGAATTACCATTTCCTTTTCTTGAATTCACAATTAAGTCTACAGCATGATTATCCCTTTATAACAATTCTAGGGAAAAATCCCACTTTGCTGTCCTATATTTATCTTTATTTCATTATCCTACACATTCTGTATCTCTGGGAGGAAATATTCTACCCACAGCTATAGTGGTTTTCTGATGGAGAGAAAGTTCCTCTGTGATAAACTTCTTGTGTAGACTGTTCCATTTTGTAAACTGTTCCTCATGAAGGAGAAGTGATAGCTTACTCATGTGGCTGAATCTCAAGTCATTCAATGAGCCAGCCACTTGCCCGGTGAGATAATAGATATTAGTAGTTGGCCGGTTTCCCAGAGAACTGCCTGTCTCTAAATTTTCCATTTTCTTCCATTCTCTCTTACAAAAACAAAAAGTGGCCCTTTCACCTTTTTTTCCCTTCTTCTCTTCCCCTGCCTTGGAAAAGGGAAAAAGTCTGTAGCAAGCACCATCCTTTTCAAAATGTGCCTGGAGTGACCTCCCTCATTCCTAAAGCTTGCCAGGCCTTCCATCAGTTAGAGCTCAACTTTCTACAGTCTCTTCACCAGAGGATAGACAAAAGCGATCTCCCACTTTCTGCTGAATTTGCCAGTTTGGATAAGAATCGCTTCTCATTGTTGTGATCTAGGTGTGTCCAATACTTAATATGTCATGAAAGAGGTGCCGGGGCTCAAGCAATTTTTTTTCTTTCATAACTGATGTGGCAAGCCCAAAGATGCCGGGGCTATGAAATGCCAAGCCTAGAGGTAGCGGGGCTCAGCCCTGGCACAAATGAAGCACTGGTTGTGTCTGCCCAAACGGTTGATGATCTTTTTGCAGCTCTTCCCTCCCTCAGCAGTCTACATTCTCCCCAGTCTACCGCTATCTCATGGCTCAGAAGTATGCCTCTGTTGCATTGACTGCATTGTGGTGGCAATAGCTTCTTTAAAAGAGAAGTACTGAACTGTGCAGAGGAGGTAGTAGCAGTGTGCAGTAGATAGATCATAGAAAGCCATTAATGAGCAGGAAGTGGTTCTGCTGCTATCCAACTATTCTCTCTCTCCAACCCAGCTACAAGATAAGAATAGGCCTGCACCTAAAATTCAGGAATTAGTCAATTTCTGTTCTATTTATGGCTTTTCCACAGACTCATTGTGTGACTTGAGCAAGTAATATTGAATTTTTGTGCCTTGGTTTCCTCATCTGCAAAATGGAGATACTTGCCTATCTCGTACAAAAGTTATGAAGCTTAACTCATTCTTTATAAAGCACTTTGAAATCTTTGAATGATAGGCAGCATGTGAATGCAAAATATTCATAATTTCTTTGTTTAGATTAGTTAAATTAGGTTTTTAATCTATATATTTTTCTAGATATGGAGAAAACAAATTTACATGTTAAAATTACCCTATCATTGCATGGCTTGAGGGAAGATAGTTTGGGTAGTAACTAAGGTGAATTATAACACTAAAATTTGTATTTCTAAAACTGTTTTTTTTTAATTTAAAACCAGATTTGCGACTTTGGACTGGCTCGTGTCGCAGATCCAGATCATGATCACACAGGGTTCCTGACAGAATATGTAGCCACGCGTTGGTACAGAGCACCTGAAATTATGTTGAATTCTAAGGTAAGGACTGTAGATGGACCAATAAGAAAAGTACGGTACAATATATCCTAGATTTGTATTACAGTCGAGTTCCCTTTAAATCATATCATTCATGTCATTGCTGGCTACTGAGCAATTTAAATAGTGGTTAAGATGTCTTCACCAAGAAGGCTGCCAGAACCAATAGAAGATTTTAAATGTAAGGGGTTTGACTTGGTTGTTTGTGCAGGCTGGCAAATGCCTGCATTAATGTATACAGTACTGCTTTATATATGAAGTGCTTATAGTCTATGTAGTCTAGTACACATTTTTTCTAGTTTTCCAAGAGAGGAGGTGGGAGTATGTTAGAATTTTGGTATATCAGCAGCAAAGCCGTAGGACTTCAGTTCCTTTTTGTTTAAGTTTGAAAACCAAATATTTAAAATTACCACTTACTCCTTTTACCCTTTTTACTGCTAGTCGAGGTTTCCCAGAATTGTGTTAGATGTGTCAGAGAACTTCGATTTAACAGCAGGAGGTTTACCAGATTCCAATTTAAATATGTGTATAGCACTTTTTCTTGGACCTAGTACGTTCCTCATGGAATTGAATTGGGTAGCACATTAGTTCCTTTACACTGTAGACAGAACCATGTTAAGTGTAACCAGGTTTTGATATGTTTATCTGACACGGTTGCAGCTAACATGATTCAATATGTCTGTGCAGGAGGACTTTTCCTGGCACAACTATGTATCAACCATGGTGTACTGTCCACACCTCCTATGCTGCACAGCCATGTTTGTAAAAGTGCAGTTTGGGTAAGTCTGGGCTACCTCTTGTTGTCCCAGCTGCTTATGCCAGAGGCAGAGGGTTGTAGGTGGTCTTTCACCTTTTGTGGTGTCCTCCTAAGCAGACACCTGAGAGTTCGATCTAACTAACCTGGTTAGGTCCTATATACACATCAGAAGAAACGTAATAGAAACTGGCTAGAGCCTGGAAATCTGTCAGGATCACTAGCAAAGTAAGCACATGATACACTTGCCTAGTGGCTCACAGCAAAAGTGAAGTAGGGATGTGTGAGTGGAACCTATTCAGTGCCCTTCCCCATGAGCTGGGGAGACCATGGCCCATATTACCTCTCCCGCACCAGTTCTAGCAGCCATCAAGGGCTGGTATTTCAAAACCCAAAATTCTCCAACTTGCTCATAGAAGCAGGTAGTTCAACTGTAGCACAACTTCAGAGCAGCTGGACCCTTGCTGCTCACCCTCCTGATATCAGCACCTCACAGGATACTTCAAGGCACAACAGCTGTCTGATTATCTGTTGCAATATTCTCCCAATTTCCTCTTGCTTCTCACGCCTCACCCTCCCAAAAGCCTGCTAATTAATTTTTAAATTGTGTAAGATATCTCACATGATTTCTTTACAAAATTTTATATACCCAAACATTTATACATGTTTGTATGTATATATGTAAATATACTATGCTGCTTTTCCAAATATATGCTCTAAAGTAACCAGATAAACTTATTTTGGTAACTTTTGTCTTTCCTTATTCTTTTTACCAACTCACATCCTAAAGGCTTGTTACTCTGACTATTTTGTGGCCTAATACTTCGATTGTAGAAACTTTGGGGAAAGGACAATGTGTGTATTTGTTTGAAGTGTGCAACATGCTTCTGGCACTGTGGTTCTTACATTTCGATATGTAATGGATTAACTTACTTACAATTTTGGTAAAATCAAATGTTATTAAAATCTATTATATAGACAGGCCCTGAAATCAGAGAATTCACAAAAATACATTCACAGTTCTCGACCTGAATTGGCAACAGCTACAACTAAATTTAAAGAGAGAATCTCTTTGGATTAAGAAATATTATGCATTTCTTCTCCAAGGAAAGCATTACTTTCACTCACATTTTGACACACAATGCTCGATTATTCCTCGCTGCGCAAGAATGATTATATAACAGTATGATGTCTTAAGCATGACTCATCTAAATCACATTAGTGTCCTATCTTTCAAAACCACAGTACCTTAGCACATATAACCTGTTACTGTGTTAATTATACAATGAAATAGCAAATGGGCTTCTTTTCTCCTCCCCCCAGGGTTATACCAAGTCTATTGATATCTGGTCTGTAGGATGTATTCTGGCAGAGATGCTCTCCAACAGACCCATCTTTCCAGGAAAACATTACCTTGATCAGCTGAACCATATTCTTGGTAAGCTTTTTATAAAAAGTAGTTTCTGTTTCCACAGTTGTCTCTTACCTCATTGGTGGATCCCTATCAACAATACCAGGCTTGGCCACCCATTTATTCACCTCTCCAACAGCTGTCTCCTTGCTTTCTTCCACTGTATTATATGTACGGGGTACTCTTCCTGAAGTGTTCTGCAAGAACACTACTCTCTCCATCTACATACTTCTGTTGTGATGCCTATTAGAAATGATCAGCCTAGTTTGAGGGGCACTGAGGATAGCTAAATCTTACTTATATTGGGAAAATACTTTTAACTGGTTTAGAACCATAAAGTTCTGCATGTGATAAGCCTATGTGGAATGTGGGATATTTTTATTGTTATCCTTGTTCCCTCTCTCACTTCCCTCCCATTATTTGTTATAATCACATCGTGTATCTAGAGTAATGGGCCTCTAGCCTGATTGAATCCTCTCGATGCTATCACATATATAAATTAGTAATAATAATAATAAAGAAGGATTCATACAGTATCGCTCTACTAAGTGAACAGTCCAAGCTACTTCTTTAAGTCAAATAACTTTTCTGGAAAATGAAGAGATGATCTCTTCTTTATTGTATTGATGATGATATTAAATTGAATATTACAAAATTAAAATTGAGGTTCATTTTTAGTTCACTTGTTGAGAATCAAATGTAGCTCATTTCATATTTGGTAGTCCCTATTTTTCTATAAGCTGATCAAAAATCAATTCTCCATCACAGACTGATATAAGTCTAATAAAAAAATGTCTGTGGGTGAGGATGAAACCTGGTCAGAATTGTTTGTGAAAGCTATTTATATCAAATTACTTCATCTATCACTTTAAAAATAAATAAAATCTGAGCGGTAATAATAGAGTAAAAGCAGAAATCTTTGAGTCTTATCAAAAGCTTGTAATGTGTCTGTTTCAATGTACTTTCCGTATGAATGAAATTCTTTTGTATTTTTTAGGTATACTTGGATCTCCTTCTCAAGAAGACTTGAATTGTATAATCAATTTAAAGGCCAGAAACTACTTGCTTTCTCTGCCCCACAAAAATAAGGTACCATGGAACAGGCTGTTTCCAAATGCAGACCCCAAAGGTATTTTATATTTTTGCTCTGTTACAGTTGTCTTGATTTTTAAAGATGGAAAACTGCACAAAAAGCAACCAATGGTGGGATTTTCAGAACTGTTTAGGGATTTGTACACCCGTTCCTAATAAAGTTAATGAGAATTTGGCATCCAACTCGCTTAAACTGCTTTGAAAAAAATCTCATTTTAAAATTATAGAGAAGCATGACACTTAGTTGTGTTTTTTTTTTTTATCAACTTTTACCTCCTTTTTAATCCTAAATTAGCAACATTTATCCTGGCCCCTCTATTTACATAAGTCTGGGAAAGGGAAAACGTGCCAGATGAGTGGACGAATGGGGTTATAGTGAAGATACCAAAGAAAGGAACTCTCAGTGATTGTAATAACTGGCGTGGTATTACACTTATATCTGTGCCAAGCAAAGTATTGTGTAAAATCATAGTCCAGCATATATCCAAAGCAGTTGATAGCGTTCTCAGAAAAGAGCAAGCTGGTTTTCGGAACGGGCGTGGATGCACAGACCAGATCTTCACTCTACAAAACATAATAGAACAGTGTTTAGAATAGCAACGGCAACTCTACATAAATTTCATAGACTTTGAGAAGGCTTTTGATAGCATTCACAGGACCAGCCTATGGCACATTCTGCGGGCATATGGAATTCCTTTCCGTATAATAAACATCATCAAAAGCTTCTATTTCAACTTGAAATGCAGTATTGATCACAGTGAGCTCAGTTTTGAAGTCAGAACAGGAGTATGTCAGGGGTGTGTCATGTCTGCAATCCTCTTCAACATTGCCATCGATGGGGTAATGCAGTGTACAACAGAAGACATGCCAAGAGGCATTAAATGGACACGCTTCTCATCCCTTGAAGACCTGGACTTCGCAGATGATGTCACTCTCCTATCACATACTCACCACCATATACAAGAAAAAACAACTCAACTCAACGCATTCAGCCAGCAAATTTGACTGAAAATCAACCACAATAAGACCAATATTATGACCTTGCCTCACCATCACTAGTGCGGATAGAGGATTATGTTCTCACCAATGTACAAACATTCACATACTTGGGCAGCACCATCACCCAGGATAGTGGAACAAGCCAGGACATCTGGAACAAAATCAGTAAAGCCAGAAAAACCTTCAGGAGCTTAAATACAGTCTGGAAATCATCAAAATACAACACCAAAACCAAACTCAACGTTTATCAGAGCTGTGTACTTTCAATACTACTTTATAGTGCAGAATGCCGTGGAATGAGAAAGTATGACATGTCCAAACTGTCTTCATTCCATACAACCTGCCTCAGAAAAATCCTCTGTATCTTTTGGCCCAGAACAATCTCAAACCAAGATCTATTGACACAGTTCAGCCAAGAGGATCTGAGCACCATCATTGCCAGGAGGCATTGGAGATGGATTGGTCACGTGCTTCGAATGGAAACTAATTCCATCACCAGAGTAGCAATAAGATGGACACCTGAAGGCAAGCGAAATTAAGGCCGCCCAAAAACAACATGGCGAAGAGCTGTGGAAGCCGAGCTGAAAAACCTGGGGCACAGCTGGGGAACCATTGAAAGATTTGCCAGAAACAGCCAGGAGTGGAAGAGCTTCGTCACTGCCCTAAACGCCAGAGTCGTAATAAGAACATGATGATGATGATGACCTCCTTTTTAAGCTCATTGGCTGTAGCAGTCCATATTTCCCAAAATTGGTTTCAATGAATTTGACTTCAGTATATACAATGGAAATCCCAATTTTCCATCACCAAGGAGTTAATATGTTAAAAATTGTTAGTTGTCGAAGTGTTGGAATTGAATTGAGACCCCAGTTCAATTTTGAACTCACTGGAGGTTACAAATGAAAAGGATTTTGGTAATCTCATCTCTGTTCCTGTTGGATGTTTGTGTACATCACAAAATCATTGTACAGTTTGATAAGATTGGCAGATTTTGTCTGACCTAGAACTTCTTAGCTACCAAAGTGATAGGCATCTGAAAAATACCTTAAATATCATTTTGTGTTTCAAGATAGAGATGCATTGACAGAATGAAGTTTTCTTTTTCGAGTGCTTGCTCATGTCCATTCCATATTAGGTGTATCTGCTCGCCATATGCACCAGTGCCTGAAGTTTTTCCCCTCAGCATCCCTGGGTGTTTCTTCACTTGAAAAAACTGCATTGGTTCATTTTGACCTTTAGGATCCGTCTTAAGAGCATCTGGAAAAAGGAATAGCTGCTTCACTGCTAGTACACTCCTCTTCAGACTGGCCATCAGAGCAGCAGATTATGCAGTTTCTACTCCCAAATCTCAGTGAAAGAAACTGTGACAATGAGTGCTAACTTTGCACACAGAGGAGTCCATCTAGATCAGGAAGATACTCAGTTCAAGAGATGTGAAGCAATCACAAGAACAATAGAATTAGAAACAGGATGGAACTAGTGGCAGCAAGGCTCTATCATGATTTCAGGCATACCTGATAACTTCAAAGTTATATAAGTAAACCGACAAGGAGAACAAGCCAGTTGCTAATGCAGGAAGCAGAAGAAACACTGTGTCCTAAAAGGCAGATTAAACTACAGAGCAGATTAGTAGAACAGGTAATCCACAAATCAAGTGGACTAGGACTTGAATGAGACCTTACAAAGGATAATATCCATTCTAGAGGACCCCAAGCTATACTCATTTTGCATCATCCCAAAACAGCAAAGCAAATACATCTTTACTTTAAATGAGGGAACACAGGCTCTGGCAGATCTGGGCATAGCAACTGCTAAGTCTCCACCAGTTTAAGAAGACTTAAAATGAAGAGAAGTTACTTATCTGACAATGACCAGGTAGGGCAGGTTCTGCTCCAAAAATAGTGTTTAATGCCAAACAACTTGATGGTCGTATTTACCACTGCTGAGACCAGTTTGCCATCCAGACCCATTCTTCATAAGTTTAGCAGACCAGCTACTTTAAAGGTAATATTGAAAAGTCAAGGATTTTTGTTTAGGCGGATAACTGACATGCTTCTAAAATTTGGAGGGGAAGGTAGGAAATCATTAATTGCATCCTTGTGGATATAACTTAGATTCAGCATAAGTTCACAGAGTGCAGAATGAATCACCGAACCCTCCAGACCACAGATTCAAATTTATATGGGACAGTGTCTGCAGACAGGAAACTGAGTTCCTGTGGGTTATGGTTAACAGCTCTGAATACAATAATCAGATGGTACAGGAAAGAGCGTTTTCCAGGAATACGTGTAGGGCTAGGTTCCTAAAATGGAACACAGCGCTATAGCTAGTTGAGATTGTGTCCATTTTAGAATTTAAATCTGGGTTTACAAGTACGCGCTAATCCCCTATTTTAACTATGAAGGTGGAATCTAGCTCCCCTAACTTTTGCCAGAAGGGTGTCTGAGTTAAATATTCTCAGTAGTGGATCAGGTACATTTCACAAGGACAATTATGCACGCAGGGACTCCTAGAAATGTTCTAGCCCAATATCCTAGTACAGCTCAGGAGGCTATACGTTGGTCCAGTTAATCACATCTCTCCCCCCCCCCCGCCCACCCCAATATTGGTAACCTGGATGTAGTATGGGCAATTGAACTTCAGTCTATCCAGTTCACTCAGTGTAAAGGAAAGAAAGTAGCTAATGACAAAGTGACCAGGTGAACTACAAACTATATGTATATGAGAGACATTCAATCAACAAGGAACTATCCTTCACTAGAGCTCAAAGCATGCTTCATAAGATTGCTGACATGCGCTAATTATGGAAATAAGCAAAACTGCTAAATGTTTCATTCCATATGTTTACCAAATATTAAGCTTGACTTATCGGACTCATTTGGTAAAAGTCCTAAAATAAGTTTTGTAGAAAGACTACTTGATTCTTTCTCTCCCTATTGTTGAATCCTGCTAGTTACATCCCACATATACATAATTGCCAGAGCAATTATGAGAAAAATTTGGTCATTACATGTACATTTTTCATTGAACAATGTTGGTCAATTCCTGGTTCACCCTCAAATCAGGACTCAACCATAGTTTTGAGAAGAGAACTGGTTAAGTGGAAAGCATGCGGGGCCTATGTTACCAAAGGACTAGTATTTAGGTTAACCAGTTTTTAACTGGCCTTGGGAGGCAGGCCAGTCCTTGCCCACAGCCAACCCGCCAACCCGAAGCATATTTTCACCAGCAATGACACACCACACCATAGTAACCCTAACTCAGGAACCAATCCATGCAACAAATCTCGATGCCAACTCTGCCCACATATCTACACCAGTGACACCATCACAAGACCTAACCAGATCAGCCACACCATCACTGGTTCATTCACCTGCACGCCCACCAATGTAATATATGCCATCATGTGCCAGCAATTGTCCCTCTGCTAAGTACATTGGCCAAACTGGACAGTCCCTACGTAAAAGGATAAATGGACACAAATAAGATATTAGGAATGGCAATATACAAAAACCTGTAAGAGAGCACTTCAATCTCCCTGGATGCACAATAGCAGATTTAAAGGTAGCCATCCTGCAGCAAAAAAACTTCAGGACCAGACTTCAAAGAGAAACTGCTGAGCTTCAGTTCATTTGCAAATTTGACACCATCAGCTCAGGATTAAACAAAGACTGTGAATGGCTAGCCAACTACAAAAGCACCTTCTCCTCCTTCGGTGTTCACACCTCAAATGCTAGAAGAGGGCCTCATCCTCCCTGATTGAACTAATCTTGTTATCTCTTGCCTGATTCTTGCTTGCATATTTATACTTGCCTCTGGAAATTTCCACTTCATGCATCTGAAGAAGTGGGTATTCACCCACGAAAGCTTATGCTCCAATACAATACGTCTGTTAGTCTATAAGGTGCCACAGGACTCTTTGCCACTTTTACAGATCCAGACTAACACCGCTACCCCTCTGATACTTGACAGTTTTTATAGTTTCACAGCTATTTAAGTTAGTCTGAAATACAGTTGGTAGGAATTTCTAATGTTGCCTGCCATATAATTCAGTTCTAATTACCTTAACATTCCTTCAGGAATAGAACCCACTTGCATACAGAATTCAGATATGCTGTTTTGCAGAAGAAATGTATAGTTAAAACCCAGGGTTTTTTATCCCTTTGTTTTGCATGTCCCCACAGTGGTTGTTCTTCGTTGGTTAACTTTGCACTCACTCTGAGTGGTACAGAATGTACTAGGTTTGTAAGGTCCATAAAACCATTGATCTGTGCTTCTAAGACATTGGTGGGCTGAGAGGGAAAGACTTCAAGAATTCAGTGCTGAATAAAGTTGAATTCCTGAATCCCTAAAGACACATTCTTTATTCTAGTACTGACCTGTAGTATTACGAATATTGCAAACCTAATGCATTCTGAGACCTCTCAATGTGAACAGGAGGTCATTGATCAGAGAATAGGAACTTGAGGATATGGAAAGGGTAATAAAATTAAAATATTGGCATTCCTGTTAACTACGTTTGGCTATTCTTCTGCTCCTATTATGGGTAAGCTGAAACATCTTCACACTACAATTAGCATTTAAAACAAAGGGCAGTATTTGTGTTAGACCTCAAACACCAGTGCTTGTATTATTTTTAATATGATAGAACTTGCAGCATATGTTGACTTTTTGTTTAAAAAATTATTTCTCCTCTTAGCACTTGATTTGTTGGATAAAATGTTGACCTTTAATCCTCACAAGAGAATTGAAGTGGAGCAAGCTTTGGCCCATCCATACCTGGAGCAGTATTATGATCCAAGTGATGAGGTAAAGGATTTTTTTAACATAAATACTGTAGATGATTGTACAAGAAATCAGAGAAGCCCTTTTAAGGATTCAGTTTGTATAGTTGGATCTTGAAAAATTGCCAGTAGTTAAATTATATAAATCAGTTTATTAAAAATTGTTTGTGTGTGTGTGTGTGTGTGTGTGTGTGTACACACTGTGTATATAAAAAATCACAATGCTTATACCAGGAAATACTTGAATTGCAGTTCCCTTTGGGACTTTAGAACAAGCACATTTGGTTGCAGATAAATGGCGAGTAATGTAGTTAAGCTAAAATTTTACAGCGTGGGTACTTTAAATTGGTTATTTGTTTAAGGATTTTAGTATGGATTTAGTAGATTAATTCTGGGAACCTAAATTTGAAAGCTTGTCAGAAATCTTTAAATACTAGTGAGTCTGGTCACACTTAGGCATGACTTTATTAGACAATGAAAAACACTGTCTGACAAATCAAACCTTAAACTTAAAATGATATTGGGCTTGTGTTAAAGTATAGTTACAGAAACAGAGCCATAAATGTCACTTAACTAAATCCCTTGCTATTTCATTGTTTAATTGAGGACTTGCAAATTGAGTTTAAAGTTTCCCCTTCAAGGAATTTTGTTCTGTATTTCTTTCTATCAAAACAAAACAAAAAATTTAAAAGTAACAAAAGGACTGTTAGATTTGTTGTTTTCACTCATTTTACTATGAAAGTCTTATTGGATGGTGCCTTGGTAGTGAGCACATTTCATAGTGTGTGTAGTATATTTGCAGGTTTAATCTTGCTATAATGAAAGCAAATGTGCTTGTATTTAGAGAAATATAGTATTACTAACTTTTCATTATGGAAGATCTACTTAATTTCAATCCTAATTTAGAACTTGTATTTAGATGCTTGGAAAAAATTAGATTAACTTTTTTGAAATCTCATTTCTCCTATGACTTTCCCACTTTCATTTATTTTAGATTTTTTTCAGTTGTGTTGTCACATTCTCTAGGTCCAATATGAAAAACATATTGGATAGACAGTAGGGAAAAAGACCTAAGACCCCTAGTGTGAACTATTATCCCATAATGAACTACCAGGCCTCCAAGGAGTGGGGGTGGGAAACAAGGTAGCTGAGATTTGCCTTAGATGTTCCAAAAAAACCCTCTACCTTGGCATAAGACCTTGCCAGTGAAATTTCAGAAAGATTAGTTTAGTTTTGGTGACATAAGGGAGAATGGAAGTCAAAATTAGGTTTATAATGGAAGGTTATCTTCAGCCTTCACAATGGAGACTAAGTGTGTCTCTAATTTGTCTTCAGGTAGCTACTCAGCTACAAGCTTTCACTTACTCTGATATTTCAATATGGTTTAAGTTTTCAATAGCTGTTCACTAAGAAATTTATTTAAATCTTGGTAGAATCTGATATAAAAAATTAAGAGACTGTCTGTGCTACCCACTTCAGACTATTTGCTGTCTTAACATTTTCTTGACAATTGCTTGGTTTTTTTTTTTTTTTAATACTGTCTGTCTGTCTTTCTTTAAGCCTGTAGCTGAAGCACCCTTCAAGTTTGACATGGAATTGGATGACTTGCCGAAAGAAAAACTGAAAGAACTAATTTTTGAGGAAACTGCTAGATTCCAGCCAGGATATCGATCTTAAATGTGCATAGGTACATAAAGCCATAATCATAATGAACCATGTAAAAGAGATAAAGAGGAATGATAGAACTCCATGTAGTTATCATTAATGCAAAACTCGTAGCTTGTCATTTTATTACTATTGTAAAGCAACCCTTTAGCAGCTAGTCATTGCTTTTAGAGGACTGATTTGACCTCAGCCATACTGTTTTAAAGAAATGGGTTTAATTTTCTCTGCAATGTTAAAATGTCTACTGGGAATCGAAGCAATTTCTGACATGCTTTTCATTTAATTTGTAGATTACATTAGAAGAGTGTCAGTAAAATTGAAATGGTGCTTGCTTGAACAAAAGCTATGGCAACACTAATATTCAGATGTTATTCAAAAGATCTCCTAAAACATAATATCAGTGTAAACTTAAAATATTTCAAAAATTTGTTCTAGGTTGTTTCTATTTTAAAATAAACGTTTAATGTTTCTGTTGTAATATAACGTAAAGAGGAGAAATCATTGACCTAAACACAACAAGAAAGTTTTATTGATAGTCATCCCACTTTGTTTGAAAATACCTCCATAATATTTAAGTACGTAATTCACAAAGGCGTCTAAAAGATTTTATATTTTCATTTTGATTAAATGAAGATGGTATAAATCATTAAGATTAAAGTCCAAAATACTTGTGTGCTGATTGCTATTCACTCTCTCTATTGACAATTTTTAATAACACATTAACCCTCCCCAAAACCACCAAAACTGAAATTTGCATGAACAATCCACTTCATCTGTAACTTGTTCATAAAGTCTTGCCCATTCTCCTTTATCTACATCTTTCCTTGCTTGGACTTATTTTGTAATGATCCTCTTTTTTTAAATAGGTTTAAAGTATATTAATGTAAAACTTTCTTTAGATACCCTGAAATTTGCAAGTCTCAACTTCTTGCAAAATTATTCAGATTTACTAAGAGAATCTTGACTAAAACTTTTCTGTGATACTGATAGTTTAAATTACTTTTGAATAGGCCATTGAATGAAGGTTTGGATTGTTTCATGGAAGTGGAAATGAAACATTAATTTTTACCTCTGGATCAAACATGTGAATACAGCTCAAACTGTCTGTTCTGTGCTCCTATGTAAAATTGAGTGTATTGATCTGAGTCCAGTTCAGCAGCTGTCCACCACAACTGGCATCCTTGTTGGTAGCCTCAAAAGAGAGGCCAAGGATTTATTGAGCCTGAGCACTATCCTTTCCCATAGAGGGAGTCCCTGCTGGTCAGGATTTAGGCAATGTGGCAGGGAAGCGTTTGGCTTCTCTGCCACAACCAGTGCTTTATCTGCACAGAAAATAGGATTTCAGTTTCCAGCATGGTTGATCCAGATCATTTTCATTAACAAAGAAAATAAGAAAGAAAGAAATACTTGTGACACCTTAGAGATTAACAAATTTATTTCAGCATAAGCTTTCGTGGGTTAGAACCCACTTCATCGGATGCATCCGATGAAGTGGGTTCTAACCCACGAAAGCTTATGCTGAAATAAATTTGTTAATCTCTAAGGTGCCACAATTATTTCTTTCTTTCTTATTTTCTTTTTGCTGACACAGACTAACACGGCTACTACACTGTAACCTATTTTCATTAACAGTGACTCAGAGAGAGTGAGTGTGTGTGTGAATTTAGTGACGAGACTTGTGGAAATGTAGACTCTTATACTCCAAACCAAGCTAATTTCCACCACGGTCACTAGCTTAAATAGGCAATTATTTGTGTACAATTGTACAACAGAATTTATTTTGAAAGTTGTTCTTTTAACGGCTTCTAGTTTTTGTTTACTATATTAACATAGCTAACATTTATACCTTTACAATGGTTAAAATAGCCTTATTTAAACCTAGATTTATGTGTCTTCAGGTTAATTTATGCTCAATGGGTTGCAGCTATTATGATAAATCAGGCTTCACCACCAATAAAACTAAAGACTTGTGGCTCCGGGACCTTAATTATGCCAGTCTCCCACATTCTGCAATGTTAGTTCTTCCTGAGAGGCAGTCACAATACAGGTCCCTGCTTCTATGGAAAAGGTTTAATTAAAATGTCTTCATAGGAAAAATTTAAGAAAAATATTATTGAGCTCTACTGCAACCTACTATTGCTGTGCCATTCTGTTTATATGTGCAGAAGAGTCAGGCCAACTAATTAGGCTGTCATTGAGAAGCATACTGAAATAGTCTCTTTCAGAGTGTTGTACAGAGGAGAGCGCGCTTTAGTAGCAAAATGGGTAATCTAAACATTGAACCATTGATGCTATGAAAAGTAACTTGGAGGAATGTGGTCTCCTGTTCAACCAGTGTCCTGGAACTTCAGATAATGAGGGCTGTCTTTGCTTCCAGGAAATAGCAAGTAAAAAAAACCCAGCCTGTGTATAATTGATTTATATCAGCAAGTTGGGGGAAGGAGGAAAGGGGGCGGGTTCTGGTCGCCAAGAGTGCCCACTGTTGGGAGGAATGCAACTTGATACTTCCTTGGACCAGAAGCACCTATTGGTGCTGAGGAATCGTCACTTAGGAGAGAAGGAGAATCACCTGAAGCCTGTCTTCACTAAAAAAAATTATTGTTTGAATAGAGTTGTGAAGAATGAAGTTGGCTGGTGTGATAATGAACATCAGCTACTTTAGTAGTATAATCACAATAAGCTTTTACAGTGCTGAATAACCACTCAGACCAGTCAGTCATGGTCAGCATTGTCAGCTGGTCCAACTCTTCACCATTGTTTTAACATAAGTTTCTAGTGAAGGTCACCCCCTAGTATGCATCCGGAGAAGTGGGTATTCACCCACAAAAGCTTATGCTTCAATACCTCTGTTAGTCTATAAGGTGCCACAGGACCCTTTGTCACCCGCCCTAGTAGTTGGTTTAAACTTCACGATGATACTCCATTTCCTTGCATATCTCTTTCCTGTCTTCTCTGCTATGTCAACCAGATAGATTTCCCCATTTTTAGTGTTTTTACATCCAATCTTAGCACTAAACTGCATATTTTGCAGCAAGTATCAGGAGCAGTGGCAATGAGAGAGGCATCTTTCCCTTACAGTTGTCTCTGCATCTGTTGCCAAGTGGTAAGGATGATTCAGAAAGACAAATCCAGTCCCATTGTTGTAATGTATGTGGTCTTGATGAGTCTAAATTTCTCTCTCAAACCTATGCTACTTCCTGAGATTCAAAATCTACTGTCTTAAGCCTGGTCTCTAACATTGACAGCCTATATAAAAGTAGCTGATATTCTTCAGTCCACAGAAGAATGTACATAATTTGTTACCTGAAAAAAGCTGCTTCCTGTGTAGTAGTCGTCATCAACTGTTTTCTCTGCTATACATGCTAGACTTCCTTGAGGAAGGTTTACCCAGGTGACTGTCCTGCAAATGTTAGGACATCCCACCAAGGCAATGGCTTCTTGAAAGAACTCAGCAGAACTGTAGTTTCCCCATAATTGACTTTTAACCAAGTACTGCAAGCTGGATAGCTTTGCCTCCAGTTAGGTGATACATTTTAAGAACGTTGGTTCCTGTTGAACTCCCTCCCTATTCTGTTTTTAGTACTGATAGTAAGATTCCATCAGTTTGGATTGGTGGATCTGAGGTTATGGAAATATGATTCTCTTAATCTTTCATTATTCGTAAATATTTTTGCATCTCAGGTACAGCAATCTAGAACTTCCTCCTGGTAGTTTAGTGTGTTTCCTATGAGTAATAAATCAATTGATATTAGGAGTTCAGACAAACTGTCTAAAAGAGAAAATTTTCAGAACACCAGGAATGCTTCTATAGAACATGGGCAAAAGAGGGTGGGATTTGAAAATCTTACAAATATATTGGTACTGCTGCCTTTGATTTTTGTGATTAACTGCAACTTGTCAGTCTGAATTCATGTATGTGAGATACAGAAATACTGGTAATTTTTCTTATCTTTAAATTACAATTTCTTGTTCAGATCTCCTTCATTAAAACATGTTTTGTTTTGTTTTTGTAGGACAAGGACTTAAAGGACTGGGCATGTTCAAACGTTGCTGTTCCCCTTCCCAGTTCTTGTATCCTTGGTCATGTCTTATGGCCTTTCTCAGCTTATCCACTAACTCCTTTGAGCCATTCAGGAGGGCAGTTACTGGTAGTTTTGGCTTTTTATGCTTTCAATTAATTCTTTAAGTCTGAAGAATTGTTATTGACAGTCCTATCCGTAATGCCCATTGTTGACCTGTTGCAGTACTGTACTATAAGTGCACCCACTGCTGACCATACTTTAACTGCTTGCTTTCTGGTTTGAAAGATGCAGTAGTTCCTTTCACTCCTGTATCATTAACCAAGCAGATAACTCATTAACCCATAGAAGTTTGCACCATGAACTGTGTTTTTCTGATTTTACTGAAGTCACTGGCATTTTTTAGGGAAAGCTACTATTCAGGGCACTTTAAGTCAGTGACATCCCAATTTTTTTGCACTTCGCCTTTATATAGTAACCGTTTACTCACAATCGGAACTCATTCATATATAGGCCATTACAGATTACAACATAGGCCACATTTGCATTAATCTTGCTTATGAACTTGTTTAGGTTTCTTATTCTGTACATAAAAAATTCTACACAGCATATTAGTGAATATCTAGGAATACAACTTAGTTAACAGAATTCATCTACCCATCTAGAACATTTTTTTCCTATGTAGTGGAAAAAAATCCTACATTTCCCCTGCCTTTTCTAAAAAGATTGTGGATACTTGTATCATTCTGGAGGTATAGTACTTCCAAAGTTCATGCTATATGTAGTGTTTACGAGATTTATGCAAAAAGAATGAAAGTGGCAGCTCACTAATATATTTATTCACTGTGTGTTGAAAGATTAATAAAGAATACAATGGCATATTTACCTAATTATGAATGTTTTCCTTAGTAGAAGGCATCCATATGCATTAGTAAGCAGAGAAACCAAAATGTGCTGTTACTAAACTCAGTCTACTTACTATATATACCAATGAAACACTTCAAATGAGGGTGATTAGTTTATATAACATTTGAATTTAACGAATAACATTCAGGGTTCTTGCTGAGAGAAACACTGCATCTTTAAATGAGAAAGTTTGAATTTACTTTTGCTACTACTGCACGTCAGCATCTCAAGTTAATTTCTTGCAACCTACGTTATAATGATTTGTAATCAAGCCTCCGTGAGCTCGTGACGTGAAGTACTGTTCTCTTGTCAAGTACTATCAAACTTTTCTGATAATGCTGAGTTAGGACAGCCAAACAAAGCTAGCACTAAATCATGTTTAAAACTGTATACCTTTTAATGATATTTTCAAGTATTTGTTACTGAAATTGTATAATGTGGAGTTTCCTAGATGTTCTGTTCCAGTGCAGTGCCTCCTTTTCTTTCCCCACTGCTCTCTGTGGTGAGAAACTTGCCTTGTTTAAAATAATTACTGTGCCCTCGCATGACTGTTAAAGCTTTCTGTGCAAAGATGATTGTCTAAGTGCCACATGCCTATGATTGAAAAAAAAAATCTATTGTTACCTCTGAATTGTGTTCAACTGAAATGCTATTCAACAAATAACTTAGGAAAACTAGTTCTATTTTTAGCTTTTCATTTCTCTGCTGTCTTTTCTCACTTTATTTTGGCAGCAGTGAAGAACAGATTGTATGAAGACTGCCTGCTAATATGAACAAAATGCACTTGTAATTCATGGAAATAAATTTAAATCTTGTATCTTCACATTAATATTAAGAATTAGTTTTTGGTTTCCTTTTGGATAATGTGTTTGAATGGAAATCAGGTTCCGTTTGTTACTGTAGTATATAAGGTTGCTTGCTGGTATATTATCCCAGGCTTCCTCATAGCACTTCTCTGTCTGCTTTTCAAGATAATTTAGAAAGCCATTAACTTAAATTCTCAGTTTATAAGGGTGCTTACCAGATATAAAATTCTGAATTTTCATTTGTTGTAGGTGTTGTTAGTCTGCCAAAACTAATTTTTAATAAACAAGGATTCATCTTCAAAGGGCATTTTCTGTTAGAAAAATCCTGTGCTCCATGAATATCTTTGTTGCATACAATATATATTAGGAGCATTATCAGAACACTGCAAAGTTGATCATTGAATTGCTGGTATAGAGCCTATGCTAACAACTTTTCTACAATACTGCACTTGACTGTTGATACTAGTGTAAAAATCTCTTTTGATGTGTCTACGCATTATATCTTTACATCTTACTTTCCTCACTCACCTTCTAAAAGCTAAACTATATCTAGATTCTTGGAGACTTGCATGATCATGGTCACTACAGAAGTTGATTTGGAAAAATATGGAAAGAAGACTGTTATTGAAACATTTAGTTTGTAACACCTCAACTTTAATGTATTAAGGAAGAGCTTTGGCAGCTTATTTCATGCACCCCTTTTCCCATTTTATCTTTTGACTATTTTCTTTTTAATATTAGATTTTTTTGTATTACGAATTTACTGTCAAGTTGCATCTCTAAAAAAGAGAAGCCATGGGCTTGATTTACTAACATCTGGTGCTTTGGCTCTTTCTTCCTTAGCTATTATTGCTGAATCAGATTGGCATGAAACCACTAACTGCTTTCATCAAAGTGTCATTGGCTGATGATGAGTTGAACTCATTGTCTCAACTGCAGAAGCATGATTTTGTCAGTTTGGAGAATATTTTAAAAGAAGGTGCCTATAATAACACTGTTATGTGAATTATTTCATCACTTCATGCTTAATTTTCCTTGCCTATTCTGTGTATTTGTAGATTATATTTCTGGAAATTCCCATAAACTAGCAGAGAACCGAAAGGCATATTGTTATTGATGTGACACATATGATATGTCTGTTAACAGTAAGACATTTTTCGTATAAGGAATGTAAACAGAACTATCAAAAACATTCCAACCTTTATAGATAAAGAAATGCAAATACGTAAACATGTAATACAAGGAAATTCTGTTTTGGTGGCTCTAGTGATAAGCTTTTTGAGCTCTGCTTTCATGACTTTGGCATCAAAGTTTCTCATATCAATATTTTAGATAGTATATAAAATTTGGAGTGTGCAACCCACAATACAGGGTGAACAGTGTAATGCACTATTTGCTTTCAGGAGTTGGGTATGATTATATGGCCAAATGAAACCATAGATGAAGTAAGCATGGTTATCCTTAGTGTGAACAAATGAGGGGAAAAACCTGTTATTGCTGCCACCATATTGTGCTACAATATATTTATACCATCTCACAAACAATCTGCTGAATAACTATACCGTAGATATAAACTTTTATTAATATATTTGCTTATGTTAATGTAGCTTATGTAGCCCCCTGATTATTGATAAACTTATTGATTTTATAGCCAGTGATATGGTATAAATATATGTCCCTGCAGACATACAGATACGCACATGATTTGGGTCCCTTGCATAGTACTTTTATATTTGTACAGCAATGTCTTCAAGCAATCCCAAATTTTAGGGGAAATATTTTTGTAAATGCTGTGGCTTAAAAAGGCACTGAACAATCCTTTTGCATAAGTTTTGAACACATTGGTCTTTCAAATGGTTTAGTTGGTGAGGATTGAAATACATCACACTAAAATAATGAAAAGTGTACATTTAGTAAAATGAAGCTTACAATGATACTTGTAGCATGTGCTGCGATCAAAACTATGTGATGCATTGGAAGAAATTTAAAAGTTGGGATATCTTTGTAAATCCAGAACAAATTTGTAAAGGTTCCAGGGGATTTACTTATATTGTTGCCTTTTCTTGTGTTGTATCAGTGCAGAACACTCTTAAAAAAAAAAAAAAAAAAAAAAAAAAAAAACTCAACTGCTTTGTATTTGCTTTGTACTGTTGGTGCCTTCTTAGTCATGTACCCCAAAAGTCCTGCATAGCTAACTTAGTTACAATGGTAGGGTTAAAAGACAAAACAATGGAAAATTTTATAAAAATCATTTTCTGTATGTTCTTATTCATTATATTGTAACAATTAAACATTTATATTGTGACAGATTTGTGATTTGGTTAATTTGTATAGAACAATTGTAAGTAGCAAAGGTTTATATTTTGTCTTGATTCTTTTGATGTGGTAAACGTACATAATTTTTTTTCAAAATCAGTTAACTGAATGTTCTGTTTGTTTCTGGCATCTGACTCTTGTAAAAACAAATGCAAAGAAAATCATTAAATTGCGTCCCTGTATTACCAATGTAGCATAGTATTGTGCATATATAGAATGGCTGGAATGTCGCTTTTTAATACTAATTGCTACCTTTTTACAAACCACCAATACATGTTGGCTTATTACAATTTTATTATTTAAAAATTGACTTTATCAGTTTAACCCTTTAATTGGTGACTGTAACCTACATTAATCAAATATTCTTTAAAAATATACAGGAAACTGATGTTTGGGGTTTTTTGCCTCCTTTCCCCCCCCCCCCCCCTACATAAGTACTGTATACCTGGTTGAAATGAGAACTTGTGGCCATCCAAAAGTTGATAGGGTAAATTCCCCACCAGTAGGCAGATCTTCGTTTAATGCTTGCAGCAATAGGGTTAAAAAGGCATCGGGGCTTTCAAGTAAATGTTGAATACATAGTAGTGCAAATAAATTTCAATGTATGAGGATTCTTGAGTCCTTTAGATACTTGGTATTAATACATGATTTACACTTGTATAAGAAACTCTGATGAATTCGTTGTTGCATTCAGCAACTAGCATTTTGGGGTGATTCAAACTAGCTTTAGTTACAAGAAAAACAGATCCAGGTTACTCTTTGGCTTCCATGTAGAATTAGAGCCAGGCTTGTAATTCTGTTTGTGATCATGGACATGTTGCAAAGGTGTTGTCATTACATTCCTATTCCATTTTCCTTCAGATCTCGTATCTTAGCCTGTTTTGGTTAACCTAATTAATGCCTACTGCTTTATTTTTTAATCTTTCTTTGTTAATCATACTGTTAAACTTTATTAACATTAAAAAATACCAGTGTTTTGCCTGTGTAAAAGGGAGCTGAGTCAGGATCATGGTTTGAAATACATTGGTGAGGGCAGTGTGAACTTAGCTGCTTTTCGTCGACATAACTCTCTAGTGCAGACCTGGCCTGCTGTACTGTCACCGTGTATTCTGTGATTACATAGCAAAGGAATCTGCATGGAAGCAGCTCCTGGATCCCAGCTTTCACTTGAACAGTTTCTTGGTTTTTGTTTGTGTAGATAACTTAGAAAACATGAGTATAAATATGCAGTGGTGCCTGTCAGCAGAGAGCCTGAAACAAGACAATCTCCATAAGTAGTAGTTAGCTGAATTACCGTGCATGCTCCCTGTGCTGTTCCATGGAGCCAGGCAGCAGGGGATCAGGGAGCGAGAGGTAAAGTCCCATTTGCAGTCAGGCAATGGCAAGAATTAGAATTGTAGGCTGGTGAAATAGGCAGTATATTAATTAAATCAAATCTTAATGTATTGCTCTTTTCTGTATTAGCAAGATAATTAGATGGAAGACCCAAAGAAGTGTTTAAGATTCAGAGGTGCTGTATCTTTTCTGTAAATCTGATGTCCATAATCAGCACTTCAGATGGTTGAAATACATAGAAGGGATTTCCTGCAGGACTGTTCAGCTTGCACAAGTTTTACTCATCAGGCATGCAGTAAGTGAGAGAACAAGCTCAGTTCTCCTCTGAGGAAGCTTTATTGATTCACTGGTCTACAATTTTTGAGAAGTCGTCTGCTTCAGAGATAAAATGTGCTATTTAGTATGTATTTTGATGTGCTGAATTCAAATATGACAATTAAAACAACTGGCTACTGTTTCTAAGATATTTAAGTTTTTACATTTTATGTCTATGTATATTGTGTAGATAGTAGAGTTTTAATCATAAATTGTAAACCTAGGTCTTTTCATGTGTTTATGGTTGCTTTACATGATACTATTTCACCTGTCCTGTTTATGTAACACTTTAAAAATCAGCAAAGGGGTTATATAAATAAAATGTATTATGAAACAAAAGGCAAAAAACTATTATGTCCGTAGTTTAGTCCTATTCAGTGTCTACTCGGCGCTTCTTGGCTTGTCTCTTGTATTCATTAAATGGAGCATCTCTTGTCACTGTCCAGCAATAGTCTGCAAGCATTGATGGGCTCCATTTGCCCTGATAGCGTTTCTCCTTTGTTGCAATGTCCTGGTGAAATCGCTCGCCGTGCTCGTCGCTCACTGCTCCGCAGTTCGGTGGAAAAAAATCTAGAGGAGAGTGCAAAAAATTTATCTTTAGTGACATGTTGCAACCAAGGCTTTTGTATGCCTTGAGGAGGTTTTCCACCAACAACCTGTAGTTGTCTGCCTTGTTGTTTCCAAGAAAATTTATTGCCACTAACTGGAAGGCTTTCCATGCCTTTTTTTCCTTGCCACGCAGTGCATGGTCAAATGCATCATCTCGAAGAAGTTCACGAATCTGAGGGCCAACAAAGACACCTTCCTTTATCTTAGCTTCACTTAACCTTGGAAATTTTCCACGGAGGTACTTGAAAGCTGCTTGTGTTTTGTCAATGGCCTTGACAAAGTTCTTCATCAGACCCAGCTTGATGTGTAAGGGTGGTAACAAAATCTTCCTTGATTCAACAAGTGGTGGATGCTGAACACTTTTCCTCCCATGCTCCAATGACTGTCGGAGTGGCCAGTCTTTCTTGATGTAGTGGGAATCTCTTGCACGACTATCCCATTCGCAGAGAAAACAGCAGTACTTTGTGTATCCAGTCTGCCGACCAAGCAAGAGAGCAACAACCTTCACATCGCCACAAAGCTGCCACTGATGTTGGTCATAGTTTATGCACCTCAAAAGTTGTTTCATGTTGTCATAGGTTTCCTTCATATGGACTGCATGACCAACTGGAATTGATGGCGAAACATTGCCATTATGCAGTAAAACAGCTTTAAGACTCGTCTTCGATGAATCAATGAACAATCTCCACTCATCTGGATCGTGAACGATGTTGAGGGCTGTCATCACACCATCGATGTTGTTGCAGGCTACAAGATCACCTTCCATGAAGAAGAATGGGACAAGATCCTTTTGACGGTCACGGAACATGGAAACCCTAACATCACCTGCCAGGAGATTCCACTGCTGTAGTCTGGAGCCCAAAAGCTCTGCCTTACTCTTGGGTAGTTCCAAATCCCTGACAAGGTCATTCAGTTCACCTTGTGTTATGAGGTGTGGTTCAGAGGAGGAGGATGGGAGAAAATGTGGGTCCTGTGACATTGATGGTTCAGGACCAGAAGTTTCATCCTCTTCCTCTCCCTCGTCTGACTCAAGTGAGAATGATTCTGGTGCATCAGGAACCGGCAGTCCTTCTCCGGGGGTACTGGGCGTATAGCTGATGGAATGTTTGGATAATGCACAGTCCACTTTTTCTTCTTTGACACACCTTTCCCAACTGGAGGCACCATGCAGAAGTAACAATTGCTGGTATGATCTGTTGGCTCTCTCCAAATCATTGGCACTGCAAAAGGCATAGATTTCCTTTTCCTATTCAACCACTGGCGAAGATTTGTTGCACAAGTGTTGCAGCATATGTGTGGGGCCCACCTCTTGTCCTGATCTCCAATTTTGCAGCCAAAATAAAGGTGATAGGCTTTCTTAACCATAGTGGTTATACTGCGCTTTTGTGATGCAAAAGTCACTTCATCACAAACATAGCAGAAGTTATCTGCACTGTTCACACAAGTACGAGGCATCTCTGCTCACTTTGGCTAAACAGAAATGTGTCCCTTTGCAAAATCAAACAGTGACAAATAAGAACGCACGACACGGTATGATTTCTAGAGCGGATATAGGGCAATTTGTTCAGCAGAGTGATGTAAGCTTCATTATGATTGCATCATCCATGACTTCTAGGAATAACATGATGCAATTCATATCTTGTATGATGCAATACCAGCTTCAGATTGCATCATTCATTGTTTTGCCTAAAAAGCAAGTACTGTCCAAACCCAGTCATACATTTATTCATAGATTCAGTCAAAGATGTATTTTAGTCCTTTCTGGTTTAAATTGAGATCCCTTCCCTTTATAACTCACTTATCCTCCGCCATTCCCAAGTCAAGGGTCGTATATACTGACCCAATAGCATGTCTTGAAAACTAGAGCCAATCAACAATTTTAAGCATCATTTTCGTTCTCAGTGACCCAGCATTAGTAAAGTTTGACTACATTTATTTCAGAAGCATTTTGGCTGTAGAGCAGTGTTACCTTTTGATATCAGTAGGATCAGTGTCTTCAGTACAGTAGGATTCTGGTCTGAAATCAAGTATTTGAATTTGGTTCTTTCCATTAAACCTCAAATCTTCTCTATGGTGGTCCTCTTAATCAAAAAGAGTATTTTGAAGTCTTTAGATCATTTGACAGAGCGTTCTTTATCCTGATCCATACATACAGAATCTGTCTTCATTATATGAAAAGGATTATAGACAAATCCTGATACACCCTAATGCAGAGACATCCCTCAATGGGAAAGTTTGGTGCAAAGAGCCTCCCTGAGTTTCAAGCAATTCAGATCCACAGGTCAATATTGGCATACTTATTGACCCAGTAAGTTCAGGTACGACACTTGGATCCAAAATCCATCTCTGTTCTGATAGAGAAGCCAACTCAACAGATGAAGGTGATGTTTTGCAGGAATATTATGGAATCTTCTAACATTTCTTGAATTGGGAGCAGTCCTTGTATTCAGCACTACTATTCAATGGGGGATTCCCCAGTGCTGTTGGGAACTTCAGCCTCTGAGGAACTAGTCTCTGGATCAGATTCTGAAAAGGCCTTCTACTTCAAATGCTCCCCTTCTAGGTATTTCAAATCTTTGAGTAGCCTGTGTGTAATGGACAACTATGTAAATGGTTACAGCTGCTCACTTCCTAACAACCTCCCCTCATTTTCCTCTGCATTTTCAAGACCCATCTTCTCCCCCTTGCTTTTTCCCCTTCTGTGTGAGGTACTGGTATGACAAGTCAATTTACATGCAGTTCTTTTAGCTTTGCAAACGGTCCTTGTAGCTTCACCTGCCAAGATGTGCAGAATTAGTTTGTGGTCACAAGAATGTTGTATTTACTTTTGGGGAAGGGTGTTCTCCCCCACGCCAAATAAGGTTCCAGTAGCACCTAGCAATCATAATGACTGGCATTACATGCATATCTTCATAGCTAGAGCTGTGCTAATAAAAAATGATTAACATTTATTGGGGAATTTTTACAGCTGCTACCTTACCTGCCAAAGGCAGGACTTTTAGATCATTCCAGAACATTGTGAGCTTTCCTACTGGCATCCATCCAGAGCAAGAGCTTCACTACTGTCATGACAAAGGACAAATCTAATTAGGATTTGTGAACATGGTTGTTGATATGTCACTTTGGACTAAAGAGGGGAGGATATTTAACTAGTCATCTGGAAAGCCTTAGCATCTTCAGAAGGAAAAGACAGTGAAAACCACGTGTAAAACTTTTGCTTATGTTCTTCTCACTCAAGCTCTTTCAGAGGAAAAAATTCTGAAGAGTTCTCAGTCACCTTTCTGGAGGGGCCTTCGGGTGGGGGGAGAACTCCCTTCCCAAAAGGATTTGGCAGGAGGCGCTTTACATTTCTCTTAATGTTAGCCATATTGGGGGCTTATTTTGGAAGGGCAGTCCTGTTTCTACTCAGTTAAGCTCTCACCAGCCCTCCTCCAAAAGATTTCTACAGTTTACCAAATCTTCTACAGCAGAGATCAGTAGAGATAATTACATGGAAAAGAAAAGGTTACTTTGCAGTAACTAGTTCTGAGTTCTCTCTGAGGACTATAACAGAGTTTAAAAGAACTAGATAATCTCCATGAATTTAAGTCCATTAATGACTATTAGCCAGGATGGATAAGAAATGGTGTCCCTAGCCTCTCTGTCAGAGGGTGGAGATGGATGACAGGAGAGAGATTACTTGATCATTGATCATTACCTGTTAGGTCATTCCCTCTGGGGCACCTGGCATTGGCCACTGTCGGCAGACAGGATACTGGGCTGGATGGACCTTTGGTCTGACCCAGCATGGCCATTCTTATGTTCTCTGCAATGAGTTTTGTGAAGGTTTTCTGCAGAGCCACACTGACCTATCCTTTTGCTCCATACTCTTTCAGCTTTTTAAGATTAAGGGTGAAAACTTGTCCCCACTAAAGTAGATGGAAAGACTCTCATTGTCTTCAGTGGGACTAGAATTTCACCCTAGACGTCAAACAGACGTAGAGAAACTGAGAACATTTGGGGCCATAGCTATTATTGCCTCAGAATACTATGATCTGCAGTTAGGACCCACAAGTGTATTGAATGATTCCAAGACTTGAGAGATGGCACAATTCCTACAATGGAGATCTGCAGAGATTTCGCATTCAGAGAACTCTAGCTAGATTGTTGGTAAGCAGTTTTCCTCTCTCCAAGTGCCAGAATAGCCTCTAATGTAACACTTATAACCTCTGAATAGTGGTGAATTGTTTTCCACTAGTACTGCATTAAAGACATTTTGATGGATTTCCACTTCTGTTAAAGGGGGAATTTGTTATTTGATGGTTTGGGACTTATCTTAGTAAAGTTGGTGGCTAAAGCTTTTACAAAATAGCTTTTCAGATTCCTCCTAGATCAAACACTATGTAGCTGAAGAGCATAGTTAAAAACAGCATAACGTTCCTCAAGGTGTCACAAAGCTCTGAAATGGAGGCTTTGGGAAGCAAAGAATGCTTTGTGATCCATCAATAATGTGAAGAGGCACAGCAGCATGCATGCTGAGTGACATTTGGGAACTTTCTATGTTTGAAATTCTTAGTGTGGTTAACATTCAAACTCTTATCATGCCCCACCATGCAAAAAGATATAATTGACCCCAAGATCACTATTGTGTGTGGTTGTATGTATATAAATACATTTTTTTAATGTCTCTCCTACACCACTAGTCTGTTTTGATCACTCTTGAGAAATCACAACACTAGCATGGTCCAGGCTGTCTCAGACACACAAAGTAAATTGTTTTTCTTGTTTGTATAAATGGTAGATCCTTGACCACCGCACTTGGTGGAGCTAGGCCGGGCAGATGTCAACTGTAGGCTGGGCTGTCACAGGGCAACTTTTAGTAGAAGTGACTCCACTGCAGACCGTGTACAGGGCCGGGAGCCTGGGGAGCGGCTGGCTGCGGCTGAACCGGCTGCCACCCTCCTGGCTCCGCGGCTGAACCGAGAGCTGGGGGGGTGCCGCGGGCGGGGGGAGCTGCCAGCCCACGGGGGGAGGGAGGGAGGGAGCCGCAGCGGGGGGGGGGGGGGTGCGCAGGGCTGGTGCAAGGAAGTTTCGCCTAGGTCGCGAAACTTCCTTGCACTGGCCCTGACCATGCAATCACAGCTGCTTTAACTGGTACTCTTGTAAAATTAATATTTTATTGTGTAGGTAAAAGAGTGAATAGCAATAGAAACTTAAACAGTTTAAAGCTACTGCACTGAAAACTTGTCCCAGATAGAGGCAGCTTGATCTAGTGGACGGATCATAGGGATGGGAACATAGAATTTTAATTCTAGCCCTGCTCATAGAACTTAATGTGTGGGTTTGAGCAACTCATCTGTCCTCTGTTCTGCATCTCTAAAATGGAAATAAATACTACTAGTCCCAAGTATTGCTGACAGTTATTTCCACTGTACATCTGGTAGGATTGCCCTTTCTTTTGATGGTAGATAGCTTAGTCTCTGTCTCAGATGGTGGGGGGGGGGGGGCGTTCTTTAGCATAGACATCTAATTGTACCTTATTTACTTAGTGGGGAATATGAGCTACAGCTATCATTAATTTTATTAGAGCTAATGCTGGACTTGAATACAAGTCCGAGACAAGAGAGGTCAGTGCATTTCCTATCTAGCTACAATGCTTGTTATAGGACCTTTGAAAACCATGCTTCTACGGTAAAAAAGGAATATAAAAGCATGCAAAATATGTTAAAACTTGAATTTATGATCACTTAAAGATTTGGCGTATGCCTTTTTTGGTTCGTTGTGATGTATTAAGGCCTGAAAGAGACCCTTTTCCCCTACCTTTTAAAGAAAAAACATTAGAAAGTCAGACTCTATCTAGGCTGGAGTATACTGACTTGAGAACTAGTGAAATAGACACATCACAAAAATGAGTTGAACAGTCAGGTGAAGGATTTTTAGTCACTATTTATTTTTAAACTTTTTTTTTACTGACCCTTCTTTCAGTGACTGACACGTTTGGTAAAGGAAGTGTTGGTTAAAGCTCTAACTCATTTGCCTCTTCAGTTGAAGGTATTAAAGGTGGCAAACATCTCTAAGACCTCTCAGATGTTCACCAGCAAAACAAAGGAAAGCCAAACTTGACACTCCTAATGTTTCTAAGGTTTTTTTAAGCAAAAACTTCAGCCTTTTTATTAAAACAAAAACCTTTCAGGCCTTCTTTATTTAAAGAAAGAAAACAACTCATAAGCCAAATTTTTAAAAAATCCTTTGTAGGCCACTTTTTAAGCTTAAATATTTGGATGAGTTTTGCTAAATTCTGCTAGTATAAGTGGATAGCTTTCTGTTTTTATTTCAAGTAACTTGGCTATAAGTAGTTATGGAAAACATTATGAAGCTAAACATGAGGTCACAAGATACTCCATATTGGGAAAGGGGACTGTGGTCAAACGTGGGGGAATAGAGTCAGGTCATAACTTTAAGTTCAGCTGTAAAAGAGATTTTTTTTCTGTCATTGAAAAGAGTAGCTTGGGGAAGGTGGTATTTTAGGAGAACTGTATTAGACTATTTACAGTTGAATTGCTGACATGTTTCACTGCACATTCCTTCAGGCATAATGTGGTGTTCTAGTGTTCCAAAGGTCTGCATGATTCAAGTGTGATAAACTTAATCACTGGTTTTCTCCTTGTGACAATAAATGGTATGGTACCAAAAGCAAAAGCACAAAGATATTCTGTATGCAGTTAGTAGTGGAAATAATAATTACTGTGCAAATTCTGTTTTAAAAGTTGCCTTTCCATTGTTTTGTTGGTTGTCACCAGTGCAGATTGTGTTGGTTTGACAGTCTCTCCAGGCTATTGCAGCTGTGGGAGAGAGTGTCCTGATTGTCATGTTTTGTTTGGTTTTAGGGAGCTGCTACTACCATTTAATAGTGTTTAACAGCACACAATGGTGGCTTCTGGTGCTATCTTAAATGTGTTTCTCCTGGTATAACTGTCTTAAGGTAGCTACCAAACTTTATTAATGGGTCTGTAGACTTTCTCCAGATCTGTACCTACCCATCTTTCCTCTGCAAGAAGGCCAGTCCCAGCACTGGCGGGCCTTGGATTTACCTTAATCTGCTTTTCTTTGGTTTGGGGATTCCACTTGTATTAAACCTTGAGTCCAAACCTATAGGTAGTGGGGCTATAAGAGGTCATGGGACATTGTAACAAGCTGGCAAACAAGCTCAGTTGGACTGATACTGGAGGAGAATGCACAGGCAATATGGAGTGCCTAGGAATGATCTCAAGCTCTGAGAACCTAGAATTTCCCAAAGGAATAATTGTACGCAGTAGTTGTATTTATTTCAGTGATCAATGCCTGCACTTCTCTTTGTTTGAACCAATAAATAGTCCCTCACATAAACAGCTTGAGCATCTGGTTTCTTGCTAATATGGAACATCGCTCTCCATCACAGGGATGATGTTCTTTTAGCCAAGTAACTATTTGATTGTGTTTGTGAATTCTTTGTTGCTATATAATTCCACCCCTTTGTTTCCAGTTATTCCTGATTTGCCTCTGGCCATGTAGCAAAGCAGTACTGTGTAATTTCCCTGCATGATGGGTGTTTTTGTTTTCACTTTATGCCTTGCTCTAAAGGGAGAGGGAAAGAGATTGTATCTTCTCTCCACTTCCTACATCTTGTAATTCTGCCGTTTGTATCAAAGGGTCAATTCATGATCATTTCTTTACTGTAGCAGCTCCTAGGGTGTGGAAATTGCTCCCCCTAGACATCTACCTCTGCACATCTTTCCTCACTACTTTTAAATGCATCTGAAAACTATTTTTCTAGAGAAATTTTTAGTTTTAACCTGTTAGCTTCCATAGAATCCACCCTGAGCCTACCTCCCTCCCTCTTTCCACCCCCACTTTTTTTTCATATTTGCTGCTAATAGCATTTAAATAGTGTAGTATTCCAAGTGCCTTGGAGTAGAGTTGTAAACCAAATTACCATGTACCTATCTGGCCAAGTTATTGGTGGTGTCAGTGAGACAATAAAGTCTGCCACAAAGTACAGTGTTTTGGGGGGACCCTGTTCATATCGGTCATTGCTGGGACACTCCTAGCTCTACACCACACTGTACCCTCTTGCTTTCAAGGACGTGTACCTTGCTTTAAGAGATTTATATGAAGCATGAGGACTGTGCTCTTACAAAAAAAAAATCTTTCTATGAGTGCTGCCTGTACAGCAGTCCAGTGCCAGTAATAGATTCCAGGCAGTCATCACACTGAAAACAATCACTTCTATAGCCAGTAATTTTGTAATGTAATTTGCTAGATGACGATGCAACACATCAACACTAATGTCAAACTGGCCATCGATGTAGCAATTGTACTTCTTTATTATTTATCTCCAACTTTCTGTATAGAAAGAGAATATACTTCAACATAATTTATGGATGGAGGCTGTGGTTGGAAATCTGTTGCTGTGGTAGCATATTGTCCTTGGAACCTGGCAGCTGCAGCAGGGTATTGTTAGTTTTCTACACCGTTGAGGGATCGGCAGAAAAGAGAAAGGGGATGACCTGTGTAAAGTATTCAGAAAAATAGAACACTCCATTTTAGTTCAAATATAGCAGTACTATTTTCCTGATATCCTTTTCAGGGCTGCTATTGTGTACCCACAAGGGGACCCAGCTGGTGGAAGGTCTGGCTGCTGCTGGAGATATGGTAGCAGGAAGAAAGGTGGGACCTGCAGAGAGGTGTCTCAGGTCAAGATCACCTCTAACTCCAGAAGGAAACTGCATTAAGAACTAGCATAAGCCTAAACACGATTTTAAGCTCTTTGGTGCAGAGACTGCCTTCTGCATGTTTGTATAAGGCCTACTACAATAGCGGCTTTTCAGCGGTACCAGAGTACTAATAATTAATAATTCTAAGTTTCCGAGGCTGGTGCTTTGATGAGGCAGGATTGCCTTGGGGAAGCTATGGAATAGCTTAAATACGGTATGAGGCTAGGCTGAATTGTCTGTAGATTATCCACAGTGATGGGGGAAGGATAAACTGCATCCCACCCAAAGCTACTTGGACCTGAGATCTCCATGTGTTCATATATAGGGAGCGCACTGACCCTCCGAACGGAAGCAGGTTCTCTTCACCATGGATTTGTGAGACCGGGGCGGGAAGTGTGAGGCTGTATTGTTCAAAATATGTAGTCCTTAAAACCTGACAGACGCTTCCTAGGGGTGGCTTGACAGTGTTCGCCTCTGTGCCACGCAGTACCTCCCATTGGTTTTTGTTTTGATGGGGAAAATTGCACCCTGTTTGACCAGAAGCAATCCCAGTCAAAGTGGTATTTTCTTAAATTTGACCCACTGCCCACAAATTCTCTTGGAGGCAGCCCCTCTTCCCACTGTGGTTTTCAATTTAGGCTAGCCTGGATAGAGGATTAGGCAGCAGCAATGAAGTTTTTGGCACTTGTATAAATATTCATATCTGCAAATTGTCATACACTTCCTTGAAGAAAGATAGCAGCAATTAATTAACGACTGGTGTGCATTTCAGCCTCTAAGGTGCCTTACTCAAAACATGCAAGTATTGCCTTGGCATTCACTTCTTCTGAGGATGGATTCATGATGACATTTTTCTGTTAACTGAAATTTTGCATGTATGTACTTTGTTTTTACTTAAACCTATGAATCACTGGAATAGCTAGTAATTTTCACAGTGAAAAGGAGCATGACTTGGTTTCTGTGAAAGTACTTTGCACCTACTTGCTACCACTACTTGCACTCAAGAGAAATAGTGTTTGTTTAAATTGATTTGCTCATGTTTGCCTCTCTTCCCCCCCCCCCCCTTTTTTTTTTTTTTAAAGTTCCCTCCTCCAACGTTCTGGGCACATGTGTGTTAAAAACAATAGATCTGTCAGATAAACAAATGATATTCTCCCCCCAAGAGCTTATCAGGTGTAATAAATATATCTCACCCCTTGAACCCACTTATGCTCTCCATACCCCCTTCCTGTTTCAAAAGCCTGGGAAAATAAGACTTGCAGTGTCTCTCTAAGGACAACAGTCTTGGTCTCTGTGTTGGACCAAGGAAGGAAGCAGGTTCCAAAATGAAAGAACCTTTCCTGAAACCATCCTGAGAGCCCATTGCAGCTAAACCAAGGGCCTCTTAGCTTGTGTCTAAGATTATATCAACAGTAGTGTTGCTACATGAAGAGAGAAGCAGTCATTCATCTTAGCAAGAAGATGATGAAGATCCTTGATTCCAGTTTGCTTCTCCACCTCCCACAGCTCTTCTTCAGAGGCCTGAAGCAAAAGGAGCTCGTATGGGAACTGGAGTTTCCTCAGAAACAGGGCAACTGAATGTCTCAGAAGGTTGGTAATAGGATCTATTCTAGACCCTTTCACTTCACTTCAAGAAAGCCTAGAGCTGTAGTGAGCAAAATGTGTTTCTATATGGTAGCTAGTCAGTGGCCGAGGTAGAGTGAATATAGTGGGTTCATTTTAG
This sequence comes from Chelydra serpentina, assembly GCA_037349315.1. NCBI lineage: Eukaryota > Metazoa > Chordata > Testudines > Chelydridae > Chelydra > Chelydra serpentina. The sequence continues at coordinate 4,736,895 of JBAIAC010000040.1, forward strand.
TTCACATGAACAAATGACCATATAAAAATAGGCTAGGAAGGATTTGATTTTTGAGTGTCAGTAAACATTGGTTTTGCCAGACACCCACAAATCAACGAAAAAATATTTCCATCAATGATAAAAATTTAGAGAGGCAAAGTAAGAAAAATGCTCTTTGAATGCTTCATAAAGGCTGTCATTAAATAATTATCTAGCACCCCCATAATATCCTGTAACTTAAAATATAAATCAATTAAAATGGGAAAAAATGCATAACACCCAAAATGTCATGCAACTGTGGAAAATGTACATTGATACAAATAAATGCTTAAAAATAAACATTGATATCTGTCAAAATCATAAAAAAAATAAAAATCCAATTCTGCTAATCCTACATCAAAACCATCATTGCTCATGGGCACTCTGGTTAGCAGTCTTGGCAGAGGGCCGGGGACTGGATGGGTAGGGAGAGTGAATTATTTTCTCCCTTTATGTTTTGATTCCAAACATATTTTCTTCTTTCCTGACTGGTTGTTTTCTCCCATCCTTCCTCACACTTTCCTTTGCTGCAACTCTTGCAGTCCTCCACTCATTCCATCTATCTTGTCATCCCTTCCAACTCTACGTTGCCCTTCTTTTTCCTGTGCCCATTGTTCTATTAACTCATCTCCCCTCTTTTCCCTCTCTGCATCTGATCTCCCACTATGTAATTAAATTTCTTCTTTTTAATGTGGAACTAACATGATAGTTGCCACCCATCATGCTGATCACGCTGATTGTGTTGCATCCTTCCCCTTTCTCTCACCCCCTTTGTCTTTTGTCTGTGTATGCTGTAAGTTTTTGGGGACAGACTGTATTTTATTGTATGTACAGTATCTAGAGACAATGGGGCCCTGGTCGCAATGTGAGGCGTTTGGGTACTAGTGAAATACAAATAATATACTCCCATCTGTATAGGTAGTCCCTCCAGGAGTCAAGAGTACAGTGGAGAAGCTGACATTGCCTCTGCTTAGCTGCTCTGTGTCTAAGAAGATTTTAATTCTTCCAGGACTGTCCATCTACCACCTTTCACAAGCACAACATTTCACATGCATATAAAACAAACAAACAAGAAAATGTATTAAGACTGAGAGGTGCTTCATGTAGCAATTAAGTTAGTTAATTTTGCCTGTAGGTGATATTTTTCAGCAACAGATTCATGCAGCCCTCAAAGGGCAAAAGAACCGAGATTGGACCAGCTAAGCACATAATGAAGCCTTTTATTTAACCTCCCCACAAAAATCTGAATAAACCTGTCAAAGGAGGGAAAATACTGTGGCCTACGGCTGTGATCAACAAAGCTCTAGTGTATTTCAATGATGTCAGAACTATTAGGAGAATTCATCTTAGTGTAGGTTGTAGCCTGTTACTATGCCATCTGCTGGTGAAAAGTTACAATTAATGCAATTTATTTAAACAATAAAATGGCTGAATTAAGCTAACAAAAATCACTTATATATTTATAGCACCTTTCATGGAAATAGCTCCCAAAGGGTTTTGCAAAATGATCTACAAACTAGGGCTCATCTCTGAAATGCCACCACAACAATTTAGTGCAGGAAGTGAAGGATGCCATATTGAAACTTCAGGAGAAAGATTTGTTTATGATTGTACTGAGTTTAGGAAACAGACTGCGTGCACTTTGCATGTATGACGTAGGAGTAGCCAAGCTAGAAAGAAATAAGAATTATCCCAAACTTAAATCTTTGTTAGGTTTGGATTAGTTTCACTATGTGCCCCCTTTCCTTGCCCCAATCACTGTTGCTGAGATCTTAAATGGGTCTTGGCACTTCTAACAGTCCCTGAGTACAGCACCCTACACATTCTTCAAACCTTGCAAATTTACACAATACAATCGCATTGGGCTACTCTGTGGCAGAACATGAGATTTGGCACATTGCCAAAAATTAACGAGATAAATGATCCTATTCTCACCTGACCCCTAAATGTATGTGGATCAAAGAGGCTACATTCAGGACTGAGGAGACTATTTGAACTAGGGGAAAGGAATTAAAAGTCTTGGGGCAGGGGCAAAGAGAGTTGGAGATCAGAGGGAAGAAACATTACTATCTCTAACAGCAATGTGAAAGTTGGGGCAAATATTTAAAGAAATAGAAAGTGAATAAAGATGCAGAGCTAACTTGGAATCTGGGAATTTCCCACAGGCAAGTGCATTGACAAAATGAGGAGATGAAGAAAATAGGTTTAGAGGAGTGACAGAGCAGTTCTAGATGTATAAATGTTCTACCACCTACTGTATTTGTTTGGGAGAGAGCATCATTAGAGCTGGGGAATGGCAGTTAGGAGACCTGGGTTCTATTCCTGGCTCTACCTCTGACTAGTGGGTTGTTGAGCAAGTTCAGGGCATCAACTTCCTCATCTGTAAAACAATGGGGATAATAATGCCAACTCTTTGTGAAGTGCTTTGAGATTCTTGGGTGGAAGCAGTATCTAAGTAAAGTATTATTGTGTTCCATACAGTCAGACATTTTTGCTTTTGCTTTAGCAATATTTAATCATATGACTACTTTCATTTTTAAAAACTGCAAAAATGTATATGCACAGTGGTTGTGTTATGTGCCAAATGTGGACCCACATATATGGGAAAATATGTATAGGCCTGCCTGAGCCAGGCTGTCATAGAATCCAGGATATGGGCTCTCTTGTGTGATTTCTGCAAATTTGCAGACATCTTTCTTTCCAGGATGAGATCATGTTTTGGTTTGTGGAGCTTTGGAATGGGAAGACTGATGATGGTACTTCTTAGGGTGTGTCTGGGAGAGGGAGTTCTACAGCTGAAAGGGTAGCAATGCATGTTGGTTTTCTTTTTTATTCTGTGAATCTTGATACTTTTCAGCATGATTTATACCTGTTCTATAACTTCCCAGGATTTTGTTTTTAGAGAAACAAATAAGTATTACCAAAATCAACCCTGGATCATTGTTCAGGTTTTGACAGTGTGTATGACAATTTTCTTGATGTTAAAGCAGATGCCTTAGGCTCAATTCATTGGTGATATCAAGCCCCAAATTGGAACACGGGGGTTATTGCGGGTTGGGATTTAGATACATTTACAGATCTGCCTTTGACGGTTTCCCTACACTATGCTCATCTTAGCTTGTACCGCAAAGACAGGTGTGATGTAACTGAGGTAAAATTAATAGTGATGTGTGGGCGATTTGTTTTTAGCCAGTTTCGTCATCCCTTCATTACCAATAAAAATTCATGCCATTTTTTTTAAAGCAAGGATTTTTATTTATTTAATATTACTAATGTCTATAGGGACGAGAATAAGAATGTAAGGATCTGACCTAGTACTGAAGAGATGACAGATTCAGCCACAAGATGGAGCCAGAGTAATGCTGTACACACCTTGCTAGAGGTGTTTCATTGACGAAACATTTTACTACTGCATTTGTGTCTCTCTCTGGCATCCTCAAAAGGGACAGGGGTTTTGCTCCGATCACTTGTTTTCCCCATTTAATAGGTCATATTCCCAGACCTACCTGAGACAAAGTATAGGCTAAAGCACCAAGAACAAAGAAATAGAGGAAATATCCTCTTATATTTGGAAATCCGTTTTCCCTACAACTTCAGTATATAAATCACACTGAGAACCTCTCAGATAATCAGATCACAAAGCTACTACTCCAGTGATGCTTCTTTCATAGCCTAGTATGTTTAGCTGGGTTTTGGGCTCTGCTCCACTCACCAAGTTAAAAGTAGGCTGAGTGGTCAGATTAGGAAGCAGAAAGGAAAGAGGAGAGAAGAGAAAAGGGCTGATAATTGGGAAGGTTTGGTCAGTCTTAGACTCAATCAGCTGGATCAGTATAAATGAGAGAGAATAGTAAAAAATCTGGTAGCAGTCTCAGAGGACAGCAGTCAACAGAAATTATTGCCAGTGTCAAAGTCAAAGAGGAATATCTCAGGGCACCGGAACAGAGAGGAGTTGATGTGGATCCTTCAGATGACAAAATGTAATTTAAAAAACCTGCCATTTGTGGGCTGCCTGAGCATCAAGTCACTTTTCTACCATTCAGTGTCTAGACTGCTACAGAGTGCTTATGTGTGTTTTCCTGTTGTGCTTTCCCATCTAGAAGCTGGCTTAAATCATACTTAACTCGGAGTAATTGCACAAAGATCTTATTTCTGTCTGTTCCTGCCAAATGAAGGATAGGGAATGAGCAACTGGCAGAACATTCCACTTGCTAGCACCTTCTCTGGCCATGCCACACCAAGGGGGAAAATGATTATCATTACTATTATTATTATTTTAACAACAAGATTAACACATGGTAAAATCCTAGCATAGACAGGGCACATTGTAGTTTTATCTTGATGTAACTGGTCAAGGTCAACCCATCAAGGTAAAACTACAATGTGCCTTGTCTGCCCTAGTGAATCCTTGTGCCTTGTCTGCACTTGTAAAATCCTATCTCTTTGTAAAAATACCTCTCATCTCTTTTTCCTAGTATAGAAGTTGTCTACAGCTTTGCTAAGGAAACTCATGCATAAGCTAGCTGCATGAAGTAAATAAACTACCTTCCTGATAAGAAATCCACATGACCTGTTGGGCATTCATGGCAGCTCGTCACTCATCGATTGGTTTAAAAAGCCAAAGCTACTTTTGATGCCTACAGATGGTGGATGAGCTTTTGACTGGTGTACTACACCAGGTGTAGGCATGTCTAGTAAGACATTTTTTGATGGCTAGCCAAATAGCTGTTTTTTTCTTTTCCCCTTATCAAATTCTCAGTAGCAGTAGCCAGCATGAAAGTATTGGTGAATTTAGGAATAGACCAGTCACAGCTTGTACACTTTTTGCTGAGCTGGGAATGTATTCATTCCCTTTTTACATGCAATCTTACTGCATAACTGGTAACAAACACTCTTAGGAAAAAGAATAGCTAAACAGCTTCTCTGAGGGTGGCTTTGTCTTTCCAATACTGTTTGTTCCTAATATTATTCAATTAGAAACCATGTAAACACATTTTATTTAAAATAAATACTGCCTGTGGGGTAGGTAGACTAAGGAAAAGAAATGTACTTAAACATTAGTGTCCTTCCAAATCTAACCTTTAATGTTTATGCAGCCAAAGAGGAGCTTGTGCATGTTTCATAAATGACGTCAATAGAGACAGCATAAAAAACTAGCGTGGCTTCTCTGACTTAAAAGATATGCTTGACCCAGGGGAGGCAACTCAGTCTCTCCAAGATTTCATTTTCATCTCCATTAACTTCTCCTTCACAATGCTCTCGCTCATCTCTCCAATCCTTTAACTCTGACAGTCTGTTTGTTCAGACATAAAGGCAGGGAGATGAAAATATTCACTTCTTACAATATGAGTCTCACGTAAAATACTTCAACGCTTCCTCCTGGCCAGGACAGGATGTAGGGAAAGATTACAAGTGCCTTGTTCTAGGTTTTAAAATAACCAAGAAACACACACTTTCTGAACAACTATTGAACAAAGCTTGACTCCCCTGCCTTTAGCCTGTTGCTATGTATACCAGATATCTACCTGTGGTGCACATATACTTAAGGCATGTTTATACAAGACACATGTCAACAGAAAATGAATACCAGTTTTGTTCCATGTCTCTCAAACTATAGGCCTAACTCTTTTAGCACGCAATTGCAGGCTAACAATAGCCAGGGTGTGGCTATAGCTGGAGAAAGAGGAGAGGAAGTCCCTATATAATGTAATATTGATTATATAATGTGCATGTGTCTATTGCATATGCTGTTTTTTTCTCTTCATTGAGTTTTTTTCCTTTTGAACTAAAGTGCTTGGTTTCTGATTTATTATTACTAAATACATTGTTAGTTTTAATACAGTGCATGCTATAATCTGCTTATGTGCATTAAATATCATGGTCCTGCTAAGGCCCAATTAGTGTGCATGTGTTGTTGCTCTAGTTAATTGCATGTTGTCACTCAGTTATTTGCACACTACATTGAGGTCCAAATGCTCTTCTGTACAGTGAAATCACACTCTATAAGAAAATAATTGGAAAGCTGGTGAGATTTTGTCCATTCTTGTCACAGTGAAGGGAGTCCTTGCAGTGTCAGGGTTAGCTCATCATGGGGTTACAGAAAAAAATCTCAAAGAACGAGGAGTACTTGTGGCATCTTAGAGACTAACATTTATTTGGGCATGAGCTTTCGTGGGCTAAAACCCACTTCATCAGATGCATGGAGTGGAAAATACAGTAGGAAGATATATACAGAGAACATGAAAAGATGGGGTTTGCCATACCAACTCTAACGAGACAAATCAATTAAGGTGGGCTATTATCAGCAGGAGAAAAAAAAACTTTTGTAGTGATAATCAGGATGGCCCATTTCAAACAGTTGACAAGAGGGTGTGAGGGACAGTAGGAGGAAAAAATAGCATGGGGAAATAGTTTTAGTTTGTGTAATGACCCATCCACTCCCAGTCTTTATTCAAGCCTAATTTAATGGCGTCCAGTTTGCAAATTAATTCCAGTTCTGCAGTTTCTCCTTGGAGTCTGTTTAAGTTTTGTTGAAGAATTGCAATTTTTAGGTCTGTAATTGAGTGTCCAGGGAGGTTGAAGTGTTCTCCGACTGGTTTTTGAATGTTATAATTCTTGACGTCTGATTTGTGTCCATTTATTCTTTTGCTTAGAGACTGTCCGGTTTGGCCAATGTACATGGCAGAGGGGCATTGCTGGCACATGATGGCATATATCACATTGGTAGATGTGCAGGTGAACGAGCCCTTGATAGTGTGGCTGATGTGATTAGGTCCTATGATGATGTCCCTTGAATAGATGTGTGGACAGAGTTGGTAACGGGCTTTGTTGCAAGAATAGGTTCCTGCGTTAGTGTTTTTGTTGTGTGGTGTGTGGTTGCTGGTGAGTATTTGCTTCAGGTTGCGGGGCATAACATTCAAAAACCAGTCGGAGACCCCTCCCTGGACACTCAATTAGACCTAAAAGTTGTAATTCTTCAACAACAAAACTTAGACTCCAAGGAGAAACTGCAGAACTGGAATTGATTTGCAAACTGGACACCATTAAATTAGGCTTGAATAAAGACTGGGAGTGGATGGGTCTAAGGTGCCACAAATACTCGTTCTTTTTGCTGATACAGACTAGCACGGCTACCACTCTGAAAAAATCTCTCTCATTCTGAAGTTACACAGCCACTCCCAGGGCTTCAAAGCAACACTGCAGCCGGGAACAACGTCCTCAAGTTCTGCATGAAGTCAGCTACTCCTCCAGGCAGGGCCGGCTCCAGGCACCAGCAAAACAAGCTGGTGCTTGGGATGGCACATTTCTAGGGGCGGCATTCTGGCACCGGCCATGCCGCCCCTAGAAGTGTGCCCCAGCCGGTCGCCCCAGCTCACGTCTGCTCTGTGCCGGCGTGGCTGCCGCCGGCTTCTCCCCTCCAGCCTGGGAGGGAGGGGGAGAAGAGAACTCAAGCGACCGCGGCACGCGTCTCCCCCTCCCTCCCAGGCATGCCCCGGCGCTCCGGCCGGGAAGAGCGGGGGCCATGGGCATGCCGCGCCCGCTCCCTGCCGGCCGGGGAGAGCGGGGGCCGTGGGCATGCCGCGCTCGCTCCCCGCCGGCTGGGGAGAGCGGGGGCTGCGGGCATGCCGCCCGTGCTCCCAGTGGGGGGGGGGGTTGTTTCAGTGGGCGTTGGGGTTTTGTTTGTTTGGGGGGGCGGTGTTTAGGGGTTTTTTTGGTTTTGTTTTTTTTGCATGGGGTGGCAAAAACATTAGAGCCGCCCCTGCCTCCAGGTGTGAGGGGGCACAACCATTGCAAGGGAAATTCCCTGAACTGCAAGACTTGGGCTCTTGTTCTGACAGATTAACCAAATTTGCACCTTTTAGTTAGTCTGTTTTCTTTATGAGAGGGGACCTCCATTTTAAGCACAAATTTGCTCCAATTCCATGTTGTACTAACCCACTTGGGCCCAGTGTAGTGGTGCGTGCCTGTAATCCCAGCTGCTTGGGAGGCTGCGGTTGGCGGATCGCTCAGGAGTTCTAGGCTGCTGTGCGCTATGTCAATCGGGTGTCCGGTGCTACTGACAGCCTGGCCAGCGGGTAGTTGGAGGACTGGCTAGAACAACACGTCTGACGTGTTGTGATCGGCGCTTTCTCTGTGAAGGCTGATAGACCGATCGATGACAGTGACTAACCCACTTTCACAATTAAAATATTTACTTCCAAATGCTGAATTCTGAAATTAAGACCACAGAAAATGTGTTAAAAATGCTTAGCACCTACATGATGCTGTCCATCTTTAATATGCTTTAAAAAAAAACCCTCGTTAATCTTCACAACAATCCTGTATTTGGTAGATAAATATTTTTATTCTCATTTTATGGAAGGGGGAAACTCAGGCGGAGAATGTGAGCATTTTGCCCAAGGATAGTCAAGATTAGAACTCTGGAGTTCCTGACTCCCAGTCCTATGTTCAGACTAGATCTCGTGCTAAATCTATAATGCCGATTAAGATTAAAAAGCTTGTCAACTCTTAATTATTGCTTTGACAACTATTTTTGTTCCTGTATCTTATTTGCTTGCATTCTGAAGAGTATAAGAACATTTAAACTTATTGCACTATGATAACTTTAGGCCTTTACCTTTATTATGACTTACATTTTTATCCTAGCTTTTTGTCTTCTATGAAAGTGAATCCTACAGTACACGTGGGTTTTAATCATACAAGGTTATGGGTTACATATGACACAAGCTGAGTCCCATCATAGCTTCTCTTCTAGGAAAACAATTGCTGATAGCTTTCTTTCATAAGTGATGTCTGAATTATTCCTGTGTCCCTTGAAAGAATGTCTGGAGTGCCAATGTCAACCAACAGGGAGGGCAGAACTGCAGGGCTTCCCCTCTTCTTCTGCTCAGTCTGCTGCTTGTGGCTTCTGCAGTTGTCCCTGGTTTTGAGGACAATTAGATCTTTATGGATCCATTTATCTTATTCTTTCCAAAGATCAGATACTAAAAGAGGCAAATGCCCACACCTCGCAGATGAACTCTAGGAACTAAGGCTGTCACCTGTCCTAATGATAGTACTCCCTTATTAATGTATTTAGATCAAAAAGACACAGGGAGACAATTATTGCTGATATAAAGGTGTTTTTCTTTTTCTTTTAATTTTAAAGAGAGGCAACTACAGTATGTGTCACAGTTCAGAGTAACTGCACCTGGATTCTTCCTCTGGGATTCTTCAAGGGCACCCACTCTTGATTCCTGGCTCTTCGGCCATTACTGCTTTTGGGCAGAGACCACTGTCTCTGTCCCTCTTGACAGCGGGGTCTTCCCGGTTGCACAGTTCCTTGCCTACACTGTGATATCTTCGGCAAGCACCTGCACTTTGCTTTCTCTCCAGAGGCTATGAATAGCATAAATATCCCATACTTAAAAGTTAGCACCTCATTCTTAATAAGCAAGCACATTTATTCTTAAGGTGAAAGCATTATAGAGAAAACCTATTAAAAAAACCTGCGTGCATGTTAAAAATCTTACCAGAGGTCACTCCACCCTACCTCCAACCATGGGCTCTGGTAGATGTCAGTCCTTCAAAACCCACAAAGGGATTTTTACCAAGTTCACAACTATCTCATATTCAGAACAACCATGAATAGTTCAGTCTTTCCTTTATACAGCTTGGGTCTTTAATCTTAGCCTTGTGATCAGCACACAAAGGCCCAGTCCTCAGGGTGTAGCTTCAAAAGGCTAGGTTTTCATTCATCACCCCCTAGATATTTCCCAGGAAAGCCACTTAACACTTTTTGTTCCAAAAGTCTATTCTTAGCTAACACGTTGTTTAATATAGTCCTTTAAACCCCCCCAGGTCTCACATCTGTCACATCTCCCCCTTGGAGGTTACATACAATGCCAGCCCACAATAATATATAAACCATTAATTTAATACAATGGACCCCAAAGATACTTAAATTTAATTCACCAAGGTCTCCCAAAGATATTGCAGGAAGCTGTCATATCCCATTGTATCTTACAAACATTCAGCTCTAATAAGTTGTTACCATTATCAGTCAGTGCAACGTCTAGATTTTTCTAGTTAAACTAGACATTTGGTAAGTGCTACAAAAACAAATTCAAGAGCCAAATTAGTTGATGTATGGAAAAAATTATAGCTAACAAGCCTTTAAGCTGTCAGAACATCTCTTTGTACAGGGCTGATTAACTCTGGTAAACTTCTTTGCTTTAGGTGGGACGTTTTCCCTTGCCAAAATTATTTTACATTTGCGTGTATTTGTCAAGTTGAATATCAAGAAAGTACAGTTTAAAATATGTTCTTGGTACTTTCATAGCCTCAGACAGAGATAAAAGTAAAGTTACCAAAGAGTCACTTCATTGCAATGACAAGCAAAATATTCAGTCAACATTCAGCAGCATTTTAGTATACATAGTGTGTATGTGTAAGGGCAAATGTGTCTGTGTGCCCATTTAAAAGTCACCTTACAACATTCATTTGCTAGTTTTATAGCCAGCAAATGGATTTCTCTGCAAATATTTCACTACTCCATTTCAGGATAGCTGTGAGAACCCATCATATTTTCAGGACAAATTAGAATGACGTTTAATGTTGCATTATGTTTTGGTCGTATTCCCCATATGTAATGGCACCATTGTGTTTGTTGGGGTATGTAAAGTCTTCATTCAGTATTATACAGTGCATTTTAAGATTTCTTCCTGATACACCAGGCTGAGGAAGAACTTGTTAAAAAATCATTGCTATCTAACATGCTAAAATGTTGATCTACTGAGTCACCCTTATCACTTTACACACTTTTCCAACTGAATAAAATGTGAGAAATTACATTTCAATTCATTTTTTCATTTATCTGCTTAAAAGGAGAATAAACAGCTTTACAATGAATACACAAAGCCATTTTCTCTTTGGGATGTAATAAACAGGTTGATAACTCATTAGTGTCCTTCCCTACATGCCCACTACCACTGTGAAGAACCAGTGGGTTTTGTTCCGCACACTCACTTTAGAAACAAACACTATGTGCATGGCTTGTTGTGCACTGCCTCCCCTCATATTGCTTCTCAAGGGTATAGGGTATACTCTGTTTTTGTTTAAGTACTCCATGAACAATATGAACTAGTGAGATTATGGCATCATAAATCTGAGCAAGTGAGCATGGGATTTTTTAGGCAGATGCTTTGTTTTTGTTAACACCTATTTAACACTAATTATTGACTAACATTTGGAAAAAAAAAGTTTTTTGTTAAAAATTCAAACAAACCCTCCCTTTTCAACAGTGGGCTAAGAACGCTCTTACTCCAATTCTTTGGTCCTCTACCCAAAACAGAGCAGACAATTTTATATTTGTAAAATTTAAAAAAAGTAGAACTTTTAAAAATCCCAATATTTCTGAGCTTTCTTCATATATCATAAAGAAGTAACAGCGGCCACAAGCCCAATTCTCGTCCCCTTGTAGGCCACTTTTAAAGTTCCTTTGCATCCCTCCTCCTCACCACACTCGATTTAGTATGATTCTTGTTTATAGAAGGGATTTTTATGCTTTTGGCTATAAATCACAAACCAGTGCTCTTTCTAAAGCGTTATCAGCACTGCAGTGTAATGACTGCATGGCATCTCTCCAAGTCCTGCACCCACTGAATTCCAAGGCTGTAAACCACACCCTACTGCACTGAGTCCTGTGAAAATAAGAGACTCTCCTTCTCTAAACTTACCTTTAACAAGTTCTCTCACAATGCAGAGTCCATAATAAATATAGACGCAGGAGCTGCTGCACTCTAGAAATCAATATTTGTCATTAGAACACTGAGTATTATAATAGCAAGGATAATAGGTGGCTGTGGTATAACTAGAGCATTACCAGGGGAGTTTTTTATTTTTGTTTTTTGACAGTAGCACCTACTATCTCCACTCAAGATCAGGGTCCCATTGTGCTAGGCACTGTACAAAAACATAGTAAGACACAGACCTTGCCCTAAAGCACTCATAGTCTTAACTAGTATAGAAACGAATACTTCTTAGAGTTTGGTCTCTTCCCTGTTTTCCATTTATTGAGACTAGTTCCTGTCCATCGCCAAAGTCTCATTAGAAAATCCACAGTATTTTCAACCAAGTAATGTATCAGTACAGAAATGCAGGTCCATTCATATAAGCCTTAACCTACCATTGAAGGGAAAAACTGTGCATCCTTGACCTGTCCACATCTTAAAACAAAGGGGAATGGATGGCTATCCACCAGGGAAGCATGTCTATGTGTTACCAGGGAAACAAACCGCAAAAATAAAGGAACCCTCAGTGTCCTGGTCATTTAGATTTTTTTCAACTGGAAACAGGGCCTGCGTTAAAATAATGGAGACATTGTTCTGCCTTCAGGACTATGTGCTGTCCTCACTGGATGACAGACATATCTTTCTCCCCATCATGTTATCACTCATAAGGAGAGCCACCCAGTTACGTATTCAGAGGAGAACCATTGATATTTTCTAATCCTTGGGCAGTGTGCAATACACCCATCTTTTAATGAACTCCAACCACCTCAAGCTGTGGTCATGGTAAATGTCTCATATTAAGCAGGGTTGAAGCTAATAAGTATTTTTGGACACCTGTAAAGAGGAGTTGGACTTAAACTGAGTGCATGGTGGGGAATAGGGATACAAAAGAACTTTAAAGGCCACCTGCAAAGGGAAGAAATTGGGCTTGTGCCCTCTTTAGCTGCTTTATGCTATATAAAAAGGGCTCAGGAGTTGGTGGTGATTCAGTAGGTGTTATTCTTCCCTGTCAGTATTGGAAACATGCATCAGCTGAAAAACAATGTTAGGAGGAAAGGAGTTGTAATGTTGGAGATACCATATTTCAAATGAGATGCAAGATTGGGACACTATGTACTTGTTGTCAATGAAAGGTACCATGTAAGTGCAAGATTATTATCGTTCTAACTCAAGTATGTGTGAAATATTCTGCCTTGTCCTTAAATTATGGCCCGTGATCCTGTACTGTCAAAGTCAATGGGAGCGTGGCTGCTCCTTTCAGTGAGCATAGGATGAAGTCCTGTGTGAACTAGTTGTTCTCCCATCCAGATCATGACAATTATGTGTAGAAATGGAGACAAAAGAGACAGAAATTAATTGCAATTGGTATTTTTTCTGGGGGAAGTGTCTTCCACCTCCTGATGGAACTCTGCAAACAAACTCTCAATACCTAGCATCAGAACCATATTTTCCAAGATGAGGGCTGGATGGGACTTGCTTCAGAACTATTGAGCAGTGTTGTACTTACTTGTTGCGTAATCTTGGACAAGTCACTTGATGTCTCTGCCTTGGTTTCTCAATCTGCACAATTCTTATCTCACAGGGAAGTGTTTTAAGGATTAATGACTCAAGACTGGTACAGTGCTTTGCATAGGTAAAACACAACATAAGTGTTAAGTAGTATTAATAGGCAGAGAGGTCACTGCTGAGTAATGTGCATGTATGGAGTACACACAGAGGGATATTTTTTTCACTCAACTGGATGTTTTGGGCAAATGTTGGAATATAAACTTTTCATGGAAATTGGTTTTAGGTAGTTCAGAGTGGCAGTTGAGTTTGAGCGGATGGAACATAGATCAGCCATACCCTATCACAGCAATGGTCCATCTCATTCAGTATCCTGTGGTTACTAGGACAACTAGAAAATCTATTATATCTATCTGGCTGACAGTGGCCAGTATCAGATATGTCAGAGTAAAGTGCAAAAAACATGACATGGACCATTTACAGTAACCATCCCTTTTTTTTTTATATTGGGATCCGGAAAGTGGGCGGGCAAAGCCCATGGGAGGAAATTTCTTTCTACTGTTTCAGTTAGACCTGAAGCATGAGGATTTATACCTTATGATTTTTATATTCTCTCTCTCTCTCTCTCTCTCTCTCTCATTCATATATTATATATATATATATATATATATATATATATATATATATATATATATATATATATATATATATATATATATATATATATAATAAAAATCTCAATTAAAAAAAAATCCTGCTACATTCTGGCTAATGGTATCTAGAGGCAATGAGTTCTCTGGGTTAATTATGCATTGTGTAAAAAAGTCTCTTTTTTCTCTCTCAAATTTTCTGCCTTTATGTTAATCAACTGTCCTCTTGTTCTTGTTAAAGAGCCACACCAAAATTACCATCTTTGTCCCATTCACTATTTTATATACCTCTATTTTATCCCCTCTTCTTTTGTTACCTTTCTCCTCTCTTATTTGATTCCTCTGACAACTGGATTAGGGTGCTTGGTTTGGGGCACTGTGGCAAAGGATAAACATCAAGATGCTTAAATAAAAAGTAGCCAACTGTGCCCTGTCAACACTAGTACTGGTACCATTGCTACCAATGATGGAGCTGAAATTACTGTATCAAGAGTGGGAAATGTTTGGCAAAAAAAATCTACTGTAGAGGCCCCATAAATGTTTAGAAAGGGCTGTTTCCTAGGGTTTTTCTCATTCCATTAACTTTTTACCATGGAAATTTGATTTTTCCTTGTACTTACAACTAGCTGATTTTTCCTTGTACTTACAACTACACTTAAATCAGCACTGAGGAGGTGGAAATATATAACAGGAACAATGCACACTAGTTTTCTGGATATTGAAATGTAGAACTATGACTAACCACAACTCTCACATGATTTATTGATTACAACCTATCATCTCAAGTGCAACTATAAAAGTGAATTATATTATTCTAATTAGTAAACTCTGATGTCCCCCTTACCTCCCACTGAAGTCAGTAAGAATTAAAGATGTGCAGTAGGAGGTCCTAAGAAACAAAATGAGTCAGTATTGGTTAGGAATAAATGAGGTGAGGGGGCAAATACTATTGTGAAGTATTTATGTAACAGGTTGGGACACAGGGTTAAAGCCTTAAATGGCAGAATGAGGGATTCTGGTCAGTCATAGCTTGTTACCTGAAGCGCTCCTCCTAGTCTGAGTACACTCCTCCCAGCTCCTGCTGGCCTGAGGAGTTAAGAGTGCAGAACTAAAGCAAACCAGCCTTGGTATTTATTTTGTCTCTTGAAAAAGATCAAAGGCAAAATTAAATAATGATAAAAATCATACCTAACTCTTTTAGAACACTTTCCAGCTCTAGATTTCAAAGCAATTTACAAAGAGGAACATCACCATCCCCTTTTTTATAGTTGGAGATACTGAGGCACAGAGAAGCAAAGTGATCTGTCCACAATCAGGCATCAGGTCAGTGGCAGAGCCAGGAAAATAGAACCTAGGTCTCCTGAAGTTTCAATCCACTGCCCTGTCCGCTAGACCAGACTGCTCTAGAAGTTAATAGACTCTGGACACCTCAGATTTACATCATCTTTATTTTTAACTGGGTAATGAATGATCACTTTTCAGAAATAAAACTGTCACTGACATGAGTCAACCACAGTCATTGGCAATGAACTACAGCTAAAAATAATTTTCCAGAAAATATCAACTTGACCCATTCTACTTATCTTGGATCTTTTGCAAGACACTTCCTAAGGAAGAATTTCTCTACAGTACTAAACAGCTATATGCTCCTCTCTCCCAGTAATTTACCTCATCTCTTCATAGACAATAGGTGAGGAAAATAAGAACCCCCAAAAAGCAGACAAATAAGAAAGAAGAATGTAGCAACTTTATATAGCTTATTATACAAGGATATGGTTAAACTTTCAAAATAGTATAGGGAATTTGAGACAAATCTTCCATTAAAATTAATGTCAGATGTGTATCTAAATCCCTGAGACTGTTTGAGGAAAAAAAATCAACCGTCAGTCATTGCTTTCTTTCCTATGTCATATCTGTTATATTAAACTTCTGTGTTCTCACCCATTTTTCTCTATGTAAAATGTTTTAATTAGCATAATTATTGTGGCCATTTTAGAATTAGGACTACTGATTACCTTGCCTTTTTCTTATCTCTAGATGTCTATTGCAATGTAATTGTTTTCCTTTGTCTCCTTTACAATAGTGTGTACTAATCAGAAATAAAAACAGGCAGGAAAAGGAAAGATTAAAAAAATCCTGCCTGCGAGAAACCTTGCAGGGTGTTAGTGGGGAGCGAGGTGGCGCTGTCCCCAGGAACGATGATTCAGGGGGTCAGGCCGTGGCAGGCACCACGGGAGATGATAAATGAAGGGGGTTAAGATCCCTTTTTCATGGCACTAGTGGGGTGGCAGAATGTTACTGTCCCCAAGAAGCTCAAGGGGCCGCGATTTAGTCTCATCCCCAACCTACCCCTCATCTTATTGGAGGTTTTAACAAGTGTTAGTATGGTGGAGGGGGGCATTGTGGGGGGGGGGGTTGTGGGAATAAGGATTAGTATTGTAGGGAGTCGGCGAGAGGCCCCCCATGGATGAGGCTCTGCTTGGCAGGGGGCCGTTGTGCAGCTCTTTGTCCTCCCTCTTTCACTGACCCCCCCCTTCTCCCTCGTGCCCCGCAGAGAGCGGATTGTCGGGCTCCGGTCTTTGGTCCTGGGCGCCGTCGTCCCTCCGGCGAGCCGAGCCTCATACCCCTGGCCCCCTGCGGGATCTCGCTGGGCAGATGGGGGGCTGCAGCGTGGCTCTGCGCGCCCCCATAACCCCGCCGCCGCTCCATGAATGAAGTGACTCAGGGCGCAGATGCCAGTCGCACAGCGACGCGAGCTGGGGTGGAAACAATGTAGCGAGGCGGGGTCACCGTGCAGGGCTCGCGATCGCCGGAGAACCCCGCACGCGCCGCCTATTATTTATAATCCCTGTCTCCCGAGCCAGACCGCGCGCAGCAGCTGCAGCCTCGCTTTGGTGCGAGGCCGCCATTCCCATTGGACACCCACAGCGTTACACTTCTTCGCACGCAGGGAACTAAGGACGCAAACAACTAGACCACGCGCTCCCTTGTCTCGCGCTCTCCCCCTACAAAGGAGGGGGAGGACGAAGGGGGATTTGGCGTCGCGCGCGCGCGTTGAGTCTCGCGCTTTCCTGGGGGTTGGCTGGTGGAGCGCGCTGGCGCTCACGCGCTCCCCCTACCGGCACACACACGCGCGCGCGCTCTGATTGGCCGCAGCTAACGTTCTTCGGAGACGGTTTAACTGCAGCAGCCCGGCAGCGAGAGGAAAACAAAACAAAGGAGCGAAGCGGCGCGGGCGCCGGGATGCCTCGGCCACCTCTCAGTCCCGAGGGGAGGAGACACGGGCCCGGTCCCTGGCTCCCCTGATGACCCTGGGCGCTGCAGCCGCCGCGGGGAAGACGCCCCTGAGCCTGGGGAGGGGGACGGACCCCACTGGCGCACGCAGAGCCGCCACCTGAGCGGGGCATGAGGGGCCACTGCCACTAGACCCGCCCCTCGCCCCTGCTAGCGGCGACGGAGGCTGCTCCTTCCCCGGGCCAAGCCAGCCCCCCCACGGAGGGAGGGAAGGGGGGGCCCGCGGGGGTCCGGCCTGGGCAGCGAAGCCGCCGGTGAGTACCCAGCCCTCGCAGCGACCCAGGCAACAGCTTCCCCCAACCCGAGGGACCCTCCCCCGCTTGGCCACCGCCGCCCCAGTCCGTAGCCAGCCGTTGCGTTGCCTCCCCGCGCCTCAAGAACCCGGCGGCGGCACTTGGTGTCGGCGAGGCGGGAAGCGGAGGCAACTTTCCTGGCTTGGCCCCGCGGGCTCGGGCTCTATTTATAGCGCCTGGAAGTGACGGCAGAGCTGCCCGACCGGCTGCAGGCGCCGTGTTACCGGGCGGATTGTGAGGCTTTGCGTTGCTGCGGGGGTAGCAGTCCAGACGGCGCGGCGGGTCCAGAGGGCGGGTAGCCCCTTCCCAGCCGGGCTGATCTGGGACCCCTTCGCCTCCCCCTGTCCCAGCGCCGTGCCTGCCCAGCCTCCCCGGCTGGAGCGGGCTCACTCGGCCAAACCCCGCTGGCAGGCGCCTGCCAGCCGCGGGGCTTTGTTTGTAAACAGTGGGGACGCTTCGAGCCCTTTCCAAGGTCCTGTGGTGCGACCCGAGCAGGCCGCGGCGCACAGAGGCTGTAGGGATCGCTGCTGGGGCCGGAGGTCGCTTGGCCGGACTGCCGAGCCCTGACGGATTAGGATCCCCACCACCTTGCATGCAAAGCCCTGTGAAGTCCCCCCTCCCCCAACTGCTGCTGCACAACAGTGCCCAGGGCTGAGGTGCGGGCAGGCTGAAGGGACGGGTCTCTGTTCCCGTCTTCGCTGCTGCGGCGTTTATGAAAAGTTACATTGTCCCGTAAGTCTCGTAGATACTGTTGCAAACGGAAAGCAGCACCATTTACAGCGGTAACTTTGCGCGCTGATACTGAGGATGAAAACTCATTTGCAAAACGAGCTTGAAATGGGAACAGAAGAATAATCGCTTACTATTTAAAACTTTCCAGTAGGGAAACCAAGATCGATCTGTGGAGGTAACTCTCAGCTTAATTGTGTTTATCTTAATGTATCTATACACTGGCTACTAAAAATCAAGAATGAGATTTAATAATTGTCGATATGATGTATTGCAGTGTGTTTTGCTTGAGCTGAAAATGATTAAATTGACTTTCCTGCATTTCTTTTTTAAAAAGAAGTGTAATCGAATCGCTTTGTGTGCGGTATTTAAAACAAAAACACTGTCGGGCTTGTTGGTGCCAGACAAAACGTTAATTTCCCCCCTTCTCCGGGTTTTGTATTGAATGGATTAGGAGAGAGGCCCCTTAAATAGTCAGGAGCCTTGAGTTAACTATTTTCTACTTTATTTTATTTTTGTCATAACAATTCCTGGTGTGAGTCTTGAGTTGATCTTACTAAGGGTGGTGGGAAAACTGCCTAGATAGTCATTCAACTGAATTAACTACTAAGTTGTCAAGAAACTGATACATTTTGGTTGTCTTAATATATCTAATTTAGCTATGAATTTCTTAAGGACTGGGAATTTTAATCTGTAGTTGCCTTGTTGCTGATGTAGGGGCCAAACTTAAATACATTTCAAATCTATTCTTGATTTGATAAGTCTCTTGTAAAGGATAAAAGAGAAGTCAATGGTTTACACACAACTCTATAAGGTAACCTCTCCAAAAAATAAGCCGTTAGGAATAACAGTGAGAAATGTTATGAAGATGGCATATTTATTAAATGTTAAAAGCTTTGAATAGCTAGCTATAGGTCAGCTGCTAACCTTGTTAAACAAGGTTGACTAAAATGTTCAGTTACATAGATCTGAAATTCCAGTACTAATGTCGGTTACATGGTGGATAATAGTACTGTCCTTAGACTGCATCTGCTTTAACATGCTTCCTCTCATTGTTTGTTTACACATCCGGGAGCATGGGTGGGGACTGCCCACTTCATTAGGATTGGCTGATACTTGGCTACCAAATTTGGACATCCCATTCAGTGATGTCATGCTGCTAGATGGCAGCAGAACTGAAATTACATGATGAAATATATGAATTGTAAGTTCAGATTTAAATGCAAAGTTTCTTTGTTCAAATAGTTAACATGTTTTAAGAATTGTAAACATTGTTAGCATCCAATAACGGAGGGATCCAGAAGCAATGTCAGTAGATTGTAAATACCAAGGTGAAACTGAGAATTATCTTTAAAATGTTAGTTTCTGAAGCTCTATCTCCTACGCCACACCCTCCAACATGCACTCTAATACTTAAATTTATTTTGTTTTTAATGCTTTTGAATAGTAAGAATCATTCTTCTTAACTCCGAACCTTTTTGCAACTGGCCCTCTTATTTCTGTTGCCAGATGATTGTGCAGAGTTGAGATATTCCCCCATAAGCAAACATTTAAAGTAAGTTTGGATACTGTTGAGATTGTTTGACTCCTATATTTTGTCATGGTGTTTGTATGTGCTCAACACCAAGCATAGTTTATGCATGGTATCTCAGAGTTGCAACTTTTGACATTGCCAAGAGGTAAGTAAAATGCTGAAGATCTTTGATCTTGATGAATTTTATAAATATAATTATCAGTAACCTAGAACAAGCAACTAACTTTTGGAGTATCTTTAAGGCTAGTACTTCCTGAGTCATATATGTAGTAGTTTAAAAGATGGTTAGACTGTATGTATTTGCAGACTTATTTTCATGTATTATGCTTGTGGTTATTCTGTAATCTCTTGCTTTCCAATCAAGAAAAGAGGTTAAGTACTCCAATATGTTTTTGGATTATGTCCTTTTTTGGGGACTGGGAGCTGTGTTTTCTAATTTTCATAATGTCATGGATACAATTTTATATTTTCTCATTATTATTTAGTGGCTTTTTTCTTTTTGACAGCAGTGAAATAAAGCGTGTTCAGTGTATTTTCTCCCTTTTTTAAATAACTCAAGTCATGTGGTTCCTGCATCTTGGCATCAGAGAAACATTTTCTATTTTAACTAGCAAGTAAAAGGCTTTGCTCTGAGGGTTATTATTTAACTCTCCATCTTTTCCCAACATGATTTATATTTTGAAAACTAGTGACAGTAAAATTCAGAACTTGAACTTTCTTAAAATCAGTCAGCTAATGGCTTCAGGGATACAGATAGTAAGCCTATAACCTCATATTCAGTTCCCTTTTTGACAACAGTTAAAGGAGCTTGAGCTGGTAAAGTGCTTTTATGACAAATCTTATCAAAGGAATCTGCCCATTTAAAAAAAATTCATTCCACCCAACACTGAAGTTATGAGCTGTGTATAATTTTTTTAATGCGGAAACCCAAAATAAATCAGGAGCAAATGGTATTCTTTACTAATCACATATTGAATGAGTGCCCTAAGGCTCCAGTCAGGATGTGGGGAGCACTGTGTCACGAATTGTACTAACATTCAAGAAGACCATTCCTGCTTGGAAGGGCATACAGTCTAAAAGCCACAAGACCAGATACATTGTTGCAGGGGAGGTTCCGTCTATATCATGATAGTTTATGTGCCTTTGTTACTTTGTGTTAGAATGAGGGAGAATGGATGAGGGAAATAGATCAACAACACTCTTGAGGGTGGATATGAAGAGGAGGCGAGTTTGGTGTTATGGAGAGAGAAAGAAGGATGGCAGGGGAAATGAGGCTGTTAACAGAGAGACAGACCGTGAGGGAGGAGTTGAAAGGAGGAGAAGGCAAACAGCCAGTCAGAAGAGACTGAAAGTGCAGATCTGATGACATCCCTGCTGTCCAGTAACTGAAAATGCATTGCTGCAGCTCCTGCTTCCCAGAGGCCTGCAAGTGGCAAGCCTTTCCATCAGAGGCTCCTGCTGTTCCTTCCCTAAACCCATATTGCTGGAGGGAACGGCACATAGAGGCTGGTATCTTGAATTGCACAGTTTGGAATCTGTGTAAAACTTCTCATTTTTTGACTTCAGAATTCTGTGTACATTCAGATTTTCAGGGCAACCTGTGGGTCATGGTCTTGGCTAGACATTTGTGGTCTAAGTAGCAATAATATGCAATTGTCATGATTCTTGACAATCACTGCAGTTCAGAGCCCTGTGGAAAGCAGCTCCGGAAACCTGACCCTAGACATGTTTGGTTTTTTTACTTCTTGACACAGTTATGGATAGTAGTGCTTATCTGGCACTTTTTATCTGCAGGCTGAGGAAGAGAAAATTGCATTGACTTAGTTCAGGTTTGGAAGCATGCCTTTTTATTTATTTATTTATTTTAAAGCAACATAGGAAGGACTGCTTTATGAAGTGCAAAAAACCTATGGGGGTCTCTATTCTTGGAGATGAGAATATGGTTTTGCCAAAGGAGCTCTGGGAGGTCTTGGGAATGATTGAGGTCAACACTTTTTAATTGAAGGGGTAAACATGTCAAGTCTCTAACAAAAGATTTCCTTTACTCAGTTTCCATCACTTGGATTTAAAAGGCATGAAACTCAAACTAAAGTTTTAAACAATCTGACTTTAGAGTAGAAGGGATATTTTAAATTGGTTAACTTTCACTCAATTACCTCTTGTAATGTAATTATTTCACTAGTTCTTCAGTCATTATCCTAAGAGACCTGATCCAAAGCCCTGCAATTTCTGTGTGTATTTTTTACTTTAGAAATTCAGATTCTGTTTAGTCTTGGAGATTTGGGACCTGATACAAAGCCCAGACAGTGGTTTTGGATTAGGCCTAAAGTCTCCACATCTGAGGGGGCAGGGATATGGGCAACTTTCAGGGCTTCTTAAGAGGTCATAAGAGAAGCCCCCCTGCCCTCCATTTGCAGTTTACCAAATCTGCAGAAATTGTCTTGGTCCTCTCCCCCATACCTGGGCAAGTGGATTTTTCAAGCCCTGATGGGTTTTTGAGGGGTAGTTTCTTTGCATATACATTGCATTTATCCATAATAGTTTTCTATAAATATACTTCTAATACGGTCCTTAGATCTTAAAATGCAATGATATTTCAGGATGGCTATGCCAAGAGAATATAATGATGCCATAGTGATGTGCATTGTAATTCATCATGTATTGAAACTGACAGGAGAAGCAGCCTACAATAAATAATTTTTGACACAAATCCTTGTCACTGGCAAGGATGAGGAAAGGAAATATAAAAATGTACGACAACTCAAAAGGTTTTTAATAAAACATTGTACATTGGGGTTGGGTCTACAATATTGGTGTTTATCCATGTCTTATTTGTGTAGATTTATTTCAAATGTACCATCTTGGGCTCTGGATGCATGTTCACTCTAAAATCCATGCACATTAGGTGAACATTCAAAAACTGTGAAATTAGTTACCTGCCAGATCCTTTCCATTCTTCAAACCTCATCTTTCTCCACTCCTGACCACCCTTAAAAGCTCTTGGGGAAAGCAGGTAGGCCTTGTTATGAACAGAGGACATGTATTGGTAACATGTTCCCCTTCATTTTTTTTTTTTTAATGTAGACATTCCTCTAAGTTTTTGTTGAGGACTGTTTCCTTACAGTAAATTATGTACTATACAAATAGAATTCTCTGAAGTCCTTTAATTTTATAAAATATGCACCCATCCTTTTATTAGCTTGAGGTAAAAATTCAAAAAGAGCTGATGCATGTGGTCTTTATGCCTCCTGGAGCAGGCATTATATGTTCATATGGTTGTTTCTCAAGAAAGTCTGACTTGTGATATTTACTTACTTACTTGAAGCAATCAGTGGAATCCATGTAATCCAGGAGTGTAAAAACTCATAGGTAAACTTACATTCTGTGGCAATATGAGAAGTAAATCACCTTTCTGCATTTTGAGGTGTTAACAATACTTCAGATGGTGCCTCTTTTCCAACTGTTGAATAAAGCAATTGGAAAATAAAATGCAAAGTTATGGAAGGGTGGTTGGGTGGCTTTAAAAGGAAAACGCATTGTCCTGGTGGTCACACACATGGTTTATGCTTGATATCTTTTGTTTCATTGTTTTGTCAAACCAAATTTTGTTTAGACCTATTCAAAAATAGTTTGTTTTAGGTGGTGGTTGATTATTTCCTCCATATAGCAGCTAAGATGGGCTGATTAAACTTGTTGTTTGGGTTTTTTTGGTTCATCAACCACAGATGAGCAAATCAATTTTAGTTACCAACTATACTTAGGCTACTGCTTTGTTATTAACAGGAAAGAGTAGAATTTTTTTCCGTTAATGCCCATATTATCTAGCTAGTAAACCGTACATGTGCTTTTTATTCTCACTTTTCATAAAGCTAATAGAAAAGACCAGAAATACAGTGAACTATTGCATTGGCACTTTTATTTCAATACTTCTTCTGTTATTGATCCACCGTACCAGCCGCATAATGATTGGTGGCATAATAGGTGATCTTTTGTACAGCATCACCGAATTAGTAGTCTTCATACTTGGATTGTTCAGTTGTTTTGAGTCATGTAATATATTAAGTAATGTTTTAGTAAACAGATCTGTAGCTTGCAGGTGCAAATTTTACTTTCAAGGTAGAAGATGATAGAAAAGTGTACCCTTCATTTTTTTGTATATTTATATAAAATGTCAGTGTATGTAATATGTTATTTCCTCTAAGGAGATCTGAAGATCAAGAATGTGTACAGCATTTTGAACATAGAAAACAGAACTCTTAATATTTATGTGTAGGTTGTAGAATCTGTTTGCCACTACTGAAATTTGTTAGATATTAAGATTATTTTTGGTCGAGTAAGGGAAAAAATCAATAGCTGAAAGAACTTATTCGTCTTGGTGGACAGGAGACTGATCTAAAAGGCTCTAACTTTATAGCCAGGGAATAGTCTGATCTCAAAATATTGCACATTTCTGGTCAGGATTTTATTGTGTGTAGGTATCACATTTAACTTCCAAGTCCAGTGCTTGTGAAATGCCCTGGAAATTAAAAAATATACACGACTCCCCACTGCCTGTATGTTCTGGAGTTTAGCATGGATTTATGAGTTTAGCAAGTGCAGGTTTCCCCCACTATTTCCACTTCTTATTTTAGTGTCTACCAAAGTTGTTATAAAGCTAGTTCAGTCTTCATTCCTTTTAGTACTTTGCCTTTCTGCTGAGACTGCTAAACAATGATGTCCATTGTGTTAGTGGGTTGTGGAGTTTTTTGAAGGGAAGATGGAGGTTAAAGTTCTGAAATCTAAGAGAATAGTTGAATGTACTTACAAGCTATTCCTGGCCTTTAAAAAGTTGTCTTCTCTGTTTACTTGCAGGTTGTGACTGTTTCTTTTGTGGCATCTGTGTGGAAAGTGCCACACACACTCCAGAACAACAACGGCTTTTGCTTGCATTTTCCAGTGTTTTTTTTGTCAGCGAGTTCAGCAAAGTTGTAATTCTTCAAGTGCCAGCCCTGAGCTGAGTGAGGAGCCACCAGCAGAGATGGTAAAAATGACAAAATCAAAAACGTTCCAGGCTTACCTGCCGAACTGTCACCGAACCTACAGCTGTATCCACTGCAGAGCCCACCTAGCCAATCACGATGAATTGATTTCCAAGGCAAGTGATTTGTTTAGAGACTTCATGTGGGGTTTTTTAACCAAAATTGTTGTCATTGGATCAGTACTTCCAATACATAAGTGGTATAAATCTGATGCATACTTCAAAGTATCTTCCCAAGAGTTCCATTCTTGGGTCATGGGTGTATTATACCAAGGAATGGATGTTTTCTGGAAACTTTGTGTAAAGCCGCATCTTCACAACCCCCCACGAATAACAGGTAGGTGCTATTTTTGAGATGTGCCCGGTCTTTACCAGACCAGGACTAGATGCGATAAGTTTGCTCAGGAAGGAAACTGTCTGATGGAAGTATAGAGCTCAGAATTGGGAAATTATTCTTGTTAAATTGATTCAAAAGATTCATCTAGTAGAGATCACAAAATCAGCTGGTATTACACAATCCAGTGGATCAACATGGAGTCCATCACTACATTATCTAAACCCTTCCTTCTCTCGTCAATTTGTGGAGCTTAAACTGATTACTCTGAGGAATGTTCAAGCAGTCTCAAGTTTAAATTTCATAAAGAAATTCTGAAGCTTTTGAAATGAGCTAGTCCTGTCCTTTTATATCAGTTGTTGAAAGAAACTAAGACTCCATAATCATGTAGTAAAATTTAATACCCAGGGAAAAATATAAAGTGACAGTTGGTGCTTTAAGTCAAATTAGGTTTCTGATGGAGCACCCTGTAAATATTTTGTAAGAAAAAAATGCAATACAGTTTTCAAACTTTGGGTGGTTGTTTTTTGTTTTTTTTTAAATTGGTGTGTGTTGAGGATAAGGGAAAGGATGAGACTTTCTCTGCTGATAGTGTCTCTTCAACAGGTAGAGTGGTTGAGCCAGAGAATATCCTTTTTGGGGCCTGTGACCGGGTCGGACTCATCCCTGCGGCGCCTCCTGCTGGTTTCAGTCGGGAATTAGCTCACCAGCCTCTGGAGCGCCCTCTGCAGGCCAGTGATCCGCCTGTCCACTCTGGCCCCGTGTCCCTCCCAGGACCCAGTGCCCTTTTAACTGGGGTGCTGCCCCCTGGCAGTACCCCTAGATCTGGGTCTCCCCTCCCCAGGGGAACCCCCAACCCACTATCCCCACCTCACCTCAGTCGTAGGCTACTGCCAGTCACCAGCTAGCCCCTGCGCCCTGGGGCAGACTGCAGTATAAGCCACTCATCACAGGCAAAGGGGGTTTGGACCTGCTGCCTCAGCCTACCTGTGGGTTACCCCCTGCAACCCCTGTACCTATTGGGCCTAACACTAGGCCGCAGCCTGGGGCTTTCCTAGCCCGGAGCTCCCCAGCTCCTCTGGCCTTCGCCAGCCCTGTTCCACCCTAGGTACCTGGTCAGGTCCCTGCAGCAAAGCCCTTCCCTTTCTAAAGACCGAGAGAGAGAGAGTGTCTGCTCCAGGCCCACTGCCCTCTTATAAGGGCCAGCTGGGCCCTGATGAACTGGCCACAGCTGTGGCTGCCTTGCTCATCAGCCCAGCTTCTGAGCCTCAGCCCTCTCCCAGGGCTATTTCCAGCCCCTCCGGGCAGGAGCGGGGTTCCACCCCGCTACAGGGCCATCCCTTATTTCTTTCCATCTTCTCTGTCCCCCTCTGTTGCTCCTGCCTGCTGGTATCTTTAGCAGCAGTGAAGTAAAGCTGCTTCCTTGAGGAGTCCTAGGAAGTAAAGAAGCCACTCCTTTTAAGTACCTTCGTTGTACCCTAGTCCTGTATAGAGGCCTGGGAGTGAAGGAGGTTCCTTGGGCCACACACCCCTTAACCTCCACCTCTACCTTTTGTGCTCCTCAGCTCCATGTACATCTCCTGGGAGGAGATGACACTTCTGGCTCCAAACACACATGCCAGCAGTTTTGCTGCAATATTGCTTGTAGATATCCACTTGCAGATGTGCTCTTCTCTTCCCTTCCTCATGTTCCCCTCTCCCCCCACCAAAAAAAGGGTGAGTGATGTGCTGTGCTAATGCACAAAGCAGGAAGTGTGACTGATCAAATGCAAAACATTGAAACTGACTATGGACAAAGTGTTGTCAAAAGCATATGTTTATTAAATTCAGAAAAGTTACAAGCTCTTTAGTTCTAGTAATCATAAATACTGCTTTTAAAAAAAACTGTAGGAAAATACAGGCAGAAATGTGGCTCAAATTTCTTTTAATCACAAAGAAAAATATTAAGGTAAGAATCACCTTTTCTTCAACAACACTCCAATATACATTTCAAGAAGGAGACATGACTTCATTATTCAACACACACTGTAAGTAAGTGGAAGGTTAGATTTGAATAATTGAGAGGGGGAATGTTTTCCAGACCTATGGAGTTACTGGGAATTGTATTTCATACTAAACAAATGGAGGAGGAATATGGCAAACTTTACCAGCAAAGTTCAGAAAGAAAACTAGAACACTGAACTTTCAAGAAAAAAATGAGATCCACCACATGTGATTGGTATCTAACTTCTCATCCAGTAGATTTTTCTAGGGTAATCTAAATGTGATGCAACAAGCTCTTTAGTTTGACAGTATTAAGGTTTACCATAATTCCCAGACAGGCAGATATGTATAAGGGTTTTGAAAGAGGTCTCGATAATAAGAATATCTCTTGAATTTATGCTCCAGTTGAATCATAGGTTTGTACTACAACTTTAAATTTTATAGAAAGGATTAAAAACCTGAGACCTTAAATTTTTGAAGAGGGGTTATTGAGCATATGGAGATTTAAAAAAAAAAAGATCTAAGTCCTGTGTGTTCAAATAAATTTGGCCTAAGCAATGTCTTCCATCTAGGAAGGATTCAGGTATATAATATAAAGTCTGTAGAAGCGAAGTCTCTTGTTTAATACTGGTTTCATAGTCTCCAGTGAATGTTTTTCATAAAAACAAGCTACCAAACTTTTAAATTTTTGCAGATTGGCAAGTCAGCAAAATCACATTTATGGCCAACATTCCCTGAACTCTGAGTTTCCTGCCTTTTTTATATTGTCACAATCTGTTGGTATATGTTGTGTGTCGGATCTAGAAATACATTAAATGTGAGGTGTATTTTTGCTTGTAAATAAAAATGTACTTGATTCTTTGCTGCTTTCTGACATGCTGTACTGCTATAGTTGGGACCTGGGCAATAAAGGCAAATGAAAGGGAAAATGTTCGATTATTTAAAGCTCAGCATGTGTGTGAGAGAGAGAGAGACTTTGTAAGAGTGCATAGACAAATATAATGTTGTGTGAACACTTCTACGTTTGAGGGGGGGTTTCTTTCAGCACAGAGTATTCATTCCTAATGTGGAATCTTGTAACCTGTAAGCCTCTACGACACATAGTGCACCCACTGGGAAAATGAAGAGTTCACTACTAACTTAAGCTTCCCGCCCCCCTTCCTGTAATTGTACTGTTGGCATCGAGGGTTAAAATTCTATCTTAAAACAGACCATTAACATACTTGAATTATATATTTAGGCACTGTATTTAGAATTATACCCAAGCATAATTGGTAGTTTTAACTCTGAATTTTCTTTGTCATTCTTGCAAACCATCCCCCCTTCCTGGATCTCCTCTCCAATGTAGTGCCCTCTTAAAACGTGTATTCCTTAAAATAATGGGAACATGAGTATATCTGGTATGGGTGGCAACAGTGAAGATATTTTAAACAAAAAGTTATTTGAAATAATAAAAGGCAACGGGGTGACTCTGTACTACAGAGGCTGTTGGTATACATTTGCCATCTGAAGCAAAAATATTTGACTTTGATTGTATAGAATTGCAATAAATAAATATGCTGTACTGCAGTCTATGAATTGTCTTGAAGAATAGTACTTTGATTGAAATTCAAAGAAAAGAGTCCACGACTTAAAAACTAACCATTAAAATTGTTACTTCCTCATTAATAGAAAACTAAATGTAAGCTATCATTTTATGAATACTGCTCAGATGTGGATATAACATAAGAGATGTTGGACTGTTTAGGTTAGAAGGAATAATAGTTTAACCCTTATACTGTCTGGTCTAACATTTCTTTTCTGACAACATATTTTAAAGGTGGTCCATGGGAAGCATGTAGATGTTTGTGCTGTTTTAGGCTGTATTAAAAAAAATACTGTAAAGGAAACCTTGTAAACCCTCCCCTGCTGTTTTTTTTTTTTTTTTGGTATTGAAATTTTCTGGTTGTGACTTTCTGTTCTTAAGTACTAGAACTCATGGGATTATGATGCTTCAAGAGACTGAAACAAGGAAATTGGTGGTGGGGAGAAGATAAATTGCTGATTTTTTTTTTCTTTTGAGATAGAGACATTTTTAACATTAGAGAAAAGCTAGCCTAGCAAGAGATCCCATCTCCCTTTGCTTCTGTTGAGGGCTACACAATCCTACTCCAGATTGCTA
This sequence comes from Chelydra serpentina, assembly GCA_037349315.1. Classification (NCBI taxonomy): domain Eukaryota; kingdom Metazoa; phylum Chordata; order Testudines; family Chelydridae; genus Chelydra; species Chelydra serpentina. The sequence goes on from JBAIAC010000040.1 coordinate 4,766,182, forward strand.
GTTTTCCAAGGCTTCCTCAGGGAAAATGGGACAAGCGAGACTTGATAGTCAAAACACAGTACTTTTTAAACAGCTATGTGGTGCAGGTTGTTCTTGTTTCCAGCAGAGAGAAATACTTGTTAGAGGAGATTGTGAAATGTCTTGTCCTTTTAAAAAAATCAAATAGATTAAAGACAGCTATATTTAATTTCCTATTACGTTTTCAAGGGTAATCAGTTGCTATAACTTCCACAGTAATGCTTCTTAATACAAAATGGGAGGGAAGGTGGTCCATGTTATGAAACAACTTGGGTATCCCTACTCTTATATGTTAGAGTGCCATATTGGTGGTGGTGGTGGTGGTTGTAGTTTTGGTTTTTTGTTTTTAAATTCAGCCCTACTGTGATAGAAAAGCTGAAAGATCTAAACACTTTCCTCCCTACAGGGCTCTTTTAAGTTATGGTGTGGAGAAAAATACTCTTTTGTAGCTTACATTTCCTCTAGCTCTAGACAGCTATAGTGTATTTCTGAAGTGGCTTTAAGTCTTTTATTTTTATATATATATTATTTTAACTCTCTCAGTTTATTTTGAGTGAGAGATGCTAACTTGTTGTTAAGCAAAAGCCGAATCTCCCCCATTGAGTAATTTTTAAATGTTTTCTAATTTTAAGACAAACTTCCTCGTCTCCAAATACAAAAACAGCAAGGATACTTCCTCTCTCTTTTTGCTAAAGCCTATCTGCCAACCTTCACTGGAGGATTGTGTCCTCCTTTGTGCTGTAAGCAGTAGCTGAAACAGTTCCCAGTTAGGAGAGCAGTACTAAAATGATTTTGCCCCTTCATTTTACTGCCAACAGTTCTGCCAGTCCACTCTGGGCAGTATTTTCCTGACTTTTGGCCTATTCATGTAGAACTTTCTATATCTCCCCTCTTCCTCCCTAGCCCCTTGGCCACCTTTCAATAGAATATGCTAATTTTTGAGAGGCACTATCAACTATATATAGAAACAAATATTATATTGGTTTTTATTCAGCTTTGAACATGACTTTTTGGGATAGGGGTGGGCATTCTGACAGTGAAGCATTTTTCTGTCAGTTGCTCCAGTAATGAGTCCTTTCACTATACTGTGGGTGTTAGAAACACACACAAACAAGGACAATCTCTGCAAAGCCACAGAAATCTAAGATGCCCAGCATGTGGGTTTCAGTTGCCCTCTTTACCGGTTATGCAAACCTTTTCCATTAGAAAGAGGAACACCCAACAGAGAGCTATCTTCAGAGAAACCACAAAGCTGTCCTTACTCCAGATCTCATAGACATGTGGAAGACCAGATAGATAAGGCCTCTTGACAGGCAACATCCCAACACAGAGGACTCAAACCACCAGTAATATGGTAAGCAAGCACTCTTGTAATGATCTAGAGACCAGAATGCTTTAGTAGTTTCTTATGAAGTACTTACATAGATTGAGACCATCTTTGGCTGTAGTTTTATTTATGTAGTCTCCCTCCCTACAGCCTATGGAAAGCTTGAATTAGCTACAGCCTACTTTGAAATCCAAATCAAATTAGATGCTAATGACTAGTAGAGCAGTCTTGCTGAGTTCTTCATTCTAATCTTCCTTTTCTGTATGTTCTCTTCCCTGCCCCCTAAACCCTCTTCAGGGCACTGGGGGTGGGAGAAGCATCCAGAATTTAAAATTTCTCAGAAAAATCTTAATCTCCAATTGTCTTTTCCACCTTATTTTCTGAGGAAAGTAATTTTATTGACTCTAGGCCAAGAGCAGTCTCAAGATAGACTGTTTTGAGGAGAGGGTTGGGTTGGGGTTTTTTGGGGGCGATTTTTGGTTTAGTTTTTTAAAATGTGTGTTCGCGTGCACAATAATGGTTAATCTCGACCTCTGAGCAAAATAGGACTTGTTTTTTTCCGTCCTTACAGTGTACAAGAAATGCCTGGAAATTTCTCCTGCCCCCTCCGCCCCGTCCATTTTAAAAGATGTATATATTTTCTCTTTTTTTAACAGTATATTCAGCACTGTCTATCTTTAAAGACTGGTGACTGGAGAAATAGTGAAATGGTGACATCACAAGACCTAAGAGTGCAAGTTCTTTAGGGGAAGGGATTTTTTTAGTGTATTTTAAACTTTGTTTTTTGTTAATTCCCATTAAAATTCAGTGACTGCCTTTTTAATAAAGGAAAATTGTGCTTAAACTGTGTGATACTTTGTCTTTTCAGTTACTGCGTTAGAGCTCACAATAAACATCTTGAGGCCTCCCTGATATCCTTTAGCAAGACCAGACTTGATACTTATGTCATTTCTAAAAAAAATTTTTTTTTTTAAAAAGCAAGAAAAACCACTGAGTGGGGGGAGAGCCTTTCAGTATACTGCTTTAGTATGTAGTATAAAAAGAAGCAAAAAAGGGGATACAAGGCCATTATTTAAAAAAATCCTTTGGAGGGCATTTATTTCATTGAGGGTCCTGTAAAGAACTCTGAAAAGCAAATGCTATATGGCCAGTTCATATATAAAAGAAAAAAAATCCCTTTTAATCAAAGAACACTAACAGGTGTGAATTGGAAGAACCAAGCAAAACTGGCACTCTAATAGACTGACCTTGAAACATTAAGCTGTTAAAAACAAGTTAGACCGCCTTCTAGCTAACGTAGATATGACTGACTTGCTTTTTTGGTCAAGGACATGCTGATCTTCTCCAAGGATGATCTTCCAAAAGACTAGATTGACACAATAGAGAGGTCTTTCAAAACTTCACGCTTCAGCTGTAGATTTTTAAACTTCAGTGGCTTCCACAAGATTAGTTACAGCCCTTCTCTCTTTGTCTGGTAATTTTAAATAAATTTGGAGATCAGTACATAAATGCCATTTTGCAGACGATCGAGGAAAGGTGACAGAGCAAAAAATGCTTTGTAGAAAGCTTTATTGAGGAACTTTCTTATTGATGTGGCTGTGAAGATCAGATGCCCACACAAAATGGCTTCTAGCATGAGCTAAGATTATAGTAGGTAGAACTTTCGGTGAAAACCTAGATGAAGCTTAGGTAAGCATGTCTCACCATCATCAAATGGAGTAATCAAACCATACATATAGCTCAGATCTTCCTGTCAGCCAGTGTGGCAAACAAATTATCACAAGCTACCTGAAAAACAGAAGTGGCTAAAGGTTTTCAAGCACTCTTCTAACCACTTCAGTAGGAAGGCAAGAGACTAATTGGGCTGTCCTTGGCTTTCAATCTGTAGCTGTAGGAGATGGGCTATCTGATTAACTTGCACAGTGAATTAAATTACATCAGACTAACAGATATTGATGTAAAAGCTTACGTTACTGTTTTGAAATGATTAATACTCCAAGAATGAAGTTTCTGGAATCTCCAGTTTCTTCTCCAACCCTTGTAAAATACTTTGAAATCTTTGATGATGGCACGCACAAGAACAAGAAATTCTGTGGGTCATGGAATGTCATGTGCACAAACAAAAGTGGAAAGCTCAATAGAAGCATGAAGAGGTACAAATTCCTGATGAAAATTTGCGAGAGATCTCAAATTTTGGGTGAGGTATATCTTTGTCTTTCACCAACCAAAGTTGGTCAAATAAAACATTTGAGCTTAAACAGCTCTTCTACAGGTCTGGGAAATGTAATCAGACTGTCACTCCTAAATGTAAGGTGGAACAGATTGTTTAGCATAAGTAGCACATATTTCAAGGTACTGTTCAAGGTGAAGTGGCACACTAACATCTCTCCAGTCATCCTACAGTTTGTTTCCCTCATGTCTATCAGTCCATAATCTATTAGACACTTATTGGTCCCCTAAGCAAAGATCATAGAAAACATCTCCAGTATTTGTTCTGAATTTGGAAAAAAACTCCTTACCCTAACCCATACTTCTAGCTTGGAATATTGATTCATTTTGGAGAGAGGAAGGGCCTTCCTATCAATGGAAAGAATAGTAGCTGAAGGAATCTACAAGACCAGTCAGTCTCCTAGAGCCTCAATTTGGCCTTTCATAAGGCTTCTGGGAGTGATCATCATGGGGCTATAGATAATTTCTTGGACCTTTCATAACCTGTTGCTATTGTAGAACAGGGCATCTATTCGCTCTCTTGGAAATATATAAGGAGAGTATTCTGAAGAGTTCTCCTGTTGTAGATCGAAGCAAGGATCATTAGCTCAACCAGTGCATTCCTATAGGGTGAGGAAGCTCATTGAAGATGTCCAGAAGATAGCAAGTGCCTATTTCCTTGAAACAAAATCAAGAATTCATGGGTTTTATGATCATCCATTATGGTTTAAAAAAACAACAACCTATACTGATAATATGCATTCACATATGACACTGGATATATTGTCCAGTAGGAAGTATTTGGCCCTAGATCCTGAAGGTATTTAGACTCCTAACTTCATGAAATCAATAGGAGTTAGGACCCTAAATAGCTTTGAGGATCTGGGTCTTAGAGCAAGGGTGCCCAACCTGTGGCTCCGGAGCCACATGCAGCTCTTCAGAAGTTAATATGCAGCACCTTGTACAGGCACCGACTCTGGGGCTGGAGCTAAGGCACCAACTTTCCAACGTGCCGGAGTGCTCACTGCTCAACACCTGGCTCTGCCACAGGCCTTGTCCCCACTCCACCCCTTCCCACCCTTGAGTCTGCTGTGCCCTCATTTCTCCCCCTCCCCCCGAGCCTCCTGCATGCCACAAAACAACAGATGAGGGGGAGGCGCTGATCGGTGGGGCTGTCAGTGGGTGGGAGGCACTAGGAGCGGGGCAGGGGAAGCTGATGGAGAGGTTGCTGAAGTATTAGTGTGGCTCTTTGGCAATGTACATTGGTAAATTCTGGCTCCTCCTAAGGCTCAGGTTGGCCACCCCTGCCTTAGAGCATTTCTCTACTGAAGGTGGCAAGTTTTCTAATTAAATAGGCAGAAATAAAATCCATCCATAAGGGCAGTACCCATGTAAGGGAAGACCAACATAGTAGCAGGCTGGTTAAGGAGGAGGACTATAATATAAGGGAAATGTCCCAACAGACCACTATTAAATCAGATAGTTATTCTGTAGGAGAAACCTCAAGTAGACTTGTTCGTTTCAAATGAAAATGTGATGAGTTTCTTAAGGACAAGTTATCACTGAAAAGGTCATGTCAACTTCTGTATGCTTTTTCATTCATCCAGGAAGAAGGAGCTGAGGGTAGCAATAGATTTCCACTTGTTTAAAGATAAAGCTTTCTGGGAAAATAGGATTTTTTGTGGTAAGGCTGTTCAGGATGACTGACAGATTAAATCTACCCATGGAGGACCTAGTACTTCATCAGAACCTAATCTTTCTCAAGATAACTGCATGGTTGTTGAAAGAGAGAGAGTGGAAAAATCAAGATTATTCTGATTACATAATAGACAATAGCTTTGTTTCTAGAAAATCATCTACAATGCCAGAGTATGCTAAGATTTGGCGATTTTGTTTTTCTGCCATAAAGACAAGCCTGATTGCTGAGACACCAATTATCAAGCTGATAATTTTACATGATTCAAATGGGGCCTCAATACTAGTTCTGCTAAGGTCTACAGGTTGAATGTTTTCCTTTTCTGTTCAAGACCAGCAAAGTTAAGCAAAGATCCCCATGTGAAATATAAAAGCCTTCAAAAGCTTTTTTGAGTACTCTTCTTGGAAGCTTAATTTTTTTTTAATCCTCCTAATTGTATCAATTTGAGCTGATCAGCTCAGTTTTACTTTATCTTCTGATTATCCAAACTGCCCTTTATGATTCTCTTTGCTCAGGTATGCTTTGTTCTTGCAGTTGGTTGAACATCATTGTTGCACAAGACACAACGATAAGACAGAGTGATATGTACATTTCCAGGAATCAGTACACATTTAATTTATTTCAGTGGAAGTTACTTGCATCTTGTGTTGGGAAAATGGGACCCCTGGATTTTATCCCAACATGACTACAGAATTCAGTTCTTCCAAGGAATTAGTACTTCTACCCTATTATGGTTCATGAGAAGGAGAAGTCTTGGCATAAACTGGATGTCAGGAAAACAGTTTTATCCTAAGTTATTTAGAAAGACTGCTTTCTTCATCCTTTGCATTTTGGCTGTTGGGGGTGGGAGGAGAATTTTCCCAAGTCTACTATTACAAAGTAAATGTGACATTTTAGAATGTTCCAAGCCAGGAAGTTTCTCTCCCTTCCTTTATGGTATAAGGAATATTCTAAAAGATAATTGGTCACCTTGTGGGTTGAAAAAACCTCTGCACTTACTGGAAAGAATCCATAAATGGCTCATTCACAACATTCTAAACTGGAGTCTTCTGCCCCTATGCACTTTTTTGTGGAGAAAGGGAGATCTCTATTTATGTCAGAGGCATGACTTTAAATCCCCAAATCAATCTTTGGTTGATTTCTTCAAGGATTTTTTTTTTGAGCGGTCGGGGGAGAGTTGTCATAGCTAATTCTGAAGACCCCAACATGTTTTAGCCTAAGAAGATAATTTTGTCTTGCCTATCAATTTGCCTACTTTTAGAAATACTGCCTGCCAACCCTGTGTACACTAATGGTTTTTAAGGGTGGACTTCTTCTAAAATTCATTTTTGCAAATTCAACTTTCATTAGACTTTTTTGGTTTTCAGTGTAATTCCATCTACTGTTCTATTAAGCAATCATTAATCTTTGGAGTATATCCATTTTGTATGAAGTCCTGTGGTGAATCTGCCCTAATAAGCCACTAGAACAGAGCTATCTTCAGTTGCCTCCATATAATGTGAAGAAAGAGTTATATCTAGGGAGTACTAGCAACTAATCTTTATAAGAGAAGAAATTAACCAATATGACACATTTTCCTTTTCCCTCATAACTCAAACAACTTGATTTATAGACTTTTAATACTCTTAATCCTCTGAGTAGTTGTCACTACTTCTGTCAAGTGCCAAGGAATCTTTAATATCCAAAAGTCATAAAGACCTCTGTTTTACAGCTTATCCAGAAGATATTGCTTCCAGGATCAGTCAGTTATTGGTCCAGTGCTGACTCAAAGGGAAGAGTATCACCCACTGAATTATCAAGTTTCATTTCTTGCAACACATGCTTTTTCTCTGGAAGTGTTGTATCAGAACATTGACTCTGCCTAGTTTAGTGGATCACCACCTAAAATAATGTGGTAAATTAAAATTTTGCATATCTTACTTGCCTGTTCTTTACAATTCTGCATAACAAATGCGGAACATGTACATATGAATAACTAACAACAGTACACTGTTATCAGATAGTGTCACTATGTTTAATTACTTCCTCTATCAAACTTCAGAATTGTTCATAATGCCTGCAGTAGTCCTTGGTAGGACGTGGTAGGCATCTGTCATTCTCTAAAGTCATTTTCTATGCAGCCACACTCTTTAGTCACATGACCTAGTTTAGTGTTTGTTGTCTGTGGAGCAATAACTAGCTTGATATGCTTTTTGCATCAGGATAAAGCCACTTGGTCTGCCTTGAGGGGTGTACATAAAATTGTTTGCTTAACTGCAATTTCCTTTTCTCCTGGGCAAAAATAGTTAACCTGATGCTACAACAGAGGTCATGTGACTTAGGAGTGCATCTCATACCTAATTCTGCATTCAAAGAGCTTCACTTGCAGGTATGTACCTACCCTTTTTTAAGAGTGAAAACATTTAGAACTGCTTTATAATGTACTGACTATGTAGTGCAGTACTACCAGTTGTACGACATGGCTACAACAAGCAGTTATATTAGACTGTAGTAGGCTTACTAAATATATTTTAAAATCTTTACTATTGACTGAATATTTGTTTTTAATGAACATATCTTAGACCTTCCAAATGCTATGAAACAGGAAGAGAGAGGGAACTGAATGGAGTTACTGTGTGTGAAAATGGGCTCTTGTTGACTTTCTACAAAACATGAAAAAGCTTTGGAAGTATAGAATCATAGAAATGAAGGCCTGGAAGGGACCATAAGAGGCCATCTAGTCCATCCCCCTGTATTGAGGCAGGACCAAGTACATCTGGACCATCCAGGATAGATGTTTATCTAACCTGCTCTTAAAAATCTAAAATAATGGGTATTCCACAATCTCGTTCGGAAGTACTCTAACTATAACTTAGGTTGTCATTGTCTAGGACTATCAGAAAGCAGAGTTGCAATACATTTGCACTGTAACCTTCAGTAATGTTTAAATAAAAACAGTTTCCCAGCTGCAAAGTAAATATCTGACTTCTTAGGCAGGATTTTAAGTACTATCTCTTAATTGATGGCACACTTTATCACGAATCTCTGCTCCCATCTATTCCTGCCGCTTGTAATCCATCTTTTCTGAATAAATCAGAAGATGAGCGTGCCAACATGACCATTCTGAACAGGAGGTATGTAATTGTTTATAATAGCACACGTATGGTACTTAGCATCTTGAAAGTACTGAACAAGCATTGCGGACTATATGTTTGCAGTGCACTGATGCAATATCCTCCATAGAGTGAGGTTTATATGCTGATTAATGCTGGAGATTAGTGACAGAACTAAATCTATAACTGTAAATGACTAAAGTGTTATTTCTCTCTCCCACTCCTTGGGCAAGTTACTTAAGTTCCCTTCACCTCAGCTTCCCAGTCTGTAAAATTGTTATATATTTGAAATAGAAACATGAAAAAAGATAACACAATGGAGAATAAAATTAATGGTGTTTTGCATAATTAAATTACTATCTGTGAGCAAACACACTAATTGCTAATGTTGTAATTTATCTGCAGTTTCAGTGCTAAAATAAGCTGCTCTTTGAATGTCCTCTGCATATTCCCACTCATGGGATGTGCTGGGATGTACAGCTCTGATGATGGAACCATCTCGTAGCAATGGTTGTTGGAGTATTGTGTGCCCCTCCCACACTTTACCTCTCAGGTCCTGAATATTCTTAGTGTGAGGCTATAAAAGAGGGCTTGGTACCCCAGCTGTCTCAGTTCTTTCCAACAGCAGCAGCAGCAGGTGGCCATAAATCTGACTAGAGCCATCAGATCTAGATCTTCTCTCTAAGAGAATATTAAGCTATGGCAATGGTTTAGGTGTTAAGGTTAGTCAGTCTGTTTCTTGTTTGTTTCTAAAAGTTTAATTTAATATTTTAGTTCATATCTTTGTAGTTCTGCTCCCCAGATCCATGGTGGATATGATAGCTAAAATACCTGATTTTAAGAGGTGCGCCTCTTGTCCATCACCCTTCTAATGGTGATGGCTTGTTTAGTTATAAAACAGATGAAACACTAAAGAAAACCAAAGATGCAAGGTCATTAGGTGACACCCAACCCGCAAGAAGAAGGACCTCAGGATCTGTCTTTGGGTATCATAATAGACGCTTCTGCTTCCTTGTCTCATTTTTCCCAAAGGCATGAGTTTCATCAGCAGTAACTACCTCCTTCACAACCACAAAAGAGGAGAAAGTATTTTAAACCCAGAATGAAAGGGAAGGAACTTTCAGCTTAGTCTTCAGAATTGAACATCAGCCTTCAAGTTTTATGTGAGGTTGGGGAGCTTCAGCTAACCCTCATCTCCACCTTTCCCAATTTGTCAACACTTGGCATTGCAGCACATCAGACAAATAGATTCTGGTGCTAATAAAAGATGGATATGTCATTCCATTCAATTCATTTCCCTCCTCCACCTAGTCCTCCTCCTTCCCCTCTCACAAGACCTTTTTAAGATTGGAGGTTCACTTCCTTTTGGAAGCAGGAGGCATAGAGAACGTGCCAAGGGAATTCAGAGGTCAAAGTTCCTTCTTCCATATCAGAAAATATTTGGAGTAAAATGTAGGGCTTTATCCCATATTACATCTATAGAAGCACATTTTTTTATCAGAAAGTTCCAATTCTGCATGTTAACACTCGAATCCATTGTACTTTCACTAACTACCTAAGATTGTTTTCAGCTTGTGAGCTGAAAGATGCATACTTCCATATCTCCTTCAGACCCAGGCAACACAATCACCTTCATTTTCTGATTGAACAAGACCATTTCCAGTACAAAGTCTTACCTTTTGACATTTTTGCTGCTCCCTGGGTATTTACAAAGTTTCCAGCCAAAGTAGCAGCTCATTTAAGATGCCAGGATATATCCGTTTATGCTTATTTAGACAACCGGCTGATCAAAGCCTAATCAGAAGAAGGCCTTTCCAAGGACATAGCTTATACCTGTTCCCTCCTCAAGATGTTAATAGCTTATTTAAAAAAATTCTGCTGCCTACTCAAAGGATTCACTTTCTAGGATCAGTTTTAGGGTAGGCAGAGCCTTTCTGCCAGAAGACCGATTTCTGAAGCTTCAGTGCATTATAGCAGTGCATCACCAGAATCCTACTCCAAAAAAAAGATGTTTGTTTTTTTTAACAGTTCTCATGGGCGTTATGACTTCAATCACTTAACTTCTTACTCTCAGCTCAGGATGAGAAGTCTTCAACATTAAATTACAGACCAAATGTAGCATTAAATTACAGACCAAATGCAGACAACATATATATGTGCTTGACCATTCCATAAAATGTATTTCTGTTCTTGACATGACATGGTGGACTCAGTGTTGCAACATTCTAAGAGGGGTAGCTTTAAACCCGCCATCTCCGTTGGAAAATTGCCTCAGATGCTTCCAACCAGGGATAGCAGTGCATTTCAAGAAATGAACGGCTGTAGCCAGCCATTGGAATTCTCAAGAAAAGATACTGCATATAAATATCTTTGAGTTGAAAGCAGTCTATTGTGCCTTCAAATCTTTTCTACCTCAGATCCAAAATAAGGCAGTGCACATCTTCATAAACAATATAATGGCAATATGTTATGTGAACAAACGGAGAGATTAACCCTTCCTAGCTGTGCCTGAGACAACGGCCTGGTGGACCAACTGAGCAAGCGTGAGGATCCATAGGTCTAGAGCCTGGGTCTGCATTGCCACTTGACAGCCCTGGTGAAGTGGTGAACAATGGTCTATGCCCCTTGTGTGCTCAAGCACTGCTGGATGTCCTGCCCATGGAGACCATGATGAACTGGTCCCTACTGCATTCCCTGATTACATAAGAACAGCCATACTGGGTAGGACCAAAGGTCCATCTAGCCCAGTATCCTGTCTTCTGACACTGGCCAATACCAAGTGCCCCAGAGGGAATGAACAGAACAGATAATCATCAAGTGATCCATCCCCTGTCATCCACTCCCAGCTTCTGGCAAACAGAGACTAGGGACACCATCCCATCCCATCCCATCCCATCCTGGCTAATAACCATTGATGGACCTATCCTCCATTAACTTACCTAGTTCTTTTTTGAACCCTCTTATAGTCTTGGCCTTCACAACATCCTCTGGCAAGGAGTTCCACAGGTTGACTGCATTGTGTGAAAAAATATATCCTTTTTGTTTGATTTAAACCTGCTGCCTATTCATTTCATTTGGTGACCCCCTAGTTTTTGTGTTACAAGAAGGCATAAATAACATTTCCTTATTTACTTTCTCCATACCAGTCATGATTTTATAGTCCTCTATCATATCCCCCCTTAGTCATCTCTTTTCCAAGCTGAAAAGTCCCAGTCTTATTAATCTCTCCTCATATGGCATCTGTTCCATACCCTTAATCATTTTTGTTGTCCTTTTCTGAACCTTTTCCAATTCCAATATATCTTTTTTGAGATGGGACAACCACATCTGCACATAGTATTCAAGATGTGGGCGTACCATGGATTTATCTAGATGCAATATGATATTTTCTGTCTTATTATCTACCCCTTTCTTAATGATTCCCAACATTCTGTTTGCTTTTTTGACTGCTGCTGTGTAGTTTTGTATCATCTGCAGATTTTGCCCCCTTACTATTTTACCCCTTTTTCCAGATAATTTATGAATATGTTGACTAACCCATTCACGCTACAGTAGAATCTCAAAGATACGAACACCAGAATTACGGCCTGACTGGTCAACTGGACACATGGCAGTCAGGCAACAGCAGAGACAAAAAAAAACCCAAAGCCACCAAGTACTGTACTGTACCTATATTGCATCTTAAAGGTAGGCACATCTGAGCTGCCTGTCCTCACCCTGACCCTCTACTTACCACGCGTGGGGCAGCCACTTACAGGTAGGAGGTGAAGACACTGAGGTTCACAGGCACAGCTGTGAGCCCCCGAGCAGGCAGAGCAGGAGCAGCACTGGGATCTGTGCCACTTTCCTGCACTGGGAAGGGGATAAGCTTGCAAGTTCAGTCCGAGTCCAGGAAAGAAACTTCCCCAGCTCAGCTGTTGATGCTGCAAGGAAGCTGCCAATGCTGAGGTGGGAGCTGCTACTGGAACCTGGCCTGGAGTGTGAGCTGCTGGAGCTGGAGCTTGAGGTCCTCCTGCCTGTATACTGTGCTCTGGAGGAGTGGCCCAGTTTTAAAGGCCTGTAGCCTGCACTGCGCACCCACTGACACCGCAGTGCCTCAGGGTGCCTCACTCATCACCCTTGCAGCCAGGGGGCTAGAAGCAGCTGCCTGTCCCCATCCCCACTTGCTGGGCATCCACAGACAGGTAGGAGGGGAAGATGCTAAGGTTTGCAGGCACAGTTGTGAGCCCTGCTCTGAGCAGTCTGCCCTGAGGAACATCCCATAATGACACCACACTTGTTCAGAGTGGTGAACAACTTTCATTCCCGAGGGGTCCGTAACTCTGAGGTTCTACTGTATTTAAAGCCTGTGATCATTTGTTTGTTTGTTTTGAAGGACCGTGTGCTGTGGCTGGCAGTTGGAAGCTGAGCTTCTACACCAGGCTTGAAACCTAGAAGCCTTAATCAGGGGGCGGGGCTAATCAGGGAGTCCAGGGCTTTATAAAGCAGTGAGCAAGCGACCAGGGAGCTTTGCCAACAGGAGCTGCAAACAGGGGAGTTTGAGAGGGAGTTTGGAAGGGGAGTGCGAAGGGGGCAAGCTATCCTTGCCATTCCTAACTCCTTTAACCCAAACTAAAGGCAGAGGCAGAGCAACCAGGGGGCTACAGACGGGGGAGTGAGTACCTGTTGAGGGGACAGTTTGGCAGTTTGACCGTGTGCTTGATTGTTTCATTGCCTGTTTGAATAGTGTGAATTGGGAGTGCTTTGTTCCAGGCTCTTCTAAAAAGACAGTCAGTCAGCTGCGAACCAGCTGAGCAGCGAATAGCAGAGAAGGAAACAGGTGGAGTTAGCCTGGGAGTTCGCCTGGAGAGAGCCTACTGCGGCATCCCCCTTGCAGGTTTCCCTGAGTAGCTTCTGCCACAAGTGAGGAAACTCTTCGAAGGAAGGGACTATGGATGCTGAGCGATCTGCTGTCGTGACCTGCACAGGATGTGCCATGTTTGTCTTTCTTCCACAGGAAAGAAGCGACTTTGTCTGTACAAAGTGCAAGCTGATCTCCATATTGGAGGAGAAGATTCAAGGTCTGGAGAAACGAGTATCAACCCTGCGTTCCATAAAAGAAAATGAGGAGTTCATGGATAGACGTCAGGATAGGCTTCAGCAGGCACAGTGTTCTGAGGATTCAGAACAGGCTACGCAGTGGGGACAGAAGGCCAGTGAGGATAATTGGCGGCATGTGACCTCCAGAAGAGGAAAGAGTATGAGACAAGTCCATGTACCAGAAACGCATATTCAGATGAGCAACCGTCTTCGTGTTCTCTCCACAGGTACTAGTGCAGAGAGTGGAGTGAATGATACATCTGAGGGAACAGAGCAGAAGGAGACTCCACTGATTGAAAGGCATGAGATGCACAGTCCTAGGGATGGGGGTTCCACGACCACCACTCCCAAGAGGAGGAGGAGGGTGGTGGTGGTCGGGGACTCTCTCCTCAGGGGGACTGAGTCATCTATCTGCTGCCCTGACCGGGAAAACCGAGAGGTGTGCTGCTTGCCAGGGGCTAGGATTCATGATGTGATGGAGAGACTGCCGAGACTCATCAAGCCCTCAGATTGCTACTCCTTCCTGCTTCTCCACGTGGGCACCAATGATACTGCCAAGAATGACCTTGAGCGTATTCCTGCAGACTACGTGGCTCTGGGAAGAAGGATAAAGGAGTTTGAGGCGCAAGTGGTGTTCTCGTCCATTCTCCCTGTGGCAGGAAAAGGCCGGGGTAGAGACCGTCGAATCGTGGAAGTCAACGAATGGCTACGCAGATGGTGTCGGAGAGAAGGGTTTGGATTCTTTGACCATGGGATGGTGTTCCAAGAAGAAGGAGTGCTAGGCAGAGATGGGCTCCACCTGACGAAGAGAGGGAAGAGCATCTTTGGAAGCAGGCTGGCTAACCTAGTGAGGAGGGCTTTAAACTAGGTTCACTGGGGGAAGGAGACCAAAGCCCCGAGGTAAGTGGGGAAGTGGGATACCGGGAGGAAGCACAAGTAGGTGAGTGCAAGAGGGGAGGGCTCCTGCCCCATACTGGACAGCAGGACAATCGGTGAGTTATCTTAAATGCCTATACACAAATGCAAGAAGCCTGGGGAACAAGCAGGGAGAACTGGAAGTCCCGGCACAGTCAAGGAATTATGATGTAATTGGAATAACAGAGACTTGGTGGGATAACTCACACGATTGGAGTACTGTCATGGATGGATATAAACTGTTCAGGAAGGATAGGCAGGGCAGAAAAGGTGGGGGAGTTGCGTTGTATGTAAGAGAGCAGTATGACTGCTCAGAGCTCCAGTATGAAACTGCAGAAAAACTTGAGAGTCTCTGGATTAAATTTAGAAGTGTGAGCAACAAGGGTAATGTCGTGGTGGGAGTCTGCTACAGACCACCAGACCAGGGGGATGAGGTGGATGAGGCTTTCTTCCAGCAGCTAACAGAAGTTACTAGATCACAGGCCCTGGTTCTCATGGGTGACTTTAATCACCCCGATATCTGCTGGGAGAGCAATACAGCGGTCCACAGACAATCCAGGAAGTTTTTGGAAAGTGTAGGGGACAATTTCCTGGTGCAATTGCTGGAGGAACCAACTAGGGGAAAAGCTCTTCTTGACCTGCTGCTCACAAACAGGGAAGAAATAGTAGAGGAAGCAATAGTGGATGGGAACCTGGGAGGCAGTGACCATGAGATGGTCGAGTTCAGGATCCTGACACAAGGAAGAAAGGAGAGCAGTAGAATACAGAGCCTGGACTTCAGAAAAGCAGACTTTGACTCCCTCAGGGAACTGATGGGCAAGGTCCCCTGGGAGAATAACATGAGGGGGAAAAGAGTCGAGGAAAGCTGGCTGTATTTTAAAGAATCCTTATTGAGGTTGCAGGAACAAACCATCCCGATGTGTAGAAAGAAAAGTAAATATGGCAGGTGACCAGCTTGGCTTAACAGTGAAATCCTTGCTCGTCTTAAACACAAAAAAGCAGCTTACAAGAAATGGAAGATTGGACAAATGACCAGGGAGGAGTATAAAAATATTGTTCAGGCATGCAGGAGTGAAATTAGGAAGGCCAAATCACACTTGGAGTTGCAGCTAGCCAGAGATGTTAGGAGTAACAAGAAGGGTTTCTTCAGGTATGTGAGCAACAAGAAGAAAGTCAAGGAAAGTGTGGGCCCCTTGCTGAATGAGGGAGGGAACCTAGTGACAGAGGATGTCGAGAAAGCTAGTGTACTCAATGCTTTTTTTGCCTCTGTCTTCACAGACAAGGTCAGCTCCCAGGTGGCTGCACTCCGCAGCACGGTATGGGGAGGAGGTGACCAGCCCTCTGTGGAGAAAGAAGTAGTTCGGGACTATTTAGAAAAGCTGGACGAACACAAGTCCATGGGGCCAGATGCACTGCATCCGAGGGTGCTAAAGGAGTTGGCCGATGTGATTGCAGAGCCATTGGCCATTATCTTTGACAAATCATGGCAATCGGGGGAAGTCCCGGATGACTGGAAAAAAGCTAATGTAGTGCCCATCTTTTAAAAAGGGAAGAAGGAAGATCCGGGGAACTACAGGCCAGTCAGTCTCACCTCAGTCCCTGGAAAAATCATGGAACAGGTCCTCAAGGAATCAATTCTGAACCACTTAAAGGAGAGGAAAGTGATCAGGAACAGTCAGCATGGATTCACCAAGGGCAAGTCATGCCTGACTAACCTAATTGCCTTCTATGATGAGATAACTGGCTCTGTGGATGAGGGGAAAGCAGTGGATGTGCTATTTCTTGACTTTAGCAAAGCTTTTGATACAGTCTCCCACAGTGTTCTTGCCAGCAGAAAGAAGTATGGGCTGGATGAATGGACGGTAAGGTGGATAGAAAACTGGCTGGATGGTCGTGCTCAACGGGTAGTGATCAATGGCTCCATGTCTAGTTGGCAGCCGGTATCAAGTGGAGTGCCCCAAGGGTCGGTGCTGGGGCCGGTTTTGTTCAATATCTTCAACAACGATCTGGAGGATGGTGTGGACTGCACCCTTAGCAAGTTTGCAGATGACACTAAACTGGAAGGAGTGGTTGATACGCTGGAGGGTAGGGACAGGATACAGAGGGACCTAGACAAATTAGAGGATTGGGCCAAAAGAAATCTGATGAGGTTCAACAAGGACAAGTGCAGAGTCCTGCACTTAGGACGGAAGAATCCCATGCACTGCCATGCACTGCCACAAACTAGGGACCGAATGTCTGGGCAGCAGTTCTGCAGAAAAGGACCTAGGGGTTACAGTGGACGAAAAGCTGAATATGAGTCAACAGTGTGCCCTTGTTGCCAAGAAGGCTAACGGCATTTTGGGCTGTATAAGTAGGGGCATTTCCAGCAGATCGAGGGACGTGATTATTCCCCTCTATTTGGCACTGGTGAGGCCTCATTTGGAGTACTGTGTCCAGTTTTGGGTCCCACACTACAAGAAGGATGTGGATAAACTGGAAAGAGTCCAACGGAGGGCAACAAAAATGATTAGGGGGCTGGAGCACATGACTTATGAGGAGAGGCTGAGGGACCTGGGATTGTTTAGCCTGCAGAAGAGAAGAGTGAGGGGGGATTTGATAGCTGCTTTCAACTACCTAAAAGGGGGTTCCAAAGAGGATGGATCTAGACTGTTCTCAGTGGTAGAAGATGACAGAACAAGGAGTAATGGTCTCAAGTTGCAGAGGGGGAGGTTTAGGTTGGATATTAGGAAAAACTTTTTCACTAGTAGGGTGGTGAAGCACTGGAATGGGTTACCTAGGGAGGTGGTGGAATCTCCTTCCTTAGAGGTTTTTAAGGTCAGGCTTGACAAAGCCCTGGCTGGGATGATGTAGTTGGGGTTGGTCCTGCTTTGAGCAGGGGGTTGGACTAGATGACCAGGGGCTGGATGACCTCCCGAGGTCCCTTCCAACCCTGAGATTCTATGATTCTAGGGAAATCACCTGAAGGCTGTCTGTGCAGTTAGGCAGATCCCCAGCTTGATGCTGCAAACAGCTGCCCCTGATACTTTGCCTTGCTCCTGGTCCCAGTTCATGGTTTCCTAGTCCCCACTCTGCTCCTGACACCTCTCCTGGCCTCTGTTCCACTAACCCTACCTTCGCTGACTAATTTGTCAATGAGCTGCATCGGACTGGAGCCCTTGACTGCGACCTGATCCTTTCGCATGACACTAATATGGGCTGCTGCTTCTGGTCTTGACCCTCTGAACTCCGACTACATTGAGTCGCCTGCAACTCAGATCCCAGCCTCAACCCATGCCCCATAGCCAGGATCCTGATAGCAGGGATGTAATAGACTGAATTAATGGTCATTAAAGAAATCCGTGATAGACAAGCTCTTCACTGTGTGGGGGTATCTGGACATAATCTTGAGAAATCTTGCCTATTAAAAGTGCAGCAAATATTGATTAATTGTAGTAAACAGTGAACTCGAAAGTGCTATGATCTCAAATGGAGTAGGCCTTGTAAAGTGGGCAAATGATACATTTATAGATCCACCATTTGTACCAGTTCAGTCTATTCTTGAATACTTACTTCAGTTAAAGCTATTAGAAATTGCTGCCCACCATGCATTGGTAGATAAGTCAAGTCTTTGTGCATGATACAGTAAATCAATTTATGAAAGGACTTGTCAATATGGATGCACTGATAAAGGGTTCAGTACCATCATAAGATCTCAATTTAGTCCTTTATGCAGCTAATTAAATATCTCTGAGAGTGTTCTTTGTTTCACCTGTCTATTAAAACTGCTTTCATCATAGCCAGCATGTGGGCTAGATGAATGACTGAACTACATGCTTCATGGCTAATCCTTCATTCAGTGTCTTTCATAAATATAAAGTACTGCTTCATCCTAATCCTAGATTCCTCCCCAAGATGGGGACTTCGTCTCAATCAAACTATTAATCTACCAGTATTTTTCCCAAGACCTTATGCTCTTATGGATGAGTTCTGCTATTAGGTTACAAGGAAAAGAGAAAGGGACCAAAGGTAGAGCCTTGAGAAACATTGATGGAGATGGAAGGAGGAGGGACCACTGAAAGACAGTGAAGGGTTGGTTGAAAGGAAGAAAAGAACCAGGGACAGAGTTGATGAGGGAATGAGACAACCTGTTAAAGAAGGTGAAAAGATCAAGGATAAGCACTACTGTCCATAACACTGTCAAGATCCGGCGGGAGGTGTTTTTTGTTGTTGTTTTTTGCTCGTCTGAATCGGCCGCGAGAGGTTTTTTTGTTTTCTTTTTTTTACTCGGCCGAAATGGCGGCGGCAGGAGGGTGCGGGGCCCCACCGTCATTCTTCACGACCCGCTAAAGCCAGACCTGATGGCTATGATGAGTCATTGGAGGCCTTGGTGAGGACAGTTTTGATGAAGCATAAAGAATGAAAGCTAAGTGGAAAGAGAATCCAGTAGAGAAGTAGAAGCAACAGTTGTACACATGATTCAAGAAGCTTACTGATGGGAGATAGGACTGTCCTTACTGAAGTCAAGGGTCATTTTTGAAGGATAGGGGATATTAAAACATGCATGAATGCTGAAGAGACAGCCAGGAATGGGAGGAGGTGTAGTCAAAATGACTCAAATCATGCAACCTGTTCTAGTCAGTTTCACTGTCAAGCTAAGTACAGAGGTAGAGCATCTTAGTAGTGCTCTACCTCTGTACTTAGCAGTGCTGCATCAATAAGGCTAAAAATCATTCCAATGTCTTGAGGTGGTACTTATGTATGTCAAAGTACAGTGGCAACTATGGGCAAGCAGGGAAAATAACTAACTTTAAGAGACAAAACTACCCATTTAATGAATTATTATCCATTGTGCATTTCTTGTTGAACTTTCCACACGATTATAAATCACAAAATTTTAAGCACAACTGCAAATTTTAAAATGAGGGAAAATGCATGCAATGCTTTCCCTTTTTAATATGAGAATTTTTAAAATGTACTTAGCTCTTAAATGTTTTCATGGTAATTTTAAAAATACTATTTTGCATGGTGTGATTTAATAATAGTCTTCCCTCTCAGACTGAGGCTTTGTGACTGCCATGGGTTGACTAGGGGTTAGACTTGCAGCTGCTACTAGAAGATCAAACAGCAGCAATAGCCAGGTAGTTGTTTTTTTAAATCTACTTACAACCAGGCTTATGACTGTTTCTTTTGGCTGTGGATCTTGCCACTATTATCCATGCTTTTTGTCACCTTAGGACTGCAGTACTGCAATGAACTTTAAATAGGGCTGGTACTGTATTTGGCAACCATTTCTTAAGTATTGTTTCCTTTTGTGAATACATTATTCTCTTTTATCTTCACTAATTACTTTTTGTTTCTGGGTTGTAAGGTATTGGTTTTAACTTAAAAACCCCTGAGTGTAGGGTGACCAGATGTCCCGATTTTATAGGGACAGTCCCGCTATTTGGGGCTTTTTCTTATATAGGCTCCTATTACCCCCCACCCTCTGACCCAATTTTTCACATTTGCTGTCTGGTCACCCTACCTGAGTGGCCTGGGACCATCTTGGCCCATTACAAAGAAACCACCCCTCTCTGTTTCTATACTGCTGTAGGTGTGGTCAGCAGAGGTACCTAGTAAGTTGGAGTCCAATTGGTATAAAAGAGGGAGAGCGCTCTGTTAGACCCCCAGACCTTCTTGGAACACTCCTCTCCATGGTATGTAATGGTTTGAGTTTGCTAACCTTTACTGTGTGCTCCAAGACCCATCCTCTCTCCCTCTGTCATTAGGAGTAGGGAGCTTTGTGATGCTGGCTAGTGGGAGGGTATTCAGATGTTTTTTGCTGTTAGAGAGCTCATCTTTCTTTCCATATCTTTGCTATTTGTGTTCTGGGATAAAATGAGTCTTTTTATTCCTTGTATGTAGTGTGTGTTTTTAAATGGAGTTGCTTTGGTGCTCCTTTTGATTGACAGTATAAATCTTAATAAATAAATGGCAAAAAGTTGCTAAGGATAAGAGGATTTTTGTTTTGTAACCAAACCTTTGTTACCAAAGTCACCTTATATTATAAAACAGTATTTTTAAAATCTAATTTCCTTTCAGTATTTTGTGATGATTAGTTTTACATCTACTTCAGTTTGGATTGTTTTCTGACATGGCTTCTCATCCTTGCCTCTCTAATGTGCTCTGTAATCTGTCCCTGCAAGCATGGGAGCAGGTATAAACAGGCCTCCTGCCTACTGTCCATAGTGTTCCAAAGTGGCAGATTTCTCCTTTCATATTTCTAGGTGGCCACAATTGCATCCCAAATCACTGGCCATTCTTGGTCAAAATGGTATAATTCACATTTACCTTTTCCTTTGACTGACATCCTAGTTTGCTAACTGTATTTTAACGAGGTGTATGAAACATGATTATTTCAAAGCTGATACTAGTATCAATGCTTTGTGTCATCTTCAGACTGTGTGTAAGAACATACATATAGTACGTTGACTTAGTCATTGGCTTCTTTTTTTTCCACAGTATATAGAGGTGATAACTTTAGATCGAGTGCATAACAATTTGTTTGGAAAAAGTCTCAAAGTTACTGCACATAATTTAGATCTTTCCTGACAAACTCTCTATATTAAGCTTTAATGATACAGGAAATGCCATGAGTTATTAGGGTTTTGGGAAGGGCCAGGAGACATTGTGTCAGTGATGCCTATAATGCAAATGGTTTCAGGTTATAAAAAGTAAAAAATCTGTACTGCAAATTTCTGTGAAAAGATCCTGTGTAACGGGAAGTCCTTTCAATGGTGTTATGTATAATCTCAATGAACATAGTCTTTCAAAGAAAATATTTACAGTGGGATTTTTCAAAAGCACTCTGACCTGATTCTGCTCTCACTGAGTTCAGTGGGAGTTTTACCATTGATTCAGTCAGAGCAGAGTTAAGTCAGTGCTGAGTATTCTTAAAAATCCCTCCCTTAATCTACAAACAAATTGCACTGCCTCTTCTGCATGATTATGATTCATTTTATTTTGAAGTAGTATATGTAAGGGAAAATGAGGATAATTTAACAAAATTATCCAACTTGCTTCAATAACTAATGAAATCTCTACTATTACAATATTTAACCCTATCCATATATTTCAATATGGCCCATAATACTTGATAACATAATTGATTTAGCAATTTTAATAAGAGGAGAAACACATTTCCATCTGAGCATTTTGATTGTACACTTTCATTGTACACTGAATGGTGGGTTGCCATAGAGCAGTTTTCAAGGAATAATAAAAAGTACTCAAGTTTTCAGGTTAAACCTTTCTAGAGAATGCTTTTCTTTTGTTGTGGGGGGAAAAAATGATGATTGTAGCCATACCATCTTGGGCTGTAATCTTGTGAACTACATAGTGTTGGATCTATTCTATTCAAGGTTTTATAGTGCATTAGCACCATGGTATCTGAGCACTATCTCAAAGTGCAGTAAGTGATCTGAATAGCATCTGTCCTGTGGGTCTTTCCTTCTTTTTCTCTTCTCCTCCTTGGGGGGATAGGGATAGGAATTGTATATGGAATATTGTTGAAGTTAGTGGGTGGGGGTGGATTTGGTATGTATGATGTGCTATGGGTTTATATAAGCAAAGGCAAGGTCAAAGAATTATTTCCTGCATTTGAAATAGAAAGTGGTGAGAAGAGTTGGTTGCCTTTTGGCTAGACCCCCAGGAAAATACAGAGTGCCTAGAAAGTTGTGCTGGTGATACAGAATGAGGGCTGAACAGATGCCCTACAGTAGTATAAGAATGATGTGTGCACTGTACTTTTGAAAGTACTGTTTTTTTATGGGATTTAAAATCAAGATCCTGAGTATGGTAGTCATTGTGGCCCTTTTCCCAAGAAAATGAAATTTGGTCAGGATATTGGGGATAACAACATCCAACCTGGATAATTACATTCTCAATTCTAAATTCCCGCTATACTTTCATTTGGATATGATATTCTTCAGTTCCTTATCTAAACAGCAATAGTATTGCTGTATCTGTTAAACTCTGTCTCATTCTTTTACCAGTGTGGCTGCATTTCAGTGGCAGGTGACCTGACCATAAAAGTATATCTATATATATTGCATCCAAAAACCTGTTAATGCCTTTAGTGTGTCTACAGTCTTTGTAGGATTTTATGTTGTTTCTCAAATAATACAATGTTGCATATGTTTTTTCCCCTACAAACAGAAATACAAATGTACAGTGTAGTCTACTACTTTATATCTCAAAGGGAAGCAATGAAGGGTGTGTGTGTGTGTGTATCTATATCTATATATAATAATGATGCACCTTGTTCACTGCCCATCGTGTAAAAGGTACTTTACAAGGCTGTAGAAAAAACTGCAAAATTACATGATGATGATTGAGAAATGGCATGTAACTACATAACAAAATACTAAATTGTAATGCATATGCACAAGGGGACAAAGTTAAGGGTTGTGCATGCAACCTTAATTCTGATAATTTTAGACTTTTGAGTGCTTAACCATTCAATCTTAACATAGTTTTTATGAAGGAATTTCCTCTGTGACAGGCATGCTTGAGGAATAACATGGATGATTAGCCTGATAAATTTCTCTAGGGCAGACAAGGCCTAAGTGGCAGAATACTGCTATGTTGTTTCTTTTCTGGATCAGTGTCTGAGCTCAGCCTCTGACAGTCCCTACCCAGGAATAGTTGGGGAAGTAAACATGCTTCTGCTGGGCTTTTCTACCCTGTTTTTAAGGGTCATATTCTGCAGTTTTGATGGGAAACTCCCATTGACATCAGTGAGACATTCCCTTTGGGTCAAGTGTAGCATATGGTCCTAACATACGCCAGTCTATGGACTCTAACAAAAATTGTAATTTGGCCCGCTCCATGGAACTTGGTTAAATGCATTTTTATGGACATTTAAGGGGATTTCTAGCCAATACATTATGCAACTCTTTCAATTAAAAAAAAAAAGTAAGATGGAAAATGTGAAGTTTGGAGAAGAAATGGTGTTTTCAAATTGAGGCCTTTATGATATAGCTTTTTTATTTGTTTCCTTGTTCTTTGCTGGTACAAAATCTTTCATTATTTCATGCTACATACAGATGTGGTTAAAAGTTGTCATGTGCAATAAAAGTAATTTCTGTATAAACCTTAATTTCTTTAAAGGCAACAAAGTTGTCATGTGCAATAAAAGTAATTTCTGTATAAACCTTAATTTCTTTAAAGGCAACACTATATTATTTTATATTATTTATAACATATCACTTCTGAAACTGTTTTAAAGATTATATTCTTCTCTTTCTTACAGTCTTTTCAGGGAAGCCAGGGAAGAGCCTACCTCTTTAATTCTGTGTAAGTATGACTACAATTACATACTTTCTATGCAGTATCATCTTTTGGTATGTTCCTCAAATGGGCAAAATACTAACATTAGTAACAGTCACACTTTCATCTGCTCTTTCAAATTCTTTTCTTAATGGACTACGGCCTTATACTGGCAGTCCCTGTTGTTAAGTGTGACTGGGATAACTGGCCTTTCTCAGGAGAATGTTACTATTGTGCAACTTGTAGTCTGAGTCTTCCTTAGTCCTCAGTAGTCACATTTAACTCTTAATTAGAAATAAAACTTTCAACTGCATCTTATTCTAACTGAATTGAGGCAAGTGACACTAAACTGTTTTATTCCAGAAAACTATGTAAGGTTTGAAATTCAAGTAAATTATGTTACTGTAACTTTACCCTGGTGGACATCATCATTATAGCCCAAAGCAAAGCCATTCTTTTTTCAGGTTAACCTTTAGAATGGTTGAATATTGGCCTTGAAAATTGCAGATTTGTCAGAAGCAAGAAGCCAGATTTATCTCAAGAGGGTCCAATTTTTGCAGTAGCCCCTTAACACTGCAGTTCTACATACATGCTTGTTACCTTGCTTTTAGAGATCGTGAACTAATTTTGATTTTTAATATGCTGTCATTAGATTGCATCTCTATTTTTAACTAGCTGAATCGCTCAGAGCAATTCATAAGTAGAATGCAAGTCAGATGTGTCTTGTTTTATTTTTATAGACCAGGTAATTACGGTGAAGATTGAAAGATGTGACTCTACCTTTTACAGATATCTTTATTCTTTTATCTGTAGTTGCTTCATGTAGAATTCAGATGTCAAGCATAGTCAAGAGTACTACAGATCTGGGTAGTATAACAGGTTTAACCAAGTGTTGCCTATTTGACTAGTCTTTTAGGCATATGTTTTTAATTGGGAAAGTTTTCTTTTGGAGCAGTATTCCATAGCTAGATGTTCAAGAGGCATTCCATTGGCTTTTAATATTCACTGTCTGTGATTATTGTATTTTAACCTATGGTCTATAGCATAGAAATATTGCTAAAGCCTTTCCTACATTAGTGTAGTCGCATTGTTACAAATGCCTAGCGTAGAAAAGGAAAGCTGTAATTGGCACTGGTGGAGCTTACCCATTTGAAAGCAGCTAATTCCCAGCATAGGCAAGGCCTAAGTTATAAGTCATCTGTCACTTATTAATATATTGTTTTAAGTACTGTTAAAAAGTTTCCCATTTATCGTGTTTTGTTTTATGTTACTTGATGACATGGGTGATAGTTAACTCATGCTACAAATGACACCATTTCGCAGTAGAAAACGAAAAACAAAATGATCACACTTTTTTCTTCTTGCCTCTTTAAGTATAACCCTAGAACTTAATTTCACAAATATTTGACTAAAAATAGTGGTATATATATCTTGGAGACTTGGTATCAGGGTTCCCTCCCCACTCTGAACTTTAGGGTACAGTTGTGGGGACTCACATGAAAGACCCCCTAGGGTTATTTTTACCAGTTTAGGTTAAAAACTTCCCAAAGTACAAGTTTTCCCTTGTACCCTGAAGAAGGTAACTACTGCCACCACCAAATGATTTAAACAAGAACCAGAGAAAAGGACCACTTGGAGTTCCCCTTCCCCCCAGAATATCCCCTCAATCCCATACAACCCCTTTCCTGGGGAGGCTTGAAAATAATCTCCTAACCAATTGGTTACAAAGTGATCAAAGTCCCAAACCCCTGGGTCTTGGTCTTGGAACAATGGAAAAATCAGTCAGGTTCTTAAAAGAAAGATAAAAATCATCTCTGTAAAATCAGGATGGAAAATACTTTACAGGGCACTTAAATTCAAAACTCAGAGGATCCCCCTCTGGGCAAAACCTTAAAGTTACAGAAAACAGGAATAACACCTCCCTCTTAGCACAGGGAAAATTCACAAGCAAAACAAAAGAAAATCTCATCGCAATGCCTGACTAACTCACTTGTTGCAATATTGGAGACTTGGTTAAGGATGGTTTGAAGGAGATGGATTTCTGCCCAGTCCCTCTCATTCCCAAGAGAGAACACCCACACAAACAAAGAGCACAAACAAAACCTTCCCCCCCTCCCAGGATTTGAAAGTATCTTCTTTCCTCACTGGTCCTCTTGGTTAGGTGCCAGCCAGGCAACTCTAACCCTAACCCCTTACAGGTAAGGAGGAATCCTAGGCTACCCTTAGCTGTATGGTTATAACACTTGGTCTCAGATTTTGCATGAATTATTTCATCTCCAGGAGAAAAGAAGGATGTTGTCAAACAAAAAGCAAGATCTGTCTTGTGGTTTAAGATACTACTATTTCTGTTCTTTGTTACAGGGTAAATGTGGGCTGTGGTCCAGCAGAGGAAAGAGTTCTTTTGACAGGTTTACATGCTGTAGCAGATATCTATTGTGAAAACTGTAAAACCACTCTTGGATGGAAATATGTAAGTAATGTATATAATAATTTCTTTCTTGATCAGACATTCATATATGTAGCAATCCAAAGAAGTTGTCTTTAATCTACTGAGGCACCACCATTCGTTATTGTAACAATGAGTGACTCTTAATCCATTGCATCCACATCCAGCAGGAAAAAAAAATATTGCATTTATAACTAGTGTGTGTAATAGAGGCAAAATTATATTACTTGAATGTTATAGCAGGTTCAACGTCTCACATTTTGAGAATAATAAAGCCAATGTAAGATGTAGGCCCCATTATAGTAGCATGGGAATTTTTTTCTATAGTGCCTATTACCTTGGAATGTAAGTGCCACACACATTTTGGTATTAAAACTTTAGATGTCAAGTTTTCAGATTTCTTTATTTTCTTCTTTAATTAGCTAGCATTTTAAGAAAACAGTGATGTAGTCAAAGCATGATCTATGTTGTTAAATGGCGAGTATATTGTACACTATGCTACAAATCACAATAATTAACTCAATTTTGTGGCTGAAAAGTATTCCAGACTGTTAACATGGTACAGTTTTTGCACTGTGAAAATGTTAAATTCTTCTTTGAGGTGACCTTTGCATATTTCCACTTGTAGGATGTACTCAGTTCAGCTGAATTTCAGAATCTTCTGGAAAACAGCTGCATGTGTTCCCTCTCATAGTAGTAATGAACATCCAGAGCTGAGGTTGTAAAAAGATTGTTTTCTTTGTCTAGTCATGGAATGAAGGAAACCGAAAAGCTACGTTAGAAGGTTCCATTTCCATATACTAAATTTGATTTCTGTCATCCCTTCTCTTACCATGCAAGACTGGTTTGGAACTCAGAACCTATCATATTCTGATAAACACACTCCACACTCTTTAAAGTAATGAAAAACAACACCTGTCCAAAATTTTAAGTTGCTGCTACGAAATCACCAACAATTAAGCTGTGGCTTAACCAGGAAAAAAAAAAAAAGGCACAAATCACAGTCTGAATCCAGCAATCCCAGGGCTAGTTTGAGGAAAGATTGGCCTTAGCAGACCTGTAGTTGACAATATGTAAAAGAACAGACACACACACAATCTTGGCTCTGAAATAAAGTACCAACATGATAATCCTGGCATTCCATAGAAATGACAGTCATGTTAAATGAGAAGTCACGTTAAATGTCTAATGTATCTTGAGAGCTGCTCAAAATATTATACTGATGGGGGTCATAGTAATATCTAGGTAAACAAATATATGTATGTACTATAAATGTTTAATTATAGTTTTATGCATAGGCATGTGCAGTTTTATATTAACATTTTAGTGTGGATTTTATGTAAAGGACACCATATGTGCTAAAAATTAGATATTTCAAGCCGGAAAGAGAAAACATCCATACAAATAAAATATCACCAGAAAGCCTTAATAGATGTTACAAATGTTAATTATCTATTCATTTTTATTTGTATGTCAAAACTGGTAATGAAATAATGTCAAAAACTAACTCTTAACTCAGTATTTTCAATATTTTTATTTTCTTGTTTCTAGGAACATGCTTTTGAGAGCAGTCAGAAATACAAAGAAGGAAAATTTATCATTGAACTTGCCCATATGATCAAAGACAATGGCTGGGAGTAAATTAAAAGCATTTTTTCACTCTGTTTGGACAATATTCTGTGGAACATGCTTTATAAAGACTAATGCAAATGAAAGGAGGATTTTGGCTGAGGTGGCTCTGAGAATATCACTGAACTTTGCAACCTCACAAATGAGTAGTCTAGTTTATGTGGCTCTTTCAGGCCACGTTTGCCTTTTTCTCCTTGTGTAAGTTCCCTCTTTTTGTATATGTATTCTTGTGTGAACAGTTGTTTTGAAACATTTTGGATGACCTTTTTCTAAACCTCAAGTTCTAGAGAAACAGTTCACTAACTGCAAATGAATTTTACTGGTTAGCATCTTTATTTGACCTATGCCTTTAATGCTACCTTTGCTGTGCATGCTTCTTGCCTAAACACCTACACCAAATCTAGCAGAAGACTGATATGAGTTGTCCTGAAGAATGTATGGGCTGGGGGTGTCTTTTTATATGTAGCAATTTCTGATATCTCTGGCAGTGAAAGGGATGCAGTATTAAGAGTATTCATTAATTGCTTTTTAAAATTTGGGAGTACCATAATCTGTGTACATCTTGCAGGCAAGTAAATTAAAGGTACAGTGCTCATTTAGAAATCTTTTCATTGCACTGACTCATATTAGTAGATCTTAAGTTTTGCAAAAAAAGAATACATTAATGGTTCAGTATTTTTAGTGCAACTAATTTACAAGGATACTAAGGCAGTGATGCTGTAGAATATATTTAATCAACATAATTGCATTCCTTATCCAGCAAACTTGTGTCTTGAAGGGAGAAGTTGATAAAATTACAGCCTGCAAGATCAAAGGGCACAAAAATATATGCATCTTGTATTTATAAAAAATCAGTCCGTGTAAACAAGTTTTTGGTACTGTACCTTTTAACAGTAACAGGGACTTGTGCATCAGTGAAGTTTTATGGCTGGTTCCATGTAGCTGTGTAGTCTAATGCACTGGACAAAGAGGTTGTTATAAAGAAAATTCATTGAAGTATTCTGCTTTTGCTACACTTTAACAAAAATATAGTTATTTTTGTGTGACAAGAGGCCAGAGCTTATGAGATGGAAGTTAGTAACAGTACCTGCAGAAGAGTGGGGGTTGGTGGATGGGCAGGAAAGTGTGAAGTTGACTTCATTTCTTCATAAAATAGAATAGCAAGATAATTTTTAAAATAAAAAAAATAAAAAGGGGTTTGTTGGTTTGCTGGATAAATCATCCCCAAAGACATTTTCATAATAAAATTTATATAAAGCTCACATCCTTTCTGTTTTTTGTGTTTTTCCAGCTGCTTCTTAACTGGAGTGACTTAGTAAGAAAGCCTTCTGTGGATGTGTATCCACAAAATTTACTGTGGGGTTTTGTGCATGCACTTTCAGAGAGGTTTAAAAAAAAATAATCTTGTGTCTTGTATTAGTTGCTAACTTTGTTATCAAATGAAAAGTATTTGTGGAGACCTTTTGTACTTAGCTCCCTTAATGCTTGAGGACAAAGTGGTTGGCAACGTCTTTTACATTAACACTACATAAGTACTATGATGGAATGAACAAAATGAAAGCCTTACAGTAGAATAGAAATTAGTTTCCTTTTAATAACTATTTTAACATGGCATTTGTGAACTTTGCAATGTGTGCCATTGCTGCTGCTGTTACATTTTGGGTAAATCTCTGACAGGCTTTCAAAACTCTACTGCACTTTATTACCAGACATCATTCATTTACAAGCATGCCAATGACTAGGAGCAATACAGAAGCTGTACATCAGGAGCTGTGATAATGAACCTACAGAATTTTAATTTTAAAAAGTAGAAATAGTAAAAACCCTTGGGCTTAAGTCCAAAGAACTGGTCTAGTACAACTGGGTCTAATATGGATTTCGTGGGGTGGCTTATACTGCTCCTCCATAATCAAGAATTAGATTGGACCCAGGAGTCCCCTTTATCTGAATGTCATTGGCACAAGATGGCCATCTGGTGCTGCCATCTGTTCAATCTGAAAGAACCTGGAATTCTGTTTTGTTTGGGCTATTTTTCAATTTTCCTCTAGTATAATGTCCATTGCTAACCATGAAAGCACCGAAACACCCATCAACAAGGAGTTTGTGTTGGCTTCAAAGCC
Organism: Chelydra serpentina; assembly: GCA_037349315.1. Classification (NCBI taxonomy): domain Eukaryota; kingdom Metazoa; phylum Chordata; order Testudines; family Chelydridae; genus Chelydra; species Chelydra serpentina. The sequence goes on from JBAIAC010000040.1 coordinate 4,796,003, forward strand.
TAAATGTAACACCCATGAAGATGTCTATAGGAAATTTATATTTTGTTTGTCTGACTACAGACTCAAGAAGAATGACACTGAGTTGAAGAAAAAAATCACCACGACCCTTCACTATAAAAATGAGAGTACAAATTTAAGGTTAATGTTTTCTTTTTAAGAGAGAGAGAACAATCCGTAGTAATATTTTAAATAGTGGATTTGGATGTTTCCTATCGATAAGGTTTTTTTGGTTTGTTTGTTTTTTAAACTAGAAAATATATTCTTAATTTAGATGCTCAACCTCTTTTTTCAGTGCATTATTTATTTGTATTTCAAACTGGACATTTTCACCAAAACCTTAATTACCCTTGATGCCAAAGGTTGGGATTTCATTAAGTGCTTAGCACCTAAAACTTCAACTACTGGCATAAGGAGTTAATGTGAGTTATGTATAATGTTATGGCTTTTAAGAGAACCAAATAAAGCAATATTCTTATTAGTCTTGGGGGGGGGGGTAAGAGGGAGTAGAGAAGGAGCTATAACTAATACAAAATTCCTACTCCACACTACTATGTAATAATTCTTTATGCTTGCTATGATATCTGGGAGTATGTGAACCTTTTTTTCTTATTGTTTGACTTGAGCAGTGATTCTTTGAAACAATTCTCCCATTGTAAAGATGTGGAGAGTTACGCCTAATGGTTTTGGTGAAAGTTGGTTCCAGATATTAGTGGCTGCTGGTTGATGTGAAGAGGTCAGTCTGGTCACTGAACCTTCCAGCAGTACATTAAAAAGAAAAACGTACTTGAAGAGAATTCTACAAAGCATTTTCCCCTCTAACCTTTTTTTTTTTTTTTTTTTTGGTAATATATTAAGATTATATTTAAAGGTTTTGTGTGTTCATTCTGGGCAAGTTTACTTCCTCTCCCACTTGAGCACTTTTGTTACTTGTACTGGTTATTTTTATTGTTGGTCTTAACATTTATTTTGTTTTTGTTTTTTTTAATAAACTGTAACAAAAAGCTTTTGTGAACTCTTGTTTCATGCTAGCTCTTTCTTGGACCAAATGAACCAACTACGAGCTGGCTTCTTGGAAAGAATGTTCATTGGGATACATAAGAATATGCTAGCGAAAAATATACATGTATTGAAAGGATTTTCTTTTGAACCCATAAAAGCTATGGCTGTCCAAAAATAATTACGCATCATAATTTGACATGGTTTTGGAATCTGGTGACACATTCTTCATTGTCTAGGCCCTAAATAGTGGCTGTAACACTGATGTTACAATATTGAGAGTCTGCTTCAAATGCCAATATTCTTTCCTGGGTTTATAACTATGGACACCTTTTTAACCAATGAAAGGCAATACTGTAATTTACAAAATGTTAAGTTGCAAAATTTCCTGTAAACTGTCTGACCGAATTAGGGAGGGCTTGTTGACACATCAGCCTTACCACTTTTGCTGTTTTGGATTTTATTTCTTTCTTTCACTGTGTTGCCATTTTAACATACAGTATTTTATTACCCTCCTAACCATCCATAACCTCTTTTGACTAGTTTCTGCCTGTTGTTAAAAGGGGCCGGAATATGTGAACTTTTTCATTATCTATAAACTATTATAGTGATGTAGGTTGAATTGTAACAGTGCTAATGTAACAGGGTACTAATAAAGTCCTGATTCCCTACTGCAAACTAAATATTTGGCAAGTTTAAAAATAATCAGCAGCCTCGCTGTAACTGGCTTAATTTTCATGCATCTAATCTTATAGCAGCTTGTGGGAGGCATGATTTGAAATTAATTTTATTTCAAGTGAACGATACCTCAAAGTAACAAACAGAAGCAATTAACCCTTTGATTATGGAAATAGTAATATATCCATATTGCTCTCTAACGTAAACTACATTTGTGCTAACGGTGCTCGGTACCATTTCCAATGGACTTGGAAATTTTCCTTTATATATTGCTCTGATTTTTTTTTTCAGATAAGAGGATCATACAGTCAGATTGCAAGACCTGTATCTAGATTGAGATACCAGAGCACCACAAAGAGAGACAAATTTTAACATCCCAGTTGTATGATAATGGGACAAGAGTGGAAGGAAGCTGTCAAATTATTGTTAAACTTGTTGGATATTGTATTGTACTTCATTTAGCACTAGTGTAAGCCAATCAGCAGTATCTATTGTAAAGGAACAGGAATTTCAGAGGTAATTTTGAAAAGGACTGTTACAAATCATCTAAGGCCTAAAGCATGAGTCATAAATGGCAACTGAGTTGTGCCTCATATTGTTTCTTAAACACTTTAAAATGCTTTCTTTTACAGATGACATGGCTGCTTTGCTGTTTTGTCCTAGCAATACTGTATATCATTTGTTGTTTCACTATATTGTATCTGAGGTATCACAATAAAAGTTGTAATGGTTTTGTTGAGTTACTTTTTAACTTTGTGCCATTTGTGCTCAGGGGAATCGTGTTATGCTGTGTGAATACATATTTTAGTTATAACGTCAAGCTAAACATTTGCTTTTTCTTCATACAAATATATTTTCTAAAGATAAGTTAGGATATGTCCCTAGTCAGTGGGTCTCAAACCTCTTGCTCACAACAGTGGAGAGTGCTTAATGGCACTTTCAGAAGCTAAAAACATAGACTTATTTTCAAAAGATTCTGCATAGGAATTGCCTTCTTTTTGAAGGAAGATAATTTGGGGAGCTAAACAGATTGGATGATGCCTCTTTATTTTATTTAGAACACTTGGCCAGCCTGACACAGCAGTCGTGAATTTCAGGGAAATGCAAAAAATGCAGACACTTTATTTCTTTTGTATTTCTTCTTTGGTTAGGAGGAGCTTTTGTGATTCCTCTTTAATCAGAAAAGTTTTTAAATAGTAAACATTAATTTAGACAGCAGCTGAAAACACTTCCGAAGGAATTCAAATGTCTCTGCACTTAATCATTGGAGTGGAGTCACTTTTTTATATATACAATACACAAAGTCTCAACTTTGAGTCAGTAACGGGTATGAGGGAGTTCTGTGAAATGGAACTCAGGCTTCTCTATTTGAGGGTTTATGCCGTCACAGACTTTGTGGAAAGTATAAATCTAAGCTAGCATGTATGTACAAGGATCTTGGAAAGTATGCCGCATCTCCTAGTAATGAAGGACTCTGCAGCATTAATGCCATTAACTGCTAATCTCATTCCCTAGATCGCCACAGGTGCTGGCAGGACACCCTCCACCATCTCTTTTGGGGTGCCTGAGATGGTTGATGATTACTTTTTCAGGAGCTCCAGCAGAAAATTTGTTTGAGCAAAGAGAAAGTTTTGACCATACAACTGGAGAGGAAGATATGGTCTTGTGATTAAAGGAATTCATTTAGAACTCATGTGATCTGAGTTCAGCTTCTGTCTTACCCACAGGCTGCCTTTGTAATTTAGGTAAGTCATTCTTTCAGAATCTCAGTTTCTCTCCTATAAAATGAGACCTCACGGGGTGCTGTCAGCATAAATTCAATTAACATATCTGAGGCACCAGTGCCTAGATAGCTCCTGACTTCCCTTTTGAGAATATGCCCTGGCAGTGTCGGAGCTTCTTAGGGATTTATAGGAGTTTGATCCCTAACATTCAGAGTCTCCCATCAGTCATCGCTTATGCGTTCTATGGAAGAAGTATTCAGAGGTTATTTTAATAGTTGATTAGAATGCCATGTGTAGATACAGATTATAATCTGGATGTGTAGATGTAGATTATAATCTGGCACTCATCAAACCCCTATTTCCCCTTCACAGGAAAATTTTAGGAGATTAAATAGGACCTGCAGCATGGGTTGGAGGTCAGCTGATGTTTAGGTTTTGACAAACTGTCAAGGAAAACAAATTAATTATCTGAGGACACCAACAGAAAGTGTCCAGCTTCTTATCCCCTCATAATTAAACTGACCCCGGTTAGCTCCATCATCTCAATGGCTACCACAAAAGCAAATATAGAAACCAGGACCCCACCCATTTGAGGCTTTATTGGTTAAAATCAACACCTTAATTGAAATAAGTACTATGTATTCATCAAAATGAGCCACTCACAGAGGCCCAGATCCTCAAAGGTATTTAGGTATGCTAAATGCCTTTGAGGATGATTCTGGACTAGGGTGACTACTGGCCCCTTTCAGAGGAAGCAGGATCCAGTGCATCTGTGATTAATTAGCTGCCTTCCAATTGGGTTTAAAAGAAGGCACCTGGCTATAAAAAGACTCAGTCAGGAAAGGGGCAGAAATACAGAGAAGAGAAGGAAAGAGCTGCCTGAGGAGGAAAGGGTGAAACAGGATCAGCAGAGATCTGGTCTAGAAAGACATTGTGAAGAACAAAAGGTAAGGAACATTCTTGGTGAGGACTTCTCAGCTGGGGTTCCCCAGTCTTGGTTTACAGGAGACCTTGTGCAGACGCTTCTAGGAACAAGGGGAAGACCCTGCCTGGTTAGAAACTGCCAAGCCTGAAACAAGATGGGGGAGCTGGAGGATGAATCCTAGGAGCTGCATAGGACTCAACAGGCAGGAAGGCCTGAATTAGTGGAACACTTGCAGGAAGTCTCCTTGCAGCAGGCCTCTGAGTGGAGGACTGTGGGAACGGGAGACCAGAACAAGAGGCCCTTTCCAAATGTAAGGGGACTGTTACCCACACTGAATGTTAGCAGGGGGATATTTTGATTGCTAGCTCCCAGTACCAAAAGGGGAAGGGTCGATGGGAAATCAGGACCCTGAGACTGACAGGCCCCAAGAGCAATGGGGAGAGGCCAATGCTCCAGGTCAGCCTGATTGACAGGGCGGGCAGGCGAATCAAGGAGTCAGGAGGCCAGCATGGATCCCGTCCTCTGTGTGAGCTGGGGTTGCCTGAGTCAGACAGAGTGGGGCTGAGCTAAGGAGAGGGCAGAGGCCAGAGCTGGGCTGGGCCAGATCCAGAGGGGCCAGAAAAGCAGCCCAGAGCGAACAGACCCTGTGCTGAGAGCAGAGGTGCAGCCCCAAAGCCAGAGCTCAGCCCAGAGAGACCGACCTGCCCTGGGAGCAGAGCAGCAGTAACCAGAGCCAGAGGGGCCAGGGCAGCAGCCCAGGGAGCTGGAGGCAGAGCAGCAGTAGCCGGGCTGAGGCAGAGCGGTGGAGCTGGGGCCGAGGCAGAGGAGCTGGGGCTGGGGCTGGAGCCGAGGCAGAGCGGCGGGGCTGGGGCTGGGGCTGGAGCTCAGGCAGAGCAGCGGGGCTGGGGCTGGGGCTGGAGCTCAGGCAGAGCGGTGGAGCTGGGGCTGGAGCCGAGGCAGAGCGGTGGGGCTGGGGCTGGAGCCGTCTGGAGCCGGGTGCGGTGAGCAGCTGGGGAGAGCGAGCAGGGGGGACCCTGGGCAGTGGGCCCAGCGCAGGGAGACGCCTCAGCCAAGAGGCTCTGTGGGCAAGACTTGCAGGGGGATCTAAACCCCGACAGGGCGGGGGCGACGCTGGGAAGAAGGGTCCTGCCACCCAGAGCCTGCGAGCGTGTGGCCACCGCCAGAGCAAGTGTCCAACCCACAGCGTCCCTGCGGCACAGCCAGGGCCTGAGAAGGGGCCTGGGACTGACAAGGAACAGACTGTGAACTGCCCTGACATTGCAGAGACGCTGTTTGTGGTGTTCCCGGCCACAGAGCGGGGTGATGTGTTTCCTTTAACCTTTCCCGTTTTTCCTTACTCATTTTAAAATTAATTGTTGATTAATTTGCATTTGCTTTAAATTGTATGCAGTGATCAGTGGGTCAGGGAAGCCTCCAGTGCAGAGAGAGCACCCCGGAGTGGGGACACCCTAGCCCCTGACCTAGGTGGTCACAGCAAGGTTGGGGGTTGAGCCCCCAGGAATCCTGGGCCCAGCCTTGTTGGGGTTACGAGGACTCGGCCAGACAGGAGAGTGCAAGGGGAGTCCTCGAGGGCAGGGAGGCCTCTGGGTAAAGGAAGTGGGAGCGAGGACTCCGATCCTTCCGCTAGCCCATTTCACCGGGGTAGTGCAGAGGCCAGGAAAGTTCCCCACAATAGTGGGACTATTCCCCCGCTTACACAAAGTAGGGGAAGGAATCTCAGGCAGGGAGGCCTGGGTAAGTGGTACATTGTGGGGAGCTCTCTTGTGGGAAACCTGACTTGGGGCTACGGGAAAAGTGTCACAGGAACAAAGCGGCTTTGGGAGCTCTCCAGCAATGGCCTGGAGAGTGGAGGCCTGGGACAAAGGCAGAAAGAATCTGGGGACAGCCGGGTTAATGACTCCAAAAGATGAGCTGGAAATGACATTGTGCAGGAGATCAGACTAGATGATCATAATAGTCCCTTCTGACCTTAAAGTCTAGGAGAACGGAGAAGGGTCCATTTGGAGCCTTTTTTACTCGGAATTTGGGAGAATGGTTTTATCATGAGGGTTCTATGGACTATTGAGCAGGCAGAGGAATAAATAAATCATGCCTAGAGGAAAGCTTTAGAATTGAACATGGAGAGAGACTGCTCCTTTTATGACTGGACCAAGGGGAAACTAAGGCAGGTGCACCTGTCATGGCAGGGTGACACGGGGGCGCACAAGGCAGGGCTGGCCCATTGCAGAGCCCTACCTACAGTCAGTAACAAATTCCTTTAATCAACCAGTTGATTAAACTAGTTAAATTTTCAAAAATGCTTCAGCTGATTTGAACAGTTGTCCATTCTTTTGTGTATTCTAAATGGGTACTTCCTTTGTGTATTGACTGAGTCTTATCTATACAAGGTATTAATGGAACTGGAAAATATGCTTCCTAGAATGTAAAGTGTGGATGGTTCAAGAAAGCTACCAGTTCTTCAAGGCTTATGAAGCATGGGCTTTGTTGTGGGTTTTTTGGGTTTTGTTTTGGTGTGGGTTTTTTTATTTGTTTGGGGGGCGGGGGTTGCATTAGGAGGGGAGATGCACACCAATGGTGCTAGATACAAGTATTTTGAGTGTGAAGGATTTAAAATATCATCCTTTCTGGAAAACTGCCTACATTTGAAATAGGCTAAAATATATAGTTGAACCCATTTGTTCTAGTTCCTTAGCATTGTAAATTGTTGCTGGTGGCTTGTGATATACAAGAGGTCAGATTAGATGATCAGATGGTCCCTTCTGGCTTTAAACTCCATGACTCTATGTAACCTACAGTGTCATTGTTCATAGCTTTGTATTCAGTAATATGCACTATCGGCCATCCTTCAATTGTTCTAGTTTGTGCGTTTTCCTTTGGGTGGAGGAAAGGAAGTGACATTATGTCCTTGCTGAGGCTAGAGGCCAGCCAGGACCTCTTACATAGATGTTTTTTCTCCTTATGTAGCTTTGCCAACTTTGAAAATACAGTGATGGCTGAATGCTACAACATTGGATCAGGATATAACCCCTTTTGAACTGCACAAGAATGAGGAATGTCTGCTTGCCATGAATTCAGCTCAGGTTCACTCTGCGCCTCTCCAATAATCTCTCATTCTGTCTCACAAAAGGGTGTGGGATTCTTTACATTTGAGTAAAATTCTGTTTGATCTTACAATGGAAAAACTATTTCACTGCTGCATATATAATTTAGAGTAATTCAAACATCTTCTTTATAACTTTTTCTGGATTCAGTCCCCAATGAGAAAAAGTACCTTTGATGTGTTTTGAGAAACTGGTTTAGAAATGCCATTAATGTTTGAAACTTAGATACTTTCACTATTTGTATGGATGCAACAGAATTTTATGATAAAAGTTGATAGAATGTATATTAATTTTGGCAAAAGAGAGAGAATCTGAGCTACCTACATGTTTCCAAATGATGGAAGGGTCCATTTGGAGCGAATATAGTACTTTTCATACTCCAGGCACCTCACAATAATAACACATTAGGTATTGATAGTGCAATGACTTTATATAGGCAGCTACATCAGCCATTATATGCTCAGCAAGGTGCTATAGTACACTTTAGCAATCAGCTCAACATCACCAAGAGAACTGGAATGTTATCTATTCTCTTTGAAAATTGCACATAGGATATTTGACTTCCAGCTGGACAGTCAGTCATTAGGGGGTAGGGAACTCAATCACCTTTCACTAACCTTGTATGAGAATGCAAACTGTTCATCTTAAGAAATTAACCCCTGCATTTGTCACTTGGTGGAAAGCCCTTGTCTTTACACCTTAAAAATCTCAGCCATGAGGCTAGCCTATGGTAATATATTACAAAGTCTCTATTTACAGATGTCTGATTATTCTAAATGGGGTGTCAATAGTGACTACAGCTTAAGCAGTTAACCCAGTTAGAGCCCTTCTCAACGGCTAATCTTGTCCAAGTGTGGAGTTTATCATTTTTTGCCTTCATCTGTTGATGTCCCAGTCTTCCACAGCCTGTGGAACAGCTGAGTAACTGTGTCTGCAACTGACATAAATACCTCTCTTTGGTGAGCAAGACCGCTATGGATTCATTGGCTCTGAGCAATGTAATTCTTTGGCTGTGGAGCATCTTTTGAACAATGTGATATTAACTACTACTTCTCTTGTAAAGACTGGCCCATTTAAGATTATTTGCTCATTCATTTTTGGCGATGTCACTAGTTGGGACTCGGAAGCTGAACACAGTGAAGGCGGCAGACTTTAGGCTAGTGGTCCCCAACCTTTCTGTGGCCAAGAGCACATTCATCCCTTCATCAGAGTGTGGTGGGCAGCAACGCTTCTCGGCAGCACTTTGGTGGTGACGGTTCTCTGCTGGAAGCGCTGCGCAGCAGCATTTCGGCAGGAGCTTATCCACCAGAAGCGCTGCGCAGCGGCATTTCAGTGCTGACGCTTCTCTGGCGGATGCTCCTCTCCTCTTCCTTCCTTGGCGCTGGCCCTCACGGCAGGCACCCATAAATGCCTCGGTGGGCACCATGGCGCCCACGGGCACCGCGTTGGGGACCATTGCTTTAGGCTCTGAGATGCTTCTACAGACAGAAGAGGTTAGTCTGTGGTTAAGTTACAAGCCAGAGTAGTCAAAAAAAATTGACTTAAGTACAGACTAATAATTATGGGAAATAGGTAATATGCTTATTAATCTTTTCATGTCATGATTTCATGAAATAATGGGCTATGCTGTGGACATTCTGGCTTCTGAACATTAAATCTGAATTTTCTATAGATAAATGTTACTGCTTAACTTCAGTCTTGGGCCAGATGGCATCTAGGTTACAGATTTCTAGAGCTCTGCCTTGAAGGGTATATATAAATAATAATACATAGCATGTATATCACTTGACCTTAAAACTTGACAATCTTCAGAATGTCTTTTATAAGATAGAAATGAATGATTACCATCTCCATTTTCCACATGGGGAAACTTAGGCAGATAAGTGGCTTTCCCATGATCACATAGGGAATTGATGTCAGAGTTTTTTTCCCTGTCCTTTTCTTCCAACTCGGCTTCTTTACTTGCAGTGCATTACTAGTCTTCAGAATTATGAAACGTTTAAATAGCAAAAATGTACAAGTTCTTAGGATCTTTTGCTAGTCATGATATTTTAAGCAATATTTCTTTTTATGCAATTGATCTGTCTCATTATTTGGATTTATATTCGCTCATTTGCTGTTACTGTCTCTTGGTTCTCAAGTATTTTGTGTGTTTTAGTCTACTGGAGAGGAAGCGGACTCAAGTTCTCCACCATTCTCACTCTGAATATAAACCATATGCCTGAGCCAGCAGGGAACTTGCAAATGATACATTCCTGGGTTGAAGGAAGTCTCCTAAATTGTAATCCAAGTCACAGAGCAGCTCAAGTTCACCTTTAACTCTTGCTGACAATCCCATACTTCACTATATTAGTTATTCCTGTGGTATTGGAAAAGCTGATTCATCTGCTTACCCTTGGGATTTTCTCTTGAATAACTCTGCTTTCACACAAGCCTGGCAAAAATCAGAATCCCTTAGTGCATGGGATCTCACAGTTTTCCATAATGTGGATCACCCTTTGTTAAAGACTAGCTTGTGGATCACCTTCCTTCATTAAGCAAGCTTGTCTCCCACTCATGACTGAGCAGAGCACCTCCTTTTTCCACTGGCAATCAAATAACATCCCTATGACAACTAAAGCAATTGCTTAGACAGTAGTAATAATAATAAATCTGTTTAGCAACTTTTAATGCAATGGCTGGACTCAAAGAACCAGAACCATGTGACTGGCTAGGACTCTGCTGATCACCAGCAAGTGCTGTGTGACGCACAGGTGCTTCAGATCCCAGTTTTTGAGCCAGTGTGCTAGTGGCACTTTACCATCATCAAGCATAGGAAAATACAGTGATCTGATCTCCTAACAGGAGAAATCTCTCTACAAGACCCAAGTAAGCGTCTTCGCTCCCTCCACCCATCTGTCACTCTCTCACTGAGCAGTCTTGATATTCAACCAAGATGGAGAAATTGGCTATTTTTCAATACGAGCTACCACTCTTTCGGCAGCATGCCCAGCTTATGTTGATATTCCCTTTTCTGTGCTGTGTTGCATATACACATGCTAATTCTATCCATAATATGACTTGCTCCTCAGAATCTGACAACCCTTTGTTCAGGGATTTTTGTACTTCCCTCTGATAAATAGGGTTTTCCTGCTCTTAAAGTCTCAAGTGTGCTGTATACGCAGGATCTCAATCAGCTGCTTAGTAGTAGTATTTAGCTAGTGATTTTATTCTCTTGGTGTGTGAACATATACAACTGATCACCTGTCCCCTGCATTCTATTATGGAAGGTGGGCTGTGATCAAAATTGTAATAAAGGTATGTTGATCATACAACATACATTTCGATTGGAAGCAGACCTAGCCAGAATCAGAATAGTCCCTTTAAGTCTGTTCCCAGAGGGTGGGCAGAAGAATGGAGCAGAGTTTGTTGAACAGCTCTGAGAAGGGGAAACTGAGGGTAGGGTGCTGCAGTGCAGTATGAGGGGCATTCTGTGGATGTAGTGACCCTGGAACAATCCGCATGCTAGACGGCAGTCTCAGCACACCACCAGTCTAAGTACTGTCAAGTTTCTGAGCTGGATTTCAGGAGTTGGTGTGTTATGGACTCTAAACCCTGTTGTGTGACAAAGGGAATTTGTTCAGTGAGATGAGCATTAGTGGGCAGAATCGTTGGGCCGTGTTAAATCTCTGAGACAGGTCTCCCACTCTTGTTCATCTGCAGGCTGAGAGGCGAAAGTGTCCATATTATTAATCCTGCAGCCAGCCATATTCCTAGATTCAGATTAGAAAAATGACACGTCCCCTGCCTGAATAGAGACTGGAATGTTGTTTAGGAGCTCTGGACAGCTCAAAACCCATCACTTCCCAGTAGTTCTCAGCCTCCTTCCCTACTTCAGCACACACTTTGGTTTAGGAAAAGTGCTACAGTATTTCTCCAGACTCCTGTAAAATCGTTTACTGTTGGTAGGGTGACCAGACAGCAAGTGTGAAAAACTGGGACAGGGGTGGGGGGTAATAGGAGTCTATATATGAAAAAGACCCAAAAATCGGGACTGTCCCTATCAAATCAGGACATCTGGTCACCCTAACTGTTGGTGGTGTTTTGCATCCCTCACTGCTCAGCAATCGCCCATACCAGCTATGGCCTAAGGGGAGCAAAATAATCACTGTTCCCATCTAACTATTTGCCATTCACTAGCTAGCGCTTCAGTCATGCCAGCACTCAAACAGGTGCTTGACTTGACACACACACCTAGTCCCATTGAGTTCAAGGATCCCCATTCATTATCACCTGACACCTTATGCAGTCATTTGCACTTGGGCAAAATGGGTGTAAAACACTCCCGAATGAGAGTGATGAGCATTTTGTGCCCACTGTGCACTAATATGAATTGAACCACATTTGGGCGCAAGAGGGCTATTCCCCTGTATATATTTAAGCACATGCAAAAGGGGCCTAGATACCAGGTATGTCATAGCCAGCTGCTGCTTTCCCTCTTGCAATAGAAGGCCCCTTGGTCATGGGTCCCAAGACTTTTGATCCATGGCAGGAATGCATCTGCCAGGGCACTCACAAACCGTTATTCACTCTCACATCTTTTTTTCTCGAGATAGTCTGGAGACTGCTCCTTATTCATGATCTGAGTGGATGGCTGTACCTGTAGAATGGACCACAGACAGATGTGCACAAAACCATTCTGCTTTGTAAACAAACATTAACTTCTTTCCCTCTCAGAAAAATCTGTCAAAGTGCACTGTACTTTCCCCAGCGGAAATAAGTATTTATTGTGGTAATAGCCATTGCATTAATTAACTCAGCTCTGTTTTGTTTTTGTTTTTTCCTATAGAATCATAGATATAGAGGACTGAAAGTGACCTTGATAAATCATCTAGTCCAGTCCCCTGCACTGAGGCAAGACTAAGTATTATGTAGATCATCCCTGACAGGTGTTCGTCTAACCTGTTAAAACCTTCGATGATGGAGATTCCACTCCCTAGGTAATTTGTTCCAGTGCTTAACTATCCTTACAGTTTGGAAGTTTTTCCTAATGTCTAACCTAAATCTCCCTTGCTGCAATTTAAACCCATTGCTTCTTGTCCTGTCCTCAGTGGTTAAGGAAACAATTTATCACATTCCTCTTTTATAACCGTTTTCAAGTATGTAAAAGGTTATCATGTGTGTCGTCCCGTCCCCCCCCCCCCCCCCCGGCATCTCTTCTCCAGATTAAACACAACCAATTTTTTTCAATCTTTCCTCATAGATCATGTTTTCCAGACCTTTAGTCATTTTTGTTGCTCATATTATATGATGGGTAATATTTTCAGAAGCTCTTAAGTGACATAGGGTCAGACTTTCAAAAATATTTAGGCACCTAGAGGGGCAGATAGAGAGCAAACCTTTCTAAATGCACTGGAGGGTGGGGGTGGAGCTGACACCTGGCAGAAGTCCTGGTCAAAGAGGTGCATTTACAGCACCCTCTGCATATGGACAGGCTGGGGATTAGATGTAATTCTGGTGGGAGCAAATTCCAGAAGTCAGGACCGGCAATTGAGTGTTACCATATATAGACGTTCAGTGCTGTGGGGTGTTTTGCAAGACCAAATCCCCAACAGTCTAAAAAAAGCTTACGTCAATTTTAAATACACACAGAAAGCCAGACAGTGATATATCACAGTTGTTTTAAACACAAGACAAAGCCCTGTGTGTATTTTGTGTATACCCTGCACAGAAGGGTGTAACCCACGGCTCACATATCCTGGTAACTATGCTGACACAGGCTCACACTGGAAAATTAGGCAATGTTTCCTTCAGATCAGCTTGACTGTTATTACAGTGGCTAAACCTGGTATGCCTGATAAAGTCACAACTCTCCGAACATCTGCCTTTTGGGGCTGGGGACACTTCTACACATACACAACTTAATCTCCTTAGAGTCCTGAATTAATCATCTGTCTTTCACTGGCAGGCAAATATGTATTAGTGGGTTTGTGTTCTGATTGGATGAGATGGTCTGCTTAACGAGGCAGTATAATTGGTATGACTAGAAATCTGCTTGTGTTTCTGTCTGCTTCAGCTAGCTTTCTCCTCCTGGATTTTGACATTGTCTCTAATAATCCAAGGGCTGCAATATTCCACTTCCTTGTTGTTCCTGGATCATCCTCCTTGTTCACGCCATTGTCAGACAGAATTCCTGGATATTTGTGAGACCAGAATTTAATGGTGGTCCATTAGCTGGATGATGGTAGGTGATCGAGAGTGATGCACTATCTGCACTCTGCCCCCATTGGGTAAGAAACACTTCACATCCATGCCAGAGCTGAGCACAGCCAGCCGAAAGCACTGGGGGCCCAATGTTGTCTTTATCACCAGACTTCCTGCCTCATATGTAGCAATGTACTCTCACAGCTACAACAGATCTGCGGCTGATGTGTGTCATTAAAATCTTCCTGCAAAATTTCAGGCCCATCATTTTATATAGTGAGTGTTGTCCTGTCGTGCCATAATCAAACAAAGTGAGATCCTACTATAGCATCAAAACAACAGCCCTCCTTCCCCTGGAAGTGGCATACATCTATGGTATGCTCTGTTCCTATTTCCCATTCCATTAGTCCAAAGGCAGCCTTTTTTTTTTTTTTTTTTTTTTCCCCCCCCCCTCAGTCTAAGCTCAGAGAGAGCTTTCAAAGTTGTGGTGCCCTGAAGCACAGTTGAGACAACGTGCCCCAGATGGGGTCACCAATGAGAAATTTTCACATGATTTTCACTCCTTCCCTAAGAAGTCACTTTTCTCAGGTGCCCTCTGGGGGTTTGGCAGAGCCAGGCTCAAAGTTTGCTACATCTAGGTGCTGAGCACAATTTAGCTCACTTAGGAACTGGATTTCTTTTCATCTCCCTCCTCCCCCAATCTCTCACGGTGACCAATTCTGTCCCTCTTTCCCCCCTCCCCCCCCCCCCCCAAAAAAAAAAGTGGTTCATTAGACAAGTCACTTCCATTTAGCCTTCTGGGTTTCTCAAATCCAGGCATGATCACATTGATGGTCTTTTAAAATCCATGTTCCATCACTTTCCCATGTGGCTGTTCCTCACTCACTGGGGCAAGCCATTACACGTGTGTTCCAGATGTTGCACTGGCTTCCTGTTTACTTCAATGTGTACGAATAGCCACGGCACTTCTGCTATAACAGCTGTAAGATCTGAACTCCGGAGGAAGGATGACTTTGATGGAGTATCCTTGACTCTGGCACTTATTCCCTGTGTCAGCTGGCCAGCCCTGGAACTTGGTATGATGTAAGGCCCTTTTCTGTCATCAGGCCTTTTGCAGCACTCTGGATCAATGAGAGGAGAGGGCATGTTTCTTTAGTTAGTGGTTGCCACTGGAATTCTGGGAATTATACAACTGTTGGCACTGCAGTTTGCTGTAACTAGGTATATCAAAGCCTCAAGTGATGAGTGGAGGGTTTGGGGTTTTATTTTTATTTTTTACAGTTCTAACAGTAAATAAATACTTTAAAGTATTTATGTTTATTGATATGGCCTTGATATTCTGTAATGTTCAATAGTCCAAAGCATAAGTATTTGCTTTGCTAGAGTTGCTTGTTTAGCTAACAGTTGATAGAGCACACAAAATTATTTTCTCTTTGTCAACACTACTAATTTGCCCCCTCTGTGGCCCCCATGACTGTTGTCGGCTGCTTGTCTCCCAGCCAGGGTGGTGATGTAGAATGACCTGCAACTTCTAAACTAAATAACTGAACTGGCTTAATGCTAAAAAAATTTCTTCTGCAAATATTTCCTCTTGTTTTTAATGAATTTGTTTCAGCCTCACTTGCATCTCTTTTTGTGCTCTTACTTTCCACCAATAATCAAGCTTTATTGGCAGGAGCACTGTCCCCAAGTGACCTCTGTGGAAAGTGAATTTTACATTCATATACGTATCTGACCAGTTGCAACTAAACAATACAGATGGAACAGCCACTACCGTCAAGAGAGAACTTTTGCAACCCATCCACAAAGTTTTAAAGCAATTGGGGGTTTCCTGGTTGATAGCCCATAAATAGAAAATGAAGCTAAATCTGTTTCATATTATTCCTTAGAAATTATTTGCTCCTCTCTAGTAAACCGAACCAGCATTACCCTGGCACTTTTCCAATGGCCACTAAAAATAGACTTTGATCTGATATCTCTTACTAGTCAAAATTTACACTGTTGTTAATACATAACTTTTCTGACTATTTTCCTTGTGTTCACCTACATTAATCCTGAAACACTGAGCAAGCAGATGCCCACTTCTACTTGTTGTGATGCTCCAGCCTCCACATAAAATATAAACAAATACCTTTTCAGTAGAGCAAAACTCTCTACTGCCTTGTCTGGCCTCTGTGAAATCAGGGAACTTATAGCTGTCTGAGTATCAGAAAGTAACCAACAAACAGTAAAATCCATCCTGCTTAGGCTGGAGATTACAAGGTATATACGGGGTGGGGGACCTCAAAATAGTAGGTTCTTCTTCGAGTGCTTGCTCATATGTATTCCAATTAGGTGTACGCGCCGCGCGTGCATGATCGTCGGAAGATTTTTACCCTAGCAACACTCGGTGGGCCGGCTGGCGCCCCCTGGAGTGGCGCCGTTGCGGCACCTGATATCTACCTCAGCCGGCCCAGCGCCCTCTCAGTTCCTTCTTACCGCCCGTGATGGTCGGATCTGTGGAGCAGCATAGCTGATCTCCACCTCCCTAGCTTAGTTAGCACTCGATTAGCATTGTTAATGTTTTAAGTACTTTAAGTAGTTGTTAATAGTTTTGATAGTTGTAAGAAGTTTAGTTTAAATACTAGTGCGAGATAAGGGGCTTTTCCCCTTCTCTCGCCTC
The DNA here is from genome assembly GCA_037349315.1 of Chelydra serpentina. Taxonomy (NCBI): domain Eukaryota; kingdom Metazoa; phylum Chordata; order Testudines; family Chelydridae; genus Chelydra; species Chelydra serpentina. The sequence continues at coordinate 4,812,293 of JBAIAC010000040.1, forward strand.
TGGTACCGGGCTCATGCCTGGTTCACCAGGATTCAAGCCGTCGGCTGGCTCCAAGCCAATGCCTACGGGGGACCCCCCCCCCACGACTCCCGTTTGAGGCGCTGGGGGATCCCATCTCGCAGATAAGTGTCAGGTCTCCAAGGCTTTTAAGCCTAGAGCCAAGAAGGAGCGGGGCTTTCGCTTAAAGCAGCTCCTAGTAGAACCGACACTTGGCCCGAGGCCGGGCCCACTGTGCCTCAGCAACAGACCCCGGGGCTGGCACCGCCGGACGCCGCTGTAGCTGCAAGTACAAGCCCTACCGGCCCAGACTTTCGGCCTGGCGCCAGCACCATCGGCTCCCGGTACCGCAAGGTCCGTCGAACTTGGTGGCCGTGAGCTCCCCGGTACAACCCGAGGTAGAGCTAATACTACCGTCCAGACCGGCACCGGCCCCAGCGACTCCGGTACCGCAAAGTCTGTTGAGCTCTGCGCCCCAGGCGAAGACTCCGGCACAGATGACTCCTGCACCCTAAGGGCCGTCGACCTCGGTGCCTGTGCGCTCCCCGGTATGCACCGAGGTAGAGCTAATGCGGCTGGCTGCATCGGCACCAGCATCCGCCAACTCCGGTACCGCCAGGGCCGTTGAGTTCCGTGCCCGACTGAGGCACCGGCACCGTCACCTCCGGCACCGTACGAGGGCCGTTGAGCTCGGTAGCCGCCTGCTCCCCGGTATACACCGAGGTAGAGCCAACGCTGGCGCCTGCATCGGCACAGGCAGCCTCAACTCCGGCACCGCCATGGCCGTTGAGTTCCGTGCCCGACTGAGGCACCGGCACCGTCGCCTCTGGCACCGCAGGAGGGCCGTTGAGCTTGGTAGCCGTCAGCTCCCCGGTATACACCGAGGTAGAGCCAACGCTGCCGCCTGCATCGGCACCGGCAGCCTCAACTCCGGCACCGCCAGGGCCGTTGAGTTCCGGGCCCGACTGAGGCACCGGCACCGTCACCTCCGGCACCGCAGGAGGGCCGTTGAGCTCGGTAGCCGTCAGCTCCCCGGTATACACCGCGGTAGAGCCAACGCTGGCACCCGCATCGGCACCGGCAGCCTCAGCTCCGGCAACGCCGGTGCCGTCGAGTTCCGCGCCCGACGGAGGCACCGGCACCGGCGACTCCGGCACCGCAGGAGGGCCGTTGAGCTCGGTAGCCGTCAGCTCCCCGGTATACACCGAGGTAGAGCCAACGCTGGCGCCCGCATCGGCACCGGCAGCCTCGACTCCGGCACCGCTAGGGCCGTTGAGTTCCGTGCCCGACGGAGGCACCGGCACCGGCGACTCCGGCACCGCAAGAGGGCCGTCGAGCTCAGTGGCCGTGCACGAAGATTCGGCACCGGCGACTCCGGCACCGGCGACTCCGGCACCGCGAGGTCCGTCGAGTCCGTGGCACTGAGCTCCCTGGTTCGCACTGAGGTAGAGCTAATGCCGCTGACTGCATCGGCACCGACCCACTCCGGTACCGCAAGGTCCGTTGAGTTTCTCACCGTAGGCGAACAGACCCGGCACTGATGCACCGCAAGGTCTGTTGAGCTCGGGGGCCGTGAGCTCCCCAGTACGTACCGAGGTAGAGCTAATGCTGCCGCGAGGCACGTCTGCCATGCTGTGCCCGCTACCGCACACCGGAGCTGGCCGACACCGATCCAGCTCCAGGCGGACCCCCAGTCTCGGCACCGCTCGCAGTCTCAGCCCCCGATCCCCATCTCGGCGCCGGTCGCACTCGCGGTGCCATTCGAGATCGGCCTCTATATACAGCCGCTCCCGGCACCGCCTTCGATCCCGGTGCCGGTCGAAGCGCAGGTCCCTGGGAAGCCGGTCCCGCAGCCGATCGATGAGATGGCCCCCTTCAGGGTCCAGGTCGGGCTCTCGGCGCCGAGACATGTGTCAAGGGCACCGCCGGCAGGAGCACTCCGCTCCACCCTGGACCTTCCGCTCCGCATTTAGATCCCCTCCCGCCCCAGACAGGGAGTGGTTGCCATATGGACCAAATCCACGGGATGGATTGTCCTAGACGCTGGCTGCAGAACGCACAGAATTCTGCCCAGAGACCACATCAGTGGTATTCCTGGACACTGCGGTCTTATTACCAGGACCAAGGCGTTCCTTCCACAGCCTCCCAATCGGCCCACTCGGAACCCCGAGTGACAGGGGCCACAGTATCCCGCCCTTCCCTAGAGGAGGTGCAGCAGATAGTGGAGCTCCAGGGTCACGTGGTGGTCATCCTCTTGGCTGACACCCTTGCCAGGCTAACCCTGCCTTTCGCACATACGTTCCAGACCAACGCCACTTCAATCTGATGATCTCCAGCTCGATTCCCCCCACTGCCGGGGGGGTTGAGAAAAGATATATGGCGTCCTCAAGGTCCTGTGAGTACGTACACTCTCACCCCCAACCGTGCTCCTTGCTTGTTCAATTTGTGAAGGAGAGGCACAGCCAGCAGCCCCTGCACCTAAGTCTAAGGAAAAGGGATTTCCCCCAGAAATCCAGGCAGAAGTACTCAACCCTGATTGAGGAAGGCAAAAAGGTGGCCAGAACATCTTTGCAGGCCTTCTTGGACGTCTCCGAATCGGCGACTGGGACACCGGCATTGGGTGTTGCCATATGCCGTATCTCGTGGCTGCAGTCCTCTAACCTCCTGGCAGGGGCACAATTCACGATTCAGGTCTTGCCCTTCGATGGGCAAGCCCCTTGTCTTCTCTGAAAAACAGACTCGAGACTTCACACCTTGAAGGACGACCGCACCATAATACGGTCGCTGGGGCTGCATACCCCTGCCACGCAGCGCTGGCCCGTCCGGGCCCTCGAGCATCGCCCCTACCCTACGCCCAGGCCTAGGCAGGACTTCATTAGAAGACCAGGCCAGGTGGTACAAGGAGGCAGCCTGTTATCAGGCTGGCCAGAACCAGGGCCCCCCCCCTAAGCCATCGATGGGGCCCGAACAAAATGCTTGAAGGTGCAGCATCACTCCCTGTCCCTCTTCAGGGACCCTTCTCATGAGCAACTCCTAATTCAGGAAGCGCAAACGCTCCTCAATATAGGGGCAATAGAGGAGGCTCCAAGGGAGTTCGGAAAAAAAAAAAAAAAAAAAAGGTGGGAGGTTTACTCCCGTTATTCCTAATCCCCAAATCAAAACGGGGGTTATGTCCTATCCTGGACCTTCGCGAACTCAACTAATTCATGGCAAGTTGAAGTTCCTCATGTTTTTTCCCTGGGTTTTATTATACCTTCATGGGATCCTGGAGGCTGGTACGCTGCCCTCGACATGAAGGATGCGTACTTCCACATAGCTACTTACCTACTTACCGACACACAGACGTTTTCTTCGCTCTGTAGTCGACCAAAGGCACTTTCAATCCACCGTCTTTCCCTTCGGCCTCTCCACGGCTCTGAGGGTTTTTCACGAAGTACATGGCCGTTGTAACGGCTTCTCTTCGTCAACGGTGAACCCAAGTATTCCCATGTCTCGACGACTGGCTCATCTGCGGCAGCGCCAACAGCCAGGTCCAGTCGCAGGTTCAGATTTCCATGAGCTTGACTCTCACTCGACAGTTCCTGCAGAGCTTCCCAGCTTACCAGCATGAAGCTGCCTGGGTCTACTGGGTCTCATGGCGTCCTGCACGTTCGTGATCAGACACGCCACTTACGGCTCTGTTCGTTCCTGGCCTGGCTCTTGCCAGCGTGTCACCCACACAGAGACAACATGGTTGTGGGACGGAGGGTACCATCGCAGGTCCTAGCCTCCCTAGACTGGTGGCTGGACCCCAAGAAGGTGCCATAAGGGGTGCCATTCCATACCCCACAGCCCTCCCTGGTCCTGACCACAGACGCAGGAGCTGCGGGCAGTGCGTCTTGCCTGTCAAGCCTTCTCCAAACACCATCAGGATCGTTGTGCTATAGTCCTCATAGGCTACACAACGGCCATGCTTTTATATCAATAGGCAAGCAGGGGCACGTTCGTTCCTGCTCTGCCGAGAAGTCATATGATCGTGGGAGTTCTGCATAGCCCACTCCATCCACCTGGTAACCTCCTTTCTCCTCAGGGTTCAGAACACCTTGGTGGACCGCCTCAGCAGACCCTTCCAGGCTCCAGAGCGGCCCATTTGCCCGGATGTTACTCACTCTGTCTTCCGGGGCTGGGATTTTCCCACATACACCTGTTCGCGACTCGCGAGAATCGCACGTGCCACGTGTTCTGCTCGATCCGGGACGCTCCCCAGGCTCCCTGATGGACGCCTTTCTTGGGCCTTGGACGGATCACCTGTCCTATGCCTTTCCCCCATTTCCACTGATCTGCAGGGTCCCGCTCAAGCTGCGCAGGGACAGGGCCCGCCTACTCCTAATCGCCCCGGCGTGGCCCAGGCAGTACTGGTACACTGCTCTCCTAGAGCTCTCGATGGCCGCCCAGATCACTCTCCCTTTGTGGCCGGACCTGATTACTCAGCAGCACGACAGGGTCTCGCACCCTGACCTGCAACCTCTCCACCTCACGGGGTGGCTGCGGCATGGCTGAACCAGTCCGAGTTATGTTGTTCCGACCCGGTTCAACAGGTTCTTTTGAGTAGCGGAAAGCCCTCTACCAGGTCCACCTACTGAGCCAAAAGGAAAACGTTTTCCTGCTGGTGCGCCCCTCGGGGTATCGCCCCTCGGTGGCGGCGATCTCGGCCTTTTCACTCTGGCGAGAGTGGGCACTCGATTTTTCCAACCCCATGGCCACTAGCTTCCTCAAGGGGTTGGAACAGCTGTACACACTAGTCCAGCATCCGGCCCCTGCATGGGGACCTCAACGTTGTGATAACCAGGCTCATGGGGGCCCCATTCGAGCCTGTGATCACCTGCTCGATCCTGTACCTCTCCTGGAAGACTGCCTTCCTTGTAGCCTCGGCGAGGCATGTATCTGAGCTCAGAGCGCTCACTTCGGGACTCCTTACACGGTGTTCCATAAGGACGAGGTACAGCTGCGACCACACCTGGCCTCCCTCCCTGAAGGGGGTCGGCCTTTCATGTCAACCAAGACATTTTCTGCTGGTCTTCTACCGGAAGCCGTATGCTTCTTCAAGGGATCGACATCTTCGCTCCCTGGCCATCCATAGGGCCCTCGCCTCCTACGTCCAGCGGACAAAGCCCTTTTGCAGAACGACTCAACTGTGCGTTACTATGGCAGACCGGATGAAGGGCCTCCCGGTCTCCTCCCAACGCATCTCCTCCTGGATCACGTCGTGTATCCGGGTGTGTTATGACTTGGCTGGTGTTCCCACCACGCACCTTGCTGCCCACTCCACCCGAGCTCAAGCCTCGTCCTCTGCCTTCCTGGCACATGTACCTATACAGTACATATGTAGGGCAACAACCTGGTCATCGGTGCACACCTTTGCCATTCATTATACCATAGTCCAGCATCCCAGACAGGACGCTGCATTTGGTTCACCAGTCCTGCGGTCTGCAGTCTTTCACTCCGACCCCACCGCCTAGGCAAGGCTTGGGAGTCACCTAATTGGAATACATATGAGCAAGCACTCGAAGAAGAAAAGACGGTTACTCACCGTAGTAACTGTTGTTCTTCGAGATGTGTTGCTCATATCTATTCCAAACCCGCCCTCCTTCCCCACTGTCGGAGTAGCCGGCAAGAAGGAACTGAGAGGGCGCTGGGCCGGCTGAGGTAGATATCAGGTGCCGCAATGGCGCCACTCCAGGGGGCGCCAGCCGGCCCACCGAGTGTTGCTAGGGTAAAAATCTTCCGACGATCATGCACGCGCGGCGCGTACACCTAATTGGAATAGATATGAGCAACACATCTCGAAGAACAACAGTTACTACGGTGAGTAACCGTCTTTTCTAATCCTTCTTGAGGCCTTTAATCTTGGGTCTGATCCACCAAAGCTGTCCATACTGTAACATACAATGATTCCTGTGGCTTTCTGAAAGAGTCCATGTACGCTACAACATTTACCCTGTCAGAAGATTGTAGTATAACACTGGTGAATTCTATCCTGTGTAGAAGTGACCAAAATGTTAGTGCACCAGGATCCAGGGCTGCAGCCTAGTCCAATGCCATCTCACAAGCATACCCAAACTTCATCGCAACCCCCTCTGTGCAGGATTGTGTTAAACACAATCCCCTAACTTAATGTAGACCTGCTCTCAACTCTCTATTTCTAAAGACAAATGAAATGGTAGTTGCTGATCTATTTCAAATGAGATTTAAAACAGATGTCCTGAATACTTATGGCCATTAAAGATCTTGTGAGTAGCCTCTCTGTCCTGGCCAAATTCCAACTCAGATAATTATCTCTGCCTCCCCAAATTTCTCTGTACAGTTTCAACGGGACCTGGTATTCCTTAACTGCTAAGTTTTATGTTGCTGTGCTCTATTTGACCTCAGAGAGGACTGCTTTTCAGTGCGGGGGGGACATGGCCAGTGTGTATAGATGGCTTATCAGTGTGTTATATATGTAAAAGCAATGGGATCCCTGAGCTAAAAAGCATTAGACAAAGGCTAAACTTCTAGATTAATTATGTTGCAATGTCAAATGTCGTTTATAAACAAGTGAGTCAATGATCTGTTAAATCTTCTGCTAGGGACTCTCTGGAGCACCCCCCCACCCCCACCCCCATGTCCCTGGATTATTTTTAGACTGGCTCTAGGCTCTGGTCCCCTGACTCATGGATGGTCCAAACCCCTAACTTGCTGCATAGCAGGAAGTGAAAGATGACAGCACAATTATAAGTAGCTACCATGCTGTTGGGCTGTATGATTTCAACACAACAGCACAGAGAGGAAGAAAATCCTGCTGCCTGAACTTCACGGTGAGCCTTGCTGCTGTCAATTATCTCAGTAGCTCTCTATATGTAACAATAATATGCAGGGCAGATCTCAGGTGGAGCTGCATAATTGTCAAGCAAGAGATGCATTTTGAATGGATACTGGCAAGGTTGGGATTGCTCAAATTTGACCTTCCCTTTCTTTCTACTTGCATGTGTTTACAAAATCCATGTAATTCCTTATACAGTGAGTATGTCTTCAAATCTCCAAACATATGCTTCAATTCAAAGATAAACTAAGGTGAAATGAGGCCTCTGTTGACCAGAAGTTTAGGGTTCTGGACAGACATTTCGTTCTATCCCAGCCATCTCACAGACTTGTGGTTCTCTGCTCTTCCCCAGTGACCTCTTGCGCCTACTCCTGACACCTTGATCTCCCCCCACTCACAGCCTGGCTCACCGCAGCAGCCAGCCAGCTCTAATCAGTGTGCTGTATTGCATCAGTGGGTGAACTCTGACTCTCTGCTGCGACTGGGTTTCCTTTGCCATCTGCCCAACAATCCAGTCCTTGTTTCCGTACCTTCTGTTCTCAGATAAAATCCCTGCACTTCAGCAACCCTAGCATAACAAACCAGTGCCTGCATTAGAGGCAGTAAATCAATAAGGAAAGCCGCTTCTGTCGCAAGGTTCTGAGGGCTCATTACAAACAGAACTGCCACCTTTCCAGTTTTTCAGGGAACCATCTTACAGGCTTGAAGACTTGGTAAAGTGGGCCTTGAGGTGAGGGGCTGTTGAGAGTATGTTTCATTGAAGCACTTTTGTAACCATGAGATACCACCCTTCCCCCCGATGTAATAAAACTGGGACGCAGGTGAAATAGACATGACCCAAAGGTAGGTGGAGCTTGGAGAGCATGCTGGGCAGCTACTTGAGGCTGACGGGGCGCCAGGCTAATTGTGGCACTGTAGGCTGAGTTAAGCTAGGAAATTTTACAGTAGTTCTTTCCAACTCCAAATTCAAAGAGTGAACATCACACCAACCAGTTGTGCATGGGTTGAGGGGTTTGTATCAGTTTGTGCACAGAAACATACACATGGTTTAGAACGCTTGTTTCCATCAAGTGATGATGTGATGCAAAATAACTGTCCAGAGGGACAGACTGTTAAGTGATCACCCTCGTTAAGAATGGGGGGGGTGTTAAATATGATTATGAAAAAATACTTCACCATTATCCTGTGTGAGAAACAAACATGCCTGGATCTTCTCTGCCATGTGTATTACTATAAGCTGCAAAATGACAGGGTGGATCTCTGAGCCTGTAAAATCACAGGGGGGTTTAACTTCATGTGAGGCTACAGGCCAGGCAGTGTTAGCTGAGTCATACAAAGGAAGTCTGGTGTCTTGCCTACAGCTGATGCTCCAGTAATTTTAAATGTTAAGGAACAAACCCTAGCTTCGCTCTTGCACCCCCTGCAGTAGCATTCTTTGCTGGGGGGGTTGGGGGGAGTGTTCCAGGAACTGTCGTGGTAGGTGTACGATCCCACAGGCCATGCAACCTAATTCCATGGGTGATCCTTTTGAAATACCCTTTGGGGGCAGGACAGGAAGGAGTGAATCCTCTCTACACAGACCGGTTATGACCATCCCCTTCATATGCACACCCACCCAACTAGAGCTGGGACACACGGGCCTTAGAGGCTACTCCATCTCTGGTGCTGGAGTATAGGGGGGAGGGATAGCTCAGTGGTTTGAGCACTGGCCTGCTAAACCCAGGGTTGTAAGTTCAATCCTTGAGGGGGTCATTTGGGGATATGGGGCAAAAATTGGGGATTGGTCCTGCTTTGAGCAGGGGGTTGGACTAGATGACCTCCTAAGGTCCCTTCCAACCCTGATATTCTATGATTCTATGATAGCTGGAGAGCAGAGCTATTGCGCCGTTTTAGCTAGGGAAGAAGGATTCCACAGCGATTACCAACTTCCAGCTCAACGACTCAAGCTGAGCCCTGGGAATATAGCCTGGAGCTACCCAGAGTGGACTCTCACTTCATTGATGCACGGTGCAGTGGAGTTCAATGGGTGTTATGCACATAAATCTCCCATGGAGAAAGAGGCTAGGTCCCTAAGGGCTGGCAACTTCTCGTTCATGCCTCCTGTGTGTTGCGGTGTACTTCTCTCCCTGGATCTCAGCTAAGGTTAGAATCTGGCAGCAGGACACTTGGTGATCCATGGGGTTCTGGGCTCTAGCAGTTTCATGGTACACTTGTGAGGAAGATGATAAACACAGAATGTTTTGTTTTTTAGAATGTTCTTCGCAAGAGATTCCAAGATCTTGAGCATGGCATCTGATTGGGTTTGGTAGAGTGTTTTGGGTGGGGTTCCCCTCTCCACTGCAGTGCAAGTACGTTCATTAGTAGCAGCAGATGTTCTGTTTCCAGCTGAATTGGCATCATCAGACATCGATGTATGGAAGCAAAGTGTTCTCTCTGCTCCCTCTGTGGGGACTGGGGGCTGTTCTGTTAATCACATGATGCAATAGACAGTGTGAGAACAGGACATTTGCAGCCTGGAGTGGATGATAGCGTGTTAGTAAATATTGCAACACCCTCTGTTCCATGTGAATGTTAAATCCTCTTTAGAAGGATCTCACATCCTTAATAGATCAGCTGGACTCCTCTCCGCTTTTAGTTTGGGATTTTTGAAAGTTACTGTTTGACTTTTTCTTTTTTTTTTCTCCTTGTTGTTCCTTTTTATCTACTCCTCCCTCCTTTTATTCCCACTGCATTCTATGGTTGGAAAAGCTTCCCATTTCCAGGGCACCCTCCCATTCCTTTTTGCCTCCTTCAGATCTTCCCCCCCCCCCCCCCCCTTATCATTCAAACTTCCAACGCTGAACTCCTAGATGGTGCTTCCCACTCCCACTGGGGTCAGCTTTGGGTTATATATTATTCATGGTTGTGCTCTCATTACTCATGCTAGGAGAATGGTGTTCTCCCCCTCCCCACCCCCCTTTTTGACCAGAGCGGCTAGCCAAAAACTTAAGGTCTAGTAGGTTTATTCCCATGAAGAGCAGAAATGAGTGATAGATACTTTGATGCAGTTTTTGTTTGTTTACAAATGTGCGAAGTCCCGTGTCTCTCTGAACACAGAAGCAATCAAATGTCACGAAAGAGCTTCTTTTGCTTGTAGCACCAAGGGCACTCGTTTCAGCTTGACGCAAAATCCTCTCCCCGGGCTTCTTCCAGTGTCGGACACCGTGCTTTCAGATTGTCTTCTGCCTTTTTTCACACACTCACTCTTATCCAAAACAATATTCAGCAAAGTCCCTCCACCCCCATAGCCCACAAAATTCCTGTGCGGGTTCACATTACCCTTTTGTCGTAGGTGGGGGCTTGTGATTAACTTATCCTTACAGTTCTGTTAATTGCTAGGTATGAATGCACGCTTCAGTCTCAGTGAGCGTTGTGAGCCAGGCGGTCACCAGTACCTCTCAGCATACCAGTGGAGTTCCTAGGTTTGGGATTTTTAAGAGGGCGCTGACCAGCTGCTGCAAAGTATTAAATGAGTGGTCCAAAGGTATAAGGGCTTGGGTGCAGGCCTGGATTTAGGAGACATGGGTTTAATTCCCTGCTCTGCTACAGACTTCCTTCTGTGACTTGGGAAAATCACTTAACCTGGCTATGACTCCGCTCCCCATCTGTAAAATGGGGATCATAGCACTGTCCTACCTCCCAGATGTGTTGTGATGATTCATGTGCTAAAGATTGTGAGGTGCTCAGATACTACAGTAACGGAGGCCATATAAATGAGTTAAAGAAGTGCTGAGCTGCTCAGATCTTGAATTTGGAGGGTAGTTGAAGATGGGGGTAGGATGAGGCTCCCTCAGTAGCTTCAAGGGAATTAAAACAATAGAGCGATAAGAAAAAGGCAACTGCTAGTTAATGGAGTGAATTTCCCCAAAGTGTGTCCCATGCGTAGAATACTGTCATGTCTCCTCTCTGTCTTGCTGTTCACACCTGTCGCTTTCTGCCTCAGTGACTCAGGAAAAAAATGGTGAGACACAGAAAACAACAAGGAAAATGAGGAAATAAACTACTAAGATACTGAAGTGCTGCTTTGTGGTTTGTTCTTAACATAAAACAGGAGGCGACTGCAAACCACATTGTAGAGCTGGAATCCCACATGAGCTGGGCATCCATTTATGCTGTCGCTATTTCTGAGTCCTGGAACAATGAAACGCTGGTCTCAAAAAGGAATGAAAAAATGTTGCAGCAGCTTGTGTTGATTAATCCTGGATACTTTGTTATAAATGGCCAGCAAGAATGCTTTCGGTCCAGGGTAATGCTGCCACTTCTGTCCTGTGATGCCCCATTTCTCACAGCCCTGGCAGTGCTGCATGACAATGTTTAGAGACGTCGCATAAGACAGAAAGGCTGGTCTGGGGGTTCAGGCACTGAACTGCATTGGGACTCAGCAGATTTGGGTTCAATTCCTAGCTCTTCTGCAGATTCTGTGTGTGACTTTGACTGAGAGACCAGGGGGGTGAGGTCTTATCTTTTATTGGACCAACCTCTGGTGGTGAGAGAGACAAGCTCTCGAGCCACACACAGCTCTGCTTCAGGTCTGGGAAAGGTACTTGCAGCATCATAGCAAAATGCAGTTTGCAAGTCGGTCCAATAAAATATACGACTTCACCCGCTTTGTCTCTCTAATATCCAGGGACCGACACGGCTACTACTACGTTGACTTTGATTAAATCACTTTGGCTAGATGGTATTTAGGTAGTCAGTCACCTAGCATTACCCTCAAGGATCCTCCAAAAGCCCATACTTGTGAATAACCTTATGCCTGTGAGCAACTCCATTCAGTCCAATGTGAGTGAGGTGGCCTGGGTGCAGGTGCATTCGCTCAAGCCGTCATTTATGTAACTGGAGAGGTAGCACCTGTGTCCTTTCAGCTGCACTCCAGCTCGGCTCGTTCTGTTGGAGGAGGAGGAATCTAACCAGCTAAAAGCTGCAGGGTGATTCCCTGCAAGACTGTGCTTACGTTACCAGGGTTAGATTTTAAATCTTGGCAGGTCAAGGGGAACACACTGGCTTAACCCTAACTGCTGCTCGGGAATGGGCAAAGTGTTTGCAATTTTATTTGTAATGCTCGTCTTCAAGATGAGAAACTAGAAGCAATTTGAGTGAAAAGTCCAGCGAGAAGAGCAGTCCAGCCATCTGCGATGCCAGAGAGGAATAAGAAGGCCCCATATGAAGACATAAGCAGGTAGGGTTGGAGGACTGAAGGCTGTATAGCCTGGCAGCCATCCATGGAGGGGCCTATCTAACTTATTTGTGAGGAGCCTGTCAATGCAGGCTGAGTTATTGCATGCTCTCTCATAGTTTGTGAATGCTGGCTTTGCATTTCTTTCCACCCTTGTAGCCACGGTGTACAGAATTAGTGAAGCTCTGACTTTCTGGTGAGAAACAGGTTGGTTTATGTGCTGATGTGCCATGCAATATCAGCAATAACCGTTTTAGGCCCCTCGCATCGGACTAGAATTTTGGGCAGCAAATCTAAGTCTCCCCATTCCTTGACTGGCACATGCAGGACCCAGTCAAGTTCCCCATGGCACTTTGGAGGTGGAACTGCAGGTGATGTACCCCAGGCTGCCATTGTCCCCTGGTGACCTGGGGAGTGTCTGTACTTGTCCCTGTAAAGAACATACCTCAAATGTTTGTGTAGCTCTCTACCTCCCTGCCTTCCCTAAAGCGATTTGCTTAGCTCAGTGATGCTCACTGTGGGAGGGTGTAAACGGCACTTGGAGGCTGGAGGGAACTTCCCCCTCCACTGCAGTAGGACCAAGTACCCCTAGACCATCCCTGACAGGTGTTTGTCCAACCTGTTCTTAAAAACCTCCAGTGTCAGGGATTCCCCAAGCTGCCTTGGTAACCTATTCCAGAGCTTAACTGTCTTTTTATAGTTAGAAAGCTTTTCCTGTCGTCCAACCTAAATCTCCCTTGCTGCAATTTATGCCCATTGCTACTTGTCCTCCCTTCAGTGGACATGGAGAACACTTGATCACCTCCCTCTTTATAACAGCCCTTAACCTATTTGAAGACTGTTTTCAGGTCTCCTCTCTCTCCCCCCCCCCCCTCCCCCACGGCCAGTCTTCTTTTCTAAAGACTAAACATACCCAGTGTTTTAACCTTTATCGTTTTTGTGCGGCTCTCTCCAGCTTGTCCACATCTTTCATAAAGCATATGGTGCCTAGTACTGGACACAGTGCTGCAGCTCAGGTCCCACTAGTGAGTGGGGCAATTCCCTCCTGTGCTTGTTTACGACACTCCAGTGAATACACCCTAGAACATTCGTCTTTTCTGAAACGGCATCACATCTTCGACTCATTCAGTTTGTGATCCTATATAACCCCCAGATCCTTTTCAGCAGTACTACCACCTAACCAGCTATTCCCCATTTTGTAGCTGTGCATTTGATTTTTTTTCCCACTTCCTACGTGAAGTACTTTGCACTTGTCTTTTATTGAATTTCATCTGGTTGATTTCATACCACTTCTCCAATTTATCAAGGTCATTTTTTAATTCTAATCCTGTCCTCCAAAGTTCTTGCAACATCTTGGTGTCATCGGCATATTTTATAAGCACACGCTCTCCACTTCATTGTCCAAGTAATTAATTACAATATCGACTAGTCCCAGGCCCAAGACTGACCCCTGAGAGACCCCACTAGATATGTCCTGCCAGTTTGACAGTGAACCATTTATAACGACTCTCTGAATATGGTTTTTTCAACCAGTTGTGCATCCACCTTATAGTAATTTAATCTACGCTACACTTCCCTAATTTGCATATGACTCATGTGGGACGGTGTCAAAAGCCTTACTAAAATCAAGATACTCACGTCTACTTCCTCTCCCCGCAATCCACTAGGCTAGTAACCCTGTCAAAGAAGGTTTGACTGAGGTAGGTTTGGTGGTATGTAATCTCCAGATGAAGAATACGTGTGTAGTGTTTGAGACCTGGACAGCGTGGCATGACTGGTGCTCTCACCGGCAAAGGCCAAGCGCTTAGAATAGCCGGGGTGGTGCGGGTGGGAGACTGCTACACTGGCAGGGTTGTCTGAAGGCAGCTTGCCCTGCACCTACCCAGCACTATTCGTAATGAGCCCTAACGTGTACACACCGCCTCCTTCAAAATATTTCCAGCAATGGCATAGTACTTCAGCCACCTAGTGATTTGTCCGTTTTTTTCACTGTGAACCTCGGGCTTCGCTCTCAGAGGCCCTGAGCACCCATAAGTCCAGCTGAAGCCAAGGGGAGCTCTGAATGCTCAGCCCCTCTGAAAATCAGGCCCCATCTGTCTTAGGCCTGATCTACACTGGGGGTGGGGGGAGATCGCTGTAAGTTAAGCAACTTCAGCTACGAGAATAAGGTAGCTGAAGTCAACGTACTTAGATCTACTCACCGCGGCGTCTTCGCTGCGGTGAGTCGATGGCTGCCGCTCCCCTGTTGACTCCGCCTGTGCCTCTCGCAGCGGTGGAGTACAGGAGTCGACGGGAGAGCGCTCGGGGGTCGATCGCGACCCGCCAATCCGGCGGGTAGTGTAGACGTACCCTTAGTGAATCAGATGTCTGGCCTCTGCTCTTAGGCTGTTTATGGCTCAGGCTAAGAGCATGGGAGGAAAAATCTTTTATTCGGTTAATTTAAATAACTAGAAAAGTAGCTGAAGAAATGGGAAGCAAACACCCCTTGTGACTAGGAAGAGTAAGTGAAGCCTCTGAAAGAACTACATGTTAATTCCTGGCCTAGCCTGACCTGAAAGCGCTGCTGGAATAGTGCTCTCCAGGTCTGACTTCATGAAATCCCTTTGATTTCCTATTTCTCTTTCTCCTTTTTCTCTCGGGGATCAACAAGAGCCTCAGTGACAGCTCACAACAGACATAGGCAATTGTGTTTGCTGTGCTCCTGGCCTGTCTCCAGAGAGTGAAGTGATGGGTTCACGGAGGTTAATCGGAGTTCTGCCTCCCCACTGGATTCTTACCTCTCTTCCAGGGGACGGAGCCAAGGAGCTGCGACATTTTCCGATTAATCTTTGTCTCCTGTAGAGAAGGGAAATGGAGTAACCAGCTTAATAATAAAAGCCTGTCCAAAGGCAGAGCTCAGGGAAAGGTCACCCCAGGTCCAGGCACTGTCATTTTAAATGGTGAGAATGAAAGGAGTGTGGAGGGGGTGGCTCTTGTCTTGAAGCACCCTACTGACTCCAGGGCCGTGCACAGAGCACAGTCCTTGGGTTGAGGAGGGAATGATTCCCCCACCAGTGTGCATTTGATTCATTTCTCTTTGAAGCTTCCTCTGCTTGAGTGAGGAGGAGGCTGCGCGAGCATTGCTTTGGTTGTGATTGAGTTTGGCTGGAATGTCTGTCCATGTCCTTGTTTGCTGTTGGGCTGTAGCTGTGTTGGTCCAAGGATACGAGAGACAAGGTGGGTGAAGTAATATCATTTATTGGACCGACTTCTCTGGGTGGAAGGGACAAGTTTTCATCACTGTTACTGAGAGCTGAGCCTCCGACCAAAACTTCAGTCTGTGTTTCCAGCGTGACTTTTCTACACGGAAGGGGGCATGGAGGCCGAAGCAGGCAAAGGCGTCCCCGGGGCAGTTGAAAAGGAGTGATGAGAGCGCAGAGATGTCAAGTCTCAACTCTGAGAATCGGATGTTAAATGTGGAGTTTTCTTAAAATAAGCTACTCCCCCACCCCTTCCTTTTTCGTACAGCTTCGTGTTAGCTGCCTGCCTGTCTTGGCTAGGCCTCCAGTCCTGTGGTGTCCAAACCCCTCTCAATCTCAGATGTAGCCTCAGAAGCCCTCTGTGAGGTCGGGCAGTTCTAGTATCCTAATTTTACAGATGGGGCGCTGAGGCGTGGAGAGATGAAGACTTGCCCAAGAAAGCTGTGGCAGAGCAGGGCCTTGAGCCTAGGCCTCAAAGATCCTAGGTTAGTGCCCTAACCACCCACCCTTCCTTCCTTCCTCTCACTAGCTAGTGCGAGGGAGATGTAATAGTTCAAAACTTTGCACTGGAGTGGATATCATAACCTCCCAGTAGCGTGGTGACGAGTGAGAGAATCTTTATGTATCCATGTGGGAGTTCTGAACATAGGAGCAGTTGTCCTTTAAGCTCTTCCTAGACTAATGGTATTTGAAGGTTCTGCAATATGCCATTCAAAAGATTTGCAATAAGGTCTCAAGTTTGACCCCTCACCTGGTAGGCATACGGTATTCATGGAACCAACTTTGATTTCTAGTATGTTGCTGGTGGTGTTGAAAAATAAGCTTGGCTCTTGTTAGACATGAAATATACTCGTAATTGAATTTATGTACCAGAAGTGTGGTGATGGCAGATGTAGGCTGTTGGTTCAAAGGGTTTTAGACGTCCTCTCTCGCACTGTGTGGCATTTCCAATCTGGCCCAGATGGCCCTGCTGGATTTCTCAGAGTTGGCGATTCAGCAGGAATTTAATCACTTCCAATTCTTCTCCCTTTTTGTTAACCTGGGGACAGCCTGGAAGGGGTTGTAGAACTCATTAGCTTCTTGTCTGAGTGCTGGAAATGCGCAGTGTTTCAAATGCCCTGAAATAATAATTGTCTACCTGCAGTTTTATTTACAGCAGGCTAGAAATGCGTCTTCCTTTGGCTACTGCCATTCTTGACAGTACTGACCTCACCTGTGTTTAAAAAGACCTGCACCATGGGAGCAGAAGCATGTGTGGTGCAGATGGCTACAGTGCTATGCAGAGTACAGGCATCAGACTTCAGGGCTGAGGATCCTACAATACAATTAACTTCCTGTTCCTTGGTCTCGCTGGAAATGCATCTGTGCAGCCACTGAGGAAATAGCCTTGATATCCTCTGTGAAGCTATTACAGCAAGACATGGCAGCTGGTTGGGTTTTATTTTATTTTCCTCCCCAAGGCCTTGTTGCACTATAAAGACTTGATTTTAATGGAAGTTGAATGCATGTCGAAGTCGAGATGAGCAAGCAAAGTCAGCCCGATGCCTAGTGCAGTTCAGACTCTCACGGGCAGAGCAAGCAGGCACCGCACTCCCACTAGTCTTGCTTGACTCCTGCGAATATTCATCCTTTAGAAAAACACATGCAGCTGTATAAATCCTGAGGTCTAGGATTATCTCACTGTTTTTATGTCACAGGGTTGCTAAAGAAAACCACAGGCAATCTCTCGCTCTAGAATTTAAAGGTGTATTTTAAGCCTCTCTCCAGTGAATGGTTTTTAAAGGCAGGCGACTTATGAATTCTTCTTTATGTGCCATTATAATTCAGATTAGATGAGAGACATGCCTGTCTCAAAATAACTTTTATCTTCCTCGTAGAGTTTTTTGAGGGGGATAATAACCTGCACCAGCCCAGGACTCAGTCCTCCAAGTTTCAACCTGTTCTAACTTCTAGAAACCAAGTCCCCCGAAGGCACTCTGAACTTGGGGAAGGCGTTTTACCTTCTCAAGCCTTCGTTACCATGAGGCGCAATGGATTGAGATGGATGCCATGAGGGTTAGCAAGTGCCATGTGCCAAGGCCCACCATGCCTAAGGCACAGATTGCATGTCAAATTCAAATGTAATACTGAAACCCTTCAAAGGCAAGCTGAGTGGAGATAGTCATTAGGCTGAGGTCTTGGATATACCCAGTTCCTGCACCCTTGTGGGCTTCCAAAACAGTGGTCTCTTAAAGACAACCCCCCACTGTATAGACAGCCGGGGTGAAAATGGCAGAGTGAGTGTAGTGTGATCACAGTCACACCAAGGAGTGAGTGCATGGGCTGTTCTGAACAAGCTGCAAGGGATGGAAAAGCCCTACTGAAAACTCATATTGAGGGAAAATGAAGTAATCTAGGGCACGTGGTGATGAGACGAAGTCATCCTGGGATAAATAAGGGCGCAACTCCTGAAAGGTCCACATCCATGAGGTGACCATCTTTGTAATATGTTTTAAACACAGAGGCTGTCCATGGATTAGACATGCTTGGAAGCAACCCCAGGATCTCTGCCCCCTCTGAATGACGTCCTGTAGAATTCTGGGATGTAAATAGAGTAGAACACTGCAGATTTTGTGTGTGGAGGCGAGGGTGGATAGAAGTGCGTAGAAGAAATCTCTGCAGACTTTGCCAAGATTCATCATTTCAGACATTTATCTTGTGGCCTTACATGTTGGCTGAAGGACTGGCCAGGTCTTGTCACCTCACCTCCCTGCAGAATTACTTACAGGCGTTTCTGCCATTTAACTTCTTGCATTGTGTCAACTGCTTCACTCTTCTCCTTACCTAAGCATCTCTCTTATTACCCTTAAATTCTAGCCTCTTTCCCTGCTTTCAGCTCTGATTTCCTCCCCCCTTTTTGGACTGGGTGGAGCAGTTCCTCTTTTCCTAGATCCTCAAATAGAAGAGATGCATTGGGAGAGACCAAGTTATTTCCTTTGTAGTCACTTCAGATGAAAACTAGAGAATGACACGAATGCTATAAACTTCTGTAGCCTATAATCTTATTAGCATATTTAATACACCCCCTTGGCTTTGCTTCTGTACATGAAGTGATTCCCCGCAGAGATTCATTCTTCTCTTCATACTTTGGGATACTCTGTAATCTTTCTTTGGCTGGCTAAGGCCAATACAAACTCAAGCAGATTTTCCCTTCTTGCTGAGTGTTCTAAAACAATAATTTTATTTCTGGAAGATCTACTAGATGAGGAGCAAACACATTATTTTCCATGGTCGTCTTTTTTTCTTAAATAAAGGTTGCCAGTAATAATAAAGTAGGGATGACTCCCATCACCTCAACCATCAATTTTACTCTGCTATGCTTTAACAAGTGTCGTCCTGGTCCCTTGCCACTCCACTGTCTGCTTCTGCTCTCTTGACAAGCTGTCAATCAGAAATATACCCTCGAATTAGCCAGCTGGCTAGAGCAGCTGAAAGCAGATTCCCTGCTGAAGGGCTGAATTTCAGCCAATGGTGTCATAGACGAGCAGTGTCTCTAAACAAAGAGTCCTTGTAGTCCAGCTACTGTGGCTTTGTGCATTGGGTTGTTCAGATTAATCCTAAGTGGGCCTTTCTCCTCTTGAATGTGTGCGTGTGGCATTTGCTAGGGTCCCCCTGCAGTGTCCGAGCGAGAGCCGCGTCTGGTGGGGAAGCGCTCGGCCCTTTATTTGTGGTGATCATGAGCAATTGCCCGAGCACAGTCATTTTCATAGCAATGAGCCCCTTCTCC
The DNA here is from genome assembly GCA_037349315.1 of Chelydra serpentina. Classification (NCBI taxonomy): domain Eukaryota; kingdom Metazoa; phylum Chordata; order Testudines; family Chelydridae; genus Chelydra; species Chelydra serpentina. Next base: position 4,831,348 of record JBAIAC010000040.1, read on the forward strand.
CCTCGTGTAGCAACGGCAGCTGCTTGCAGAAATGGCACCTGGGGCTATTCCACAGCAAAGCGTTTCCACGGTGCTTGGAATCTGCTGTCGCCACAGCTTGGATCGCAGATGATGCAAACGTCGTTATCCTTCCACGTTAATGTGTTCGTGCCCCGTAGCTCCGTTCAGTGCAAGTGAACCAGTCTCCAGCCATTGTGCTTTGGGTCTTTGGAGCACCCCCAACTGTGTTGCATCCAGCGGCTCATTAGGAAGGCATGAAGTCTGGGTGAAGTAGAGAGAGCTGGATCCCATAGTCGCTAAAGGCAGGGAACAAGTCATAACTGATGTGAAGAGCCAGAAGACAGGATGGGCACCGGGGGGGTGGTGGTGGCTGAAGAGTGTCATACTCCATTGCAATGACAAGCGCTCCCAACCCAACCTCTGCTCCCAGCTGCCAAAACCCTCTTCTGGGACAGCATTCAAGAAAAGTGGCCAGATTCCCTATTTAAAATAATACTAATTGGGGCCCCTTAAGGCAGTATCCTTCAGAGAAAGTGCGTTCTTTGGAGATCACCGTGCAAAGGCAGTCACGGGGTATAAAGCATGGGGATTTCAAGACCATCTCTTGTATTTCAGTCGCTGTTAGGGAAGGGCGGGGAGAGATGTGATGCGATGCAGTAAGTGGATTGACGTTCAGGATCGCCCAGGGATTTGCCTACGCAGCATGCATCACCTCCACTCCTCAATGCCCCCTGCACAGAGGAGTTATGGAATATTGGCCTACACAATTAGAGCCTGATCCAATGCCCAGTGAAGTCAATGGGAGCTTTTCCGTAGGCGCCCATGGATGCAGGCTGTGTGCCATGTGCACGAGAAAAGCGGTGCCTGGTTTGCTGTTTGCTTGAGAGCGCAATCCAAGTCTTTGCAGGCTGTGTGGGGACTGGCTCTTGTCACTCTGAACTCGGGGACTCTTCCGCTGTGGTGCAGAGCATCTCTGAGCAGAGAGGTGTTGCCGAAACGCCCGCTGTTCTTGCAGAAGCAAATCGGCTCAGAGCCCAAGTTTTCCTTTTCTTCTCCAGGCAGAAGCAGCTTGAGCTTCTCACTCCAGCGGCTTCTACTCCGGACATACCACCTTGGTCACTCCTCTCATGTGACTGTGGCATGGCGAGGGAGAGTCCCCCATGGCAGGACTGGGAAAAGAAGCCAAGGTCTAAACTGACTTGGTGGGAATATCGATGTTAGGGGTGTCGTCAATCCAGTGTAATCCCTCTGTCTGGGACACTTCAGGGGGGCTCCAACAGAAGCGTTAAATTCCACTCTTCTGGAGGCAGGGGCTGGTAGAAATAAGCATCCAACCCTCTCCCCACCTACCTCGCAGCACCATCCACTAGGAACTTGGCTGTTCGTCTGTGCTGATGGCCTGCGGGTCAGCCACAAGTTGGCAACAGCTAACAAGGAGAAGGGTGAAGAATAAAAGTGAGATGGAAAAATGACCTGAACCGAAGGCAGAGAAGGAGCCACACACAGCAGGGAAAGTTGGACTCCCCATGTACTAAGGTTTTAAATCAATTCCCTCTTTCATACTGTTGTGTGGTGCTGTCTGGATCTTGACTAATGCTCTGTGTCTGCCCATCTCCACTAGGGACCAATGGCTTCTAAAAACCCTGTCAATTCGTAGTGAATAAGCATGCTCTTTACCTTAATGGGGCGGGGGCAGCTGTGCCTTAAAATGTGACCCTCCAGCTGCAGAAATGTTCCCTCGGAAACAATCAGAGCCATAAAAGTTAATTAACTTTTTCCTTGAGCCTCTGCCTGGCTCTGATTGTCATTCAGGCCTCACCCTCCCTGACAAAGGTGGCCGTAAAAGCTCAGAAAAATGCAGATTAAGCGCCATGAATGCAGATGACCAGGAAGCCATGCGGAGTAGGAGAGTGAGTGTGTGTGTGTGGCGGGGGGGTGGTAATTGCTGTAGCCGGGATAGGGCCTGTGCCACTAAGAATTCCAGCGGTTACTTGGATCAGACCCACCTCTCCCCTGGTACCAATGTTGTCTGCAGTATTTGCAGCCCTCGGGAATGACCGAGCTCTCTCAGGCAAGCAGGCGCTGGAGGCAGTGCAACCTGTGGGTAGCCCCCAGGCCTAACAGGGCCTGTAGGCTATAGAGCATTCAGGAGAAAACAAAAGGCCTCTCTTCGCCATAGGGCATGGCTGAGCGGCGCTCTGATGTGTGGCTGCACCAGGTGTAGCCAGGTCCAAGCTAGCATTGACTGAGCTAGCGTAGGTACCAGCAGCGGTGAAATCACAGCAGCAGGCCCCTCTGTAGGCACTCAAGCAGCTGGCTGTGCTGCCCTGCCTGGGCTGCTATTGCCCTCGAGCTAACTCCATCAAAGCTCGCTCGGCACAGCTGCCAAAATGGCGGCGGCGATGGATGTGGATCCAACAGCGGCGCCAGCGCGGAGCGCTTTGAAGGGAAGAAGTGGAATGCAGTAGCTCTCTGGGCCTGGGACATTGTGGTTGAGAACTCTGCCATTTGCAGGAACCATATCATGGATCTGTGTCTAGAATGTCAGGCTAACCAGGCATTGGCTACCTCTGAAGAGTGTACTGTCGCAGGGGGTGTCTGCAATGTATGGGCACTAAAGAAAGATGGTCACCGAGTTTACCGTTTTGTCCCCAACTTAATTGGCTCCTCTTGTTAGTGGGTCTATTTTAGGAATTAGGTAAATCAGTTCTACATATGTCTTGTTTTTTGCTTTAATCTTAATGCTGCCCTATTGTATACTCTTAAATAAAATATTTGTTAGAACATCCACACACACCCCAAAAAAAACCCAACAAAAACTTTCATGCGGTAAATAAGCACCTGACTTTCATAATAAGCCAGAAACCAAGCTAACCCCATTTCAAACCAAGCCAATCCCTAAGAACCCCAACACTCTATGACTAGATCCTCCCCCGAGTGAGTCTGGGACTATGGTGGGCCTGCTGTGCACCCCTGACTCTCTCCCCCTTTGCCCCCGCTCGCTGGGAGCCGATCAAAAAAAAAAAAGCTACAAGCCAAAAACTAGCCAGCAAGCAACTCACGAGCCCATTAAGCCAAAAACAAGCCCAATTTCTGTGGTTTTTTTTCCTGCGGGTTTGGCATGTCTGTCACTCAGGTGTGGCTATACATGCTGCAGTCACTGCTCTTCTTGCAGTGTAGACGTACCCATAGTGTTGCTGTAAACCTAATTTAACCCCACTCTCCTTGTCGGAGACTCCAGGGTGACTTACGCTTGTGAAAAATTTTACCGGATCAGAAAGGTAACACTTTCCCTTCGCCTTGTACACGTGAAAATGACTCCAATGGGTGTCAGGCAGTAGAGGATGAGGTGGTAGGTCTGGATTTACACTGACACCCATTGCTGCAGGTATCAGCAGTTTAGTGAATGGTAGATTGTGTACGGAAGGGAAAATCTGCTTTCCACTCTGCTGCTAAAGTGCAGGAGAAACCGACCTGATTGTAGCCCTTCCTTGGCTTTTCTACTCTAGTCATTGTTTCCCTAATACGTAGTGTAGCAAAAACCACAGCTACAGCCTCTGTATGAAGCCAAGCCCAGCTCCCTTATCAGTGTCTTCAATGGGAGCCCAGCTGACCTGTCCCACCCATCCTGATTTCAGGTAGTGCAAACTACAATGATGAGGATTCTCTGCCCCCCTCCCACTCCCCCAGCCTCCCAAGACTGGAACGTGCCAAGTCTTTCTCACCCATCTAATTAGTTTTTCCTGCCCGACCCCCACCTCTCGAAGGACACATTGGTAACCCCTGTCCCGGACCAAACTGAGGATATGTCTACACTGTAACATAAGACCGTACTCAAGCTTAACCCTACCTCCACCCCGGCATCTGCATTGCAATTGCACTAACCCAAGGCTTGGACCCAAGTCCCTGCAAGTCTGGAGGGTCCAAGCGCAGCACCCAGGGTCTGAGCCCTATTGCTTTGCCGTGTAGATCCAGCCCTGCTTGACTTGGGTCCCAGGAGTCAGCTGGAAGTATCCCACAATCCCATGGGACAGCTTCCTTAGTCCTCTCTATCCCAACAATCTGCAACCCGCTCCATTGAAAATGGAAGCCCCGCCCCACCTTGGCAAACGGCAGTAACTCAGGTCAGCGCTAACCCGCTATCTTCTGATCCTCGCTCTGCAAGTAGGCTGTCAGAGCCTCCTGGGTTTGCAATGGAGAGTGAATCCATCAAGCCTGCAAAGCAGGATGCTTCCTGGTAACAGGCAAGGCAGGCAGTTAAGTTTTCCCACAGTGCACCATGGTCCTAGGGCTAGAGTGGCCACATTTTGGGAGGGGGCACTAGGCACTCTGAGATATGCTTACTTTGATTCAGGTCTGTGCACTACAGTGTGGATGCCAGATGCTAGGTTCGAGCCTGGGTTAGAAAAGTCTTAACGGAGGGTTAAAACAAAGTGTAGATGCTGGAGCCCAGGGTTCTCTAACACGGGTCAGCTGCCTTGAGTCTGCAAACCCAGCATGGAAATAAGCCAAATGCTGGGGGAAATTGGAAACAAAGCCAAGAACTGCTTGGTCCCAGGTCATTTAAATAAAAGCTCCTACCCAGCCTGACTGCTTTGGAACAATTGCAGTAAGCATCCTAGGGTTGATTATTTAAAGCAGCTCTGTGCGGTAATGGCTACATCTCGCAGCTCCACTGCAGTGGGTCTCCGCCTGTTTACCAGTGTGGGCTGCATCCAATACTACCTGTACAGCGCTGAGGATGTCACATGGGCCGCAGCTGTGTGCGGGCCACAGACTGAGAACCACTGAGCTAGAGGAGATGTCACAACTCGTCCCTTCTGGGGCCCTGCAGATCTCTCCAAACCCCCAATCATGCCACCTCCAACCACTGGATTTGACAAAACACTAAACCCCCCATTGAACCCAAGTAAACATGACACAAACCAACTAATCGCACTCCGTAACCTTCCTCCTCCTCCTTACCCCTAATCAGGGCAGCCTCAGCTCCTAAGAGCCCAGCAGTGCTTCCTCTCCTCACAGGATGCACCCCACAAACTTTCTGCCCCTCGCTCTAGGAGCCAACTGCAGCTGGATCCCATTCAAGCCCCTCCCCCCCCCCCTTCCGAATGAGCTGTCTCGGGGGAGCTTCTATCTAGGACTCCAACCCTCTGTCTCCGTGCACACAGCGGCGCATGTCCTTTTTGGGCTTTGCCCCGTCGTTCAATTTCTATTAACGTTTATTCCAGGACCGTATCTCAGACGAGTTTTCAAATCAACATAATTTCTTCTCCACCCCGCTGTTTGCCGCACAACGGTCGAGCCAGTTTTGGCCTGGACGCCCCAGGAGAACCCCCCTGCACCTCCGATGCTGCCCGGCTTGCCGTCTCTGAAAGTACAGGGAGGTCCAACCACGTGCATGTTGCATGAAGTATTTGGGGGCTGAATTTTTAACATCCGCCAAGACAAAGTTGAACTGTAGCCCTGCCCCCGTCCCCCAGTACTTATGCATTTGCATGCTCCAAAGCTAGCCTCATCTAAGTGAACTGGCGTTTCCACACTGGGGGACACACAAAGAGCAGGCATGGACATTGCATGTGGCTTTTTCTTTTCTAGAAATCAAGCTGCAGAGACTGTTGGTAAATCAAACTCCAGCCAAGGAAATGTTCTTGCTACCGTAAGAGTATCCGCAGCACCCTGTCGCATTTTGCGGTGTGTTTTTCTGACCTAGTTCCTTCCCTCCCACACTTGCTTTACTTCCTTCCAGGAGGCAGCCAGTGTAACTAGGAGCTGTTATTTAAACATGACACAGTTACTTACTGACACACACAGACATTCTTCTTGGGGGGCTGTCCTGCATGAACGCACCTTGCTTAATGCAGCTGAAGCAGGTAGGGAGCTGGAGAGAGCCAGAGTCGGCTCAGCGTTCTACTGCCTCCTGCTTCTCGGCCAGCCATGTGACGCTGGGGTTGAGCACCGCTTGTCTAGCACGTGTGACGTGGTGCAACTCTCCCGTGGAACCTCAGCCCAGCCCCAGCTTATGGGGCAGACTTTGCCATTTTAAAAAGCATTCGCTTCTTACTTGATAGCACGTGAATATTTACATAGCTCCAGGCCAGCCTGTTACTTGTATTATCAGAGTGCCTGGGAATCCTAGCCATGAACCTGGGACCCATGGTGCTAGGCGATGTATAAACACATGGTTTCATACTGTCCCATTCAGCTTTTTTTTTGCTGACCTTATTCCTCATTGCCTCCATCTCTCCATGTGTAAAATGGAGACAAAAACTCCCTCTTGTAAAGTGCTTTGAGATTTTGTTGCTGAAAGGAGCTCTGTGACGCTGTATGGAATCTGGGGACACTTGAGGATATTATGATGATGAATATTGTAAAATTGCAATGAGGTGTCAGATATGCCATATAGGAAATCTGCGGAACTGTTATAATTTGCCAAATATGATGATCTCATGTCTCACCTTTGTATTTTGGGTTATAGATATGTGTCTGTATTACAAAATGTGTGCTATGCTTTTGGGTGACACCCCCCTGACAGTTTGCCATCAGCTCTGCCTAGCCTGCTTGATGGCCCATTAAGGACCATCAGCTATACAACTGACCCATTGAGAGACCGCAGATGCACCTTGTGACTCCGCAAGGCAGGCAGGGGCCTGCCTATGGACAGAAAAGGCTTCCAGGCCATGTGCTGGGCAGCTTGTTTTGGAAACAAAGAGATCACAGGCCGCATGGCAAGAGACTATAAAAGGCAGCTGCATCTTCTCCATTTGGTCTTCAATCCTGCTTCTTACCCCTGGCAGAGCTTTGCTACAAACGAAGCGCTGAACAAAGCACTGAATAACCCATCCGAGCCGTGGATGTGATCCAGAGGGACTTTCAAGCCAGCAAACTCACCAATACTGCTAGGAACCTGATATATGGTCTTTGTTTGTATGGGACTGCTTTATCATTTAACATCCCTCTTCTTTGTTCTTTATAATAAACCTTTAGTTTCAGGGTATGTCTTCACTACTAACGTTAAAGAGAGCTCTTCCAGCACTGTAAAAAACCCAACCCCACGAGAGGAGTAGCTAGCAGCACTGGGAGCGCGGCTCCCAGCACTGGTGCACTGTCTACACTGCCACTTCACAGCGCTGAAACTTGCATCGCTCAGGGCTGTGAAAAAAACACCCCCCCTGAGCGATGCAAGTTTCAGCGCTGTGAAGTGGCAGTGTAGACAAGGCCGTAGACACTAAGGGATTGGCTGGCAGCCTGGTATTTTGGGTACGATCCAAACCTGTACTGACCTGGTAATGGGGTTGACCCTTTGGGGTCAGAAGAACGTTTTGAAGAGCATTATTAAATAACGTCTCACTGTAGTGGACCTATGTGCTGACGGGGAACCGGGAACCTGGAATGCAGTAAAGGGGGCCGTGTGATTTTCTGTTTTTGCTTCTTGATAACCAGAGTGGGGATCAGAAGCACAGTTTTTGTGGCCGGTTGGTGAGATTAACTTCAGTGTTACCCACCAGTCTTGGGAGTATCTGCTCCCCCTTTTGCAGCCTGCCCTGACCTTGGCGTTTCCAGTGAGGGCTGCCCCGGCACCACGGATCACATGCTCTAAGAGCAAAGTATTAGGTTTTTTATTTCAACCCAAACACAATTAAGTGTGTTTGGGGGAGGGTGGCTGGAGCCAGCTTGAGGTTGAGCATAGTCAATTCAGCATTTGATGGTACTCAAAGACCACAATCTTTTTATAAAATCACGGTGACTCTGTTATGAATGCCACAAATATAGATATAAAAGGCAGAAGAGCTTTTAGTAGCTGTTCATATTTCTGTGCCGCTGTGAGAGTCCCATTGAGATTGGAAACAACCCCAAACCCACACAACATTCCAGAGTCTTCCCCACTTCTTAAGTTTCAGGGCAAAGGGGGATTTAAAGTGACCCCATGGTTGTGCCTACAGAGTTCTGCTTCTGGGGGATGGCGCTACCGCAGGCTGTCTGCTGCTACGGTAGCTCCATATGGCTGGTGATGTGGATATTGTTGAATTAATGCACTTCAAAGACTTCCTCAATACAGAGTGTGTCAGGGTCTGGTCTCCTTTATAGTAGTGCCACTCTGGAGTAACACGGTTTAAATCAAGTGTGCCCCCAGGTGCATGTGGAATAGGAATCTGGCTCAATATGTTTCCTGTGTGATGTCTATCAGAGACTGACTAACACAGTTTACATTCTAGTCCAAGCTATTTGTGCTCATGGGCTGACGGAGTCGGTTTGGATAAATATACAGACTCAGTAGTTCTACTTAGTGTTTCCCTTCCAACCGTATCACCTTTGGGTCAGATCCCAGGATCTCTTTGCCTTGTCAGGGCTCTCCAGCCAAACCTCTTGCCAACAAACTCCTAGTTTCTCAGGCAGCTAACAGGCCCAGGGATTTAAACAAATGAGACAACCATTTGGCCTAGAATTCCCTGCAGAGCTGAACGCCCAACTCCTTCTCCAGAGAAGTGACTTTCCCTACGTCTCAGAAAAATCGTTTTAAGGAGAAACCAAGATTTGAAATACTGTGAGCAGCGGAGACAATGCACCAGAAATAGCCTGTGCAGTTTCCTCTGTGGATTCTCCCCGTAGGCAGCCTGCACTATATTTGTCTTCACTTGCCATTTCGGCTGCAATCAATTTGCAACTGCCTTTGGCCAGGAATCCATCTATTAAAAGCTTAACTGAGATCTCCTCTGGTTCAAAATGTATTCAATAAAAAGCTGGATGTTCACAAAAAGCTACAGTGTCCTCCCCTCCCTCCTGCACCCCCGCAAATAATCCATCTGAACATTGTTCTCAACCACAGTAGCTGAACTTGGGCTGAGTTGCAGGACCGTTGAGTGCTGTTCAGTGGCAGGTAGGGTCCTGGATACAGAGCTAAGACTGAAGCTGCTATTGTATGGGGTATGCAGCCGGCTGTACGCGAGTCATCCTTTTAGGGTGAAACTGACCCTACTGCACTGGGCCAGTACAATCTCTATGCACCACTTATGCTATCAGCGTAGAAGCGAATGGCTTTGTGCTGGTTCTCTGCAGAGGGGGGAATTTCACCCTTAATACTCCACTATTGTGGCTCACTTCATTTAACAGCAACCAGGCTTGTGCTATTGGATAAATCCTGTTTAATGGCGTCCTGGACAAGCAGCACGTGAGTTCGGTCAGACAGCTCCTGAGAAGCTTAGGGGAGAAGCAACTTGGGTATAGAGGCTCCTAATACAGCTGATCTTAGAGATAAGAGCTTGTAGTATCCCTCCCCAGGCTCCCCAACAAATGTTTAATGAGCTGATGCTGGGAGGCTAATGGATTTGAACCCAAAAGGAGCGATTCTGTTTTGTAGCTGCTGGAATAATGCACAGTGTTTGGAGTTATCTGTACCTCCATGATTTCTAGTACTGGCATTGCTGTCAGGTTCTAACCTACCTTGGGGAGCTGGAGTCCTCTGGTGGCAATCGCTTCTTTCTGATCCTTTCCATGGCCTGTTTCCTGCAAGGATCTCAAAGCACTTCACAAACCCTACCTGAAGGAGTTGTGGTGAATAGGGGTGACCTTGCTAATCAGTGGGGTGTGCCACACTGGCTGTTTAATAGCATGTGGAGCAATACCCCACAGTACTAGGAGAAGGAAGAATTGGGAACCCAAGAAATTTTCTAGGCCAGACTTAGGGCTAGTAGAAAAACTAGAAATTCCATTTTTGCCAAAAAATGTCAAAAGGACAATGAAAGGTTTGCTGTTTGAAATTGTTAATAATCCTTTTCTCTCCCTCTTTTCTTTTTTCTTTCAGAGAAAAACATTGAAACAGCAAACTTCCTTTGTTGGAGTATTTTTGTGTGTGAGTGTTCCGGAGTGTCCATCCCACACCTACTTAATGTACACGCTTTCTCTTACCCTTTTCCAGTCCAAAAAAAAAAAAAAAGAGAGAGAGAGAGTTTCCCTTTTTCCACTGGGAAAAGTGAGGGGTGGAAAGGGCACTAAACTTCAAAAGAAAATCAATCAATCACAGAACCTCACCCACCCACTTCTGCAATAGGCCTGCAACCTCTGGCCCAGTTCCTGAAGGCCTTAAATCATGATTTAAAGACTTCCAAGTTACAGAGAATCCATGATTTATTCTAGTTCAAACCAGCAAGTGACCTGTGTCCCACACCGCAGAGGAAGGCAAAACCCCCCCAGGGTCTCGGCCAATCTGACCTGGGGGAGAATTCCTTCCTGACCCCAAATATGGCAATCAATCAGTTAGACTCTGAGCATGTGGGCAAGACCCACCAGCCAGACACCTGGGGAAAGAGTTCTCTGTCCTAACTCAGAGCCCTCCCCATCCCCCACCCCCAAGTGCCCCATCTCCAGCCATTGGAGGTATTTGCTGCTAGCAGTTGCAAATGGGTCATGCACCATTGTAGGCAACCTCATCATACCATCTCCTCCATAAACTTATCAGCTCAGTCTTGGCATAAGTTAGGTTTTTTGTCCCACTTCTTCTGTTGGAGACTGGCAGCAGGGTCGATGGTGGTATGTGGTGTTTTGTTTTAATATTGATAGATTCCAGGGTCAGAAGGGACCATTGTGATCGTCTAGTCTGACCTCCTGCATAAACACAGGCCAGAGAGCAGAGCTTTTAGAAAAATGTCCAATCTTGATCTAAAAATGGTCAGTGATGGAGAATACCCCACGACCCTCCCCGACCCTGTGGCTAATATCCTGTGGCTAATATCCTCCCCGAAGGATGCAAACTGACATCACTCACTTGTTCGATGGCCTGTGTGAACTGCTGTCTGAGCATGAAGTTACTGGGCCAGGTTACAGCGGTAATCAGGAGAGGAGAGGTTCCATGGCGTGTTACCGGTACCCAGAACACAGCTGTTAGTTGTAGATGGAGTTGCCAGGGAAGGGACATGGAGGAAAAGGCATCTCCCATCCCAGGACAGGCAGAGGTGGGGGTGACTATGGGAGAGAGTGCAGCGTGTAGTGTGGGATTTTTTTGGTTGTTTTAAGGTTTTTGTTTTTAAACTTCCCCAAAAATAAATAAAAGCAAGGAGAAAAAAGTGGACAACCAAGTCAATGAGCTAAAAGCAAGTCTGCCCCCAAAGCTTGCTTTGCCCATCTTGCCTGACCTTTACACAGCAGCCAGCAAGCTCAAGGAGGGAACAAAGTCACCAGTCAGCGCTAGCTAGCGTTCCACCAACCCCCCAGTGCTGAGAAGCTGCTGCTGTTCCAGAGACTGCTCACAAAACTCCCACCCCTTGCCCCAAGCAACAAACCGCCTTGCACTAGCTCGTGTCCGGATTTGTCCTTTTGCGTCCCCATCTCCTGCCCTCGGCCTCAAAGCTGAGGAGACATCAAAACACAGCGTGCCGCAGCAAACCTGCTTTCGGTTGAGCCCCTTGTTGATCCAAGGTGCAAGAAAGAGCCGGTGTCCACTGGCTTTTAGAGGAACCAGCTGCAGTGGAAGCTTGAGATGCTGAGAAAGGAACATGTGGAATCTGAAACACGTTCCCTGCTATGCGAACTGTTCTCCCCTCAGCCAGCCTGGTCTCTCCCTCCCCTTTGGCCTGTCTGGTTTGATTTCCCCCAGCTCTATCCGTGAAACAGAGAGGCTAACGTCAGACTGACTCATTCCCGTGCCACCGTGTCTCTATGGGCTGTGCACCGTGGCCTGTAGGTTTGAATGCGGGGTCCCAGTGCCCATAGGCCAGCCAGGCTAGGAGGCTGCTCAGGATGTGCCATGGCTCTAGGACAGAAGTTCCCAGAGTGGGAAGCATGCCCTCCCTCCCCAGGTGAGGGGGCGTAAGGGCCTCTCTGCCCAGCTCGGTCCACTATTGCTGCAGCTGCCAACCAGCAGTTCCCCTCTGCTGGGACGGCCGGCACGAAGGCTGCAGCTTGTGAGTACTGACCCCCCTGTTGGACAGAGCATCCGCCTGACCCCTGGCCCTTCATTGCAGTCCCAGGGCACAGAGCCCCGTCCCCTTCTGGACAGAGCCTGTGCAGGGCATGTGGATGGAGCCATGCTGAAGGGCTGGGGCTAGGGGCTGTGTCCAGCATGGGGGGGCCAGTACTCCTGGGGTGCAGCCTTCCACTCCCCTCCTGGCCCACCCACCAGCACAGCCCGTTCCCCGCCCCAGGGCAGGGAGAGGGAGGGGGACCCTGGCAGCCCCGACCACCTAACAGCCGCAGGGAGCGGAAGGTTTTCTCGACTCACATGGTGAGAAATGCTCCCCGTGCTACCAGGTACCCCTCCCCCGCATGGCCAGCCCCCACAAGAGGGGCATGCATGGGATATGAATCTCCGAAAGGAGACTCAGCAAAAGAAGTGTGGGAACCTCTGTTCTGGGAGGAAGAAGTCACATGGGCTGCAGAAGGAGGTTGGCTGGACAGAACACAAGTGCTTTCTGGGAGCCTGTCCCCCAAAGCTGTATGCCTTCAATCAAGGAGCCCTTCCCCAAAACCTAGGCTGCAGAAGTAGGCCGGCTGGCAAGATGACCGCCAATGTTCTGAAAGCCCTTTCCCACAGTGCAGGCTGCAGAAAACTGGCTCCCCAAAGACAAAAGTTCCCTGTGCTAGAAAAGGGAGACGGAACAGAAATGAGGAGGCTGGAGGATGGGAACGTGTCCCAACACCCATAAGAGATTAGCCCCAGGATGAAGTTTATACCCGAGAAGTGCTGGTGGGACGAGGGATACCAATTGGAGAACTGATCAGCACTCTCTCTCATTGACTTCAGTGGAAAGTGTTTGCCCATTGATCATTGACATAGTCGTCAGCCTTGGCATCCTTCTGACACCAAAATGGCACTAGACATGGGCCTAGTCCCTGTGGTCAATACAGAGCAAAAGAACGTTGTTGCCTTCCCGGTAGCCTCAGGGCTTTGCCATATAACAGGTGGCTCTGGACCACTTTCTGAGCGAGGCGAGGTTGGCCATGATTTCAGTCATTCTACTCTTTCCTCAACATCCCATGCAATGAGTCTTTCATAGCTAGACTGTGGGTTTCAAAGGAAAGGGCTGTTAAATGCTTTTGATAAACTTATTCTGCCTTTCCATCTTCTTTTGGCAGCTATCCCGTCCATTCCCGTGATGAAGAGGCTGCCCTCTTTAATCTCAGCCCCTCGAAGTTGCTCTTCAAGGCCCAGATTTGTAGAAGTGTGACTCCTTCGTTAGCTCAACCCTCCACGAGCCAGGCCAATACCCTTTTGATCTTCAGCTATTAGAGCCAGAAAAGATCATTTCCTCCTTTCAGATATAATGGTTATTCATTAAAATGTGTCATCTTTGCTAACTAATTTAGTTCCATGCTGTCCTGGCCTATACAGGCTAGGTTTAGTAACTACCTTCCTCATTCAAGTGGGGGTGAAAACCTGCCAAGGTAGGAAAGGGGAGTTCTGGGTGAGTAGCCATAACGCACAGTCGAGAACAGACAGTATGCACCCCGGCTAACATGTGCATGCTAGTGGCTTAGGGCCCAGCTGAAACCCACAGCCAGCAGACCATGACCCATTTGGGGTTGGGGTGAGCAGGTCAGCCTGGTAGCCAGGCCCCCTTTTTGTGGTAGTTTGGAACTATGCCTACTGCTACCCACAGAGGAAGAGGCACCATAAACTGACACCCTGCACTAATGCACCTACCTATGGGCATCTGTCCCTTTGTCAACGCAGGAGCTAGTCCCCGGCTAGCAGATGGATTATATCCTAAACGAACACTGCACTTGAGCGTAGTCCTTGTCACACCTTGCCTCCCAAATGCAGGAAGCTTTGTATAAATAATAGAATTAGCTTAACTATTTGTTACCCGCTTGTTTTGTCGCCAGCTATTCTATTTGGCAGCCACCATCTTGGTAGTTTAATGGGAATGGAGGGTTTTCGTTACTCAGGTGACTATGCAGCAGATGGCGCATGGTATGCTGCCAGCCGATAATTTCTGTGATGTGCTGTAGCTGTTAGTAATTCATCAGCACTGTCAGATACGTGGTGTCTTGTTACCTGTTTGCTTGAGAGTGGAGGCTTTTATCCGGTCTGCTCTTTCTCCAAGGTGTTAAAATGTTGACACTGTAAGTCCATGACACCAGCTTCAGCGGCTCCGGTTAGCAACTCACGCAGGGGAAAGAGGGGCAGTTGGCTCCCAAAGTCGTTACTCTAGCCTGGCAGGGGCCGTGTCTGTGGCTGTTACCATACTAGGCCCATGGGCGTCTGTGGCCCATTGGGGTTGCGCTCTGGGGAGTTTGTTAGCAGAATTTGATCAGTCTCTGTGATGGTCTGAACAGCCCCCTCCCCCCCCCGCCCCCTCCAATGGAACCAGCCCTAAACTCCAGAATCAAATTTGGGCGCCTGGGGGAATCTCTCTGTTATTTATGGAACATAGGGAAAGTGACATGCAAGGGCAGGAGAGAGTGAGAAAAGGGGGTGAGTGAGTCTCACTCCCCCCCCCCTTTGGAGGGCAAATAGAAAAGCTGGGCCATGTCAGTTGCAGAATTGACCCCCCTTTTCTTCAGGCCGGGCAGCATGAGTGTTTGGGATTTTTTTCAGCTTTTCAATGTGGGCTGCCATCACGCGTGTCTCTGGGGAGAGCAAGACCAAAGCTCAGTTACTGGCTTTAGGCTCTGACAGTCCCCTGGCAACAGGGGCTGGGATCGGGGCGCGTGCGTGTGTCTGTGTGTGTTAATATGGGTATAAAGGAGAGGGGGAGACTGTTCCCTTCCCAGCTTTCTATTTCAAGAGGATGAAGTCACCAAGGCAGCAGCTTCTGAGCTCAGCGGAGGGTGAGTCAGAGCTGGGATTAAGAGCCGCATACAGCACTGAACAGGAATCTGAGTCCAAACCAGATGACGACAATAGCTCATATTATGAGGCCTTTAACATGACAACTTGGAGGGGCAGGGAAGCTAATTAACCCTTTGCGGTGAGCCCTGCATTAGGCTGCATGGGGATGGTCAGGGCTGCACTCAGAAGGGCATGGAGAGGAGGCAGAGGAGGCTGTAGGCCAAGCCAGTCGGAGAGTTTTGGAACAAACTGATGTTTTAAGAAGACAGCCTGGTCCAGGGGGCTGGTAATGGGAGAAGGAGTCTTTCACACCAAGATCATTGGCTCAGATGGGGGACCCCGGTTTCACGAGTGGATATCCACTGGGGCGTTGCATGGCTGAATAGGAGGTGGTCCAACATGGTGGCTCCTCTTTGGTGGCTTTGTTTTTAAATGAGCCTGGGGACGGGGTGGAGCCGAAGCTGTGAAGGCAGCATTGCCTCCACGTGAAGTCTAGGGCGTCCTACACCCCCTCCGTATAGCTGGGACCACTAGGCGGTACAGTGGGCTGGCTGCCACCCCAGCAACGCTCTCTGGGGCACCTGTGGTGAGGGCACCGCGGAGCTGACTCACCATGACGACACCCGACCCATGCCTGGGCAGCCCATCTACAAACCACATGAACTTCCACAGGCCCCGTCTCATCTGACTGCAGCAGCACTACAAGGCAGGAAGGGAGCTGCCCGGCCTTGAAGCACCTGACTTGGCCTCTCAGGAGGAATTATATGAGAGGAAAGACGGGCGAGGGTGGGGGTCTGTCAAAGGAAAATCACGGAGGGGGGCAGCCTTGTACCTTTAAGGAGCTTTTTCGCTCTCTCTGATGTTGTGGCAGGCTCCTTGCTGGAGGAGCTGAGCTGAACAGGTGGTTTCCAGCCTGTGGGCAAGAAGGCTGCAGGCATCCGTGTTACAATAAGAATTAAAAATAAAAGGCCACAATCTGTGTGGAATAAGAAGAAGCTAAGAGCAGCAGTGACGCTGATCTGTAAGGCAAAGGTGGGGGAGAATATACAACTCTAGTCCTCCTTCGCTCACTCTTTCCAGCTCTCCCCTCCACGCCTGGGCTCTTCTGGCTCACAGCGGTTTGGCCAAACGTAGCAAACATCACTCATTGATCCCCTGCAATTAGCCCAGAAGCCCCATACGAAATGGTGGTGGGGCAGAGGAGCGGGACAAAGGCAGCCTTTGTATCTTTGTTAGGCTTGAAATCACTTTTCTGGGGGGCAGGAAATGGCTTTGATCCTTCTGTGCTTTCAAAAATCCGCTCCCACAGCCCCGACCTGTTAGAGGTGCTGATTCCAGGGGGCAGACTGGGGAGCTCAGTGTTTGGAACAGACACTCTTCAACCAGCATTTAAATATTTTCAGTTGTCTTCCCCTTCCCCCGTTGAGCTGTTCTAGGCTGGATGGTCCCCTTTATCATGCTGCGGGATTAGCAGGTATACGATCCCTGCCCTGAGCCATGTATGGCATCCTTCATAGACCAAACCTCAGCTAGGTTAACGCTACAGCCTTTGCGGTGAAAGTAGAGCCTGCCTTTGAAATGAGGGGGCTTTGCCCCTGTCTGCCATGGAAACCTGATGCATAGATGGCAGGCTGGGCCCAGTGAGGAAAGCCAGCTCCCAGCAGGGTGGCTCATGCATGAGGGGCCTATTTCCATCCCAGAATCCTTTGCACCAGAGGTCCTCCTGGGAAGAGCTGCTGCAAATATGGCAAGAGATAATACAATGTATGTAGTCAATGGGTGGAGCCGTCCATGCCCGGCGGGGAGGAGGTACTGCCTGCTCCTTCACAGGACAGCCTCTTGTTTAGAAGATCCCCTTGGGGTGGGATTTCTGCACCAGTAACCATCTCCAGCAGGGTGCCACTGTCCTTTCCCCTTTGCGTAGTCTGAGGTACCATTGTTCATGCAGCCCCTTCTTCCCTCCAGTGCAGTCTCAGCCCTTCCCAACAGGCAGCAGGATTCAGTGGGCACAGGAGAGCTCTGGGAGCCTGGCCGTGGCCTCCCCAGGAATGGAAATTGGGTGTGTGTGTGTAACTAAATTGGCATGTAACTAGTTCACAAACCTGGGGGGGGGTGTTGGGGAAATTCAGGGGGGGTGTAGGGAAATCACTGCCTGGATTCTCTTCCTGACTCTGCCACAGACTTGCTCTGTGATTTTGGGCAAAGCACTGGTCCTTGCCTTCCCTGGGGTGCAAATGCGGACAGAGATACTTGTCTTTCTAAAGCCCTGAGCTCACTGGGTGGACAGTCCGAGGGAGGCACACATGCTACTTATCACTGCAGATGCAGCCAATTTCCTGTCTTCCAATGCTTCTGCCTTGCAGAGAGTTTCACCTTCCTGGCTTGAACTTTCCATGTGCTTTGACTCTGGAGGGTTTGAGCAACAACCCTTCAGCCACTGGGGTGAGACCTGGGGACATGTCCTAAGTCTGTGTGTGACATGGTGCCCATGTGCAGATGGGGCTGACTGTGCAGCCAAGTTTCAATGGCTTGTTAACTCCAAAGCCAGGACAAGTGCTGGAGCTGGAACTTGTTAGAGTGCGGGTGGGATAGGGAACGTGCCTATTTACACTCTGCGAGGTGTAGCTCTGGAGAAGCTAAGGGAGGTTGCTACATGCATAAACCACGGCATGCAACATGCAGCCTTAGTTGCACCTTGACTAGCAATTGTAACCAGCACTCATTGACTTTTGGCCAACTGGTAGACCTGGGCACTCTTATTTTGAATCTTATTTTCTTCCTGTTAAAAAACAAAATAAGGAAATGAAATGCAAAAAACTTAAACACAGTATTAAGGTTGCAGTTAGATGCCCATAAGCAGGCTTGGCTGAATTTGATTTTTATTTATATTTTATAACATTGGCAGGTAATATCGATGTTTTATTTTTAAGCATTAAATGTTCAGTTGCAAAAATAATAGGAGAGAGTCACAATAATTATTTAATGAAAATAGACTGAGTCAAACAGTGAACGCTTTATAACCATTAAAACAAACTGTCAACATCACATGTCAAAATATATAAAGTAAGTCTCCTTAAATCAAACTTTCAAGCAGTATTTTTCTTACTTTGCCTAGTTGTACATTTTGATTATTGATGGGAATATTTTTTTCATCGGTGTTTGTGAAATGACATTTTCTGACCCTTACTGATAAAAATCGAACCCTTTCAAGCATACATATGAGCGAGGAAAAGTGAACGTGAAGCCCCAGCTTTTGGCATGCACAGAACTCCTAGCCACGAGGGAGCAGGCAATGGTAGCTGTACGTCACCTCTGTCTCATTCTGATTCCGGGTGATTCCAGGGGCTAAAACAGTCCCTCGTTTAACACCTTAAGCCGAGTTGCCTATGGCTGGCAATGCTGCCCAGAACCATTGTCAGGGTCTGTTATGGCCCCACCCTGGCAAGCCGCTGCATCAGCCATTGCTCTGCGGGCCTTACTCAGATCCCGCATTGGAGAAATTCTTCCCAGCCAGCTCTGGGGCTCGTATGCTGTCACAACAGCACCGAGGGACCATAGAAGCAGATAGATCCCCTTCCACAGCCATAACTCTGTCCCCTCACGTGAATGAATTACGGCACAGTCCTTAGTTATGTGATCACAGCTTAAGAATGTGGTCGAAAACAATTATGGGGGAGTTAGTAGCAACTCCAATAGTTGGGCTGCCTAATACGTTCCATTACCAAGGATTCTAGGACTGGGTTGTTTTTAATTTTATTTCTTACACTTGTGTTTGTTGCAGCAGGTCTCTGAGGTGAGAGAAGCGCCTTTTCTTTCTCGCTTGAAATTCCGTTCAGGCTGATCTGAGCTATAAAAGTTGCCCCTCTCCTTCCCTTGCTGGTGTTCCTCGGGAAAACGCTGGCATCTGCCCAAATAACTGAAAACAGACGTTCTAATGACCCAGCCCCTCACAGCAGCAGCCCCACTACTCCCTGCACCAGGCATCACCCTCACCCCTGGGTCATACCATCTAGACCCAGCACATACCCCACCACCATGCCCTTTGGGTATCACATGGGGCAAAATCGCCCCCCTGCACAGGTGGGAGAGTCAAAAAGCCAAGCTCCCCCTGGATGGACCTAGCACATGGCCCATTCTCCACACTAGGACAACAGCCTTCTCCTGTTGCTATTAGTTAATCCTGTAGCTCGACTGAGAGCAGTCTCTGCTGAAGGTGAGGGTTCAAACTCTGATAGGTCATGAGGGGCAGGGAGGGAGAAGGATGTTGCATGTGAATGTTTTTATACATATTTTCCTTAAAAAAAAAATAATCGTAGGCGATTACATACAATATCCTCTGTTAAGAGTTATTTAGGAACCAGTCACGCACTGGAAAGTGAAGACTTGCTAGACTGACAGTTGCCCACAGCTGTAATTTGGCCCCCTTGGGCCTGTGCATTATGATACAATCTTTAATTCCATGACTCCCATCCTACTTTTTCCACAGGACCCCACCTCACTCAGTGCACTGGCTGGATGCACAAGGAAGCAGGATTCAAGTTCCACAAGCTAACATAGACCTGGCATTTCCTAACGGTCAGTGCTTGGCTTTGTAACCTAAATAACGTTTGTGTAAGATTGTATAGTTTGAGTTTGAGCAGCTAATCTGCTAGACTGTCCTGGGATGTATTTGCACAGTGAGAAGCGAGCTAACACAGCCCTTCAGTCTTTGCATTTTCTGACTAGTGAATACTTAACCATGGAACTGCAGTATTGCATTAGGACAGGCCTTTTTGGCATTTCAAGCTAGCTGCTTTCCCTAGTATTCGTTCCCTAGTTCAACCCTAAACTTTCCTCGCTGAAGCAATTGGATACAGCTGGATGTCCACGCTGCTGCCACAACCCCAGGAGTGTGGGCTGAAGAAAAGCTGCAGAGGCCTCAGACTTCTTGCTCAGCTCACAGGATGTTGCTTAAACTCCAGTCTGATGAAACACTCAGTTGGAGGCAGACTGAACTTTCTAGCCTTTTCCTGTGCAGACTGCAGTGGGCTTCCACCCCTCCATGAATCAACCCCCCCACCCTCTTGCACTGGCTGAAAAGCGCCTGCAGCTGCTTCACGGCCAGCAAGAACAATACAATAGCAGCAGCAAAGGGTAAACCTGGCCGCAAACCTGACAAGAAGCTGAGCTGTGCTTCCTGAAGCACTTCCTCTGTCTGCTTTGACCAAATCCAGTCTGGCCAGGCCACGGGACGAACAGGGGACTGGACATACTGGGGTTTTCTTTCTGAACAAGGGGGACCTTAAAGCCCTGGGCACCACTCACATGCCTAGTCAAAATAAGCCATTTGCCCAGCTATAGCTCATAGTTCTCATAGTACTTAAATACTAACGCAGCAATGCTCTCAACGCCCCTTGCGCAGAGGGAATGTAGCGTTGTCCCCCTCTCACAGCTGGGCCTCAGCAATGAGCCCAAGGCCCCATACTACGGAATGGCAGAGCCAGAAATGGAGGGCGGAGCTCCTGATTGCCAGCCCGGTGCCTTAACCACAAGAACCTCCTCAATTGCTGGAAGTAGCCATTGGGCGAGTTTGCTGTAAAGTGGCTGTATACATCTCTACATTTCAGGGGCCCCCAAAGTTTGACCCACAGGGCTGCATTGGCAGCTTGCACCTAAGTGACGTACAATTCTTAATTCTCCCAGCCCTGCTCTTAGTTTATGTTTGTACCATTTGATGAGCAGAAATGGCTTGTTAATTTCACCAGCAATACAAGCCTGCATCTGACCAGCTTTGTTCTCACAGTGCAACTAGACAGTGGGTAGAAACCCGTTGCCTGTTATGACACTGGTGGCTTCAGTGCCCCTGGTGCTGCACTTTGATCGTCCCAGTTCTACAACAAACTCAAAAAGGTCACACTACCTTGGGTTTTCCTTTCTAAAACGTGTGGCTTTCCGCCTTCCCAGTCCCACTTTGACTGCAGCAGGACTCCTCTGACGACATGGACGTCAGCGTAGGAGCAAAGAGGAACAAGTGCTTGGAGAATTGCTATAAAGTGGATGATTTACAGGGGGCTTAATCCCCTTAAACAGAACGATGCAAAATGTTTTGGGTCACGAGATCCCAACTTCAGAAGCAAGGTACAGCACTATCCAGCCTGTGGGGCGGGCAGCTGGCATGCAGTAACAACAGAGCAGAAGGCGGCCTGGTATCACCGGGGTGGTGTGCAGGTCCCACATGTTTACGGGCTGACTTTTTTTTTTTTTTTGCTAGTGAGAGCTTTCTTATGGGAGGGAGGTCCAAGCTGTTGCAGATACAAATCTTGGCTTCCAGGTTCCTCCTTGCAGTCGCAATACAGGGTGGTTAAATCCCCAGACCGTCAAGATAAGAAATTAACTTTCTAAAGAAAGAAAGGAAGTGAGAAATTCCCCTGGCCTCGGGCCCAGGGCCGTAACCCAGTGTTGCCCAGGGTAGGTGGCAGACTCTCCTTCCAGGTGCTGGCAGTATTTACAGTTTATTTGCTTCCCCAAAGGAAAAACGTTGAACATCAGTGTTTCGTCATTTTTTTTTTTAAACTTGCTTCCTGAAATGAGGTTTCCTGTTAGTGTCTCTCTCATTCCAGACAGCCTGGGGGGTTTCCCAGCAAGTGTGTTTTGTAACAGATTTCCCAGAGGTGGGTGACTTCAGCTGGGTCCGACCTGCTTAGGCTGGCTGTGAATAAGGCCTTGTCGGTTTGACTTTCAATGGTGCTGTGTGCCGACTGCTCCCACTGACTCCACAGGAAGCCGAGGTTGCTCAGCACCCCTGCAAATCAGACCATATGTATTCCCAGAGCGGGGGAGCTATTCCAGTCCTCCCAGCTGAGAGCGCCTACCTGGCAGTACCACTGGCCTATTTGGACCAAACAACTGATGCACAAAGCGATTCATTTTGTTTCTTTCCTGTGTGTGAACAAATAGTGACTCTCTGTCTCGCAGCCACGGTGTAAGGCAACAAGAGCCGGCTGATACCAGGGGCTGGAAAGGCAAAACGGACGCAGCTTTGTGCTCGCTGGTAACTCGGACACAGGTTGGAACCTTGGAGCCTCTCTCGATTACAAGTTAAGTAAGGAAGCTAGTGGGGCGGCTGGGCTGCCAGACAAACATTGTGGGGGTCGTGTTTTCAGAATGGCTGGTAAAGTGTTTGGGACCAGAAGGACCTGAGTCCACTGTTGTATTCGTTCCTTCATTGGGTGTGTAGGAGAGAGACCTGGATCAGAGATTGAACTTGAGGAAGGTTTTGGATCCAGTTCCAAACTTCCCTGCTGGCTGCTCCTGCTCTGAGCTGCACCCAAGCCCTGCTTTGCTGTCCCTGAGCTCGATGCTTTGGCTCTGGCTTCATCCACAGCTCTAGCCTGTAGGCGGTTTCTGCTTATCTCAATCCCATGCTGCTGTGGTGTGGCTGAATGAGTACGACTGAGAGAGCCCCAGTCTGAAAAACATCATGACCATTCACTTGAAACGCAGTCACTTTGGAATCCTGGCTGCTCTTAACTTGGCAAGTATCGGGGAGAAGCGTGTAGATAAGAAATCGACAGCACAAAGTTCTAGACTCAAAGCAGAGTTGGCTGGACTGAGAGAATTCTGCTGCAATTGTCAATTCTAAACGGCACAAGGAAAATCATACATGAATGGCTCCTGAGCTGCCGTTTGCTAAACAGCAGGGAACTGAATGATATGTAAATCACATGCAAACTAAGACATCCTGCATCCAATAGGAGTTTATATCTATAGAAACAGGACTGATTCAGCTGTGAGGTTTTGTTTTTGAATAGGGGGTAGTTCTGGCCTCCTGTTCAATTCAACAGAATGGGGACGGTGGCCATGTAGTGCGGGGAGAGCAGAGCGGGCTTGTTGCACAGCTAACGGTGAGTGCACTACCTGCAGGATTAGCAAGGGAGTTGGCTGGATCCGTGTTTACAGAACGTTAATAGAATTAGGCGGCCGAGTGCTGGCGAGTCTGGTTTTCACAGTAGCTAGGGCAAAGGTCCCTATATAATGTAGGTGGGTGGAACACACACAGTGTTTGCTCAGTCACTAGAGGCAGCTTCAAACAAGGTCTGACAGTACCAGCTTCTCTGCCCTTAGGCCTGCTGGTGCCTGAGGGGCAAGCAGCACAAAGAGGCAAATACCCCCCTCTGTTAAACATGCACAGTTCCTCTGGCAAGAGCGGGAGTGGGAACAATTTGTACAGTGGGGGTGCTGAGAGCCATTGAACCAAACTGTCAATCCTGTAAATGATGGACCCCATTACAAGCCAGGGGTGCAGCAGCACCTATGCCCCCGTGCACCGTGACTAAACACAGCACAAGGGCACAGGGCTCTAGTCAGTCACTTTTGTCCTATTCCAATGCCATGGGGCAAGTAGATACTAAATTGAAATGCTGCCACCTTAAACCCAAGAAGGCAGTTCTTTCCTCCAAGTAAATCTGTACAGAGCCAAACCAGCTGCAGCTGCCATAAACATTCCTAGCTACAGCCGCTACCTTGCTGTCCTTAAGCCTACTATGCTGAAGGCAGAAAATCTGCATTAATTCACCCAGCTCCTCCAAGCCATCCTACTAGCAGCCTAAGCTACACCCTTGCTCCTGCAGCCGTCCCAGGGGAGTGGGCACTGTCTACTGAGGGGAACTGGGGTGTAAGTAGAAGTCTCTCTTTCCCACTGCCAAAGCTTAACACGGTCTCCTGGGTGCAGTGACACCTCCTCCTTCCTGCCTCTGCATCCAGCCAGCCTTCCACGCAAACAGGTGAGTCACTGTAGTCACTTAAAACCCAAAGGCTGGAGCTCTGGCTACCATGCTGAGAGCGTATTTCAGGAGAGCGTTGGGGGAGGGGATTTTATAGCTGCTGACCATTGTTTTTCCAAGGAAAGCCACATCAAAGCACAGGGCAGGAGATCATGATGTAGGTGCCTGCAACCGCTAACCTCTGAGCTGTTACAAGGCTCTTGCCTGCGAGTTGTTCCAGACCACAACCGGTAAGAGAGTGGCACCCAGCGTTCTCATGTGAGTGTCTCACGATCAGCGCGCTGCCCTCTCAGGGGAAATGAGTTTAGCGCGCTCAGCCCAGTGCTTACCAGCCGCAACACAAAACTAACACAGATTTGCATGCCTGGCAAGTTGGCTCCACTCACAAAAGGACCATCACAGAGACCTGAGCTGTGTGTGTGTGGGGGAGAGTGGCAGAGCTAATGGGAAGGGAGCCACCCCAGTAGCCTTTAGGTTTGTGTGTGGCATCTCTTTAAGCCATTAGGTATAACTGAAGGTGTTACTGTCCATGCCCCTGCCGGCCACCCCAGCTCTGCTGCAGGTCAGGCTTGAGGTGCTCTTGCAGGGCCCACAGAATCTAACGTGGCCTGATGCTCTTCATAAACACTAGAAAGGGGTTTAGAAATGTCCTGGCTGCCTCCCTGCAGGGAGCGTGTGGGGCTGCCTGTTAGACAATTAAAGCAGCAGCTGGCAGGTGCTGCAGGGTTCTTTTGTTAAGGTAATTGAGAGAGCAAAGTGCTGCAGGAGCCGAAGTTCTTCTTCTGGCCCATGGCAGCCTGGCTCCCAGGCTGTGTCTGGGAGAAGTCGGGAGCAGGAGGCCCAGGCTGGGGGAGGGTCACGCCCCACAAAAGAAAGGGAGAGATGCAGATGAAAGCTGCTGCAACAGGACAGGTGGAAGTGCCTGGCTAGCCCAGCCCCTCCTCTTAAGTTTTTGTGGGGGCCCTGCTAGTCCGCTCACACGGCAGCCCTGGCTTCAAACAAAGGTGCTCTATGCCATGGGTAAGATGCTGTGGGAGCACCGACTAGACAAAGGAATAGGCAGGATGGGTGTGTGTGAGAAGAGCCCAACTTTTCACACTGCTGGCCAGCCAGGCCTGACTGATCTGCCTGTCGGCCCAAGTCAACAGACTCCTCACAAATAATGGCAAGGGGAAAGGTGGCTTTGTATTGATTTTAAGGCTGCCAGAGAGTTGGGAAGGAAGGATGCAGAGAAGAATAAATCCACCGCACCTGAAAAACACACACTTTGACCACCATAATTCCATGTTTGAGAGCATCAGAGAAATAAGCATCCAAAGACACTGAGGTGCTCAAAATTGCTCCTACCTATGGGCAGGAATGTTTTCAACGCCCATTCACCCCGATTCGTGCACAGGGGCTCTGGGGACATCAAAATATTGTTTCTTTGTGGCACATCTTGGGCACTTGGTCCGCAGCAAAGGCCACCCCCATTGACTTGTGAGTGTGCAGGAACTGCAGGATTGCACCCCCACCACAGACAGGACATGCAGACACTTAACTCTCTCCTTTGTCAAAAGTTCAGTAGCAACACACTGTTAGAGCAGTCAGTGCCTAGAGCTGCCAGGGGGAAGGGAAGCGATGGCCACTGTGCTCTGAATTGCCTTAGGTTTGTGTGTGTTTCACTCAGACACTTTTAGGGTGAATTTAGCGCTGGCAAAAGATGTGGACCTGCCAGTGCTGGAGTGCGACTCTCTGTTTAACCACAAAGCAAGGGCAGTCCAGGCCATGGTAATGCAAGGTTCTTCTCATCCTAACCTCCACCTGGGGCATATGCATGCGTCACTGTGTTGCAAACTGAAGTTTAACTCGTAACGCACAAGTGGTGCTCGCTGTGACCGAAGTGTCTGCCTGCCTGCCAACCAACAGCCAATCGAATTCTCAAATGTTTAGCCTCCTATTTTTGCGTTTATCTTTTGCAGTGTTGAGGAGTTTAAAAAGACACGTCTACGGTGAACTCTTGCAAAATGAATAAAAACGCCAGCCTGTAATGAACTGGAAGGTACGCAGGGAAACCAGGTACTACAAGATTTGTGAGCTTTGCAACCGTATGTATATTACAACAGTTAGTAAACGGGAGCTCAGCAAAGATTTGCCAGGAAAAGGAGCTAGAAAATTCAGTAATACACAAAGAAAGTCATTTTCAGGGAAATGCCACAATGTTTCCTGTGCCAAGATTTGGACACATGCTTATTCTGTTCAAACTTATACACTGAAAACTAATTTAAAACAAAAAAAAATCCCTCTTCTTTTCAAGCTAGTTTGAACTTCCTATAATTTACAGAAAGTCATAATCCTATCCGAAAGCGTCCAAAGTTCTTTATAGACAGATCTGCTAAAGTACGGATGAATCATTTCCTTGTACTTTGTAATGCCATAGTCCTAGAAAATATTTGAATAAGAGCAGTCACAACGGCAAGTGTTCAAAAGGAAATAAAAGCTTTTAATGAGAATATTTCACCCAAAGTTCTTAGCTGCAATTTTGTATAAATGCAGAGTTCTTTTAAAACAAGACACTGTTAATAGAAATGCATTATTTACAAATCTGATTGCAAAAGCATTACTCAGCTCCTGAGACAGAATAAGGAGGAGATTCCTGCGGATTCAAAATGTCTGGGAGGAGCCGTGGAAAAGAACGGTTCTGTAGGGCCTGTACCTCTCTGCGCCACAAGGATGGTAACAGAGGGTGAAGAATTATTAGGATGTTAAGAAGGTTAAATGCTATGGGCTGATACAAGTCTCTTCTTCCTAAGATCTTTAGTTTGGAAACATCTTAATTTGTGTGTGCCTGGTTACTCTGGGTAATGAATGTATTTGGGGCTGATTCTGGAAGGGATTTAAGCAGCTGAGGTGAACAGGTGCCAGGTGTGCATGCCCTTTGATAGCACATTAGCCTAATGAGGTCTCTCTCTAGTTGGACACCGGAAACAGGAGGTATCAGATGGATGTGATGTTAACGAAAGCAGGGCTCGCTCTCTCCTATGAGAGCGGAACTCAGTCCCGTTATTCTGCAATGACAAGGACAGGTTTAAAAACGAAATCGACAATGCTGCTTCTTACGATTCACGTGTCCCAAATGGAGGCTCCACAAGCAGCACTGGTGCTAGAGAGAGGCTTCTGAACTGGCACCTTCGGGCCCTTAGTCAGAGTGGCACTGGTGGTGACACAGGTGTTTCAGTGGCCATGGGCAAAGCTGGCTACCAAGACAGAACAATAAATGGGCCAACATGGTGGCCTAACTGCTCTGCAGTGCCAAGTGGAGGCTCTGGATTAGGCTGCCAGTCCTGATCAGTTGTTTGATGGGCTGCAGACACAGCTTGTTCAGGCCGATGGATTTATGTTGACTAACAGCAACCTCTCAGCCCATTAAGGAGCAGTATGGATAGGCTCCAGAGGCAGTCCTTGGGCTGCACAGGGGCTCAAAGGGAAGGGAGGTGGAGAGAGGACAATAAGTGGAACCCTGGGGTTCCAGCAAAGAGCTTGAGGGGAAGACTAAAGCAAGGGGTACAGCGTCATCACTGATTTCCCCCAATTCACTCAGCTGGCAGGGATCTGTCTCATCTGGAAGCAATTCCCTGAAAAAGGAGCTCGCTCACCACCACGCCTGTTCCCTGAGCTCCTGTCCCGACGGGAGATGGTTCTGCTTAATCTGCCGTGCAGCAAAGTAGACAAAGAGGCCCTAGATAATCAACAGTCAGAAAGAGTAGTGGGGGTGCCCACTCCACGGCTGTAAAATCCACCATAACCCAGGGCTTCGAGGAAGATGCAGTTGGAGGAATGTAGCTCTCTAGAGAACAAAGCCGCATTAAGGAGCTTTAACAAAGCAGTGATTTTCTTCCCCACTCGAAGGGTGGGCCAGTGCTTTCCCTCCCCAGGACAGCCTGCCTTTCAGGCCCCTTGGGGTTGGTGGGAGGCTCTTTTTTGCTGTACTGCTCCAGTGACAGGCTCTCCACTCTGCTACCAGGAACTGAAGTCCCCAAAGCCTGTGCTCCTTTTCTCTTTCTTCACAGCTGCACTGGTTGAAGGCCCATCATCATCTGCTGTTCGTTTTCTGCAGCCAAAATGAAAACAAATATCAGTGACTGCTAATGTTAGCCGGCTAAAAGCAGCTGGCCCTTTCCCTTCCAAGTGTGAGAGCTAGCCTGTCACATACAAATCAGAGAGATGCTTTGGCTGCAGCACTGCGATGTGGTTTGCGGGGGTGTTGAAGATGCAGGGTTTTGCAGTTAGCTGGGCACAATGCAAGAAGTGGGGGGCTGTGTGACATTTCCCACCCCTCCCAGCGCTGCCAAATGCATCTTGACCCAGACCAACAGCAGCCTATGTTGCTATTCCTGGCATCTCTTGAGCAGAGCCTATGAATCACACAGAAATTTACTTGACTGCCAGGTCCCATGAGGTGGCCAATAGGGATCAGACTGAAACCACCAAAGGTTTCACTGGAGAACAGTGTTACACATGATACAGAGAAGACTGCAGGGATGAAAGACACTGGGGAAAAACCTCAGGGAACCGGTTGGCCCACTCAGAATAGACTATTAATCTTGCAAACTTTCCTACATGTTTCCATAGTAACCACGGTGGAGCAGGAAAGCAATTTTAAATTCAACCGAATTTCAGCCCAATTTTAAAATACAGGTGAACAGCAGCATTCTGTAGCTAAACTTTTAATAGACACAAATGATTAACAATGTACACGTGCTGGCTAAAATTACAGGACACATTTTCAACTGAATGGGCACCAAAATCTCCCAACTGCACAGACACACAGGCTCGTCAACAGCCGAGGTCCTACATACAGATACATGCCTCTGTGTACACTACGATGTGACAGCCATAGTTGTGGGAGGATTTGGTAGAAGCCTGTTCAAAACGTAGCGGTACAAATTCCTTTTAATTTTCCAAAATAGTTGAAAAGCTGGGCCAGGGTTTGGCGCTCATCCTTGGAAAGCTAAACTATCAACAGTATAAAGTCCATGCAGGGAAATGCTGCTTTAGGTGGTCTTGGTAATAGCTGCAGAAGGGGAAACTCAGAAGACTGAATTCAGGTCCTGTCCAGGAAGTGATGGACAGGCTCCTCAACAAAGATTATAAAAGTGTTTGTAACCACACACACATGCTGTTAATGATCAGCTGTGGCTTTTACATTGAGCCGTTAAAAAAAAAAAGTTAGCTTTTTTATCCTTAAAACAATCGGGCCAGACACTGACTGCTGTGATTGGTACATGAATGTCCCTAGCAAGGTCCATCGGCATCAAACAAACAGCTGGTATGTGACAGTGTCTCCCATACAATACTGAGCCATAGCACGGGATAGCACTAGTGCCATAGAGGAAAGGGGAGTTCCCAGCGCAAGACAGCACAAACCCTGAACAAAGCACAGCTGTGCAAGGGACTTACGTTGCAGCCATATTAATATACTTCCCAATGCCCTGCCGGTAAGTTTTGGGAGCCTGGCTCTCTTTCTTTGGCAGGACAGCCTTGGTTTTGGTTTTGGCTGCTTCCTCCTCTTGTCGGGCCTTCTCTCTCTCTGCAGAGATCTGAGAGAATGAGTATTAGCAGAGTATGTTACAAGAGATTAGTTCAAAGAAAAGGCGACCGTGTCTAAAGCGCTTTGTAGTTGCAAAGCACTATACAATACTATCGCTGCCATGACTTACGGTGCATGCTTAGCTAACAGTGCCTCACAGGGGCCACTAGGAATGAATGGTCTATGGCCATCACTCCATTGCAGGTGACATGTAACTGCCATTGGGACGGCAGAGGTAACACTGGTGGCCATGGGGGAACCTTTAAAAGTCTGGTGTATTATGAACCTTGCGCCGCTTTACTCTCCAAACTACTATTCACTCCAACACTAGCATGTTTCTAGCACATGAGACAGCCTCAAATTGCAGCTGTTCAATCTTTGCTTGTAAACATAGGGGTAAGCAGCCCGGGGGCAGACAAGAGAGGCATGCAACATGGCATGAGTACAAATTCCCAGAGAAGCGGACGAGGCTACAGTTTAGAATTAAATAGTTCTTTGCAAACCTATCAAACAGATGATTCCCTCCTCACCTGAGCATCTGCCTCTTCATACGGATCAACAAAAACAGTTATTGATTTAATTCGTATTTCCTCCTGGGAACAGAAAATTAAAATTAAAGGTACCAGAAGCTGCTAATTGGGTTGGTTTAATTTTCCTGAAGGTAACTTTTAAAAGTAAGCAGTAACGGGCTGCACTGGATTCAGGGGACACACCCTTTGTTTGGTAACCCTTTTGGTTTAAGTTGAATAGTACCTTGGGACGATCTGTTTTTGGATCGCTGTCCACATTCTCCATAGCTGTCAGAGCCTCAAAACCACCAACCACTCTAAAACAGAAGAAAGGACTTAATTTCCAGGTGTACCGATGGAACATTAACCACTCATTCTGGAGGGCGACACAGCAGGTGTTTCCCCTGAGCGTGAAAAGAGACAAATCCACGCTACATGCGCTTTGCATTCTGAGCGGCTGACAGATGTATAGAAACCCAGGCAACGAGTGTCCCAACATGGCATTGTGGGCCAAAGCGAAGGTTTTAAAACCAAGATGAACATTCTTAAAGGAAGGAAATAAAATCAACACACTGGCGTGTCATTTGAGGTCTGTCCATATTGTGACAACCCCCTAAAATAGCAGTTGGGAACAAAGGAATTAATACTGGTTTGTCCCAAATTATAACCCAGCGCAGCAAACTGGCTTTGCTAGAAGCAAGATAATGACTTCTAGCATTATTAAGCACTTTCACTCTAACTAGCCCTGGATCTTTATAAATCATGAATAATAAAGGCCCCATCCAGCAAGGGACATAGCCACACACTTGGCTTTAAACGCGCAAGTATTCCTGTGAATTCAATGGACCTGCTCATGTGCTAAAAGTTAAACATGTGCTTAAGTGTTTTTCTGGATTGGGGCCAAAGTGCAAGATGTAAAAAAATCCAATATAAGGGTCCGAATTCAGTCATCGGGAGGTTTTGATGAAAGGGAAGGAGTTAGTTGTCCTATGCACCCAGAAGCCTCCTGCTGAGGAATGTTAGCAGTGTCAAATCACCTGTACTAATCTTTCACTCAGTGCTGGAAAGAGGCCAGACATTGCAAGGATGAAATCAAACTCCAGGTGTAGCTATATTCTCTCAGTACCCAATTTATGGCTGTCTGACTTAAGTGCTGATCTTTCACTGTGGTGAAGTACATGATGTGCACACATTTAACAAGTCAGACTTAATGATATCTGATCAGAATAAAGAGACTTCAATTTGTGAAGGCCAACTGCTGGATCAGTATGAATTAAAATGAGGGTCACTGTGAAAATACCTGACTTTGGATTCTACCATAAAGTCCTCTAGAATCAGCAATGTGATTGTTAAAACTGATATTCAGAAGTGTGATAACACAGGACTAGAGTAGAATGGAGGTAATTCTGAGTCTTAATGGAGGGAGATATCTTCAGCGAGGAACAGCTGGGAGCCCTACATAGAATTAATCTCAACTCTTTCACTTGGGGGAAATCTGACCCCCCAAAAAAGCACTTAGTACAGACAATAGACCCAAATTAAGTCGGTCTCAAAAGCAGGTAATAAAATAACAGACACAATATAGGTACAAACGCTTTTGCAGAAAGAAAAAAGTGTTTGAAGAAAGAAAAGTTTAACTATTATTCTAAAATCTGAAAAGATCTAAAAAAAAAAAAAAGATGTCATAATGACTCCATTAAAGAGATGCTCTCATGGAATTGTACCATATACGCACAAGAACACCTTAGCAATGTACTAGGAGCAATGTTATAATGAAAACCAGAACATTTCACACTGATTGGAGTGTTCCCTTCAAATCTAATGCTCTATTGTGTTCCTTTAAATTACAGTTCCTGCATGGAAACACCGCCAGATCAGGCAGGGTCATGTTGAAGCTTTTACAATGTCAAGCTGAGCTGGAGAGCAGAGGTCTAGCAGGGTCTCTTTTTCAGTCCATATATAAAAATCTGGGGCCCATTTCAGTACTAGTGTTCCCTGCTCGGATAACTGGGTGTACTTGCTAACTTTACAGGTGCAATTTTGGAGGTCACTTTAAATCTCACAAGCTGTTAGAAAAATAACATCACACAAGCATCAAAAAGTATTCTTTGTATTGTGCTTAGCTAAGAATCCTTCCTCTGACTTCAGTGGGCACTG
Source organism: Chelydra serpentina (assembly GCA_037349315.1). Lineage (NCBI taxonomy): Eukaryota > Metazoa > Chordata > Testudines > Chelydridae > Chelydra > Chelydra serpentina. The sequence continues at coordinate 4,863,109 of JBAIAC010000040.1, forward strand.
GATCAGTACACTGTATGTACAATGGTTTGGTTAATGCTGCCTATGGCTGCTTCACTCAGAACTCTTATGGCTGTTTAGCTTTAAATGTTACAGACTTCCCTTTGTGCGGATGTGTTCTCTCTTTGGAAGGAAAAAGTTGGTCTAGTTACCACTCCATGTGGACAGAGGGAACATTTTTGGTAACAAGGCATTTGGACACACACATACGCACACATCATCATCATCATCATCATCATAAATTTGTCATCCATGTGAAAACAGCAACAATAAATAAGGAAAAGAACTGCCTAGGTAAAAAATAATTTACTTGTTTTTGTTCTTTGCTTCAGGCTAATTTAAAAAATATCTGATAGCAGTTCTGGTTTTCTCAGGAATGGAATTTTTAAAGTAACTGTCACTCAGAAAACTGAATCATTTTATAGATTTAAGGCAGTTTTATGACAATTATTAGGATTTTAAAAAACACTTAAGAATTAAGCCCAAATTCTTTTATACCTTGCATGAATTCTGTGCTCAGGAAGGCAAAATGAGAGTTCAGTTCACTAACGAAAATCACCATATAATACAGGCAAAACCATGTGTCTCCTTATATAATTCTTTTTTCCATATAATGGATTCTCGATTATAACCCCTAACACACCAGGCATTAGCTTAACCCCTTCAGATGAGAATGCTGCAATCAATAAGTAAGTAGTATTAAAAAGTACTTTGATGTATTAATATTCATTCATGGTGATATATTACATGCTTCTAATATAATTTCCTCGTCCTTGCAGACCTTTGACAGCTATTCAGCTCTAACCAGTTCTAACAAGACTCGAAATCATTTGGGACAGGAACAAGGCTTTCTTGATGCTGATATTATCACTCTCTGTTTTTCAAAGAAATCGCTACCTGTTAGAGCAATTAAAATGCTTGAAATACTGTTTGGTGATGAAACAACTGTCTAGCAAGCTGGCAGCCTAGTACTTACATTGGTCATACACTTCTTGTAAGGATTACTTGAATAAAACGCAATTGACCAAAATTAACTTTCTTTGTACTATGGGGATCTGAGGGGCAAATGTTTTTTCCTTCTGTAAGGCCTTGTCTACACACAAACACTGTACCATTCTGGCTATACTGCTGGAGGTAAAGCAGGACAGCCCCCCTAGTGTGGACCCAGTTATATCAGTATAAATATAGCACTTATAGCACTATAGCTTAGTCTCATGTAGAAAGGGAAATAAGCTTTACTGGTATAAAGCATCTTTATATTGTTGTAACTGCATCCACACTACTGTTGGTATAACTATCCAAAAAACAAACAACAATAATCACATGCCTAACTTGATACAAAAACTGTGGGTAGACCAGGTACAAAAGGACAAAAAAGCAAGACCCAGCCCGACACAGAAAATGACAAAATGATCCAAGCTAAAATAATGTATAAATATTTGTGCAGCACAATCTTGCTACAATTATTCATTTTGTTGCTGCTGCTGCACTGCTTTACAAAACCTCTCCGTTTCAATCCTCAAGGGTCTTATCTACATTTTACAGTTAGATCCCAGCTTCACATGGCTGTTAAGAAAGAAATATTTATGCAGGCTGGAGAAGTCTCGGTTTTTTTTGAAACTCTAGGTAGCACACGGGAAATCTTCCCAGAGTTCCATAGAGCTTCCAAAACCCTACACACACTTTTGAGAGTTTATAGCAGAAACCCAATTTTCATCTCCTCCTCCAGGCTGATATCACAGATTCACTTATAAGCTGAAAATTAAACCAAACTCTAAAGATATGCTCTCTGTATTTTTAATTGCCCCTGAAGCAAACTTACGATTTGATACAGGAGGATTTTCTAACCAATAGTTCCATTCATTATCTTTTTATGTTTTCATGATAATTTAGAAGCAGCCAGATAGCTGAGCACTGGAAATCTCAATGAAATATTACCTTACTCCAAGGCTAGACCGCCTACAATATTAATATATTTTGCTGGTATTTATGGATCTTCATCTTTTGACAAGATGAATGAAAGATTATTAGAAATTTTCTGTTGCCATTTTTCAAAGTCTGAGTGCCATTTCTAATGCAACTAGTTTAGACCCCATATCTGATCTACTTTTACATACTTATCACGGGGGGAAATGGTGAGAGATTGTACTCCAGAATCCAAATAGCCTCAAGGGTTTTGTTCTTTTTCTGAGATCCATCACTCTGCTGCCCCAAAATTATTAAATGTATTGCAAAGGTGCCCATTAGCATTCATCCTTAGGTAGAACCTACAATATTTTGAAATCTGCTGCCATCTTTGTTATTAACTAGTATTGTTAAAGTCTGACTTGGAATAATGAAGACTACCTGGCCTCTGGCAGATTACCAGACTTTAGACAAAAGTAGGGCTCAATACAGCCCACACTTGTTAAAGAAGGGTGGTCATGTAGTAAAGATGCTAGACTGGGATGCAGGAGATCTTGGCTCAGTTCCCTGCTCTGCCATAGACTTCCTGTTTGACCACAGGCATGTCACTTACTCTCACTCTGCTTCAGCTCTCCATCTGTAAAATGGGGATGATCCATCCTTTCGCATCCCCCCTCAGTCTATCTTGTCTACTTCCATTGCAAACTCTAGGGCAGGGACAGTTTATTACTTTGTGTGTGTAAAGTGCTAGAACAATGCCCTGATTTCGGTTTGGGTCTCTGGCTGTTACCATAATACCAATAATAAAAGTACTCATTACTGTGAGTACTCATAATAATCAGCACTACATTCAGTAGTAAGAATTTACCTGACAGGACCCTTGAACTGTATCCTCGGTCTCATATGATTGTGTAGCTAGAAAACAACATGCAAGAATGATACCACAGAGGCAGTGGACGGACCACTAATTAACTAGGAGCTCCAGTACTGATGTGCTAGTGCAGGAGAGAGATGAAAGCTGAAAGACTAAACAGGGCAGTATAAAGGGAAAAACTCTGAAATGGATGAGGACTGGATCAATTAACCTTCTGAAGCCTCCTTTGGGTTGGGGAACACTGAAAAAAGCTTGCTTTGATGCTAGAAGCAAAAATGAATCAATAAGTTGCCATTGGGTCAGGAGAAGAGAGTCCTGATTGCTGAAATCTGAAAGGCCCCAGCAATCATTTGTACTGTGTAGCACCTAGAGACTTAGTCGGGAACCAGGCACCATTGTGCTAAGTGCTGTACACAGACAGTGCTAAAAGATATTCAGTGCCCACAAGACCTTACAGTTTAAGAAATCAGGCTCTCGGTTTATAAGAATGTCTTTTTGTGTCAGTCATAGGAGGCATATGATCCAGGTCTTCGTTTACCATTATATCAGTACATTTTTGTTTAAAATGCACACAACGACTTTTGCTTAGGGCTGGTCCACACTAACCCCCCAGTTCGAACTAAGATACGCAACTTCAGCTACGTGAATAACGTAGCTGAAGTCGAAGTATCTTAGTTCGAACTACAAGGTACTTACCGCGGGTCCAGACACGGCAGGCAGGCTCCCCCGTCGACTCCGCGTACTCCTCTCGTGGAGCAGGAGTACCGGTGTCGACGGCGACCACTTCCAGGATCGATTTATCGCGTCTAGACAAGACGCGATAAATCGATCCCAGAAGATCGATTGCTTCCCGCCGAACCCAGAGGTAAGTATAGACGTACCCGTAGTCAACCTAGTGCCTATGTTAGGGGGTTTTCCTATTGCTTTTACTCTTCATTGCTGACAGTTTCATACTGACATTCCAGCACTTTGGCAGAACTTTCATTGGATTTGCATTCAGTAATGAGGACACTAGTCTCTATTTGCTGTTTCTAAAATCATTAGTTAGATTAACAATTTACAACTAGTTCCTAGTGACAGTGAATGAGGTTGACCAAGGGAGAGGGCGAGTGGGATGAATTTTTCCTTATGAACCAAGTTGCAGATCCTCACCTGGTGTGAACTGCCATCGCTCCAGAGAAGTCAACAGACTTCTGCCCTTCGCTGATTAACATTCCCACTGTGACGACTTTGATATTTATAGAAATGACGTATTAATCTAAGGGAGTTCCCCAGCCTTTTTGCAAATATGGATATGGAGTTACACTGTTATCTGTTAGGCTACTGGATTCAGCACTGTGGCTCTTCACTTCTGCGGATATCCGTGGACCATTTCTGTGGATAGCAGCTCGGATGCGGATACAAATTTTGTATCCGCGCAGGGCTCTGACAGGAAGAGCGGGCGGGCAGCTGTGAGGGACCACAGCACGGATCCTCCACCTGCCCTGGGCGAAAGGTCTGGGGGGCAGGGACACTGGGCGGGGGGGCTGCTTGGGCCTCACGCCCAAGGCAGGTGGAGGGTCTGCCGCGGCTCCCCACAGCTGCCAGTGTGGCTTTCCGGGGAGGGGGATGGCTCGGAGCTGCAGCCCGGCCACAGTAAGAGCCAGGCGGGCAGCTGTGGGGAGCCACAGTGGACCCTCCACCTGCCCTGCATGGGGGGGCCGGAGCAGCCCCCGGGCAGCTCCACAGGTCTCCTCCCTTCACCCGGCCAGGCCAGCATGCAGCCCAACAGGGGAGCCGCGGCAGACCCTCCACCTGCTTGCGGTGCGGAGGCTGAGAGCAGCCCCCGGCAGTGTCCCCGCCCGGCTGAGGGTAGGTGGAGGGTCCGCGACTCCACACGGGCTCCCCAACTGGGCTCCTGTGTTCCGCAGATGATTTTTGAGGATCGCGGATTTGACGCGGATACACCTTTATGTATCTGCGCAGGGCTCTAGATATCAGCTTTGTCCTACAAGAGGCAAGACTTTGAATTTCCATGGGGAGGGAGGGGGGCTATTCAATCCCAGCTTCTTCAAACACTGGCTTGCTAATCAACTAGCTTCCAAGACCTGAAACTTTCAGATTTTCCCTCTCCCTAGCAGCCCCATGGAGAATGGGGCAGGATTCCACACTCCACATCAGTAAGAGGCCGGGAAACGGACAGAACAGATAGACAGACTAAGACACAACGGGCCTGGTCCCCCACGGATGCACTGGTAAGGAGGGCATCCCCCAGGCAGAAAGCATTAATGGGTTTTGGAAAAGACGTGCAGGTAATTCTGTATTTTTCTCAGTAAAAGGTATGACAACCCTAAGGGGAGATCTAAGAGCATGGGTCATGCCATCCTGGGTAGAAATTGTGAGTTTCACGTGAATCAGACCACTGGGGGTATGTCCACACTGCGATAAAAAACCCATGGCACCAAGTTCCAGAGCCTGGGTCAGCTGACCCGAGCTTCCAGGGCTCAGACTATGGGGCTAAAAATAGCACTGTAGATGTTCGGGCTCAGGCTGGCGCGCATGCTCTGAGAACTTTCCTCCTTGAGAGAGCTCAGAGTTTTAATGGTTATAAAGGTTTAACTCTGAATCTCAGCATCTACTGTCATAAAATAATTATTGTCTGACCACGCCATGATTTCCCGCAACTGTGAAAATTTAAATCAATAATAGAAAAAAAAATGCTTAAAAATGAACATGGATATTATCTGTCAAAATTATAACAATATAAAAATCCAATTCTGCCAAGCCTAATTATATGCTGTAATTGTCAAACCTCATGAAGTTGTAATACTAACATCAACATGACAATATTCAATATGCCTAACCAATATACTGATGCCCATTAAAGCAATTATTTCATGTACACTGAAGAAACAAACATGCTAGAGAAGTAACTGTGGGGTTGTTTTTTTTGCCTATTCTACTACACAAATCCTGTGCATAAATTGCATCTCTTGTAAAGGAACAAACTCACCGAACCAATATATGGAAAAGATCACAAGAATGCCAGGGCAGGATGCAACCCTCCAACAGAGGCAGTATTGGATATTAAATTAATATTCTACTTATTTCACCTAACAGGGTAAAATCTGTTTCAAGAATAAATCCCTGAAACTCTGTACAGGAATCTTTGTACAACAGTTGCATTACAATAAAAAACAAATGCCACAAATTTAGACCAACTTCCTGTCTTACCCTTTAATGTCATAAGTACACTACACAAATGGGAATTGATCATTCCGCATTCAACATTAGTTATGCTAAATTTAGAAGATGGCAGAGCAGTGGAAGTGGTGAAGGTGAAAATAGGTTTAATGTTTTCCACCCACTCTGGACCTTAAAGGTAACTCTTACTTAAATTATAGGGTGTTGTTCATGATTTGTCCTGAATTGACCTAGTCAGTTTCTGTGACACCCATGAAAACAAATCTGTTCAAAGGATACCCTATAACAGAAATGAAGGTGCCTTCAGGTCATTGTATACATTTATATTAGGACAACTGGGATAACTGAAAAATGTTCTCTATATTTCCAACACACACAAGAAGATGCTCATTTCTCAGGGTAACTACCTATTTACCTCAGCAAAAAGAAAAAAAGTCTGCAACAGTTTGTTTTATTTTCTGTGGAGCATGATAAATACTATGTTGCATCTGAGTATAGAAAATCAGACAGGAATGTTTAGGTTTGCTTCAGTTACCACAGTAACACAGAAGAAAGGCACCCTTAACTCCTTCAAGATGGACATTTCTATTTTCTTGAAAACTAGACCGAATCTGGGATTGGAAATTTTTACCCCTCTGCAAGCTATAGGTTTTATTTAAAAATTCACCTTCTTTTTTGGGTTGGTTCTAAATGGGGCAGCCAAGCATCCTAAATGCAGTCAACTTTGCATGACACTTTGTAGTACTCAACTCAGTCAAAACTTTTACTGTAAGCACAATTAATCACCACGAGCCAAATTACTACATGAACCAAAGTGAAGCACATAGACCAAGCTTTGCTAATTTACATATGCCAACCCACCAGATAAGCAGATTTCATTTAGCAAGCTTCAAACTGGCAGCTTTCACTGCTACATTATTTAGAGCTGTCCCTAAAAGAAAGCCCCATAAGCTTCAAAAACCCTAACAAATGGGCTTCCAAATATCACATGCAAGTCCTCTGTGAAAAAATAAATTAAAAAAATCAGCAAGTGAATGTATTTCCCTTTTCTAATATGACTTAGCGACTTCGCTGGCATTCACACATCTGTGTCTACTGTATAGTTTTCTCACTTCTTTTGCTTTGCTGAATTATATGAATTAAACCTCATGCAGTGCTGTGGGTGGCACAGGTCCAGTTTGCTGCTCAGAAGACAATGCTGGAATGTGTCTGGAATTTTTAATGAGAAACAAAAACACGTACCAGGATGAAACATTTTTATTTGGGGAAAATAATTTTCCCATCAAGTTCATGTTTATATAAACAATGTACACATATTTTTATATATCTATGCAGTGTGTGTGTATTCAATAAATCTTGTGTGTTTGTGTATAGGTGTATATATTAGATGGATCTCTTGTGTGGGTGTATCTGCTGACACTGAGTAGACTTTTGAGGCTGTTAAGAGTAAGACCAAAACAGCTCAAACCATCCAAGGACTCAATCTAGAAGCCCAGATAGTGAAGCCCTGATGATGCAGTAGCCCCTGACCTATACAAACTGCCAGTGGAGCGACAGATGCTAATTCCACTTCTCCGTTTTCCTCTGTCCCCTGCTGCATGCGGAATTGGGCCCTGCAGTGCACAATGGGTTTGGGCCCCTACATAGATTCACCACATCCTGCTCCCTTCCCCACTCCTGCAAAATGTCTCTGTTCCTGGAGCCCTCCTGAGCTGAAGGGGGGCAGGATTTGCTGCTTAGATAACTTAGCTGTGAAGAGCTTTGCTCCTTAATGGGCTTTGATTTCAACTACAAATGATGTGATTAGTTACAAAACAGTAACAAATAGGATACATTATTATTCAGCAATATACTCTAATGTTTAGATACAGTGGCACAGTTCAGGGCAACTGCACCTGTACTCCCCCTCTATGGCACCCACTGGCACTCCCAGCAGTTCTCTCTCTTGGGCAGAGACATGCATCTCTCTCCCTCCTGCCTGGGGAGTTTTCATGTTGCAGTTTCCTGCCTACACTGAAGTTCCCCAGCAAATCAGACTGCCTATGCAGGCCTGCTTTGCCTTTCTTCTCAGACGCTTTAAGCAGTGTAATTGCCCACAGTTTTAAGGTCCCATACAGCTTTGCCTAAGCAAGCACAGTTGTTCTTAAAGTGAACGTATAGATGCTCCCCGACGTACGGAAATCCGAGTTATGGAAATCCGCGCTTATGGAGATTTTTTAAAATGGGAGCTTTTTTTTGTTTTGGCATAATGGTAGGAGATTCATCTCTGACTTACGCAAATTCCGAGTTACGCACGGCGTTCTGGAACAGAACGCTTGTGTAAGTTGGGGAGCGTCTGTATTACATAGAAAACATTAAAATAACAAAAGAAACTACACGCATGCTAATAAGCTTACCAGAGATCACCCCAACTCCAATGAAGGCTCTGGTAGGAATCAATCCTTCAAACCCTATCAAAGGGTTTTGCTGTGGTCACAGATTCATAACAGTTGTTTGTTCAGAACAAGCACCGTGAATCTGTAAGTCACTCCTTTATATCCTTTATACAGTTTGGATCGTTGATCTGCAGAGACCATGAATAGGTAATCAGCCAGACAATGGCCCTCTCCTCCTCAGGGAGGAGCTTCAAAAGGCTGGGTCTTTGCATAACTAGAGGTGGTAATTTGCATTCTCCTCCCCCAAGTATGTCCTAGGAACTTCACTTACCTATTTGTCTGGCACATCGTGTAAAATAATCCTTTGACGTTCATAACACTCCCCAAGGTTTACATTGGCCATGTCTCCCCACAAGAGCATTACTTATAACCCCACCTTTATACATAAACTTTGCATTTTTAATACTATGGACTCCAAATATACTTAAACTTAATTCAAAAAGGTTTGTCCAGGGTATTCCTAGAAATTGCCATAGCTGTCACACAACAGCCAATCATTCTGAAATAATACAATTACTTTTGATTGCTCCAGCCAACAGATTTTAGCAAACTGCCCTATGCAGAAGAAAAGATACTATAATGCGGCATGGCACTTACACTCATAGATGGGAAATGTGATTGGGGAAAAAAGGAGGAGCAAGTCTACCGTGACCCTGATCGTATTTCCTTTGTCGGGAGCACTCAGTGTGCATCCAAACATATAGTTTGACCTTCAGTAAGCAAGGTCAAGGTCTCCAATGCTGTCCTATCCATGAATTCTGCAATCAAGAAATCAAGTGTGAGCTGAAGAAACCTCCAAACTCCAGAGGCAGAACCACCAGCACGATTCAAAGATTGCTGGCTCCTGACTAGCTGCTCACAAGACACAACAACATGACCCATGCATAAAAATTATCAATACAGAGAGCACAGTCAGCCTAAGCTGTTCTTCTGGAAGTAATGTCACCGCTGCTCATGCAGTTCTGTGACTGCAAGAGGAGGGGGAGAGGGAGGTATCTCTGCATGCCAGCTAGGCAGCGTTTCTTGCAGCCACGGACTCCTGGGCTGTGATTGGGGGGCAGGGGGTGATGGCAAAGCAGCAGCTCCTCCTCTGGGGCTTCCTGCAGGGGTTGGTCCCTACCCCCTTCTGGAGCCACAAACACTATAGGAGCAGGCAACCAGTGTGAGTTCCCCCCTTTCCCAGGGGCAGTGTGGCTCAGGCTTCCGGCTTCCGCCCTGGGGTGGTGGGCGGCAGGCTCTGTCCCCCAGCCGCAGTGTTTTGGGCACCATCCCTGGACTCACCCCCTGCCATCACCTTGTTGCATCCTTCAGACCCCCATTGGCCCTGGCCCCCCTGCCCTCTTACCCACCTCCTCATCCAGGGCCTAATTTGTCCCCCAACATGCCAGGGCTGAGTAAATCTGCTGTGAAAAGTGAAATTAAACAAATACACAAATATCACTTTTCACAGTAGCAGACTTACTAACTAGCAATCTAAAAAAAATCAAAACATGCAAAGCACCTTATTTTTGTTTCTATTCTGTTTAAGTCCAGTAAAGAATAGAGATAACTGTATATTATTGTTATCACTGAGCCTGCAAAAAAAACCCTATATAAATAAATGACAATGATATGGACATGTATATATGTGTGTATGTATTTGTTTTTCCTAAAGTTAATTAAGTATTTTAGGAAAAATTCTCAGAGCGGCCACCAGCAAGAGTGGCGGCCGTCCTCTGAGGCCACCAAAAATTATGTTGTGAGAACCCCTGAGTGAGGGTAAGGATATAAAAAGGGACTCAGAGGAATGTCCCCATGCAGTGGGCCTTCCTAAAATGCTTCTCACCCAGAAGAAAATTCCTGCCCCACCCTGGGCAGAGATGGTAAATACCAAATGGTTTACACCAATTTGGGTTTTTCAATTAAATGTCTTACCAAGCTGTTAGAAGTCAGCAAAAGCCATTAGTTAATTTTCAAGTTAATTACAGCATTTTTAATGTCAGGCAGTTCATTCATTGCCAATTATCACTGGAGAGGGTAATTACTGAATTAATCTAGGCAACTCCACTGAGGCAGGAAATCCACACAGCCCATAATACTCCTTCATTTGAAGGCACTGTCTCCTCTTCACCTCTCTTTATTTTTGCTCCCTTTTCATACCCAGCTTACCTGCTCCTTTAGCTAATGGGCCTTCAGTGACATTTATCGTCACTACTGTTGCTGGTAAGTGAGAAACACTGTCACTACAGGATTCCTCAGCAGTCTTCCAACACTAACATTCTCCATCGACTTCAAAGATGCCACATTGTGCAAAGTCACATGTACCATCCCTGCAGATCCTCTTTGTCCTGGGCCAAAGTATTTTACAAAACATCCTCATAGTCTAAAGCAGTTGTGGGCTTCCCCCAGCTCCCATTGGCTGGGAATGGCAAACCGTGGCCACTGGGAGCTGCGGGGGGCCGTGCCTGCAGACAGTCAATGTTAGCAAAATGTCTCGCGGCCCGCAATCAGATTACCCTGATGGGCCGCATGCGGCCCGCAAGTTGCCCACCACTGGTGTAAAGCCTCAAGCTCTTAATACCTGCTACTAAGCAAGGCTTTGATTTCCAACCTGCAGTGACATGAATTAAACCAGTTTCTCAAGAAGAGGAACTTCCCAATGTTACTTTCCTCCTTTACTATTAAAATAATACTTTTTTCCCTCTTCCTGTTCTTCTTAGGAGTGAGATAAGCTTACTTAGAAATTCTTACAACGATTACGTATATGAGGCAAAATTCTACCCTTAAGTACATACATGCAACCCTGCTGGCAAAACCAGAAGTTGCATGAAAGAGGGAACAGCTGAGTGCAGAATTTGGCTCTCAGCATCTAGTGATGTTCTTATATTGTCCAAAAGAAATAACCCTCAAATTCATGTTGAAGCCAGAAATCGAAATAGTACAATCGGATTTAGAATCCACTAAAAAAAGAGACTTCAGATTTCAGGGACAATACTCGAGTAACAACTGAAGTTAACTTTGCAGTGAAGACAAGCCCTTAGGTACAGGCAGTGCAATTACTATAGGAATATGTTCACTCACAGCTTTTAATATTAGAACTTGTTTAAGTGAGATAGAATGTTGGCCAGGACACTGAAGTTATCCACTTTTCTTTCACAAAGTGATATGGGAGCTTTACCTTGTACCTGGAGGAGCCACTAGCAAGGCAAATGGGACACCTTGGCAGAAGGAGAGCAATTCAGAGAGTGCAGTTATTGCAGTATCAGTATTGGGAACATTAACAGTCAGAAATTACTATTGTGCTAAGTGCCAACAATATGCTTGGCTCTACAGAACACACAAAATGAAACCAATCCCTGACTGAAAACTTACAATGGAATACACTGGGAAGCCCAGTGGAAAATAATATATCATAGATACTAAATAGCTCTACTGTACAACATCTAACACTGAATACTACAGACATTTATTTTAAGCAGTTTTTCAAATTGAGTAAAAATCAAAAGTCAATAAAAGAAGTTGCAATAAAAAGAAGAAAAGAAAAGAAAAAGCATAGGATTCTAAGGAACTATCAATGAAATAGTCTGATAAAACTGTACATATCTACCACCACAATGACATGTTCATTAGAACAGCTTTACATAATTTAGCATAATCTATTATCAGTGCTTGCATCTACAGCGATGGAAAGAACTACGTACTGCACTTTCTTTACAGATCTGCATTATATTCCTTGGCCTTTGCAATATTTGGGGTTTTGAGTGGAGTAGAACCATGGGAACACCATTCCACTCACAACAGGGAATGGTCCTTGGAGTTCCCCACTCACTGGGTTGATACTCACGGGGTTGATATTTTACCATTGTACCGCAATGGTAATTGTTGCACTTCAGGGCAACTGCACCTATAGTGTCCCTGGGAACTCCCTCGAGAGCACTCTCCCTAGGCTCCCAGCTCCTTAGCTATCACCTCTCTTGGGTAGAAACCCACATCTCTCTCCCTCCTGACTGGGGTTTTTCCAGGCTGCACAATTCCCTGCCTTCCTAGAGGCTACGCACAGCATAATGGCCCCAAAATGATAAGTGAGCACACAGCTCTTCATAAACAAGCACATTTATTCTTATGGTGAAAGCATTAAACACATATTAAAACAATAAAAGAACCTACACATGCTAATAAGCTTACCAGAGATCACTCCAACTCCAGCTTCGGGCTCTGGTAGGTGTCAGTCCTTGAAAATCCACAATTGGGTTTTCCCCATGGTTACAAGTTTATAACTGTCTCAGATTCAGAACCAGAACCATGCAGTCCCTCCTTTATACCACTTCAGCCTTTGATCTTGTCCTCATGTAACAGGTGATCAGCAGACAAAAGGTCCACTCCTCTGGGCATAGCTTTGAAAGGCTGGGTTTTTGCATAACCAGAGGTGGGGAATTTGCAGCCAGGAAAAACTCTCCCTACATAGTTCCCAGGAAAACCATTTAATACTTTTTGTTCCAAAAGTCCATTCTTGTCTGGAACATTGTTCTCTAAAGACCTTTGAAACCCCAGGTCTCACATCTCCCCCGTCAAGAGGTTACAAACAATCCCAACCCACAATGATCGATAAAACATTCACTTAATCCAACAGATCCCAAAGATACTTAAACTTAATTCTATAAGGTCTCCCAAGGATGTTGCAGGAAATTGCCATATCTGTCACAGTAATGACATATGGGTGCAAAATAAAAAGCGCTCAGAAAAGTTGGCCCTATGCAATAGCTCGGTGTTCTATGCCGCCAAATAGGAAGCACTAGGTTATGACTGACCTATTGGTTGGCAGTTCCTGAAGTGATGAAGGCAGAGTGTTGAACAGGTAATCTCTTGTGTCACAGTGATGAGTGTGTAAATATTTAAAAAAAGATTGAGGGTGTGCTGACCATTCCTGGGGGCCCATCAACAGAAAAACTCACAATAATTAGGTTACTGATGATGATGAAAGAGGGAATGCCTGACTGGTGGTGGTGCTGGAATACCCACTACCTACTGTGATAGACCCAGGCCAGTTGGGTACAGCAGAGTAGTCGAAGGCAGATATACCGGCCACTGGATAAGCAGTTTTCTGTTCTGAGTGACCAGAGCAGGGGTTGCACTAGAGCAATCAGGAACCTGCTAGAACCAATTAAGACAGGCAAGCTAATTAAGACACCTGAAGCTAATTAAGAACATACTAGAATCAATGATGGCAGGCAGACTAATCAGGACATCTGGTTTAAAAAGGACCTCCCATCAGTTAGCGGAGGGCATGCAGGGAGCAGGAAGGCGTGCTGCTGGAGGACTGAGGAGTACAAGCGTGATCAGGCTTCAGGAGGAAGATCCTGCGGTGAGGATAAAGAAGGTGCTGGGGGGAGGCCATGGGAAAGTAGCCCAGGGAGTTGTAGCTGTCACGCAGCTGATACAGGAGACATTGTAGACAGCTGCTATCCACAGGGCCCTGGGCTGGAACCCAGTGTAGAGGGCTGGCCCGGGTTCCCCCCATCTCCTCCAACTCCTGATCGGACACAGGGGGAGTTGCCCTGGTCTGTGAGCAACACCAGAAGGGAAGGTCTAATTTGGAAAGGGATCTGGCCTGTCCCCGACCTCCTAGGACAACTCTGGGTCCCCGACTCTGGGACAACAGAGACTGTGGAGATTGTTCTCCCTTTCCCCCATGCTGGCCAGTGATGAGGTTAGCTGAGTGAATGGCAAGTTTGAGCCTCTAGCAGATGCGGCCAAACCAAGGGCTGCCGTGAACCTCAGAGGTGAGCAGATCTGCCAAAAAGCGCAGGACCCACCAAGGCAGAGGAGGAACATTGTCACACTACTCAGGGCCAAGAGGAGTGTGCTCTGCCACAAAATAAGTGAAAGGAGAAAAGAGACGTGAACAAAATTAAACATTAAAAGGCTATTTCCAGGTGTCAGACCCAGAGAACCGTGCGGGAAATCAGCTAATGAGCATGGAAAGAAAGAGGAATACTTGCCAATTAGGCCCGCAGAGATGAGGACAGAATTTGCTCTTAAAATCAGGATTTTGCTTCAATCAAGTGTAAAAGTTACCAGACTCATCTCTATGCCTTGAAAGTACACAGGACATACTATGTGCATGATGTAGTTCTATTCCTTCTCTTACCTTCCAAAAATTGTGTGCTTCTTGTCCAGGTACGTGCAAGAGCGAAATGTGATAAAGCTGAAGGGAGACACAAACATGACACTCAGAATATGACCCTCGAGATTCAACAATATTTTAAAAGCCAACTATGTTTAAAAAAATGTACATGGCAACCCACTATGAGGAGACTTTAACCATCTCCTTTTTGTGGAGAGTACAATGAATGACTCTTACCATATTTTACTTTTTGAGGCGTGTATCTGACAACAGCCAGTTCTTTACTCCTCATTTTTTGATACTTTTATTCCAGTTTCTCAGACGCTGCCCTAGTTACCATTTTAACGAATAACTTACGCAAACGCTTTTGACTAAGCTGAACATCCCCTTCTATGAACATTCAGATTTTAAGAATGCCATTGTAGGTTAGCAAGGCCTTATGGCTCCTGAATTACATTACATTTATATGGATCAGGATTCTGTATCTGGCTGTAGCGGGGCAGTACCCCGCTCCTGCCCTGAGGGGCTTGAAACAGCCCTAGGAGAGGGCTGCAGCTCTGAAAGCTGGGTTGATTGAGGGAAGTAGCCTTAGCTGAGGGCCATGCCCCAAACAGAGAAGCCTGGCCGTATAAAGGCCAGGGCAGCCAGGAGCTCCAGGAGTCTCTCTCTGCCTTCAGAGAGGGAAGGGCCTGGCTGCAGGGACCTAAGCAGGGTACCTTGAGTGGAGCAGGGCTGGGGAAAGGCTATGGGGAGCTGGGGAGCTCCGGCCTGAGAAAACCCCAGGCTGTGGCCAACTGGGTACAGGAGTTGCAGGGTAGGCTGAGGCAGCAGGTCCAAACCCCCTTTGCCTGTGATGAGTGGTTTATACTGCAGTCTGCCCCAGGGCACGGGGGCTAGCTGGTGACTGGCAATAGCCTACGACTGAGGTGAGGTGGGGATAGTGGGTTGGGGGTTCCCCTGGGGAGGGGAGACCCAGATCTGGGGGGTATTGCCAGGGGGCAGCACCCCAGTTAAAGAGGCACCGGGTCCTGCGAGGACACGGGCCAGAGTGGTCAGGCGGATCACCGGCCTGCAGAGGGCGCTCCAGAGGCTGGTGAGCTAATTCCCCAGAAGAAACCAGCAGGAGGCGCTGCAGGGGTGAGTCCGAACTGTTAACACTGGCAAAGAACTTTAACACAGTGTCCCACTATGTCAGTAGGAATTTTCAAAATAGATTTAATTTTCACAATTATATTTATTTTTTACCGTTGAAGTGAAGCTAGATTATCCTGTTTATATCCACCTTTCTTATTGGCTCAGTAATGTCATGTTTAGGTTGCAAACACAGCAGAAGAATATTTAAATTACACAGCGTTTCACTGAAAAAAATAAAACTCAGAAAAACTTTTGTTGCTATTATGTTTTGTTTAAAGTTTTGCAAAACTTAAAATGTAGGGTCTAAGATACCGTTTGCAAAGTAAACTCAATCACTCAAACTTTTTTGAATGGCTTAACATTTCTTTGGAAGCTCCGACCACAACTGTATAATGCAGAGATTCCCATAGCATGATTTGTGGACACTGATGGCCCCTGGAGAGTTGGCTAGCACATAGATGGAAACAAGGAGGAGAGCCAGCACTGTTATATAGCATTATAGACAGCTAAAAATAAAACATTTTCCTAATCGTACTTTTCCATGTATGCAAGTGCTGTAATTGCCACAGAGAAATTATGCAATTGTAAATGGGAGGGGATGACATCTGTAAGATAATTTCTCTATTAAGATGTGGTTAACCCCATGAAAAGGTTTGGAAATCCCTGGGTTAATGCATGAGTCTTTCAAGGGGTGCACATTAAATTTAATCTTCTTTATGCATCCTCTGTATCATCAACTGATTCTCAGTTGTACAATAATTAGACCAGCAGAAGTCAAACAGATAACAGTATACCAAAAATACTTGAGAGCTAACATGGGCCTTATAAAATATTGAAAGCTAATCATTCACGAGGACAGCCAAAACAAAACAAAGCAAACCGGGAATTAACCTGATTCCTGGGATGAAGTCTGAGTTCTACTCAAGTCCTTGTCAGTACCAGGTGCTTATAAAAATGATCTATTGTAACTTTGTACACTGAACCTACCTACCTCGTTCTACATCAGTGTGACTATCACCTGTATAGGTGAGCCATTCATACAGCTTCTAAGTTAGCAACAGTTCTCAGAAAATTCTAAACATTGTCTATGAAATCTTATAAAAGCAAGCAGCTGGAGAGTCTCAAGGACTTCATGGTATAAAAGGAACTTTGTGTAAATTTACAGTGCCAAGGAAAAATATAGGCACACGTGAAAGTAGATGTTGTGACACAATAGCAGTAAATCTCACAGAGTATGAACAGTAGCTCTTGCCAGTTGTTCCAAATCATTTCCTATAATCTGTTTCCTGGGTACTTGAAACATCTTATTTAAAGAAACCTCCACTATCCACTAGTTGATTTAGCATCAGTGATCTGGCAATAACACTCAGCTTCAAGATAGGCTCGAAAAGCTTGATCCTAGAAGGTGCCAAGCACTTTGGTCCCAGTGCAGCAAACTACTTAAGCAAGTACTTAGCTTTAAGCATGGGAGTAATCTTATTAAAGACAATGGGACTATTACTCATGTATTTAAAGTTAATCACATGCCTAAGTGAAAATACTATAGTGCTCAGCACCTTGCAGGATTGAGCCATAAGAGAATGTCTTTTTAAAAGTTCTGTAGTAGGAACAACCTCTTTTCTCTTAAGAGCCAGAGAAAATGAACAAAAACTACAAATTATGAAACAGGGAACTCTACTGATGATACCAAAAACACGAAGGAACTACAGATCTGCTTCAAGTTGCTCTGATCTTAGTGTTTAAAATGGGTCTTACTTTTTGGTGGTATCAATACAAAGTACTTGGGAGAGCATTTCATTCTGGTGCATCATAAGTGGTTCATAGGATTCCATTTATTTTCTTAACTCTATAAGACAACCCTTTATAGAATAGCAAGTGACCACTTACAATTGTGATTTGTTGCTGTTGGGTCCTGAATTGGCCATGCTAAGAATACCACGTCCAGTGTGGGACAGATTTGGCTTGAACTCATCTTTAAAAGGTTTTCCCCAATAGGACTCTCCTCCTAAAACCAAAAACAAACAACCCTGATGTTTGCTCTTCATTAGATTCCAGTTACCCTTCAAATTGCTCCCAGCACTCATACTTATTTGGTGATGCTGCCATTGTGCGCTCCTGACTCCTTTGTATACATTTTCATTCCCTTTCCCACTACCACTCTGATGCCTGAGTGTCCCCATGAAATCAAATTTTGGAATTATCAACACAACACACTGCCCCCATCAAGTGTGACTGATAAGATTATTTATTGGCTGCATTATATATTCTGTGCACCAAGAGTTCTCAGGGATTTAATTTTTTACTGCTGGCCCATCAAACCACAACCTCCTTTGTGCGACATTAAATCCTGAAAGATGTTTTCCTGACAAAAATAAAGGCAACGAGCAGAAAATTACCAGTTTAATTGCACCCTGGATACTCTGTTGCTGCTGTGAGGTTTGGAAATTATTTACTACTGCATTAAATACACTTTCATAGGATCAATAAAGTATATGGTATAGAGCCCAATACTGAACTAAGAACTCCGCAGTTCAAAACCTAACTAAGCAGCCTGGCTCGGTGTAAGGGGATATACTTCATCCAAATTGACACAGTAATTTAGATATTCTGGACCAGATCCTTGGCTGCTGTAAACAGACGTAGCTCCACTGAAGTCAAGGGAACTGTGTAGATTTGCATCAGCTGGGGATCTGGCCAGCTAAGACGTATTTCTTTTCGATAGCAGCAGATAGAAAAAGGGTCTGCAAGACTGCAGATCTCTCTGCCGGGCTGTCATTTCTACATGATTTATGACAGATCTGACATTTTCACTTTCATCCTGGATCACTCCTAATAAGAAACAAAAAAATGCTGAGATGAGTCATTTCCACAGTTTTACAATCAACTCCATAATCTTGTTTGACAAACCGTGAAGACTATTTCACCTTAGCACAGGATTAGAAAGAACGCAAACACAAAAATATCAGAATAGGGGCGCAGGCTGGCTCATCTTCAGACCAGGCTTGAGAACTCTCTGGAGTAACCATATCGCTAGCAAAGCAGCAGTTCACTAGCGGGTCTGCAATACTCAATGGCTATTTGCACATGTACACAGGAAAGACATTTTATGATACAATTGGACAGTAGAGCAGAGAGAGTACCCACTGAGGAGGAGGGAAATAGGCTACTATCTAAACCCCAGTACAGAAAAGTGCAAATATGTATCAAGAAAGAGACTCTGGGGAAACCTATTCATACTGATTTCACAATATTGTCTAATAATCAAACATTGCAGGCAGACAGCTGTAAGTGCAGATGCATGTGGATCTAAACAAATGCGAAATCTCAGGAGAAACTGAACCTCTTAAGGACCCAATTAATCTTGCTCAAAAGACCTGTTAATAAAGTAGAATACTGCCAGCTCTGCAATTTGACAAGAGAGGGTGAAGAGAGACTCTTCTAACCCCATAGGGAGTTCCTGTAATCAGGAGTAAAGAGTTACTGATTACATCTTTGATATTTGGCTACTGAATATTTTAAGATCAGCTACACCTCAGTGTGACTTTGTCTGGCAATCTCTCACTGTGTTATATGAGGAGCATGAGGAATCAGTAAGCTGTTACAACAGTGGTCAGCCTTGATACATTGAAGAGAATTCCTTTGAGAAACAATTACTCTAGATTAAATCAGATGTAGTCAACTTAATAATTGTAACATATCCTGCCTAGAAGCCAGTACTGTACTTTGCTTGTAATACTCCTTTTCCATTCTGTGCTCTATTTTGGGACGGAGATGTGCAGAAGGAAGGAATGGTGAGAATGGTTTGGCAGCTGAAATATAACGAGGTATGGAGAATCCGTAAGCGTGTCTAGTATTTACCTCTTGTGTTTTTGAAAAATGGGAGCAATCTTTTCTAAAAGGAGTTGTATACTTATATATTGTACTCACCTGTCATTAAGGATGTCTGAGGTTGAAGGGGGTGGGGGGGAGGGGAGAGAGACAATATAGAAAGAATGGATACAAGCAGGTTACCTCAAGGGGGTACTGTGAGGCTAATTGCCCATGCTCTCCTAGCCAGTCAGTCCACGGCAGGGGCTAGTGGCTGCTTACGTATATGTTTAAGCAGTTGGAATGAGTTAGAAGAAGCTGGAGAGAGGCTGTGTATTAAGCTACAAGCAGACAGTTTTGGTTGGTGGGTCTGTGTGTGTCCCTGGAAGAGACAACAGGGCAGAGTTGCTGGGCCCAAGATTTCCACCAAAGGTGGTTAGACTTGTGCCATTCGTTACCAGCCCTGCTTCAGAAAACAGTGCTCCTGCATTTGTAAATAAACATGAAGAAAATAGTCAGACTCCGCATTATCAATTGCTGATCCAAACACGAACCAGACCTGCAAGGCCCTGAAAATTCACAACTGCTGGTAAAAGGACAATACATATGAGAATTCCGCTGTCAGTCTGCTCTGGCTACTGCTAGCTTGTTAGGATAAGGAGAATCTCCCCGCCAATCATAATTGCCCCATCTTTCCTGTGTGCTGCTTCTTTGACTGGCCAACTAAACTTACAGTCCCCTGGCCTGATTCTGTAACACTGTTGTCAAGCTGGTGTAACACACTCCACTGCCTTACAACAGCATCACACTGGTGTAAATGGAGTCAGGAAGCAAGCCCTCCATTTTTATGCTCCACCCAAATTGGATCCATTTGCATACGAGTAACAAGTTTCATTTCAATTTCCCTTAGGAAACTACATTTCACTTCAAAGAGTCTCTTTGAAGAAACTCCTAATTAACTGCCAAAAACATCTATATTGGCACACATCTCAAAACAGAGGGGCAACTGCTGCCTAGAAATTTTCAGAAACATGTATACAAATGGATCCAACTGGACTAGAGCATAAAAGTGGAGAGCCCAATTCCTGTTACACCATTTTGACGCTGTTGTATGGCATGGCATTGGAGTTACACCACAGTCACGCTGGTGTCACAGAGTGGAGAATAAAGCCTGGGGACTTACTGGCCAGAGGAGCAACTCGAAGGAAAGAGGAAAATTGTGCATGACAGATTGTTCTCCCTGGCCCAACAAGGAAACAGTATGAACAGCATGCTGACAGGAGCAGTGAGCCATGATCTTTGTTTCATGATATTTATTTTCTTAGGATTTCATTCAAGCTCATAAGCACAGGGCTAGAAATCTTATGCACACAATAGCTAATTTCAGTTTATTTTAACTATCTAAAAAGTTAATATTTTAGTAAATCGTTTCAATATTCAGTTCATCCGTCCATGACAGAGCTGTTTCGAAAGCTCATTTTGTCTGCCGGAGAACTTTGGGCAAGGGCAGAGTCTATACAGCACTAACACTCTTGAGGCTGGAAATTCTAAACCGAACACATACTCGGAGTGTCTGCGGAAGCCTTGCAGTACAGGCCAGCGAGGAGAGGTGGGGATGCCGAGGAGATCTAGGCAGCAATATGTTTGAGGAAACAAAAGCTATTCTACTTAATTTAAAAACAGCAAGCATGCACTCCATGGCAAACTCTTGTTAACCTCTGGAATCATTCCAAGTGCCTACCTGAAGCAATGGCAGAGAAAGGCAGCTAAAATGATGAAAAATAAAACATTCTTACTGAAGACCATTTAAAATCATTTTCAGGGACTCACACATCAATACTATATACGTACATGGATTGGAAGCATGTATCTAATGGTTAGAGAAAAGGGACTGAACTGAGATTCTATTTCTCTGCCTAACTCTGTTATTGGCTCATTGTATGACCTTAGGAAAGTCATTCAAACTCTTTGCACCCATCTATCTAAGGCACTCATATAACCCCCATTACCGCTGGGTCTGAGCATCTCACAATCTTTAATACATCTATTCTCTCAGAACCGCTGGGAGGTAGAGCAGTACCCCCCACCCCCATTTTACAGTTGGAAATGTAAATGTGACACATCACCTCCATACTGGTGTACATAACAAAATTCATGTGGTGGGGGTGGGGCTGCAGGGTTCAGAGTGTGGGAGGGGGCTCAAAGCTGGGGCAGAGGGTTGGGGTCCAGGGGGGGTGAAGACTCTGGCTGGGGGTGCTGGTGATGAGGGGGTTGGGATGCAGGCTGCCCCAGGGCTACAGCAGTGAGAGAGAACTCTCCCCCCATCCCCAGGTCTCTCTCCCCGCAGGAGCACCTGGGCTGGAGGGGAGAAGTGCCGCTCCCCACCGCGGCAGCTC
Source organism: Chelydra serpentina (assembly GCA_037349315.1). Taxonomy (NCBI): domain Eukaryota; kingdom Metazoa; phylum Chordata; order Testudines; family Chelydridae; genus Chelydra; species Chelydra serpentina. Next base: position 4,884,943 of record JBAIAC010000040.1, read on the forward strand.
CGGGGCTGGGGCCACAGATAGGAGCCTCTCCCCCAGCCGCAACAGGTCCATGCTGGGGCTGGGTTGGGGCTCCTCTCCCCTGGCTGCGGCAGGTCCGGGCCTGGGTTGGGGCCAGGGTGCCTCTCCCCTGGCTGTGGCAGGTCCGTGACAGGGCTGGGTTAGGGCGCCTCTCTGCACTGAGGCAGGTCCGGGGGAGAGGCATCTCTCCCCACTGCAGCCCTGAGCAGCGCTTAGTAGGTTGCTGTGGAGCTTAGAGGGTACTTAGACCGCAAACCTGCGCGGCTGCCATCCGTGAGAGAAGCATGGACCCTGCACAGCTCTCCACTAGTGTTATGAACGTGGCAAGCACTGGGTGCCTGACCCTGCAGTATCTCCAGAGCTGCCAGAGGTGCCGTGGGGAACATGACAATTCCTTAGAGCCTAGATTGCCATGAGACACAGAACGAAACAATTCATGGAGCAGCTGCAGATGGTGGAGCGCTGGTTCTGGGCCCAAGAAACAAACCACTGACTGGCGGGCTCGCATTGTCATGCCGGTTTGGGACGATGCACAGGGGCTGCAGAGCCTTCAGATGTGCAAGGCCACATTCCTGGATATGTGTGTGGCGCTCGCCCCAGCCCACCAACACCAAAATGAGAGCTGCACTGACAGTGGAGAAGTGAGTGGCTGTAGCTGTGTGGAAGCTTACATGAGCATATGCAGATAAGGCAACTGAACTGAACACTGGCATCGTTTTCCAAAGGCGACAGTGATTTTAGCTGGTGTCTCAGGCCTGAGGGTAACGGAAGTTATTAGAGGACAGCTCCTGCAGGTGCTCAGCTGCAGACCAGCTGCTAGTAATTGCTGAGTGAGGTGGGAAAGTGAGGGAGAAATGAGGCAGCCCCAGCCAGAAAATTTCAGCAGAGGATTGCAGACTATCCAGGAAAGCTTCCTCAAGATCTCTATGGAGGATTCACGGGACATCTCAGTCCACATAAACTGTTCCACAGGGCCCCTCTGCCTAACTGTATGGGGGAATGCAAAGCAAAGAGTAATTCCACCTCTATGGGTAGTTTCACTACCTCTTTTAACATAAGTACACGTCCCTGCAATATCAAAGCAAACTACATACTTATCAGAGGTTCCTTCCCCTGCATCAGGCTTGCCTGTGCTGGACTGACTGTAAGGACTGGCTGGACTGTGCAGGAGTCAAAAACAGGTCCTGGCTTGCTGCACCACTGGATCCCCCAGTCGTCTGTCCCTCATACCCCTCCTCCTCGTCACTGTTCACGGCAGGTGCCTAATATTCAGGCTCCCCCGAAGTATCCATGGGGTTCTTAGGGGTGGTGGTGGGGTCTCCATCGAGGATGGCCTATAGCTCTTTGTCTACGGCTCCACACCAGAGCGACTGTTAGCCTCCCTGGCCTTCTGCTATGCCTGCTGCAGCTCTTTGGCTTTCCCACAGCACCGCTGCGGGTCCTTCTTGTAGCCCTTGTCCTTCATGTCCAAAAGATCTGGTTGTAGATATCGATGTTTCTAGGTTGGACCGGAGCTATGCCTGCACAGCCTCTTCTCCCCCACAGACCCAAGACATCCACCACCTCCTGTGTACTCTAGGCAGGAGCATGTCTGCAGCGTGAAGCTGGCCTGGTTGGCTGGGTAGTTGCTAGGTGACCTCTCCAGGCGGAGCAAACAGGAAATGGAATTTCAAAATTTGCAGGGCTTTAATGGGGCAGGGCATATATCTATGTGCCCGGCTGCTGGGCAGCGGAGTTCAAAACGGTGACTAGAATGTTGAGATGAGACATTGTGGGACACCTCCTGGAAGCCACTAAAGTTGACGTAAGTAACAGAGTGTCTACATTGACAGTGTGTCGACCTAACTACGTCGATTTAAGCACTAAGTCTCTCGTGGAGGTGGCGTTATTAAGTTGGCATAGCAGGCAAGTTACATTGTCGGGAGCAACATTTTAGTGTAGACATTTACAGAGTTAGGTTGATGTAAGCTGCTTTGTGTCAATGTAACACTGTAGTATAGACCAGACCTCAGAGACAGTTGTGCTAAAGTTAATGGGACTCCATGTGGGAGCAGACAGAACTTCACATGGATATTACTTCTTGGAGGATCAGGTGTTAAGAGAATGGCAGATGGGGAGCTAATTTACATAACCATACCCTGATCAGCTCTGTCACTTGTAGCCACAAAGCTGGAGATTTTACTGGGGATGGGCTTCTACAATAGGCTGACCTTCCTCTGATGATTGCAGCTATCTTGTGTGAGGTCAAAGCCTTCAGGAGCTACAAATAATTTTTGCACAACTTTATAAAAATCAGCAGATACTGGTAACCCATCTAGAGGGTTGAAACTTTCCCTAAAATTCAAAAATAATGGTAGGTGGGATCCACATGCCCAAGATTTTAATAAAAATCATGCAGTCGAAAAGGTGAAAAGAACGTGCCTCTTCTATTTTTTCAGATTGAAAAGGGCTTATACAACTGGTTAATAAGATTAATTTACAAAGCATTTGCATTTTTTAATAGAAGAGGCAATTTCTTTTCACCTTTGAAACTGCATGATTTTTACCTACTCCTGACAGAAAGAAAGAGATGAAACTGTAAACTACACAGCTCAGATGGATAAATTCAACTGCTTTCATCATTTCAATATTTGTTCAGAGCGGCAGCTGTAGCATTGGTTAGCTATTCAAGATCACGGCCACAACTTGTGACACTGGTGAAAAAGTGAAGAGATGCAAATTGACATCCATAGAGACAATGCACATGGCGGGAATAAAGACAAAACATACTTCCAGGCAAACTGAAATAGCTCATTCTCTGTTGGACAGGAAGGTTTTGCTTCCTCCCAAAGAAATTATTTTTCAAAATGTACGCATGCTTTGTAAATTAATCTTATATTGTTGTATAAACCCTTTGCAACAAACTGAAGAGATGCACCTCAAGTACATGCAAGGTTTCAGAAACAATAATGCTAAAAAAAAAAGTGTGGGCTGGGAATCACTCATGACAGTTGTGATTTTAAAATAAATAATTTGAGGGGGGCACAAAAATTGCAAAGCACTGAAAAAGAAGTGGGAGAGCTCCAATTCATAAAAATGATGGCTTACTTTCTATAGCTTTCTTCTTGTCACTCAGAAGAACAAGGCACATGGTAATAACATGACACTTGTACAGAGCTTTCCATCCAAGACACTTGACTCACAAAGCATTTTGCAAAGATTAAATCCTCCCTTAACACCATGAGGAGAGGTAAAGTTCTTCCTCCTTTCATACATGAGGGCACAGAAGTTAGAACTTGCATTTTTAAGAGTGCCCATTAATTTTGGGTTCTCAACCTAAAATGCTATAGGCCTGATTTTCAGAGATGTTGATATCAGAGAGAAATATATTATTAGATAAATATATTACTGGAGCTTCATTCTCCCCTATGTCAAGCTCTACGCAATGCAGGACCAGAGGCCACTGTAGAGCTAGTCTCTAGGGGACCTTATGTCAGTGGAGGACTGGCAAAGCAAAGCTGAGCTCTCTTCTGATCCTGGTCCCTACTTTGGGGGTGGTGATGGTTGGAGCAGGGGTTGGATCTGCTGGCTTTATACCATTGCAGAATTCCCATCTGCCAGGTGGATTCCCTGTTGGGCATTTGCAGCCGGCAGCATGAAGGGGCTGGAGCACAAGAGAATCTAGCTAATTAAATTTCCTGATCTGGTACAAGTAGCACCAGCTGTAACATTTCAGCTCTGCTTTAAAAACATGTATAGTCTCTTCCCTTTTCCTTCATCAAAGTGAATGGGATATTAAACCTGTTTTTGTCCATGCACACTTTCTCCTTTTGTATTCAGAACATTGGGAATACACAACAGCTGTTCCATTTGCCCAGGAACTGGCAACATTCTAAATACTGAGAGAATTATTCACAACGCTTAACCAGTTTGTTATTATGAACAGCAGGAATAGATAGATCATGAATGTGAAATTCATTTTCAAATAATTAATCATGAGAAAGAATGGCCAGGACTCAGCTAATTGTTTTGAATATTGCTTTTCTGGGTGCTTATTTTGTTAAAGAAAAAATATTCTATTGCAGCTTTGGGAAAGGAAATAAAATCTTTCCCAACTGTGTTCCTGAAGCATTAAGTGCAAGCTTATGGAAATTAGCTCGGCTTGCTAAACAGGTATTAAACCTTCAAGTAAATGTATCTCTAACTACCTTGGCTGCACACAGATGAGCCACTGAGAACCAACCCTTCATTCCATGTTATATTTAATCTTTCTTGCTCCTCAATGCTGTAGTTTCCCGTGAGGTGAACTGTTTCCCAGCACAGATCACTGGCCATTTAAATTTATTACTAAAATCACAGCAACTTCATTAATGAAGCGTTAACAAGAGACCCGACAGCAATAGAGAGAGACATCAGTGCTAAATTCAAAAACTGTCAGCCTGCCTGCCAGATGGAGTTGGTCTAATCTTAAAGATCTATGAAAATTTACAGAGAGTAACATTGCTACTAGCTTGGCTTATATATTTATTGTATTTTTTACATGTATGAAATGAACCTTTCTTTAGCTATATATAATGATAACTATGTATGGATTATTTATATTACACATAGGTTTAATGCCTCTTCCACTGAAGAATTTAGAGGGTAGGATTCTAGTTAAAACAGAAATCTCTTTTGAGGTGCTTTTAGTCTGACGTCCTCATATTCAGGGCTGTACCCAGAAACAGCACAGGTTGTTTAAAGAGACAAACTCACAAAGTCTGGAGTTTCCCTATAGTCCAAGATCAAACCCCTTCCATTAGTAACGGAGAAAAAATATTTTCATAATCTCATATGCGATTTATTTTTATAGAACAACTGATATCATGTAAGCCAAGCAAATTACTTTCAAATATACCTTGCAAAGAGCATTACGTTTCTAGGGAAATTGATGTTTTTCCAATCCCTGTTCCTTTTCTAATGACAAAATCATTAGGAAATATTGTCATTTTAGCTTTAGGAGATACATCTGTTTTTGATGTTAATCAAGAGTCAAAGAAATACCAATACTTGTTACAGATAACAGCTGAAATCCAATAAGGGAGTTAAATTTATAAATATACTCCACTCACCCATAGCTTGATTGTGTTCAAGAACTGCAACCCTGAATGTACTAGACTGCCTGGACCTGATTGTACAATCCTTCCTCATGCTAAAATGCACTTATATCACTGACTCCAATGGAACTACTTGTGTGAGGAAGGCTTGCACAAACATATCCTACATGAACATCAATGGTCAGAATTTCAGCAAAGCTCTTCACATGCAAAGGTGATCACACGCACGAGTGATCACAGCCCTACCCTGGATTGTCAGTCTACAACAGGGCTGGGCAAACTATGGCCTGGGGCCCACATCCGGCCCTCCGGACATTTTAGTCCGGCTCTTGAGCTTCTGCCGGGAAGCAGGGTCCAGGACTTGCCCCGCTCCAGCTGGGGAGCAGGATTGGAGGCTTGCCAAAATTTTCAGAAGTGTCGAAGTCTCTGTTAAAATTGGGACTCAGATCCTTTTAAAAATTTTTACCTCATGTGCTTACGCATTTTGGGCATGTGTTTCACAAATAAAACACATGAGCTTTCAACAGTATTCTCATGAAACACGACAGTTTTCTCAAGTAAAGAACCAAAAAAACAACAAAAAAAGAGAGAGATACAATGCCAACTAAGAGGATGTACTTGTTTTTCCCGTTTGTAGCCTTTGTGATTTCCCCATCATATGGTTGCTTTCTGACAAAGGAATAATTGACAAAAGCCAAAAGGTTTTCTTAGTGGGGGATTTTTGATAACTTCATTTAATAAAAAGTTCTAAGATACAGACTCATTTTATTTGTAAAATATTATAGTTTCACTGCCCTGAAATGAAATATATAAAAGCTCAGATCTATGGATTAAAACCTTGTCTAGGTTTTTTAAAATAGACAAATGATTACAATGGTCCTTTCTGGCCTTGGAATCTATGAGTCTGACGTCCAGTATAACACAGACCATAGAACTTCCTCAAAATAGTTCTGCTGTCCTAGCAATGTTGACCATCTCTTACCCTTTTATTTCTACTTAAATTCTAGTATTTTAGCACTATTGAAACAGTACTTCCCTTTGAAACAAGAGCTATCCATGATTCTCACAGAAAAAACAGAGTGCAGTAGTACAACAGTGCTACAGGAAACTGTGCCATGTCAGGATTGTAGCCCTTCTATGTTGATACCAACAGGTCCTGCCCATCGACCCTAAAGTTCAACTTCAAACATAACTTTCTAACAAATACTTTTTTAGTCATTCTGTGGTATAGACTTATACCAGGACTCTGAAATCAGAACATTATTTATTCGGAACCTTTAAATGAGGCTTTGGTTTGAAATATAATCCTGGCCTTTTTCAGAGCTACTCAGAGAACAGAATTAAGCCATTTTGTGAGCAGAATAGAGCTGTATTTTCATGTTAAATCTGTTATTTTTAAGCAACAACACTGCAGCTAACAAAACAAGGAAGTTCAGGACTGCAGCTGTGTTCAACAACCTAGGCACCCCGCATACAATGACTCCACATTTGAAAGCACCAGAAAAAAAAACAACCTGCGGTTTCCCAATTTAATCAATTGCAAATGAAAGGGAGTTTAGAATATTTTGATTATAGCATTTAAACTTGTTGCTCTCAGAGTATCAAAACAGTTATTTTATACTTCTTACTCATTTACTTTATGATGTGCTGAAATAATTATAGACAAGGAGGAAGCCTGGACAGTTCCCGCCCCACCCCCCTTTTTTTAAATAAATGTCTGGTTTTGCATCACTCAATATACTCATCTCAGAAACAAAGACAAAAGATTCAGCAAGATGATCTTAATCTTGTTGGTTTTTTGAAAGGCTGCATGCATATGCACTGTCACAAACAGAAATATAATAGTTGTCACTGTTTGCTCACCCGATGTGCATCAAAAATAGTAAGTATGATCAGCGATATTAGCGCTTAATGCAGTATAAAAAGATCAAATGTAATAATTAGATGACAATAGCAAATACTGACTGAATTAAGCAGACAAAAAATTGCTTTGTGAAACTAAAACCTGCTGCGGTTGCACCATTCAGCTGTGCAGAAGTTATTAGGTAATCAAGAACAAATCTTGAAGATTTCCCCCCTAGTTGTTTAAATTGTATAATTTTAATGAATATACACACACAAAACAGGCTTGAGAGTCCTGTAGGAGCCTAGCACTTTTAACAGCTCTCGTCACAGCAAGTATTTCAAGTATGTTTTATTTCTGATTGGAACCAAGTTAAGGTCTTTAAAAAAACATGAGCCTTGATGAGAGTGAATCTTGTTGCTTCTTGATTTCTGCAATGCTGGGTTCTCCTGAACCGCAGCAAGGTTTTGAAGAGCTGCTAGCATTGTCAGAGCCACTTGGGTAGAAACTGACAGTTTTAGGAGAGCTGCTACAGGCTTTCTAAACTCAGGCAGGACCCCCAGGTCTATAGTAGATTCAGATCCAATTAAAATGAAGTAAATAGAAGAAAACAAGATGAACAAATCCTTCTATCAAACTCTCTTCTAAAATGAAAGGATATACAGTATGGATTTCCCCCCCTGGCTTTATTTGCATTACATTTTTAACTTTCATTCAGAATTGCAACTCATTCCTAACCTCCAACGTAACTGCTCTGCCAGTTTTGGACCTGCCTTCTACAGATTGTTAATTGTGCTGCATTTCAGGGTAGTTTTATGATTTGCACAAATGGAGCTTAGAATGACACCACCAAGTTCATTTTCATTCCATAACAAGATTTGAACTCCTGCCTGTAGAAATGAAAGGCTACTGGGGTACAGAACTAACCCATTAAAGTACCTCTAGTCCCCTAACACCTCTTTCATTTCTCTTTAAAGATGTTCCCAATTATGCCTTTAGGTACCTTCAAAGCAATAGTCACCTTCTAATGGCATCAGACCATATTTCACTGGACAGTCCAAGAGTAACAAAACATATATTAGGTAACAGATCTTTTCAATGGTCTTCAGCACTCAAGACACAGAATCGCTAACCACTCTGATCCAGCAGTTGCATAATCCCTCATTAATTTAAGCCCTTTATACTCATTAGGGGTAGAGTCTTGGTCAGTCCAAATATATCTGAATTGATAAGTAAATAATACATACTACAATATTTCACAATTACACAGACATCCCTTTGGATGACTAGATTGTGTGAGCACAGGAATATACGGTGTGTGTACGGGTAAGCAGCACATGTGTAACTTAGCAGTAGAACAGAATGTGGGGGAACTCCTGGGGCCTGCCTGACAAGCAGCTGTGGAGGCTGGCTGACATTTGGTAGTGAGCAGGCAAAACTGACTTGTACAGGTGTGCAGAGAGCCAATTTACAACAGCAGGTAAGCTCATAATGTATCTTACACAGAACAGGATGGTCAATGCCCCGAGGAGCCTTCACTGCAGTAGTAGGAACAACTCTCATATATGTCTATTCTAATCTATTTGCATCTCTACAGCAGCTATCACCATTGTATCTAGATCACAGAGGCTAGGAAAGAAGAACAGGCAGGAAAAAGTAGTAACAAAGTGATCCCTAGAAGTCAGAAACAAAACGTGAAGAGGCCTGGGCCTAACAAGGGGATTAATTCTGGGGGAATGAACAGTATTTGGCCACTAACTAGGCCTCAACCGGTCTCTAACATTTCATTAATATGGAATAAAGAGAGAACCTTCCTTTAGTGCGTAATATTTTTTCCTTCTTATAACACAATCCCAGCACACTGAACTGAACAAGACTCATGGGAATTCTCTCTCTCAATACAAACCAGCCAGTAACACGTCTTTATACCACACTTTGTATTTACACACACACACTTACCTGTTCCTGTTCCAGTAGGATCACCTCCTTGGATCTGCAGAATTAAAAACAAAATGAAACTATAACCTATAGTATACTATAGTAAAATATGCCTAATATTTATTAGATACAAGAAATAAAATATCTTCACAAAATGAGAAATTCTGCTCAACTTTTTTTACTTCTAAAATGGTGTTGTGTTGGCAAGCTAGTAAATCGAAAACTATTACAACTAGTTTGGGGCTTCTTTTATCAGTTGGTTGTCATATGCTCCTGGAAAATCATCTAGCAGAGTGACAGGTTTATAACAATAATAGGACTCCTGTGGACAAACAAGGAAAAATAAATGAACTGTGTCTTGTACAGGTTAATGGAAAAATATCTTTTCCATCACCTGCTGTGACCTAAGTTACCCAGTCCATGATGCACTGCATTTAAAAGTTTCAAAACTTTAAGTTTTGCCATCAAAGCTCCAGCAAGAAAAGAGTTTTCCACACTTGCTTCTATCTTTCTGGCACTATATTCATTTTCTGAGTTGTAAGAAAAATCCCAAAATGAAGCCAGCCAAGATACCCAGTTTATGTAGGACCTATACAAAAACAATATTTTGGATTTTATTGCTCCAAAGTCAGCAGAGGAAGCGTGCAAGTTAGCTAAAATCATACTGAAAGCACAAAAAAGTCCCATTTTAATTCCGATATCAAACATAAACCTAGGAACACAGTGCTGCCAAATGGAGAAGTCACTTTCTTTTTTTAGGATCACAGGACCCAATCTAAAGGTCACTGAAGTCACTGGAAAGACTCTCATTGACTTCAGTGGGCTTCGGAAAGTAAGTTGCAAAACTAGTTACAATATTTTGTTCCATTTAAGGGAATGTCTGCAGTGCCCTAAGCCAGTGGTTCTCAACAAAGGGTAAGCATACCCCTCGGGATACGCAGTAGTCTTCCAGGGGGTACATCAACTCATCTAGATATTTGCCTAGTTTCAAAACAGGCTAAATAAAAAACACTAGTGAAGTCAGTACAAAATAAAATTTCACAGACAATGACTTCTTTATTCTGCTCTATATATTATATACGGAAATGTAAGTACAATATTTATATTCCAATTCATTTATTTAGAAATATATGGTAAAAATGAGGAAGTAAGCAGTTTTTCAGTAATACTGTGCTGTAAGCAAGTAGTTTTTAAGTGAGGTGAAACTTGGGGATATGCAAGACAAATCAGACTCCTGAAAGGGGTACAGTCATCTGGAAAGGTTGAAAGAAACTGGCCTAAGCTGTCTGAGTGGGAGTAGCATCATTATAATGGTTTGATTTTAAGACCTATGCAAATCAATGCTAGCATCTTTCCATACATTTTAAGGAGCTGGCATAGTAATGAGGTGTCACAACGGTAACATTTGAAACAATTATTCATTCAAAACCAAAAAAGCAGCAGGTGAACTATTTACTGGGCATGGCTTGTAACCAAATCTAAATTTTTGTTTTAATTTTCAAAATTAACTCTCACATTGTAAAAAGTGTTTTTTTCAGAAAGTGTCACTAAACGAGTCTCTTAAATAAACACGTTCTGAAAACCTTTGCTGCGAGATTAAGGTTCGATACCTTCATGAAACCTGACCCATGCTCATAGTTCACAAACACAGGCTGAGGTTATTCACTTGGGTTTGCTCCTACACAATGCTGAGCACTCTGGGCCCCAATCCAAAGTACTTAAGCACATGCTTAACTTTAATCATGAGAGTAGTTACACAGAAGTCAATGGTACTACTCACATGCTTAACTGTAAGCATGTACTTCAGTGATTCGATGGATTGGAACAGAGTGCTCAGCACCTTGTAGGACTAGAGTCTTCTGTTGGGAAACCCTCTCTCCCCAAGCCAGCATACCTTACTTTCTCTCCAGCAGCTGTCCTCAACCAAAGAGGTAAGAAAGGAGGTGGATTTCCATGATTTGTATGGAGAGAGGGCACACTTTGGGGCAGGTTCCCTCAGAGGTTCGAGTTCAATGAACACCCAAACAAATCTTCCAGAGTTAGCTGGTTTTCTCTAACCCCTGCTTACCGAACCACAGAGATCAGTCCCAGAACTCCCTCAGAAACTGCCTTCCTGATTGTTTCAGCTAGGGCTGTGAACCTCACTAAATGAAGTTCAGATACTCTTGATGTAAAAATATGTATCCTGTAAACCAAGTGTCAGCTGAATGGGATTTAAATGGGCTGAGATATTAACCACCCACATCAGGGTTTTGAGCTCTATGCACTAATGGCCAGATCCAAAGCTCGCTGAAGACAATGGGAGTCTGGCCAATCAGGGATTTCAACGGGCTTTGAATCAGGCTCTGAGTGACAGTACTCTTCAGTGGCAGCTGCTAGGTGATCAAATTTATACATCATGTCCTCACTATGCGAGGATAATCCTTGTTTCCAAAATACATTTTTCATGACCATCTCTAATGTACACCTACTTGCTCCAAGGAAGTAACTAGAATTTTAAATTAATACATTTAATATATTCAACTCCTATTTCAGGGGAATGAGGGTGACGAAACCTATTGTGCATTATGTGGCATTTGTTCAGTACTCACCACAAAATTACGAATTGATCTGTGAAAAATAGTTCCATCGTAATAGTTCTTCTTGCATAGCTTGATGAAGTTTTCACACGCTCTGGGAGTCTGAAAAAGATTAGGTATTTAATGAAGCAATATCTGTAGACAGTAAAATCAATGATTACATTGTTAAAAATAATTGCATTTTGTCTGTGCCTGTTACAAAGGACTAATTAGTCAGGACTCTGATTAAGAGTTCCTACTAGTTTACAACAACACAAAAATCCTATAGAAGAGCATATTGTATATCAGAGAGAGAGACTGTACAGCAATATGTCAAACATAGTTCTCCCAAGTGACATGGAAAGATGCTGAATATTAGTCTCATTATGTAATGTTTTATTTTTAGAATATTTCCCAGTGAAGTCAATGACAATAAAGGGGACAATTCTGGAGACCAAAATCATCTATTTATCCCTAACCAGTCCCAGCAACATGCCTCAATCCTGTTCTGATGGGACTACTTCCAGATTTGAAAGAGTGGTTCATTCTCCAAGCTCATTCAGGCCTTGACATCTTTGCTTAACTATTACAAAAGGGAACACAATCATGCCACTTAGGATAGTGTTGTGTTGTGATAAGAGGCACCTGACCACTAAGAACTGGACTGGCACCACAAAAAGTCACTATATTTTATATTAGTCTGTTCAAAGAAACTGACGACTTATTTTCACAATCTAAAAGTAAATCTTAGCCAGTTATGTTAAATACATTGCATATTTCTCCTTTGCTTTGACAGTGTGAATGAAAGATATTTATCCTCAATCATGGCATTCAAACATCGCTTAGTAAAAGACTACAGCACAGATGACCTCTGATATTCCAAATACTTGTCTTTCCTTTATAAACATAGTTTCTCTTTTCTGCAGTGCCAGGATGGAATCCATCATAAGTAGAGAAACAGCCTGTCTTAGTTTGGACATGCTTTCCCCCCATAGTTGTAAATTATGGAAATAATATGAATCCAATTTCATAGAAGAATGTCTTAAACACGCTGAGCTGTAATAGGCTTTAGAAATATTCTTACTGCGCTCTGCATGTGATAATAAGCCCCCAGCATGAGCACAAGACTCTGCAAATTAGTCGAGATAAGCTTTCAAGAGTTGGAACCTCTTTCTGAATAAAACTGATGCATTTAGCATTGACATGACACCAGTAGGGCTCATCTGTAATGTTGCTCTGAGGGCTCCAGCAGTGACAGAGGCAAGACTCGGGGCAAGACTACACCACAGTGCTACACTGGTGCAGCTGCACAGATGCAGCTGTGTCTTTGTAGTGCATCTGGTGAAGATGCGCTATGCTAATGGGAGAACGTTCTCCCATCAGCATAATTACTCCACCTCGGCGAGAAGCGGAAGCTATGTCGGGGGGGGGGGGGGGGGAGAGCTTGGCTTTTTCACACCCCTGAGCGACGTAAGTTATAGTGACTTAGGCTGTACTGTAGACCTGCCCTCAGTCATGAACATAAAACGTCTAAAACATTATAATAAAAATAAGGCACGCTCGCACATTCTACAAATAAAATAAACCATATATATATATATAACGTGTAAAGATTAAATGATCTCTCTGATCCCTTTCCCAAAGGGAAACTGTGCTACAGTACAGCCTCAGTTATCTCAATCTCAATAGTCTGAAACTCCCTGTTACCTGGAAACAGGGTCATGTTCCACATTGTCTATTAATTATACTGAAATTTCCCTTGATTAGCCACACATTCTTTGTCCTTCGTGACATCTGGATAATCAAGGCTGTACTATATTTCCTCTTAAGTCTACCCAACATATAGGAAATGAAGCAGCCAGTTACAGTGGAAGACAAACTAGCTAGTCTCAATTCAGTCTAATGCTAACTCTGATCTCAGCCTTGCAGTGTAGCTTATTATTAGATTAAAATATCTGTTTTATGACAGAATGATACTTAATCATATATTTGTGCAACATCCTGAGGGCAGCTTAAGTCATACATAACCAATAATTTCAAACAACAGGAAGGTCTATATATGTTTCAATGTTTATAGTACATCTAAAGCCTTTTTTGAAGTTATATACACACTTTAAAGATAATATGCCTGTAAAATTTGACCAGGGAAGAATCATTTGTGTGGAACAGACAATATCATAACAGAGAGTGCTATATTAGAATCAAGAATGGAAAAGCTACGGATCATGAAAAATGCCTGTCAGGACAAAACGAGCACAGAGATTTTTGCACTTTTAAAAAGAAAAATTTCCTTTCTGAATCGGAAATGGAATTGGCAGCTTTTAGCCTAAGGCAGTACTCTTCAGGAGAATCAAAAAACTCTTTGGAGAGAGACAGTTAATTAGTTCTCTTGGGGGGAATAAGGCAACCTGTAATAACATTTTTAAGAAAATGAAATTAGCTGAAAGTTGAAGCCCCATGGGAATATGGAAATTTAGTGCCAAATTGTTTTAAACCAATAATCAATCTACAGAATGTTGATAAGACACTTGCTACATAAATTAGGTATTTACTCTGAAAAACATGCTCTGTAAAATATAGATGAAAAATACTTTTTCTGCTAATTAATTTTTTATTCACAGCAGGATCTGGGCTGACCCATCTCTCTGAATGGGTTTCCGGTTATTATATCTGTTCTCAGAAACTAGGTTTGTGTGTGCAGCTGTCGGAAAAGCAGTCTAGCAACTATATAAGAACCATTTACTGAAAGGTTTTTTTAAAATAATTGCTACCAAACTGGTTCCCATGGCACCTCATGCATCATACAACAGACATACACTTCTGCAGGTAAATAGTATCTTAGCAACATTACTGTTACCATTTATGGTGGGCTTTTTTGTACAGGAACCAATAAAAGGTTTTCATTAGCAGACACTAGTTTCAATCATGTGGCGGACCCTAATGGTTACCTTGTTTCTTCAAAAACTACTGATAATCACAGCTTGAAGCCTGTGGTGATAATTGGGCCACAAACATACCCTAGTTGTGAGTTTAATTGTAAGAAGTGAGTAAAAGTTCATAAAGTGTCACTAATAACTGTCTTATAACAACAAACACTGATGGGAGAAGATACAAAAGAGAGATAGAAAGCCTGAATTAGTCCAAACAAAAAGTCTTACGGATATAACCCAAGGACTGTGTTAAGATCATGTTTGGTAAATAAGAAAAAACATAGAAGCAGAAATCAGTGAACCCAAATTGACGTGTCAGACACTAACTGGTGGACAAAAATAATGAGCGGATGATCTATTCCCCCCATCACTCTGTCTTGGGACCCTTAAAGTCTCTTTGGGGATGGGGGCAAATTGGCTAGTGGAGCAAGCTTTATCACCATGGCTGCCATCCCAGGCCTTCATCATCCTGATCCTTTCCTAACCAGAGCAGGCCAGAGAGAGGGACCAAAAGACATTGCCACCTCTGCTGGCTCCAGCTGATTCCCAAGCACCACCTGCGATGAAACGGGATCAGACTTTAAACAGCAACAATAGCGCCAGCGAGGGCCGTCCTTAGGCATACGCAGAATATGCAGCTGTGTAGGGCACCTCATAATTTGAGGCACCAAATTTCGTAGTGCCCTAGGCAGCTGCATGCTGTGTATGCGGCGCTGGCTCCAGCGGCCAGCCCCATCCCTTGCCTTGCCCCCATTCGACTCCTTCCCCCAAACCCCTGCCCCTGCTTTGCCCTGCCCCACCTCTTCCTGCCCCTGCCCCATATTTCCCAGGGCTAACAACTCAGATTGTGTTAGGACCACAAAAATGAGTCAACATGTGGTCCATCTGCATGCTGTCCTTGACCCTAGAGAAGGGTATACTCTTCTTTTCCAAACTCTGACCAGCATCTTTAGCAACTTCCTGCTTACAGTAAAATGAGTCTTATCCCTAGAGACTAACCTCTCTCTCTGTATATTATGTAGGTACTTTGTCAGATACTTGCATTTGCCAGTGGGTTGAAAATTCCCTCACAAAACAAGCATTGATCTCTTATCAAGATTCCTATCCAAAAGGATTTGAAGGCTGACTGCCCTAGAAACTGACCTGATTGCTTCCTTTGCTAGCTGGCAGGGAACACGTGTGTCTGATGTGGAAATGGAGATTTCATTTATTTCAAAACATGTTTAGTCTCAGCTTACCTAAATGTCTGCAAACTAGATGCTATAGTGGCACACACTGACTGCTGCCACTGCACCACCTACAGGGCCTGGATGGATTTCAGAATGAGAAAAACTGGTTGTTCCTAAGAAAGAGCATGTAAAAATGTAACAGGGACAGAAGATGGACAGTGACATTACAAGCAAGGGGAAAATACTAGAAAAAAAGAAAAAGGAAAAAAAGGAAACCATTTTTTAAAATCTAAAGTCCAACTAAAAGAGCAAGTTGAATAACATAATACCTTATAAATACTGACTGATCACATTTTACTTTTCTCATTGCCAAAAGCATAGATGTAAACCAGGCAAAACCCATCTGTCTTATTGGACCCAGAGCCTTGAGGGATAAGACTAACCAAGCCAAGTTACTTTCTCAGTTTGCAGCTTTCCTTTCTCATCAGCAAAAATGGGTTGCTATCTTTTTAAAAGTCATTCTTATTGGACAGTTAAGTAGCCAATTAGAAATAGATTAGAAACATGCTGGGCCCCTGTTGCCAAGATACAGTAGAAGGGAAAAGAACTGGGGCTTCTAAGTTGTTGCTATGACTGCAAGCAAGAAGGCTTTACTATGTGAAGAGCTAATAATTTCAAAATGTTCCATCCCTTCAGGATCTGCATGTGTCTTAAAGAGACATTCCACACTAAGCAGTCACAAGCTGTCATTCACACAACCATATAATTTCTTTTACTGCTAATTCCACTACTCCAGTTATTTGTTTTTGTCTTCTTAAAGCTGTGGCTGTACTGTCGCGGCTGCATTGAACTGCACAGCCACAAAATGTGCTCATTAATGCTTTGTGTCCAGGCAGTAATAATTTGAAAGAATGAGAAGTTGGTTCTGTGAATTAAAATTCTATTCTTTACGTTACAGCTTTCATCTTATCATTCCAATGCCAGAATCCCTCTACTAAGAAGCATGAACTGGTGAAATACATTTTTCTGACTTCAAACTAAGCTTGCAATTTTTCATAGTTTTTTTTTTTTTTTAAATGCAAGGCAGATTTTGTTTTGCTTTCGAAGGTTTTATTTAGTGAAGGCATTTCTGCCCGTGCAGTATTTCTCCAAGGCTATTCTCCTGCATCACTTCTTTACAAGAAATATAATGGAGTGACTGGGAATGTTTAAACTGGGCTCTCCCTCCCACTGTCCCCACCACTCTGTGAAGATCAGACATGTTTACGGTAGCTACTCCTCTGTGTAGCCCTTGAGTCTTAATGCTCTCTCTCTCTCTCTGCTGCAGGGAGTACTGTCTGTGACAGGAACACAGCGTTACTCAGTGGAACTCACCATGGGATGTCCTACAGGACAGGCGGGTTTTTAAATACATCTATTCACCACAGCTTGCCAGCCTTCTCATCCGATTCAGGGCTGTAATAAACAGATGGGCTATGGTGACAGAGAAGAACTATAGCTCTACGTTTTGTTTTTTAAATAGGAATGAGGCAGGGCTCACAGTTCACGTAAATTACATGGTGATCTCACCAAAACCTTATCAATCCAATCATGCAGTGGGGCAGATGCCTTGAGCTCAACATAGTGACTAAAATGATGAGAGAACAGTGACGTTCCAATGAGGTGAGATGACATGCAAGGGGAAAGTATCAGACAGGGCATCTTGAAGTAGAGCATTTCACCAGGCTCACGGTGATACACGGAGATTCAAACAAACAAAAAGCATCTTAGGTAACAAAACTATATCAAGCAATTACCTAATCTGGCTACTTAAAGCTACAGTAGCTCTTTAAAAACAACAGCTGAAGACCTAACATTCACTCTTCACACAAAAAACCTGTTATTTTAAATAGCTATTTAGTACTTACTAAAAGCATTTTTTTTAAATAAATCAGAATTTCAGTTGACAGCTAAATTTCACTTTTCAAAAACATTTCTTCAAAGTGCTACCCATGAAGGAATATGATCTAAAACGACTAAGTAGCAAGCACAGTTTACAGTAGGCATCTGTAGAACAATTCATAGCCCAGTTTTGCTTGTCATTTGAGAGTACAACAGCAGTTGATCGTTTGGATAAACACAATCTAAGGTAAACAGGGCATCTAAATCGTTAACCTAATTTGTCAGTTTCACTCACTAGCTTTCCAGAAGCAGAGAATTTGTTCCTACTAGTCAGTGTTTCCTTCTGTTCTAACTTTTATTTGCTGTGTTAAAGAAACAAATGCACAAGTCACGTGATCATTAGGGGCTTGAGTAGCTCTAAGGTACTACTCCACTGTGCTGTGTGCGCTGTAAAATGTTACTGATAAGGACAGAGACAGCAAATCAGACACAGCACACATTTGGTACGGTTTAAATGTCGGCCACAACTTTCTTTAACTATTTGAGCACGCGTCAGTAAGTGAAAAGACTTAGAGCATACCAGCTCTTCAGGCAGGTTCCTGGCGATACTGCAGTCCAATCACTGGCCATACAGACTCCACCTGAGAAGGGGAAGCTACCTTAGCCTTCACTTCCAATTGAAGCCATAAGGCTCTGGTAATAGCCAGTTACCCCAAATCACCATGTCCTCATCAGAGGACTCAAGACCCAAGCAAGGGGATGCCTCAATCAGAACACAACATTGAAGGGGAACAGTTTTGTCATGCTCACCATTGCAGGTCTCAGCCCTGTCCTCCCGACCGGGGATCACTGAGTGACTCATTCTACCTTAGCACACCTGCCTCACAAAACTGAAGCACAGAAAATACACAAACATAAACAGTGATCAACCCAACACAAGCCTGCCAGGTGCTTTGGGGAAGGCAAAAAATGCTGACTCCACATGCATATCTGCAGGATGGGAAAGTTCTTTCGCAATCCCAAAAGGTGACCACTGAAAATCAAAGCACACCAGGAGACCCGAAACAGACATCCAGAGCTCAAATAGACCATCCCACCAGGATGCGTACATGGGGAAAAAAGGATTGGGCTGAGTGCCTCTCTGCCCCAGCGTAGAATTAAATACCCCCCTTTAAAAAAGAGAGAGAAGGACAATCCCTTTGCAGCAATGGGAGATCAGCCCATACGGGGGGACAACTATGGCCCCCAGAGATGGGAAGAGCCCTTCCACTATTCCTGTCAGTTCCAGATTCAGGAGGAGCAAAACAAAGCAGCACAAACAACATACAACAGCAACCCTATTGTGACACACAGAACAAGTTACAGCAGCTAAATGAACAGTTTGCCATTAATATTTGTTGAGAAGATCATTCTCCTCCTCCAACCCCAATCATGGATACTATATTCATAAACAAAGTTCAAAGCATTTTACACATTAGCTTCCAACTTACTTCAAAAGAAGGAAGAAACCCTCTAGGAAATACAGTTTATCAAAGAACTATGGAAAGTTACGAGATTCCCCCATCACGAAGAAGGGCAGGTTGATTTATCTGCCAACATAGCACTCTGAGGGATCATTCCACTTCTGAAATCAACATAGCCTACTAACAAATGTTTCCTCTAACTGCTTTTATACCTGAGGGCTGACAGGGTTTTTGGTTTTTTTTAAAGCTTAAAAACTGCAAGCTACAGTTGTTTTTACACTAAGATGTTTTATCGGCTATTAACAACACAGGTATAGAAATGTGAAATACGTAATTTATAGCCCCTTTGGGCAGCATTTTATTTAACCACTGCAACAATATTACAAGCTGGGCAGGATACTCTGACATCAACAAGACATTTACCAGAGAGCGCAAAGTGATGAAGCTGAGACACAGAAAATGGGTATCATGGTTACTGAAATCAGCTAGAATAAAAATTAGATTCCTGAGGATTGGAGAGCATGATCATGCAACAAGGTCAAATAAATTTTAAAACAAATATTTTCTTTTTTACTGGAAATGGATGAGAAGTGTCTGAGCATTTGATCTTTGAAATGGTCCATCTCTACTGGATAGAAGATTTAAAAGATTTAAATTACAAATAATTTGAGGCTCAAAACTATACACACATTTATGTGCATCTGTAAACTGAAGTGACAAAAGGTATATATCTGTTTAAAAATCTTGACCCAAGTGACTTGGTCGCGGTCACACCACAAGTCAGTACCAGAGCCAAGCACTCAGGCATATTTGATGGCTCAGATGGTACCAAAAGATCCAAAGATCAATGTTTGTAGAATAATGGCTCCTCTTCAGATAGTCAAAATGTCATCATTAAACAGAGTTGCTAGTTTCCAGTCAGAGCCTAAAATCCATTTACACAGTGAAAGAGGGAGATTCGAAATTAGTCTTTCCCTCTTTTCTTCTATGTTATCTCCAGACCTACCCCTTAAACAATAGAAAACTAAACTGAAAAAAAGTATGAACCTGCAAAAATGGCTACAGCTAGGAATTACTATTAAATGACCAATACTGTGTGTTTTTCTACTGAATCGCATTCCATATTCTTTGCTTATATGAGAAATTGCCCAGAAACAGAGCAATTAGAGATGGAAGGAATTTTACTGTAGATAACTAGTTCGTCCCTTTGGTCTGGGCTTTGCACTAACGGCAATTTGCACGTAAGTGCTTTACATTTCCCTGTCCCCAATAAAAAATAATTGAACATCATACATCTGTAAGGGGGAGGCAGGTACTTTTATCCCTTTTTAAAGATGAATAACCAGAAACTAAAGGCCTGATTTTCAGCCTGTTCTCAAACAGGGCTCCCCTTTTGACTTTGTAGCTTAGGTTATTTGGACAGCTGCATCCCAAAATATATAAGTGACCTAAACTGTGCCTGTAAATAATTTGAGGCTCAAAATTATACACACATTTATGCGCATCTGCACATTGAAGTGACAAAGTACATCACTGTTTAAAAATCTGGATCCAAGTGACTTTCCAAGGTCATGCAGCAAGTCAATGTCAGAACCAAGCACTCAGGGTCTCCTGGCTTTCAGTCCCATACTCAATCCATTGCACCATACTGCTTTTCTACTTCTTTTTCCAATTTAATTTGAAACATTTCCAGGGATGAGGCTTCTACTACTTCCCTTGGGAGACTATTCCACAGTCTAGTAATTATGCATGCATTGATATAATTACCAATACAATAGAACCCATTTTAAATGAGACACCCCAGTGCATGGTCTATTGTCTTTACTAAAGAAGCAACCACAAGAAAAAAAAACCTGAAAGATTTCAGATGAAAACAAAACACTATACTAAATAAAAATAGAAGAATAAAACTGAAATCCACCGCATTTCATCTTTATTTCTTCATATTATCTTTGTTTAGCAACTTTTTACATTGTAAGACCAAAGCTAAGAATTTAACACCTGGTTAAACACTAGCAAATCCTGTGCAGTAGCCAAATGCATCTCCACTAAGTAAAATTAATGTTACAGTTAAGCAGCATTTATTGGAAATACACTATCCCTAGACTAATTCAGCTCCCTGGCACATGTCCCAATAAAAGTGACCATCTGATTAAGTATGTCTCCACAAAGTGGAACATACTGTATCTGAATGAAAAAGACAGGGAGGAAAATAGTGACAGAATAAGCAACAGGATTGCCCTTATGTTGTAAAGAGAACAGTATTGCATCTCTGCTCATTTAAGGCATTAAAATCAACAGAAGTCAGCTTCTCTCCAGAAATCTTCTTTACTGCTTTTCTTCAGTTCAGTAAGTTCTACATCAAACAACATCTTTGCTAATCTGGAACCCACGTAAAGTTTCACAAAGATCTTGACAAGCAATCTCAGATGCACACAGGAAATTTTGGATTCCAATCCTATTGCACGCTCTGTTTCTGTAGCCCATCACAGCATAAGTGATGATTTCAATCACAATGCAATATTGATTTTCCTCACTTGGATCAATACAAAACATTTCTTGGTGAACTCTATGCTGCCAGGCAGAATCTCATCACCATCAATCTTACCGATTAGCACTTTGCACACTACTTTGGTATATGTGGATTACTGTATTGTTTTAAGACACAAAAATAACTAATTAAAAAACTTCACGTCTGTCAGAAGAACCCCAACACCAGCTAATCTTATGATCTCAGAGATAAGAGAACAGCAGATGGGCTGTTTCAGCAAGAGGACTTTACCTTGAAATGTTCAACTCTAGCCCACTGGATAATTTTAAAATGAAATTTCAATGTTGCGGTATTACCTACAGAGAGATAATAAATACATATTTTACAGCAACTTTGATCCTCTAGGCTAAGTGGGGCACGTACTGAAGAAGGACACTGAGGATGCCAGATCTAGGTGTAGGGAAGGGGTTCTCAACCTTTTTCTTTCTAAGGCCCCCCCAATATGCTATAAAAACTTAATGGAACACCTATGCCGCCACAACTGGTTTTCTGCATATAAAAGCCAGGGCTGACGTTAGGGAGTAACAAGCAGGGCAATTGCCTGGGGCCCCATGCCACAGCGGGCCCCGTAAAGCTAAGTTGCTCTGGCTTCAACTTCAGCCCCAGGTGGCAGAGCTCAGGGCCCCGGGCTTCAGCTCTTCACAACGGGGCTTTGGCTTTCTGTCCTGGGCTCCAGTGAGTCTAACACTGGCCCCTGAAACCTGCTCACAGCCCCCCCCGGGCCCCCGGTCTTCAGAAAAGCTGGTCCATTAGGGTCCCTTATCTGATCTGGACAGGCTCAGGGAGGAAATGTGTTTCCTATGGACAGTCCTTGAATGGAGTTCTATCCTTGCTTCCATGAGAGTCCACTCTACTCTCCTGGGGAGCCCTAGAAGAAGAGTCCTTGGGCTTGGATGTTGCAGGCTCCACTCCAAGGCACAGGCTTGGAGAGGCACTGCTAATGAATTGTGGTCCAGGTACAGGGGCATCTCTCTGGTCCGGATCAGAGAGTGGCCTCATAGCCTTCTCCACCAAGTGCTTTCAGTGAAGTTCACAGGCTTCTCAAGTTCTGGGTGGGAAAGAGCAACAGATATTGCACTTTGTGGAGATGTGCACCTCACCCAAACAGTACAGACACCACTGATGTTCATCACTAATAGAGAAGAAGCAAGTGTAGGAGACACAATCTGTGAATCCCAGGACTCTGCACATTGCCCCAGAGCCAGGGAGGGGCTCCCCAATTGTGGGGAAAGCAATACTCTATGGTAACTATAAGCTTTACCTACTAAGCTAAGATATACAGTATAACTATTTACAAATATTTTCTTTTGCAGGTTATACAACGGAGTGAAGGTGGACATGATTCCAACTCAGGCCACGCAGCGATAAGAAGGAACTGGAGAGGCGTCTACCCATACCACCTCTTATACCCTGAGTTGGGAGCACAAGGAAAGCTACTGTGCACGTGTGGCCAACAGACACTGTTTTGAAGAATTTCTGGATTCGGGCACATGGTGTGCATGAGTACCCCACATGTGGAATATGCATAGGGACCAGCACTGTAAAGACTATCATGATGCATATGACTTAAGGCAGCACAGGAAACCTTAATTTTGGTATTTCCCAACTTCTGAATGCTTGATTTTGCAATCTTAAATAGATTTTACCTTGTATTTTAGTGTGTAATATATACATATTTTATGTTCTCAGAGCAGTAATTAGTTTCCTATTTAGCTCACTATTTTACTAATACATGCATAGCTTTACTGCTTAATCTGCACAGATTTAATCAACACAAAGAAATAAAAGAAACAGATGGTCATAGGCCAGTGTTTGATCAGGCTTGGCTGTGCATAACAGTACACATTTGCAATATGCATATAAGAAAACACTGACTTGAAAGGGACATACACAGGGACATGTATGGAAAAATAAAGAAACATGACGAGCACCATATTGGGAATGCTATAAAGGGAACTAGACACAGTCTCTTGAGGACTGAGACATAGTGGTTGCTCAAGTGCTCTAAGGAACCATATTGATCAACACGGGAATGGCTTCACTCAGCATGCATTAGATAGGAATCAGTTTCATAACACATGACAAAATAAATGATTCAACACAGTCTGCTCACTCTGTTGCTGCCCCTAAATGTTGCTGTACTGACATCATCTGCTTTTCGTTTCACTACATAGTGCTATTCAATGTTTAAGAGCAAGAAAACCACCTTTGTCATTGAACAGGGTGACAGAGACCCATAGATGAATCATGGCATGACATGCTGCTGTGATGCTTCTCACATCATGGTGATGCATCTCTCTCATCACCACTACTGTTTGGCAAAAAGGAGGATACACAGAGCTTGGTGTATTTGTTCCATTCTCATCTCCCACACCTCCAGTCCTGCACACTGCCTGCTAGGCAATGAAATAGAAGCTCTTATCATATTTTTGTACTCCACAATAGCTGCCTGAAGATTCTGAGTCACTGGCTAAACATCACTATTCTACTGTTATAGTGGTCACCAGAAGCAACCTCTGGAGTAAGCCTGAAAAATACTTCGCATTATAATCTCCTACTTCACACGCGTAGAACTTTCCAAAATACCATTTGGGCCGAAATTTTCCAAGTTTGGTGTCCACCTAAAAATTAACATTTTTTAAAAAAGTGTGAGTATAATCCCTTCAGCTGGCTTGAGTTCTGGAAGAGTGAGACAATACTGTTTGTTTTTAAAAACAGAGCTAAGGGGGGAGGGAAGCTACTTTTTGAAGCTTGGTACAGAAAATATTCAGTGATGTCACACTGCCAATTTCATTCCGAGTCTTGCTATATCTGTGATTCTGATAACCATAGGTCCTGGAATCAGATACATATAGGGTTGTCTACGCTTTCATTTTTTTAAAACAGTGAATTTTTACCCTCTTGGTTGTAGGTTAAAAAAAGCCTGAAAATGTGAACTCTGAAGACTTAGACACCAAATGGTAAATAAAACCCCAAAGTTATTTTAGAAAATCACATGACATTTTGGGATGTGACTCAGAATTTTTGAATGCTTGGGGTTGGCAAATCTGTATTGTCTCTATTGAGGATTAGTGGGTCCACTTGGTATAAAGGAAGCTGGCAGCACAGTCCACTGAATAGGGCATTGGTCTAGGAGATCTGGGTTCAGTTCCTGGTTCTGCCACTGACCTGCTGAGTGACCTTAAGCAAGTCATGCTCTCCTCTCTGCACCTCTTTCCCATCCCCCCTTTGTCTGTCCTGTCTGTTTAGATGATATAAGCTCTTTGGAGCAGAGTCTCTCTTATATTATGGTCACGGTCCTGCAACGTACGCAGCTCTACACTCTCAGTAGTCCCATTGAAGCTAATGGTACTCCCACAGCATGTAAAGTTAAGCATGTGTGCAAGTCTTTGCATAACTGGGGCTTATATATTTGTACATTGCCTAGCACATGGTGCCAAGCTCTCAGTTAGGGCTTGTAAGGACTACCGTAATACACAAATATTAATTTAAGATTGCCTTTCCTCTCTCACCCTCTTGAGTCTCAGATTCTCTTAAAATTTCTCATTTTAAAAGTTAAAAACCTCATTGAGTATATTCTGCTGGCATTGTTTCACTATTCTGAGCTCCAACCCCTGTTCTACTCATAATCTAGAGTTACATTACAAGATTAAACCTAGGTGGCATACTGTACCATATCACAGTGCAACTCCAAGTTCAGGTCTCCTTTATTAGTGTGCAGTCGTACATAACCCTTTTTCTTCACATACTGGTATCGCACAACGTCCTCCTCAATGGCAGCTGCCTCAAAGCAAAGGTAAAAATTAGCACTTTTGAAATTTCTACATTAACCTTTAGAAGCTATCTGCAAACAAATCACTACATCCCTATTAGAGGATATCCTCCCCATGGACTTAGGGCCCTCACATATGGTAATATAGAAATCATCAGATGGTAATCTCACATTAATCATCCTACGCCATGCAATTTTCATTCTAGAAAGCCACAACTTGTCTAGAGCCAACAATGTGGTCTGTATTTTAAGCATCAGGTAACCCTGAATATTACACACTGTAATTTTCCAGTAATATCTACTAATTATGGGTATTATTTTGAAACCAAATTGCTTCTTCCCAAACTTAGAAACCATGCAGGTAGTCATCAGCCAACCACAAATCGTTGGCGTATGAGGACCTGAACTGATGGAGCCATGTCATTCCTGGAAAGTCAAACCAAAGGCTCACTCCAAGAGACTTATTTCATTTGTGTCAAAGAAACTCCATTTCTATCAATATTTCTAGATACCCAAAATCTGTCTCCAAAGCATAGAAAAATAAAAGCAGGGAAAGATACGGGAATTCACGCTAAGTAAAGAAAATTACTTTGGTAAATATGCAGTTAGAGTACTGGCTTCAGGCTTTAACTAAGTGTATTTGATAGTCCGAAATCTTTAGTCCCAAGAGTAAGAGCTCTACCTTGCATTTGAAACACTAATTGCCAAGTCACTTAATCAGCACTAAAATTAAAACATTCAATGCATTTTTGTTTAAGCTAGAGGATGAAAGGAAAGAATTACTGTTTAAAATATATCTTTGGCAAGAAATATAACCTTGAATAGCAATAAGTCGAAAACTGCCAGACAGCACACAATTTTTTCAAGATATAATTTTAACTAATACCAAGAGGTTTTTAAGCCAAAAGACAGTAAACATTTTACATGAGAGGAGATCAAGTTTCATTGCTAACTTGCATATATGTGCATCCCATTTTGTGGTTCATAGGCATATGAAATACCTCATTAACTTTAGCTCAAGTTATTTTGGAATGAACTCGCTGGAAAAAACAGTTACCTACCTTTTCATAACTATTGTTCTTCAAGATGTGTTGCTCATGTCCATTCCATTCTAGGTGTGTGTGTGCCCAGTCATCGGAGATTTTTGCCTTAGGGTACTATGTACTTTGTGAACACTCTTGGGGGTTACGAGAGTCCAAAGGGCAGTGCTGTGAATTGGAAATGGCGCTGACCCAATACAAAATGGAGGAATCGTCTGTGTCCTGGGAAAATGGAGATATGGAAATATGCGTCCTTCAAGTCAAGGGTGGCGCACCAGTCTCCCAGATCTAGGGAGAAGATGATGGAGGCCAGGGAAACTATGCAGAACTTCAACTTTTTGAGGTGCTTGTTGAGGCATCGCAGGTCCAAGATGGGCCTGAGGCCCCCTTTCGCTTCCGGGATTAGGAAATAACAAGAGAAGAATCCTTTCCCCCTCATCTCCCGAGCGACCTCCTCTACTGTCCCCATTCTGAGGTTGTCTACCTCCGGGACGAGGAGTTGCTCGTGAGAAGGGTCCCTGAAGAAGAATGGAGAAGGGAGGTAGGACGGAGTGTCAGCCAAGAACTGCAGGGTGTAGTCTGAAGATATGTCAAGCACCCAACGGTCCGAAGTCAACTGCAAACAGGCCGACTGGAAGGGACGCAGGTGGTTGAGGAGAGAGTAGGAAGGTAGATCCTGATATGTGACTGGGGCACCGTCCTCGAGCGCATCCTCAAAATGCCTGTTTCTGGGCTGAGCAGACAAATGGGAATATAAAGGGTGTCGTCGTTTAAACCCCTTGTCTCTGTCCTTTTTCCTATAGATGCTTAGCCGGGGAGTCCCCCAGAACCTGGATGGAGGAGGCGGAGGACAACGACAGAACGGCTTCCTAGCCTGCTGAAGAATACGAAGGCTCAAGGAGCGGAGGGTGGCACAGGAGTCTTTAAGGCTGTGCAGCCTTGCGTCCGTGAGCTCGGAGAAGAGCCCTGCTCCTTCAAACGGGAGGTCCTATAGAGTGGTCTGCATCTTCTGGGATAACCCAGAGGACTGTAACCAAGAGCTGCGCCTCATTACCACTGCAGAGATGACAACCCTGGCCGCCGAGTCCGTAGTGTCCCAGGCCTCTGGAGGGCACCTTTTGCCATCGCTTTGCCTTTCTCCACTGAACAGGTGAACTCCTGGGCTTGGTCTTGTGGAAGAGCCTCCTTGAATTTACTAAGGGAGTCCCACAGATTAAAACTGTACCTGACTAACAAGGCCTGGTGGTTAGACACCCAAAATTGCAGGATTGCTGTAGAATAAATCTTTCTGCCAAATAAGTCCAGTCTCTTGGCATCTTTGTTTTTCGGTGTGCCACTCACCTGTCCCTGCCTGTCCCTCTCATTAACAGCAGACACGACCAATGACCCAGCTGGAGGGTGTGTATTTAGATATTCAAATTCCTTTGCAGGGACATACTACTACTTTTCTGCCTTCTTAGAAGTGGGCGGAATGGCAGAGGGGGTCTGCCACAGCAATTTTCCAATCATATGAACCCCGGAGTGGAAAGGCAGCAAGATCTAGGCCAGGGTGGTGGAGGATATGACATTAAAAAGGTCGTCTGACTCCTCCACCAACTCGTCAACCTCCAGGTTTAAATTGGTAGCCACCTTTTTAGGGAGGGCCTGGTGCTCCTTAAAGTCGTGGGTGGAACTGCCAGTTTGGGAGGGGCCCGCCACCGCTTCCTCCGGAGACGACGATGACGACTGCACCACAGGGGGAGGGGCAGGTTCCCCTTCCCTCTCTAGGGATGGCTCCTTAGGAGTAGGAGCCTGCTGTGCTGCCCCTGCATCAGATTCCTCACTCTGCTACAACTCTGGTGCCGGGGGTGGTTTCTCCCAGGCAGCCGAGGAGGAATGGTGGGAGTATGGGACCGGCATCATTGGCATGCCCCAAAGATTCCAGTACGGCCATTGAGCAGGCTACTGTCCCTGCTGCCACGCCTACGGCGCGGATGCCATGCCAGTCTTGTGGGTTGGCGGTGATTCACCCTTTCTTGGCGAGGGGCTGAACTCCTGCTCCGACTCGGACCATTGCCCCTCTGGTGACCAGGGCAGAGCAGTGGGAGCCTGAGTCTGCCGACTGACCCTCATCAGTGACCGGTGAGAAGAGGGCGAGGATTGGTGCCTGCCCGACGAGCGGTACCAGGGAGATGGAGACCGGTGCGATAGCAACCTGCGCCACGGCGATCTCTGGCGGGGGGCTTGCCGGTACCAAGGGCATGCGGACCAGTGCCTCAACTCCGGTGTTCCATGCCTCGTGGAGGAGAGCACAGCATCGGGGACCTGGGTCTTCTGGCCAGAGACCGAGGTTGTGGGAATGGGGTCCTCAGCTGTGGTGATAGGGACTTATGCATGCGGTCCGAGGATGCTCCACTGCCTGTTGGGGCGGTCCCATGACTGGCTTGCCCTTGGACGATGGGGCCTTAGCCGAGACCAGGGCCTGGCGCAGCGACAGCCCGCTTACTGGGTTTTTAGCCACCAAGGCCGCTTCAAGCAATGAAGGCCCTAGGAGGAGACGGGGTGCCCTGCTGCTCCGAGGAGTAAGAGGCGGATCCCTGGCTGGGCTAGGGGGTCCAAGCGCAGCGGTACCCCCGTGAAGCTCCAGGGCAGGCATGTAGCCTGACACAGGTCCTTTGCCCAAAGCCCCCTTCCCCTCTAGTGCCAGGGAGCCCTTCTTCTTATGACGCTTCTTAGGCACCGGCGGTGCGCTCTGCACCAATACCGACGTGCTAGGAGTGGAGTCCGAACGGGAAGGCTCCGATGCAGGACGAAGCGCAGCCTCCACGAGGAGGGCCCTCAAATGGATATCCCGCTCCTTCTGGGATCTAGGGCAAAAGTTCTTACCGATCCTGCCCTTGTCCTTTATATGGGATTCCCCAAAGCACTTCAAACAGCTGTCATGGGGGTAACTAATAGGCATCGGCCTGTTGCATGATGAGCATGGTTTGAAGCCTGGGGAAAGGGGCAGGCCCTGCTCCAGGGCAAAGTCTCAGTTGGGACTCTAACTACTAAACTAAGACTAACATTTAAACTAATGACTAACTAAGTACCTAAGAATTATATATACAAAGGAGATAACAATAGCTGTTAAGAGGAGGTGCTCCGATCAACCGTCACCGGCAGTAAGAAGGAGCTGAGAAGATGTAGGGCCAGCGGCGCCTGATACACCAGCGCATGAGCGCAGCACTCAAGAGGGCGCCCCAGCTGACCCTATGGATACCGCTAAGGCAAAAATCTCCGACGACTGCGCGTGTGGGTGGAATCGACATGAGCAAGCACTCACGGAAGAAACCAGGACTATAGCTGCATGGACAATATTATTCTAAGATACCATATATTGATTAGTCAACAATGCATTCTTGCAGTCCTCTCAAAAGTATGTATACAGGACAGCATACTTTATACCAGTATATTTGATTAAAATACACTTTGTTAATGATAGGTATCTACAGTACCTGCTTCATGTGTTGTTTCTGGGGCCATGGCAGTGGATGTGAAGGAAGCACTTACTGTCCCTGTAGAATAGTGAGCCTGTACAAAAGATTAAAAATTCAAGTTAACTTTACAAAAACTGGAGGAAAGAGATGCACTATTATAACATCCTCTCCTGCACTCTGCCCTCAAATCCAACTAATTAATTTTGATGTACATACACACACAGTCAAATAATAAACTACCTATATAATAGCAGTAGTAATATTATTTATTAATTATTACTAATAATACAGCTGTAGGGAATAATGGAAGCAATTAGTCAGCTATTGTCAAAGCAACTCTAGTTCTATTAGTTGTTAAAAAGAGATCAGAAGTTCATATATACATAGGGTAAATTCCCAGCCTCATGGATAAAATGGATGGGTTTTTTCATTGTCTTCAATGGAGCCAATATTTTACCCATAAGATCTCCACTGGATTTAAATACCAGCACTTTTCCAAGTACCCTAATAGAATGAATTAGCTGTCAGTTTTAGCTTCTCATTCCTACCAGGCATTCAGATATACTATGGCGAAGATTGTCTTACAAATAGTAATTAGATACATTTCTGGTTTTTTAAACGTTACCAGAGCAATGTTTCCTAAAGTATTTGCCACATTCCCAATGTCCTTGTAGTATTACGAAGCTTGGCTCTAAAGATCTTGAAAAAGAAACTATCCTGTTGGACAATACATATACTGGCTATTTCAATTAACAATCCCCATCCTCATTCCACTGAAGAGGAAGGATGGTGTTTCCAAAATATGTTAGCATGTCAAAGTATTCACCAGAGGCACTGCATGAACTGCCCAAATATTTACCAACACAATATGCTGTGTATTTTTTCAAATCAGGCAAAACATCCGTACTTAAAATAAAAAGTTAAGTATTCAGCCTTCAACAGCTTCTGGAAAATACAGTTGCAAACTGAAGTTGTCAAAGCAAGGAGATCTCATTAATATTTTTTAGTCAAGACTTACTTGGTAAAAAGCAAATGAAGCCACTCTAAATATTACAGCATGATTTTACAGTACATCTGTTATGCTGTGTTTCTCATAGGTTTCCATATTTCACACTGATTTTCAGTTGTAGAGAGCTAAGCTTGTTCGTCTTATTTATCAGATGAGTGTGAGTGTGGAATTTAGCCCCCATGGCTCATATAATCCTCTCTCCTGAGACTGCCAACACGAGCACCAGAGTTGGTGATGTTGACACATGGTCTTTTAGAATTGGACTGACACCAGTCAACAAATTTCATTTAGATCACTAAATAGTCAGCATATAGTTACAACTTTTGGTCGCTGTCAGAGCTATTATCCTATAACCAACCCGCTGAACCTTTCGGCCCTCTCTAAAAAATGAAAGCTTCTGTACCAAACACATGCCACATGTGGGTCTCTGCAACTAAGAGCCAGAAGGGAGGGGGAAGAAGTGGGAAATTAAAAATGTTTTAACCAGGGGTTACAAGTCTTGAGAAGCACATGCCAAACATAGCACAAATCACACAAACAGCCATTATGATCACAATTCACTAATTCTGCTGTATTGCCAATATAATCAGCAAACAACAACATTTGATCTTTCACCTCAGAAGGAAGCACTGTCATCAAAAGAGTAGAATGAGGGACTCAAGATAAGAAGTGTCACTCTACATTAAATGCATTTTTAAACACTAAACTGGTTGCAAAACGAGCAGTGTACTTTTGTTGTAGGGTTTATGAACTGTCTCTTGATATTGTTTTAAAAGGTACCCCCTAATTACCACTTTAAATTACAGAAAAAAATCTGTTTTCCTTTTCTTAACTAACAGTTGCTAAACTAAATAACAAGATCTGCAAGGCTGCTCTGCTATGTGGCACAGCCTACATTCTCCACCCACAAAAGGGACAGCAGGGTTTAATAATGCTTTGGAAAACATACATCGGTTTCTTGGTTCCTCTTCTGCAGATGCACAACTGCTGCAGTTTTAAGCGTCTCTGATACTGTTGTAATAAAATTTTATATTGACTTTTCATTTTTAGATTGTGTAGTATTGACCATGATAAAAAGAATCAAGGTTAGATTATAATTCCAATTACTAGAAGCACACAAATGTCTTCTATGTCTCCTATTTAAAACAGACTTTCAGCTCCAGTTCTTATAAAAAGAAAGAGAAGCACTATTCGGTGGTATTTCTCCATCTGTCACCTATAACATTTGCTCTGATGAATTTTTACTTAAGGCTGTCAAGACACTGAGCTCAAGGGGCTTATTGCTTCCACATTATCAGGCAAGGGTTTTATTATTACAAATTATTTTTGTATCCACAGCTGGAGATATGAAGGGAGCACTGCTGGCAAGACTTCTGTAAAACATCCTGGGTAAGTGAAATTAAAGCCTACTAAACATATGGAGGGGCTTTGGGAACACTCAGAGTGACACTTGAGCGGACACTGTCATATGACTCCTGATATCTATAGCCTTGTTCACAGTTTTCTTTTCACTCATGGATCTTAAGTTGAGTTAAAAACACAAATCCAGGACCAAATAAGTAATAATATCTAGCTTGTTTATATATTTATACATACACACTGTAGATCTCAAAGCATTTTACTGAGGTAAATAATAATATCCTCATTTTACAAAGGGGAAAACAGAGGCAGGGAAATGAAGCAACATGCCCAAGATCACCCAGTGAAATCAGTGGCAGTGCTGGGTATAGAATCCAGGTTTCCTGTGTGCTCTGCCCCTTAGGCTATACTGCCTCCCACAGAAGCCAATGGAGCTTTGCCAATTATACCAGCTGACGATCTGGTCCTGTGACATGTGGATAGTTCACAGTCCATCTCATTTCATCTTTTTCCCTAAATACATTTTTTTTTTAAAAATTGTTAAATTGCCTGAATAGGAACAAACAAGCCAAGCCGAATCTAAGCCTTGCAGCTTCTCATGTATCTAGGCTCATAAGTCTAAATTGCCTCTGTTTTGTTTTTAAATCATGTGGCACACTCCTACTAACTGATGTTCATACAAGGGTAATCTAAGCACAGTGACATGTCCCAGAGAACTGTTTTGGGGAGAAGATAACACTCAGCAATCTTGGATTCAATATGCAGACGGATTATTTCTTGACAACCACGAACACACAGTAATATGCCGCTGATAAGGGCACCTTTTACAATAGTCCATTAAAAATACTGTGAAGAAGAAATGTTGCAGCTGCTTCTGGTGATTTATAAATATGCACACACCAGGAATGATTCACTTGCATTGCCCTTAAGCTGTGTTCCTTCTGCCAATGATAAATTAATTCAAAGCAAGAAATTACAAGCTGGAAGGAAAAATCTTTATCACCTAACTCACACCACGGTAATCACATCCTAAATTTAAAGAGCTCTAACTCTTATCGCACCTGATTTCAAAAATATTTTAGGCTCATTTACAAATATTTTACGAAAAGAAATCCATTGACATACGCACATCACTGCATTTCTAAAGAACTGCAGTATAATTTAGCTACACCACTCTCATTACCTCTGATGTATGGTAAGTTCCCATGCATCAGAAAACAGCCGTGTCTGTTCAGGAGGTGATATGGCTACTATATTGAAAATGCCTTTTACCATTCTTCATCAATGTAATCAGTGTCGACCTATCGATCAACTTACTGCATTCAGCTTATCCACTTTTCTTTTTTCTGGGGCCTTCATTGTAGCTGCTAGAATATCATCTCCTTTGAATTCTTTATACAGCTCCAGTAAAGTCTCTCGGGTCTCTAAATTTGTATTTTTTAGATAGTAAGATGGATCCAATTTTGCTTTTTCTTCATCTATAAGACAGTATTAAACCACATTTGCAGTTAAAAAGCAAGCTCTATATCTCAAAATCATTTTGTTCCCCTTCAACTTAACAGGGCCATACATATCTCTCTCGCCAACAGATGTTGCTCCAATAAAAGATATTAACTCATCCACCTTGTTTCTCTAGAAGAAGAAATCTTTTTCATGGAAACTGCCACATATTTTTGCTCTTGTAGAAGTGATTATGACGAATGAGTGAGCAGTAAGACACAATGTGAAAAAAGTGACATCCAAGAATGGTGAGACAAATACTTTACTGGCCATGTACTGTAAAAGGGGCTTGACTTTAGATCCTTTACCACTGAAAGACTCTTCAGACCAACTGGAAGCTACCTAAACTCTTATAAATCAATGTAAACCACTTGTACAGAATACTAAAGACAGACACTATTTCTGGATACATAATGCAAAAAAATCTGCCCTTTGTCCCCTCAGTGAATGAAACAGATCTATGGCTCATAATTCCCAAGATACATGGTGTTGCAGTACAGAAGCATTTTTTAAGAGATAAAGTCACACCTGGGTTCTGCCCTGGCATGCCTAATTTTTGCTGACAAATATTTAGAGCTGAATTATGGCGGGGGGAGAGAAGAGGAGGCAACAGGGGTAAGGAGGCCGAGGCTGGGGCCACAGCTGGGGGTGGGAGCAGAGCCAAGGCCAGGGGCTGAGGCTGGGAGCTGGTGCCGCGGGTGTGGGGTCAGGAGCCGGGATCAGGAGTGGAGCTGGGTGGCGCTCCCTCCCCGTTCCCCAGGGGGCCTGGCCCGGGCCTCAGCCACACCCGCCCCCCAGGGGAGTGTGCTCCAAAATTTGGGGACCTCTGGTTTATTTAATGATAAGCACGGTGGGGACTGTCTCTCACTGTGTGTTTATACAATGTTTAGAACTACTGGTCCCAAACTCATTGCAGAACATTTCATAATCCCACCATCCAGTGTTTTCTTTTAAAAGTCACTCAACATTCCACAAGTTATTCTCCAGGTTTGTATATTAGGATTAGAGTTTCTTCAGCCGAGCTTTAGTTCATCCTTACCTGGGTCTGTCACCTTTAAGTTGTTTTTAACATGGAAGAAGTCGGAGACATTAAATTTGTCCAGATTGGTTGGATCCTGAAAATAAAAATAAAAAAGTATAAATCTTCCCAATGGAAACGTAACAGCAGGTAATAGTGAGTGTGTGTTAAATGACAGGCTGGAAAAGACTGAACTAAACATGATACAGACAAAATTTCAGGTAAACTATGTACAGAAAACAGCTATTAAAATAGCAATATCTGAAAGAGTAAAAATTCCTGATTATATTTATTATATGACTGAAATTTAGTGTTGTGTTAATTAGTAAGTACAGAACCAGTTCCTAGC
This sequence comes from Chelydra serpentina, assembly GCA_037349315.1. NCBI lineage: Eukaryota > Metazoa > Chordata > Testudines > Chelydridae > Chelydra > Chelydra serpentina. The sequence continues at coordinate 4,919,874 of JBAIAC010000040.1, forward strand.
ATAGTGTTGTTAAGAATGGACTGGGTTCAGATAACTGGTCACAGATAGCAAACACTCCGATATTCTGATTCTAAACCGGGATTAATTTTCCAGAGTATTGGCCAAATAAAATGTCCAGCACCTAGGGACCAGATTATTGAAATTATCTAGACACCTATAGATCCAGATAGGTGCCCACTGGGATTTTCAAAAATACCTATGCACTTATCTGCTTCTTTAGGCAACTAAATAGCTTTAAAAAAATTTGGCCCAAGGAGGATAACACTGCAAACAAATACAATACAATCAGAATGATTCCTTCATTTTTAAATGAGAAATTTAACATTTTAAACGGGAAATATAACTGAATGTCCATATGGTGCAAAACGTGCTATTCATTTGCACTGAGGTTCATTTAACGTGCGCTAATACAGCAGGCCTTCAGAGCCACATGAATCCTATTGATCATGCAACACATTTTTTCCACAGTGTTAGAAAAAATTCACTTTCATACAACACTTTTCATACCCAAGATAACACAGACTTCTTTTAAAATAGCAGGGAGTCTGATCATAGCAGTACTGTACAGTGATTATGTAGACCAAGTCAACAGCAGCTATTTGCTCTACAATACATACAGCATCAGATATCAGAAGCAGTCTATTGAGAGCATACAATAGGATTGCTGTTGTTCAGCAAATCCATGACTGGGAGCAGGAGGCCACTTCTAGAGAGCATTATTAGTGTCCCTGCCCATTTTTGGAAAGTGTCATCTGGCCTTTTATTTCCACCAGGACAACTACCATCAAACACTGGAGGAGACTCCCTCCATGTAATGCCTCATTTGAAGAATAATATGTCTAATAGTCCAAAATCTCTTAATACTCAACAAGAGTGCTACCAACTGAGCTGCGAAGGTAGTTCAGTAGAAGTACTGAGGCTAGTAATAGTCCATGAAATAAAAGATAAGGGAACTGAAAGAACAGCCATTTTTTATCATGGAATACTCTGGTTCAAAGGTAGCCAAGGTATTAAACGAATAGTTGGGGGGAGGAGAGCGGGAGAGTCACCACTTTCACACAGACACTATTTTTAAACAGCTTCCCAAGCATAGAAAGGTGGTAAATGATTAAAAAGACAGTATTGTTTAAAACAAATAACTTTAATTTCCATACTAATAACATTTTAAAAACAAATTATAAAGTTATTTCTCAGGGGTATGTCAGTAAGCCAGTTTAGTGATCTCTCTCTATATTGCTAAACAAAAAGCCTTGAAGCACTACACTCATTTTTAAGCAATTTAATACTAGTAGGGAGCAAATGCTCACTCTGAGGGACATTAGGAGCTGAATCTGAGGTCCTTACTCAGTCAAAACTCCCACTGACTTCATAGATGTGTTAGGTCACAAGCCGGTAATTCGCTGCATTCTGGCAGAAGATGCAGTGAATTGCGGAATTGGGGTCTTCTTTTGGGATTTGATTCTAAAAGTCACCTTGCACATATTTTTGCCAGCACATCTTGCTAGGGTCAAGTAGCCAATCCAAGAGAAGGGCAGTCGCACTAGTGGATAGAAAAGGGGACCAGGAGTCATGAGGGCTAGCCTTATTTCTGCCACTTGCTGTAAGACCTGAGGCAAATCCCTTCAGCTCTTTCCCTACCAATAAAAACACGCCTCACACGCAGAAAGGCTGTGAGCTTTAATCAACTTTTGTGGAGCATTTCGAAATCTAAATATCCTCAGACCAAGTATGCTCTATTAGACTGTAAACTTTTGGGGGCAAGGCCAGTTTCTTTGCCGATGTTTCGTATGGTGCAATCCTCATTTACAAGACTATGTTAAATAAGCAACAAATAAGTATCACACTGACAACTCTATTACGTGACCCACTCAAAGAACCAGCAAAAAAACGAATGACCTACTAGATGTGGATCTTTAAACAGTGTGCCCATGTAGCTTTCCTGTACAATTGTGTTTGACCTTTAGTTAGAGTGGTTAAGACAGGGGGATGCCTACTGGAGAGGCAGATTTCACACTAGTGTCATTCAATAATCCTTAATCTTTTCTCATAATCATTATTTCCCCCCTAAGCATTGGTCCTTATAAGCTCATCTATAGAGCAAAAAGGTCACAACATCACATCGGGATATCTAATTATTCCAGGAAATTATATCTTACAGAAAATAAAAAGAGTTGTAAAGTGGTAAAGGTTGTTTGGGGATACAAAATCTAAAATACCTTAATAAAAATACAATAGTCAAACATTACAAAAAATAATACTGCAGAATACTAGGTTAGTGACTAATACACCGACATGAATGTGAATAGTATAATAATTCAAGAAAACATAACAAAACTACTCAAATTGTTACTTTCTATTAGAAAGTTCTCAAGATTCCATCTCTACTAAGTCAATGGTTAATACAGCAGAGCTGTGGCTTCATCTCTCATTAAATGATACAATTATGCCTTTCATTCATCCCTGAAATTGTATGTCTCCATTGGTGAATAAATCTTTAGTTTTATTGCTGGCAGTAAAACCAAAACACATTTATGAAATCAGCCTGCATGAGTCTGCACCCTAATGATGACCCACTAGCTCGCCTGCTTGCTTCTCCCCCCCTCCCACCCCCAAGTCATTTCCCATTATTTTTCAGTTCCACAACAGCAACTAGGATGCAGCCTCACCAAGCTATCTGACGTTGAAAAGCTAGCTATTGTTTCTCTTCTTTGAGCTCTTGTGTAAGAGAATGTAGCTTTTGATTTCCTGGTATGCTCCTGCATTTTTGTATATATACAAACTGTTCCACCATAAAAAATAAGTATAACATGCCAAAAAAATCCAGGGGTAATTTCTGATCTCTAAATTGACATCATAGAGGGAAGAGAGGCTTAAATGGAAAGAAAGAAAGAAAGAAAAAAAAAGTCCAGGCAAAGGCCGGTGGGGGTGGCACAACTTTCAACTGCCAACAGAAAATGCAGACCGCCTGTTTTCAAGCATTCCTCTAGCTACTCTCGGGCTACGTTTACTTACAGAAAGTTATAGGTCTGCCTATAAGGATGCCAAGACACTACTGGTGAAGAGAATAAGACAATTTACCCCTTCCAGGGATCTGAAAATACATTATAATATTAATAGAGAATAAGGATTTTACAGAAAGTCACATTTCTGCCACTTCTGGTCAAGCTTAGGGGTGCGAGTTGCTCCCAGAACAGGCTCTCTTTGTAGGAGATGGGGGGAGAAAAAGTGGCCTACAATAAAGATTAATCTGGTAACGTACATTATATTCTCCTTTACAAAGCCTTGTGATTAAATTTATTTATATTTTATATATAATTTAAAGAAATTTAGATATCTAGTTACTTAAGGGCCTCCATAAAGCCAAGTCTTAGAGTTCAGAATAACACAGATTCCTCCAGGTAGCTAACTTTAAAAGGTAGCATTTCACAGTCATAATACTTTTAGTTGCTTACTGGCTTAATCAGTGTGCCCGCTGACACTGAACAACTAAGGAAGAAACCTTTATAGCCCCCCACTCCTCAATATACTTCCCCTGGCTCTCCAAAACCTCATTTAACTACCTCCTCACAGTCAACTCAAGAATCACAGTATGGAATATGTTAAATAGCAAACTGCAACCTCATCTCCTTAGAGATCACAGCTGTTCTGTCTCTCTGCCCTTTGGAGTTCTAAGCATGAATGACACAAATGAGAAACACCAAGGCCTTGTGTGCTATTCTTCATTATACTCAGGTGGGCTATTTTATTCAAAAAGAAACCTTTACAGATTTGATTTATACTAATTCCCTTCTATTCTCATTTCTGCAACTCAGGAATTTCACTGTACATTGAGTAGGCAGGCCAAGTAAGCAGCATACTACAAATGTATTTTCCTTCTGTCATTGGAGAAATGTTCTATAACTTGAAATCTGAAAGTGGCATCTCAGTCAGGTTATCTAGGGCAATAAATCAACTGACTCTTCCCTCTAAAATTAAGCATTGTGATTCACTAGGAAGAGTTTGATTTAAAACTAGATTTGTGTTGATTACAAGAGCGCAGCAACAGATGTTAACTTATGTACAGAATACTGCAGAGTTCTACTGAGCACACCTCTCCCCAAAAACTTCACAAAATAGGTCTGACCAATCCTAACTTGTCCATATTATCTGCACCACAAGTTATTTTTTTACTAAAGGAAAGGGTGCCCAGAACACAAACCAGACATTTTTTGATGTGTGCTTATTTAAATCCAAATAAAAACATTAATACACATTCTTTGGACATATCCCTTTCAGGAAGAAACTGTTCAAATATTAATAAAATATTTAACATGCCAGGTTCATCTCATTACACCAATGACTGTAATTGAGCAGAGAATCAGATGAGAGAGGGAGTGAACTCAAGACATGAGTGTTGAGAATACTGAGATGTAGAGATTAAGACACTTGTTTCAAGGCACCATAGTTGTATTAATGGTGTCTCCTTTGTAGAAAATTACTGGAGTCAATAGGGAGTGCCCCTGCTCCAATTAAGGTGAAGGACCAAGAGCTAAAGATTCCCAGGTAATTGCTGTACATACCTGCCTCTTTGTACAAACTTGCCTTTTGTTCCGAGTTACAAAAATGTGGAACTGCTTTTTGTAGCTAGCAATAAAGGGCAATGCTGGGTTAAGAGAAGGAGGCCTAACCTGTTTCGGTTCACTGTTTTGAACTACAGCGAGTCTAATGAAATTGGAACTTATGGTTCATTAAATAGTTTCAGCATGATATTTTTTATTTTTAAACCCCAATCTGAATGGAGTATTTAATTTTAGTATTTTCAATTAACTTTTTTTCTTTTCCATTTAAACATTCCTCTCAACTGTTGTGACCATGCAGGAGAGCCTAGAAGTATACACAGAAAAACTAACTATACAGAAAAAACAAAAAACAAACTAGCCTCTTCATTATTCAAGGTGAAATGTTAAAAAACAAACAAAACCCAGTAAATTAAAATTCTGAGGTTCTCTCTGATTTAAACTTTAACAAATTACTAACAGGTAAGAATTTCAGTGTTTACCAGCTGTCACAATTTTGCCACAAGTCTCATATTATCTAATGTTTTTCTTAAAGCTCTGGCTCTTGAAGACCTTTCATTAAGTGAGAATCAGTTTTTCGTTTCTGTTTTTAGTTTCTAGCCCTCATGATTGTGGAATACAAGCTTAAAAACGTGACCCAAGTACATCCTAGGAACTCAAAACCAGAAGGCAAAACAACCCAATCCATTAAAAAAAAAAATCATGATTTTGGGGGCCTGAGTCATGATTTTTGAATACCTGGTGGTGGCAATACTATATATGTCCTTTTAGATAATGACAGAATCATGGAATTTAAAGATTAAAAAAAACATACAGAGGGGCCTAATTCAAGACACAGGGGAGTTTTGCTAATGACTTTAATGGGATGATAAGATCAGTCTCCCAAGAATTCTCACTTGTTATGTACACTTTGAAAACGGCCTTTGGGGTGAATGCACCCAGCCAGGTTAGGAACCCTACTGCACAAGCTGTGAAGTGGCTTCAGAGCTGCTTCATAGAGGTTACTCCAGCATAGCGGCTGGACTAACCTCCATGGCACTTATACTGCCTTCCCCAATGCTGATTAATGGTGAGAGGATTCACACAGCAGTAGATCATCTGGACCCAACCATGCTCTACCCTATACCACATGAAGCTCACAGAGTGGTGTGTCCCTACCATGTCATCCCTGCATCCAGCCCTTTGCAATTTTATGCAAAGACTATGCACCCCTTTCATTGCCAAGGAGCCCTCTGTCTCCATAGAAAGTGTTTGCTTTGCCCTTTAGACAAACAGAAAAGCAAATGGGAAATGGCTCCAGAGTACAATATTAATTAGCACACAGCTCAGCTACCTCCAACTCTGTTCATTAGTTATGCTTCTTCTCACAAACACCAATGGTGTTCAACAGCTTGTCAGGATGCATGTCTTGTCTACAGCTGATTATGCTGTACAGCAACACTTAATAAAATACACAGCAATACATACATACTTTATTTGTAAATGGCTGCAAGTGTATCTGCCACTGTATGTTTTATGCCCTGATTTTTCTTCTCTAGTCATTTCTCCTGAGAAAATGCCATTCCATCATTTTTTGTGGTTCAAAGCACTGGGGATTAAATCCATTCATCCATACGGGGACTCGGCCCGTTACAGCTCTGGAACCATTTGACTTGCACAACCGCATTTTATAATACTTTTTTTGGCAGCCCCGTGTGACAAGAGGCACCCTCCTGGCCGAGAAGAAATAGACAAGATTGTCAACTCAGCTTCTTCATCACCCACAAGGATTGCTGTTGAATAAAACCTAAAGAGGCAGCCACAGTTCCTCTCACAGGACTCCCATCCCCTGCAGGCTTGGATGCCAACAGTAACTTGTATATGGTTTTACAGTGCATAGCAGGAATAATTTTTCTGTGTCTCAGCAAACTTTAGGGCTCGGGTGTGCAGAGATGCACATGGGTTCAGAGTCCCTGAGCACTAATAAGCAGAGACTCCTCTTTGCTTACCACCCCTAAATACACGATACACCATCCACCTTAAAGGGGGCGTGGGGTTGTTGTAGCAAGTACATTGCTGCCGCACACTAGGAAGCTCTTAACATACACTGTGCCTCATATAGGCCCTTCAGGAGGACCACATAGCTCAGCACTGTTCACTGCTCCTCTCAAGGCAAAAAGTCCTGACCCTTTGGGTTTCTGGTCATCGGCCCCTGGGAGCTGCAGTAGGAGCCTCAGATTTCCCAGTCCCACATAGAATCATAGAATATCAGGGTTGGAAGGGACCTTAGGAGGTCATCTAGTCCAACCCCCTGCTCAAAGCAGGACCAATCCCCAATTTTTGCCCCAGATGCCTAAATGGCCCCCCCAAGGATTGAACTCACAACCCTGGGTTTAGCAGGCCAATGCTCAAACCACTGAGCTATCCCTCCCCCGCATGCTGACACATGCTGGTAGAAACACGCACACTTCTTTCTATCACAGATCTTCACAACTACTCAAAGAGAAAGAGGCAAGATGTTACATTTGGGTTTAACCTATAATTAATATACAATAACCAGAATGGGTTCATAAAGAATCAATATGGCCAGCCGAACTTGATTGCTTTGACACAATCTCAAAATTAAAGTCGGAAGGGAATGCAGTACAGGGCATATGTTGGGATTTAATATCAACTCTCAAAATCTTACTTGAAAAATTAATTCAAATGGCCTTGTGCAGGGGACACATACATTGAAAACTAGCTAAAAGTGTAACATCAGCAGTTTATCAAATGAGGGGGTGGGTGAGAGATCTCTTACAGGATATCAAAAATATCACCAATACCTAGCTCTTACGTTTCATCCAAAGATATCAAAGCGATTTACAAAGAGGGTCTGTATCATTAGTATCAGGAATCAGTATTAAGTCCTGGAGTATTTAAGATCTTTGTTAGTTATCTGGAAACATGTTAGTGAAATCTGTTAAATAATGTTAGTGAAATAATGTTAAATTGGGAAGAGTTGATTTCCAATCAAGACAGAGAAAATGCAGAGACCTAGAAAGATAAGAAACATGTGCAAAATAACAAAATTCAGTTTGTAAGAGATACAAACTAATACAGCTGGGGGAAAACAAACTGAACTATAATCTATAGGAGAGATAAACTTGGATGAAGTAGTCCTCAGGTGATACAGGACAGCAAATTAGATGCATGCTTGGAGCGATATATGGCAGCCAAGAAAAGGACAATATAATTTTGGGGGTATAAAGACTGAGGTCAGGTGTATTTAGAGTAAGGACCTAACCGTCACTCTCTCTATGGTTCTGGTGTGACTGGAGTACCGTGTATATTTCTGAACACCACGTTATCAGAAAGATACTAACAAAGTGGAGGGAATTCAAACAAGAGCTACAATGGTGATCTGGATTACTGACTGATGAGAAGAGATTAAAGGGGACAGAGCGAGCGAGATGACAAGCGTACCAAATATCTGAAGAGAGTGTAAACCCCCAACAGTTAAGTGGAAATAGTTAATTATTTATGGAGAAACAAGAGATCTACATTTGGGAAAGGAACATTTAGGCTGAATATCGGGAGAAGCTTCCCCAGCCTAATACACTTTGCTCTCAAGAATAGTCTCTGAACGGCAGGGGTGGACTTTTAAAATTCTACTGAACAAACCACTGGGAAATGTTAAAGATGGATCAATCATACAACTAGATGACATAAGATGAGCATTCCATCTCTAGCTTCTATTATCCTATGGTAGCTGTTTGCAGCCAAAACCATTCTCCTACTGTGATCTCATGAGATCTCACAAGCTATCCAAGATTGGGCCAGGTATTTGAATGGAAGACCCACTCCCAAGGAAAGTCTTTGGTGGTTTAGGAAGTGGTGCTGAGAGATCCAGTAGGGCACTCCTCCATCTGAACCAGTACTGAACCATTGCCCCAGAATGTCATTATGGCAAATAGTACACTTAAAAATGCTGGCTTCTGTGATGGTACGTAAAACTCAGGGCCCTGATCACTTACAGAGAGAAAAGAATCCATGACACCTTTTGCAGAAATGGAGACACTAGACCTAGTGTCCTAGTCAAATACCAGTTTTGGTAGCTGCATTCTGCCTACCTACATTACCCTGACAATTTTAATCAGAGATGATCTTATTCTTTGCTGAATAATACACTACCCTGAGGGGTAGTGCAATGCTGCTGTGTAATGTTAAACCAGTTGCCATGTTCCACACCAGGCCAGTGGTGGCTAAAGCAATTTATGTATATGCAAGTGCATAAAGCTCTTTACACAGAAAAGTACAATATAAATGTAAGATATTGTTATTGTTAACAATTAGAATTTTGAGTTTGCTTTTTGTTCCAGATCACAAGTGTACTTTTGTTTTGCCTTTTTTTAAATAAAAGCAATCCAGGCATAACTGTATAAAGCAATAAACATATTCAGTCAGTTGAGCGGATGCTCATCAGCAAAGCTGTCCAAAAAAGTCTGAGCAGTGTTTGTACAACTCGTTATTAGTGTTGGTTGTTGGGACTAAATACAATTTTTCTGTTAAACCTCTAAGTTATTCTATTCTAGAAAGAACTAGTATTAAAAACACCACACCTCCACCTTCTTCAAAAGAGGTAAACACTTTAAAGGCAAGTTAATTTGGGGGTCATTTGCTATTTTAATAAATATATCCTCAGCAGCTGTAGGATTCTGCTGTATGTAACAGCAAGAAAAAATGTGGTCATAGATCTGGAAAATACCTGATAAACACACATTAATCTAGCTTTACACTTTAACTCTATTTATATTTCACTACAAAATCAGTTACAGTAACACATGTGCCCCCATCTGCTCCCTAGGACATTTAGATGAAGCATTTCCAGAGTCTGTTTTCTGTCGATAAACTGAGCTACTAAAAATACAGTTCCATTCAGTTGCTATTTGCAAAGTAAAGAATGCTTTTTATAGAAACCCCTCCTCCATGCCTGATGCTTTGCCAGCAAGCAGGGTCACAACTACCAATCCAGCTCTCAGCTCTTGCTCTCTCAGACACAAGGACATTCAATTCATGTCGGGAAAGCAAAGAACCCTGTGACAATTAAAGATTTAAATATATAGTTGAAAGCTTTCCAAAGAGACAACATACATAAGGCAGAGTTCCAGCTGCAAACTCAACTCAGTGATGGTCTTTGGCTAAGAATCAAAGCCAACTAGTGACAGGGCTTGCAAGGGTGAAGTCACTCACTGCCCAGCCCAGGGTTGTCTTGACACAGAGAATTTATAAGTAAGAAAGCCATAGACCTTGGTCTTTCTTCTAAATGATTTACCAAAAGGAAAGAGTACATTGGAAATAATAATGAATTCACACATTAAAAAACAAAAACATGAGGATCATGACAAAACCCCTTGGAAATTACTGCCTAAGAATGAAAAGTAACACAAGGTATAGTTTCAAGGTATAGCATACAGGGATTCAGTTGCATGACTCCCATTGATCTGAATGAGAGTTACACAGCCAAGTCTCTATGCACTGCTTTGATAATTGACCCCTTTGACACACTTCTGTATCCTCTAACACCTACACACAACAGGTGTCCCTATGCTATTTCCCCAGTACACCCCATTATGCTGGTATACTGGAGGACACAAATGGTTCATTTCCTCATTTAATGTGAATCTCCTAGCTTTTCTTGTTTCCTGTCAAAGCCTTTAATTCCTTTTCTTTGTTCACTTTTCAAATACCTCTTATACTTTGAGGCTGCAGAACCAAATGTGGTGAGACAGGCAAATTTAGTCAGTGGTCTGCTGCATGCCTGAGCAGATAAACGTAGTTCATGCTGCATAGTCCAACCAGGCAGATGAGAATTTACTGCATACACTAAAATAGGGCTGGCATGTGCACTGATTTTGTGTTAAAAACAAACTCCTTCAGCCACTGAAAGCTGCTATACATAAACTGACTTTCATCCCAATGACGATCCTCCCCCGCCCCAAAATAGGAACAGTTTGGGAGTAATGGCCTACACAATTTAGTTTTTAAAACAGAACAAATGTTGAGTTAGAAAAGCAAAATGTGTTTAAAATGATTGCGTGCTGGTTTCTCAAAATGTGTTCCACATTCCACTGACCCAAATTTCTCCTCTGCATTTCAGTGGTTTCCAGATAGATTTAGAAAATAAAACAGATTACACCACACAATAGCGTAGTAGAAAGGTTTAGTCAGCATGAGTTTGGAATGAGTGCATTTCTTAAGAGTAGCAAATCCACACAGATATCTAGGATGACCTGCATAGTGAGTGCATGGGTGGTGTCAAAAGGGCAATTTAACAACATGGCTACTATCTCTACATAGGTGGTGATGGGGGTGTAAATACGGCTGACTGGTCATTGGTACACAGCCCAATTCATTTATGTTAATATATAAACTGCTGGAGATTGAAAAAGAAATACAACTTCTCAGAAGACACAGAAGTAAGATACAAGTAAATTCATATAACCCCCTGCAAGCAGTCATGCTAGTTTTTGGAAAATTTATGCATCTAAGAGAGTTTAGAAAGGAACATTTAAATACAGTACATTTAGTTGAGTAACAGACAGCTGTTTTTATTAATATATTTAAGATATGTACCTATGGAACATGTTAAAATCCTAACACTTATTTAAATGACTACAGATTTTAATCACTCATTCAAAACTGGTTTTCCATAATGATGGCGCAAATACAAGAATCACTTAGAGTCTCATCACTGAAGCAAAACCATTAGCATCTTGGCAGTTAGATTCAGATATCATCCTGTCGGAAGCTCTGAAACTTGAATCTGAGGAAAGTTGTGGGCCTTGCATTCACTGGGCTGAAATATTTAATTTTGTAGTAGCCTGAACAGTCAAAGAGCCAGAAGGATTGGGGGGTGGGGGGTGGGATAGAGAGATGACAACTGTGCACATGCTTTTCAGCACAGCAATACAAGAGGAAACAGCACACTTCTTCCCATGAACAAACAAATTTATTTGAGGAACATTTTCAGCTTAAATTTGCATTTATCGGCCTACCATTGGTGATAATTCTCTCACTCATAAGAGATATGCACTAAGCGGTGATTCCAGTGGCATGATCCACCAGCATAAAACAAATTTCTATCCTGCTGAAATGCAAGCTTAACAATAAAATCATTTTAAGGTCTAATATTTAAACTCATTTTTTAGTAAATTTCTTTGTAAATTAAGTGTCTATTACAGCAGATTAGAAGGTAGCTTTACCTTCTCTTATTATGGGTTCCAATACTAGTAAATTCGCTAAAAAAACCGAACAACCTTAGTAGCACTTCACATTCAGGGAAAATAAAGACCCCAACTTCCTTTGTAAATGTACTAATTCTCTTTGAAGTTTTAATTCTACCTAGAACATAGTTACATCTTTCTAGTTTTATAACTTTCTTTAAAAAAAATAAAATAAAACAAAACAGATTTTACACGGTAACAGACATAAGCAAAACATATTCTGATGAAAAATTCTGCATTGCTGCCAGTTTTCCTCTAGATGCGGAGACATTTTGAAAAACCTACTTTGCTCAGATTTTCATTTTTAAAAATAAAACAGTATCAATTTAATCAGTTTTTATCTTTTAAATAGCTGAAAATTTATATGTGGATTATTTTAATTTCTTATGACAACATGGTTCATGTATTATTGGCCATCTGACTGGCTAGCTAAACAAAGAAGTCTCTGGCCATCTATGTCTCCTTCTAGTTAACATTATAAACAATTACAGTAGATGCTTCCTAATTCCCACTTGGCTAAACAGCAAATCTGATAATTCTTACAATAACCCAATGGTTTCATGCCACTTTTAAGCAAAGATTTAATAGCAAGGTCTCTTAACTAACATTTCATTATAGTTACACCACAGTACAATACATTTACTTGTATAGTATAATGTGATACATAATTAAAAGTACACTTGTCAAAATACAAGAACAATGTATGTTTCCGATGCAGATTCATTCTTTTTTTTTTTACCCAATGTGTATGCTTACTCCACAAAATTATTAATCCACAAAATTCAGCAACCCACAATGGGCATCCCTGCTAAATTAATTAATCACAATCTACTATGGCCTTGTCTACACTACTGCTTAAGTCAATGCAAGTTACATTGCGCAGGGGTGAAACTCCCTCCTGAGTGACATAATTTACACCGACTTAACGTGGTGTCTACACCGCGTTATGTCGGTGGGAGACGCTCTCCCATAGACATATCTTCCGCCACTTGTTGAGGTGGATTAATTACGTAGACAGGAGAGCGCGCTCCCATCAACTTATTGAGGCTTCACCAGACCCGCTAAATCGACACCACTGATCAATTGCAGAAGTACCGATTCAGCGCCGTAATGAGGACAAACCCTATATGAAATGTAAAATAATCTGATTAGAGTTTCACTTCAGCTCTGGTGAAATTATATGGAATATCTAGGCTTGCCATCTGAAGAACAAATGAAAGTGATGTGATTGTTACCCACTACAAAATACTGTTTCTCTAGTCAGTTATTTTATATTAGCAATGCGACAGAGAGTGGTCAGTTTGTCTAATACTCCCCAACCCACTCCAAGAGAGGCTGTATTAGGAGGCATGAATAGAATAGAATAGAATAGAATAGAAAACAAGAGGAGGTTTTTACCTGCAGTGTCAGGATGTCCTGCCTAGTAAAGGGTTCATCTGTCAGGAGATCCTTGTAGCTTTTTGTTTTTATGTTCAGCTGCTCAACTGCCTAACAGCCAGGTGGAAAACAAGAAATTAAAATGTGAAATTATCTGCCAGGCAAACAAAAGACATCTTGCACCCTTTAAAAATATACAGGCTAACGTAAACAAATTAGAGACATTCACCTCCAATAGGTGATCGCATTGTTTCACTGGCCTCCTTACTGATTTTGGAAAACATATGTATTTCTTTCCTAACCATTTGACTCAACAATCTCTAATAAAAATATATTTTATTTAGGACTCTCTAGCTACATACATTGTTGCTACATGTTTTTAAGCCAAATTCCACATAAGAATTTAAAGAAAAGTGCAAAAAAAGAAAATCCTGTCATCTGTTTTCTAGATTATAGTTAAAATGCACAGAACCACATTTTTATGCGTGGAGCAATATTAATCTAATTTAACAGGTGCAATGTAAGTGATTTACAAAATGGGCAGCAGTTTACAGCATGGTAGGAATCAACATCAAAGAAATGCATTGTACTCCTGAACAAATAAAATAATCAAACCAGAATCATCACTACATCACTGCATGAAAGACACAGCTTTACTTACAAGGAAAGAAACAGAGTACTCACACTCAAGTGCCTTCTCCTACCCAGAACCAAAATAGGTAATTATTTTTTTTGCTACTTTAAAAGTCTAGAAATGAATTTACGGCTTATATAACCTAGGAATAAATTACACTGGCCAAAGTGATGCATAATATGAGCAAATGCTGTGCAAGTTTTCCCCACACATCTGCTCAGCTGAGCTTCTCTTTAACAGGGTATGCAAATTGTGGCAAAATGGGTAGCAGTTTTACTATATGGGCAAGCATCTATTAAGGACTAGGCTGTTAAGACATCTTTACTTGTAACCAAAAAACTAGTATTCATGTTTCCAGAAGAGAATAGCAAGTATTTTAACCCAGTCTCATCTGTTCCCCTAACTAGAGATTTAAAAACGTACAATGCCATTTAGAACTGGGAGAACATATTAGGGTGGTTCTTGGGGGGAGGGGAAGAGAGGGAGAGGGGTTGTTTTTGGTGAATTTAGCCCCTTTTCTTGTTTGCAATTGTCCAAACTGATTTATTTATATTTGAAATTTCAGTATTTCAAAACAGTTTGAGGTCTGTTTTGTGTGAACAAATTCCTGCCTGTGGACTGTTCATAAATGTTCTCTGCATGTATTTCTTACAATAGTGGTTCTCAATCAGGGGTATGTGTACCCCTGGGGGTACACAGAGGTCTTCCACAGGGTACATCAACTCATCTAGATAGTTGCCTAGTTTTACAACAGGCTATATAAAAAGCCTAGCAAAGTCAGTAGAAACTAAAATGTAATACAGATAAAATGAGAAAGTAAGGAATTTTTCTGTACTAGTGTGCTGTGACACTTTTGTATTTTTATGTCTGATTTCGTAAGCAAGTAGTTTTTAAGTTAGGTGAAAGTTAGGGCACACAAGACAAATCAGACTCCTGAAAGGGGTACAGTAGTCTGGAAATGTTGAGACCCACTGTATTACAATACTGGATAGTCAAGCTGTGTACATGAGCACCCAAAGGTTTGAAACTGATTGTATGGCAAGGTTTGCTCGCACAAATGTTCACAAAACATGAATAAAAAGTTGAGAAATGCAGTTCAAGTGAAGCTCTCAAATGTCCACTAATAAGTTATCTATTTTTCTCCAACTCCAGTTAAAATATTCTTGCTTACTGAAGAAAACTAGAAGCATGCAATCTGCCCTTTGTGCATGGATATGTACTAGAAAGTAATGTTGTTGGCTTCACGGAAGATTTGTTTGTTCATTCAACTGAAAAACGTGTGACAGTGAATCAGGAGTTAAATGTTCTGGCCAACAAATCTCTCTCAGGCTCAGCTACATGCAGCTTACTCAAATGACAGGCTTTAAAAGTAATATGCATCTTAAATCATTCAGTCTGTCCATAAGGGGTGAAATTCATCCCTGTGAAAAGGCCAACGGGCTCTGCTCCATTTCAGACCTATTTTGAAGACTTAAGTGGAACTTCAGTGGTATATAGGCCTCTTGCTGGCCCTAGGCACAGTGGTCGATTCCACCCTAACGGAGATAGCGTGGCTTAGAGCAAGGAACTAGGATTACCTTGGGTTCTATTCCCCATGCTGCTCCTAGTTTGCTGCATTACCTTAGGGAAGCCTCTTCACTTATGTGCCTCAGCTTCCCTGTCTGTAACACAGGGACAACACTTACCCACCTCTGTAAAGCTCTTTGAGAGCCTTGAACGAAAGATGCTACAAGTGTAAAACATTAACAGTGAAATGCAATGGAGAGCCTACCTCATGAGCAAATACATTTCCCGTGGTCTTGATAGCCACTATATGGGAGTTATTCGTGAAGACAGTGAAGAGCACTGGACAGTGGTATTTACCTGTGCGGGAGGAGGGGAGAAAAACAAAAAAAAACAACAAATTCTGCATGAATTTCTTATGGTTGTTTAGACAAATGGAATGGTTGCTTTAGTTGTCTTTGTGAAGAATATTCTTTTTATAAAACAAATGCATTTTTCATGTTCACTGTACAATTAATGGTCTTTTTAATTCATGCTTTGTTTCTCTAGTATTTGGGGGTGGGTGAGGTAGAATGACACCTAAAAGAATTATAAATCAAGAGAGAAAGTGTCTACTCAGTATCACAATATAAATATCATAATAACCAAGACACTCTTGTTGAGTGTACCTTCTCACTACCCCCACCACCCTGTTTTCAGCATTCTTCTCGGGAACAGATCTTGGTTTATATCCAGCAGAGGTTCAGACGACATGGTGCCCTTTGCAGGTTCTGCTGGTAAGAAAAGGAAGCACTTCGTATTCAATCTCAGTAAACAGAATTCCATTAAACCTAAGCACACGCTTTTCAATAAAGAACCTGGCTTTAGCTCAAATTGAGTTGTAAATTCTCCTAACAGGGTCAGCATAAATATTAAACACCTCTTACATAAAGAACGTGATGAAAGCCAACGGATCAAGAAAATGTCTGGATACACTTGGCAGAAAGCAATTAGAAGATTATTATTAATTCTTGATCAGTTTGCTAGATTGGGAATTCGGAAACAGCTTTGGCTCATTTGATTCTTTTCCTACTAATTACAATCTGATAAATCAAAAACAGCAGGGAGAACTGAATAAAGATAGCTCAAAGCACCACCAAGACAGGACATGGAAGCTCCTACAGATATTTACCCACTAGAGTCACCCAGAGATAGTGCTCCAATCTCAGATTTGTAAAAGCAAGGATAAGAAATTTTGGGGATTTTTTTATTTATTAATCTATCCAAAACTGAAGGAAAGTTATCCACTTTATGATAATGTGTAAGCTTCAGAGACAACTTTAGAAGGTGTTTTATGGCAGGGGTGTCAGTATTTTGTCCCACTGAGGGACACACAAGCAAGCTACCCAGAGCCTGAGGCCTGCCCCCAGTTGTCTAAAATAAAGGAAACTGCAGCTGCTTTAATCTTTAATACAGAGGAGCACTCCATGAAGATAGTGCTCCATCTTGATCTGAATGGAAGGTACTCAGATAAAGACAGAGCATTACATGGCTTTTCCTGTAATCGTTCTTCACCCGACTTTCTATATGAAAGAGGAGAACAGACACCTGGGCATATGTTAAAATTCCATGAGCCATGTTTTAAGAAATGCCTGCTGTTAGGCAGAAATAAAGATCAATTCTCTTCCTTTCATATTGTAGCCTTTTACTTCATCTCGCAC
Source organism: Chelydra serpentina (assembly GCA_037349315.1). Lineage (NCBI taxonomy): Eukaryota > Metazoa > Chordata > Testudines > Chelydridae > Chelydra > Chelydra serpentina. The sequence continues at coordinate 4,936,888 of JBAIAC010000040.1, forward strand.
CACCCAATGGGCTCTTCTTAAAAAAAGACTGTTTGGACAGTTCACTGCTACCACAAGCTCACCTGTGTTATCTGTATTGTATCAGTGCCTGTGCACCCCACTACGCTAGCACGGTACTAACACAGAACAAGAACATGATCCCTGCCCCCAAAGTGCTTCAGCCTGCTAGTATGGACTCTGGCATGTGCGCACCGATGATAAAGCTAGCTACATATATCCCACAGTAGTGGCAAGTGCTTCCCCGCCCACTCATCCCACCAGTCTTGGCTAGCAGCCTGCACTTCAGTATACATTTGCCAGTTCCCCCACAAGCTCAGGAGAGAAGGGTTAACTGAAAGCGACTAGTCTTTCCCTCGCAGATGGCAAGGGCTCTCTCACCCATGGCAGCTCACGATGTAGTTCATGTACAATGAGTTGCTCTGATGGGAGAGCATTTCCCAGTAGATGAGACTCTTTTCCTCTGAGTGTAACTGGTTCTGAGGAGCAACCCCATCATATGTATTAGTATCAGTTCCTGCTCCCAGAAACAAAATCTCCATCCTGACCACCAATGTCAGGAGTGAAACTGCAATCAGTGCACAGCAATAGGGCCCATGCTCTAAGCATTGGTTACTGAATCTCCAAGCCACATGTAAACTCTTAGCAGTATTCCCGAAAGCCAATAGACCGTTAAAGCTGAGAATTTATTCCTCCTCCAAAAGAAATGGCATTACTTTAGTTACAAATTTACACTCTAAAAAGTGAGGAAATTCTATTATACGGTTCCAACTCAAACCTTAATGCCCCATAACCTCATGTTCTCCATTCCAGAGACCTCCCTTTGCTCTCACCGCTCTCATTCAGAATGAAACACCCCCCAAACCGCCCGCCCCTCCAGCAACCATCCCCTACTCTAAAAGATTTAGTTGTCAATAGCCACACCACACAAAATTTTCAAAAGATACTAGTGATTTTACCTGAGACACCATATAAAGGGACCTGATTGTCACAAAGTGCACTCTCTGAAAATCAGGCCACTCTAGGGTCTCTCAGGTTGGGAACCCAAACACTGAAGCACCCAAAATCACCAGTCATTTTTGAAAATCTGGGTCCCTGTCTCCAACCTCCTTTTCTGGGGAAAATCAGAGAGTGGAGCCAACCAGGCTCCAATATCCGACCTATTCCAGCATGCTGGACTTCTTATGATCAGGCTGGGACATGGCATGGGAACAATTTTGGTGACAGTGATGGACCACCTCAAATAGCCAGGGACAGTGACACATACAACTACTAGAAGGGGAGCTCTTCTTCATTTCTTATTCTAAGGATGAAGAACCTAACCCTAAATCCTACGCCTTTTTAGTTATACCCCTACTCCTGATTTATGAAGTACATTGTTATATACCAGGCATGGGCAAACTTTTTGGGCCGAGGGCCACATCGGGGTTGCAAAATTGTATGGAGGGCCAGGTAGGGAAGGCTGTGCCTCCCTAAACAGTCTGGCCCCTGCCCCCTATCCGACCCCCACCCATTTCCCACCCCCTGACTGCCCCCCTCAAAACCGCCAACCCATCCAACCCCCCAGCTCCTTGTCCCCAGACCGCCCCCTCCAGAGACCCCCCCCCACCCCTAACAACCCCCCCAGGACCCCCCCCCGCTCCTTGTCCCCTGACTGCCCCTCCCCCTATCCACACCCCTGCCCCCTGACAGACCACTGGGACTCCCATGCCTATCCAACCCCCCCCCCCCCGCCCGCCCGTTCCCTGTCCCCTGACTGTCCTCCCCAGAACCTCCGCCCCATCCAACCGCCCCCTGCTCCCTGTCCCCTGACTGCCCCCTGGGACTCCCTGCCCCTTATCCAACCCCCAGGCCCTGGCCCCCTTACCGCAGCCCGCCGGAGCTAGACATGAGGCCCCTCAGGAGCGCACAGCCCCACCCCCTTACCATGCCGCTCAGAGCGACAGGAGCTCGCAGCGCTGCCCAGGAGTGGCGGGCCAGAGTGCTGGCGGCGCAGCACGCTGAGGCTGCGGGGACGGGAGCTCAGGGGCCGGGCAGGACTGGCCCACGGGCCGTACTTTGCCCACCTGTTATATACCCTGGACCCCTGAGAATGTTCTAATCTTTGCCTGTACAAGCAAATTCATCTGAAAAAGGTTAAAGAATTACAATATTCATAACCAGATTTAGAAACAAATTATGTTTCAACATGTCTCATGTACTTTTCCCTTGGAGGAATGCATTCATTTGAAGAATGATTTTTTGAAAGCAAGCAATCTTACTGAACTATGGGAGAGCAAAAAATGGTGAGAACACCTCTAAAAACACACCTTTTTCTTCCCACACTTTACTCTTCAGCCTGCAATTCTTGTAATATTTAAATTAAAAATTCACCTTTGGGTTGAGATTAAGCATAAAATATTGCGGCCCAAAGGACACTGTTTTCCAAAAAGTATCAGAGGGGTAGCCGTGTTAGTCTGGATCTGTAGAAGCGACAAAGGGTCCTGTGACACCTTATAGACTAACAGAGGTATGTTATACCTCTGTTAGTCTATAAGGTACCACAGGACCCTCTGTTTTGCGAAAAGTTGTAAAGTGGAGAAAAATCAGAGTTCATGATGAAATGGCTCCTTTATACTTAAGAGTCTCTATTATGACTCCTTAATATTCTAAACATGTCATTTTAGTTGAGCTAGTTCCACTTGAATTAACGGTAGCTGTAAAGCTAAATGCCCTGAATCGTGAGCTGAAAATAGAATGGCCAGGATTTCCAAACGTGACCTCCATTTTGGGGTGTCCAACTTGAGATCCCCAAAAGCCACCTGATGTTCAGAAAGTACTGAGCTGGAGATATAGTAAGTTGTGCACCGAAAAATTGCTATTAGTTTTTTTAAAACTGTTATCAATTTGTTGATGTTTTACCGATTATGACAATGTTTTAAAGGCATTAAGATTTGTCATTTGAACGAAGTGTGTTACCAATCATAGAACTCTTATGACAGACTGTGTGGTCTAGTGGATCTAGCCAAGGATTTAGGAGCTAGAAACTTTTAAATTCTAATCCCATCTCTAACACCTAGAGCCCTTGTTGCCTACATTTTCCCCTCAGTAAAGAGATTATGATAATGATCTGCTTCGCAGAGGTTTTATAAACTTATGGCTGTAAAGTTATTAGAACATATAACATGCAAAGTATTATAAATCAATCTATAATTTTCTCCCTTATATTATTGGTGGTCCTGGATTGAGCCTTGATTTTACATCTTTAAGCCAGCAGAAGCATAACCACAGGCCCTTCTTCTTCAGAAGATGCCATGAACAAGTTCCTCAGAAAACAATTATCTTGAGTTGTCAAATGATTTATTGAGCATTTTGCCCCCAATTTTACCAGTGTCTTCAAAATGGAGTTCAAATCATGGAGGACTGATAAAGAGGATCAGTGAAGTCTGCTGAGTCACAACACCCCCGGGATTTACAATGAGCTCCATCAACTTCTCTATGAGACTCTCCTTTTCCCACAATGTTACTATATCCTTAGCAAAGGCAGCATCTCCCTTTCCCTTGGTCTTTTAAAAGCCAGACACGAGTCCACTGAATTAATTGGGAAGCTGGGGAATAACTAGCATGGGAAAATTAACATCTTTTCCAGGCTAATGTGCTTCTAATTCTGCTGTGACATAGCACTGCAACATTAATGAAGACTTTATTCTTTTATATTCTGTTGCACATTATCTCAGGCTACTAAAGTAAGCCAGAGTGAAGGGTTAAGGTACAGGCTCAGATTCCTGTAGTAAATTGGCTATAGTAGTTGAGGGTATCAGTTTAAGGTAACACACCATGTAATTTCACCCTTCCAGAAACGCTTACTTTCGTCATGTAGTACCTTACTCGGCGAGCAGTCACAAAATGAAATGGGATTACTTTCAGAAATAGAATCTACTCAACGTAAGAGTGGCAGAAATGGGGCCTTAATGAAGAACATGTTGATTCCAACGATCAGTGACAGAGCTCAAAAATAAAATGATGATCCTAGATGGAAGGTAACACAAGTTACTTTAGGAAAAATAAAGAATGCACCAACTCACCTTCATTGTTTTTAGCGAAGTTTAGTTTGACAAGAGATTTGGCATCTAGTTTCTAAGGGATACAATAAAATATGGAAAAATTAATCACTGCTAACACTGACCTCAGAAATAAAATAATGCCATTGCTTTAATGAAGCTCATTATTATTACACTAATTGCATCATCATCAAACCACCTGTGTTATCACCACAGTAACTCTGGAAATGAAAGAGGATAGAGCCAATCCCCAGAAATCATATTTATGGAACTTGAGTACAGGGAAACACATTACAATATTGTAGCTTGATACAGTATTGTCCTAATACAAATGTAATAAACCTGAGATTAAATAGTTCAATTTATACTTTGCCTCAGCACAAATTAAAAAGGGGGTTAACATGAAAAGATGAGAGGCAATAACTTGCAGCAAATACATTATATTGAAGGCTGTTCTTGTTGATTAAAAGTGACAACTCTGAAAGGCATTTCTGCTGGAGGGCGTAAAGCAAGCAAACTATTTTTGCAATTACATTTATTATTATTTGACGAACGTAACTATCGTTTATCTTTTGCTTTAACAGACTATACGTCAGCCCACATACTAATTAGCAAAACATCAGAAGTAATGAAGAATGATGATGTGAACTCTCAGGAAACGTACATTTTTGGTCATTAAGAGTTTTTAATACAGCTGATACTATAGCAAGGGTTCCATGGATTTTATGACTGAGAATTAGACTTAAGGGGAAGATTAAGTTGGCCTCCTAGAACTGATTAAATTACATTTACTTTTTTATCACCTGACAGATAGACTCTCAGGCCCTGATCCTGCAATTTGATCTGTGCAGGCAGCCCACAGCAAAGTCCTATTGAAATTAACAGGGCTCTGCATGGGAGTAGGGATCCTCCAGCACAGAGCCCCATTTATTTCAATAGGACAGAAGTAGGTGTTTGATCATCAGACCTTTGTGCCCAATCCGGTAGCTGAGTCAGTGCCTTCCTCTTTCAGGTGCAGCACACCCTCAACTACCATTGACTTCGATGGCCTGAGGGCACCTCGTAGGATCAGGCCCTTACAACCCTAAGAATTTTGGTAAGAATGGCTATTGGTAATGCAAGTAAAACAAACGGCCACCTCCCGAAACTCGCAGAGTGTCAAATCTACCAATACAATGTATCATGATGGACCACAGGTTTGTAAGATGAGTCAGGACCTCAGATATAATAATAATAATAAAAAAGCCTAGTCTGAGGAACATACTGGCTGTCAGAAAAATTGAGTCACTGCCAGATTTCCTGCTAGGAGCTCCTACAACAAAGGCCTTTTAAAAGAGAACTAGTCCTGCTTTCAGACAATCAATTAATCAACAAATAAAGGAGGCAGGGAGCTATATTCCTCTTTGTAACCCTAGAGAGGTCTCTACTCGTTACTGTTTGTAGATCTGCATAAGCTTTGTGCAGAGACTTGTTGGCTCAATTTTGATGGCACATAGTGGTTACATAAAAAGGCACATGACCAAATTTTGTGTGTCTAATCAAGACTTCTGTTCCTTGATCAGAAAACTACAAGACATGACAGCTGGCTCATTCTTCTATGACAGTTGGGCTCTTTTTTTTTTAATATGAGGCTGCCTCTCAAATTGTTTTGTCAAGTCGCAGCATTAATTAGCGGCCACAAAGGTAACCATCTGTCTAGTTTACTAGCAAGAAGAACAAGGGAAAAGATAGGAGAGGGAATGAACATGCTAGTTTGTTAGCATTGTCTCGGGCCCAGTAATTGGAGGATGCAAGTCCAATATGGTGGTTCTTATGCTGTGGTTCTCAGGCAAGATAGACATCATCTGCAGGAAGGCGTAGTAATGGCAATGGCAAAGCACTGCATGTCCAATCTAAAGTAGGATTTCTTACTAGGAAAGAAAAAGTATTGAGGAAATGGACGGGGCTCTACAGAGCTGACAGTGTAAACTGATGTGTTTGGATGGCTTTGTCCTGCCTAGAGATATTTATTAACGCAAAACATATCCACGAATGCATGCTCAACAAAACAGCCCAAATGTTAAATCTAAGGATGAACCTTTATAGAGACACCACCACTTGAAATATTGAAAAAATCTCAGTTAAGATCAGTTTAAAGAAGACCTAGAAAGAGATACAGTCTCCCTCTGCTCTCAAAAGAGGAGAGCAGGCCATCTGTAAACAAAGCAAGGAGCTGCAGCTCAAACAGAGGCAGTCCTCAGACAGAGACCCTAGCCATGATTTAGGATCCAAATTGTTGTACTCGACTGCATTTCCTGCAGTATTTTAGTCTGCTTCCACCTAGAGTCGATCAGTACTAGCAAAAGTTGTAGCACATTATTTTATTAAAATGAAAATAAGAAAGAAAAACTTGTAGCACCTTAGAGACTAACAAATTTATTTCAGCATAAGCTTTCGTGGGTTAGTACCCACTTCATCGGATGCATGGAATGAAAATATACTTCAGACAGATATTTATACAGTCAGAGAAACATGATGGTCCAGGTGTATAGACCAATCTTAAGAGGCTAATTAGTTGAGAGGAAACATGACAGCAGGGGAAGAAAAAGCTTTTGAAGTGATAAACAAGATGGTCACACAGGTGTGAATGCTCTCAATTGAGATGCCAGCACCCGATGCAGCCTACAGCAACCCAGACCAGAAATTTCAGAGGAAGTCTGGCTCCTCTCTGGGCTAGAGCATGTGCAGCACGGACAGAAACTTCGTAGAATTTAGGGCCTGAATTTCCTGGAGTCCCTACAGAGCATGTTCAAACTGCAATTTTGTAAAGGCTTACAACTTGGCCAGATTTGGATGGCTTTTCATTGGGAAGGCAAAAGGCACATCCTTGACCCAAAGGCCACACTCTGGCAAATGTCAGGTCCCTGCTCCAAAGCCTAGGGGCGGTACAGCTGTCCAAAGAAAAAGGCACCAGAATTTTATTTTATTTTTAAGCAGGGGCAAAACAACATTTTCTCCTAATTTCTAGGAAACAGCTGAGCCCATTTTGGCTGAAGCCCCCACAAAATAAAATTCAGCCTGAGGCAAATACCTGGCAGGGAAAATTTCAACCCAAATTATTAAAGTTTGGGAAATTTATAAACAACTGTAAAAAAGGGTCTTGTAATGGAAAGTGTTGGGTAACCTTAATAGGCGGTGCTACCAGCCTCACCTATAATATTTGTGTGTATATATAAGAACACATAGGGTATGTTTACATTGCACAGTAAACCCGGGGGTGAGTGATCCATGCCTGCAAACCTGCTTTCCAAGCTTGAGTTTGGGTGTCCGCAATGCATTGCTACGCCTCATACCTGTGCTGATGTGTCCTCAGTGCACTACAGACACGAGTCAGGCATGGCTGATTCTGGGGGAGTATCCCAGAGTTCTTAGCACCCTTGCTAACCAAAGATGCTCTAGAGCATTATTCATAGAATACTGAGGGAGTCTGCCCATCCAGTGGCAGTTGACCAGAGGTGCTCTTAGCTTGCCAAGACACCCAGTGGATCTGTGCACTCCCTGCAAATGGAGTCTGCAACATGGGGTCATGGTCTGGGCTGCCGCCCAACTGCCACCCAGGTCCAGGTTTGGGGCTGCTACCTGACCCCCCACCCAGGGCTCCACTGCTGGCCCCACTCTGTGGAGGGGTCTCCAGGTGGGAGGCGCTGGGCATAGGTGTCTGTGGGGGGCGCTGTGGTTCTCAACCTGTGGCCCAGGTAACACATTCTGGGCAGCCCACAATGATAAGTAGGTTGAGAACCACTGATCTAGCACCAGTGGAAGAACTCTTTCCCTCCACACACAAACACAACTCACTCTCTCAAATAAAGCAATACAAGAGTTCAGACAGGTGCGTCAGAGTATACAGGAACCAACTGGGATTAACATTTAGGGTCTGTTAATCATTGTTAGCACAGAGAGTGTTTAACCTTTCTCAAAAGTATAGAAATCAGCTTTTGTTTTATGCCTAAAGAGTACACAGTGCTTGGCCTCTCCTTCACCCCAAGTATTCTATGTACAAGTGGGTCCAGTGCAATGCAGCAATATGAGAAACCCAGAACAAAGACGTGTGCTTGGCGTTCCATTGACCGGTCTAGTGGAGCTCAGGCATTTCAGAGGTTATGTCTACACAGCATTTTGGACTGAGCAGGAGCAAGCCTCCCAGCCCAGTTGACAAATTCAGCCTAGCAGGGCTTGTGCTAGTGCTCTAAAATAGCTGAATAGAGAGTGCTTTGAAGTTGCTGCTTGGGCTGGAGCTCAGGCTCTGAAGCCCATCCGCGTCCTTAGGCTTCAGAACCCAAGCTCTAGCACACAGCTATTGTTTGAGTGCTAGTGTGAGCCGCCCGCTAGCCCAAGTCTGTCAACCCAGGCTCGGCGGCTCACTCCAAAATGCTGTGTAGACATACCTTAAGGGTACACCTACACTGCAATAAAAGACCTGCTGCACAGTGGCCGCTGACCCAGGTCAGCTGACTTGGGCTCGCAGGGCTTGGGCTGCAGGGCAGATGTTTGGGCTTGGGCTGGAGCCCAAGCCCTGAACCCTCCCTGTGAGGGTCTCAGAACTGGGGGTGCAGCCTGAGCAGCTACACTCCGCCCCACAGCACAAGCCCTGCGAGCATGAGTTCATTGCCCCGGGCTCTGAAACTTGGTACCAGCGGTTTGTTATTGCAAGGTAGATGTACCCTAAGAGGCGTCACATACAGGCACAGGTGACAACGGCTTTGCACTGAAGTGTTGCCTGCTGTCTGAGCCATGAAGCAATTTCCTGTTACCCACAGGAGGCGGTTGTACTGTTTAGATTTAGAAGGTGGGGAGAAGACAAGGCTGTAAACAGACATATACAGGAGGGCTGGGGTTATGTTGTGGGCAAAACAGCAGGTTTTTGTTTTCAAAAAAGTCTATTAACTAATCTCCTTTTTCCTCTGTATGTAGCAAAGGCCTGGCTCATTACACAAAGCAGGCTTTTCAAACCTCAAAGCCTGAACGCTCTGGGCCCTTGTTCAGCAACCCTTAATGCAGGCAAATAGTCCCCATTGCCTAAAATGGGGTTTCTTGCCTGAGAAAGTGTTTGCAGGATCAGGTCCTCTGTTTATAAACTCTGAGCAAGGAAAAGCTATGAAGAGGAAGTCCAGCCAGAAGGGCAGTATTTCCAGTATGTTGGCTTTTTAAAGATCTGAATGTGTCACACTGAAAATTATGAAAGAACATTCTATTTAGACAAAATTTGGATCCCCATAGCACATTTTATGAATTTTTAATTCTCATAATCTTTATTTTATTTGAAAACAGGATAGTCTTTCATAGGGTTAAATGTGCTCCTGTTATACTTATTCAGCACCAAAAGTTAAAGCCTCCTATTTTCGATAGCACAATTTGTTGCTGTGGAAATGATCATTATGCCACAAGCAGAGGACTTAGACTTCAGATGGAGAAGCCGTAGCAAGAGCAGATGAGTTCTTAAAGGGGGAAAAATACTTGTTTTTCATGCATATCTTATCAGTAATAAAGCACAAGAGAGAACTGAAGTTCAAAATATATGGTGGAGGAGCAAAACTGTTTCTGAAACTAATATTCTTCAAAGATTACTGTCAAGTCTCAGTAACTCTTCAATGAAAATAGAATTCAGGAAAGAAAAAGCAAGTTTAATAAAAAGGCACAATCTGGTTGAAATTTATCACCAAATCTCGCATCCAAGATTAAATTTATGCCATAAACATTTTTCCAGGCAGAAATAAAAGCTAGTATTCTTTTAAGGATACTTTTATGTACTAGTACTGGAAAGCAGGGTTAAGACACAATGCCAGCTGTTAAACAATGAGGATTGGAAAAACTATTTGAGCTTTCCCCTCAGCAGATTCCCTCCCTTTTTGACACACTCTTCCAACAAAGCCAGTCAGGCTACTTTTGGCCATGACCTACTTTCTAGCAAGCATTAACAAGCCCCACCACAGTTTTCTCTAGTCTGTCAGCTGACACAATCCATTCCTCCCAGGATGTGGAAGGGCAGCTTTTGGGTAAAGCATGCTGATTGTTTACAATGAAATCACCCTTTGTCACTGATGCATGTGAATCATGAAGATATGACCTATAATCCCTGCACATCAATTAGTTACACACTCTGAATCCCTTTGGTCCGTGTCAACATGTTCTTCATTCCCCTGTTAAAGACTTGTTGCTAATGAGATTTTGACTCTGTTGGATACATACCAGTCTGAAAAACAATCAAAACAGACTCATTTTGTTCTTCAACCTCTCATGGATAGTGATGGTGGGGAGCAGCAAGAGTTTTACTTACTAAACGCAGAGCTTTCCAGATTCCTTAACTGAGTTCATGTTAAAAAATGTTAGTCGCCTTGTAATCAGAAGCTCTACCTAATAGCCTATGGCAGGAAGGGACAAAAACAGAGAGTGATGCCATCAAGGATAAAAATCTCTGCAAATTCAACTATGATGGCAAGGTCAATGAGGAGTCAGAAGCATCAGACCCTGAACTGGCTAGCCACAGACAAATCCTGTAGCAGAATGGACAAGGCGCAGTAGTGAAGAGACTTTTGTAGGCTGAGAACCACCAAAATGGGATACTGGAGATGGGGGGAAAAAAGCAGGTACAAAGATAAAAATGGATTTGTGTCTTACGTACCCATTACTGAATTTCCGCCTGCATCTTTACTTACACTTCAGGTTCTTTTAGAGATCACAAACCTATTGTTCTTAGTTACCCATCTTTGAACTTTGAGAAGCAGCCACACCACTGTTCCCATCACTGGACATTCAAGAAAAATGCAGATGACGTTGCTTGGCTGTTTCAGTTTTAATTGCAGAGCAGCAGGCATACTGAGTGAATTGAATGCTGGTGAAAGGTGCCACATTGACAGCCTTGGAGACAAAGTCTTTAGTGAGTGCACGCAACAGATACACTGTGGGAAACAGAGGTGCAAGCCTAACCCCAATTAAGACTGACCAGTATGCCTCCATGCTGCCTTGGAGGTACCTGGTCTAGGGGTGAGAAGATAGTTCAGTCTCCAAACCCATTCAAGCTCTGCTGAGACTCCTAGCATGACTGCCAGCCATGATGGTATTTTATCACATGGACAATTGTCCATTCAGAGCTAGACCAATACCATCAATTCATTTCCACAGGTCAAACAGCAGCCTTTAGTTGATAATGACTTTCATTCACTACAAAGTAGATCCAGATTTGGGCTGGTAGCTTGGAAGTGAAAAGGGGCATCTCTCATTAGCCACTTACAGGCCATCAAGTCCCAACAGTAAATATGTAATTAAACTGACACTCCACATTAGTCAGAGTCCTGCCTTTAGGATTGTAGAGATTTGCTGGATGATATAAGCTTGACTCGCAGAATCTGGCAACAGCACTGCCATAACAAAGGGAATGTTCATAAAAGATGTACGGAAAGAGAATGAGCAGTACAGTAGAACCTCAGAGTTACGAACACTTTGAGAATGGAGGTTGTTCGTAACTCTGAAATGTTCGTAACTCTGAACAAAATGTTATGGTTCTTCTTTCAAAAGTTTACAACTGACATTGACTTCCTACAGCTTTGAAACTTTACTATGCAGAAGAAAAATGCTGCTTTCCCTTTATTTTTTTAAATAATTTATATTTAAACACAGTAATGTACTGTATTGGCTTTTGTTTTTTGGTCTCTGCTGCTGCCTGATTGCGTACTTCAGATTCCAAATGAGGTGTGTGGTTGACTGGTCAGTTCGCAACTCTGAGGTTCTACTGTACAATATAAAATATTAGACCTGCAATTTTAATGCAGTCAGAGATCTTTATCAACCCAGACACAAAGTATCCACAGCCAAATCCAACACAGTTTAGGAAAAATACACAAACACAGAAGTACTGAAAAGCCATAAGTCTCAAATTTTAGTGAAGTCTGGATACGAGAAGATCTGTAGGGAGCCTCATACTGAATCTCATCTAAGGCTACAACATTTCATGGCTTCCAAGTGTCAAACACAAAAAATGTATCTAATGTACCTCATCTACCACCAAAACAAGGTGGGGGGAGGAGAAAGACCATTTGTTCAGTCTGTAAAATCTAAATGCAAATACTTATTTGCTCTAGGAGAAATAATGCATTAGGAATAACAGGATACATTTATGTGTGCATGTCCAGAGCCAGTCTACTGAATAGCAAAACTACCTGTCATTCCCCAGATCCAGAGGACCAAGAAGGTACAGCAGCTTAATAAGTACTTTGCTGTGCTTTTTTAATTACCCTCCCTGTTCATTGTAAATTTAAATAATTAAGTGTTTTTCAGAGTTTTACCTTTTGGCTGAGTCACAAGGAACCAAATATGACTCTTTAAAATAGATACACTCAGGGAAGCTACAGGTGTGTCACCACATGTAATATACACATCTAGAGAAAGGAAAAACAACCTACAGGTAACTGATCCAGGTCCATTATGAGAAGTGAGAGTGGGGAGGAAGGAGGGCAGGGGGAGAAAAACGTTATTAAAAAAAAAAGAAAAAAGATTAAGACAATTTTCCAGATAAGGACACAGCCCACTAACCCTGGTAACCAAGTGATCTTATCACTGCCACCTTCATTCCCTCTATCCTCCTGCTCCTTATATTAATTTTCTTTATGACCATAACTTGTTATGGCATGTGGAATTTAGATAGATCCGGCCCAGAGAACAATGTCTGAACATGTTTTTCTAGGGTGCCTGGCAAACTTATGAGCACAAACCAAATAAAACTGTACACAAAAAGGTGATCTTCTGACACAACTCTAAGAAGAGTAAATAACGGGATGCTGAAAGGAATGGTCAAACCCTTTCATGTTAATACCTGCAAATCTTTTAAACTATGCCTTCAGCTGCAGCAGTGAATTCCCCAGAAGCCAAGGTAAGGGACTGACAGGGTATTCAACACATCCATTCAAAGTCTGCGGGTCACATCTTTTTTTGTTTGTTTATTTAAAGTACAGAGAACGATATATGGAGCAAGAGTAACAGGGATTCAGTGCAAAAAAGTTGTTATAGTTTTTAATACCTTTGCTCAACCATAAGAAGTTGCAAATCACTATTTCTAACACTAACACGAATAGTGATAAACATACTATCTTTCCCAAACCTGAAGAGCAGTTCTGTGTTGCTCAAAAGCTTGTCTCTTTCACCAAAAGAAGTTGGTCCAATAAAAGATACTACCTCTCCATCTTCTCATCTACAGCTGAAACTCTCTTATTTTGTGTTTGTACTGCACCTAGTGCAATGCAGGTCCCCACAATACACATAGCAAATATTTAACTGTCAATCTTGCAGTACCTTACCCTTTGGGGATGGAGATAGATAGATAGATAGATTTTTTACAGAGGTGTTCAATTTGGTATACATTTTAAAGCAATTTCTATTAGCTCGGTTTTAACCCTAAAGTCTCAAGGCATTTTGTGGCAGTTCAGTTAAGTCTCTCACTGGTACCTTATATGCCACAAACATCAGATATTCAGGGATCAGGATAACCAGAGGCAGGCTTAATTCATCCAAAATGATTCCTTAACAGTTGAAGATTTCCTTGTACATTATGATCCTTGTTGATGCTTTTCCAGTGCCACATTTCAGCTCAGTTCTCGTTTCCCCTGAAGTTGTGATACACGGTGTGCGTTACAAAAGGACTAAGAATAAAGTGGGATAGCATGCTTTGTGAAGATGTGTATGGACATGCTAGCAAAACGAAAGCAGGGCCTTTTGCCACCAAATTCATGTAATTACATTTAGATCGTTGACTGAGATCTACTAATTTCTGAAGCAAATGAGGCAATAAGGAAAATGTGGTCCAATTACTACATATTCAATAGTTTATCTTGCTGAAAGGGGCTTCATGTGAAACTTGGCACACAGAATAGCCACAAGTTCCTGCAGGTTCATCCTCAAGATATTTGAGCCAGACGCCTCTTACACTCTCCAACTGTAAACACATCTGGAGAGATCTAGTCACAGCTTAGTACAGAAAAAAAACCCACTCTCTCCTGACACACTGCTGCAAACACAGGCCAGGGGAATACAGTCACCAGCGTTACCAGAAGGCATTCTCCCTGGCTTATTCTCATCTACGAAAGTGTCTCCGCTTATGGAAATACCCAAAGGGCGAGTTACTGAGAGAAATCAGACAGTTTGGCAATCATGTCCCAACAGGCACTAGGTAGTATCTTTAAGCAGTCCCAGTACATAATTTTGAACCTTCTTTCCTATTCTACACAGGTCATGTAGCCAAACAGATATGCTTATGATCATTCTCCTTTTCTCCCTTTTTCTGAAGTATGTGAAAGCCACAGTGTGATCACATCATACCTAAACCAAGTCTCTTTAGGGTAGCTTCCACTAACGCAGCTTCCTCATGAAAGGTAATTTTTCTCTACTTTGTAATAAGCTATTCTACACACAGAGAACTTGTGTATTTTTCTTCACTGAATTTTTATTAGAACTAAAACAGTTCAAGAAACTCCTTTGCTCCAAGTTTCCAACGACCCTCCTTGGCAAGTTTACCAAAAAGGTACACATGGTGTGACCTATTTTACACCTGCAAAATATTTGAAGACTCAATTGAAAGTTGCACAAGTCACAAACAAAGCCATTCATTTTGGATTCTAGGGCCACAAATGACCCATCCTCTTCATCAGCATGGATCCTTGAAAGGCGACTTCCAGAGGAGACCTGAATTTCTGATTATACCTTTGGCAGGGCTCCAGACAGATGAAACCTAAAGCTACCATACTACTGAGAAGTGATCATCCGTAGAGAAAGTATTCCATTGCCAGAGAGAAGTTCCTGCTCTCCCACAGGCTGTCAGGGGACATTTTTGATCATTTGGATTTCAAGCCCTATGCTCCAGGTCTTGAGCAAAAAAAAAAAGATCCATACTGGGAGGAATGGGCAGCACTCCTGAATTTATCGCACTAAAGAACAGTATCTGATCAGTGTGATTATATTCCCTAATAATTAGGGGATCCTGGCCCTGCAGAAACAGAAAACTAATGTGGAGATAGCCTACATGCAAGAGGTTCCACAGGCTCTCCATTTGATAATATTTTCCTTTAACACTCACAGAGTGACAATGCTTATTGGACTTCATAGAAAGAGAGTGTTCTGTATGGATATAAGAACAATTTAGGAAAAACCTTCAAGGGGAAAGAAACTGGAAAGCCACATGAAAACAGAATTAACAATGCTCCATGCCTTGCTTGGCAGGCCTTGAAAATCCTACAGTATGTCTGAACATGATTACTGTGTGGTTGTAGCGTTTGGAGGTCCAGTCAGGGAATGGAGTACTCCAAAGTACTACACGCAAGAGAAAGACTGTCCCTGCCTGCCCTAAAGAGTTCTAAATGCTCAGGCATCTCGCTTTCCTAAACTACTTGTACACCCACCAAATGTATTACTCTAGTTTCAGAAAAGAGGGATCTCATTTAATCCAAAATCCTTGTCTAATCGTAGCCATCATGCACCCTAAGACTGACTGCTCACAAAGACTGAATGGTGGTATTTCAGTATCTTCCAGGACAACAACAATTTTTCTTTTACCATGCACTCAAAATTAGTTATAATAGTTGTTCTAGACTTTCTTCCTAAAGGTAATTAAAGGCTGTTGCTGCCTATTAACACACATCCGGAGCAATGTAATTAAAATGTCAATTGCAGCAAGTTATTACACCACTCACACGGACTAAGATGATAAAGCAAAATCATCTTTCATTTAACCAGCAAGGGTACTTGTCATCTTCACAGACTCAGGCAAGACATCCATACCATCCAACCTATTGAAAAAGGTTGAATGTCCCTTTAATTTTGGTTATTATCATTGTCTTATTGTCCAACACCAAGTTCAAAGAGATATGAATGTGGTCCATGCAGCTTATCTACCATAGCTCATTTCTGAAAGATTTGATCCAATGTTGATTTGAAAGGCAAATGTGGAATTTAACTTCTAGTGAGTTGTAAAAACTTTGTCACAAATTCGCTGAAGATCTGGCAGCTATTCCTTCAATACATCAATACACCCTCCTCACAGTTTACACACCATGTGGTTTCTTTTACCATAATACTGTAAAACAAGAAGGCAAGACTCCAACCTATGATATGAGTCAATGCCCAGATCATTTATGATCTAATTTCTTGACTTGGTCTTGTCAATTCTTTCCATTTCTTTTTCTATGTTCTCAAAATAAACAGATTTTAAAAAACATTAAGACATTTAAGGAAGTTTCACCTTCGCCCTAACTTTTGCATCTTTTTCCAGCAGGATTTCTCCTATTTCAACAGCCAAACACTTTTTTTTTAAAGCAGCAAGAATTTTTTTTTTAATAGAGTGCAATGAATACATCCGCAGACAATGAAGTCAACCTTTTTTCATATCGCTTCAATTAACCTGACAAACCAGCCTCTCACATTTAGTGCAACAGTTAATTTCTCTTGGAGGGACTGAATTTTAATTACTTGAGCAAAAAAACCCAAAATATGTTTCCATAATAGCCAGAACTAAGGCTTTGTCTACTTTTGTCGGTCAGGGGTGTGAAAAAATACAAAAAAACCACCCGTGACCGACATAAGTTTCACTCACAAAAGTGCCAGTGTGGACAGTGCTTTGTCGGCAGAAGACATGCTACTGCCGCTCGTTGGAGGTGGTTTAATTATGCTGGCAGGAGAGCTCTCTCCCGCCAGCAAAGAGCAGCTACACAGGAAACCTTGCACGTAGCACAGCGGTGCCGCTGTAAGGTCTGTAGTATAGACATAGCCTAACAAGACACACAGCAATATCCATTAGCATTTGGAAGAACTATTAAGCCCTTGATAATGGTCAAAGATCTAATTTGTAAAGGGTCTGAGAAGCCAGGGGCGGATTAGGGTTTTGAGAGGCCCATGGGCCAGAGCAAGTAGGGACCCCTCCCCACCCCTTCCACCTGCAGTGTGTCGCCCCCCGGCCCACACTTCTGCAAGGGAATGGGGTCGGGGCACGGGGGCTTGCCCCATTCCACCCACCAGACAGGTGGAGCAGGGCAAGCCCCCATGCCTCAACCCTGCTCCCTGGCTGGAGCGCCGGGCGGAGTGGGGCAAGCCCCCGCGCCTTGGCCCACTCCCCGGCTGGGGCTGGGTGGGCAGGCAGAGCGGGGCAAGCCCCCAAGCCCCGACCCTCTTCTTAGCGTGGGTACCCGCCGTGCTGAGCTGGTCGGGGTGCAGGGGTGCCCATTTTTCCAGGGCTCCCCAGTTGGCTGGGGCCCCAGAACAGGCCCCGTTGACCCAGTGCCTAAGTAAGAAGCAAACATGAATGAGGGTTTTTTTAAATATATAAATGAATTAATTCAGCTGCAACACTCACACTTTTTAATTAGAGGCTAAACGGTACTTTAACACGAAGGTACTTTCAGTTTCACCAGAAATTCATGCTGCTTTGAAAACAATCGATTATCACCAGGAAATGAACAGAGATGGTTCTGCTGGGAACAATTTTTATCCCATTCATGCCCACAGTACAAGTTTCAAAGAAATTAAAGTGCTGAATGTAACAAAGCCAAGGCATCCCCCACCAACTCCAAGACTGCACACCACCTGCTCAGCCAGGCATCACATTACTATGTGCACGTTGTTCAGCATTTCTTTCAAACAATGGATTAAAAAGGTAGATTATCAAGACTCAGACTTAAAATTGGACCCACCAGCAGTGTTATGATTGAGGAGGCACTAATTGCACTCTCCCTGCAGCCCCATTCTTCTGAG
This sequence comes from Chelydra serpentina, assembly GCA_037349315.1. NCBI lineage: Eukaryota > Metazoa > Chordata > Testudines > Chelydridae > Chelydra > Chelydra serpentina. The sequence goes on from JBAIAC010000040.1 coordinate 4,954,689, forward strand.
ACGGGGCATTGAAGTGTACCACAATCACCTTCTCCATACACTTTTAGGAGAGCAGAGCTGACAGGCACGGTGGGAGGAAGCATGCGTCTGTTTTCCTAGAGAATCCCTGGGCCCAGGATTTTTTTTTGTTGATGCTCAGTTTCTCAGATTGATATTAGCCATGTACTGGAGATGTTTCAATCCCTCACCCCACCTATTTATTTTAAGTAAAATATTCTCAAGGATCAAGAGAGTGAGAGACTTAAAAACATTAATCCTTTCAAGCTACATGAGACTTTGGGCAGACAGAACTAAGAAGTTTATTTATTACTCCTTCCCATAACACGAGAACTAGGGGTCACCAAATGAAATGAATAGGCAGCAGGTTTAACACAAACAAAAGGAAGTATTTCTTCACACAACACACAGTCAACCTGTGGAACTCTTTGCCAGAGGATGTTTTGAAGGTCAAGACTATAACAGGGTTAAAAAAAATTAGATAAATTCATGGAGGATAGGTCCATCAATGGCTATTAGCCAGGATAGGCAGGGATGGTGTCCCTAGCCTCTGTTTGCTCGAAGCTGGGAATGGGCAACAGGGGATGGATCACTTGATGATTACCTGTTCTGTTCATTCCCTTTGGGGCACCTGGCATTAGCCACTGTCAGAAGACAAGTTATTGGGATGGATGGACCTTTGGTCTGACCCAGTATGGCTGTTCTTATGTTCGCTGCTACCCTCTCCTTCCCCCCCCCCCCCCCCCCTCCATGCATCTACTAGACCAGTGACACTCTCAAAGAAGGAAATTAGGTTGGTTTGGCATGATTTGTTCGTAAATCCACGTTGGCTATTACTTAGAACCCTATTATCCTCTAGTCAGTGGTTTTCAACCTGTGGTCCACAGACCCCTGGGGGTCCACAGACATTGTCTAAAGGATCTGTGAAAGGCTGTCATTACCATAGAACAGTGGTTTTCAACCTGTAGTCCATGGACCTCTGATGATCCACAAATTATGTCTAAGATTTCCAATGGGGTCCGCACCTCCTTTTGAAATTGTTTAGGGGTCCACAAATAGAGAGGTTGAAAACCACTACTCTGGGTACTTGCAAACTGATTAATAATTTGTTCCAGTTTCTTTCTGGGTGTCAAAGTTAAGCTGACTGGTCTATAATTCCCAGGGTCCTCTTTGTTCCCCTTTTTACAGATAGGTATTATATTTGCCTTTCTCCAGTCCCCTGGGACTTCACTCATCCTCCATGAGTTCTTGAAGATAATTGCTAATGTTCCAAGATTGCTCCAGTTAAATAAGTACCCTATAGTGCACCTCATCAGGCCCTGATGACTTGAATACTTCTAAGTTATCTAAATATTCTTTAACCTGTTCTCTCTGTGTTTTGGCAGCTCTCCTTCCCCACAAAGTAGAGGACCTATACTTTCCTTCATCTTTCTCTTGCTCCTAATGTATCTATAGAACTTCTTCTTATTACCTTAATGTCCCTTGTGCCTTAGCCTTTCTGATTTTTGTCTTTACATGCTCGTGCTACTCTTTTGTAGTCATCCTTAGTAATTGTGGATTTTATTTGGATTTTGGCTTGCTCAGGCGAAGGGGTGCCTACATTCAATTTTTGTATTCACATATCTATATTGGTTTAGAAGCAGATAGATAAAGGAGAACCAAAAAACTTGTGCTTATATCAGCCCTAGGAAACAGATACCAGAGATTAAAATATTTCCATTGTTTAAAAATAAATTAGATGCTTTACTGTGCCCTAGTAGATCACCTTAATTAATTTCTGTGAAGTGTGCTAAGACTTACAACACCCTCGCATTGGTAATTATTAGTTTTCCCATAATTAAAGTGGAGATAATGAAGCACAGAGATCTCAGAAACTTGTGAGGTGGGGGAGGCAAGTGACTTGCCCAAGGTCACAGAGCAAGTCTCTAGTAGAGATGCAGGAACTCAACTCCCAGGTCACAGTAGTGCACTCTCCTCACAAAAGGCAGAATATTAGTGAATTGGAGTGTAACAGAGATTAATATTGGAAAAGCTCCCCCATTTTTCTTCTTTGCACTATTTAATTGTGTTAAATGAATTCATCCCATTTTTAAGATATTCCTCAACTCAGAATTGTCTCCCTTGAAACTCCTTTGCCACAATACACACATTTCTAGCTGAATCCAGCTCCATTATCTGTTCATATTTGACATTCCATCAGACCAGATATAATCTGAACAACTTCATTCCTTAGAAACAGGTACACCTGATCCCAGCTGGCTGACTTGTGTGGGCACGCTGCGCAGTGCTGTCATATGCCAGTTATGTAAAACATCCTGGCAAGCACACAACTCTTTGCGAGCCCAAGGTGTCAAAAGTGCTGGTCTCAGTAAAAGGAATGAGATTACTATAGTTTTTCTATTTATTCTGTGTTGGATGGGACTTCAGCAGAGACACTGCTTGGGGAAGCATCCGGGCAAGGCAGGCAAGGAGGCAAGACAGCCAGAAACACCCGACAGGCTGTGGCTCAGCTGCAGGAGATGCTTAGTCTAGTTCCAAAATTATAACCATAGTAACTTCAGTGTTTTAGATCACAACACACCAAGTAAGGAAATATGAGTTTACCTTTTGGAGCAGCTCATGGGCAACCAAAGAGGAAGTCAGAAAGGTCAATACAGATTTGTTTCTTCTGCATGGACATTGGCATCCACACTGTACCTCCCGGGGACGTTCAAAAACAAGGAGGAATTAAAGTATGAGGAAGCAGAGGGAGAGGGGGTATAAAGAAAAATGCTGTTTTTTTAAACCATACATAAAAATAACTGTGACCATGGCACATTTGTAAGTTCCTTCAGAAGAAAGAGGAAGTGGTTGGTGTGCTGGCCTGGAACTTGGGAGACCCAGGTTCAATTTCCTACTCCCCACATATTCCCTGCTTGACTTTGGGAAAGTCACTTAGTCTCTCTCTGCCTCAGTACCCCATGTGTAAAATGGGAATAGCAGCCCTGCACTGCCTTGCCTTACAGGGCTGTGGTGGGGATAAATACAATCAAGACTGTGAGGGGTTCAGATACTACGTTGATGGGTGGGGGGGGTCATATAAGTACTTAAGAGTTTGATAGCTAGATAAAAGTTAATGCCTACAGTTAACACTATGAAAAGTGGCTGTCCAGCACCTCTAAAATGTCTAGCTAGTAGTGAGCCATAACAACTGGAGGGTACACTAGACAAGATTCCAGCACTGTTTTTAAACTTCACTACAGAAAAAGGGGAAATGATTTATTCAGAGCCATGTCACCGCCTTCTCATCAGACCAGATTTTCTTCCAGCAAGTCCACACAAGGTAACTTTGTTGTCCAGATTATGAAACTACTGTTGCAGTTAACCTTGCCTAATTTATTTCTTTAAATAAGCCTGGAGACGCAAATAACTGCATAAATCACCAACTCATCACAGAAAAATTTCTTTCTGCCTTCAGCTCCAAGCAAATAGTATGGCGAACAGAACATGGCAAAACAATGATGGATTACGAAGAAGGCATTAATATTATGATCTGGCTGCACAAACTCAAGGCTTTAAATCCTCTCCCCACCCAACCTCTCCCCAGCACAGGTTTCCTCTTCCTGCCTCCCAAAACAATCCACCCTCCACATAGTACAGGAGATGCCCTTCCAGGAAACCCAAACTCAATGTTTCCCAGTTCTCTTCAGTCCCAATCCTCACCCCATTGATCCTAGGCTGGGCTCACCACAGGTGCAATGACAAGGAATGACATTTCTCTTTCTTTCTCCTGTCTATGGATTCAGCAATCAGGCAACAGGAGTGTCTTCATTTTTTTCTGCAGCGGCGTATGTAACTTCTTCCTTCAGAGGATACAGCCCTCCAGATGGGGTTTCTCTCTTCCCCTCCAACCTTCAGTGGTTGGGTTCTCCAAAGAGAGGGATTATGGGAGGAAGGGGATTACTTTTGAGGAGAGGTAGGAGGGCAGCCAGGTTGGCATATCTGAGCCTCAGAAGTTTGGAAACCTGAGTCACGGCTCACAGACAGACTGAATGCTCTCAGAGATCACCATGAACATTTTGCACAGGCCTCGCTAGTTCTTTAAACTACAGTCTCCATCAGCTGAAATTACAACACAGACCTGTTCCTGAGACAAGAGTCAATATGTCAGAACACCATGTTCATTATGGCCAGTGATGGCAATGGTCCACCATGGAACGGGACTTATTGAATTAACATAGTAAGATGGAACAACCTTGCTACAGGACCACTTCATGTTCTACTGAAAGGGAAGGAAACTGCCCTGGGTCTGGCTTGCACACCATGCGTCAAAGAAAAGGGGCTTCTCTGAGACCATACTACCATACGTACGAGACTACTAGCACTATTACTCCCTCTTTTTGTGTTTGCACAAAGCACTTTTAAACACAATGCTCTGCATGGTTTTAAATACGAATAGGTGTCTTAAAGGTAATCTGACTATCTGGGAACAACCGATCTATCTGGCTCTGCAGAAGATTCCAAAAGCATTTAGCTGAGCCGTGGAATAGTAATTGCTTACAAACTGGGCAGAGTGGATGAAAAGGCCATCGTTCCTCCTTTCCCTACTGACCAAAAGAAGAGCTTTGATAATTTCCCCAACACACTAACACCCTTGCAGGTTTGCTACCAGCCTGCATAATGCTGAAGAGAATATTCACTCTAGAAGAGCCTGCTCATGTTTAGAGTTTGGAATGTTGTATCCAACTTAAGTATCTCATTTCATCTGCCTGCTGGGGAAGTCTGTAAGCAAAGAGGACACGGGAGACATTTCAAAAAGCAATCTCTTCCCACAGCACACTCTGAAATCAAAGCAGTCTAGTGACAATTCTGTGTAATGACTGCCACCTTGTGCTCAAAGGACAAACTGCAATTACTCTAGAGAGCATATTGCAAGGAAAGACTCCTTCACAGACCATTAAAGGAACAGTTGTGATCAGTAGGCCTGAAATCTGATGTTTTTGTTTTGCTTATATCTGTTTGCAAAGTCTTTAACTATTTGTCTTTTATTCCCCAAAATAAATAAAAATAATAATGTATAAAATAATATATGGAGATATGCCTATCTCCTAGAACTGGAAAGACCTTGAAAGGTCATTGAGTCCAGTCCCCTGCCTTCACTAGCAGGACCAAGTACTGTCCCCTGACAGATTTTTTTTGCCCCAGATCCCTAAATGGCCCCCTCAAGGATTGAACTCACAACCCTGGGTTTAGCAGGCCAATGCTCAAACCACTGAGCTATCCCTCCCCCCCCATACTTTAATGTTGTTGTTTTTTAAAAAGAATAGCAAAAGAAAAATCAATGGCAGCAGCGTAACACTGACAATAATGCTTCACGCATATATGGTGTTCCACGTGTTCAAAGTGCTGTACAAACTAACCATTCATACGCAATCCTACAACAACAAACTAGCATACATTTAGAATGAAGGAAATAATACCAAAGCAGATTGCAGTTTTAAGCTTTAATCTTCCACGGGGTTATTATAAACAGTGAGATGGAAGAAAAGATTTGAAAATTTACAGAAGATATTTTTAAAAGGATATTGTTACGATAACATCTAACAGCATTATGAGCAGCAAAACCTCGGGCGTTATTAGCACATGTTAAGATCACACATTTTTGACTGAAAAGAGCCATTAACGAAAGTTCTGTTCGGCTTCTCTCTTACAAGCAGACCTTCTAATCCAATCAGAGCCTTTTCTAGAACCCTAATTATTGCTCTGACTAATCAGGCTTCAGGGCATCAATGGTAGTGGAAGTAAGGTCAGTTTACTCATGCACAAAGTCTCACTGAAAGTTCTAGGTGCAATGCAGGAATAAGACAAGCGGGATTCAGCCCAAGGGTTTAAGCTGCAGGGAAACCTAAGCATCCCATTGTCAGCCTCCTCCACTACAAATTGTGGGGAATTTTTTTCATGCTTGCCTCTCCCCTCCAAGCATGGATCAGGCACAGACTACATTCCACAGGGAAAGCAATTAGGACCATGAGAGCATGGTGGATATTAGCATTCAGTCAGAAAGATTTCCCATTTTTTGGTTAAAACAAACATGTCCTGGTAAATCTTTATTTTAGTTTCAACACCTGCCCCTATAAATAGCAATTTAAAAGCCCACAGAACCCATTTATGGAACTAAGAGACCAAAGTTTCTCTCTTCACAAATCAAGTAAGAGCTATAAACAAGTAAAACAACATGTATTTTATTAATAAAACCATTACTACCTACCTCCCCTGTGATTGGGTTGGTCCCATACTTCTTTATCCAAGGAACAATACTCCTGAAAAGTGAGGAGATAAGACAGGAAGTCACACACAGAATTAGGAACCCATGTTAATTGTTAAAGACCTGTTTTATCATCTCCAACTGGTTATGAAAGCCCGACTACAGAAGTATTTGAAAGAGGCAAGCAGCACCAAGTGGCCTTTTATCATTGATACTGTACTGCAGCTTTGTAAATGGTTCTGAGCACACCCACTCCTCCCATGACAAAGTGATATTTTACATACCCTACAAAAATGTTATTTGCCCTAGCTGAGTGGCCAAAGCTGATGCACCCTCCACAGCAGAATTTTCCTCCACGGTATTTATGGATGGCTCATCTTATTAGATAAACAAAACAAATAATGTCCCCTTCTGACTTTTAAAAATGAAAGACAAAGGCATTTTTTTAATTTGCAGGTCTTGGCTTTTGCTGACTGCTTGCTGCGGTTTAACAGTGGTGAGTACATCTCCACAGAAGAAGAAATGAAACCCAATGACTGAATAGTCCCAAAAACCTCTAAGAGAGCTGAGAAGGAAACAAAGGCATTTTTAGTGTTTATATGACTCCTCTTCCCAATGTACATAGTAGGCAAAGTTACCCCAAGTGCTGCTGCACGATGAATTTTTCATGTATTATAAATCTGAGTCCCTCCGCACCTAAGTTTCCCTGCCATGCTATCAAACTGGTAGGAACACAAAAGGCTATGGACCATCATGCAATTAACCTGTGCCAAGAAGCACAGTTAAAAGCACACTGCTTCAGCACAGAAACACTGTGCATTTACAGCTACAGATGTAGCCTTCTACATATAGCTCTGATTTTGAGAAACAGAACCATTTGAGGAGCAAGACTGGCTTGGTCTAGAAATCTAAGCACCAGAGGGAGAGAGAGGAATTCGTGAGTTCTAATCCCAGTTCTGATACAGATTCCAATCATGACCTTGAGCACGTCACTTAGTCTATACAAAAACTAAAACAAAATAAAAATGGAAGTGAATGACTTACAACAAATCAAAGACTGTTCCATCTGGTGTGCAAACTGGATATTCGAATGGTTGCAGAGATAAACTAGGAAAAAGTACACATTTATATCAGATGTATCAAAGTCACCTGGAAAGTCAATACTAAACTAGCAACATATCATTAGCTTCTATTTGAGCCCTAAACCCAGGTCTACATCAGTGAACATAAAGTGAGCCTTGCAACTTGCATCTGACTATGTGGAACTTACTGATACTGCATCTTGATTTCTTTCATTCTTGATTTCATCTGTGTTTCATCAGCAAGAAGTAAATTCTAAGCACAAAGAACTAAGATGTGAAAGATCCTTGCAACTTAACCATTGGCTCTAAGTGATGCAGAACAGATCAAGGATATACAACAAAGTGAAGGGGAACAATTTGAGCATCAAGTCTAGAATTTTATAAGTATGAACTTATTTGAACTTTGCATGTTAATTCTTTGCAAATTTTACAGTTCATATATTCCTTTTGAACTTTATAGTTATTACATACAACCGCTACACTACAGACACTGGGATTCATGGAGTCCAAACATGAATTTCAATCCTTGGTGAAATTTTGTTGGTGTCACATTAAGGAATGATAGTTACTTTCCCGGAGGTCTGTCTGCTCTATCTACCACTACAGGAAACATGATCTGGTTAAGGACTCAAGACAAAAAAGATTTTTGGTGTGTCTTACCTGCAGTGATCAAAAGATAAACGTCTAAAATTTGCTTGTGGAATATCTGTTTACAAAAACAAAAAGCAAAATAACTTTTATAAATCCAGAGTATTTGGGGCAGTAAAAGTGCTTCTGATACTTATGATTAATCCTACATGATATATATTTGGAAATTACTGTTTTTGATATGTTGAGTAGTAATTTGCTCCTGACAAAGGCAAATAGTCTAAATCCCGTGAAACAGTAACAAAAAATCAAAACTTCACAAACCAGTGCAGCACAAACCTCAAGTCTGTTCCACAAATGAAACTGGAAGAGTTACAAAAAGGCAAGCTTTTAAAGAAGCTGAGATACTTCTTGGCCCGTTTCTCCCTCTCCCCCAATTTTTGTGGTTTTACAACCACATTATCCTTTTTTTTTTTTAAATCTCTTCTTTCTCTCTTTTTAAAACCCACACTGACAACAATGGAATTTGACCAACTATAAAGCGGAAGAGTGAAACTGACAATAGAGGAAGGGATAGCTCAGTGGTTTGAGCATTGGCCTGCTAAACCCAGGATTGTGAGTTCAATCCTTGAGAGGGCCACTTAGGGATCTGGGGCAAAAACATTTGTCAGGGGACAGTACTTGGTCCTGCTAGTGAAGGCAGGGGACTGGACTCGATGACCTTTCAAGGTCCTTCCAGTTCTAGGAGACTGGCATATCTCCATTTATTTATTTATTTACAATACACAAAGAGCAGTCAAATGTAGCATGTAAAAAAGTTTGGGGAGGGCACTCCAAGCATGAAGGGCAGTCTGAAAGAAGGGGTGGAGATGCCTATGAGAAAAAGAAACAAATGAGGGCTATACTGACATCAGAAGCTTGGACGCTTGGAGGGGGAGTGGGGGAAAGAACAGGTGAGATCAGGTAAGAGATGGGATGCATGGCCCTGAAGGCAAAGACATGGAGTTTAGGTTTGATGGACAACATAATGTGATACTACTAAAGACACTCAAAGGAGAAGCTGGGGGTGACATGGTTGAAACGACAGCATTTTGGATTTGTGGACAAGGTTAGCATTAGAGACCTGAAGGAGATGACAAGTGTAGGTGGAAGATGCTCAGGATGTGGACAAGCAATTTAGTTATAGGGAGAGAAATGGGTGAGGTTTTCAAATTCTGTTGAAGAAAAGGTGACAGGGTTTGGCCAAAGCCTGACTGTGAGGGGAGAAAAAGGATGGAGTCAAATATAACACCCAGGCTACAGGCATCAGGACCCCACTGCGACTGCAAGGATGGTGGAGTTGCTAACCCCAACTGAGAAGGCAGGAACTCGAGTGGGTTTGGGAGGAGCTCCCATGTGCCCATGCTAAGACTGAGATGGCAGTGAACTATCCAGGATGGCACTTCACCGTGACTGTGGGAAGTGCAAGACTGAGGAAAATGATACAAGCCCAGAGTGGAGAAGGATATCTGAAAGTCATTGATGTAGAAGTGATGAGTAAACTCATGTACAGTAAACGCATGGAGTAACCAGGGGACAGGACATAGAAAGAGAAGTAAAGAGGGCTAGAATGGCATCTTGAAAGACTCCAACAAAATAAGAGGGTAAACAGAGAAAAAGAGGCACTGAATGCATGGATCTTGATCTATCTTTCCAACCAAGAGAGGATACAACCAAGAGAGGCAAGGAAGATAGGACATGATGAAGGAAAGAGGAGCCAACAAGATCAAAGGCAGCAGAAAGGTGAAGGGGGGAGCATGGCAAGTAGGCCTTGAGCCTTAGCCAAGAGAAGGTCATTCACAATTTCAATGAGAGCAGAATAAGGAAGCAAGGGGAAGGAGACATCAGCACTGAGGTGCGAACATACGCATAAAAATATAGAAACAGTCAAAAGAATTAATGTAGAAAGGAAACACAGTAACTTTAAACTGTTTACCTGATTTCTTTCCTCCATAAAAGTGTGTGTATTCTGCACATGTTATGTACCTAAAGAGTAAAGACGAGAAATTTTAATGCTTAATACATCACACTACAACACTAACTATATTAGCAGAAATTGATGACTTTTCAAACTTAAAAAGTTTTATTAATAAACATTCTTAGTCACCTGACTTTTTCACACCTTCACCCAATATTAACCAACTCTGATATTAGGTATCACACCTTGGTCCTCCTAATATCCAGAACAGGGCCTTTGGGCAATACCACAATAAGGAGAAAACAATAATGTGCTGTCACCATATCCTGCCAAAGATAGTGACATCCATGTTATAACATGATTTTTTTTTATTGTCACCATGGATGGGAAAACATAATTCCAAAACCACATCAGGGAACTGTGCTTTAAGCCTGGGAGCTAAAGGACCAAGGCTGACCCACAGCTCTCTAATACAGCTGTTGTTTCGTATTTTCCAAGCCAAATTTATTTTTTTTAAATTGTGTAACACGGATATCCCAACCCATGACCAAGCTGTGAGTTGACACATAATACTTGTAAAGCAGACAAGCTCTTGGTCCTATCTAGCCGCTTCTGAACCTGGGAGAGTAAAGGATTGTCTACATGGGGGATACAGCAAAAATTCCAAATGAACTAAAAGGTGTGAATTTGAAGTGGATTAGTTAAACCAGGGGTTCTCACACTGGGGGTCACAAGATTATTATATGAGGGGTCGCTCAGCCTCCACCCCAAACCCTGCTTTGCCTCCAGTATTTATAATGGTGTTAAATATATTAAAAAGTGTTTTTAATTTATAAGGAGGGTTGCACTCAGAGGCTTGCTATGTGAAAGGGGTCACCAGTACAAAAGTTTGAGAACCACTGAATTAAATCATTTAAATCCCTGTGTGGAGACTGCTATTCAGAATTAAAGCAGCCTTAATTCAGTTTATTTTTATTCACTTTATAAGTTAACTAAACTAAACCAAATTAAGGCCACTCTAATTGTGATTAAATGAGGGTGTTCTGTTGACATGTAGATTTAAGTGGTGTAACTTCAAATTCATACCTTTAGTTAATTTGTATTAACTTTTCCCAGATGTCCCCAAGCAGACAAGCTCTAAGGCTATGTCTACACTACAGAGCTTTTAGTGACATAGCTGTGCTGCTACAGCCGTGCCACTAAAAGGCGCACAGCATAGTCGCTGTTTGTCGACAGGAAAACTTCCACCCACAACAAGCGGGGTTAGTGTTGTTGGCAGGAGAGCACTCCTGCCAACTCCGACAAAACTTCTGCCTTTGGAGAAAGGGTGTGCATTTTTTAACACCTCTGAACGACAAAAGTTTTGTCTTTCACTTGCCAGTGAAAACAGAGCCTAAGTATCTTTTAAATCTGAAGTTTATTTCACTGAGCCACACCCACTCATTGGATTGTGCCTAGCTCAGGGGCTCTCAAACTGGGGGTCACGACCCCTCAGGGGATCACGAGGTTATTACATGAGGGGATTGCAAGCTATCAGCCTCCAACCCAACCCCCACTCTGCCTCCAGCATTTATAAGGGAGTTACATATATTTAAAATGTTTTAAAGTTATTAGGGGGGGGTCACATGTTCCCTCTAATTTTTGACAGTCCATGTGCGCACAAAAATTTCTTCTGCACAAATTTTTGACAGGCTGTGTGCACAAAAAAACTCTTCTATGCAAATTGTTGTGCTTCTGTGCAAATGTGTGTGTGTGCGCGGTGTTTCGCCCTGTGCGCAGGGTTTAGGATCTGGGTGCGCGCACAGCTTAGAGGGAACAGTGGTCCCACTCGGAGGCTTGCTGTGTGAAAGGGGTCTCCAGCACAAAGGTTTGAGAAGCCCTGGCCTAGACCCTGCTCCTGCCTGCTCCGCCCATGCAGCACCTATGTGGGAGAGGAAGGGGTCGGCCACGGGCTCAGAGGACACCGCTCCGCGGCCTATCGAGCTACCCCAGGGGCAGCTGCACTTGGGCAGCGCGGCACGCACAGGCTCTGCGAAGGGCTTCGGGCTCTTCCGGGCCGAGGCGCGGCGGCTCGGACCCCCAGCGCCTGTAAGGCAGGGCGGGAAGCGCCGGGGTGCAGCAGCCGGGGGCTTGGGGAATCCAGGCTCGCCCGCCCTCCCCGAGCGGCTTCCACGGGGGCGGCCATGGCGGAGCGCCCGCGGGCCGAGCCCCGCCAGGACAGTCCCCCCCTAGGGGTCCCCCTCACACACTCACATCTTATCCTTCTGGTGCTGCCTCTTCCCCATGGCGGCGGCTCCCACTCTTCCCCGGCGCAGGAGACGCGGCCCCTACCAACGGGGCGGGGGGACCCCAAGCTGGGTCGGACCACCTAGCTCTGGCCGGCGGGCTCCACAAGGGCCAAGCCGGCTCTCCCGAGCACCACCGCGACTTCCGGTAGATCGGCGTGCGCCGCTAAACTGGTTCCCCCCCCCGTAGAACCGGGGCGCCCCAACTACCGTTCCGGCCGCTCCGTCTGTCCTTTCCCCTGGCTGCTAGCGTGCGTCTGCGGGGCTGAGAGAAGGGGCACGTGGGTTGCAGCGCGCAAGGGACCGGAGCTGGGATCCAGGCCGTGCAGAGGCTCGCAGCCGAGCATCACCCGCTGTGGCTGAGCTCTGAAATCTTAGTTTCTCCTTCAGGCTGGAGAGGCAGCCCCGCTCAGCGAGGCAGCCGGGGGAAAGGGGGGCAGGGGCTAGAAAACACCAAACCTCTTTTGTCCAGCTGTCGAGCCCACTGATCGAACAACTGTTAAACTGTTGCTGTTATGGAAGGGAGCGCTCACTACAGTAACTACTAACGAATCAAGGGCAGCATAACAAACGGGAGAAAAAAACGAATGTGTTGACAGAAAGGAAAACCCTGTGTGGAGCTTGAAGAGCAGATGCGAAGAAGAGGAGAGAGCATTTACTCTCTGCATAGTTTAAAGCTGAATCTAGTTTCCCACCGTAAGTCCACACCCACCTCGCACACCAGCTTATACACGCAGCTAAAACCACCGTCCTGCATTAAATGCCACCTACAGCAGCGTAGTGCTGGATGGAGTTTTCTGTGAAAATCAGGCAATACGTTCCAAGGGGTAGAAATCGCCAAATGGGGGCTCAACTCTACAGCTGGAGGTTGGCCTAGCTTCTCTCCCCCCACCCTTCTTGCCATGCTCTTTAGCAGCTTGTCCTAAAATGAGGTTTGCTTTATGGGTGGACTTTGGAAACTTTGACTTGGGGGTAAGGAGAGTGGTGGAATATTAAAACCTGCTTTCACAATCAAAAACAGACCTTGCGTTCGCCCACAGCCACCTCACCCATATCATAACCCCTGAGCTCGTTTTCTTTGCTAGCCTGAAGCTTTCACAGTGCAGCTCCCACACGCTGTTCAGTTTTTCACTATTCCACAAAAATCATTACTTCAAAAGTGAGGGATACTTTTAAAATATGCTAATTATAGAATCCATAACAGCTATTCCAAGCCCAGCCTGACTGTAGACTAGAATTCAGCTTTCAGTATTAATTGCTCTTCAGAGTCAAGCAGATGCCCCTCCTCCCACTTCCAAAAGTTAGTCTATAAACTTTCCATTTTGAATTTGCAGTTGTGTGGTATTTCTGCCATGGCTGTCACCCTAGTATGTAGGTGCTGTAGGGTTGCCAACCCTCCTGGTTTCGCCCGGAGCCTCCCACAATCGGGCTCTATCTCCTGGAGGCTACTGAAGCCAAACTGGGAGATTTTAGGCTGCTAAAAGTCCGGCTGTGCTGCAGGGCTAAGGCAGGCAGGCTCCCTGCCACTCCCAGAAGCGGCTGGCACGTCCCTGTGGCCCTGGTAGAGGCACGGGTCTCCGCGCACTGCCTGTGCCCCGAGTGCCAACTCTGCAGCTCCCATGGGCCAGGAACTGCGGCCAATAGGAGCTTTGGGGGCAGTGCCTGCAGGCAGGGGCAGCGCGCAGAGGCCCTGGCTCCCTCTCCAGGAGCTGCAGGGATGTACCGGCCACTTCCAGATGCAGCACAGAGCCCCCTGGTCCTGCTTACCTTGGGCACTCTGCTGTGTAGCCGACCAGGAGCCACCCGAGGTAAGAACCGCCCAGCCAGAGACCACACCGCCCCCTGCACCCCAACCCTGAGCCCCCTGCTGCATCCAGACTCCCTAACAGATCACACACCCCAATCCCCTGCCCCAGCCCCCTCCCAAAGCCTGCACTCTGCACCCCCACTCCTTCCCCCAGCCCTGAGCCCCCTCCAGCACCCAAACTCCCTTGCAGAGCTTGCACCCTGCACCCACTCCTGCACTCCAACCCCCCACCCCAGGCTCAGCCCGGAGACCCCTCCCACACTCCAAACCCTGCCCCAGCCTGGTGAAGGTGGGAGAGAGCGAGTGAGATGGGGGGGGGGGGGGGGGGCTCAGAGAAGGGGCGGGGCAGGGGGCCAGGCAAGGGTTTTGTATTTGTGTGATTAGACAGTTAGTAACCCTAAGGTGCTGACATATATTCCACCAAATCCCACCTAACGTACTGAAGTTTGTGCTGTGCCTTAGGGCCTCCACCTGCAACATGTACTTATAATAGTTGGTCAGATTCACTTATAGGGTGTGTTTTCTAAAGCATTTTGTGTCATCTCCTACAACTGGTTTGTGATACGGGAAACCTCTCTCTCTAATAGTTCTTTTTACATTCATAGGCCTGATTTAAAATACTAGTTAGTTGTGCTCAAGTTACTTCCTTGCATCCAAATCTACATATTCTAAAGGAAATGCAATAAATTATTTATTAAATATCACTAATGAGGAAAGACTTGAATGCCAGGTTAACATCTTTCACTGAAATATTATTGAGTTTCACAATTCCTCATCATTTCTTAGTAGCTATTTAATTACTGGGTAAGCACCATGTGGTGAAAGCCTAACTTGTACATGTTAGTCTACCATATAGATTATATGTACATCCCACTGCAACTCACAACAACATACAAGTAAACATACTTACAAGATATTTACCCACCAAAATCCACATCATTACTATAATACTTTGTATTCCTTCCAAGATTAAATAGGCATTTAGATACAAAACAGTTTCTCGATTTCCAAAAAAATCTTTTGAATCCAAAAATGAAAACGTTTGAAATTTTTTTGTACATAAATTTTAATTCTCAAACTACAAATTGTTTAACAAAATGCAGCAAATTTCAGACAATCCCTGATCAGTGATTGACTAACAGTACAAAATTGTAATCTAGTAAATTAAAAGGACACAAAGGCACTCTTAAAAATTAGTTTAATTTTTACTCTGCATTATTTGACACCCTCTTAGAACTCTTAAAATTAAATTACTTCCTCTAATTTTCTTCTCCCACAGGTCCAATTCAGTTATTTCCTCATTGGTAGCCAGGGTGAGCATAGGTCTCAGAATTGTTTTCAATTAGCATATGCTCAGTGTATTAAATATGTTAGATCCTACATAGCTGTAGGGTATTTTTCCCTATTTTCAAACCAAATAATGGATTAATAAAAGCTATTAAGGGTGATGATAAACCCCAGAAAACAGGCTTTAAAACATATAAAAGACTTGATTAGTTTTGGGCCCAAACTACTTGACAGTCTCTCAAGCTCTGTCTCAAGAATTTGTAAAGGCTGCAGATACTGGGCTCAGCAGTAAACTTGCCCTATATGGAGGTTCACCTTCACTACTGAGTAAGATCTTTAGTATAGATCTTTTAGTTGGTCTAGGCCAACAGATAAAGATCTGGATCTTAAACACCTCAAAATTCAAAAGCTGTATAGATCCAGGTTTGGTTTTGACAAATATATAGCCTTTACATTTCCTGTTTCTAAATTGTTTCATATGCTGTCACAACACTGACCCTGTTCAGATTTTTCCACTTTGAAGACTATTGTCTTGATTCCTACACTCAAGTCCCATTAATGAGCATTGGGCACATACCTTAAGGTAGGAGAAAATTAATCTGTTCATGTGTTCACGATTTAATTTTTCAGGTTAGTTATATTAAGACATTTATTAATTTCTTTACTGATTTCCACACAAATCCAAGTTGTAATTTTGTACAAAAAGCTACTCTCATGGCTGCTGGACTAATAGCCAGTAGCCACAACTACTAAGGCAAGCTCCATAAGAATGCCTGCAGAGATCAGAGAGATTTCCAAAAGATGCAAAAAATAGACAAAAGGAAGTTTCCAATTTCCATGCATTTTTACATTGTTCTTACATCAGTGACTTCCTATAGCAGTTATACGTTACCTGCACATTTGTTCTGTGTTGATGTTAATCTGCAAAGCTACCTTTTTAATTGAAGTTTGAGATTATGATTCCAGGCAAGGAAATTTTCCCGAGTAATCAGCTAGATCTGTGAATGGCAGTTCTCACTGGGCATATAGCGGCCTTCAGAGTTTCCAAAAGTGTGCAGTCAAAAAATAAAATTTAAAAAATTAACTGAAAATAATTAAACTATTTGAACGCGTATGGGGCAGTGCACAGCTCTCCTTCCTCACACACAAAAGCTGCAGAGGGAGAAATCAAGACTGAGAATTGGAACTGGTATTTGAGAGTGAATCCATGGGGAAATGCAACGAGCATTTTAGAAAAAAACCTGAATGTTAGATCAGATTTACAGAAAGCTACCCACTTCCTGCTCTTCAGGCCAGAATTATGGCCATTAAATACTGAGACCTCAGTGAGCAATCTTACAAGCACAGTAGCAGTGGTTCAAAAAGTGGTTCCAGAATTGCTTTTAAAGGAAACCTACAAAAGGAAATAATGGTTTTACCCCGTTTTGATCGTATATCATGTATAAATCAGGCCTGAAATGTTTTATTCCCCACCCTTCCCCGCTTGATTTTTTTTAAGCATAAAAATATCAGGAATGTCAAATCTACTATTCCCTGATTTTGCTGGACACCTCCTCCTTTAAAGCAGTAGCTCTCAATCTTTCCAGACTACTGTACCTCTTTGAGGAGTCTGATTTGTCTTGCATATCCCAAAGTTTCACCTCACTTAAAAACTACTTGCTTTCAAAATCAGAACACTATTACTGAAAAATTACTTACTCTCTCATTTTTACCACATAATTATAACATAAATCAATTAGAATATATATATTGTATTTACATTTCAGTGTATAGTATATAGAGCAGTATAAACAAGTCATTGTATGAAATTTTAGTTTGTACTGACTTCGCTAGTGCTTTATGTACCCTGTTGTAAAATTAGGTCAATATCTAGATGAGTTGATGTACCCCCTGGAAGACCTGTGTGTACCTCCAGGATACATGTACCCCTAGTTGAGAACCACCGCTTTAGAGGACCCAGAGAAATGGAGCAAGAGCTTTTTTTACCTCTCAAATAGATGGTGTTGAATATAAATATTTCCCCCTGCCCTCCTCCAAAAAAAAAAGAATCAAACAACCAGAATAAAAATCATTTTCCTCTCATTAATCAGATTTCACTTGCTTGGAATCTGAGATCATAATCCTACTAGTACTCCAGTCATCCACAGACTTCCAAAAAAAACCAAAGGAGACAACCTGAATATTTTCTAATCTAAGAAACAAACCAGGAGAGAACTCTTTTGTAACAAACTTTTAGCCTTTCAGATTATCTTTATAAAATCATAAAGAACCCAGAGAACACAAATGTAACTTTTTTTCCCCTCCTGTGCAGGTTTATTTATAACTAAACTTAGATCCAGTTGAGAGAGAACACTCATTAAGAGGTCATTGTGAACAAAGACTCAATGCTGAAATATGTTGAGTCCTCCAACCCTTCGGGCAGAGATAATAGCTACTAGGAATGGGGTTTTCATGGAAAGATTCAGAAGTGGGCAAATCGCTAACAGTTCAAAGGATGGCTTCGTCAAAGCAGTGAGAACTAAATTTAAGTCCCAGGAGGGAGTAGGGTGTCTAACATTACGGAAGAGGTTCAATAAACTATTTGTAAATCTTAAAGTTGCAGGGTGAGTAAATACCGAGAAGCTTTGTGCTGGTGAATGGAATGCTGTAATGGTAGTTAGGTGAACTTTAATGGAACTCAAAGAAAGTCCTCCTTTCTTTAGAGTAAATAAGTATCCTAACAGCTCAGAGATGGGAGAATCAATAGGAGACAAACTACAGTGAGCACACCAGTGGAAAAACCTTTTCCATTCCTGAAGATAAGTCTCTCTGGTAGAATCTTTTCTACTGTTCAGCAGAACCTCCTGGATTTCTGTGGACCAAAATAGTTCTTGCTCTGAGAACCATCTAGCTAGTAGGCCTTGAACCGCAGCAGGTTCAGATTGGGGTAAAGGACGTTTCCTGAGTCCGGGGTGAGAAAAGACTAGGCATCAGCAGAAGATCAAGGGCTGGTCAGGAGAAGAGGTGAAGAAGATAAGGAAACCAAACCTGTCTCAGCCAGGTTGATCCAATCAATATGACTGTGGCTTTGTCCGGATTGATTTTGTTTAGGACCCTGAGGATCAGTAGCAGCGGTGGAAAAGCAACTAGGAGATTTTTCGCCTTGAAGAAGAAAAAGACGTCCCCAGAAAGAGGCGACCCAAGCCTCCCCTTGAACAGAACTGCTCACATTTCTGATTGGCTGTGGTGGTGAAAAGATGTTTTCAGAAATCCCCAGCTA
Organism: Chelydra serpentina; assembly: GCA_037349315.1. NCBI lineage: Eukaryota > Metazoa > Chordata > Testudines > Chelydridae > Chelydra > Chelydra serpentina. The sequence goes on from JBAIAC010000040.1 coordinate 4,973,195, forward strand.
AGAAATGTCTAAGTACAGATTTGTCTAGTTCCCACTTGTGATCCTGAGTGAAGTGCCTGCTGAGGTTGTTGGCTGTGATGTTTTGGAGACCGAGTAGGTAGACTGCCAAGATCAGGACATTGTGGCCTATACATGAGTTCCAAAATTTCACGGCCTCAGCAGAGAGGGAAGCGGGTCTCGCTCCCCTTTCCAATTTATATAGTACAGTAACTCCTCACTTAAAGTCATCCCGGTTAACGTTGTCTCATTGTTACGATGCTGATCAATTAGGGAACATGCTCGTTTAGTTGTGCAATGCTCCCTTATAATGTTGTTTGGCAGCCGCCTCCTTTGTCCACTGCTTGCAGGAAGAGCAGCCCGTTGCAGCTAGCTGGTGGGGGCTTGGAACCAGGGTGGACCGGCAGCCCCCCTATCAGCTCCCCACTCCCCTAAGTTCCCTGTGCAGCAGCTGCCCAGCAGGCTACCAATTGCCAGCAGTTCAGCTGTCCCTCCCCCCACTGCCATGTATTGCTCCTGCCCTCTGCCTTGGAGCTGCTCCCGGGAGCCTCCTGCTTGCTGTGCATGGGAGGGAGGAAGAGGGGGACTGTCAGGGTGTCCCCCTCCCCCCTACTCCTGCCCCCCGCCTACCCCTTCTCCATATAGAGCAGGGGGAGACACAACAGGGCTCAGGACGGAGAGAGCTGGCCGTAGCTGCTGTCTCAGCTTCCTGATCTTTTTAAAGGCAATCTACTTAGTGTGGTGTCAGCATACTTAAAGGGGCAATGCACGTCTCTCTCTCCCACACACAGGGTGTGTGTCTCTGTCTGCCATGCTGTCTCCCCTCCCTCCATTCCTGGTCCTCAAATGTATCCTCATTGGAGATTGTTTAAGAGAAACAGAAGGAGATGAAGAATGTTGCCTGGGATGATACACATGAGCAGTATGCACTTCAGAAAACAGTTGCTGGTAAATAGCCCAGGGATCCCAGTATGCCCACTGGGGAGGACCATATGGGAATGGTGGGCGCATCCAGGGTTAGTTGTACCAGGTGGATGTTTGGTGGGCTTTGATGGTAGAAGCCTGGAAGTCTTCCTAAACAGTCCAGGTTCTGGCTAAACAAATGTAGGTAGGCAGTCAGCAGAACCCTGCACAGAAATCTGGGAATCTGAACTCTTTCATAGTCTGGTGGAGTGGGGGGATTGAGGAGAATCAGCCATCTTTCAGAAGGTGTCCAGTATTGGGGAGGCAGGTGGAGTAGTGGGGATAAAATTGGTTGTGGTACCAGGAGTCTTGAACTCAGAGGAGACTCAGCCTCCTCAGAAATAAGCAGGACTACCTTTGAGAACGTGAACTCTTGCGGTATTGGGACTCAGTGACCTGGTGAATCCCAGCCATAGAGGTGTGAGGTACCGAAGGCTGGACTCACTGTTCTAGTTGTACTAATGGTCTAGGTACCGATGAGGCAGTGGAAGATGAAGAGTGTACTGCCTTCTTTGTCAAGTCCTTAGAATCGTTAGTATCTTGCCCATATATCCTTAGTATGGGACACAAGGATGCATATGGCGCATGCGCAAGATGAACGATGCCATTGATTACCAATGAAATCTTGCGATTGAAGGTGCACATGCGCACCTCAAGTAGAGTACCCATAGGGACACTACCTGAAGTAGTAGTAACACTAGAGTAAAATCAGTGTTAAGATGTACTACTCTGGCACTTGGAAAGAAAAGATCACCCAGATAACCTTAGTTCAATATTGATTTCTATACATGTTTAACATGATTCAACCTGTATTACTGTTTAATGCTGCTACAAGAAGACATGAATATCCAGAGCAAGACCATCTTTTTTTAATCCAATGCAGTGTTCATTTATTTTTGTACATACAAAAAGAGCCACCCTCTTTGATTCCCCCCACCCCCAAAAATCTCTCCTTTACAAACAGTTAAAAATTAAAAACCAGATGATGACAGGTTAATTTTGGTACAATTAGTCAGCAACATGGCTGTCATAATTAGAGTTAAATTTCCTACAAGGTTACTTGTAGGGAAATCCTGATTATTGGCCAAATAAAATTCCATATTACAAGTTAGCAAATTCTAGTACAAAAATAGTCCTTGTGTTAGAACAGCCTCTTATAATTATATTCACAGGTTTGAGTCTATTGGCTGCATAATACCTTAATATTTTATGAAATTTCTTTTTATATGGCTCATTCATCTAATTCAATATAGTGTTGAGCCTCAATCCATCCTCAGGCAAAAAACCCTGAACAGGGTTAATATGTTGCTCAGTGTACTCTGAAGTACTGTGCTTTTCACAGGACATCCAAAAAAATCCCCAAACTGTTCTCAGCTAGTCTCCTTGATATCACAATGAGATCCAGACCCAAAAGGACCCCCCTGAAGTACAGATCCACAACCTTCTGTAGGAACACAGGCCACAGCTTTGATGTTCAAATTCCACTTGGAAAACAGGTCCAGCTCCTCCCCTCATTTCCACATATGCCTTTGTGAGCTTCTTTAGAAATTAAAGCTTATCACTCATGAAACATGTGGGGCCATTCTGGTACTGCCCCTTTCAGGAGTGTCCCATTCTGGCCGGACTCTCTCCTCTTCTGTCTCTGGTTAATGCTGTTCAGCAGTTTCTCTTAGACCAGGCCCTTCAGGGAAAATCTGGGGAAATACTATTTGTCTCTCAAGATGTCTAGCTGCTCTTGATATTCTGTGAAAAGCCTCTGGAAACGGAGGTTCTGTCCGATGACAGGAAGCAGTTCTTTCAGTAGCTCTCTCTTTCGTAAACCCTGCACAAAAACGTCAAAAATCCTCAAATTTATTTTATATCATTAATTCAGGCATTTGATACAGGATTCACTTAAGATTAGCATGGTCTCTATCTTAGAGAGCTATTTGCTGTCACCTCCTGTTATTTAGATTTCAACAGTAATAATAAAGTCGTTGGGAATACACATTAAATGTTCTTGTTGCTGCTTCCATGTGGTGATAGAAGGTGGAAGTGTTCTTTGAAGGGCACATGTTTCTTTGGCATATTAGCCCTTTCAAAGGTACATACCTGGTGAATGGAGAGCACTGAAGGTGCAACCTGTTCCATCTATTAGGTATGTTAGACAGCATCAGTGGAGATAATGGAATTGTTAAGTGTTTTTATACAGTGCCCGAGAGAATAAAGGAGCCTACTATTTAGGTAATAGAAAGGATGGATTAAGTATAGAATGGAATGAGTTCCAAGATGATTAAAGTCTTTGGAGATTGCTTGCTTGCTACTCAATTTGAAGGATACTTGAGGTTACAAGGGCTATCAACCTTCCCAACAGTTAAAAAGTTACACAAATTAAGCAGACATTTCTTCTTCCTTAAGAAACAGTGGCCTGGATAAGGCTTGGCTCATTCAATTTACTTATTTCCTTGTGAATCAGCACCATGCTGGCACAGCTTTTGAACCGCTATTTAAGTTAAGTGAAAACTCCCTTTAAAAAACAAAACACAACATGGAACCCCAAAACAATGACAAGAAAGCCCTAGCAGTGAACTAGGGGGGGGGGGGGGGGGTTGGATAAGGGGCAGGGAGTCCCGGGGGGGCAGTCAGGGGACAGGAAGCAGGGGGCAGTTGGATGGGGCGGAGGTTCTGGGGTTGGAGGCCGTCAGGGGACGGGGAACAGGGGGGTTGGATAGGCGTAGGAGTCCCGGGGGGCCTGTCTGGGGTCGGGGGTGTGGATAGGGGTCGGGGCAATCAGGGGACAGGGAGGGGAGGGGAGGTTAGATGGCGGTGGGGGTCCCAGGGGGGCGGTTAGGGGCATGGGGTCCCAGGAGGGGGCAGTCAGGGGACAAGGAGCAGGGGGGGTTGGATGGGTAGGAGGTTCTGAGGCGGGGAAGTTAGGGGACAGGAAGTGGGAGGGGGAAGGGGCCAGGCTGTTTGGGGAGTCACAGCCTTCCCTACCCACCTTCCATGCAGTTTTGCAACCCCGATGTGGCCCTCGGGCCAAAAAGTTTGCCCGCCTATTTTAAATGTTACCAAAAGAAACTATGAGAGGAAATTTACATTACTGAATGTACTTTACATTAAAACTGTCTAGTTTATATACAAAAGGAATGTCTCCCCTACTTTATTTCAAAACAAAAACCAGCACTTACCACTACTGTTGATTCCCACTGACTTCCAGCTGAGTAATGGACTGGACCCAGTAAATCCTTGCATAATTCTCGCAGGCGATATTCAAACCCTGAGAATTACCAGAAATAAAACAACGTTCATAAACATGAAATTATACCCACTACACAATATAAATGACATAATTTAAGACAGAGTTACAAGTATCTAGACAAGAAGAACATAAGGACAAACCAATATGATTTCTGTAAAGGTAAATTATTCCTCCCTAACCAATAAAAATTATTTGAAACATTAAAATAGTGAATAAAGACAGGCTGGTGGATTTATTCTAGAACTTCCAAAAAGTTTTATCTACAGTTCTCCACAAAAAGGCTGTTAAAAGTGATCTACAAAGGAAAAACAATGGAATGATTATCACATTTTTTGTTACAAGTACAACCTGAAAGATAACCCTTTCCCAACCCACCTCCCCACCCCCTGAAAATGTCAGCTTGTTTTTTATGTTATACATGTCTTGTCTGCCCTGGTAGACTCCAGTAACTGTTGAAATGATGACACCAAAAAGAGTCAAAGACTGAAAGCTGAGTAATTAAGAGGAGAATTAAATTTTTAGTAAGACTGTTTAAAACTTGGGTTTTTTTTATTAAAACATATTTAATGCCAATACCTAAAACAGCTTGGAAAAAGGATGTCTTTAATAAAGACTCAACATCCCTGCCTGCTGTATTCAAGTGAGAGTGTTTGCAATAATCATGCTTCCAGATCCTCACTAAGAGATCCTTCAGCAAAACTAGGAAAGACCAGACTCAACAGTCTTTATATTTATCAGATAAAAAACCAAGATGAACACCTTTAAAAAAACCACACACAAAAACTTTTAAAGCCAACTTTATATCAGAAAGTAGCAGAAGCCCAATTTAAAAAAAAAAGTTTGCAAACGCATTTAAGGTAATTTGGTAATCACAGGATGAGAGAATAGAGTTAAACTGGTTAGGAATTAGGAATCTGTGTAGGAATAAATAGGATCAATACAATGATCTACATCTTTCAGCATTTATTAATATGGAAGACCGAGTGAACAGTGCAGTGGCATAAAACACTGATAGCAAAACTGAATGTTCAGAGTAAATTTAATCTAGTGCATATTTTTCAATTTGCCAGTTAGGTTCTGAATTAGTTTCAACTTTTTAGAAAAATAACTAAATATCATTATGGACAGATCAAGAATCAAATATTAAACTTGGTTAAGGAGGGAGTGAGGGAACCAGATTTATTTAGAGAAGTGTAATCTAGTGCATTGAATTTGGGACTGAGGCAAGAACTCCTGGATTTGATTCTGATGCTGCCAGTAATTCAGTGTGTGGCTGTAGGTGAGCCACTTCACCTCTGCCACAGTTTTCCCATATGTAAAATGGTTATGTGGGTGAGGAGAAGGTCCCATATAGGAGAGATTAAGATAAGGAGGACCATTTAATTTGGAAAGCAGACAAGTGGAGATATGCTAGAGAGCTGTAAAATCTGAAAGGGACAGAGAAGGCTAGTTGGTTATCCTTATTTAACAATATAGAAAAAGAAGATACTCAAAAATAAACTCAAAAATTGGAAATGAACAAAATGGAAAGTTATTTCCCACCCCCTTTTTTGCATAAATAAAAATTAACTTATGTAACTCACTACTGCAGGCTATTACATTAAATAGATTAGCAGCATTTTTGTTTAAAGTTTAGACATTTGTACGAATATGACTAGAACTTCTGCAGCTACATTAGCCATGATAAAAGTCACAAAGTGTTGTTAATTCCTCTGCTGCAGGACAAAATGTGATCACCAATTGAGTCAGGAATAAATTATCCTCATGATGTGTTATCAAAAATTACATGTTTTACGGGTGTGTTGCACCTTCCTTTGCAGCATCCAGCAGCAGCTGCTATCAGAGACAGTATATAGATATTGCTGGATGAGTTGACTATTAAGCAATGTGTATTTCTACACTTAAATCCAGAGATGACATTTCTCACGATACACTATTTATATTTAACATACAAACGAAAGAGCCTCCACTATGGACCACCTTCGGAAGCAAACGCGCTGAAGATTGTTGTTTTTTTTAATAACCACAGAGGTGCCAAACAAAGGGCCACTGAGAACAGTCACATATATAATGAGAATACGGGAGTTCAGAAAAATCCATCCGATCTGCAAAGAAATAACATTGCATACCATAGCTCACCTTCATTAACTAGGTACCGTGCATAGATAAGGAGCCAATGGCGGTATTCATGACTGGATTGTAACATAAGTGCCGCTGCTATCTGATTCTCCAGGTAAGCCAGTGTTGTTTCTTGTTGTACTAAATGAGGCATGGAGAATAGTCTTGCAGCTTGCCTTCCTGAACTATAAACCAAACATGGCACAAAGTAAGAGATCAATTAGAAAAAAATTCCCATAGTGCAGAAGCCATTCTTCTAGTCTTTCACAGATCAAGGGTATTTGGCGCTTTCCCAGTTTGGACCTCTACTGCCAAAGGCCACTGCCTATAAAACTTCTGCACCCCTGACAGATGGAAAGACCCTCCTCAGACCTGTCTACATTGGCACCAGACCCAGATTGAACCACCAGGGCACTAAGTTCAATGGTCCCCCAGTCCCTTCAGACTTTCCATCTGGGAAGCAGTAACCAACAGGAGTCTCCACAGCCTCCTGAAATCATCATTCACTCAACTTGGAAACTGGATTTTACTATACTGTCACTCATCCCTCTCCTACCATTGCAGCCTCTCAGGTGCCCAACCCCACTCTCCCTTGTCCACTGGGGTACTCCACCACCTCCTCATTTACCTCTCTCCTTTCTCCTCCCCACTTCCAGAACCCCTTCCTCTTGCCCACTTCAATCCCGAGTGTGCACCACTCTCCTCCACCACAGCAAAGCTCAGTTTATATAGTTTCATTTATATTATAAAGTGAAATATATAAGAAAATGAACAAAATGGAACTAACACAGTAAGTTCCCATCATCATCCTGATCACTTTGCTTGTATGCTTCCTCCCTTCATCTGGCTTTTGTCTTTAACATTATAAGTTCTCCAGGGTAGGGGCTGTCTTCTTGTATGTTATAACCCTTTAGAACACTCCTGAGCCCCCACCCAGAAGCATGTGAATGCCAGGAAACTAAATGAAGGCTAGTTTTATAAATGGTCTTCGTAAAAGGCTGGAAATTCTTTTTTTAAGTTAACTACAATGTTCTAATGAAGTTACTTTTTGAAGTAACTAAAACATCTTTACAAACCTTAACTAATTTTTCCATCAGGATATTTTCTTTTTTACAAAATAAATCCAAACTATTTCCATTCTTTCTATTTTTAAATCCTAATTTCATTGACTCTTTTTTTAAAGGAAAGAAGGAAAATAAGTCCCATTACCCTACTTACAGCCCCTCTCATTACAAAGGTGGAAGGCTTAAACATACTCTGTATGAATCTGATTGACAGATTAGCCCTCCAACCCACTGATATTTCTGAAAATAACTAAATTAATTCAAGCATTCAGTCACTTTGAAACTACACAACACAACAGAAATTAACACCAGGCAATTTAGTTGACTGTATAGGAAGCAGAAACAGACCACTTGGCTGATCAGTAAACACAAATAAAATGCCTAAATGCATACTTTGATGTTCGTCCCTGTATTATGGCTAAGGGTCCTGAACACAGCATGGCTTCTTGGGATGGTAAACTATTCCTGTAGTCTGCACATTGTGCTAAGGAGTCCTGTTTGTCAGAGACAAGATTCCTGGGGGTGGGAAGGAAAAACAAGAACATATTAGAACACAGTGAATGGTGCATCAGGTGGCGGATGACTCTGTTCTATTCTGCTTTATTTTTGATTTGCATTTTCACAATAAAAATTTTACTAAAGCTAATGTTAAAACTATATAATACACAGGTTAAGAAAAGAGTGTCTGTACATCCAAAAGTACAAAGGTCAGTTCAAAAGTCATACAATACATATAGTACATAATCCGCAATAACCCAAATTTAGAATAATACATTTAACGATACACACTGGTGCAATGTACAAGGCTTCTGGCCAAATCCTGCTCACTTTATTTACACAAATGGTCCCATTGAAGTCAATGGGATTAATCACATAACCTACACAGGATTTGGCTTGAGCTCTGAAAAGCATAGGAGAAAATCCACTGGCACATTTTACAGATTGCCATACTTGGAACTCGCATATTAAAAACAAAAATTCACATCCATGGTAGGACCAAGGCTGTACGGAACCTAGGTAATTACTTTCTCATAATTAAACTAACTTTACCCCAAGCCCCTCCACACATCAGACCCTGCTCTCAGAGTGCTGATCAGACATTCTGGCAGTTCCCTTACACTGAGGATATGCCGCCTCCTTCATACTGACAGGGGAGAGTTGACAGCTCCAGCTCCCACTTCCTACACCTAATTAAGGCTGGGGAATTGGTTGCTCAAATAAATGCCACTTGTATGCTTACCAGACAACTAAGATGCACAATGGCACAAATACTTACAGTAATCTTGATTGTTTAATCATGGTTAATTTGAGCTGGTGACTAAGGGACTATTCTTTTATATAAATCTGAGGATGTGGCACAAACAGAAAAGTGACAGGAAATTCAGATTCCATCCTCCATTGGTTTAATTGTTGTGGAGAAAAAGACAGCAGGATTTACGTGCAGGTCAGCCTTAACTGTGAATAATATCAAGGCCATAACAGACATGGACTAGAGCCAGGCAGTAAAAACAAGATTTTTCTCTGGGATGTTTTCCCTCCAATTTATTTAAAGAAAGAACCCATCACCTAAACACACAAACTACCATCTAAATATAAGAGAGCATCCAAGTTTCCTGGCAGCTGTTCTGGACTAATTTTTTCCACAGACTATTATCTTTTACATTCAGAAATCATGAACGTCTGAATGACCAAACCATTTTAAATCCATGTCAACTTCCAGGCAGTTACAAGCAACCCTATGACAACAAATCAAGAGTATATGTGTAACAGGTGGGGAAAAAACAGTAAGGAAATAAATTTCAGTTTAAGCTTTTAATTCACAAGGCTTATTTTAAACAATACTGATTCATAAAACATGAAAGGGACTGGCCCAGCAATCCATGTACTAGTACGTGGGGAGCAAAGTAGAAGACAAGCCCAGTGTCTGTTTCTGCTTGGGTTAGTTTCCAGAGTACAGAATTAAGGGGCAGTAAATCAGAACTGGTATGCTATCACAACCAACTTTATAAAAGGTAGGAAAGAATGTGCAACTTACCACGTAGAAAGAGAAGGATTAAAACAATATGCCTTTCCATCAGACAGGCTCATTACTGGTATACCATGCTGAGTCAGCAAAATTTGAGACACAGATGTGTCACTTCCTACAGATTAAATCAGATCTCATGATTTCCTCCAAAGTAATTATTACATAACATTTAAACTATACACATTTAAAATACTGTACAGCATTAATTAATCCTTGCAAGAGCCCAACCGAAACAGATGTGACTAGTGTTACTCCCATTTTACTGGCAGGGAAGCTGAGGCAAAGAGGTGAAGTAACTCACTGAGTGCACGTAAGCAAGTCAGTAGCAGAGCTGGACTTAGAAGCCAGGGCTCTCAGCCCTGAGCTCAATGTACCATTACATGTGTCATTTCTTTGCAACTATCATTACATAATCTTGAGAAATTGCAATATTCATAAAGGGTTGATTAAAAGGGAAATATTTGCTGTATCGCAGGGCAGAATATTCACCCAATTATTTTTCTGTCATCTTTAAAAATAAACCTTTCAGTTTACAGATATCTCCACACCAATCTCCTAACAAACTACGCTTTGGGAAGGTGTGGATAAACATGCTGTAATGCTCAGATATTCATTGTCTCCTGCTCACCAACATGTTCTGATTCTACAGTCCTACGGAGCATGTTTTGAGCGCAGGACCAATTGACCAGGGCTTGTTGCTGTGTGTCTGAGAAGACTTCTGCAGTCTGCCGGGTTCATACCACACACACATACAAATACTTCTCAAACTGACTTTGATTAATACTAGTAAAATTAAATCCAGATAGGAGGCCAGTGCATTTCCTGTAACACTGATTTTTATTTTTTTCCCAGATACTGGCAAGGGCAGAAAACAGATTTGTTAAATTCAGATCATTTCTGATCATTTGAGTTTTAAAACATCTGATTATATGCAAGATATGCATTGGGGGCTGCAATAGTGTTATGGGATTTATACACCAGATTAGAAAGTGTTTCAGGATAACTCTATAACTCTGCATTTCCACATTTAAAAACAAAACAAGTTACAGGATCCTTAATAGTCTGCTATCTCCTTATATTTTTATCTTGATTGTTTCTGTGGTAATTAAACAATATCCAGCGACTTCCATTTAAAACCCAACTACATACAGAAGAAAACCTATTTATTTTTGTTTTATAGAACTAGGTAGGATTTTAGCACACTCGTTAATGGCTCAATAGATTACAGGAGGGCTGAAAGACTAAGATTGGCAGGTTAAACGTGCCCTTTCATTACCTGCTAATATTGTTTGCAGAGACTCATCTTTGACAACCACTGACTGTTTATGAACATCCCTGAAGGGAGAGAAAAGAGGGGTGGAGACAGGAAATCTATACATTAAAAAGAAATGAATACTCCAATCACATAAACCAATTTCTAGAATGTTCCTGATTAAAATTTGTAATTTAATATTTTCTTCATTATTTTGACAACACAATTTTGGCAAGGCGGAAAATAGCAAGAAAGAGCTGTATGCACCCCTGCTTCTGAAAAGGATTATAAGAAGAATTATTTGCACTTCTATGGCCCTTTCTGTTAGAGAATCTCATCACACTTTGCAAACATTAAGTCTCACAACACTTCTGTGAGATAGGTATGAATTATTTGCCCCATTTTACAGATAAGTAAACTAATGTAGAGGGAGAGGTTAAGTGAACTGTCCAGGGTCACAAAGTGAGTCAGTAGCAGAGCTAGGAACTGAACCCAGGCCTTCTGGCTCCTAGACCCCTGCTCTAGCTGTTAGACCAGGGATGGGCAAACTTTTTGGCCCAAGGGCCACATCTAGGTATGAAAATTGTACGGCAAGCCATGAATGCTCACAAAATTGGGGGTTGGGGTGCTGGCTCTGGGGCGGGGCTGGGGATGAGGGGTTGGGGGTGCAGGAGGGTGCCTGCTGGGCTGGGACTGAGGGGCTGGGACTGAGGGGTTCGGAGGGGGATCAGGGCTGGAGCAGGGGATTGGGGCACAGGAGGCGATCGGGGGGCAGGCTCCGAGCAGTGCTTTTCTCAAGCAACTCCCAGAAACAGCAGCATGTCCCCTCTCCAGTTCCTACGTGGAGGCGCAACCAGGCGGATCTGCCCGCTGCCCTGTCTGCAGGCACCGCCCCTGCAGCTCCCATTGGCAGCGCTTGGGGTGGGGGCAGTGTGCGGAGGCCCCTGGCTGTCCCTACGCATAGGAGCTGCTTCCGGGAGCCGTGCAGCATTGGGCAAGTGCCCAATCCCACTCCCCAGCTGGAGTGCCAGAGCTAGGCAAGCCTCAGACCCCACTTCCCAGCGGGAGCTCAAGGCTGGATTAAAACGTCAGCTGTGGGCCCAATGGAGCCAACAGGCCATAGTTTTCCCCCCTCTGTGTTAGACAATACTCCTTCAATGTCGATTTACTAAAAATGAAGATTTGAATGATTTCTATGTTTCCTTCCTTCCCTTAATTCTACAGACTAAAATCACCCTGTCCTAGGAGGTGGCTCAAACAAATGACTCTTAGTAGGATAAATCATCCACTTTCTAGGGTGAAATTCACCCCTGTGCAGAGTTCCACTTAAGCTTGCAAAAGAGAGCAGGCAGGACTCACGTCTCGCATGGTGGGCCCTCTACACAGGGGTGAATTTCACATCCACAAGTAAGACTCGATTGAAAGCTAACCTGATTTGAACCGGAGCCTCAGCAGGCACATACCAACCCAGCCACTAGAAAAAAAACATCTATCAGCTCCAATCAAAGTCATTAACTGGAAGCAGTAAGGTAACCAGTCAAACATAGCCCATGCTTATTGGCAGTCATGACAGCATAATACTCACCACACAGACAGCGTAGCAATAGTGGTGAGAGCCATGACGTAGGAACCTGTGCAATGTAAAGCGGAGATAGGCGAATGCAATATAATAGGTGGGAGAAGGCGACGACCACAAGCTGAAAATACAGATAAGGTCCTCTTCTCACAGGCTACACTCACCACATCACTGAAAATGATCAAAAGGAAACATTTAAACTCAGTGAAATGAAAGAGGCAAGATCTCCTGGGTTATCATACAACTTGAAGGAGGTCCCACTGGTAAATTGTGAGGCTTCAGAAAACTTGTCTCCAGAAGGCAGAGGCAAAAAACAGGAGAATGTGTTTTTGAATCCTAAATTCAAGTCTCTCACTCTGTAGACGGATGTGAATGCGACATATCGGTGGGGAAGGAAAGGAGGCGTGCCTAGTCAGAATAAGTCTAAGCATACTGGCCATAAGAAGAGGTTGGTTTTTTGAAACAAGACCATTTCCACACACAGAAGAATGTAGAGAGAGAATGGTCTGTCAAGACAATGGAATGACGAGGCTCTCTTTAGAAGGCAGGGAGGAAGCTGTGCACTGTCAGGCAAGAGCATTGCAGAGGTGAAAGTAGGGAATTGCTAAATGACAAAATATAAAAGTACCTTTCATGGCGATGTGAGGTTAAAGGTTTGAATTACCTTGCAATCAAAGCCCTGGGTGCATGTTTCAAAGACAGTGTTGGATAGCACTCATCAGTGAGGAAGGCTTATACTGTAAAAGGAGCGCTTCCTACCTCCTTCATTAAAGAGCATAGGAGATTTTGTCCCAATTTTTAACATACTTATTATTTCTATCCTGCTCTAAGGTATGCTTCCAATCTAAACACTGGATAAAGTACGTGAATGATCAGGAGTTTGCAGTGTACTGTTATGGATGACATGACATGGTGTGAAAGAGAGCTCTGATTACAGCTGTACATAACTTTGTAACCAACACTCTTCCTAACACACTTGAAACTCAGGCCAGGCTAACCAAAACCTTGTGGGGAGCTTGGGCTGAAGTTTGAGTCAACTTGGGCCAATGTGAGCTTTTGGAAAACATTACAGCTCAAAACATAACAGCTTCCACAAAAAACATGTAAAACTTGTCAGTTTCAGCTGTGATTTATTAGTTTAATTTGTTCCAATCCAAAACTCAGCCTAACTCTTAAGGGTGTAAAACCAGAAAAAGGTCCAGATGAATTCCTGTGAACCAGACTTGTGGGTACCTACGTCACAGTTCGGACCTCAACAAGATCACATAGTTTAATTTAAACCTCTGATGGAAAAACGAAAGGCTGCAGTCGAGAAAGAGGAGAAACTGCAGGTATCTCCAAGGAAACACATACCCCACAAAAATATTCTATTTCAAGTGATTGTGGCATTTGCTGTTTAAACAACTGTTGCTTCTAATCATTTAGTCCATTCTAATGGGGGAATTTAATGGAGGAATGAAATGTCTGACAAAGGAAATATTTTAATTGGCTAATGGGGACATGAGATGCTATAAAGACTTTGGTTAGGTCAGGACCCTAGGGGCTAATTCACTAGTGAGGCTGCCATCAGGTCTACATACAGTGCATATTATATTTATTCATATAACATGGTTAATACCAAAGCATTGTGTACAGGCTACAAAAGAAGTAATGAAAAAAACAGCAAACCGCAATGATCAGAAAAGCCAATGCTTGCAGTTACTAGTGCTACAGGAGGAGGAAAGAGGAACATACGTGTCCTAGAGCAGGATAGCAGGAAGAGGAAGAAGAGAAAGGTCTTAGGAAGATGTTTTGCACTATGAAGAATCACATAACTCCATAAAAATAAGGGATCCTGTCATGCACTGTAATAGTGAATTTAATTAAACATTTTTCAAAATATGCCATGCATGGGGGGTTAAAATAATAAAGACAAATGGGTAGAAATATTCTCTGAAGCTATCGAAATTTGGTAAATTTTAAAAACCTATATATTTTATTAATGTCATCAGAAGTTGTCAAAGTGGACCTTGAATAAGTTTTCCACTAACAATACAGTCCTAAATGCTTTCTCCTGCCAAAGGACTATCACTCCTTTTCTGGAGGCTCCTACTTCTACAAGCAAATTCTCTTACCAGCTTCCAGCTGCAGTAAGAATTCGACTGGTGAGGACAGTCTCCCATTCTTTGCCTTCCCGATTACACTTTAACCTGCTCAGCTTGGAACCTCCCACTGTGGTCATCTCATTCTCCACTTCAATGTACATGGAAGGATCTGAACTTACCTGAAAAAAGAAAAGGAAAATCTTTTTACACAGAGGAAAACTGCTCAGGAAAGTGTCAAGTAATGTAGGTTCAAAATAAGGCCCACTTAAACCTTGGTGTCTGATAGAGAAAACACTCTGGAGTTTTTTGTTTAAAATATCCTCAAAATACACCACATTACTTCAAAAGGAAGAGATTCCAAAGGCAACTGGTCACTGAAGGCTACTCCCCATCAATAATTTATGTGTATTTTGAGCCCACCAATTTAAAAAAGGGTTCATATTTTCAGTCATCTGTTCTTCCTAAGTCCTAGACACCAAATCTAGTTCAAACAGGGCTGCTGCCTTTCAGGATTCCTGCAGTCAAAGCATGAATTCTATGGTAAAAGCACACAGACAAGGGACTACGTAGGTACATGAGTCAATGTTATGTTAGGCCCTATAGGTGCTGAGCGTGTCACTTTACCACATGAAGAGACCTCAGAGGAAATGCCCAGTTTATGTAGAGAGCTGGCCGTGGTGCATGTGTGAAGAGAAAGCACCAGACCCACCTAGGGCTCTGCTGCCACCACTTCTCTTGTAACACCAAGGCTAAATAAAGGAAGAGGGGAGGGGGCGCCTAAAGGGGGGAAAATACATTTGTCTTTGAAGCCAAGTCAAGTGTGAAAAGACGGAATGAATTGCTGAAATGGATTGCCTCTGCAGGTGAGGAAGAAATAAGCAGGCAGAAGCCAGAGAGTGCATGCGACTTACTTAGGTCCCGAAGCCAAGTCAGGTAGGGGAGGGGAAGAGGCAGTTGGGAGGCCTACAGTGGCAAGAAGGAGCCAAGTGGGAAAGTTTTAGGAGAAAGTGGGGGTGCTAAAGCTCCTGTTTGGACAAGGCAAAAGGGTTCTGCTCCAATCCGTCAATTTAATATAACTATTCCAAGTATCTTAAGGATATTTGTGGCAAAGTAAACAAATCTTGGGGAAAATGCCTTTTAAGTAAACAATGTTGCTGTCACCCACTTACTTGCAATGTAAACGATTTCTGTGGGATTGGGGTTGGCAGTTTAAGTGCTAATGCTGGTGCAGAGATGCAAGTGGCATCCTTCTCAGAGACCATTGCAGCTGGGGACTGAAGAGCAAAAATGTCAACATTCAGTAACAAATATAGCAATTCAAGACAAAAAGAAAAACTTATGAACAAATGGAACAGTGCACGGTTATCACTCACGAAAGCACCTCAGTACAGATATACCCTAGTCCAGATTGTGTTGCCAAGAGGAAAACCTCAACAAATGTTTAAACACACATCAGAAAAACCTCATGCAAAAGCTTTTTTTTTAAAACACATATTGCATAAATACTATGTCTTCATTCTCTAAACTAGCTGCTAAGAATTTTCAGGAACAATATGTGGTCATTGAGGTCTACATTAGGCCATCTTTGACACTTTCCATCTGTACTAACTTAATGGAAGCTCCAGTATGTTTCGGGGCAAGGCCAGCCTTTGAGTGTTGGTAATGAAAAGGGCTGTTGCAACTGACGGAAGTACTGCCATAATGTACTAGCTAGGTATGTACTCTACTGCCCTGTACTGAATGGAAGGTCAGACCTGCTCAAGTGCTTATAATTATGTCACCCTCTTGAATCATACTGCTGACAGCTGATGGAGTTTCTCATTTAGTTCAAGCAGTAGACATCTGTGTTTTTTTGAAGCCAAGGTCCTGCATCTAACTCCAATACTACATACATACTGTTTAGTTAGTGACTGCAATATTTGTATGTGCACAGCATACAGATTTGTTACATTATGTGCACCTTCATTTTAAAATCTTAAGAATTAGGTAAAAAGCAAGCAAGAGAACTAGCTTCAAAATTTTGAGGAACCTTAGCACTCCAGGTTTCACTTGACCACCTTCTGTCTAATCTAATGCCAGGACAACATTTTGCTTTAGTAAATGAATAGTAGAAACCATAAATACTAATACTATGCACATTAATTAAATTATTGACATACTGATTACCTGAACAGTTAAAGTCACAGGTACTAGTCTGGAGTCCTTTCGAGGCCTGCCTTTTTTCTTCTTTTCTACTGTTTCTGCCTCAAGCTCTAGTTTACGCTTGGGCAGTGACAGCGGTTTAGTAGCTGGAATCTTCTCCTCACTGTCACTGCTGCTCTCCAGAATATCCTTGGGCTTATTCTCTTTAATTAAATTCTGATCTTTCAATCTGCATAAAAAGTAAAAGATTTGTTTCATAATTTACATAAACTGTATTCAAAGCTCCCACCCATCTAGCCACTATTTGCTTTCAAGCTAAGCACCAGGTTCATTCTTAGGCTTGTTTGAATACATCTGAAAAGATGCAGAGGAAAAAAATTAAGGTAAGAAAAGGCTACCCAATCCTTTGTGCAAGTGCAAATATGGAACATACAAAATGCAGCTTCTTCAAGTAAATTTTCTGCTTAAAAAACAAATAGTAAACTAGGGTGTGGTGGCTTGCACTAACACATTATTCAGCAACTAGATACTTTAAAAAAAACCAAAAGTTTTATTTTTACCATTTAATGGATACTGCACCACACGAAGAGCAAGTGTAATATCCAAAACAGATGACACAACTAGAGTTTGCTTAAAGAGACTGGTTTCCATTATAGCTGAAATGGAGCAATTCCATTAGGGGCAGTGGATGGGCAAAGTGGGGGAGTTGGAAGAGAATAAATGGACAGTAGCAACCTTGCAAATGAAAAGAACACAAGGGCTGTAAATTAACATGTACAGCATGCTTGGCATCTCAAACAATGGCTTTCAATGCACATATATATACACATATTATGATGATCATCAGGAATCATAGTTATTGTTAAGGTTGTAATGAAAACCTTTTTTGCAGCCTCTCCCTACCCCCCAGCTTTTCAACACGTTTACCTGGGAAGGGTAGGAGGTAGGGAATTTTTCATCTTGTGCTGATCTAAACATGCAAGAAATTTTAAGAGTAGTTCTCCTCTCTTCTCCACATAACAGAGAAATGAGGACAAGATGGGGAGTGATTTCTATTCCCAGTTCTACTGCTGTTTGTCCATAATTCTTGCATTTATGTAGCACATTAGATAGGCTTCACAACGCCCCCTCAGAGTAAATATTGTTACTCCCATTTTACTGGATGGAAAGACAGACTCAGAGAGGTTAAATGACTTTTGTCCAACATTAGTATCAGAATCTTGATGAGAACTTCGGTCTTCTGACACCCAGCCCTATGCCATAACAGCAGATCACAGTGACTGTCAGACAAGTCACCTCCTCGCTGTCCCTCCAGCTTCCCAAGCTGTAAGTTGGGATACTACTGTTTACCTCACTCGCTCACAGTGGTACCCAACCAATGTCCTGGCTGACTTTGCGAAGTGGGCAGAAAAGACAATGTACCTCACATACATACTTGTGGACCAGGTTGCCATGCAACTGACTCTGGGCAAACATACCCATTAGAGACACAGGAACTGCCCTACTGGATCAGACCCAAGTTTTGCTAGTCCAGTGTCCGGGGTAATCTGCAACCCCATAGTACACGTCATCCTGGTTTCTAGTAGTTAGAGATTGGCTCCAGGCCTAAAACATGAGGTTTAATACCCTTTTCAACTTTTTTGTTATTAATCTGAAAACTCTGGATACTCATGATATCGATATAAATGTTGAATCCCTTTTTGAATCTTGCTAAGTTCTTGGCCTCAACAAAATCCTATGACAATGAGTTCCACAGGCTAATTACACATTGTGTGTTTACTGGTTTTGAATTTTCATTCTTTAATTTTCATTGCTTGTCCCTTGCTCGTGTTAGGAGACAGGCAGAACAAAAGTTCCTGATCTACCTTCTCTAGACCATTTGTTATTTTATATACTTTTATCGTGTACCACGTATGCATCTCCTTTCTAAGACAAACAATCCCATTCTTTTCAATCTCTCTTTATACGAGAGTTTTTCCAAGCCCAAGTTCATTCTTGTTGCTTTCCTCCGATCCCCAGTTCTGCACTATCCTTTTTTGAGATGGTGTGACCAGTACTGCACACACTATTCCAAATGAGGCCACAGCTTTGATTTATATAATTGCATTCTAATATTCTCTGTGTAACTGCATTATAACATCCTCCATGTTATTCACAAGCCCATTCCTTAGGTACCCTAACATCTTGTTTGCTTTTTTGACCACAGCGTCACATTAAACAAGTCTTCAATGACTATGACAACACTCAGGTCCCTTTCTTGAGTTGATACAGATAATTTAGAACCCTTTAAGGTGTCAGAGTAGTTTAGTTATTTTCCTCCAATGTGCATTACACTTTGTACTTACTGACACTGAATTTCATTTACCATGATGTGACAAAGAGTTCTGTGGCGCCTTATAGACTAACAGACGTATTGGAGCATAAGCTTGCGTGGGTGAATACCCACTTCTTCAGATGCATCTGAAGAAGTGGGTATTCACCCACGCAAGCTTATGCTCCAATACGTCTGTTAGTCTATAAGGTGCCACAGAACTCTTTATCGCTTCTACAGATCCAGACTAACACGGCTACCCCTCTGATACCATTTACCATGATGTTGTCCATAAACCTAGCTTGTTTAGGTCTCTCTGAAGTTCCTCACAATCCTGTCTGGTCCTAAGTATCTGAAAATAAGTATGTCTCACCTGCAAATTGTTCTACCTCATTACTCGCCCCTTTTCCAGATAATTAATAAATATGTTAAACCAGTGATTCTCAACCAGGGGTAAAATTTACCCTTGGGAGTACGCAGAGGTCTTCCAGGGGATACATCAACTCATCTAGATATTTGCCTAGTTTTAAACTGGCTACATAAAAAGCACCAGCGAAGTCAGGACAAACTAAAATGTCATACAATGACTTGTTTATACTGCTCTGTATACTATACACTGAAATGCAAGTACAATATTTATAGTCCAATTGATTTTTTTCATAATTATATGGTGGAAATGAGAAAGTGAGCAACTGTTAAGTACTAGTGTGCTATGACACTTTTGTATTTTTATGTCTGATTTTGTAAGCAAGTAGTTTTTAAGTGAGGTGAAACTTGGGGCACACAAGACAAATCAGACTCCTGAAAGGGGTACTGTAGTCTGAAAAGGTTGAGAGCCCCCGTGTTAAACAACACAGGACCTAGTATGAAACCTTGAGGCACCCACTTCAAACCTTTTGCTATGGATTACAATTGACCATTTAATCCTAATCTTTGTTTTCTGTCTCTTAGCCAGTTTTTGATCCCTGACAATACTTTGCCTCTCACTCCATGACTAGTTAGCTTCTTGCATGAAAGCACTTGTCAAAGGCCTATCAGCAGTCTAAATAAATTATATCCACTGATTTTCCTTTATCCACTACTTTACTGACACATGCAAAGAATTTTAAGATTACTGAGATACAATATTCCTTTGCAGAAACCATGCTGGTTAGACCCTATAATATAATGGTCTTCCAGGTGTTCTATTATTCTATTATTATTTTAATTATTGTTTCAACCAATTTGCCAGGTACAGATGTAAGGATTAGATCTATAATTCCTCAGATCACTTCATGAGCCTTTTTTAAAATACAGGTACAAACTTTGCTGCCTTCCAATCCTCTGGAATAGTGGGGGTTTTTTTTGTTTTTTGTTTTGTTTTGTTTTTTTTTAAGCAAAAGGACAGTTTTAGGGGAGGAAATATGGGGCAGGAAAAAAACCAGTTTTATTTATTGTAAATGGGTGACTACATAGCTCGCTGGAAAGACACTGACCTTCTACATGATTTGTTAAGGGGTCTGTGCGTGCATTTGGTACAACATGCACAGACTCACGTCACCAAACTGAAAGGTTTTCCTTTTCTAGATTCTGATCATGTGGCTCCACAGACAAACCTCTTGAAAACAAAATTTATCACCTGAACGAGGTTCTCAGCACAAAACTGAAATATGTCTGCAGCTATTGGGATCTACTTTCCATGTACTGTAATTTAGGTTGAGATGGAACTCCCTGCTACAGGCAGGCTAGATTTTATTGTCTTCCATGAAGACCTCAGATGCAATGATTTTATCTTGAAACAAAAGTTTTTACTAAGGAAGATCTGAAAAGTTTCCTTGGTCCCATATGCTTGAGGCCGAAAACATAAATATGAGTATCCATGGATGTTACCTCAGAAAATCTTTCTTACTAGTAGCTCTTTTTCATTGCCTCCCTCTATAGAGATCTGAGTTAATCTCCAGAATCCCAGCACTGATGCATCCATACGTCAGAGAATCGTATTATTTTATCACTGCCTGCTTGTGTGCCCTCTCCTGCCCTGTACCATCACTTACCTATCTATGGCAGTCTGATTTGTATTTATTACAGCAGAAGTCCCTGAGGTGGCTTTGGATCGTTCTGTGAATCTTGAATCAAATGCTTTCATTGGTTCGATCTTAGATGGAGTTGTTAGCACAGATGATACAGGGGGAGCAGCTGAAGCAGAGGTAGCATTTACACTATTAAAGGAGGAAAGAGAAAAACAAAGATTGAAAATATATTTGGAGTCGTGTAGTACTCAAAAATAAATCAGCATTTATCAAAACCTACATGGACTAGAAGTTTCATTAAATTGGCTACTCTTGGACATGTGTGAATTAAAATACACCATATCCTTTCATGTGTCAATATCCTCTACTCTCAAAAATTGTTTATAATAGATCTGAGGGTTGAAATCTTAATGCTGCTGCATAAAGTCTTTTCATCTAGCTATATCCAACTAATTCATTCTTTATAATTCTCATTCCTTCATTAAAAATACATATTATCTTTAGGCATTTAGTGTCCCCGTACAATAAATTAGTGATTATGTATATGCAGTGGAGCAGCATGAAATGATCTGTAGGTCTCCACTGCAAATTTCTTTTGCTGTAGCAGGCTGAAAGTTTTACACACAAGCCTAGCTGTTGCCTCCACTACAGTTCAAACTACATAACCTGGTTCTTGCAAACACTCTTTGAACCACACAACAGGACCTTACATCACAAAAAATCATCTAAATAAGGTTTGCTCACTTTTAAAATACTCTATTTAGACTGAATAAAGAGGTTTTAATGGGCTGCAATCTTGTGCTAATAGCAGCTCAGTGTTTGTAAGGATGATTTAGTGGTTACTCCAGTGGATAACAATCAAAATACATCTTTACAGCACTGGAGAAGAGCACTTCCAGTGCATACCTAGGGATTTGTTCAGCCCTGGGAGGGTTAATGGCTGAGTCTCCTCAAGGAAAACAGAAGTGTTCATGCTAGTTGACTTCTTAGTAAGTGCCGCATAGTGGTGCGCATTGGATGTTAACAAGGATAAACTGACTTCACAAACAATTTGGGTTTGGCATAACTAGCTCCCACCACTATAAAAAGAGTAACTGAATATTAATAAAATCCTGAAGTATGCAAGACAATATTAGATTCTCAATATTTTCTGGCAGGGAAACCACTTTAGCAACTGCTCATTTAGAGAATTATGAAGGACAAGTCATCTAGGTTAAAAGAAATGAAACCTCTTGCAAACACTGACCCATCTTTATTGATTGTGTCATCTGTTGGTTTTATACTGGCTGCCAGTGGTTCTAGAGAAGGCTTGGAAGTGCTGAGGGAATTGGTTGCATTGGAATCTAATGACATCAGTTGCTGATTACTTTGAGAAGACATCATTGAGCCAGCCAGAGATCCAGATATCGGGATACTATTGAAGAATGCTGTTGAAAAATCTCTATACCAAAAAAGATTAAAAGCAAGTACAAAAGATTTTTTTTTGAGTATTTTTTTAAAGTATTTTAATTTAACTTTAATATCACTTGTGTGTGTGTATACATAGACACACTTAAAAACCCCTCCATTCTTTCCATATATTTTTCTCTCATCTCTACTGCAATGTAGGCCAATGTGGTGCTTTGCGGTTTACCTCTGTTAATTAATGAGGCAGAAGGAATGAGCATTGCTTTGGGGTAATATTTGTTTGTGTACAGCTGAAGAACAAACAAAGGGAGCTCTCTCATTTTTGGTGAAAACATGTTTTAAGTTAAAGAATTTGTATAGAGTTAGTTGACAGATGCAAAACATTAGCTTAGTCCTGTTGAAGTTAACAGTACGAGCTGACCTTTTGATGGGAGAAAATCTGTGTCTTAAGACTAAGCATTCCAGACTGGCTCTCAGATCTTACTATTAAGAGAACACTGGGATAAATGCAGATTTTCACAACTGTATGCAGGATATTTCCAGCAAAAGCCAGCTACCGAGTTCAAATCATGACTGGCATGATTACACAGGATGTAGACACATGTTTTAGAAATTGCTTTGGACGACAGAAGTAGAACAAGCTCCTTGGAAAAGGGAGTTTATTTTTCACTTGTGGCTCTGATCTTGGGATCTTTTTTCCATGACCTTCCCTCTTCCAAAAACAATAGTTAAAGCTGCTCATTCTGGGGACATGAATCCAGATAATCTAAATCATTGAAGGATTCAATACACATTATATTCCTAGAAGAGGAAAGAACATTTTTTGGATGAGACAGGAAACCAAGGATGGGACCACTCAGTCATTCAAGATCCCATAACACTTGGAATGTGCTGGAACAAGTGTTCACAATCACATACCAGCCAAATTCCAAGTGGGATTATTACATTCTTCTCGCCTAAATGTCTGTGTATTTAATTTGAAATGATTTTTACTTCTCTTTCTTTAAACTATTATGCAGTATTATTTTTACAGAACAGCTGCCACTTTCTACCCTAGAAAAGGAGTTTTTATAGGTAGGTAATGTATTTTAATGGTAGGCAAAGTGATCATTATAAAGCACTTTGAAATCCATTCATCTTAAAAGTTCTTAAATGTAAGGTATTAAAATATGCAATGGGTTTAAGATGGACCTAAATTTTGTCAGTGTGAACTGGAAGAAGTAGATAAAAAGGTCTAGGGAGATAAGAAAAGTAAAACACTTCAAAGTATACCCAGTGTCCAGCTGAGCTATGCAGAGAGGTGTGATCCGCCTGCGGCCATCTGCAGTCCGTGTTTCAACTTGTTTCTTTAAAAGATTCTGTTGGGGGAAGGGGAGACAATAATGTTAATATGAATGCTTTCTCCAGCTGACACAAGACTCTGGTTAAGTGCAAAGAAATGAAAAATGCTCATCAATAATTATATCCTTTATTGCAGGGATTTTTTTTCTTAAACAACTGTGTTTCTGAACCAAAGAGGCCCCAAATATTTGCACACACTCTCACTCAATCTGCCTTCCTGTCAGCACAAATAAACTGGGTTTTTAGGACCGTAAACTCCATGGAGCAAGGATTGTCTTTCAATAAGAGTTTGTATAGTCCCTAACACAAGGGAGCCCAGATCTGTGATTGGTGCTCTTAGGCACCACCATAATACAAACAATAAGAGCTAAATACAAGGTAGAACACTTCTCACAAAACCATCACTTCAAATCTGACCTCTCGGTACTCGACCTCAAAGGAAACCTGCACAACACCTTCAAAAGATGAGCCTGGGCGTTTACATTCATAACTTTGTTAGACACTAAAAAATCATGGACTTAATAAAGACACTGGATGTATGGCTCATTACAACAATCTATAAACCACTAACCCTCCTTTGTCCTAGGACTGCAGAGATCATAACTGCCCATTTCACTGTGAATAGTCTCTTACACCATATTAACTCCATATTCTAAACAATCTGCTCCACCTTGTATTTAGCTGTGACACTCTGAGTACCTTTCCCAGACCTGAAGAAGAGCACTGAATAAACTCA
This sequence comes from Chelydra serpentina, assembly GCA_037349315.1. Taxonomy (NCBI): domain Eukaryota; kingdom Metazoa; phylum Chordata; order Testudines; family Chelydridae; genus Chelydra; species Chelydra serpentina. Next base: position 4,997,462 of record JBAIAC010000040.1, read on the forward strand.
AAAGTTTGTCTCTCTCACGAATAGAAGTTGATCCAATAAAAGATTCACCCACTGTCTCTCTCTAATTAGATACTTATCAAATTTGTACGGAACATAAAAGCATATGAATGGTTGTACTGGGTCAGACCAAAGGTCCATCCACCCCAGTATCCTGTCTACCGACAGTGGCCAATTCCAGGTGCCCCAGAGGTAGTGAACCTAACAGGTAATACTGGATACTATAAAATCACCATTCAAAAGGCCTACCTTTCTAATGTCCTCCAAACTTTCACCATTAACCATGCTCGCCACTTTGGGAGCTGCTGTTGCAGTCCCTGCTGCTTCCCGTATTGATGCATTCTTCTGCTCCATCTGCTGCTGTTGCTGTCTCTGTTGATACTTCAGCATCTCTGGATTCTCAATAATGGTAGTGGACAACTGAGCCTCAGTCATTATCGCTAAGCTTTTACCATAGGTGGACTGATGAATGTTGCTCTATTGGTGTTAAAAATATAAAAACAAAACCTGATTACAACTGCTAGCTATACATCAGTGATTCTGCTATACAGACATTACTCATATCTATTAGTATCAATATACAAGTGCCTTCAGTACTATTTACACATCATTCAAAGATTTTTTTCTCTTGTTATATTTTTTAGATAACATCCAACTCATTAACTAACTTAACTAGGGTGGCAAAACTTCTGTTGCTAGCAGCGATAAGGGGGAAAATCCAGCTGATAGCAAAGTACGTTAAAAAGACTTACATACAAGCTCATAAGAGTAATTTTAAACCATAATTTTGAAATCAGGAAGTCACTCCTTACTACTTAGACCAGACAAATGTTTCAAATGTATAATGCAATGTAAGCAAATGGGTATTTGCCAAGACAGTTTCTACTCTGGAAAGGATACTTAATACCGCAAGTTGTTTCTGAACTTGATGGTTGACTTTACAAAAAAAACTCCCTGGTTTTGGAAAGCAAACAAGACCACATTTTTCTATAATATGAAAATCAGACAACTACAAGCTTCTATTAATAGTTTTGAGAATATTATTGTAATGAAAAAGAATGGATGATCACATTTGTCCTGAGAGCTCATAATACCTTCTCCTCCTCACTAAGTGGATCTCCAAGTTCATCCTGGGAAAAGTCCAAAAAAGCCACTGATCCGTCCATGGAACACACCAAGATCCCAAGTCCATTTAAGGTCCTGAAAGACAGTAAAAATCTTTGTTTTGAATCTACGAGTTTTAAAAAGTTTTCTTTGCTGCATTTATGCAATCCACAGATGTTTTACTGTAAAAATAAATAGTTAGCATAGGATTTATTACACCAGCAACTATTGAAGTGATCAAAGACGTGGGGCAACATGGAATAGTCAAGGGACTATGTTTGACAACCAGTGACTACATACATGCATGTGCTTTTGAACATGGTGCTCACCCACATTAATGACCAGAACTGTGAAAAACCAAGACTAGGGATAAAACTAGAAAAATTTAAAATGTTAAGTACTAAAGGTGAACTACAAAGCAAGAATACAAATCCATTTGGTTCAGAAAGTATGTGCTAAATATGCCCACTAATTGGGCTAAGGGCAGCATTCAGCACATAAGCAACTAAAAAGCTTCCCTTTCTAGGCACTGAGAATCACAGTACTATGGTAATGAGTAGGATTCAGTCGAGAATGGGGGCCACTATGTAAGGCAAACAGAGTGGTAGACAGTCACTGCCCCAAAGAGCTTACAATCTACATAGAAAAGACATACAGAGAGTGTGGGGGAGAAGATTACAAGCTGAATGATGACCAGACATCTCTGCTCCATTGCAATTCCATCCCTCTGTGGTGTCAGCAATAATAGAAGCCAGATGGAGCCTGGAGCCAGCCCAATAGTCTCTGGTTTAGGCCAGAGATTTTTGGTTTTCTCTACAGTAAACTGCACACAGAGGCCTGGCTACTCTGGTACACAGCATATGCAACATTTTTCTGGGGGCCTCAACAGTGTCTGTAAAATAAGTTTTCTTAAAAAGCCCTTGTGGCCCTTATAAGGCAACAACCTTCCAAATGTGGCCCATTATTCAGAGACTTGGGGTTTTTGCTAGAAGAGGCCTTGACCACTGATCCAGTAGCTCCTAAATACAGTTTTCACCCTAACAGAAACTTACAGATGATGTGTGTCAGATGAAATGAAGACAGCAGAGCATTGATGGCAGAAGTCCTGCTGAGTCAGCCCAATTGCAAAAAAAATTTTAAACACATTTATCATGGCTGAATGAGAGCCAAAGAAAGGTTTCTTTGTCTTTACCATAGGATCTGCAGTGGCACACCCAGTCAAATTGTCCCAGATAGTAGGTAACTTAGAAAACCTAAACTCCCAACTGGAAAGTGAGTCAAGTTTCTCCTAGTAAGTTTTCTGCTTGCTGGACAGATAAAAAATTCTTGGGGTATGTCTACACTACCCACCAGATCGGCGGGCAGCAATCGATCCACCGGGGTCGATTTATGGTGTCTAGTCTAGACACCATAAATCGACCCCCGAGCGCTCTCCCGT